>JAWNOA010000064.1:10517500-11767500 GCA_035046345.1 Drosophila birchii
CCTGCGCCCTTTGACTGCTTCTGTTGCTGCTGCTCCTCGTGGAAGTAGGCCTCGATGCTGCCCTTGAGCTCCGCGCGGGGTAGGGCCACCGGCTGATAGTCCCGTCCCGAACGAGCAGATGAGGAGTGACTGGCTGGAGGTGGCGCTGTTCCTGCGTTCGGCCGGCTTGCGCCTGCCTGCGCCTTCTGGACATAAGCCACATGGGCAAGAGTGGCCAGATTGCTGTTTCCTCCTGCCGGTTGGGGACCTGCTCCTCTTTCCTGGGCATAGCTGGTGGGATGCGGCTCCTGGGATTCGTCGGAGAGCGGACGAACATGCACTCGCTCCGGTCGCTGGGCATTAAGGTTAATGAGCAGGCGATCGTTGGATCTGTCGTTGAGGAAGGTGTTTCGTTCCATGAAATGGGCACCGCCTGTGCTCATGTTCACAGCTGCATTGATGATGCTCTGATGCGAGATCTCCAAGGTGCGTTCGATCTCCCCATTAACCAGATCGCCGATAGTCTTGCCCGAGGTAGCCGCGGTGGCTCCTCCCTGTGACTGCGGCGGTGGGGGCGTGGCCTGTGGTGTCACATGCTGGCTTAGCTTCTCCTGCGACAAATGCCGACGCAGGGCCATTTTGGCGGGCGAGACCTGAGTGTAATCCGGCTGCGACGAGTTGGAGCTGGGCCTGCTGGGCGGACGGATGCGATAGCCACCATAATCTGAATTAGCAGAACTGGCCCGTGGCAACAGCTCCAGTGGCTGCTGTTGCGGCGGCTCCACTATTAACTGTTCCCGGCTACTCGAACGCTGCATGTGGAGATTATCAGCTGGCGGCGCCTTGAATTGATTGGGATGATGATGGTGGTGTTGAAGGTGCTGATGCTGCAATCGATGCTGCTGCTGTTGCTGGAGGTGTTGTTGCTGCTGCTGGTGGTGGTGATGATGCTGCTGCTGCTGCTGCTGTTGATGATGATGATGATGATGCTGCTGCTGTTCCTCGACGCGCATTTGCTGACGCTGTGCAGCATGAGCGGCTGCCGCCAACATTAGAGCATGCTGCTGTTGCTGCTGCTGCTGCTGGACCATAAAGTGTTCATAGCTGCTGGCACTCACGGAGCTGCGTCGCCTTTGCTGATAGGCCAACTCAGCGGGAGTGGTCGTCTGCTGCTGTCCCGCCGAATACAGGGCTGCCATGTGGGATGGCGGTGGCGGCGGCGGCGGTGGCGCATACTTGGGCTCCTTTGCTGCCTGTTGATACTTGCCCGGGCCCGGAACCTTACCCACTGCCCCGCCATAGGCTCCGTAGGGAAGATTCGCTGGCGGTGGCGGGGCCGTAGAGGCTGTGGCTCCAGCTCCCGGACCCGGCAATGGTGGCGTTATTGGGGATATAGTTGTGTTGGCATTCAGATGCATCAAACCCTGCGTCGATACCGTGATAATGTTGTGCAGATTGTTGGGCAGCGACTGGGTGGGATTCAAGGCTCCGCCGCTCGGCTGCTGTTGCTTGGATCGCTTAGGCGCCGGACTGTGGAGCGGAGAGGGCGAGGGTATGGGATCGACCGCCTTGCTACGCTGCTCCTGATCCTCGTTCAAGGCTGTGGTGATGATACTCTTCAGTCGATCCTCAAAGTTCGCCACCTTCGGTGATTCTTGCTTTCGACTTCCGGCCGACAGTCCCGGCAACTCACACTTGGGCAGCAGGGAAGCGGGTGGCGTCACCTGTTGCTGCTGCTGCTTAGGAGCGGGCATGAGAGTGCTGTCCTTATAGTGGTGGCCAGGTGAGGATTTGATGCTCATTGATGGAACAGCAGGCGGCGCCTGCAGTGGTTGTGGTGCCTCCAAAATGACTTTATTCTTGCCATTCACCTGGTAACCTGGCACAGCTGCTCCTCCCTGGAACTTACCCGCCTCGATTTGACGGCAGGTTTCCACGATCTTCTGGGCAAGCACTTCGGGATTGCTTTCCTGTATCTTGCCCACCTCGGGCACCTCTGGCCACTCCTGCGATCGGGCGCGGTGCTCGCGACTGCGTCGTGAGTTCTTCGCGTTATTTAATTTATTGTTTGTTGGCACGGTTATCGGATTTGCGAGTGGGGTAGAAGTGGTAGTGGCGGCGGACGTAGACGAAGACGAGGACGAGGCTGGGGCTCCGGTGGTGGGCACAGTCATCATGTTGGTTCCCTGTGCCAGAAGCGTGGCTGCCGTAGACCGCTCCTCGGCCGTTTTCTGCAAAACCGTCGTTTCCTGCTCAATGGTGGACACCTGGGCGTAGAGCTTCTTACGCTGGCTGAGCGTATTGGCGATTTCCTTAAGGACCAGCTCTTGAGCCGTGGTCTCAGACAGTTCCGGTGGCACCTCCAGCTTTACCTTGCCGTTGACGCCGCTGCAGAGTTTCTGGTATTCGGGCAGATTTTTCAACTGGTTCTTAAGCAAATGCTTCTGCTCGCCTTCGTAGAAGGTGACCTCGTTCCGCATCCGGCTGACAGTGTGCTGGAGATCTTTGTGCCTGCCGACAATCTCCTTCGCCTGGGCGATGAGGTCGTTTGAGGAGTTGCCATGGATGCCCAGCTCGTTCATTCGCACCTTGAGCAACGCAACACTGTCGTTGATCAGCACCTTGATCTGCTTGTCCAGCTGGTTGGCGCGATTCTTCAAACGCGTCATTCTCTCCTGCTCCTGGGCAATCTGCTTCTGGACCTGCGGTACATAGGCACTTGATTTCATGTGCTCAATCATCGCCATGTACTGTGAACGGAACACATCCAGCAGGATCTGCAGGGCATACGGTGTGTCCTGGGGCGCCGTCGGTATATCCAGTTCCGTATGCGCCATATTCTCCGTAAGCAGTGCCGTCAGCTGCTGATCCACTGTTCCTGGCGCCGCCGGCAGCTTCTTGGTCATGGCATCCAGTGACGTACTCAAGACCGTTTGCGTATGCAGCGCCTCGAGGCCAACAATCTTCAGGGATTTTCTGCCCCGGGCTCCCTTCTTTAAGCGACCCTTGCGACCGGGTCCCGCACTTGCTGCCCTTGGCTGATCCTCCTTGGAGCTGGAGTCCTTGCTGGCCATCGCAGCGGAGGCCGCCGCCGCCGCAGCCGCTGCCTCTGCTTCCCTTTGAGCAGCTGCTGCCGACTTACTAGCTATCGCTGCCTTCCTGGTCAACTTCTTACGTTTCTTTTGCGTGGCAGCACGAGCCTGACGACCAACAGCTCCGCCGGCTCCGGGTCCAGTCCCACCTCCATTGCTATTAGAGTTGTTGTTCTCCTCTTCATCCGATTGCGAACTCTTGCCCTTGGAACTGCACCAATCGGACCACACCTTCCGGGTCATTGGACCATTCGAAGCCGATGTGGTATTGGTGGCCGTGGTGGTGTTGCCGCCATTGCCATTCGTCGCCTCGCCCTCGCTCTCCGTGCTGCTCTCCATGTCGAGGCTGCGTTGCTGCTGCTGTTGCTGCTGGCGTGTCTTGGAGGCTGCTGGATGCCCAATGGCAACCGTTAGTCCCCCGCCACCGCTGACATTGGCCGGTGACTGCGATTGATGACGCTGCTGCTGCTGCTGCTGTTGTTGTTGGGCACCGGTGTTGATGGCTCCGTTTGACTGTTCCCGCTCCCGTTGATGATTATGGTTGTTGTTGGCGTGATTGGTGCTATTATTATGATGGTTGTTATTGTGGTTGTGATGGTGCTGACCAACGTTTGCCTCACGCTTGGCACGATCGCGAGTAGTGCGCACAGTTCCTGCAACAAGAAGGGAGAAATGCGGTTATTAATCTTGATTAAATATACATAAAACATTTAAGCTGAATATTAAATATTAAAAACCCTATTTTTTTTGCGATTTAAGACCAAATTTACAGAGAAGTTCCATATTTGTTAATGGAAACTAGTTTGAATTGACAGAATATATTATAATTAAAAGAGTCGTGGCCCTTAAGAGTATTTTATGGCAAAATAAATGCTTACAAAAATACATTTTAAGCATAAACTTTACTTAATTACTTTAAAAACTTGAGTAAGGCTGCAAGATCTGCTCTGTAACAGACTTAATTGTTATAAATTTAATATGACTATCGCTTTGATATTGAATATATTGAATAACACAAATTCTTATTAGATATTTTGATTGCAATTATGAAATGATTGATTCGCGTGAGAAAAAATCAAAAGACATGAAAACGAATTTTTGATTTTGACAGTGATTGATGAATATGATGTAGGGATTTATGTTATGCCGATAGATAGTGACTGTTTTCGGTGTGCGTGTGGCCTTTGGTTTTTTTTTTCCCGATTTTGATATTCAACTGGTGCATCCTGCCCTGCATCTTCTCCATCGTCACTCGCCCTGCTGATGAACTTACCCACACTGTCGTTATCGTTACCGCCTTTCGTTTTCAGGCGCTGAAAGTATCGCTCCAGTATAGTGCGATCGATCACATGCAAATAATACGAAACGGGCTTGCAGGTCCAGGACACAGACCCCTTAAGGGGAGGAATCTCGCTCACGTGCATAATGGTGCCAATGTCACTGAGGTTTCTGCAAAAAATATAAGAACGATTAATAAGAATAATTCCATATTTGTTATACTTGTTTACAAATTTAAATAAAACTTAAGCCCACCTGTCTGTAATTCGAAAGTTGAGTGGACAAAACGACTTGGAGGAAACGACCCTCGCTCCATCTCGCAGATCCGCAAATCTCTCCTTCAGCTGGTGATCCACCGTCGGCCCAAAGGCAAAATTATTTACAAATACCAGCGTCGATGAGGTGATCTTCTCCCTATGCTCGTCCACCAGGAAGTCGCCCTTGATTAGCTTGTATTCGCAGTAGCGCTTCCCGAACCAACCCATATACTGGCGAAAAAACACGTCCATACGCTCAGCATAACGCGCCGGCGTATCGGCCTTCTCGATGCCAATGCAGGTTTTCAGGGGAAAGGATCCGGCCATTTGGAGAACGACCTGGCCCACTCCCGAGCCAAGATCAATGAACGTGTCCTCCTTACCGACGGTGACGTGCTTGAGCATCTGCTGCACCAGCTCGTAGCTCGTCTCGCCATAAACCTCCGGCGAAAAGGGCTCATACTGGTTGAGCTTGTCCGGATCGAGTACGGCAGCATTGTAAACTAATTGCAAAATATGTCTTAGAAGGCTAGGGTGAGCGAACTTGTTTAGGCGCTCGGCGGGCAGTGAAGTTCCTTTTTCCTGAAAGGAGAGAGAACGCGTATTACTTAAAGATCATTTACCACGACTAACAAATTTATAGCAAATGTATATCTAGTAATTTGATTTGCTTTGATTTTGCTATAAATATGTTTCAGAAAACAAAAATACTTACCAACGCAACGATACTGTCGACGGCCTTATTGAAGCGATCGACCAGTCCGGTCATAGTCTTATAGCAGGCAGTGTCAATTTGATTGAGATTGGTCTCCTCAAAGGCCGATGACATCGATGGCAGTTCATCGCAGACAAACTTGATTGTGTCGATAATGTCGATGCCATTATCATGCTTATCCTGTCCATGTCCGATCTGCAGGGGCCAGGCGAAGGAAATGACATCGGAGGAGCCAGCGGGTGAGCGCAACACCAAGTCCTTGACTTGAGGTGTGGCCATATTTTTCCGCTTTCCTTGGCCAGCCTTTTATTTTGTGTTTCTATTTTGTTGTTGTTTTTATTTTATGTGTGTGTCTGTTTTTTTTTTTGTTTTTGGTGTGCGTGGCAAGGGGCGAGATCGGTTTTTGGTTTCTGGGATTTTGGGGCTCTAAAACAACGTTTTAGATGTTTTTTTTTTTGTTAATGGATCGCTTATGGGAGTGAGTTTATGTTATGTGCAAAACGATTTGATGATCAAAATTGGCATAGGGTTTTGTGTTTGTGTAATTAGTTTTTCTTTCTTTTTGCGTTTACGTTACGGTTTACGGGTTACGGCTACGAGCTACGCTTATTTCAAATGGTTTCTTATTCTTCCGTTTTTTTTTTTGTGGTTGATGATGTCTTAGGAACAGTGGCAGCGTTGGGTTAATGTATTGGGCTAACAATATTAATAGTATTATCCTTCAACTACTCTTCACGTCGTGCGGCGTTGCGTTACGTTACGTTAAGTTGCGTTTGCGATTTTAACGTTACGATTGCTGTTTTTGCTGCTGCTGCCGCTCTACTTCCGCGTCTTCTACTACTACTACTTCCGTTGCGACCGCTTCTTCTTCCGGTTCCGGTTCCTTCGCGTCTTGCTCCTCCTCTCACTTCCGCCCGTCCTCCAGCAGCAGCGACAAAATACAAAAGTAACTGATGATAGTTGCGTAATTTGATATTTTGCTGGATGTTAAGAAAACGATGCATTTTCTTCAGTGTACGGCAACAACAACATTTTCCAAATGTTCCTCTTCTCTCTCGCTATTGTTCTTGTTTCGTCCTCTGCTCCTTCTGGCGGCTGCTGGTGTATTTCTTGTGGTTCTAGTTGTGGTTGTTGTTGAAATTGCATTATAGATTCCACACGTTCCGTTTCAATGCAGTGCATTCAGTGGCACGCTCGCGTTCCCGAATACCCTTACGCATATTGCACGCACCTCGACCCAAGTGTGAATTTCGAGAGTTGCTGCCTTTTATAAGATTTTGCAGCAGCACTCGACTCTTGTTTATGTACAGTTTTTGTTTTAAATGTGTTTTTTTTTTTATATATATAGTTTGAGTCTGTAAAAAAAGAGAAAAGAAGAAAAGAGAAATGGTAAAAACATAAATAAATCGGGTTCGGCATATGACATAATCAAAATAATTGAGGGAAAAATAATGGTGAAGTTCAAACAAGTTTATTTTTTTTAATGATTAACGATTATGGAAAATGTGGTATTATGCATATAGTTTAAATTTTAATGATATTTTACATTGATGGCGTTATAAGATTAACTTATATGAATTTTATATATTTATATTAAAATATTTGCTAATGTAACATTTAATTCAGTGAGTGTGTGTGCGTTCACTGTTTGCATTTAATTTAGTTTGTAAACTAAAATATTATTTATTTTAAAAGAAAAAACTGTCTTGAAATGAAATTGATTCCCACACTGAGATTAATGTAAGCCTTTTTCGTCATTGATATGCAAGCAACACCTCTCCTCCTGTGCTTTGTGTCTAGATTTATTTCACTTATTTTGTTCAGGGTGGCTCTTTCGTTATATATTTTTGTACTATGCTAATTAATCATGCCTGGCACGTTTCATGTTTTTTTTTAATAAACTTTTTTCGCTTTGTATTTAATGTTATGCCATTCATTTTTTTTTTTTTTTTCTATTTTTGGTGGGCGTAGACGCAGGCCAGCGACAATGTGACTTCATTAGCATAAACAGCGTTGACGACAGCTTTCATTGCGGGGTGGTGCGGGTGGCCGGTGTTTGGTAGGTGTGGAAATGCCAGCCAAGGAAAATCGATAACAACCCTCAGGGTCTGATGGCTTAAATTAAAGAATAACTGAAAATGGCCGCCATTTGGGTATTTTCTAATTAAAGCTTACACACCAAAAGAGCCATTGAAAATCCCTGAACACCGAGGGAAAATGAATTGCAAATTCTAAACTTTATTAAAGGACGATGGCTGAGAATATTTTCCGAATTCCCAACATTTTCTCTGTGTAAAGGCGGCTTATTCGCAGCTTAAAGCTTCAATAAACCCATATAGCGAGGAGGTAACCAGTGAGGCGGTAAAAATTTTGGCTAGACAAGCGCCACATTAAATTGAATGGGTTTTTGGCCTGTACACATACACACACTCGATGTACGTTTATATATATATATATCCTAACCCCGTCTGGAAAACTGGCAGGCCAACAACTGCAGTACATAATATGGCCGATGCAAACATACTATATATATATATACTATAGGAACGAGTTCCGTTATGTGGCATGGGATCGCATCGTTGTTGTTTATGCATGCACGTGTGCGCATCTCGTTTCGGAATATGTATCTCTGCCTCTCTGTATCCTACGGGTGTGTGTATCTACATATATCTATATCTATATGTGTGGCACCATGACAGCCCCCAAACAGACGGCCAGACAAAAGCTCCATGTGGCATCCGTCTGCTCCGTTGCTCCCTCAAACCGACCACTGAAAACCACCGCCCACAGGTCGCCCATTTCGCCGGTCAAGCCGACAAAATGACAACAATTGGCCATAACAACAACGACGATAGCGGCAGCGACAACGAACGACAACGCCACATCGGCAATTTATTGTTAATCAATACCCAGGCCGGGGCAATGAATTTTATTTTCAGCATTTAAGCGCCACCGGACATTTGCAATTTAAGAGTGTGCGTTTGTGGCATTGAAAACCCAGAGAAAAATAATGTCTGAGACTGGAACAGCGATAAATAGTCAACATGTGGAGAGAGGAGAAAGTGTTGAGAATATAAAGGGAGTATTAAGAAATTGGTAAAGTTTATTAAATTAAGTAATTTTTTCTTTTAAATCTGTCAGAGTTTAAATGAAGATTTTGGCATAAAGTTGGGTTTAATAAAATACTTTGCTTGAAATTGAAATACATTTTTTTAAATAGTTTGTGTAAATATTAATAATTAGTAATATTTCATTACATTAATTAATTAATTGCCTCATTCCCCCAATTTTCCCAAATATGTATATGTTCGCATTTATTGTAATTTGTTGGCTAATTTGTAAAGCCAGACTGGCCTGGTTGGAATCCCAGTTCCCAAGTCTAGACCTGTGGTGTGTGGCCAAAAACCAAACAAAATCATTTATCAGGCATTGAACCTATAGTCTGCCAACTGAACAATAAAAGCAGACCAAAAACAACACCAAAAGCCACCAAATGTTTTGGCCGTACTTGCTCGTTGGCTATAAACGTAAATTGCGGCCCGCAACCGAATATCAAAAAGTCAAAGTCATTTCCATTACAGCAACCACCCAGACAGTTGTCGGCAAAGGATCCTCTCTCATTCTATATTTCTATAACATCCTTTTGGCTGCTGTCTAGCCGTAGTCGAGGATGTGTGCGTGTGTCTTCGCATATTTCCAACGAAGAGCTATTGAAAAGCATCAGACATTTTTGGAAAGGGTTCTGGGGAAAAGCCCTTTGTTGGGTAGTGGCCACAAATTACGTATACGCAGTGTTTGCGAATTAAAAACTCAAGCTACTCATGTTACTCATACATAAATTCAAATTATTCATTTGGGTTTATTAAGAGCAATTAATGAATTTCCTTTTCCAACTAATTAATAAATTCAATGAAAACTGAAAATAATTACTGTGGGAAATATTATTGATGTTTTTTTTACAAAAATAATTATTTTGGTTTTAGGAAATAAATTGTTCTCTCTTAATTAATGTAAATATTTCCCTTGATTAAATATTTGTTGTTTATCAACTTTGTGGTAATAGCATTTCAAAGCTAATTAGACACGGCTGTGCGCTATTTATATCATACATATAATGTTTGTTATATATATTTTTTGCATGCCCGTGGAGACGTGACACACATTTCGCTGCTCTAGTATATACACAAACATATTCTGAGAAAAGCTGACACAATTATGCGGCTCACAGAGGAATGAACAGGGGGACGAATTGGTAGTGGTGGTGGGGGGGACACATTGCCATCGGCAGAACGCGCTTTTAATCAACTTAAAAGGCGCACAGACACACAACACCCTCTCGTTTGGTTGCTCGCAAATACACAACACGAAAAAGAGGGTTCTTAAGCCCGAGAAAATAAATAAAGATTTAAAGAAATATTTTTAGCAACAAAGAAAATCAATTAAACCCACGACTTGTCATTAAATAATTATAAATTTCTTGAATATCTAAACATTTGTTATTATTTTTACATTATTAAATATATCTTTCTTGAGATATTATATTTTAACACAAGCTCAATTCAAACTGCATTTTCCTTGTATAGATTTTCTTGTACTGCAATAGATGGCAACGCCCACGCTTCCAACTTTTATTATTATTTATTTTTGCAATATTTTTTTGCGTTTGTTGTTTTCTGTTTTTGCCTTTCCTTTTTTATTTTATGACTCTTTGCCTGCCACGCTGTCTGCCATCGTTGCCCTCCCACTTACTCTCTCTCTCTCTCTTAAGTTTCTCTGTGTTTGTTGATATCCCAAACTAAAATAATAAAAACAAATTGCCTATAAAATTTGAGCTATGCTGTGCACACAACAGTTCTACTACAAATTTATATTTGAAGAGAGGAAGTATGGAAGAGAGATGTAAGGGGTGTGACTAGTTTTATTATTATGGCGATTGCGCTGCATTTCTAGTGTGTCAAGGTCAGCAAATTGTGGCAGCAATTAAAAAAAATTTTCAATTATTTCATTAAACATTTCGAGCGTTCCGTTTTAAATATCAGAGTTTTCTTTTTTTAATATCTGTGTTTTTCTGTGTTGTTCAAATAGTTTTTCATTTCGTGTGCCAACAATAAACATTTGTCTATATTTATTCTCAGTTGCATTTTACATGTTTACTTTTTCTATGTATGTATTTTATTTTTATAGTTATTTTTTCACTGCTCCCATGGTCACGTGTCATTGTAGTAATTATTGTTGCTGCCACAAGGTCGAATTAGTTTACGCTTTGATTTCTCGTTAATTATTGCCTGTGGTTGCTCAATGCCCAATGAGTTTTACATTTTCCTTTTTTGAGTTTTTATTTTTGTGTTAGCTCGGAATATTTGTGCAAACATCTTCAACTATAAATCTTTGCTTTTTATTTCCTTGTTGAAAATACATGAATAGCATTATTTAATAGCTGAATCATCAAGAAAACTATTTTTCGAAGCAAATTCGTATTCTTAAAGCAACTAGAAAATTGTATATAAAGATTTCGAAGGGAATTGCTAATCAGTCAGCTTTAAAGCCATTTAATATTTATTTATATATTTATTTTTTTTTAACAGTAGGGTTTCTCTAGACTTGTAAAAAAGAAAATTTCATATTTAAACAGCTGTTTGTGAAATTCCTTTTAAAAACAAATATGTTAAATATGAAATAATTGATTTATTTATCACAAGAATTTAGCAGCTGTCACTGTGAAGCTTCGATATATTAATAATTATTAATTTAATACTAATGATTGCTTTCAGCATAGGATCAAAGTCTTATTTCGTGTTTGTATCAATGTTTTTCAAACCGAATTGAGGTCACCCATTATCTGTTATATGTATATATAAAGTAATCGCTCTGAAAACTAGATGTAGGAATGAAAAGTAGGTATTTTCTTGAAAAACAAATGCAAGGCTTTGATTCCATATTTATATTCTGCTGATAAGTCTAGTTTCCTCTGCGTTAAATAAATATTATAAAAACGCAACCTGTTGTCATGTTTCAGGCCTTCAAACGTTCGCTCTAACTCCATAGACAAACAAACAAAAAATTACTGATAAGATATGACATTTTTTTGACCTAGTTACAAACAAATGCTGTTTATTAACAAAAATATTTATGGACATTAAAAAAAAGATAGCATATGACACACACACAGCAAACCGCAACGAGGAAGTTGCATATTTTTTCCTGTAATTTAAAAAACAGGCTGCAAGTCAAACACCTGCCGTTAAGACCGAGAAGAAGGGGAGAAAAACAAAAGCTCTGGGACATTTTGGTACGTGCCAGGGGGAATTCCCCTTTTCTTTTTTGTACTGAGCTCCCCTTTTTTTTTTGAGATCCGTTCGGAAGGTCATCAATCGCATTGCGTATATATATAATTTGTTGTCCTGCGGTTTTGTAAGATGAAAACACAGCTGCGTCTTGAAACCACATGAAAGAGGGGGAAAGCCAGAGGCTTTGACAGGAAAATGCAATGCAAACAACATGTGCAAGAAGTTGTCTGGAGACACTGGCCAGGAATGGCAATTAAATATTCACTGGAAATTAAGATAATAATATTTTGTAGGAGAAACTGTTGAAGTTTAATTGATGAAAGGAAGCACTTTAAAGGGAAATATTCGTAAACAAGGTGGAGTTAATGGCTATAATATGACAAGTTGTTTTTATTTAAGTTAACATCTTGTTTAAAAATTCTTAAAACTTAAGTAAAACTATCTGTTAACAAAAGATTAAATTTCAACCACATACTTGAAGAGATTTCCTACTTTTCTACTTTCTTTCATTAACAATCTCACTTAAATTTTTATCTTAAATTCAAGTTTATTGAAAGTTCTTTAAGTTCCCTTTCTGCCTTGTTGCCAAACTTCACCCAAATACACACCATTAACGCATTCTGAAGCTGCCACACCCAGAACTTGAAATGCACAAAGGAGCACCAAACCAAAAATACAAAAAAAAAAAATTATATATATATATGTATAAGAGGGAACAACGACCAGCCCCACCCACAAAATTCGTTAAATTTTCCTGCCAGCAAAGGTGAGCCCAGAGTTCAAACGAAGAGCACAAATTAGACAAGAGACCATGGAGCTCAGAGAGTAATCGATTTTAAATTACCATAAAGCACTCGGAGCCAAGCAAAAAAAAAACTTTGCACTTCCAAGCAGAAGACCAGAATCACCGCTTTAAATGGTTTTAAAGGCAAATCGAAAAGTTAAAGCGGGGTGGTCCAAATGTTTCCCGAGAAAAAGTCACTTTTTGAGCCCAGTTTCCCATTCTTTGTTTGCTCACGGGGGATGAGTTGAAAACGCCATCCATTCCAACCCCCATTCCAGCTCACAGGTCGAAAATATCCACCCCCAACCCTCCCCCCTCAAAATACACGAATGTGGGAAAAATGTGGAAAATGCCAAGAGCCATGACGAAAAAAAGGAGAAAAATTTGATTGAAAAAGCCGAGGCAACAGCAGATGACGATGATGATGACGGCGAAAAATAACTAACCAACCTAAAGCTTGGGCTGTGGAGGAGCCCGAAACTTATAAAATATACAGAGTAATGTGGGCGGGATGGACTTCTGTGTGGGGTTTTTGGGATCCTGAAATATGCAAAAAGTTGTTGAAAAGTTGGCATAAAAACGCAGACCTCGACGGCGACGCTGCTGCTCTGTCAGGAAAGATGATGCTGATGGCTTTTGCAGAGGGCGAGGAGGATGAAAAGGATGAAACTTGAGTAGTACAGTAGCGGAATGCCAGTTTCTTAGGGTATCAAAATGTCTATAAATTAAATCAAAAGAAACACAAATTTTAAGATTTTATGAAGACCTTTTTTATTAAATCTTTTATGAAAAATTTAAATAAAAAAGGGAAAAATGTGGCCAAGAATTGTTTATAATTTTTATAAGTTTTTATAAGTTATATTCGCTGTAAGTTTTCTTGTTGTTTTCCAGGAGGTTTTCTTGATCCATCAGAAATAGTTTTCTAAGCCGACAGCTTTCATTGCTAAGTGAAAATGAGGAAAATTTGTGGCAGCTAAGGGATTTGGCTGTTAAACAACGGCATCTGCTTAATCAATAATGTTGGCAAGGAAAAGAGAATACCAGAGATATAAGCCTCAGGCTAAAATTTGATCTTAGTACTTTCAAATCCGAGCATTTGCTGCTATACTTTTATTTTTTGTTTGTTTAGGAAGCAGAATTTGCCCTTGGGCGAACAATTAGCTATTAAAAATTGTTTATTTTCCAGGATATTTCAATGAGAGAGATGACAGAAACAATACTTTTTAGGCCATCAATTTGTTAATTGGTAAACCCAAACGAAATTGATTCATAACATGAAAATTAAAGCTACAATATTAAGTTCAAAGCAAATAAAAGAAATGGGCGCTAGGAAGTCAAGAGAGGAATTTAATTAAAATATATTAAAGCCACTCACAGCAACACGCGCTCACCAGTAAATAAATAAGTAATGTTCATTAAAGCTAAGCTCCTCTTCGTACTTTATTCTCACTCGCACTCGAATGTTTTATACAAAAGTCTACCCGCATAGCAACGAGGGATGGAATAACAATAACAAAACCAAAACAAAAAAACAATATAAAAAGCCGCAGCAGCAGCAGCATTAAGACTGTTGGAAGCCCAGTAATAAATACTCGAGTCGGAGCCAAAGGGGAAGAAATAAACATAAAGAACTTGGCTAATTTATGAAATCATTGAATGCTCTAATTAATGCTGATCCAGAGGTTATAATTTGTATTTATAATTTATTTATTAATAGAGATTTTTCCTAGTGTCATAGTACTAATTTCATGAAACGAAAACCTTTTTTAGAAACGCCTTTATTTCAGTTTACAATAGGCAACTCTATAAATCAAATTAAACTTTTTATAATCAAAATTAATTAAATAAGAGATACTCTTCTTTTTTAAGGGTATAGCAAAAGCAGCCTTGTACCAGCAGAAGTCTGGGTTTTGGTAGGAAACTGATGACGACGGCGGTTGGCGGTGGTGCTCTTGGTGGCAATGGGGAGGTTTTTATTAACACAGACGACTGACTGACTAGTCGTCGCTGCTTCCTTTAGCTTCTCTTTGGGTTCTCCTCTCCACATCTTGTTTATTTTTGTGCACAGGGTTGCTCTGCGGCTGCTGGCTGATTCGGATTCGGATCCCGATTCCCATTTCATATTCTAGTGCCCGCGGTGGGTGGAAAACGGTAGTGCCTGCCTGCCTGCTGCCACTCTTTTGGCATTAATTGCTTTATCGATTTTTTTGCTGTCGAGCATTTCCCCCCAAGCAAACACACCCACCCTTTCGCTTGTTGTTGTTTTTGGCACAAGGACGACGTGGAAAATAAAACAAAAGCCAAAAGCAGCGGGGATTCCACTCGTTTTGTTGCCATCTCTTTCAGTTGATGTGCGCCGCACTGCTCTCGCTCCCTCCACTTCCGTCTGCCTTGGTTACTGTGAATGAATTCTAAGAACCACTGGAAAAAGCGGGCGGCATGGGGCTGGGCACCGATGAACATGCAGTGGAAAGCTTGGAAAGAAAATGCACTCTCTGCATGGAGAGGGGGAGGCGGAAGGGGGAGTGGAAGCAGAGGAAAAAATGCACCTGCCGCAATTTTCAAAAGGTTCGCAAACATCGGCGAGAAAAGCAAAATAAAAGCCAGAGCAACAGAGAGGCAAGAGAGAGAGAATGCGAATGTAGGCCAACCCATTTTCCCGCCCACTCGGAAAAAAACCAAACAGCGACAGAGTTGCCATCCCAAAAAAAGGAAAATGGGGGAAAAAGCATCGGAAAATGCATGCATGCAAAATGAGTTCAGCTACAACTACAGACCGCCAGGCGGCGCCTCAACAAAAACTTCGCTATTAATCCATAAAAAAAAACCTCCCAAAGCAGGAAAACATAAAAAAGAAAAATAAGCGTATAAAAAACTGCAGTAAAAGTGTGTGCAAGCAAAAGCCCCCCAAAAAACGAGGTCAACTATTTCTGCGAGAGAGCAAAATAGAGAGGCGACGGGTGGGTGGGTTGACGACTGCATTTGTTTCAATTGCGTGCTTAGTTAGTAGGTTATGTTTATGTAAATTTGCATAATTACAAGCACACTGTACTCGCAAAGTAAACATTAAGCTATGTATGTATGTATGATACATAAATATGCACATATTTTCTCTTTAAATAAGTCATTTTCTAGGCTTTTTAGCTAATGCCAAATGCCTTAAAGGCAAACAATTTGGCACTGCAGTTAAAGAGGAAACTAGTGAAAACAACAAGTTTCCTGCTCTTTTCAACTAAATTAAATCGATTTAAATTGCAAAACCCATTATATAAATATTAATATATCAGTTTCAAATATTTAAACATCTTTAAATTCTTTTATTGCATTAAAATGAAGCTTAGCAAACCTGCAGTTGCGTAGGAGGAAACCAGTGAAAATGGGTCATTAAAACTCAATGCCTGCAGGCTTCACTTGGTAAACTTTGCACAAATAACAAAAAACCATACATACATATATATATATATATATATTAAATTGCTGAAGAAATGGCCAACTGATATGTAGGGAGGGAGATAGAGAGAGAAAAATAGAAGAATTAGACATAACTGGGACACAAACGGAGTAGATGAAAGCAAAGCACAGCAGCAAAAGTAACTAATTGAAAACTGGCAAATCCCTCGAGGCTCATGAAGTTGAAAGGAATTTGAATTGCTTTCCTTTGATTTTAAATGAAATTTAATAAATATCAAGAGAATTTATTTCTTTTTGTATTCGTATAAATGCAGTAATTTTTTGATGAATTGAAAGGGAAGCCCCTTGGAAGTTTCTTGTTTTATTTATTATAACTAAGCTAATGAACTCTGATTCATTATTGATTGCTTCTTTCAATTTATTCAATATTCACTGTATGCTACGTGCCAATAGTCACGTAACATACAATATATAATGCAATCAACCCAGCCAAACCAAACCAAAACCCAACCCAAAAAGCAACCGTTGGACCCGAAATAGCATTACTAAAACATGCTGAAAATACAAAAGGGAGCCACGACGAACGCAACTCAAAGGAAATGGCAGAGTGCCTTAAATAAATAAGAGAAAAGCCTGGCTAAATTACAGAGTTAAAAGAAAATAATGTAGAACGAAACAGCAGCAGCAGCAGCAGCAGCAACCTACACCAAAACATAAAAAGAGAAGAACAATAAATAAATAAAAAAAGAAAAGAAAAACAACAACCCAAATCAAAAGAACAGCGGCAGCAAGCACACAAAACACACACCACACACCCACCAATCGAGAACAACAAAATCAAGAGGACAAAGAGCCTCAATGGCATGGAGAAGCCCGGAATATATAGAGCCATGTTGCCGATTTTCATCGTTCTAAACACAGACAGCAGCAGCAGCAGCAGAAGCAGCAGCAGCAGCAGCAGCAGGGTGGCTCAGTCACTTTCAGAAGCTCAAACGACCGATAAAAACGGAATGAACCAGCGAACAAAGGGAAAACTATATAAAACAAAATAGAAATTGAAACATCCTTCCTGGGTAGCGTTAGTCAGGTTGGTGGTTGCCCAAACTACTGATGAAATTTATATGGGAAAGCGGGAACAATGCCGGACCCAAGGGGGTGGTGGCGACCATGCGGGGGTGAGTTTTCCCAGCACCAGAAGTGCAACAATTTTCCATGGTGTTTGTCTGTGTGTGTGTGTGTAGCCCAAGAACCTGCCACAAGGGTTGCCAGCCAGAAATGCTCGAGACTCCGGAGCTGCCCCCAAGGGGATGGTTATGGATGTTCGGCGAGGTGCATGCTCTATTGCCAGTGCAGAGCGGAAAAAATGTGGTATAATAATATTAGTTACACATTTGAGGGTGTAAAAGGAAGCTATTTACTACACAAACTCAATTGTAAATCATATTTAATGTCCAAAATAATCCATATTTAATATCCAAATGTCTCCTGAGCTTTTCAAACAAATTTCCATTCGAAAAGAAAAGAGAAAAGAAAGAAAAAGAGTCAAAAATATATTTTTCAGCACCCCCATATCATTTATACCCAAGCGTCGTCCGTCGTAGACATTTAGACAATTTAATTAATATATTCTGTCTAGTTTACAGCTCCCTATTCTTTATATTTCCAATTTAAAAGTATATAAAAACCTTTGCATGTTTACAATAAATCTTAAAGGATGTAGATATATTTTTCTCAATGTAAGGACCTATGTTTGCTTGCTTTTGCATTGGTGTGTAAAGGGTGCGACTAGCATTTCCGGGTAAGTAGCAAAAAGCGCCATAATAAAATCTGTCTAACATTATTGGGTGGCTTAGGTTGGGCAGAGTTCAAGTCCTGGTTTGGGTTTTGAGGCCTCCATGGGTCTAAGATGTTCTAGGGGGCGAAAAGTGGGCGCCAGCTCACAGCGTAAAAAATAAAGAACATTAAAAAAGAAAACTGGGTAGAAAAATAAAAGGGGGTTGGTCCACAAGGCAGAATGTCACATGAAAAATATGGTGAAAAATGTAAATTGAAAAAAATTTGTTGTTTGAGGTTGAGACAGAAAATTTATGATGAAAGCAAGCAGCAGCGAGAGAGAGCCATAAACTAAAATAAAAGAAAAGTTGGGCGGAAAAAAAAAATAATAAAATGAAGATAGAGGAAGGCAAGGTACAAAGTTAGTTGAGAAAAGCGATTAAATTTCATGAATTATGGGAAGCTGTAAGTAGAGATGAGTTACGGATAAATGAAAATGTAACTAGAGAGTAGAAAGTTAAAGTTTAAACCGACAGTCTAGCTCTTACTAAGGTTGACAAACAACGCTTAGCTGCAGGTGAAAAATATTTTAAATATGTCATTTTATGATTCAGCCAAAAATTAATTTGCATTTTATATTTGAAGCAATAAAAATAGCTCACAAAAATAAACAAAGAGCCATAATTTATATGCGCAAAACACGAGAAAATATATTTGTATTTGCATTTCGCCCAAAAAATGCGGGGGAATGGAAACAGAAAAGGAAACATTAAAATTAAACACACACCGAGCTGAGCAGAGCACAGACGTTGACAGTTTCGGTTCATTGAACCGAACTTAATTAAAAATCAAGTTGAAGGTCGCTCTCTCGTTTCAGGCCACAAAGAAAATATGCCGAAATGTGTATTTAATTTGAATATACAACGTTTCGGGCCGACAAAACCAACAAATAACAGACTTTTACATGGCCAATCAAAATATATACAATACGATTCCACGAAACTGGTAATTCGGCAAAGGTCAGTGAACATATTTAACAATAATAATAATAATAAAGAGAAATAACAACAAAAACCAAAAAAAAAACAGACACAACAAGTGAAGAGCGGTTGAAAAAGGGGAAGGGTATGGGGTATGGGGGGAGAACCATCATTTCGATCATGATCGTTTTTCTGAGCAATGTCTCGCGAGAAAAACCTGTTTTAATTGAAGCCAAGTTTTTGGTGGCTGTTGCATGAAGTTTGGCAACGCCGCTCGCACGCAACAGACGAAAATGTAAAGCAAACAAACAGTTGGCTACGCGGCACAATCGCGGCAACAGCAACAGAATCCCAATCAGAATTTCAAGCATTTTAATATGAGAAACGTGACGCTGCAGCAATAGAATAAGAAGAAGGAGGTGGAGGTGGAGAATAAGAGGGAGGATGAGGAAACAGTAGAAAACAGCAGACAGGAACAATTGGTAAATAAAACGACAGCAGCAGCAGCATCAACAAACAAAATAAAATAATATATATGTATGTATGCATGTATCTGCAGCTGCTTGTGTTTACAATTGTGGTCAACATATTAAATCGCTGAAAAATACAGGTGTAATTCATATCAAAATGGGTTCCCAATTGGATTACTCTCACCTTAATATTAATAAAATAAAAATATTTTCACTTTCAAAATATCTGCCACAATTAGCATAATTAACAAAAATTTCCAAGAACTGATTCGAAGTTATACACCCCTTTATTTCATATTTCTATTGCTTCTGATAATATAACACTGAAAGTAACCTATAATCTTAACCTGTGCTGTATAGAGATGCGCGCTGATAGACCCGCGGCATTAGATCGACTTTACACCTAAGAGAGTGTGTTGTGCTAGTGTGTAAGAGTTGTGTGTGTGTTAGTGACAGGTGTTCGGTCGTGCGTGTCTGCGTTTAGTATCTCCATCTGCAGCTGTATCAGTATCTGTGTTGGGGCTAGCGTATGCGTCGGTGTCCGTGAGTGCATAGACGACGTAACAGCATAGCATAACTGCATCGAGTGCCAGTCACGTACGCCACAACCACAACAGTGAGACCCCGAAAAAAACAACGCAACAAAAGCCAACAATAAACCAGACCAAACCAAATGCAGGTGTTCATTTTCATTCGGCAATGGAGAGCTTAGAGAGCTTCTCAATTTCAATGCAATTTAACGACAGCAACGACAACGGCGACTACAACAACGGCGACTAACAAGTGTCACATTAAATAAGGAAATGACAACAAGTTCTACTTGCCCACTTTTTTTGCTGTTATGCAATGCATTTCGCCTTGGTATTTTTTATATAGCTTTAATATAATAATCACTCACTATGCGGCGGTGACTAAGGTTTCAACAACGGCAGCAGGAACTTAAAGGTCAATGGTTGGGGGGGTATTTTCGCCATTAACTATAAGCATCCGACTGACTGTGTGTGTGCTTGCTGCCTGCCTTAAGGCTTGATTAATTTCAGCTTTGAACTTGCAACCAAAACGGAATTCGGTTATTAACTCTGGCCTGTTAGAGGATTTAGCATGAGGTAATCACCGGTGTTTTAAGTGGCCCTGACAACTGGTTTCTTATTCTTTTCCAAGGTCCCCACCAAAAAGCTGTTCTTATGTCTAATTTAATTTGTGCTGAAAAATTATTGTTCATAAATTAATTATAACTTAATGACGGTGTTAACAAATATTTAACTGAGTCACCTGACTAATAATCGAATTTTAACATACAATAAAAATTGTAAAATAAAGGTCTAAACTGTACGTTAAATTCTATAGAATTATTATATTAAATTAATAAAATAAAGTAAAAAAACAAATACATTTTTCCCTTAAGCTCTGTATTAATTTTTCAGATCTTACAAACATTTCCATTCTAAAAGCTGACTATATTTTCACATCTTTATCGCTTTCCTTGACAGTTTATCAGTTAAACTTTTATAACTTCTAGGTTTTTAAGGCCCTTCAACTTTTTGGTTGACAGTAGTGCACGGGGTCTCGTCTTATTCATTTCCATTTTGATTATGGCCTTAAAAAAGGCTGACAAACACGCCCCCACAAACACAAACACACACATATACAGTAAAGCCTCTGCCGCAGACTCTTTTCTGTCTCTTCTGCTGACTGTGTTTCTTGTTTGTGGGCCTTTGTCTATTTGGTGTTTGCTGGAGTTGTTGTTGGTGTTGTGCAGGGAACGTGTTTTTTACAGACGGCCAAAAACCGAAGCAGCGACCTAAACATAGCCACAAAAGCAACAGCAACAACTGCGACTGCGACTGGAAAAAAAAAACCTGCAATACATTTCATGCCCTTAGGCTAAATAAGTCGCCTTGTGTTGCTCATCGTCAGTATTTTCTCCATCTCTCTCCATCTCGTTTTAGCCCTGTTTTCCCCGTCTCGCTCATCTGGCTCTGCCTACATTGTTGTTGGTTTTTTGTTGTTGTCGCGCGACTTCAGCGTCGCCGCATGGCCAACGACCTTTATATCACGCTCATGCCGCAAACATACACACACACACACCGCCACACTCCTGTATGGTTGCTCTTCTTCTTCCGTTGCTCACTCACTCATTTTATAACCAAACGAGAGATTACAGTGAGAACTCTTTATCTTGAACTTTCTACAAGGTGAAATTTTCTATTTTAGTTTCATTTCAAAAAAAAGTGTGAACCTTGAAAATACATAAAATTTTAACAAAGCTTTAATTTACGATTTTAAATACAATTAAGACTATTTTAGTTAGTGCTAATATAAAATATTATATCATAAAGAAATAAATAAGGTTTTTGCACTTTTTATAACGTGGGGGGGAGTTTAAATTGAAGTCATAGAGGTAGGACTGTAACTTCCAACTCAGTCAGACGATTTAGCTTTTTGTCTGCTCTGCTTTGCTCTCTCTTCTTTATTTCTTTCTCCCACTCTCTCACCTCGTTCGCTTTTACTCATGGTTGCTGCCTCGCCTTCTTCGTTTATGCGTGACTTGCAACGTCCCCCCCGCTGCCTACGCCCCCGCCCCATTTACCCCCCTACCTTGTTTTTTTTTTAATGGAGCGTCGTCTGCAATTTAATAATTTCGAGTTTGAGAGTCTCATTTGAACCTCTTTTTTTATTTTGCACAAAAAACACATACAAACTCATAGAAATACACATGCACATGGTGAGCAACAACCTGTCTGGCACACTCGATTTTTATTTATTTTTTATGCTTTGGTAGCTTCTATTTTTTTGTGTTCGCCTTGGCATGTTTTCCAATTAAAGTGCAGGCGGCTGGTGGCGAATTTTTAGTTTCCTCTAGTGCCATCTCTTTCTAACACGTTAAGCACCTGTCAGGTGAGTACATATAGTTGTTGTTGTTGTTGTTTTTTCTGTGTTGTAATCGCCGCTTACAATTTACCGTTATGCGCCGGTGTAATAAAAACAACAGGCAGTGTTTTTATTTTTACCTCTTCTTTCGTTTTTTTTTACAAAAAAGATTTCGTGAGCGATTTTTATCACATTTTGCACGCACAATCCAAACAGTGGCGCCATCTGGGGGATGTGGGGGTATATAAAAATGCAATTTTTATTGCAATTTCGTACGCAATTTGTTGTATTATATTTGTTGTTGTTGTTTGTTTTTATTTTTGTGCACTCGGGGGGTTTTTTTTTGCTCTTTTATTCCACCTGAACTTGGTACCGCTTTTGTGAATCACGCGCGTCGCCTTAAAAAGCAGGTCAACCCGCTATAAATGACACATAAAAGCAACAAAAGCAAAAATAACAACAACATTTTCAAGCGAAAGAGAATTCGCCATAAACATGCAAAGTTTATTTGACACAGATTTTATTTATAAGCTTATATGGGGGATTGTATGTATGTTGAAGTAGCAACTTTTGTGTTAGAAATTATTTTTGGTATAAAAATATTCTTAATAATTGAAGGGCTTACTATAAAAAGCCCTTCAATTATATATTTATTTAATAACAATTTAATAACAAAATTTATTGATACAGAAACTGATGCTGCTTTTTGTATTTTTAATAACTTTTCTGTTGTTTCGTTTGGCTGCCTTTGTTTTATTTGTTTGTCACACAAATCTTATCATCAAAGATTATATAATTTACTGATAAGCAGAGCGCAGCAACCTAGTGCAAAGTTTATCAATAGCGGAAGTCATTTTTTCTTGTTTAAGAAATAATGCATTTTAAAGGGAAAACCAATTTCATTATAAAACCTAAAATTACTCATCTGCTATACATTTTAACTGGAAAAAACCCCTTTCCCTTTAATTCTATATCCGCAATCAACCAACTTTCTTTCCCACAAATCACTGGGTTTTAGTACCTTTGACTCACATCGGGCATAGGAAATGATATACCCACATATATCCACATATAATTCCTCGGAATTCCAATGAAAATTCCATACAATTTAGTTTACGCTCAATGCGCTGGCTCTGGTCGCGATTAAATATATCAAGTACACTATGTACCCTGTGGTATCGATTACAACAATTTGTGGTTTATATTGCCGAGAGGGGGAGCAAAAAATAAACACAGACAAGAAAATAAAAAGCAGCTGTGGAAAAGTGAATAGCAAAATGTTACACAGTTGTTGCAATTGCATGGCAAATGGGCAAAAAGTGCAAATGGAAAGTAAGTAATTAACTCGACTCTGCTCTAATTATAGACCCAAAACGCAGTAATAGAGCGAGGGAGAGACCCATTGAACTGAGTCCCCCCTCTCATCGCTTGGATTAATTATGGTATCTGAACTACCTCTTCCCTCTGTTTCTCGCAATTACCT
This sequence comes from Drosophila birchii, assembly GCA_035046345.1. Taxonomy (NCBI): domain Eukaryota; kingdom Metazoa; phylum Arthropoda; class Insecta; order Diptera; family Drosophilidae; genus Drosophila; species Drosophila birchii. The sequence goes on from JAWNOA010000064.1 coordinate 10,540,881, forward strand.
TTAAATCAATAGTGCAGGTACTATTATACAATCAAGTATCATTAGTGGCAGTAGTGGGAAACAAATTTTATATAAATTTCATATGCAAATCGAAGGGGAATTCAAACATCTGGCAAAATGTGGAAGCAACTTGCTGGTAGTATTTCCAATTAATAATAATTACATGATTGTTGGTTATATTTATGGAAATATCATATTTTCAAGATATATTATACCTTTTATTAGGCTTGAAATGATTAATAATATTTCTGTAAGCAATCTCTATCTTGTTCTAGCATCGTAAGCAATTAAATCGATTTAAATTACATTTATTATTATTTCTATTTATCCAGACCTGACCTACACCCACCTCTTTCGCTCTCACACTACTGCCCGGTATTGGTATCTCTCTCCCTTGAGCGTCCAGAGCTGCTCAGCGGATATTACGCAACACACAGCAAATGCAAAATTGGAAGCGAAGCACAGTCACAGCTAATAAATAATGCAAATGCATTGCTGCAGAGGAGAGGAGGGGAAGGCGGCGGCGACGGCGGAACGGGTTTTCAGGCAATTGAACTTTTGCTGCAGCAACTTTCTTAAGTCAAACAGCTGTTGCTGCAAAAGACAGGGGCCAGGGAAAAAGAGAAAAAAAAACGGGGCGGAGGAGAGTGCAATAACTTTTCGCTTGTGTCCCGCCACATTTATTATCGCTTTATTTTTATCGCATAAATAAAAGTGCAAGAGCGTAAAAAAAGGGCTTGTCAACACACACACACACAAGGCAGCAGCGCGCAGCAAAGTCGCGATGACGTCGAGTGGAAAGAGATGAATGAGTTTAAGTTGAGTTGAGGCGACTTGAGTTGCGAGTGGGACAGGAAATAAGACTGAGAAAGAGACGGACACCACACACACGGGGGGTAAGGGTAAAGTAAAAAGTTTAAGGACATGTTTGTCATGTTTACATTTCACTTCAAGTGCCTTGCACTCTTTAAGAACTTTACCTTGGAATTTGATTGGTGGCAACCAGGGTAAGGGGGCAAAGTCGCGAGGTCAGGGGCGGTTTTTACGAAGGGTTAAGTTGCGTCTTCCTGTGAGTTTTATATTTATGATGCCTTAGCACGCGACTCGCATTTTATTACACTCTTCCGAGGATTTTCACAGAACGGTAAGGTTGAAACCTGAACCACACCCAACTTAAGTTATAGAACTGTCTGTCCCGCAGACCCTCGTTCCCTCATTCTCGTCCGCTTTACCGTTTAATGGTGTTAATAGCCTTTTGACTAAACTGGGCGTGGTAGACTGTTTTTTGTTTTAGCCTTTGTCTCTACGCTCATCTACCTAAAAAAAAAAAGGGGGCAACACACTCGTTTTGGATAGCAAACAAGAGGTGCTAGGTACGATCTGATAAGCAAACCAGACCAGAGAAACCAGAGACAGCTGAGAAGTTATTGGTCTGGCACCGGGATTTGTGAGTAATGTGCGGTTTATTATGGGCCCAACAAAACAAGAGGAAATATGTGGTTAATGGGCATTTTTTCATTATTTAATCAGAAATCAGGGAAGATTTTTTATTTTTAGATTCATAATTCAATTATGAAATAGACTTATATGCAGGGACCGTAAATAATGATTATTTTTGTTTTTGAAATATAAAAATCAAGACAGTTTATGATTTTTTCTCTACTCATCAAAAATAATCATTAGACTTGAGTGAAAAATATATAACTTACAAATAAAAATCATTTAAGATTTTCAATAAAACTTATAATGATTACGGTCCCTGCTTATATGTATAGAAGATTCGAATTAATCAATATCTTTTCATGCATTTCCTTTACCACAATTCCTGCTCAATTTGCCATCCGAAGACAACAAATAAACGGGCCTGGCCTTGCCTCTTTTTTTTTTTTTTGAAGAAACACTCCCTGAAAACCACCCACATACAGAAAATAAACCAAGCTCTGACTACTTCCATCATTCTTTTAGAATCTCCTATTCGGGTTTTCTCTGTATATAATTTTATTATGGCTTTTGGGCTTGAGCCCACACTCTCCGCTTTATGTAAGAACATTAAGAACAAAAATCTCTTTTGCTCTGCAGCATCACGAAAACCTTTTTGGACTTTATATAAATCTTGATTTAAAATAAAGGGGTAAATATATGGAAATGGATGTTGTCTTTATTTTCTCTCTGGCTTTTTGTGGGTTTCTTTAATAATTTATTTGAAGCCATGGAGGAAAAATGTATGAATATATGAATGAATGAACAAAAAATTGAAGCCGGGAAAAGATGCTAGATAACAATACTGCAAAATTTATATTCTTTCCCTGTTTGATATTTAAATAATAATAATATTTAGTCAAATTCTGAATTTACAAACAATTTCGACTTACAAAACTGAAAGAAAAGTTTATTTTAAAGTCAAATTTAATTTTCATTAATAATTTTAAATGCTGTTTGTTTGGGTAGCATTAAAATGTAGTATTTGTTCCGCTTTAACAATTGCATTTACCAATTGATTGCGTATAAATTAAATTGGTCAGCTCTCGCAAACACACACAAAATACCAAATACAAAATGCACCTGCACATGCAAAGAAAAACAAGCAAACACCGAAACACACAAACACATCAAAATAAAACTAGCAACGCATTTGAAAATTAATTGCAAAATCCATTTTCATTTTGGACCTCCGACAACAATTTCAACGAAGAGAAAGACAGCGACAGAGAAAGAGGGAGAGCAATGGAAACGAGGGCGTTGGTCACTTAAACGAGGAGGGGTAGGGAAATGGAAAACTTAAATGCACCAAAAAATGGTCGATAACGTTTTGTGAATTTAAATGCTGCAAAAAGGTATTTGCCGGCAAAAGATTAAAGCGTACGCTTGCTGCATGTAAATTGTACCAAAGTGTGTGTATGTGGGTATATATACATATAGATATATCGAGTTGAATAAAGCAATTTCAGTGAGTGGCTGATGGTGGGTGGTGGGTGGTGCTGTTCGGTTCGACCCTCGTGTGGGGTTAAATGCCATAAATAACGAAACAGGCGGCAGTCAGCACATAAAATACAAAACCAAGCACATAATGTACGAAAACACAGAGCAAAAGCAAGAGATGATGGTTGGCAGCAGGGAAGAGACTGAGAGGGAAAGAGCCGGCCGGGGAATACACACACACACACACAAAGAAAAGCTTAGCTTGTGAGCGCCAAATGTGAGTGTGAGAGTTGGAGAAATGGAGAAAGAAGGAAAGAGAGACTGTCTTTGGGATGCTCTGCAGATTTAGATATTTTCAAGCCAAATATAGAATATAGAAAAAGTATCTATTAAATTTTAAGCCACTTTGAAAAAGTAAGTAGAAAAATTACAATTTGTTTTGTTAGTTTTTTTAATGCTTAAGAATCCCAGCAGGAATATTTATTGAATATAAATTCTTAAGGTGTCCCTTTTATAAAAGTTAAATATTTTCACATACCTTCAATAAATTAAAATAAAACAAAATAAATTTAAATTGATTTTAAATTAAAAACTTAAAACCTCTTTATATATTTTTTAGTTATTTATAATTTAAGGCTGGCAGCTCTGATTTCCGAGTGGCGCTGACTTCGCTGCCAGCAGCCGAAAAAGGCCAAAGGACGCCGGGCGGGTGGGTGTGAAAATCGATAAAATCAAGGGCAGACAATGCTGATGACGCGCTGCCAACGTCGCTGCTTTTGCTGGCAGCGCACGTGAGGCTTGTGCTTCTTCTTACCCCCCATTGGGGGTATACGTCGCAGCTGGCAGTGGCAGCGGCAGAGGCAGCAACCCCCAAGGCAGCATTATTGTGAAAGTTTCCGACTTTCGGTGAGTGTGTGCGTGTGTGTGTGTGTGTGTGTGTGTTTATGTTTGCCTGTGTTTGTGCAAAGGCAGTAAAACGAAATGAGAAAGCATGAAAAATAATCATTTTGGGGCGCTGCTCCAACATTTCCCATCCCTTAAATCCCAAGTAACTTTTTTGGGGCGGTGCCTGGCGAAATATTTCAAATTGCAGAGCAGCAGCTGAAAAAAAGTAGAGTCCTTAGAGGGATATTGTTGTTGGTCTCTTCATCCTCTGCCCTTTATACAATTGGGGTCAAAATACTAGGTGTCCCAAGTACTTTAGTGGCGGTAATACGTCCATTTTTTGAGGGATATAATCTTAAAAAGGCAATATCTTGGAAATAAACGCATTGATTTATTGATAATTCTCATTTTTCGTATGTTCTTGAATATTTAAATTTACACATTTTACAGATTTAAGACTTTAATAAATTCAATAGCATTTAAAATTTCAGGAAATTCCTTTTTGAAACTAACAAAGCAGATTTATCTTCGGACATTCAATGTGCTATTATTTTGGCCAGAACTATAATACCCTAACTCTCCATTTCTGCTTTGCCGTCTCTGTCTTAGTTCCTTCCTTTTTTGGGCGCTGTCAGCGGCAGAAAGGACGAAGATGACAGCCAAAGGAGCAAGGAGCGGTGGCTTCTGTTTTGCTTGCTTTTATTTTGGGCTTGCAAAACTTTTTCGGGAGCTCCGACAGGATGAGAGAGGGTGTGGCTGTCCCGGGGCAGGATATTGTTTTTTGGTATAAGAAGGCGCGCCATCAAATTTAATGTGTGGACTAATAGAAAATGGCGTCTGCATTTAAATTTCGCCTCCAGCTTTTGGCAAGGACGTCAAGGCGGATTCCTTTCCATTCCCTTCCCTCCTCCCCTTTTCGTTTCATTTCTTTTACCAACATTTTTGTGTTCTTTTTGCATTAAATTAATGTGAAAATGTCAAATTTATGGAAGGCGGAGGGGTATAGTCCTCGGGGATTGGCTTTTGTTGCCATGGGTAATGCGATACACAGGCGGCGGAGAATGGGCGTGGCAGATTGCCTTCTCTTGAGGTGCTTGTGTCATTCTCGTTAGGCGTTAAATTTCGTTTTATTTCCTTTCTTTTCGAGTTGGAAATTTAATTTGCTTTAGCAGACTTAAATTTTTTCGTTTTTCTTTAAGAAATGTAAAGTTCCTTTAAGAATTTTAAAGAAGCTTTGCTTTATTAAAAGTTTTCAATAATTTATATATTTTATTTAACTATTCAAAGTACTATAAATCTTTTAACCACGTTATTAATCGATTTTAATGTCGCGCCATGTTGCAGAAATGTAAATATTTAAATGTCAAAACAAAAGCCATAAATTCACACAAAACCGAATAAACAAAACTAGATGCCAATCATTAATTTATGCTAAGCAAATCAAATTCAAGAAGCTATAAATTAAAAGGAGATTAACTAAGAATGCATAAATAACAGCATGAAGAATAAATATCTCAATTCAAATGTGTTTTATAAAATGTATCTGAAATGTTTCCAAACATTTCCTAAAGAAATACAACAACCATTATTTCTTTTAGCTGATAAATAAGCCATTAGCCAATATATAGTTAAACCCAAGAGCTTTTCCAGTTTTGTTTTCAAGGATAAGCCATCACAAATTGGGCCATCTAATTGGCCATTAGGATCCTGTCTACAATCTTGCTCGTATTTCATTGTGTTTTCCCTTTTGGCCTGTGCCATACCATTATCTTGGCAACTTATCGCAGAATACTTAAAGCTTTGCAAAGAACATTTTTAAGCATTTAACTTTAGGCTTTAATTTTTGGCTGTGCGGAGCGGCTAAAAAGGACCTTTATTATTTTGCCACCCTTTCCGCAGCAAACTTAATTAACCGAAATATCAAAGTAATCAAAAGATTCCTCAAAGTTAAAGTAATTTAAATTCCAGAAAAGGTTTCCCAATGCAGAATGAGAAAGCCATCGCAATTTATCTTCATATTCAATGAATTAAATTATCGGCATCAAAGTGAAGCAGAGCAAGATGGCTTAGGCGAAGAGCCTTTGGAGCCTAAGCCCGGTGCACTGAGAATAAAATTATTTACAATATTAAATAATATATATTTACCTTTTTATTATTTGCCTTATTTCTTTGTATTTGTTTTCCCCTTTTTATTTATGTATTTTCTTCATTTTTAATATTAAATTTTGAAAAAGCTTAAATTCATCATTTAATTTATTTATTTATACTTTATTTCTCTCGGTGCTTCTGTGTATGAAGTGCGGCAACAGCGCAGTGGCAAGAATGCCAAAGTAAAAATGGGCGCAAAAACTAGTTACACAAACACAAGCCAACACACAAGCACAGCCACATCCATGGAGCAGCAGAGCAGACAAGATGCCAGAAACCAAAACCCACCCAACCGCCACCCACTGACCTGGCACGTACCCCCCACCCCCCACTACTCCCCTCTCTTCCCTCAGCAGACACTGCCACCCAATACCTTTTTCCTTGGAGCTTGGGGCGTTGTTGCCGCATTATTTTTATCAAAAAGGAGAAAAAAAAAAATTGTTATCAAAATGTGCGTTGCCAGCTGAGACTCTAGGGGGGAGTGGGAGTGGGGCGGAGATCGGAGGGTTTGAGAAAAGTGTGCTGAGCTTTTCACTGTGTGAATGAGGTCGAACGGTGGGCGGAGGGGGGAGGCCGAGTGGGTGGCTTAGATGGCACGAGAAAAAGTTGAAAATGAAAATAATGACAGCGTTGACTGTGGGGAAGAGAAAATGAAGGAAAGGAGGGTACAAAATAGGGAAAAGATGGGGGGGGGGCTAAATAGGGGGTGGTGTGTAGGCGTATTTTTTTTTTCTTGTAGGGATGGTTGTGCGTGTGTGTGTGTGTGTGTGTGTGTGTGCTGGATTGCCAGCTTTTGTTCCTTGCTTTTTTGTTTTGTTTTGTTTTGTCTACGAGAAAAAGTTGCACCAAGTCTATATATTGTGTGTAGTATGTGTGTGTTGACTGTGGAATTTTGCGCATGTACAGCAAAATACATAATACATAAGTTTATATGTGTGTTTTTGCGTATATATATATACAGACGTAAATTGCCATCGATTTTCTCTGTTGCCATGTAAGAGGGAAGGCAGGAAAAACCCCTACCAAGCAAGGCGGGGGAATTAAGATGAGGTAAAAGAGCACACGTGTGTGTGTGTATGAGCCTTGTTTATGTTTATGGGATTTTAGCATAACGGCAGCATAGCGGCAAAGTAAGTCCATCTATATATCTATCCATCTGAGGAGGCACAGGATGCCGCTACAGCATTTTACACATAAAAAAAGCACACACAATGAGGGTCAAAATAATAATAGCCATAAAACAACAGAAAACATCAGAAGCTCTTTAATGTCATTAAAGATAGGATTTCAAAAATATTCAATATTTTTCCTATATATCAAAAGATTTTTCAAAAAATAAAAATAATTATTTCCATTTTTAAATCAGTCTCAAATAAGTTTAAATAAACTTGACAAACATCTAAGCAAAAACATATAATAAGCCACTATTTAATCAGCAGTTATTTAATATAATTCTAAGCAGTGCTAATATTTTGACTTCAACTGTATGTATACAAGCTGTTCCAGTTGCATGCCCCCGATAGCTACAAAAACTAAGATGCTACAGCTAAAGTATCCGTATATATCCAGATACTTTTACCTCTCTTGACTTCTCATCGAAGAACCACACGGCCGTGAATAACAGAAATAAAGTATTTTTATGCAATCGAAAAGGCAAAGGGCAAAGTTTTCCTAAGGATTCCTCCTCAACTAGTTTATTTTAGCTTCTTCTCATCTACCTTCTCTTCTAACCACTAATTAAGGTTTCACTCTCTGGGGTATTTCGCTTCGCTGACATTTTGTTTATTTATGGGATTGGACAATAAATCACCTAAAGCTTTAGAAACTTTAATTTGTCAACTTTTGACAGAATGACATTTACGACGGAAAGCCGATTAGCTGATTGAGAGAACATTAAATTAAAGCATCTTAAAGCCCTTAAAGCTCAATTAAATGAATATAAAAAGTAACCTTCTTCATCAGAATAGTTTGTTTCTATTGCAATCAAAAGTTTCCTTCTATTTTTTTGTTCTAAAGTCCACAAAAAATGGCAACAGCTTGTTTTGACAAGGAGGCACATGCCAAAATCCTTGCTAAATCAGTCAATCACGCCATTTGATCAAAGATGGAAACCCAAGAAGCCCTCCATTTCCCTAACTTGGTACGTGTTTGCCAGGAAAAGGAAAACCTAAGGGAAAATGTATATATTTTGCAGTACATTTTCCCTACTATACGTGCGTGTTTTCATCAAGGGAAATGGCAAAAAAGAAAGAAAGACGAGCTTTCAGGCAAAAAGAATTTAATATAAAAATAGATATAATTTTTTGTTCTTTAATATACACTTCCATATTTTATAGGTAAAAGTCAAAAGCATATATATTTTCATAAATAAAACATTCATAGAAATTATTCGCTTTGGTCTTTATTATTAAAATATATTGCTATATCTTTCAACATTATATTTAAATTATTTGAAGGTTTGGATACTTCATTGAACCCTTTCAGATAGTTGTGAGCTTAAGAAAAACAAACCATCCTTGGATAGGGTATAAGAAAATCCTTTTTTGGCAGACAGCAGCAAAATTCATTTTATTAGTCCCCCCTCCAGCACCTCTCTTTTGCCTGCGTCTCTTTTTAACCCTAGAAAGGTCTATCCCTTCTCTTGTAGTTTATTTTATTTTGTTTTTCATTTTCTACAAGGCTTTTTTCAACTTTTTCACTCTGACAGGCGACGCCAGTTTGTCTTGGCTTCGCTTTCGAACACATGTTTTGCTGCTTTTGGCTTTTCCTTGGCAGCTGCTGACACACACACACACACACGAACACACAGGAAAATCAGCAGCGCAGGAAAATCTAGAGCAAAACAACAAAAACAGAAAACGGAAAACAAAAAGCAGTTTGCATCCTGCTATATACGTAAAAGGTGTGGCCGCGGCGGCAGCCAAAAAAAAAAAAAGGAACAAGAATTAAGCAAACATTTATCGATTTATGTGCCGACAAGAACTTAAAGCTTAAACTGGAACACCACGAAAAAATGCTCGCGTCATGCGTGCTGGAAAAACAGCGCCCAAAAATTGGCAAAAAAAAAAAAATAAAGGCAGGGAAATTGGTTTGTATATTGTATAAACAGTGGCCACTCCAAGGAAGGAATTAAACTAATATTTATTATTGTTTTTATTATTGAATTTTCCCTTACAAACATAGTATAAAATATACCCTTTATACAACAATCAGGGTTACTTTTAAAAGTTTTGATAGTCTCTATATAATATATGATTTTATCCTTGGTCTTCAATGGTTCTTTTTATCGTGTAACCCCTGTCTTTAGAGTCATACATGTGACGTTCCTGGTTGATTCGATTTTAAGCGAAGCCCCATTAAACGACGAATCAGCACGAAAAATGCACAAAGCGACGAAAACTGGGAAAAGCGAAATCGAAGAGAATGAAGAACATTTTGGTTGGGTAACCTCAATTTGTAACATTGATTGGAGAACTAATTCAATGAATGGAAGCCAAACCAACGTACATAATATATTGTATATATATTTAAGGCCATGTGGAACCGATGAAATTATATTTTTATTGTTACCACGAACATTTTGAGAGCTCTCAAGAAACCCATCGGCAGCCTACATACAACATCACTAAAGGAAAATCTAAAGAAATCACCACCCACATCCATTCAGAAAACCACTCGAAAAGAGAGTGAAAATGCATTAGGCACACCACACACCACACAGAACCCAAAAGGTATTAAAAAGAAGGCTAAGGAATAAAATCAAATAGTTTCAGACAAAAAAAACACTTTGAAAATAGTTTTTAAACAAATGTTTAGCTTCAACATAGAGAATTTCAAAGTATAATTTTATTGTTAGTAAGCTTTTTTATACAAATTAGAAACATATTTTCGCTTTTATTGAAATTCTCAAAATAAAACACTGAACTTCAATTTCATTTTTCACTTTCAGCTATTTTTTTCAACATTTTCTGTGTATATTTTGCGGACCAAAAACCAATTCTCTGTATCTAATGTCCCATACAAAGTTGCATATTCAGCGTATCTGTATCTGAACGGTAGGAATAAAATATATAAAGCTGCGCAACAACAACAAACGAAAGAAAAAGAATTCAAATACAAATAAAAATAAAAAAAGAGAGGCAGCAAAAGGAAAACCAATAAAGGCAACAACAACGACAACAACAACAACAACAGCTCTACGTAAACTTCATTTACTGTCTGGCCTGGGACACCCTCCTCCTCACCTTCCTCTTTTGTGGCTCACCTCCCTCCCTCCCATTCTCACATTTATTGAAAGGCCTGCACGCAGTTTGGTTTTTTTTTTTTTTTTTTTAATTTTGTCTTTTTTCCTTCTTTTTCTAGCTCCAACACAAAATTACTTTTTGTGGCTTGACTGGTGAGGTCTCTTTTTTGCCATCTCGCTCTCTCCCTCAACTCTATCTGGCCCGCTTCCTCTCACTATCAGTAATACAGTTGAGGTCAAAATGATAGTATTTAATATATATATATATATTAATTTAAATAGATAAAACTGACTAAAAATACTTTTTAAATTTTATTTATTTACTTTTTAAAAAATATATAAATGTTTCAAATAAGTATAAAAAAAAACATTCTTATCACACAATTTCTTAAATCACTTTCACACTATTATCTTCACCGCAATTATTTTGCTTTTCGTTTATCTTACATGCTCTTTCTGTTTGTTATTGTGTGTGCTTGTGTGTGTATTTAGCTTTTATTTAGTTTTTTGACTTTCTGGTTTTTTTTATATTAAATGCTTGAGTTCATTCAACTGTCAAAATAAAAAAGCAATACACACACACACACATGATGATAGAGGCAGAGATAGATTAAAATAGAAAACAGACAGAGAAGAGTAAAGATTGAAGCTCACGAAACTTAAATAAAAAAGGCAATTTCGTTAGCTTCTGATTTTAAATATTTATAAATGTATATTTGTGTATCTTTCCACTCCCAGTTTTCTCCCCATTTTCCGCCTTGCGCTGCAGCTGCGTTTGAACTTTTCGGTTCTATATTTAAGTTTAAATTCTAAACAGTCAACAACATCTTACAGCAGGCCATCACCATCGCCCCGAAATCCGGAATCCCCACTGCACATTCACATTCTGTAAAAGTTTTTCCTTGTTCTTTTCCGAATTTATTTATCTATTTTCGTTACAGCTTGCCTTTGTGTGTGTGAGTGTGTGCATGGCATATTTGTTGTATTTATGGCATTGTTTCGCTTTTCATTTTTCCGCCATGAAAGTGCAGACCTCCAAAATGCAACTATTTTGGTCTTACACACAGATACAGATAAAACAGCCAATTGCGGATGCTGATGCAATGGATGCGAAGATACAGTATCTGTAAAAATGTATATCTATATATCTAAAGATAATAAAATCGAACAAAGCGCCTGTGGAATAATCCAAAATATACCTCAGAAGTCTCAGAAATTACCTCTGGGGAAGACTATTTACAAACTTGCATTCGAATCGAAGAGGACAAAGCGTGTAAATTTTAAAAATAAACTTTTTAAAAGCCAAGTTCATTTCAATATTTGAATATACTTTTCTACCCGTTTTCACTCTTTTCAATCCACAAAATAAAATGGATGCAAATTGGGGGACAAAGTAAAGCGCCAAAATGTAACGTTGTAATCTGCCAAGAAGAAAAAAAAATAAGACTCAACCAGGAAGAGAAGCGGAAGACGGGCAAAGAAGAGCATAAAAAAGTGATGGAGACAAGAAAAGCACATACAGAAGAAGAAGAAAAAAAAGTACTAATACAATCCACTGGCTGACTGGCAACGGTATCTTTATTTCTTCTTCTTCTTCTCCTGTTTTACATATATATATGCCGGCGGGAGAAGAAGCAAGAGGCAGTAGATGTGGCGAGAGGCGGATTGGAGCTAGGAAAAGCAGCAGCAGATTGGAGTGCAATGGAAAAAACAACAACAACAACAGACACGAAGGAGATAAAGTGGGAAGCAAAAGAGACGTCTGTTTTTATTTTTTTCGTGTGTGTTTGTTTTTGTGTATCCAATGCAGTCGCCGCAGCAGAGGAACTTATTTTTGTTTGGTTTGCCACGTTTTTTCATATATTTTTTTTTATTCCTCTCTTCTGTTTTTACTGACTTCTCTTTGGACAGTTTTTTTTTTTTTATTCAAAGTCTGTTGTTTTTATGCGCCTTTTGGAATTTTTGCACAACACAAAGGAAAATCGAATAAGGGAAGACAATTTAATTCTGAAAGCCCTCCTTTTTTCTTTCAGTGTCTCTTCCTTGATGTTACCTTCGGTGTGTATACAAAGGGAAACTAAGAAAGATGACAGAAAATGACAAAAGAAAAACTATTAGAAGAAAACTTTTAATTGACAGAGAAGCTGCCTTTAGAGATGCTTTCGATAAGCAAATGGCCAAGTAAAAGTATCAATCAATCTCAATATATTTGTATATAAATATATATAGTATTCTCCTATTTTACATTTGCTTAATTGGAACATTTCAAGAATATTGGTTACCTCTGCCTAAGAATGGCTGTCACCGTCAAAACCAGAAATCCCAACTAGTTGGCCATAATTGGTTTTCGGTTTTTAGTCTCTCTGAAATTTCTTTCGGCATTTCGTTTTTCTATTTACCATTTACAAGTATTTTCGTTTGTATTTTGGTTCTTTTAATTGGTTTTTATAGACTTTGACTGACGGCAGGCATAACTTTTGATGGCACAACATCCAAACCAGATCCCTAACTTGGCTGTAACTGTCGGAATTCCTATTGGATTGCCGGGGGGCCAAAGGAAAATTGCTTTTACTTTGATAGCAGAATTTTCTTGGATTTCGGCTCAAAGGAAAATATTTAAGCTGACAGCCTCTAGGAAATAAATAACATAATTCAGGCTACACCACAAATTATGTCTTGCAAGGAAGTGATAATAATTAAAAATTGTTATTTATTTCTTTGGTCTAAAAATTATTTAAAAGTTTTGGTTTATTTATCGTACTAGAAATATTTTATGCTAAGATTGTATTTAAATTTCTAATGTTTATTTACATTTGATTTTATGTCGTAATTAATTGGCAACCCACTTTCCACCCACTTTCCGTCAAATGCAAATCTGATAGATAAATACATACGTAAATAAACGGTTCTCAAGGTCTTTCAATTGCACTTCCGCCCTTATCAGACACAAAATGGCAAAGAAAGGAGAGACAGAAATAAGCAAACAGTGAACACACATTTTCTCTCACACTTTTGTGCAATTTAAGAAAGAATTGCAATTACATTTTTCCTAGTTTCAAGCTCGAGGGTTTGTCTTTTATGGTTCAAGTAAGATTACTCACATTTCAGCGCAATCAGCGTTTTAGTTTTCCGTCTCCTTTTCCTTCTCCTTCTGTTGCTTCCTCTGCTTCTTGCTTGTGCTTTGTCAAATGATAAGCTGTTAGCCGACGCCTCTCTTTTTTGCTCTTCTACTCTGTCCCGCTCTCTCTCACGCTCTCAAAAGTTCTTGTTTTTGTGTTTTAATCCATTCGCTGGTGTTGTTGTTATTGCTTTTGTGGGTTTTTTGTTGGTTAAAAAACACGAAGAAGAGGAAGACATGCAAAAAGACGTTTGAAACCGCAATGTTCACTGTTTAAGCACTAAATTTAACCTTGTTGTATTTTCCTTATACATTTATATATTATTTATTATTTTCGTTGTTAGGCGCTGCAAGAAATAGGAAAATTAAAGATTACTTTCAAACACTCGACATCGCTTTTTTTAATGACTTTCAGCTGCTGCTTTTTCTTTTTTGCTTTTTGATTATATACACATATATATAAATATATGTGTGTGCACACAATCACACACACACGCGCGCGCAAAAAACTCGCGGCGGCTGCTTATTCTTCTTCTCTTCTTTAAGCAGCCTCTTCTCTTTTTATTCCTCCATTGGCTTTGCTCTGCTCTTTGCTTCGAATACTTTATACAATTTTCTTTGTTGCAATTTAAGCATTTGTTTTAGCACACACACACTTAATTACAAACACAGGAACACACAACAGACACACGCCGAGAAGCATTTACAGCAATTTATATTTTGCTGCTCTCCCTCTTTCACGCCGCACAGATTTGCCGCCTCGCTCTGTCACGTACACCCATACAGAGCCATTACTCACGTAATTCAGCTAACTTTTTCGTATTTTTTGTGGTTAGATTAGCACAATTGGGCTTATTTCGATTTGCTGCGAGAACAAATACGAGTATTGTATAATAATTACACAAACTTCTCCGTTAAGCTGCGGCCCAAAAAATTGTTTTTTTTTTTTTTGGAACACACCAACACGCGCGTGCACGACGTTCAGCGTTCGGAGTTACAGTGTGGCCAGTTTCTGTTTTGCGAAAATTACTAGTTTTAAATGTGGCTGCTCTATTTACATAGGAAAAAGTCAGACTATTGAATAATGTAGACGATATTTTTTGATGATTACTAAATATTTAATAATAATTCTTATGGTTTAAGGTTTATTTGGTTTGGAATGAAGTAAATGCAAAACATTTTTTTTGAATATAGAGACGCATTTATTGAATTATTTAATTTTCTGTCTGATGTGTCGGCATTTATCAACACTTATGATTAACTCATGTATTCTCATAACTGCGTTTTGAAATATAAATTATAAAACACATTTTGAGTGCGTTCAGCACATCAACATGATCATTGCTCGCTGATGTATTTCTATCAATAGTCCTGCTTTTCGTGCAGCAGCGAACAGCTGATAAACCATTTTCATTTTTCTCTGACCAACATCAACAACATCGCTTCAAAACAAAAATAGTCGACCAACCTTTAAAACAACCTTTGTTTATATCCTGAACATATTGTTTGCCGCCCGCCTATTTTTTTAAATCTGATAAAGTTTTTCCCATGTTTTGACATTCATTAGTAAAATTACCAATGTCCGTCTAATTAGCGTCGGTCAGTTAGCGTCGAAACGGAACGGTGGGAAAATGGAACACGGAGAAATATTTTATATTTTATTTATTTTATAAAAAGGCACTAATTTGAACAAAATAAAGTTTATAAAAACTAAAAAACAAATTTACTAATGATTTTTACTTGGTTTGGGGGTATTTGACCTTTGCATCTATTAAAAAAAAGCCTTTGAAAAATCGGGTATTAACAGTTTTTCCTATATCAGGGCTTTTCGGAAGTGTGCCAATATAAGCGGTATGCCAGGATAAAGGACATATATTGTAGTTTTATCCTGCCAAGTTTCATTCAATCCTATCCATAAGTTTTTGAGAAAATTGCATTACAGTAGAGTAACCTCAGGGTCTGCTCCTTACAAAATAGGGCAGCAAAACTGGTAAGTCCAATAACTCCAGTTTACGGAAATGTGCGCATATGCACGGTATACTGGCATACTAAGGAAAAGTTAGAGAATATTTGGTGAGAATTTCATAAGTTTCCATCCATACGTTTTTGAGAAAATCGCTCAACAGTGGGGGGTGTATGAAGGCTGATAACATTCCCGCCAACTATGAAAATGGAACCACACGTGAACTAGCAGCGTACCAGACAGCGGTCCGTGACTATCGTGCTCCGTAATATGAAAATCGAACCAGGTGTGAACCAATCCAAACGTCATTAGGAAATTAGGTCATTAGTTGTTTGGAAAATTCATTTTTAATTTCACACACATGCACACATGTGATTTAAGCAGACCTGCCCTAAGTTCGGATATTTTTAGCATAATTCTTTTATATTTGGGAGGCATATTTTGTAGAGTTGCTTAAATTGACAATAAGAATTTAATTTCCGGCGGGGAACTCATCGAAAGGGCATGAGTCGTGCTCATATCGATAAATAGCCAGTTTTATTAATTTAAAGGGAAACAAGAAAAACTTGAATTTTGTCTTTAAACCGAAATTAGAGGAAAATTCGCCCTTTCCTTTGGTATACCGTGCATATTGGCACACTTAAGCGTTTCGTTGCTAGAATTTTTTGAAAGTTAGCGTCGAAAATATCGTATGGGGAGACGATAATCGTGATTGGTTCCCACCTGGTTCGATTTTCATATTACGGAGCACGATAGTCACGGGCCGCTGTCTGGTACGCTGCTAGTTCACGTGTGGTTCCATTTTCAAAGTTGGCGGGAATGTTATCAGCCTTCATACACCCCCCACTGTTGAGCGATTTTCTCAAAAACGTATGGATGGAAACTTATGAAATTCTCACCAAATATTCTCTAACTTTTCCTTAGTATGCCAGTATACCGTGCATATGCGCACATTTCCGTAAACTGGAGTTATTGGACTTACCAGTTTTGCTGCCCTATTTTGTAAGGAGCAGACCCTGAGGTTACTCTACTGTAATGCAATTTTCTCAAAAACTTATGGATAGGATTGAATGAAACTTGGCAGGATAAAACTACAATATATGTCCTTTATCCTGGCATACCGCTTATATTGGCACACTTCCGAAAAGCCCTGATATAGGAAAAACTGTTAATACCCGATTTTTCAAAGGCTTTTTTTTAATAGATGCAAAGGTCAAATACCCCCAAACCAAGTAAAAATCATTAGTAAATTTGTTTTTTAGCATTTATAAACTTTATTTTGTTCAAATTAGTGCCTTTTTATAAAATAAATAAAATATAAAATATTTCTCCGTGTTCCATTTTCCCACCGTTCCGTTTCGACGCTAACTGACCGACGCTAATTTGACGCACATAAATTACCAGCATACGAATGTAGAATTTATTTAGCAAAGTTCCAAACCTTTACATCAATCATGGCATGAGGTAAAATTTTCAATTTTTATAGCACAGTCTGGCAAAGAGGATAAATTCTTGAAGTGCATTTTCTACAAGTAATAACGGTTATTTTCTTAATTTTGCATAAATTACAATTAATTTATGCTCAATGAGGATGTTGATCTCCCAATCTGTTATAATAAACTCTGAATTAGTATGTAGAATTCCTAATTGGTATTAAAAATCGGTTATAGAGTGTGACCACAGATAATGCAAGATGATTCTGATATTTTTTTCTGGCAAATTTTGGTATTATGAAGGGAAGCAGTGAACGGTCAAAGTAAATAAGTTAAGCGGCGATTGCTTGTGTCGGGCGAATCGCAAAGTAAAGTGCAGCAGCAATAAAGTTGAAGGGGCAGCAAATTAAATGTAAGGACGACGACGCAAGTGTTGCATGCTGAATAATAAATAGGCAGATTGCCTCCGTCGAGTAAAGATTTTCCGTGGGCGACTTTTGCGCAGAGCGAAAGGAAAGGCGGTTAGCGAAATCGAAGTTGAAGAGGAAAATCTAATACACAAAGAGTGAAAAGCCAAATTGTTGTTAACAACGCGCGCGCGTGTGTGTGTGTTTTGTGTGTAGCTGCGTGCGAATGTGTTAGTGTCTGCGATAGTTGTTGTTTAGTTTGGTGAGAGAGAAAAACGAAAAAAAGGGCGTCTCAGTTTGAAAATTTATGTGTGCATAAAAAATCAAGCGCTGCAGCAGCCAAAAAAACTACAAAGGCGGAAAGGGAGAGGCAAGGAGACGGCAGTAAGAGAGAGAGAGCGCACAGAGGAGAGTGGAAAGAGAGCGGAGAGATTGCGGGGTGGCTGCACTACCGTTAAAACCGCTGCTATTGTTGTTGCAAAGGTGAGTGCGTGCCGAATATTGTTTATAGTTAAAAGTTGCTTATTTAAGCCACAGCAACAACCACACCCACACGCTCACGTTCTTGGCCCCGAACGTGTGTGTGTGTTGGTTTAGTTCTTTTTGTTTAAAGGTTGTATTCTTTTTTTTTTAAGAATTGGTCCAGCGTTTTATTAAAAAAAAAACGTTCTAGTTTTTGGGATGGATTTTCCAGAAGGTTTTTATTATTTTTTAATTGTTGAAATGTATTTTTTAAGAGTGGCTTTTGAAAGCCAAGGAATAAATATCAAATAAAATCTACGAGCAAAATTATATTTAAATAAACACACTTTTTAATTTTGTAATAACTTTTTAAATCATAAAAACAACTTAAATTTAAAAGAAAATAGTTAAAAGTATATAAATAATTAGGTTTTATTAATTTAGTTGGTGTTGAGACGACAATTAAAGAGATTAGAGATCCCATCAAGAGTTGGGAAATTTTCAAAAGCCCCTCCCCAGGCCCCCCTCTTAACTCCGCTCCTGAATGGCGGCGGCACGAATGGCCTGGCTTTCGCTGCTCTCTGGCGAGGCGACTGCACTTTGATTACTATAACTATCCAACGCTTCCCGTCCCCCCCGCTGACATCTGCATAACACAATTAAAGTTAATCACAACTTCAATTCAATTCATTGCAGCAAAGAAATGCGTTTTGTGGCTTGGCAACTATCCACACAAAACGTATAAATAAATAAATACAAAAATCGCTAGCGAAGGCGGCGGCAAAGTCTTGATCAAATTCACTTGGCGGCTGCACATTTCTTCTGTGCGATCTTTAGCAAGTTTATGTCTCGCCTTTGATAGCCTCTTCTTCCTGTTTATTATTAGTATTATTATTATCTTTTCTCGCTTTTGTTGTTGCTCGGAGACAGGCACGGTTGATCCTACAACAACACGTTTTCGTCTGCAATTGAATTAAATTCAAACGATAATAATATATGTAAGCTGTGTGAAAAGAATTGTTATACACACAGAGAAATTAAATTTTTAAGGGAAAAATTATATATATAAAAATAATAAATGTTTTATGAAGTATTAGCAGCATTTATGATTGAAAATTCCTAACAAGAATATCATTAGATTACTAAATAATAAAATAATACTTATTTTTTCGATTTTAAAACCCAAAAGGGAAATTTTGAACAAGAAAAAACATAATACTGATGAGAAAGAGTTTTTATTGAGTTGATTTTTTGTTGTTATTAATAACTTTTCGGTTTTTCAAGTCATAAATCAATCAATTCACCACCAAGCTCCAGTCTTTATTTATTAAACTATTAAATGAAGTATTAGCAGCATTTATGATTGAAAATTCCTAACACGAATGTCATTAGATTACTAAATAATAAAATAATACTATGGAAAAACTGAATCAATGACTTAATTTTTTTGATTTTAAAAAACAAATGGGAAATTTTGAAACAGAAAAAACATAATACTGATGAGAAATAGTTTTGTTGTTATTAATATAACAATATTAATATTATACTATGGAAAAACTCAATCAATGACTTAATTTTTTGTTTATAAAAACCAAAGGGGAAATTTTAAAACAGAAAAAACATAATACTGATGAGAAAGAGTTTTTATTGAGGTGATTTTTTGTTGTTATTAATAACTTTTCGGTTTTTTCAGTCATAAATCAATCAATTCACCCCCAAGCTCCAGTCTTTATTTATTAAACTATTAAATTATTACTTTATTATGTTAATAAGTATGATATTTAAGTTTTTTATGTACAAACCATTGTTACTACTTTAAAATCAATCTTTAAATAAGTAACATTGGCCTACAAACACATATTAGACTGACATTTTGTATTTTATTTTTTTCTGTGTAGCCTTCTCGCTCGCACTCGTGTGCTTGGCAGATATTTTTGGGGGCTGTGTTTATATTATTTATTTAATTTCGTGTGCAGATCAACCTTCTCTTCTCTTGGTTTTTTTTTTGTACTTTCCCACCAAATAATCTCTTTTTGGCCTGTGACAACTGATGGTATAATTTATGAGACTCTTCTGGGTGGACTGAATATAATTATATATATTTATATATGTACAATATATATATTTATATCAAATAGTTCATTGAAAAAATTCGATTGCCCAAAATTGTTTAGAATTTGTTTGGAAATTGGCAAAGAGCATGAAAAAGCCATTTCTCCTCACTTTGTTGCCAACGGTGCCACAAACACTTGTCTTTGCCCACACAGGCAATATCTGAATATATATATATATATATGGATACATATGTATATATTAGACGTTTTTGAGAGCCCAACAGAGTGCGAAGACCTAGACATCAGCCGGTGATGATGATGACGTCAACAGGCAGGTGGGTGGTTGGGTTGGAGATGGATTATAAGAGAGCAGATTAGCGCATTCCAAAGATGCTATCTGTGGCTCGAAGGAGAGGCAAAATATTTCAAAATAAACGAAAATCATGCGGAGAAAAAATCGAGGTAAAATCACAGCCATTTATTTGGTTTATAAAATGTTAATGATTTGCGATTATATCTCTTTGCTGGCTTAATGGGCATAACAAATGCTTAATTTAGACAATTTTGTGTGGATTTCGATTGGTTTTTGGGGGTTGGGCGAAAGTGGTTTGAAATTACATTGAAAATGAGAAATTTTCATTCAATTATAATTGGTAAAAATCAATAAATTTTAAAGGAATAAACATATACCAAGGTTTGATGATTAATAAATATTTTTTACTCTAAAAATGTGTTTTTAAAGGTTATTAAACCTGAAAGCAAACTATATGTTTGGAAAATAACATTTGACTCTGTTTTTACAGAAGGGAACCAAAGATGTATTAAGTAATCTCTCTGATAACAAAAGAAATTGTATCTTAATTTATAATTCATTAAAAACCCTCTAAAATTACGTTTCTTTAATTGCAACCTCTATAAAAAGACACATTTCCTAAAAAAAATAATTACAGTGAGCATTTTCCACCTAAAAAAAGACAATACGCCCTCTTGCTAGTGTCGTGGAGATAAATGATTCCCCCATGATCTCTACAAACGTTAATTATTAATAACCCCTATGCGGATACGGGTGTTTTTATCTATTTTCAATACCCATCCCACAATGATTGATCAATTTCAATCTTTCAATCTTTAATTTTCCACATTAAGTTGCTTTCTCATTTGCCTTTTACACTTTGCTTTCTCATAACCTTGATTGAAAATGAATTTGAAATCAAGAAATTAATGATTTTCGGATGTGACCGAGTCCCAGTTTTCGTTGCTGCGACTTCCAATCCAAAATCGCATTAATCTCCAAATATCGTGCATTATGCAATATAATCAGAGCATAAAAAATAAAAGAAAACAACCACAAAGGCACGCAAATTATTTGCATATTTAATTAAGTTTCGTTTCAGCCGCAAAAACCGAATAAAAGCAGAGGGAAATTCGTGTTGGGTTTTATTTTGTTCTTGAACTTCTCGCGAACCCATTCGATTTGTTTTTGTTTTTCCCCACGTTATTTCTTTCTGTTTATCCCCACTTATTTATTCGCACCACCGTCGTTGTTGTTTTGGGCACACGCCCAAAAGTGAGAGACAGAAGCAGAGAGAGAGAGTGTACCAGAGTGGAGACCCACGTGCGGACCCGGCTATTTGAATGGCTTTTGTCCTAGCAACAAGCTAACCCGACGCACCCAACAGAAAATATTCCCATTTTTGCTTTTAATGGCTATGCTTTTCCGCCTGATTAGTCCTTTTTTGCTTAGCCAATAATTAAAAAAGACTCCCTAGATAACCAGGAACAAGCTCACAAATTTATGTAGCTCGTTGGGAACCTAATATTTAATTTTCTTAGCTTCTCCTTTATTCCTTTATTGATTATTGGTGAGTTAATAACTCTAGGGAAAAGGCAAAATATTTCTAAAAATATTCTAAAAATATTTCTAAAAATATTCTAAAAATATTTTAAAAATTGTTCATTAAGGTTTTCTTGAAATTGCTGAAATTTCTCAACAAATAATTTTTAAGCACATAAAACTTTATAAAAATATAATTAAAAACCAGTTTTAAAAATATAAAACAATTAAACTACAATACTGATTTAAAATGCATCTCATTAATAAAGAAACTAACTGAAAATTAAAAGTATATTTAAAAAACACGTTATTTAATCAAATTTGTAGACAAAGGCTTTAGTTTAAAGACATTAAAATAAAAGAATTGTATATTTTCTGGAATAACCCTTAAGAAATCCCCTAAACTAACCCAAGTTAATCTCATTTTCGACTTGTAAAAAGCTATAACCATATTGCTACTGCCTTGTATTTCTTTTTTTAAGTACTTGTTACTTGGTGTTCTTAAGCAATAAACCTTGATTAGATTTGTCTGAGAATTTTTTTCCCACTTACCAGCTAATCTCTTTGATTGCGTTTATTAATCATAATTGACTGATAAAAGGATGTTAACTTCTTTCTTTCGCATTTCTTTCTTTAACAAACGTTGCTTTTTCAAAGGAATTCAATGGAAAATACGCAGAAATAAGCGCGGGAGAGTCTCTCATAAAAGCGGAATTTCTTTTTTAGATTAAAGTTCAGTGGCCAAGGTAAAGTTAGAATTATGATGAACTGATGATGTCAGGCATGCAAATTGATATTAAATACATATAATTAGAGCTTCAGCCAGATGAGACTTGGTAGTTTGTGGTATGTTTATTCATCAATTCATAGAAATCTAGAAATCAGAAATCTCATGATCAAAGTGGGGTATATTTTGCAGATGAGTCAACCACTTGAACAAGATTTCGTTAGTTAACAAAACGCATTTAAAGCTTTCTTTGTTCTACTACAAACTTCTAGGGGAAAGTGTTGCTAGCTATGAATGAATGAAAAGTATCTGTATCTCCCGTATCTGTATCTCGTGTATGAGGTGACTCATCTCACTCGTTAGAAATATGCTCGACGAGCTGACCAAATATGACACTGACCTTATAAGTCTAACTATAGCGCTATTATTGTCGCAGTGTTAGTTGTTGTTTTTGCCGCTCTGATGGCCTCACTACACACACTATACATAAGTTTCAACAACTTCCGTTGTGAAAATTTACACATAAATTGTTAAATTGTTTTGCACAAAACAAAAAGAGAGACAAAACAACAATGGAAGCAAATGTTTTCACTTTCACCTTTTCAGCTGTGCTCTCATGTGGGCTGTGGGTGGAGGGAAAGGGTCTGAGGACACTTGTCAATCAATAATTTCATTTTTTATACATATGCAACACATGAAGAAAAACAAAAATAAGGCAGATAGGGCGACGACACAATGGCTGGGAAATGTCAGCAGGTTTTGGGTAAAGGAAAATGATGACAAAGGCGTTGTTTTTATATATAAATATTAATTTCAAGTCAATTGACAGATGATAAGGAAGTAAATTTTAAACAGGATTTTGACTTTATTTCTGTAGTAACTCTAGAAGCTTATTAAAGTATAAAGATAAAGCTAAAAGTCGGAATTATTTGATTTATTTATTAAAGTGCAAATGGAAAACAATCTCAACTTGCAAATATTGTTATGTTAAAAGTATAGTAATACACAGTTTAAAGTTTAGAGTATGATTTTGACTCGGTAAGGCCTCCCCTCTTTGTTTCATGTGTAAACATTTAGTTGAGAACAATTTAAATTCATCAACTGAATGCGATCAACGTCAGCGGCAGTCGTAAATGAATCATTCCGATTTGGGGGCTCGGGCGAAGTGGCTTGTTTTTGATGGAGGAACACCCCACCTCATGCTGTGTGCTGCTGCTTGGTTCCTTCCAACCGTTGAGCTCGCAAAAAACATGTTTTTTTACTTTTTTTTCCCCCCCCTGTTTTTGTTCTTTTCCAGCTTGGTCTTTTGCTTCTCGTTTCCCACTCCCCGAAAACAATGACCAAATTAAGCATAAATATGTATATTTGTATGTACAGTATATGCCAAGTTAGCAGCTTGCTTTGTATTTTCCTTTCCGGTTTTCTCGGTTTTCATGAGTTTAATATTTCATGCACGACACTCGCAGCGTTTCATTTGTTTATATTTACTTTATTTATTTTGTCATATTTGCATTTTAGTCATGCGACCAGCGACTGGTTTTTATTTTGCTGTTCGGTCTGCCAATTCATCGAACATTCGATGTAAAAATGTTAAGCAGGTTGATCTTTGTGTCCAATGATTCCGATGAGTAATATCAAAAACAGCTAAACAAGCGCTTGTTGAACAAAATGAAGACACGACGACGGGGCAGGACTGTGACAAAGTCCACTTAAGCAATGGACACGTGTAAGAAGAGCTGGGCAAATGGGGAAATTAAATGATTTTTCGGGTTTATTTATAAAGGAAATGATTATGAAAAAACGGTTCGAGGAAAGCACACACGACTCACCTAGAATTAAATCTTATTTATCTAACAAGAGGAAAGAGGGAAAAATTGTCGCATATTTTTTCGTAGAATAAATTCAATGAGCGTCTCGCCAATGTGTGCTAATCAATTTAGCATCTGTCCCACGACGACTCGTTGGCCAATACAAAAGAAATTGGCAGAAACAGCTGACTCGAAATGACAATCACAAAATTGAATAACAAGTTTTTAGGAAATATAAATGAATCTATTTAAAAGTGAGTTTCCATTCAATAAAATTATTACAAAAGGAATTTTTTATAAATCGGAATGCAAAGGCATTCCTCAAAACAGGTTTTTAGACAAATTTAAATATTGTTTACTTGTTGAAAAGCTTTCTAAAAATTCATTTTAGTGGAAATAAATTCATAAAAGCATGTGTGGATATTTGTAATGCTCATATTAATACCTAAGAATAGATTTCTTTTTTTAAGATACAATGTATTATACATGCCAACCCATATATCATTGAAAGTCTTTCAAGAATTCATGAATCACCTTGAAAGTCATAAAAAAAAATTGAGGTTTATCAGTAACTGTTTCGGATTTCTTGAGCCGCTCACCCGGCTTAGAGTTCAGTAAGTCTCCTCTGACAAATGCCATGACACCATAAAATTGATGTCCGAACCCAACTCAACCTCTTTCGTTTTCTTTCAACTCTCTGGTGGTTGCCATCGAAAATGTTATTGACCCGCAGCAAATGTCAATTAAGGCGATTCGCCGCCTAAAATGAAATGACGAAACAATCCCCTTTAGGGCGTGGCCATAGTGGCATAAAAAAAATAATTATATGCATAATTTCCCAATAATTTATCACTGGGTTTTTGAGCAATTAGCTAATGTGCAAACAATAATTATTATGTGTGTTTTGTTATTATTTAGTTGATTATTGTGTAATTACTCGTTGATTGACTATGAATAGTTGGTTATTTGGTTAAATAATTCATTTGGGAGAAACCAAATTAAATATCTTTCCCCGTATATTAATTACTAATAGTAAAAATTCAAAAATAGGCTCAGCAAATTTTAATTTTTATCTTAAATATTTAAAAACTTGCGAGTAAGTAAACCATAATCTGTGGCTAATGCCATTTCAAGAACTTTTCGATCATCTGACAGACACAAACCTTCACCTGTGACTGAGGTCAAGGTTTCGGTGGTTCGATAAGCTTTAAATTTATATAAACAAAAACGAAAGAAACAAGCAAGTAATAAAAAAAAGAGCACCCACAGCTGGCGCGTTGAAACGGACCATAAAATAGTTTCTCAAATGTGTCATGAGTTATGGCCGAAACATCAGCAGGCCAACTAGAAGTATCTGCCAAGTTTTCAGCACACAGCATCAACATCACGGTGGCCCCACATGCTGGACTCGTGCTGCGAGTGTATCTCAAAGAAAGTGGCACAAACCAATTGCGTTAATGGGTAGTCGCAGCGGAAGAGAGAGCACTGGAGAAGGGGTACAAAAAAATGTAGAGAAATAGCCATACAGAGTTTGCCAGAAAGCATTAGATAACTGTCATAAAGGTAATTGCCTAGCTGACTACTACTACTAACTGAAAAACTTTTTCCGCACCACAAAAACCGCAGAGGAAAACAAAACGGGAGAAGAAAAGTAACAAGAGAATCGATTGAAAACTACTTTAAGTTTTCCTCTAACAGATTTCCCTTTAGAGTGACATTTAAAAATTTAGCTTTAATAATGACTAGGCAAGAAAATTAATTAACAATCTATTGGATAAAGCAATAAAGATAATATACTGACTTGCAGACTGCTTTCAAAATTTTGTTTATTGATTAATGAAACCCAAAGGAATTTCCTTTAAAGCTAACAAATAAGATTTAACTAAGTCAACGTAATGCAAGGAAATAATTTTATTGGAAATAAATAAATAAAAAATGAATACACTTTTATCTTATCACTTTTATAATATATTTAATTTGTAAACAAAAGATACGATACCCTCTATTAATGACTCACAAACAAATGCATTTGTATCCTATTTTACAGGAAGCATTATTCAATCTGTTGGACGTGTCTAATTATATATAAATAAATAATTATATATAACTAAATAATTATATATAAATTAATAATTATATATAAATAAATAATTATATATAAATAAATAATTATATATAAATAAAAAATAGAGTTTGTTATCACTTTTATAATATATTTAATTTGTAAACAAAAGTCTTATATTGCCAGATACGATACCCTCTATCAATGACTCACAAACAAATGCATTTGTTTCCTATTTTACAGGAAGCATTATTCAATCTGTTGAACGTGTCTAAATATAATATAAATAAATATATTCTTGTTTTTATGTTTTTGTTAAGACACTTAAGGAGGTGTTAGGAGGAGTCATTGCGAGACACTCACCTCTATAGACTCAATTACGTACGTGAATGTATATCCACACACTAATAAAGATATCAGGTTTCCTTCAGTCGCTGCCCTCTGATTAATAAGAAGGTGAATCAAATTGTTATATTTACACACTCAATGTGGCACCACATATTGGATGGTCGTGGGTTTTAGCCAACACCTGAGAGGGCGAGGGCTGATTAATGTCAGGTGTGTGGGCTACTTGTGGACATTAGATAAGACCTAAGCACGGTCAATTGATTGGCAATCTTACTGAGAAAAGCGTGTAGAGCTAATAACTTTTATTTGGCAAAGAAAAGCATGTGTGTGGGATGAGTAGAAAATCAGGAAATATAATGAGTGGGGAAAAAAACGAGTCATGTTTTCATTTTACGGAGTGGAACTTTTTGCAGTGACTTGTGGCATTTGCTAAAGGTAACTAGCAAGCCTAAAAAACGTTGTTTGTCTTAAGATTTTTACTAAAGATAGTTAGTGAGATGCTGACGTAATATTTATGTAATACTTTTGATGTTCATATGCAGCATAATTAATCAAAGTTTTATAACATAAAACCATATTTTTTCTTGTTAGGAAATCCGAATTTCGGGTTCATCAGCAAGCGGCTTACCTTTAGCTACCTGAAATAATCTTTATGTGGAATATTTTAAAGTATTTTTCGCATTTCACAATGATCCCAAAATTGTTAGAATCTTCTTGTGTTTACCTGGCGCTATCTCTCTCACGTTGAACTCTGCCTGAGTTACCGGGAAAACGCAAAATCACTTTTTGGTTTTGTTTTGGTTTCATTTGTTTTGCGGTAATAAGAGAGCGGGTGCTTGATCATAAATCAAATTTTATCTTATATTTTACGATGCTGAATCACTTGAGGATTTTTACCTGGAATGTTTGCTAATTATTTCTAGCAACATGTTGCCTTATCCATTAGCAGCATGTTGAAGTCTTGGAATCATGTTGCTAATGGAAAATACTTTTGTTTTTCTTTGTTTATTTATTTTTTTGTATTGTTATCTAAACGATTTGGCTTCAATTTGAACTCGTGTAACCCACTAATTATGCCAGATAGTGAAAGAAATTTCCCCTCTCACTTTTCTTACTTGCACAACAATAAATTTGCCGCTGGCAGGGGCTGATTGATTGATAATTAAGGTTTGTAATTAAAATACAATTGCTATATGGCTGATATCGTTGGATGGCAGTTCGAAAATAGATCTGCTGGGGATCCATTTGCAGGCGATATAATAAGCTTATTGGAAATAACAAAAGCGTTTCTGTTTTCCTTTCGACTTTTCGCTGCGGTTGCGGCGGATGTCGATTATGACAGTTCCCAAGTGCGCTTATCTAAAGCGAAATGTTGCGCAAGTTTTTTGTTTTATTTGTTTACCTAGCGGGAAGTATATTCGATTTGCTATCCCAATTTTATGTCGAAAGTATATTTTAGCTAAATTAAAATATATAAAATACATAATGCAAGTTTGAAGTTTATTTTGTGTATTTTTTTGATGAATTTCTAGAGGGTTTTGCTTTTAGATTTTTTAGGTTTGCTGTGCGAGGTTGTTTAGGAGAAAGATATTAATGATAATAAACTCTGGCTATGTCTTTTAAAATAGCTGCTAATTATTTTTAAATATTACCTGTTTTCTAGAAATATAAATAATAAATATTTCTATAGAGTTTTTCTTATTTAAATTGAGTTAAAAAATAATATAAAAACTAGTTAAGAAGTAAGTTTTTCCTACACTTTAAATCTTCCTTTAACAGCTTTCCTCTTTCTAAACTTTGTGATTTTGTGGCAACTAGAAAAGTGTAGAACAAATTCACCAAAGTATTGTATCTTTATCTTGGTTTTCATGTGTAGGGTGAATCACGGCTAGCTCACGACACCTGCCAGGTGCGCTCTCACCCCACCGTTTACACACACACCACACATTTTACACCTTCCTTTCAGCACCCCCTCCCTTTCGCCACCCTCTCCCCATTCTTGTATCTGGCAACAAATGAGAACAAAGTCGTCAGCCCCAATAAAAAATAAAAAAAATAAAGCCAGCTAGCTGACTGGCAGGCTACACTTTACTTTACCTTTTGGCTTGTCTCGCGAATGGCAATTTAAACACCTGCAACAATAAAACACCACGCAAAATGCTGAAACAACATCAACAATGGCAATCGGTAACATCTATAAAAAATACATTGACAACATTGCGTCTTGTTAAATTGTTGAGGTAATGGGCCAACAGTCAAAAGTTTACGCTCTTGTTTTTGTTTTCTTTGGCCCCCTTTTCCATTCGCATTTTACGGGTTTTGGTTGAGCAAACTTTGCAGTTCTTCATGGCAAGTTCAATGGTTGTTTGTATACTTTATTTATATATGTATATATACGACTTAATACCCTGACCTGGGCAACATTTATGATACTGTGTCGGTTTGGTATCCGCTGTTGCATAAGCGGCCCCGCAGAAAAATACAAAATGACATTCAGCAGAAACGCCACAGAACGATAAGGAAGTATAAATAAATAAAGGTTATACACGGAAAGAGAGGATTATTTATTGTGGAGAAAAAGAAATAGTATAAAACAGAAGGGATTTACCAATGAATTGAATTATAAATCTCATTTAAATACAAACCCTTGAATAATCAAAAGTGACTCACATAAGCCAAGAACAATTGTGTAGAAAACTTGAGATTTCATAGCTTAAATCGTCTTGAACTGTAGGAACAAATGACCGCAGTCTAATTGGAATTAGAGGCGCTTCATGATGTCATTTTGAATTGAAATTACTACAGACAGACAGACAGGGCACTGGGTACTGGGTACTGGGTACTACAACATTACGTAGATGGCAGAAATGTGGACCAAAGTCTATAAAAAGCTTTTCAACAGCATTCTGTCTAATGATGGAATTACTCGCAGTTGGGTGGAAATGCAAACGAGACCGAGAGTCGGACGTATAATTACTTGTTGACTAGCTGACTGGCTGACTGTCTCGTTGTCTGTATGCACGACTGGCTTATAATTTAATGCTGTTCTGTTCTGTTCCTTATATTTATAATCCAGCCGTGGTGACCTTCACGAACGATAAGCAGCAGCTGTGCCTTAAGATGCTGCCCCATTAGACATGTGCCTTTCAGTGCCAGAGTCATTAGGAAAATGCCTTAGCATAATTCAATCTGCATTGTAAGTTTATAAAAAATTCATGAAAACGAAGGAATTTAATTGATAGATTGAACTAATGTCAAATTTACAATCTGTGGAGAAGATACAGATATTATTAAATATTTTTTAACCTTGAAGAAATATTTAAAACTGTTGTTAAAACCAAAAATCCTCTTTAAAAACACCTTTTTTGTAAAGCTTTAATTAAAAATGCATTAACATTTAAAACAAAGTGTGCCATAACTCAAGGCCTGGTTGTTTTTTTTTAACAGCTTTTGTTATGAATTTTATATGTACACTTAAACCCTAATTTCACAAAGTTTCTTGACAGCTGGCAAATATTTAAAATATATCTCATCAGGGGGCGTATTTTTGTCAACAAAATTAAAATGGCATTATGAAGATTGAGGGGTAAATATAATAAAACTTAATAGAGTTAAAGAGCTGTTACTTTCTATGATTCATTCCCATATATCCCACTTTACAGATCTTTTAGCTGTAGTATCTCTGAACTCTGCTCTGTCCCCTCATCTCCATTCAATTCCTTACTAAGAGATATGGAATGCGGAAGTTCCGTCTGATTTGAATTGCTTCCCATTGTTAGACCTACCGAGTGCCTTTGCACTCGAATACAGACAACACTGATAACCAAAATAATCTGGCACTTAGTAATAGAACAGTGACTTTGCTGGGACTAAAAACAAAACAAAACACAAAAAAAAAGGAATAATCAAAAGCTGCTGCTTATCGCAAGAACTGCGACTTGTCCATATTTCCAAGCTGAAAGAAAGAAAGTCGGAGACGGCACGAGTTTAACCCGTGCCAAAAGTCGCGGGTGCAATGACCCTGAAAATGTTTCTCAATGTGCATTGCAAACAATTTTTATTTTGTTGATAAGAGAACTTGAGAAGATTTGTGACTACAAAGTAAATTGCTTATAACTTAATTGCAGGGTAAATATTTTTTTTATTTTTAATATTTTAATTACATGACATTAAGAAGCTTTTAACTTAATTTGAATCTTTAAAGCTTGGAATTTAACTTTAATCTTTAAAGCTGTAGTTATGAACTTGGTGAAGATTTTAAGTTTGAACCTAATAAAGTGTTAAATGCGACTTGTAAGAACTTAGACCTTTAGGTTTATTTTATATTATTTTAATTATTGTTTACATTATTAAACAAAAAAGTTAGGGCATTCCCCTAGTCGCTTTGGCCTTTCTTCCGTTTCGCATGATATATAATTTCAATGCGCTTATTATTATTTTGTTTCTGTTTTGTTTTCTGTTTAAACATCAGTCAGCGCACGAACAACAACAAAATAAAAATGAAAACAAAAACAAAAAATAACACAGAAAGCGAATGAGCCGCGAGTCGCGAGGAATAACAAAGCACGAAAAACAGAAGAAGGTTACAAAATACGTTGATTAAAATGCACAAACAAACCGAACGAAAGAAGAAAGGGGCACAAAGAAAACTGATTATGCTCGATTCATAAAGCAAAACGTCGTAGCTGAGAGGAGGCACCACCACCACCACCCATCACCCACCACACCTCCACCGACTTGCAGCCCCTCTCCACCACCCATCAGTTGTGTGGGGCTCAGTCAAGTGCAGATGAGCATTTGGGTTGAAAGCGCAACGGACTGAGTACAAAAGTCCAGCTTTATCTCTCGGTTTTACGTCCCCCCCCCCCAAAATTTATTTGTATTTATTTTTGCACTCTCTCCCATGCTGCCTAGCTGTTATAACAAAAAGAAGAGGTTAGATTAACAATAAAAATGTTTAAAAACATAAAAGACTCTTTTAAAATATTACTAACAAAGGTATTACACCTTAAAATAAATTTTTGTTGAAATATAATTCGACTTTAGATAAGAGTTACGCCGAAAATCGTCGAACCAAAAGCCGGAGGTATTTAACAAAAAAAATAGTAAAAGCATAAGCTTAATAATGGCCTAGTAGACACCACAGCTTGCTGCCGGGCTTAAAATGCAAAATGATAGACTGTAAAAATGTCTGAAAACATGTGCAAGAGTGTGGAAGAGTGGGGGCGAAGGAGGGATGAGCTTAAAGGGATTTACCAAACGGAAAATTACCCAAAAAAAAAAATGTAAGGCGAGCACAGAGTGAAAAGCGAAACGAGAAACGAGTGGAAAAGTGCTGCCTGTGGATTCTCAATTGGTTCAAGTGAAGTAACAATGGGGTAGGTCTCGGGTAGGCGGCGGGTGTGAAAGTGGCCTCCATTAAAGCTGATTACGATCTGGAAAGGCATAGGCAGAGGCAGCTAGCCGACAAAAGAAGGCAAAGATTAACCGATTCACTTGGAAGAAAGCAGACATTGATGTAATGGAATTCAAGACATTTCATCGGGTTCGGTTGGGGGATTAACTATTTCTTGAAGGGAGTGTCAGCTATCAAGGATTATGTCTGACCAAGAGCTATGAAAATAAACAAAACAAAAATATATATCATATGTATGTATGTACATATTTTGTATCTTTAAAATGAGAAAATTTGTTGGCTTTGAAAATGCTTTCAGACTTGGGGGGCTATAAATTTGTTGGCCAAAGTAAACACGTAAAGGTCATTGCATTCATGTATACAAAATGCACTAAACTATTGATGGGAATTAGTAAACAATTTCAATGTTTGCCAGATTTATCAAAGAAAGGTAAATAGTGTTTCTATAAAATGGGTTTTGTATAAAATAATGAATTAAATATTAAAAGAAGTGGTTTTTCATTTAAAAGAATATAATTTTGGAATTCTGGTGGGAAGTAATTATAAGATATCATTGATTTTATTTAGAAATACAAGTAAAACAAGGAATTAAAAGAAAACTTAAGGAGTTTCCTTCAATTTAAACACATTTTTTTAAATCTCTCTTAAGTTCTATGCCAATTCTTATGCCCTTTGATGTTGTATATTATTGATAAATATATCAGCATATATAGAAGTTTTCCTGCTAATTCTTATTTAACAATTTAAAAACCTAACAAATGCTGACGCTGAATAAAAATAAAGGTGCGTCTGAGGGCTGGCTTTGTTTATTAATAACTCAATTGGGTGTGCTGCTGGCAGCGAAACAAACAGAAAAGGCTCAAATGTATAAATGTTTATAATCAAGTTAAGTAAACAATTGTTATCATTGTGTGCCACCCTGATGATGATGATGATGATGATGCCTGCCTGCCTCCAACATCATTGTCATGCCGCCCATGGCACTTGAGTTCTACGCTTTTTCAGCCGCCAATACAATCGCACACAATCAATCTATATATGGCCCGGCGATATAGTAGTCGATCGGTAGCTATGGCGGGTATATAGGAATCTAATGGCATTATCTCTACCAAATTGTTACCATATCTGGCCAAGAGCACCACATATAGATTGTATACATATCATCGCAAGGCTGCCAGCGAAGCACTTGAAATGTGCCAGTGATGTCACTATTTTTGGCCATTTGAATATACTTACAAGATGGTTTCCATCTGCCACCAGAGACTCTTTGTTTCTCCCATTAAACAACGCTAGGAATGCATATAATTTATTATTCTTGTTTATTCCGTGTGCTCCAGTTTCCTTCACACTTGTGTATATATATATAGAAATGCTTGTGTATATATGTATAATCGTATTAAATGCCGATTATCAGCTGGCGGACAGTTGATTCACCTTTAGACTTTGCAATCTACACATAGCCTAGAAAAATGCTTGAAAATATATAATTTTATTGTTGCTCATTGGATTCCGTCTCTTGTTTCTTGTTTACTTGCAGCCAGCGGCGAAATTGTGATCATTGAATGGCAATATGCAATAATGGACTCCATGCCTAATGCGGCCCATAATCCGAATCAGAATCGGGATCTCCTAACGCTGCAGCCCCTGCGCCCGTCTCGTGGTTCCAGCTCCAATCTGCGCGCCAGTCGCTCTCCATCCGCCAGTCGTAGCACCGAGCAAAGTAATTACCAATTATGATCATTAGTCGTCCTGCTCTCTGATTAGTAATCCGAATCCTCGAAAAATCACTATCCCTGTCCTTGCCTCCATCCACTTGACAATAGCCCGGCCGGAGCACATCTAATTGGATTGATTGGCCTGGGTTAAAGCTTGAGCTTCCTGTTGCTTATCGCCGGGTCTGGTGTCAATCTGTCGGAGCTCTCGATTTGGCTAGGGAACGCTGGCTGTGCTGTCTTATCAGTGGGCGTCTCATTCAATTTGTGCTTCCGCAATTAACTAGTTTATAGAGCTGTAGGTTGAACAGAATTTATGAATGAAGAGGATTAAGGGCTTTTTTTTTTTAATATTCTTAAACATTACAGTTTTGCAGTAGTTGGTTTAATCTTTGATGAGTATTAGGGGGATATTAAGATATGTCAGATAAATAAATTATAGATTCTAATTGGTGTCGGAAAAGGGAAATAAAAAAGATGTTAAGCTTATGTCTGGAAATGATGAATTAATAAAGGTTTAAAGCTGTTTAAAGAGTTTAAATTTAACTATTTGTGGGTTTAAAAGAAAGATTAAAAAATATAATGAATTTCTAAAGGTTTTAATCTGTTAAAATGTAAATTTTTGTGGGTTTAAAAGTAAGATACTTACACTAAAAAATAGGAATAATATTTATAGTACTGCTAGCTAAGCCATAAAAATATTAAAGTGGACTACAGATTGAAAAAGGGATTTTAAAACCGATACAAATCATTAATCCAGACATTAATTTACTAGTCAGGATGCCCAACATTTAATTTGCAAAACATAATTTTACTGGAAAAAGATTTAAGCTCATAAAAACCAGACAAAGCTTCTAAAATAGATTCAGTTAGAAATTTTTCTGTCAAAAGTCAGCAGAAAATATAGCCTAGATTTAGCTCCCCTTAAGTTTTCCCTCTCACTTTCTGTTTATGCTTTTCCATTGCTATATGTGTTCCCATTAAATTTCACCCCGCCAGACGATGGATGTTGGTGATGAGTCATCCTCCCAGAAAGCCGCAAAAAGCCACCCAGCTAGCAACAACCCCCTTTATGACCTTTACAACCTCCCCACAATTCCCTCTTGTTATGTTTGTACGGTTTTCTGCTTACAAATATGCCATGAATTAATTAAATTTGAAAATTATATAGCCCACTTTTGAGTGCTTTTGGGTTTATTTATTATCCTGTTTTTCATTTGTTATCTGTTTGCGTTTGACTTCCACTCACCTTACATGTTTTCCGTTTATCTATATGTTTTTTTTATATTTTTCCTTGTTTAGCTTTGTAACCGTTGAATGTTAGCCCGCCTAACTACTAGCCACACTTGCAAATCAAACAAATCCAATCAGAATCATTGATAAATGTAGGTATAAAAAAAAGACATTATTTATTTATTTAGTTAGTTGCCACACACACACCTGCATCTATAAACACACCACACACACACACACTGCTATACATAAACTTGTTGTTGTTGCTTATTTATTGTTCTATTCGCAGCAATCTATATACACGCGATTTTAAATGTTATTAAACGCCTGCCACTGCTTCTACTGTCTCTTCCTTCCTTTCTCTGTGTTCTTGCTTCACGCACAAGCTGCCTGTCTGTCTAGCTGTCAATCAGAAAAAAAGTGAAATAACTCACTTGAAACACCTTTTCATTCACACATTTCACACATTCAAAAATCAGGCACAACCCGCGGCGACTATGCGCATGCAACACTTTTTTACAAACCTCACGAAAATTAATTTAAAAGTGAAAAACTTTTTAAGAATGAACAAACCATAGTTTGCTGAATTTAATTTACCAAAAAAAGGCCATAACAAAGTACTTTAAATAGTAGGAAGATATTGAAGACGTAAATATTACATATTTTTGCTTCTATAAAAAAAGCTATACAACATTCCAGCTTAATAAAATAAATATAAACTAAATAAATCTTTGATATTAAGATATGGGTTAAGGATTTCAATATCAAATCGAAAATAACAACGTAAATTAAATTGTCCATTAATTTTTTATTGTATTTCTTAACTTGTAGAAATATTTCATTGTTTTTCAATAGATTTAAGTTTCTAATCTTTTCCCCTGATTCAGTTAAAACATAGTTAAACTTTTAAAAGTATTTCTTAATTTTAAAAAAATTGTCTAAAAGTTAAATACATTTTTTGAACTATTAATAAACTGTTAAAAGTATTTCTGAATTTTTGCATGTGCACTACATTTGTCGGAGATTTTGTTAAATTTCTTAAAATACAAAAATATGTTTAAATATATAAAATAATAAAATACTTCCGTTTAACACATTTATGTTAAATGCTAACTCTAACACTGCTTAAAAAACCCGTAAAAATCTTCCTTTAAAGCCACAAAGCTAAAACTAAATCTAACACTATTTCGGATACTAGACAAGTCTTACATTCCTCTTCTACTATTCCACGTTCCATGACCAACAGAGGCTAACTAAATAAAATATGATATACTATTTAATAATTAATATAAGAACCTACTACTAAAAAAAAAACGCATTCCATCAGCATCTCACAAACAGCACACTCTTCACCACACGCTAAACATATTTTTTTGGAGCTAACCCAACTGCGGCCCTCCACGGCAAACTGAATTTAAGAACAGGGAAACCGCTGAGTAGACCCAGAGAATAACCCAACATCACGTACTTTTCTATGCGCCACAATTCGCCAGTGTCCCGGGAGCGTGCCAGCGAGGCAGCGGCAGCCACTCAGACAGCAGCAGCAGCGGCGGGCGGAACGACGGCCACATCCGCTGGAGGTTCGGCGTCAGCAACCGGAGGAGCAGGAGCAGCAACAGCTTCGGCGACAAGTGGAGCAGGCGGCACTTCCGGATCCGGAACAGCCTCCGCGAACACGAACAGCAATTCCTCAGCCTCATCCAGCACAGTGGCAGCTGCACAGGCGGCTGTCTATAGCGGCGGCAACACGGTGACCGGCAGTTTAGGCAGCGGCGGGGTGGTGGCTCGTGGCTTCCGCAGCCACAGTCCCACCCATCGGCGTCGGAGTCGCGACCGCCAGAGACGCACCCATGGCTCCGATCAGGGCGGTCTGCTGGCTTACAGCGGTCTCGTCGGCATCAACGACATGACGGATTTCCTGGGCCCGAATCAGGTCGGCGGCGGCGGCGGTGGAGGAGGAGGTGGTAGTGCTGGCACCGGCAGCGGACTGGAGGACTCACGTTTGTCTGGCAACGAGGACTACTATTCATCGTTCGTCTCCGATGAGTTTGACAGCAGCAAGAAGGTACATCGCCGAAGCCACGAGCGCAGCACCAGCGTCCAGGCCATTGACCGATTGAACACCAAGATCCAATGTACCAAGGAGTCCATCCGTCAAGAGCAAACTGCCAGAGATGGTGAGTAATAAGATTCTACAGATAAATTCCCACAGGAAATTAATCAAACTAAATTCTTGTATTTCAGATAATGTCAATGAGTATCTAAAGCTGGCAGCCAGTGCCGACAAACAGCAGCTGCAGCGTATCAAGGTGAGTTCTCCTCTATAAACATGGCTCAAAGCATAAAACTTAATCATTATTTCACGTTCAGGCTGTCTTCGAGAAGAAGAACCAGAAGAGTGCGCACAACATCTCGCAGCTGCAAAAGAAACTGGACAACTACACGAAACGGGCCAAGGATCTGCAGAATCACCAGTTTCAGACCAAGAGCCAGCATCGCCAGCCGCGTGAGGTGTTGCGCGATGTGGGCCAGGGACTGCGCAATGTTGGTGGCAACATCCGTGACGGCATCACTGGCTTCTCCGGTTCGGTGATGTCCAAGCCGCGTGAATTCGCCCACCTTATCAAGAATAAGTTTGGCAGCGCCGACAACATCAATCAGATGAGCGAAGCCGAGCTGCAAGGCATGCAGGCGAATGCCAATGCCGATGTCCTGGCGGGCAACGAACGATTACAGCAGGTGCCCGGTGCGGGTACATCGACAGGATCAGGCGGTGGCGGCGGTCACAACAACAACAATAATACAGGCGGTGCTGGCAGCGGTACAGGCAAATTCAACAGTGACAACAGCGAATGCAGCAGCGTGACCAGCGAAAGTATACCGGCCGGGTAAGTGGAGAGGAAGTTTTATTTAAAAAGTCGATTTTGTCTTGATTTAAATTCAATTTAACTCTGAAATCAAAGAAACAACTTTGTGAAAATCAATCCTAAGTAATCCTGTTTTATATTTTTATTGACAGTTCTGGCAAAAGCCAGTCGGGTGCCAGCCAATACCATATAGTGCTCAAGACATTGCTGACCGAGCTGGCTGAGCGAAAGGCGGAGAACGAGAAGCTCAAGGAGCGCATCGAAAGGCTGGAGGTATGTGCATACATATTATACATTCCAAGGGAAGCCAGGAAAGTCTAATCCTTTCATTCGTGTTCTATTTCCGGTAGACGGGCCAAAAGGAATTCAACAATCTGACCGCCACACTCGAAAGTGAACGATATCGTGCCGAGGGACTCGAGGAGCAAATCAATGACTTGACGGAATTACATCAGGTTCGTAGTTCGTGGTTCGTAGTTCACTTGGCCGACACGCTGAGTTGACGCTTTGGCAGTTTGCCCGACTTTCGTGCGATGCTCATGCCTTGCCGCCTCTCTTTGTTCCCACAGAATGAAATTGAGAATCTGAAGCAAACGATTGCCGACATGGAGGAGAAAGTACAATACCAAAGCGATGAAAGACTACGTGACGTCAACGAAGTGCTCGAGAACTGTCAAACGAGGGTAAGTTCGAGGCGCAACACCCAAGCCACCCCTCCACAAATCCCTTGGCAAACAGAATCTAACCGGAGCACTTGCTCACTTTGCCACACAGATATCGAAAATGGAGCACATGTCGCAGCAACAATATGTCACCGTCGAGGGCATTGATAATTCCAATGCACGGGCCTTGGTTGTGAAACTCATCAATGTGGTATTAACGATATTGCAAGTGGTACTCCTGCTGGTGGCAACCGCCGCTGGCATTATAATGCCCTTTCTCAAAACACGGTAATTATTTGGGGTTTATATTGGGGATATATATCAAAAAGAAATTATATGATAAAACAATCTCGCTAAAAATCATATCAAAATATAGTAAACTTTGGAAATTTAATGTAAAAATAATTAAAAAAATATTTGTTAATTTATTTATACCCTTTTATCGATTTTATTGATCTCATAAATTAAATGGAATCAATACAGTAGATACATCTATATTTTCTGTTATCCTCATCAATTTTCTTTCCTATTTGTAGGGTTCGTGTTTTAACCACATTTCTGTCGATATGTTTCGTCATCTTTGTGATACGACAATGGCCAGATGTACAGGATATTGGATCGGGCCTTGTGCGGCATCTCAAGCAATCGCTGGTGGTCAAGTGAACTCTGCCCCCATCTCATCAACCGAGTAGTGCGTACGTTCTTTAGTTAGCTTAAGGTCTAAAGTGAATACTTTGTATATAGCTTATCGATGATAACGAGTATAACAATTATTATATATTTTTAACTGAAATTGTATCAATTATCCATACGAACACACTCACTCACTCTCGAGAAACTGTACAAAAACATTCAATCGATCGATCATCAAACACAATCTCGCATCAAATTTAGAAAAATTGATTTAAACTACGTATATATATATGTAATTGTAACTTGAAAATGCTGACATGTCTCCGTGCATCACTCAACTACATATATTTGAGCATACACATTATGTGTATGCATA
Source organism: Drosophila birchii (assembly GCA_035046345.1). Taxonomy (NCBI): domain Eukaryota; kingdom Metazoa; phylum Arthropoda; class Insecta; order Diptera; family Drosophilidae; genus Drosophila; species Drosophila birchii. Next base: position 10,580,191 of record JAWNOA010000064.1, read on the forward strand.
ACCTATATAAAATATTTACATTACTATATAAAAACCTATTGAAATTATATATAAAATGAAAGTTTGTATAAATCCCCGATTTATCGTGTATTTATTTTGCACAACCAACCACATTGTACGTACGTAACGTTTGCCTAAAGAATGTAGCAACTTTCAAATGGTGGCCTAAACATCTAATTATAGATATATACCAATTTACACAAGTCGCCTAGGATAGTTCGAACAGCTGCCGTCTTTCCCAGCTTAGATCCAAAATAATTCCTAGAGGAGCGACTACAATTAAAGTTGAGAACAAATATATATATATATATATATCTATGACGAACAAGACTCAAGTTGTTTCTTAATTAATTGCTGCGAGCAGCAGTGGGTGTGGGAAATTTATTAAAAATATAAAAATAAGCTTTTAATTAAACTTTTTAGAGGGTTTATTTAGAACACGCAACGATGAATATACAAATATTTCAAGACAAAGCCATCGTCTTTTAGATAAGTATTATAATATTTTAAGTGCTACTTGTTTACCTCTTATTTTAGTTTTTATTTTTTTAATTCTAATTCAAGTCCATAATTAAATTTCAAATTGACCCCAAAGGCTGTTGCCTCTGTTGGGGAATTTTTATTTTTTAAAGCAATGCAAGTGTTTTTAGAATCGTCAGAAATCACCTTGACACAACAATTAAATGTTTACAGATTGATGGCTAAAAATATTTTTTGCAGGTGTATTTTGCTGGGAAATGGAAATTTTTGAGATAAATATATATGTGTAAAAAATCTGCTTGGTTATTGTTCCAATACAGATGATTATGATTCGGATTTCAATGGAAAGTTCAACCCATATAGTGCCCAATATAACCTACAATAGAGACCATTGTTAAGTTGTTTTCGATTTGCTATGGAAAAGTTGGTAATGGATGCTCTCCTACCCACAATATAAAGCCATAATTTGACTGATCCGTCAGTTCAAAGCGAACATCCATTAAAATTCAACGAAAATGAAGTTCATTCTGATCTTGGCTTGCCTTGTCCTGTACTTGACTCTCACTTGTGCCCAGGACAGTTGCAGAGGCAGTCCTCATAAGTAGATATATATTAAAACTAAGCAGGTTAACAGGTTAACCATGGATGATTACCTATGCTAGGAAACCAAACATGTATTGGTGGCAGGAATGAAGGACATCGCAATGGACGTAATTGCCGGAGATCAGCCATGGCCGAAATGTGGTACTTTAACAGGAGAACCAGGGACTGTGTCAAGATGAGATACCACGGATGCGGTGGCAACCAGAATCGCTACTGCTCCATCAGATCCTGTAGAAGATCGTGCGGCTAAAGCAAAAATAATAACCAGAACTATACCCCGATATTGGCAAACATTTTAAAGACAATTTTATAAAAATATATGTGCAGAAATGATTTTAAACTGAAGAATTGAATTATTATTTTCAGTAAATTTGTACCAAATTATGTTTCAAACCTCTTCCATATTTATTTCATTTATTTCTTAAGAACGGCGCGCCGCGGCGTTGGACACAATATATGTTACCACTTTACCAGATTGTAATGGCTGAAAAAAAAACACATTCGCTTAGTTTATATTCATTACGTTTATTTTGTTGAATGTAAATTAAATTTAGATTACACTGCCACAGCATTTCTAAATATATCTGCGTCTATGCCCTAATTGATTTCGTTTTGTTTCGTGAACAGTTTTCATCAGTTGCTTTTGTTATACGTAGTTCTCTTTTCTTTTCTTTATTTTCTTTTGTTTTTTTTTTTGGGGAAAAATAATCACAAACTAGCGCTTAAGTTTTCTACTTGAAGTGGAGTGTGTTCTGGCAACGACGACATTGACTTTGAAATACAATTTGATCATATTTTGGTAAAGTTCTCTCTGCTCGTAAAACACGGATCGAAAATCAAATAGTAACATTGGTTATCAGTTTTATATGCTAAAAATAGTTAACTTAAAATTAGTTAAATCGAGAATAATATACAATATACAGGCCAATGCCACATAATCATTTTTTAATCGTTTACAATAATTTCATTCCGATTTTCAACTGGTTAACGTCGAATTAAAATGTCCACTTGGTTAACAGCCGACTACTTTCGTGGATCAGCGGCTTAGTCGCTGTGTGTAATTGTTGCATATGTATGGTGTCAGTGATTGAATTACTAAGCAGAAAAAAAACAATGATTAATCCGAATCAGGTAAACAATTGAATCTTAAATCGTTTTCTAACATTCTTTCTTTGCATTTTTTGGTTGGGTGTTTCGCTGGCGGGGGAAGGGCGGACTTTCTAGTAAGCCGATTGGGTTAATTATAAAATGTATATAAAATAAATCACAATTTGTATACGCATATAATGACGTCGTGTGTGTTTGTGTTCGCGTTTTGTCTCTGTATCAGTATTTGTGTCTGTGTTTTTGCGGGAGAGTGTCCTGGAAGTGGGACAGCAGCGCACAGTCCAACACAAAGTTTGGCTACATATTTATTAATATTAATAATAAACATTAGTTAATTGTTTAAAACAAAGCAGCTGGCAGCCACAGCATTTATAGCGAAAATCCAATCGAAAAACTGCATTCCGTGTTCTTGGATCGAGGATCATCGACTGGACAGACAACCTACAGGCTAAGGACTCGCTATTCATATGAGAAACTGGCGATCGGAGGCGCTGTGCGGCAGTGCGGCCACGCCTATGCCGCCCTGCGTTGGCGTTTGCAGGAACGCCGAATCCTCGGCGGCCCCCGTCGCCTCCGTGGCAGGCGTACTGATTGCTATCGGTTCGTAGATCGAGCGATGCGGTGGCATATCGTCGTCGTCCTTGAAGGAGCCGCTTAAATTCGGATTGAGGATGTTGTTCGATGCGGGCGTGGCCACGGCAACTGTCCCCGTCACCGGCAGACCCATGGCACCCATGGTACCGGACTCCACTTGATCCAAAAAGGGCGGCGCCGCCACACTTATCGTTGTCGGCTGGCGTCGGAAGAATGAACTGACGGAGAGTAATGAATTTCAGTCTCCGCACTTTTGTTGGTTTATAAAAATATTATTCTTACCCAAAGTTGATGCGAGACCAGATCGTGGGACGACGTTCACCCAGTTGCTCTGCTAGATGGGCCGGCAGATTGGGCGCACGATCGAAGGGATTGATGCGTTCGTGGGCGGGACGCGCGGCCGAGTCCAGCAGGGCTGTGTGTAAAGTATTAGGTATTCAGTATTTGAGCAATCAATGAATGAAATTCGCCAGCAGACATACCATTCTCATCGTCCGAGCTTTGGGACTCCTCGAAAGGGTTCCGACCAGCGTCCCCGCGCCGGAACGTGCCGTGTCGCGTTGTTCCGGCCGCAGCAGCAGCCGCTGACACACTTGAGCTGCTACCGCCAGCTGCACCAGCAGCGGAGGTGGCGGAGCTCACCTGGACTGCTCCCTGCCTTCCGTTCGATTGCTGCTGCTGCAGAAGTGGCGTGGTATCGTCGTCCGTATCGGTGACATTATCCAAAGAAGGCTGTCGACTCCGACTTGCACGTGCTTCGCCCTTCGTAAAAACCTTGCGCTTGCAAATGGGACAGACGCGACGATTTTCGGTGAGCCAAGGATCGATGCAGTGTGTGTGATAAGCTGGATGTAACAATAGAGATGAGATGCGGTAATAAATCAGCAAAGAAATCACATCACTTACGATGCGAGCAGGGCAGCACCCGCAGCTTGTCGTCCTCGACAAAGTCCTCCAGGCAGATTACGCAGGTATCGTACTTATTGTTCACATTGTTCTTAGTGTAGCGAAGCACCGGCAGCTTTTTCAGCATGCTCTTGGGTAGTCGATGGCGTCGCAAGCGACGCTGTTCGCGGATGCACTTGTAGATCATGTAGATAACCTAGCCGCAGGCAACAAAGAAATCCATTCGAAAAAACATAACAAAAACAAAACATTCAAGGATCACACTCACCATAATGATGAAGCACAGGCCGATAAGTATAGAGAAGGGCAATATAAGCTGGGTGTTAATGTTGAAGGGCAGCTCATCGTTGATGATCAGCACCACCTCAGGCGTGTTGTATGTGGCCAACGCCTTGCCCGTCGTATGGCCCACAAATACGGAGGGTATTCTGATGCCCGTCGCATTATCGGCGGACATTTGCTCTGCAAAAGTTAAGCGGGCATTGAGTATTCTTCTACCTCTGTTACGGACGGATTTTCGCTTACCCAAGTCATCGCCTTCATTATTGTAGACAATCACAGCAGAATAGCTGGCATTCTGGGCTACTCGCACCTTTCGCTCAAATGTGCAGTCGCCGCCACTAAAAAATATTCATAATTAGCCAAAAAAAAAAAAACACATAAGCCAGATAGCATTTTCGTTACTTACCGGGATACCAGGGCCACAAATTTGGCATTAGCTGGATAATTCAGATGTGGCGGCCTGTCCAAAGAAACACAACCGAAATATGGGCGCTTGGCGGGAATCACATACACCTTGAGACCATTTGAGGGCAGCTGAGCGCCAAATTGTGCTGGCAGATCATTAAACTCTTCAATCAACTGCAAGTAAACCATAAGCGATAAGTGGTTTATTTATATATTTAAGAGGATTTAACTAAAACCTACCTGACTTGTGATTCGTCGATAGACCAGCACATGTCCCCTAGCCACTGCCGCCTCATGACAGACCAGGCACAATCCCAGCAGGGTAATTATGTGGCAACTCCTCCTGGACATACTGCCACCCAGGACAACACAACTTCCGGCGACAATTGGGGTTTCTTCTATACTGTTATTGCTTTAGTCCGCTGTGTCCACTGATTTTGCGATGCGTTAAGACCATCCGCACAATTAGCATGTCTCATCTGGGTGTCACCGTTAGCGATTGACTGCTTTTCTTCGGCCTTGGACTGTAACATAGAAGGGCAAGTGAGTAATTAAGTAATTGAGTAATTAAAATAATATCACTTATGTAGTTTTAATTTTGTCACCGTAGGAGGACTCTTAGCAAAGTTATTTAAATGCAAAATTATATACAAGTGAAAAAGTATTCTTTATACAAAAAACGATGTATAATACATAAAACCTCATGAAACTTAATTACTCATTTGCTTAGCGAAATTGCTTTCTAAGCTTTCAGCTGGCTCAGTTGTTCTCAGTTTCAACTTTCTTATATTTAGTTGTTCACTCATAGGCTTACGTCCATGTTCACTGTGTTGATCATTGCTCCCTTGATTATTAGTAGATTTTTAAAATTAAGATATCAATTTAATCATAAGTAAATATTTGAACTATATATTTAAATCTGCAAATATTCGATATATTGTCATTGGCTGTGCTATTAACCTGACCGACATGGTAAATGAGGATCAGGCGCGAAGGCAACCCGCGATATATTCGGCTCGGCTTTGCGTTTCTTCGGCAAACAAACAGCTCAGCCAGCTGATAAGATAAACGGCTTGTGATCGCTGCTACATTATAATTTTTACGAGCAAGTGCTCTGACTGTCCAGGGGGTCGGTCGGCAGTATGTATTTACATATGTATGCACTGCTGTTGATATGGCTAAATTTTTACTTTTCTTCAGACATGTCAGCCGAACAGCTGTTTTATTTGTTGACACAGCGACGACGATCAGTCGTCCGTGCGGTTTCTCGAAAGTAATGCTATTGATGTTTATGCAACCAGCAGAAACAATCAACGCATTTGGCCGTCTGTCTGTGATTGGGCTCAATTTGCCAATCAATTGATTTTTATCGGCCAACTAAAACGCGATCCCCCACTGACCGAGATCTCTTGGGGCCAGGGGGCAGATTCAGTAATCGAATTAAAGCATACATATGAATATAGAGCCACCAGCCCTGTGCTTGCCGGCTCAAACTAGATGAGTCACAAGCTGATAAGACCCAGAAAGCCATAGCCTAGCTAATACAGATACAACGCAGCGGATGAGAGCGGAGCAAACGTGGAAAGTTTGCTTTATGAAAAATTAATAAATCTGCTAACCCGTTCGGCAATCACACACACCATACGCACACACACCCCCCTCGATGTGTTGTGTGCAAATATGCCACAAAAATGTGTATTAAATTCACTGGCTAACAAAGAAAAAAACGTCACCAGGCATTAGCACATCGATAGACAAGCGGAGCAGCAGCGACTTTAATGAGAACGTGACTTTGTTTTTATTGGATGGGTAAACAATAAAATGGGGAGGAGGCCGACGACACATGCAGGGCTAAATATTCCGATGCGAAATTCAATCTGTAAAGGCGCGTGCGTCTGATAGAATTTCAATCCCCGATTGGTACAGGAAGTTTACCTGCGAAAAACAGAACCGCTTGGATATCCTTACAATTTCAGAGGTTTATGCTAAGATTTTTAGACAGTCTACAGTCCAATATCAACCATAAAGATTACGGGATATACCCTGAAATATTAAGCGTGGTAAAATAATTTTAAAAGTATTGTTTTATTTCATTAACTACCGAAATTGCATTTGGTTTGCTTTTTTAATCTGCGAATTAATGAGTAACCATTTACGATTTGTTTGTTGATAAGAGATAAGGGCCTTGCTTTAATCCCTAACTAAATTTTAACTAATCGGTGTGGCCTAGTTTTTTGTTTATAAAATTCGGAATATCTTTTGCAAACAGTAACTAAAATTAAAACTGTTTTGAAATTAAACAATTACCTTTTCCTTCAAGTTAAGAACTGATATATTGTATGGTAATATAATATGCCTTAAAAAACCTTAAAAAAATCGTTATAATCGAATAAATAAGCAAAAATAAAGGTTTTTACTTTAGGCCCCTTTCAGTGTAAGTTTTCCAATATCCGGTTAAGATTATTTGTATTTTATTTAAATTTTAAATTATCCTGCGAAATTCGCGGAAATTTTTTGTTAATTCGCTTTGTTTAGAAGGCGCCGATATCAAATTACACATTACACACCATCGCACACACGCAGCTCCCGCCCACACACACACGCACATGCACACCTTGAACTTTACAAGGCACCGCGAACAGGGGGGGGGGGGGGATTATTCAAGGTTTTCCTTTTGTAAAAACGTATGTATATTTATATGAACGTATAAATATGTAGAAAACGCCCCGCGGGTAACAGGTGAAACGCGCCAAAGGATAAACGAATAAAGCATCGCCCAATTGAGAGCAGCAGCTAGAAGTTAATGTACTTCAATTTCGTAAATTCGCTTTTGTTATGCTTTTTTCAGGCGTATCTGCTGGGGCATGTGCATGTGTGTGTGTGTGTGTGTGTGGGTGCTCCTGTGTATGCGTTTAATTAACACAACAACAAAGCAGCTGAGAGCGATTTCCTGTGTTTTCCCCAGCCATTTTTCACGTACACTCACTGTAAACTTACTTGCTGACGGTTCGCGCACTGCACTTGGCTGGTACTTATGTTCCCTTTCTGGCAGATTCACTATATCCAATCCGATTTTTTTCAACACTCGCTCGCCTCCCCACTCGTCGCCATCGCAGTGGAATTGCGTTGTACTTTGTTTTGACCTGCTCCGGCAGGCGAGGATGCCTTGGCTCCGCGTCCGGTAATCAACGGAATCTTCTTTATTTTACCACCTGGACATGCCAGTTGTCGCGATATGGGCAAATCGAACACTTTTTGGCTCACTTGCTAATTATTGGGATATTACAATTTACATCCACCCGAACGTTAGAGCTGCACAAACATCGATGATACTAACGATATTTTTGAAAACGGTCGATGTATCGTATTTTTATTTTCCAATGTCGATGTTTTCGCGTAAAAAATCAAAATATCGAAGTTTGATTGTCCCCTAACTAATGTCAAAATATTTATTTAAAGTTTTCGTTTTGGGGCTGTGCTGCAATAATTTGTGTATAAATATATTAAAGATAAGCAAACAAACTGAGTTCAAGTTCGAGTTAAGCTTAAGATTATCTTTTCCCTTTCCCTCTCGCAAAGCTTCTCTTTTGCTGCAGCAGCGGTCAACGACCTTGGATGAGCGAACAGCTGATCGACTATTTTTCTTTTGGTCTGACCTACAACAACAACTTCTCTGATTTTAACAAGTTTTAAGTGTCTGCCGTGGTCCTTAATAGCAACAAAAGCAAGTAAATACAACTAGATTTCAATAGCATTTTGTATAATTTTTTACTTTTGCAGAAACATAATGTATTTTGGATTATAAAGTTATTTAAATCACATATCTGCGCCGCCTACTTTATCCAGAGATACATCTTCCCCTGAATTGTGTGCTTGACGGGATTGATCTTCTTCAGAATTTTCGTCATGGTCTCAACCAAACGGTCGCTCGAGACGCCTGTCTTCTTGTTCTTGAACTTGGTGAGCAGCTCGGTAGCGGTCAAAGGCTTGCGTTTGAGATACCGACGCACTGCCTCCTCCGTAATGCCGTAGTCCCTGCAAGTAGCGAGTACAAAAGTTAAAAGAAGCTTAGAGGAAGCGCTGGGTATGCTGTACTCACTCTACTTTAGTGCCAGAAAATGATGTGGGCAGCGAGTTGCTGATTTCGTTTTTGGGCCTCTTCGCCGGTGTACTGGTGGGACTGTTGCTGGTGTCCGAACCGGTGAGGTCGCTGGGCAGACTGTTCATCTTGCGTTTGCTGGCGTCTGTTGTGAGTGTGGGAGTGGCCGATCGCGATTTGTTGGCATTGCTGCTGCTGCTGGTGGATGCCTTGCTGCTTGCAGCGGCGCTTTCCTTATCCTTTTCCTTCTCCTTGTCTTTGTCCTTAGAGGCGGGCTTCTTTTTGGGTGGACCATTGCTGAGATCGTCCTCAGAGTCCGTACTGTCGGAACTGAAGTCTGTGTCTGTGGAATCGCCGCTACCATTCGACTTTCCCTTCTTGTCGTCCTTTGCCTGTTTCTTCTTTTTATTTTTGTCCTTGGCGGCATCGTCCTTGCCCTTCTCCTTCTTTTTCTTCTCGCCATCGCCGTCTTCCTTGTCCGATTCATCCGACTTTTTCTCATCCTCCTCCTCCTCGTCAGAGGTGAGCAGCTTCCGCAGCGCATCCTCCTCGGCCACGCTCTTCATGTCCTTGTCCACCTTGGCCTCCGGATCCGGTTCGCTACAGAAGAGAGAAGAAAACAGTTATTCATAAGGGAAAATTAAATATTAGTTGGACATACTCTTCGCTGGAGCTGGTGTCGTAGTCCATTTCCCTGCCCTCCTCGTCACCATCATCGGACTCCTCGAAGGCCTCATCATCTACGTCCCGCTTCTTCTTTTTCTTGTCCGCTCCCTTTTTGCCCTTGCCCTTGGCCTTGTCATCATCGCTATCCTCCTGCTCCTTCTTCTTCTTCTTCTCCTCCTCGTCTTCAGAGTCGGACTCGTCCTCTGAATCGATCCACTCGTCCATGTCGGTGATCTTTAGCTCTTTGGACTTTTTAGTTGCCGCCTTCAGTAGCTTGGCCTCCTCTGGATCCTGTTCCTCTTCCTCGTCGCCGCGCAGGCGCTTCCGCAACATAAGCGAGAAGTAGTTCATCACCTTCTTGCGCCGCCCAAACTCCTGTTCAGCCTCCTCCGCCGACAGGGATTTGTATCGCTGGATAGGCTGGAAATTGTACCACTCGTTAAGGGGATATGCCTCGATGGCTCCGTCCGGAGCATGGGTGAATACGTAGAAGGCGGCATTCTCGCCAACGCCGCCCTCCCGAATGCCCTTGAACTTCTTGCCGGTCTTGCCGCCGACTTTCAGGATCCAAGGCTGCGCCTCCGGACGGTATTTCCGTGCAATAATACCAAACTTCTTCCGACGCGCCTCCTCGCGCTGATCCCGATTATACTCAGACCCGGCGCCGAACTTGGGCTGATCCTCGTCCATGCCCCGGAACTCCTTCATGTTGTTCTCCCGCTCCAGTTTCACATTACGCCACTGGGCGAAATCCACATTCAGGGTGGCGTTGAACCGCATCACGTGGTGCTTCTTCCGCATCTTGGGGACCCGGATTTTGAATTCCTGCACGTTAGAGGACGACGCCGCAGCTGACGCTGAGTTAGCGGCTGCGACGGCAGCAGCTGCAGACGTGGAGCCCCCGCTGGCAGGGCTCGTCTGTGGAGAGAAAACAAGTCAAGTGCTTAAACAGAAGCGTTGGCGCTAAAACAGAGAGTTGCAACCTACCGCCGGCTTGGCTGCGGACGACATGGCAGGTCTCTCTTAATTATTTTAATGATTTTCTTAGTGGTATTCTGATATATTTGATATATTTTCCAAGTTAACCAGAGAGTCGCGGGCAGGAATGTCTGGCGTGCTAGAGATGTGCTGGTTGCCCGATAATATGCAAGCAGCATGTTGTCATCGAGAGCGAAAACAAGTACGCTCATCTCTATTCGATAACAAACAAATCGTTTTAAATTGTTTATATTTTGGACAGTTGTCCAATTTTTCTAAAAATGTCGAAGAACGTGTCTTTAACGGATGAGCAAAGCCGGCTGAATGCACGACTTGAGGCGCACATGGTCTATATATGTCCAGAGTGCGGCAAAGCCTTTCGCACGCAGGCCGAGTGGCGTCAGCATCTCAATACGGCAAGTTGGAGGCTTCCCAAGACCTCCCCTAAGTCACCTCTTTTAATGAAATATTTGCATCACCTACAGAAACATGACTACCTGAAGAAGACCTACTCCGACTTTAACTTTATACAAATCGACGAGCGCTTCCATGAGTGTCAGCTGTGCTTCAAATGGGTGGAGAACGCCCACAACACAATCGCCCTGCTGCAGTACCACTACTTCATGCATCTGGAGCACAGCGAGACGTACCGTTGCGTGCACTGTCGTATGGCGTACACGAGACGCAGGGCACTGAACGTCCACCTCATGGACACCCACATGCGGGAGATCGAGAAGTACGAGAACAAACTGCGCCAAATGAAGCGGCAACAGCAGCAAGAACAGAAACCTTCCACAGCCGCTGCCGCGAATTCTGTTAATCCAGGAAATGGGGAGAAACCCGTAGTGGCTAAGAGGTCCCTTCGTGGACGTCCAAAACTAAATATTCCAACCAAAAAACGTAAAGATCTTTTGCAAAAGGCGCTCATGGATATTGACCTGCTAGCTGAGATGGAAAAGCCCACAACTCAATCACCACCAGCTGCTACCAAGACCACAAACAACACCAATGCCAGCGAACAAAACCTGGACAGGTGTCTGAATGCCTACGAGGACATTCTGCGCAAGGAGGAGGAGAAGGCGCCCAAGTACGAGGCGGATTTGGATGCACTATGTCAAGAGTTTTTCGAGGATAAAGAAGATAAAGGTAAAGAAGATGACAAGAAGGAGGAGGCATCGGCACCGGTGGCCCAGGCGCAGGGGGAGAATCAGGAGTTGGTGATAATCGAGATCGATGCGCTTGGCAAGGAGGAGGTAGCCCAGCTGAGAAAGGAAATGAACACATCGGGCTCACAGGTACACCCGGCCAAGCGCCGTCGGCTGTCAACGTCGCCTACGCGGGACTCCGATACGGAGGTGTCCACCAATGGGCTGAACAAGCTCATCTCGTATCTATGCCCCAAGTGCGGCAAGGAGATCGCCTCGATGGACGAATGGCGGGCGCACGTATTCAAGAAGCACGACTTTGAGCACATCATCGAGAACAGTTTTAAGATCCTTGAGCCGGGCCGCAAGGCCATGTGCCTGCAGTGCCGCGAGGTGCAACCAACCACCAGGCGGTCGCAGCTGCAAAAGCACTGCTTCAAGCATCTGCCCTACCGCTCCTATCTCAAGTGCACGCTCTGCGATCGTACAAAGACGAGTACGTCAAAGATATTGAACCACATTCGCTACAACCACCAAGAGGATCTGCAGCGGAAGAACAAAACGCAACTGATCATCAAACCGGAGCCTAAGTGGGCGAGTCCCAAAAGGCCCGCGGTAAGGCCGGATAGAGCCGCTTCCGGTGGCGAAGACGAGGAGGAAGAGGATGAGGGAGAAAGTCTGATGTGTGAACACTGCAACAAGTTATTTAAGACCAAATGGCGATACGGGCGACATGTCATCGGCTGCCGGAGGGCAGGAATGCTTGGACCCAGCACTCCCGTCGAGGGAAGCATCGCAGCCTTGCTGAATCACCTGCGCGAGGGGTATCAACGCATAAACCCTATCTGGAAATCAATGCAGCTTAATAAGACGTAGTACTTGGATTATTTAAGGTACAAAATAAATATTTATTTCCACAAAGGACAAGCACTAATAATGCAATTTCTTTTCCCATTTAAATATCTTGAACAATATCTATAATTGAGAAAGCCATGAATTTAAACATAATTTCATATTTCGTTGCTTATTCGTTTATTGCAATTGAAATATTACAGTGCATTAGTATCTTCGACCTCATGGTTGCTGGTTATCACCAAGATTTGTCGCTGTTCACGATTTGACATTGCCTTTTCCATCATCTTCAGGAATCTAGCAAATTTTTTCTCTAGTTTCGATTTATCCAAAGCAGGCGCTTTTGTTGTTGTTTCTGCTGTTGCTTCAGCTACTGTTGTTTCTCCAGCTGCTGTTGTTTCTCCAGCTGCTGTTGTTGTACCTTCTGTAGTAGCAGTATCTGGTGGGGCTTCTCCAGGTTCTATCGTTTCTGATGTTGCCTCAGCCCCATCCCTGGATTGGATACCATGACGCCTCTGAATTTTTCGCACGGATGTAGCTGGTTTTTTAAGCGATGAATTAGTAGCATTTGAGATCTTCCCTGACCTATGGCGCAGTTGGCTGCTTAAGTTATTTAATTTATGCCTTGATCTTGCTGCCTTGCTGCGGTTCATCAAAAGGGAATCATTCTTTGTAGGAGCAGCATCGAAATTGCAGGTGAAGTAGGTCTGATACCATAGGTTGTGGATCTGCTGAAGGATAGCGCAGCCCACATTCATGGCGCTTCCAAGAATCATCCGCAGGAAGTTGTTGTTTGTTGGTGGTGTCCTGGTGAGAATGTTTAAAGTTTATTATTATTTCAATTATTGAACGTAACCATGTTTCAGATAAAAATCTTACCTGGCAATTGGATCGTCTTCGTTTTTCATGTCTGTCATTGAGCTAGAAGACGAGGCCCGCTCCCAGCCATTTTTGATGTCACCTAGAATGTCCTCTAAAACCCGAATCTTTCCTTTTAAGCCGCGATAGCCAATGAGCTGACCGACATGTTTGTATTTCTTGGTGTTCATGCAATCGTCTGTTTTAAACGAACACTTTCGCACATTGTACTCGGCCAGATGTGATAGCTCGGGATCCCATGTTAGGGTGGAGCCTCCCACCTGGTTGAAGATTTCAGTTATAAAAGTCTGCAGCGCGTCAGTTATTGTCACAATCTCAGCGTCCATTGAACAACTGTGGTGGAATTCCTTAAAGCATATACAAATAATGTTTAATAACTGCAGTAGTATATAAAAATACTACTAATACAATGCTGTCTTCATCGAAAAATCAAAGGGGCATTACTGCGCCAGAACAAATTAGCTTAAAAATTATAAAACTATTCCATTAAAGTTCTTAGTGACGTCGCAAGTCAAGCGTAAAAAGTAAACAATGATTTAGTATAGAATTGAAAAATGTAATTTATATTTAAGCGTAAAAAATCTAGTTAAATTGCTTGGCCAGGCCTTGAGTTTTAAACTAATAACACCTTATTATTACCTTTGTATGGATGTTTAGTGTTTGCTTTTGCCTTACAAATTGTAAATTAAATACGCGGTGTTTTATGTATATATTATAAATATTTCTAAATAATAAGTAATAACATTTCACGGAGATTTAAGATTTGTTACTCACGGTTGAAGCGTTGCAGGCGACATGACGTTGGCCATTTAAACACAACGAGGGATCACAATAGTCTTCATTTCCGAAACCATTACTTTCTTTGGGATCATCCTTTGGTTTTGTCACCGCACCTGCATCCTGTGCTCCATTTGGTGTTGGGTTTTCTTCTGTTTTTAGTGTTTCCGTCTCCTGTGGTGCTGCTGTAGTAGGAGCTTCTGTCGCATCTTCCTGGGCTAAAGTCCAATGGGTGGCTAATCCCACTAAAAGGAGACCGCCTAGGGACAACCTCATCCAACCAGAAATCATGGCATATTAAATAATTTCTTTCCAAAATTGAATAACCAAGCCTGTAATCCGTGAAATCAGAATATTTCAAGACTATACACTTAACGAAATTGCTATAAACCATGTTGGAGAACACAAAGATGTAAAAATATAAGACATTTCACTTTAAGTATAAAGAATAAAAACTAAAGATATCAAAGATCTCGCGACATACAGCAAGCTTAAGAGATTTTCTTGTTTAAGTTCCAAGATACCAAGTTTTAATTTAATATTCAACTTCCCAAATTGAGTTCAACACTTGATGTTACTTATTTTCGGTAAGTTAATTTTATTGTTTACAGTTCTTGTTTAGATACGAAACAAAGCGTGAAAAATTGGTTTTTACTGTATAAATGGTAGCCTTTCGCTCTTTGAGCTCTCGTTTTTGTTGGCGCAACTTCGATTTGAAAAGCTCTTCCAGCGCCTGGACACGCTCGCACATTTCCAGCTCAGCGATGATCTGCGGCCAATCGTCCACGGCAAATATGTCCATGAGGGCGTCCAGTCCTTCGGAAAGGGCCCATAAGTCTTCCTCGCGAGTACATGAGTTCAGCAAAAAGAGCACAATGGCCTTGACTAGTGACTCTGAGAGCAGGGAACCCAGGGTGCCAAGCATCCGGTTCCAGTTTACTCGAATGTCCATCACCGTGCATTTGCTGGCGCCTTCGATGATCATGTTCAGGTCGTTCTCGGTCATCTGGCTGAAAAGATCCCGCCGTGACTTTAGCAAACTCAGTGAGGAGCGCATCAGCGAGGTTATGGCCTCCATGACCGCCGCGTCCTCGGTTCCCTTAAAGGCCTGCTGGCCCAAATTCATCCACATGTTGTAGATGTCGTTATAGCCACCCAGATTTTCGGCAGTTAGCACATTGCATAAATTCTGCAGACAAATGAGGTAGGACACTCGCATCTTTGCCAGCTTTTCACGAATGCTCTCTTGCTGATCAAGAAGCTTCTCTACGGAAGGATCCAAGGGCTGCGCTTTTTGCCATAGCTTCTGCACCACTTGGTTCTGTTTAATGGTCTCCAAGAAGTTGGCGGGCAATCCCCCAGCTCCACTGTCTGCTGCATCCTCCTCCATCTCGTAGTCGGCCACACTCTCCGTCTCCGATTGATTGCTGTCCGAGCCCCATTCGCTTTGGTCGTCGCTGGAGCCCAGGTTTGTGATGATTTCCGCCACCAGACGTTGAGCGTCCAGCAAGTGCTCCAGGTTCTTCAAAGTCTCCTCCCCTTCGCTTTCATTCGGTTTGGCTGGATTGACGCTCTGGGCTTCACTGAGCTCCTCCGTTTCCATAGATATCTCCAGAACGGGGGCCTCGTTCTTAGACTTGGCAGTTTGAATCTCCGACTTGCATCCTATTAGCTGGGCCTGTGTATCGATGGTCAGCAGTTGGTTCAAACTAGTCAGGATCTCTTGGGTGTGAGCTGCCGCACAGGCGGGCACATTGCAAAGAATACCAGCGGCGAGGGCGTTGAGGTAGAGCTGCCCATGGCTCTCAGCCGGAACATTAAGAAGCTCCGGCAGTATACTAGCGTTGGCCAGAAGGTTCCAGGAGCTAGAGTTATTTTCGGACACCACTAGAACCAACTGGGCCACAGAGAGGGCAATATCTAGGCCAAATTTCCTGTAATCCAGGCACAAGAGAAGCCTGGGCAGGAGGTTTGCCTGGTTGAAGGCTTCCGTGGCCGTCGGCGAGCTCTCGCACAGATTACGAAGCAAATGCACAGCCTGCAGGAAGACGTCCGAAAGGATTTCGCTGTCGAAGCCATTTTTGGTCAGATCGTAGTCCAGCAACAGTGACAGTAGCGCCGTTAATATATCGTTGTCCACGAGAAAGTCGCAAACCTCCGAACCAAACACGGAAAGATTTCGAAAGGCCCCGGCTGCCGCATCTCGGATGGCTGGCTCCTTATCGCACAGCAGGGGGGCCGCAATCCGGACCAGGTCGCTCTCGCAAATTTCCCGCACCTTCTCCTTGCGCAGCGCCAAAACCGCAAAGGAATGCAGTCCGTTCAGCTTGTCTTCCACATCCGGCCGCTGCAGGTGCACGCAGATCGCCTCGATGGGCCCGCAGCCCGTCGCCTCCTCCTCGGCGGCATTGTCAAAGGCGTTCTCCAGATCCTCCGAGGTATCCACGCCGGAGGGCGTCCGTGTTTTTACTTTCCGGATTTTGCCCATTGCAACAAGCCGACCTGCACGTGTTTACAGAAATCGATATGCAGATTAATCGATACCGAGTCCGGCAGCGCTACCTTGATTGCCACTTTGCTGCCATTCGATAACCCAACAATCGAGTTTTATTTACATCTCTAGCGGCAGAAAATTGCAGAAAATTTCTGAAAATTTTCTAAATGCTAAGCGTTAAGTGAAAACTAGGTGGAATGGAAGCAAACATAGATGAAAGCATGGAAACCGAACTTACCAAGTCGCCGAGTAACAAGCTGGAGGCGAATCAATCGCCTCCGCCAGGTGTAAGTCTCAATGGAAATGAAAATGGAAGTGGCAGTGGCGATGGTGGCCAGGAGGCGGCCACCCCTAATAATGGCGTTGCTATAGCCCAGGAAAAACCTAACGAGGCCCCATGGTGCGTAGTCAAGGATTTTATAGGGCTTGAACGAAAAACAGTGACAAACCTTGACCCATTTTCAGGAGCAAACCCTTCAATGCATTCAGTGGGCGCCCCATTGGGGAACACACAGCACAACAGCAGGCGCTCCAACAGCAACAGCAGGCGCTCCAGCAGCAGCAGCAGCAGCAGCACCAACCAAGCCAACAACAGCCGCCGCCTGGAGCGAATGGTGTGATCGCAGGACCTCCAGAAATCTGGGTGGAGACCAAAGCGGGGGATGACCGCTCCTACTACTACCATGCAGTGACAAGGGAAACCACCTGGACGCGTCCCGAGGGTCCCAATGTCAAGATTATGACTCAGGCGGAGGTGGAGGAGATGGCAAAGCGACCTGCACAGGCCGCCAAGGCGGAGCCTAAAAGCACCGAGCCCCCTGGAGAGGTGCCGGCGGTGTCTCATCTCACCTCGCAACCGCCTCCGCATTTGATGAGCCAGCCCCCGCCAAATGCCGCTGCTCCACTGCTCTCCCAGCCGCCGCCCAATGTGCGTCAACAGCCACCGCCTATGTTCCAGCCGCCTGGAATGCAGCCGCCTCCTGGATTCGGACAGCCACCGTTCTGCATGCCGCCTCCGGCTTACGGATTTCCAGGAGGAGCTGCTCCCGCCGGAGCACCCTGGGGTGTTGGCATACCGCCCTGGCAGCAACAGCAACACATGCACGGGCCACCTGGAGGACAGGATAAGCCCGCTAAGACTCTGATCATCAAGCCAGGTGTCATCGATCCGGCGGTTATAGCTCGGGCAGCCGAGTGGTCGGAACACCGAGCCCCGGATGGCAGGCCATACTATTTCCATGCCGGACGAGGTGAAAGCGTTTGGGATAAGCCGCAAGCCTTGAGAGACATGGAGGCCGCTCGAATGGCCGCCCATTCAGGAGTGGCTCCTGCAGTGGCAACTGCTCCGACAGGACTGCCGCCCCACCTGCTACCCAATCCGATGATGCACATGCCGCCGGGCACAGCGCCTCCAGGTTTTGATCCGCATGCTGCCTTTGCGGCCGCAGCTGCTGCAATGAAGGCGAATTCTGAGAACACTAAGGCGGCACAGGCTGCAGCTCTAGAAAAGGAGGCCAAAAAGGCGGCTGAGGAGAAACGAAAGAAAGAAGAGGAGCAGAAGAAGGCGGCGGCCACGGCCAAGCAGACGGACAAGAGTCGACCGGTGACAAGCACCCCAATCGCTGGCACACCTTGGTGTGTTGTGTGGACGGGAGATGCCCGCGTCTTTTTCTACAATCCCTCCACCAGAACTTCGGTTTGGGATCGTCCCGAGGATCTAATGAATCGCGAGGATGTCGACAAGGCCGTCAACGAGAGGCCCGAGCAACTCAAGACGCCGCAGGAGAAAACAGCCGAGGCAGAACAAAAATCCACCGAAGAGGTGGCACAGGACCAGACGCAGGCTCAAACACAAGCTCAACAGCAGCAGCAGCAAGTGCAGCGAGTGGAGCCGGATGACGACGACGACGACGAAGTGATCAAGATACGCACAGAGTCGGAGTCCAGTGTGGAGGAGGTGCCCACCAAGCGAGTGCGAATGAGTAAGCTCTGATGGATAAAATCCAGAAATTATCTATTTTACATTCCTTTCTATCAGTTTCAAAGTCAAAGCGAGCCGAGGATGCCGCTCTGGAGGCGGAACAACGGGCGGCCAAGGAGCGGGCACTGGTGCCGTTGGAGATGCGTGTTACTCAGTTCAAGGAGATGCTGAGGGAGAAGGACGTTTCAGCATTCAGCACTTGGGAGAAGGAGCTACACAAGATCGTGTTTGATCCACGGTATCTACTGCTGACATCGAAGGAACGCAAACAGGTATTTGAAAAGTATGTCAAGGATCGGGCCGAGGAGGAGCGCAAGGAGAAGCGGAACAAGATGCGGCAAAAGAGGGAAGACTTCCGCAGCCTCATGGAAGAGGCCAGGCTGCATGGAAAGTACGTGTTTCCTTTATGGTTTTTTACATTATCAATGTTTTTATTTATTTTTGTAAATTATTTTCATAATAATAATAATAATAATAATAATATTCTTTGCAGATCTTCGTTCTCGGAGTTCAGCCAGAAAAACGCCAAGGACGAGCGATATCGCGCTATCGAGAAGGTACGCGAAAGGGAGAGCCTCTTCAACGAGTACATCGTGGAGGTGCGACGCCGGGAAAAGGAGGACAAGTTGCTGAAAAAAGAGCAGGTAGGCCTAGAGCATGCTGACGCCCCAATCCCATCCTCCTTACGTATCTCGATATTTAAACATATATATGCATATATCTTTATAAACTGTATTTAATAATTTACCCGTATGCCAAACGTATTTACATAATGTGATTGATTTTCTGTTAACTTTTAAACCATAACCAACGTGTGAATCGAAACTGAAAACCAAACCAAACTGAAAATGATACCGATACCGAATCTGAATCCCCCTGAACGAACGCGTTGGGTTCCCGGTGGTTTGCCACCCCGATATTTAGCCACTAGCTAACAGGTTACAGCACAAATGCACCACCCAACACACCAAAATACACAACAGCAACAGCATCGACAACCACGACAACCTGTACAAGTACCTCATCGTTCTCAGCAACCCTCAGCCCGCAGCCCGTCGTCTGTCATCGTCAACCGTCGTCGTCCACTGATCTTGAATTGACCACGCACACGCTGGCAATCAGTGTGGTGAGTTACTTGAGTTACATACAAAAGCAACAAACATTAAAAATTTGTTTTTCTGCAAAAAGAAACAAATTTGGAAAATAAATAATAACAATATCAGTCGAAAAGCATTTAAAACAATTAAATAAAACTATCCAGAGGTTTTTACCTGATAATTGTTGGTGTGATTTCCACTTCCCGACCCACGCCCCACGTCGCCCAAATCTCGGATGTGATGTGCGATGTGATGAAGAGAAAGATGATAATGTGACGATGTGTGCATAATTGGCATTTGGAAGATCATGATTGATGGTTTTTGATGGTCGCGTTTTGGGCTTTCGGATGGATGCCAAGGAGGAGGGGAGTCAGCCGGAGACAGACAGAGAGAAGAGTGATCGGTCCAGAGATCCAGAGCGACAGCAATTCGTGTGCAGGTGTCTGCGGCGCTGAGCAAACAGTATGAATAATACTTAATTTTAATTAACCCACTATTTTTGTTTTGTTTTACAAATAATAAAAAGAACACTCGGCAGTTTCACCTGTCACCTGACAGAGGCAAGCCCAAGGAACCGAACCCGGCCCATATATTGGGCCTGCATAGAGCAAAGAAGTGTGAGATTTCCCCCTTCTCCTTAACAAATCTCACAATCTTTGCTCTCGCAGGTCTAGCAGGCAGCGGCACAAAGTCGCTGAATGATTCTCTTTACTGAATATATGTACCATATGTTTACTATAGCTTTACTGAATATTGTATTGTACGCTTCGGCCATGCCAGAAGTTTATAAAAACCCCAAGGTCTGTTGCTAATCGATGGAGAGAGGTGTGGAGCTGGGTAATGTGTCCGCTTGCAGAGATTGAGTACTCCACATCGCCCCAAGTAGCGCTTATTTCCAGCACCTGTTTTATTTATTTTTTTGGTCTGTCACATTTATACTTTTATGATTTATTTTGCCTTTAAAGATTACCTTGACCCTGTGGTTCCGAATTCAGTCTGTTTTCGCCCTTGCATGCCCCCACTCCCCTCGCAACAAGCAGGACCTGCGCTAATCTAATGTTCTGTTTCAGTTACGTATCTGACCGCTAATCGTTCTCTTTCAGGAACCCAAACATCGTGTAACTATGTTCTTAGTAGTCTTAAAACCCGTAGCTGTAAGCTCTAAGTTAGATATTTAAGCTGTAGAATGTTAAGTGAAGTACGCATCAATGCTAGATTTCTAATTCGATCACTTTGTGGCATTTCTCTTCTCTTCCGCATGGCTGTCATGTCAATATATTCCTTTCACACACAAAATCACACACTCTAGATCCGCAAGGACTTTCTGGACATGTTGCGCGAACGACACGACATTGAACGCCACACCAGGTGGTATGACATCAAGAAGAAGTTTGAGTCGGACTCTCGATACCGAGCTGTGGACTCCCTGTACCGGGAGGAGTATTTCGAGGACTATCTGCACATAATGAAGGAGGAGAAGCGGAAGGAGCGGGAGATGCGGGAGCAAAGGGAACGGGAAAGGCACCGCGAACGCAAGTCCGATCGCAGGGATAGGGACAAGGATAAGGATAAGGACAAGGACAAGGACAAGGATAAAGACAAGGACAAGGATAAAGACAAGGAACGGGAGAAGGACAAAGGTCGTAAGGACCGCGGTCGCAGTCGTTCAAGGGACAAGGACCGCGAGCGAAAATCATCCAAGGAAAAGGATAAAGAGGACAAGTCCAAGCCGGAGAAGAGCAAGAAACGAGATTCTCTGGTAACACGCGATTAAAAAATAATTAAAATCTTTATTTAAATGTTTCTTTTGTCCACAGGAGGAGGGTGAGCACGGCGAGGACTCCGATCGGGAAGAGCGAGCAGGCAGCGAAGACAGCGAGCTAGCCCGGCAACGGGAAGATGAGGCCGAACAGAAACAGAAGGAGCGGGAGAAGAAGCTGAGGGCCGAGCAGAGTATTAGGGAGCGGGAAAAGGAGGTGCAGCGCACTTTAGCCGGTCATCTGAGGGATCGGGACAAGGAGCGCGAGCACCATATGCGCGAGGAGTGCATTGGCCACTTCACGGCACTGCTGACGGATCTGGTACGGACGCCGGACTTCACCTGGAAGGAGGTGAAGCGGCAGCTTCGCAAGGATCATCGTTGGGAGCTAATCGAAACACTCGATAGGGACGATCGCGAGCGGTAAGAAATACCTTAAAATATTTAAGAATCGCAAACATTATACCATTCACTAATATAGGAAATTCAATGAGCACATTGACAATCTGATGAAGAAGAAACGCGAACGGTTCCGCGAAATGCTGGACGAGATTAGCACCCTTCAGCTGACCAGCACCTGGAAGGAGATCAAGAAGCTAATCAAGGAGGATCCGCGATATCTCAAATATAATTCGGACAAAGGCGAACGTGAATTTCGCGATTACATCAAAGATAAGACTATGACGGCGAAGACATCGCTTCGAGAGCTATTGCAGGAGTGCAAGTTCATAAACCACAAGAGCAGCGATCTCATCAAGGAAAACCCCAACCATCTCAAGGAGATCCAGGACATACTCAAGAACGACAAGCGGTGAGCAAAGAACTCATTAAATAAGTAAAAAATTCTACTAAAAACATACATTAACTATAGGTACTTGGTCCTGGATCATATGGAGGAGGAGAGAAGCACCATTGTGCTAGGCTTTTTAGAGGAACTCAACAAGCGCGGCCCACCGCCGCCACCCACAGCTTCTGAGTCAACGCGCCGCAACAAGTAGTTGTTTGGCTGCTAATAACACTATTCAATTTAATCGTAACAATTAAATTAATACCTTATAAGATGAAGTTTTATAGCTTCTAATATTTTAATTGAATAAACCACACACAGTAATAAAATTAAAAAGTCTCATGTCTGTTCATTCATAAATATTTATTAATCATTATACGTTATGTTAGAGTTTGCATCTTTCATATATATATATATATATTTATATATATTGATCTTGTTTCGTGTATTCGCTTTTGCAATTTCATAATTCTATTTCTAGATATACTTATGTCTCCATTCATCATCGGTTCGCTGCCTCGCTACCGTTATTGTTTAATACACATTCTTTCTGCACTATAGCCGAGTTTCCTAGTGACTAAAAATAAATACAAGTACCATAATCTCATTTTCATGCCAGACAATGTTTGGCTTATCTGCTCTCTCTCTGATCGAATAAGTTCAGATTTGCATGCAAATGTTTTTGTGTTTTAGGAACTAATATCGAAAATAATGCCCTCATTGTAGTGTTTTAAACAAATCTTTTTCCTCTCGCTTGTATAAAGATTATCCGCTATGTTGTTTTTTGGGTTTAAACTAGGGAAACATATATCGCGTTAAATATCATATCGCAAATATTGTAAACTTTAATATATCAATATCATTGCAATAAATTAAAGAAAGACTATTTATTTATTTGTAATTTTAAAAAGAATATTGATGTTAAACTATAGATTTTTTCATGGGATTTCATATAATCGTATAAATTTTTTCTGTTATCCCTAGTTTAAACAACGCTGTTAACTTAAAGGCTCAACTAATCTACTCCTTGAATGAGGGTCAGGTATACCATCATCATGCAGGTTTATTTATAAAATTTTAAGCCGTTCTAAACATAAAAATGAAGTTTTCATTCTGATTTATTTGGAAATTAAAATGAAAGTCAAACAATTTGAAAAAGACATACTTTAAGATAACAAATAATTGAGAAATATGCTTTCAAGAAGAGCACAAATTGAGCAGGACAAAATTTTCATTAATAATTTTTAAAGAAATGCTGTAATTATTACATTCTCGATATACGCGCACCCATTCATACTCCCTTTCTATGTTAGCTGGTGTTTTAGTTGACTGCTCCTCTCTATAAATGCTACAATTTCGATTCACTATTTTACGCTACAACTTCTAGTTAGTATTAGTATAATATTTACTTGCTGTTGCTCTTATTGATTTCCTTTTTCGGTTTCGGTTAGGCACAAAGTAACTGGTTTTATATTTATCTTTCCCTTTTCTCATGGTTCACTTTCGAATTTTACACGCTATTATTTATTTTCTAGTTATGTATATTTAGTGGCTTCTACCAACCAATTCATTGAACAGTGTAGAGGGGATCTGTCATGACCCGCCCTCGTTACAATTATCATATTTTAATTAATTGCTACAGTTTTGTTCTTTTTGTTCCATTGCATTGTTGTTGTAAATTGAAAAATACAAGTTTGTGTCTTCTATATATGTGTCTAAATAGTAAATTCTATTACAGATAAATGTTTATTTGTTTTTGATTTACATCCTACATACACAGACATACAAAATTGTGAGAAAAGGGTCGGGCGTTGTGGAAGTGGTTGGAGTAAAGGAGTTGCGATTGAGTGCAAATAGCGGGCTTCATCATTCCACTAGAATTCAGAAGCAGCAGCAGTAGCAATAGTAGAAGAAGCAACGGAAAAGCAGCCGAAAAAAGGAAACGAAAAAATGTAAAATCATATAAAAAATATAGTACTTTTATTACATAAAGCAGTTTATATAAGCTAAATGAAACTTTTACTAAAATCAGCGATAATACTCCAAGTCATATTAGGTTAGTAACAGCAAAGTTTCCCGTGTGTTCATCCTCTCTCATACATTATTCGTACATTCTTTAAGCTTTCTTATAGAAATTTAATGGGGAAATAAATGAAATTAAACGTGCTTTATACAATGTAAAAATATGTAAGTATATTTCCCTTCGTTTTGTTTAAATGCAAAAGTTACCAATTGTAATGTATATGTATAAATCTTGACAACTATAATGTACGTGTTTTGTTCTCTTCTTTAAATGATTGATCTCTCTTTAAGCTTACAATTTGGATAAGCATTCAAAATGCTTGATACAAATTTTGGGTCTATACAAGTACAAATACAAATACAAATGTAAATTTATGTTTTGGTATAACAAATGTTGGAAACATGTTTCTTCGATGGTGTGATATCTTTTTTTTTGCAGGACTTGTATAAAAATCAGATAACCGAATTGTGTAAATTGAACTACGCGTGTTTCTCGGTTGCTGTATGCAGTTTCTCTTTTGTTTCTGTTAGAATATATATAATATAATATGTGTGTGTGTGTGTATATAATACGTTTATATAAATAATTAATAATAGTAATCATAATCATTAATTCATTAATTCATCATCTGTTCAATATGCATAACTGTTATTGTAGCTATTGTGGCTGTTGTTGCTGTTGTTCTTGTTGTTTTCTGCAGTAGTAATTCATTAGTAATGGTTAAATAAGCGGCTTCTTCTTGGTTGTCAATCAGTTGCCCTTGGTGGCCTCCTTGGCGGCCATAATCAGGGGCGTCAGACTGGCCAATGGACGGGCCAGTTTCAGGAACGGATGCTGCAAAGTATAGGGGAAATATGTTATTAGTAAGACGATCAAAAATAAACAAAAATTCGTCAACCCACCTTCAGCAAATCCATTGCACTGGCTCGCCGCTCCACCTCCACCTCCAGACACTGGTCGAGGAAATCCTGAAATGCTGCGGACAGCTTGTCTTTTTCTTTAATCTCGGGCTTGCCATTGGTGGCAATGAGGTACAAGGCTTTAAGCGGATTCTCATTCAAATACGGCGGCTCACCCTCGACCATCTCGATGGCCATGATGCCCAGCGACCACAGGTCAACCTGTAACCGGATAAACGAGAGACGGCAGGGTCAGTGGATAAGGCTTGCATAAATATGCATATGTAAAAGGGGCAAAAATCTCACCTTGGGTCCGTACTGCTTCCGAGTGACAACCTCGGGTGCCATCCAGTATGGAGTGCCTACCATCGTTGTGCGTTTGGATTGCTCTGGGGAGATCTGCGCACAGAAACCGAAATCAGTCAGCTTGACGGAGCCGTCGAGCCCCAGCAGGATGTTGTCACTCTTGATGTCTCGATGAATGACTTGGTTGGCATGGAGGAACTCCAAGGCTTGCAGCACCTCGCGGCATACGGCCGCTATTTGACCCTCATCCATGCAGGTCTCCGTAACGACGTCCGTAAGCGAGCCGCCGGGTAAATACTCCATGACCACCCACAGCTCTTCGGACACCAGATAACTGTCTAGGTAGTTGACAACATTCGGGTGCTTGTTCTCCCGCATCACAAGGATCTCGTTGATGATTAGCTCCTTTTTGGGCTGCTGCGATAGATTCATTTGCTTGATGGCCACTTCCATTCCCGTCGACGATTCAATCGCGGTGTATACAGTGCCTGAGGCGCCTTGACCGATCTTCTCCATCTTAGTGTACTTGCGATTCGGATCGCCCACGGAGACGATGGTGCGTAGCTTCTCCAGGATCTCCTCGTCGGACATCTTCTTCTTCTTGGCATTGGCAGCTCGCGTATTTGGCGTGACTGCGGCCGCAGATGCTGCCTGTGGCACGGCGATCTGATTGCCAGCCGCCGGCGGAGGAACAGCTGCCGCCGTCGTGTCTGCCGTATACAGATCTGATGATCCAGTGGTCGCGGGTGTAGGGGTGGCGGGCGTTATAATTGGCGGCAGGGGTACCGCAACCGGAAGCGGAACGGTCGAGTTACGGGCGGAAGACGTCGGCGTCGGCGTTGGACATTGGATCGAAGGCAGGCCGTGTGGCAGGTGCGAGGCATCATCGTCGTGGAACGATGGAAATGATGAAAAGGAGGAAGCAGAGGAATGATGAT
The DNA here is from genome assembly GCA_035046345.1 of Drosophila birchii. NCBI lineage: Eukaryota > Metazoa > Arthropoda > Insecta > Diptera > Drosophilidae > Drosophila > Drosophila birchii. Next base: position 10,606,248 of record JAWNOA010000064.1, read on the forward strand.
TAGTCGTTGTTGCTGTGGGGGCTGCTGTAGCTGTTTCTGCTGTTGCAGTGGTGGCTGTTGCTGCCTCGACGAGGCTACCACGCGGCGCTGCTGGAGCAGGAGCAGTAGCAGGAGCAGTGGTAGTAGAAGTAGTGGTAGTACAACTAGGGTTAGTAGCAGACAAAAGAGTAGCAGCAGCAGTTGTTGTTGCTGCTGCCGTTGCTGTTGTTGTTGTTGATGTTGCATCGGTGCCTTCTGTTTCTGCTGTTATTGTGGTTGTTGGGGATGTTGGAGCTGGCGTCGTTGCAGTTGTTTTTATTTTTTTTTTATTTAGCAGCAATTAGAAGCAGAACAAAACAGAACAGAACACAGAGAGGCGATACAAATACCAAAATACACATACAATAAATATTTAATTAGCATTATCGACCACAAAGAGTTCATTAGTTACAGCGAAAAGGCAACAACAAAGAGGAGTTTTCAACGTCAGATCAAAGCCGCCTCCCCTTACAAGCCCTGGCAGGAGTTTGGGTTTTATTTCATTTTTTAATTGACATCTCGGAATTTCTATATACTTTCTTTGTTAATAATCCTAAACTATAGTATGATTGTAAAATCAGAAATATATTAAAATATATTAACAATGTACATTCCTAGACAGTAAGTCGCTCATCTGCATTCATTTATAAGCTTTCAACAATCCCATTAAAACATTCTTCTTCTGAACTTGCTGCCAGGGCTCTTTGTAGGGCTGTTACAAATAAATTAGAATCCGCATATCCTAAAGCGATACTCACTTGCGTTGTTCTTGTTCTTGTCCAGCGTCGTCGTCGCATTTGTATGCATCAACGGCGATACCGTCGGCGCTGCTATTCCACCCGGCGCTCGATGATTCTGCAGCGGCGTTGTGGGCGTGGTCGCAGGAGCCGCTGGCATTTGCATGCTGATCGCTGGTGGCACCGGCTGCAGCTCCTCGATGGGCCGCGTATAGATGGATTTCGTACGCTCGGGCCTAGAGGCCACCGGCGGAGGAGGCGGCAGCTGCTGTTGTAGTTGCTGCGGATGATGCGGATGCTGCGGTCCTAGCATGTCGTCCTCGTTGGCGGATGAATGTTGCGATGTGGATGAGGAGGCTGTATGGCCGCCAAAGTTGTACGAGTGGGACTGACTGATGCCAATGTGATGCTGGTTGTGGTGCTGGTGCAACTGTTGTTGTTGCTGCTGCTGCTGCTGGAGGAGATGCTGCTGCTGTTGTTGCTGTTGCTGATAGTGGTTTCCCAGGATTTGTCCAGCGACAGCAACATTATTGGCATTGGGTCCTAGGGTCATGCTGCCCAGTTGCACGCCGATTAGGTTGCCACCGCTGTTAGAACCATGGAGCTCAGAGTCCGTTGGTGTGCTGCTGGGACTGCTGCTGCTGACTCGACTAAGCGATGAACCTGCCAAAAGTAATCTCCACTCTTAATACACTTATTCGGATTAGCAATATGCCGAGGTTACCCACCTGAATGCGTCGTAATGGCATTTGTCATGTACTTGGAACTAGGCCTCTGTTTGGTTGTATTATCGAACCACTTGAGCACATCGAGCACGGCCTGGGGATTCTTTTTCTGCTCCTGCTTGCTGATGTTCGAGTTCATCAGCAGACGCGCCCACGCCTCTGGCATGCCCTGCAAAAAGGAGAACAAATCAATTAAGACACATGGTAATCTACGGAGCAAGCAAAGGGTCCTGGAGCACAGGTATATATGAGAGCACATTGAAGAGGCGAAGGGGTGAAAGGGTAAATTCTGGACTTTTGGAGACATCAATGTACGGACAATAATTCCGATGGGGCTTTTTGGGGATATATAAAAAGCCAGCGACTAAAAGCATTTCATTTAACAATTCTAGGCTCAGCCATCTTGCAAGTAAGTGTAAGTGTGGGGTGTTCGGTTTTCGGTGTAATATTCTGTGGACTAGTGTAGGAAGAATATAGTGAGATAACAAACACATGGAAGGAACACGATCGTAACGAACGAAATGTAAACTATGAGTAATGCCGATCGAACTTGAAACAAACACCGAATCGACTAATGGACAGACAAAGGAACACAATGGAGACTTAATACTTTTCGAGTAAATAATGAAGGCAAGTTCCGTGGCGTTAGTCGTGGAGTTTACTTACTTTCATTGGCAGCTTGAAATAATAATGGATAATAGAAAATCGGTATAGAGCACATATAGTATGTATGTAACGCGAGAGAGAGATAGAGAGACAACAGATTGTATGTACAGATATGTATATGTTTAAAGAGTACTTAATATATGTAACTGGAAAGCGTCGAAAAGAAAGCACAAATAATACGAAAATCCTTGGATAAACCGGAGTGCAGTTTTACTTGAAAGTGGAACCTTTATTCGATTATTTTCAAAATTTTTAAATATATTTTGTGGCAAGTATTTAGTATGATCTTCAATTTTGTACACATAAAATCTCAGTCTATCCAAAGATTATCAACATTTATACGTTTGTCGTTAAACTAAACTTAAAACCGTTTGCAAATCACGATAATTTCTGCATATTTATATATTTTTTTAAAAAGCTGATCAAATGGAGGACATAAAAGCATTGAGAACCGAAAATGTCCAACTTGCTATTCTTAGACGGCAAGCCATAAACATAATGGCGAGAAAACACGGGCGTAAGGTATCCGGAACTAAAATTTAATGACAAACTCACCGTAAACTCGCCTGTCACGGCATCAAAGCCCACATGGACCGTGTGCTCAAAGTTCGTGGGATATGAGATGTTCGGCTTGGAGTCCGTGTGCGAGGGCTTAGAGCCCTTAATCTTGCTCTTAAGCGTCTTCTTCTTGCGATCGGCATCTTCCGGTTCTGTGGGACAAAAGGGAAAGCAACACATGGTTGAGCGGACCAACGGTGTCCACATGATGCGTACAACTGCTCGAATCGTACTCACCCTTGGGCAGCGGACGCATATCGGGCGGAACATCGCCGCTGCCGCCGCCTCCAACCGCCGAACGCTCGATACCACCTCGATTGCTGGTGAGGCGCACGGGTGGCGCCGGCGGTTTGTCTTCCTCGCTGGACATGCCGTTTTCTTCTGCCTCTGCGTCTCCGTCAGCCGCTTCGTCTTCTGTTTGTCTCCTGCTTCCACCGCCGCCTCTACGTCTAGCGCCTTTTAATGCACAGCTGTTCTAAGGCCAGAAAACAGCTGTAAAGAAACAGAGAAAGAGAGTCGGAGATGGATGTATCGTTAGTACAAATATTATACAAGAGATAAGAAGGTTCTCATTTTTATAACGAAAACAAATCTGTCGAACGCTGAATGGAATTAATCTTTTGTTTTCATTCATTATCACTGAAAATTGTATTCAAAATTACAACTTTCAAAGGACAATCACCTTGAATATTAAACTTAAGTAAATAAAATATTGTTCTTATGATCTGAATTAATTAATTTTCCTTATTAAGATGACATTTTCTCCTGTGTGGTTTTTATTAAATTCACGTAATTGAACTAAAAACCGGGAATTCTGTTTCAAGTGATTCAATGCTCTGAGCATTTCCCTGTGTTCCATTCTTCTCTTATCTATCGCGAAAAAAATGTAGCGCAGCTTATCTTACTTTTTATATACTTCGTTTTTTGTTCGTCGCCCTATTGCAATCGCGTCATAAGGTTCCGCAAAACTTAACATTTGTCATACAGGCGACAATGAAAAGATTGTTTTGTATATATGGTTGTATGTCCCGAATATACATGGATATTGGCGTGTATTTCACAGAATTCTGCACTAAATTATACAACTTTGCCACTTTAATATTTTTTTTTACGCGATCTTCGTGAAGATCACGTCAAAATTGTGTGCTCTCGAATTTTTGGCATGCGAAAAACATTTTGTTTTGCTTTTTAGAAATGGTTAAGACACCCACTCACTCTCGGGGGACTCTTGTTGAAGAGCAGGAATACGGCGAGAGTTATAAATTTTTCAATATCGGCCGTCCGGCGAACTGAAACGGACTGTCAGTACTCAGTGCTTTCCATCGGTCCGTCGCCGTCTCTCCCGCTCAGCAGCGAGTGTCACTGCCACTAGAGCAGCCGGCAAAAGGCCCCAGACGACAACAACCATTAACGCCTATCAACCATAAGAGAGCGAAGAATCGTAATCGTAGAGAGCATGTCTCGGATGTCTAGAGACGAAGCCCGGGCACAATGCTTGAAAGCATCTTTTACCTGAGCAACAGTCTCATCATCTTTCGGGGAACTAAAATTTAAGAAAATGTTTCTAAATATTTAATTTAATTTACTTGTTGTAGTCTGAACCGAGTCTTTTCTTCCGGGGCTCTACTATATGTAAAATGTCCAGCCAATTTTAATGGTACACACGGTGTGCTCTCACCCACTCCGGTTCTCTTTGGCCCACGCCTGCGATCGAGGGTCGTAAAAAATACGATGCGATAACAAGAGTGGCTTCGATTAGCGCACGAAACAAAAACAAAGCATCTCACGCATTTGGAGGAAATTAAACGCTGGCGACAACAAAACTACCCAAGGGTGTGTGGGCGGCAACGCAGCCAAACATATGACCAACCTGGGAGAGAGAGAGAGATGCGGTGGGCAGAGCCAGAGTAGGAGCAGGGCGACGTTGGCGCCTGTCTGCTTTTGCCGGCTGACGTTGACTGCGCTGCTTTTATGATTCATTTATCAACGTCAAAGCGTTAAGAGTCAATGCAACAAACGGGAGACGCAAGGAGGCAACTGAAGGGTGTGCAGCATAGTGTGAAAATTCTGGGCAAACAGCAACAATCAGTACCTACAGTGGTGGCCAAACTAATAACCATTAATGAGAACAAAAATAAAGCATAAATTAAGTCTTTTTCAAGGAGACTTGAATGAATGCAACGTTATTAAAGGGAAAGGTATGGATAACTCTATTCTTATTGTAAATAATAAAAGTAAAGGGACTACAAATAACAATGTTGTCTTAAGGAAAGAAACAATTCTAGTTCGAGGACTTCTAATGAAAATATATATCTAAAATTCCCTGTACTATTATCTTGACCAGATCTGTGTATCTGCACTATTTGTAGGTTTGTTGGCTGCTTGCCGAGAGATCTATACATAGGTAATTTTTCGTTTTTAGATCAAGAGGCAACAACAAACTTTTCGGGAGCGTGTGGGCGCCCAGAATTGGGTTAACGGTGTACCGCATTGAACTGCTTTTGTTTGTTGTTGGTGCTGCTGCTGCTGCTGCCAGTCGAACTTCAGGTAAAATCAATAAAATATATACATATATATATTTATTTTCATACTGCAGAGCCTAATGCAGAATTATTCCCTAATGAGCAAGGCACACAGACAACCACTCGCACAGGAAGCTCGACAACACTTGCGGCATTTAAATTAGTGACAGTGGCGGAGGTTGGGACGGCGGCCGGCGGTCGGCGGTCGGGGGGAGGAGGACTCTCGAGTGGTGCAGGCATAGAGGTGCATGTTGCAACAACGCCGGCAGAAACAACTACAAACATGGCGTGTTGCAAGTGCATTGAGTGGCGCTGCTGGCTCCAAGTGCTGAAAGAAGCCACAAGCATATGCAGACGACTTCTTTGCCACGTTCATGCGGAGCAGGGAAACACACAATAACTCTTTGAAATTGTTTACAAGAACTTGAAGCTCATAATATGTAAGATCCTGTTGAAAGTATTCAAGGGCTTTAGGCGAATTCTGACGAAAATAAGGAAGTTGAAGTTCTTCTTCTGAATATATTTTAAATTGTTTTGTTTTAGATCTGCTTTAATGGAATGAAATGGGTGTTGTTATTATCCACGCCATCTTCTCGATCTTCTCCACGCATAACCGATGGATGGCTGGCTAGCCAGCTACCTCTCTGCGGCGCGGCGACGTTGTCTATTTTGGTTTTGGACGCCAGCCGAAAGCAGCAGGCGGAAATACTATGCCTTTTATATATTTCTCTTTGCAGTTCCCTTCTTTGGCCACTTCCCCATGCCGCGACCACCCCCCCGCGCTCCCTGGTTCCGTTGTTACCTGTGACCGTGCTAAACAAATATGTTTTTCCATAAGGAAAATGGAATGGGGATGAATTGGGGAAGGGGGAATGGGGACAAATGGACATGTGCCGTTCCGTTGGGGGCTAACTGTTAAATGCCAAATCGACTGCAAAATGTTGTTAGTGCTTTATGTAAATGTCTTGTGTGCTTTGTCACGTTTGCTTCTTTTTTTTTTGCCGCAATGCACGTGTGTGGGTTAACGGGGGAAGTGGGGGTGGTGGGGTCGAAGCACATGGATCACCCTGTAGGGGCAGCAGCTTGTTGACATTTTTTACTCCAGCATTATTTTTATGCTTGAGAAACGGGAACAGCAATATGTTAATCCAAAATAATGTGGCAGGGAGGCGGAAACCACTTGAATAGTTTCTTAATCCAGGGAAAACACACATGCACAGGCACAAAGATATTAATGTGCGGGGAAAAATCAATGTGTGCAACCTCCTGAGCCTGTGGCTGTATGTGCGCCACTGTGTTTGTGTTGGAAGCCAGACCAATTGGACTAACCGTGCACACTCTCTTTTTATGAATGAAACTCCCTCCTCCTCCTGCCACTTCTCCCTACCTTCCTTCTACCTTATATTTAACTCACTGCAGGTACACATGTATGTCTTGGTTGCTTTTCTTGCCCGGATCACCCTGTCCGGCGCTTGCAGTTGGAGAAACGTTTAGAATTTATCGCTGGGCCCCGCTTTTCCGTTGGCTTCTTGGAGTTTTCCGAGCCCACAACACTTCAGTGCACATTCGCGCACACACACACACGCACGCACAACACACACTCGGTATTGTTTTCCCGTTTTCTCTTGTGTGTGTCATTAATGGCCGACAGCAGGAAAAGCCAAGCAAACAGTTCGGAAACGGCGAGGAGTCTCGACTTTGGCTTCTATTTGGCAACGCGCATACATTCCGCCCACTTGTTAAACCAACAAACAAGCTTACATTGTCCACGATCTCGTTAAATATAGTACGAAAAATAATTACAGAAAGACGGCCGCAGTAGTGATGCTGAAAACATCGATGCATCGAACATCGATGTTTTTACCGATGTTTTTCGATGTTTTTGTTGATATCGATGTTCGATGCATCGATGTTTTCAGCATCACTAGGAGTTTTCTCAACCCGATTCATTCAATTACCGATTTCACTAGTTATATTTACGCTTTTTACTTTACTTTAGAAATTATTGTAAATTATTGGTTAATAAAACTGGTTGAGTAAATTAATAATTCAATAAATAAATAATTATATATATAAAATAAAGCTATGTTAATTCCATAATAAAACATAAAATATAATTGTACGCAATGAATTTGTGTAATTTCTTTCTTATTTTTCTTAATGCATAATAAAAATTAAATTAAATGAATAAAGGAAACAAAACTTATGATCTTCAATGTGATCAAATTCAAATATAGTTTAACTAATTTCACAGGTACTCGCGTTGCCCTTTTTTAAATTTTTTTCTTGTTGTATTTTTATTAACAATTTATCTTTTTTTTTAGTTAAATTTTTGAGGTCAAAACTCAAATTTTAATAAAAAATCTGAAAAAATTAAAAAAATAAAACGCTTCGTGAGTACCTCGGAACATTTATCATTTATGAAATGCCTTTTAATTTTTTTAAATCGGATGATCCTATGGGCAGTTAGGATGTACACCGCAAAACAATTTTTTCTGAAGGCGGCTTGTGAGATTCTCTCTAATTCCTAAATCTGTAAAGTCTTCTTAATAAATAAATACGAATAAAATTGTTGAAATATTGTGCTACTTTATGGTATTTAACTAATTACCCTAACATTATCCGTTTTACACAAAAAATTTATCGTAATATCTTTTATCTGAGTATCCGATATTTTTTAAACTGATTTTCTATTAAACAAATCGATAAATCAAGCAATGTTTCTGATTGGAACAATTAGGGCGCTTTTGCACAAAGCAATGTATGCAATAACGACTGGTTCCAAGCAGTGCATAATTACTATAATTTTGCTCAGGTATTGTAATAATTGTGATAATGGGCACAATTATCACGTCTTGTTACAGCGGGGAGAACTTCTTGACGTAGACGGCTAGTGGTGGCCACCAGAAGCACCTGTTTCTCGAGCAGCAGCCAGAACAGGTAGATGGTCTCCTGCACGAATCCTGCAACTCAATCGGCACGGCTTGAAACTGGCTATTTGCCCTGCTTGGAATTTTTAGGAACTAGTTCTATGAACTAGTGCACAGTACTGCTTGATTGAGATGGGCAACAATCAAAGACATTATCGATTTTTTTCGCATCTCTTAATGGAATTGTATCGTTTTAAAAGTGACCAATTTGCAACGGAAAGAAAATCATACCCTGTTCTGCCGATTTTCTAGCATTATGCAGTTAGTTGAAGCAAAATATTGAAGTCCAAACATTTTAGAAAAACACCCATTTTTGTATTAAAACTTAGAAATTAGTCTGAAAACAGTACAGGAAAAAGTTACCATGGCCAACGTAGAATCTATGATTGTGGAGGAAAAGCCGCAAGTTAAGCAGATTGACCGCGAGAAGGTTTGTTTTGAGGGAACCGGCATGGGGATGGTCCCTGTTTTGCATGTTTTATGCTGGTATTTAACCTGGATTCCAATTTTCACAGACCTGCCCCCTGCTGCTACGCGTATTCTGTTCGACCGGACGCCACCACTCCGTATCGGAGTACACGTTCGGCAATGTGCCCAGCAACGAGCTGCAGATCTACACCTGGCAGGACGCCACCCTGCACGAGCTGACTTCGCTGGTGCGTGACGTCAATCCGGATACGCGCAAAAAGGGCACCTACTTTGACTTCGCCGTGGTCTATCCGAATTTCCGCAATGGACATTTCCTGATGCGCGAAATCGGGGTTACCTGCACCGGCCAGAAGGGCATCGACGACAACAAGACTCTGGCCCAGGCCAAGTTCAACATCGGTGACTTCCTGGACATCTCAATCACACCACCAAACCGGCTGCCACCCACCGCCAGACGCCAGCGCCCCTACTGATGATGATGGATGCGCCGACGATCTCTACAAACTAATAATCCTTTTTTATTCTTTCACTTGACACTCAATGAAGTATGGACATAATTATAAGTGGAATACAAATTAGAAGAAGACCTACGTATACGAGCTGCTTGACTTAAGGGACTATACTGCGAGCTGGTGGCTATCAGTTCCGGTAGATGTTGTTCGGGCGCTTCGACTTCTTCTTGCCCAGCTGCGTCATATCGATCTCCAGGCCATTGGGCAGCACGGCGCGGTTCTCCTCGTAGTTGATGAAGCCGTTCTCCTGCAGCTCCTCCTCGTTCTCGCGGGCATTGGGATCGCACTTGATGCCCGTTTCGTAGTGATATTCGCGTTTATTGCCATCGGGATCGACATAGCCGTAGGTGCCCCTAGGAGGTGAGAACATGTTTTTAATGTTATCTTCGATATTATTAGCTTCTACTCACTTGGTGATGCAGTCGGTTCCGATTAACTCCTCCTTGAAGGACCCATCATCGTTCTCGTAGCCCCAGGTGATGCTGCCATCTTCGTTCTCCTCGCGCCACTTCCGGATGGTCTGGGCTACAGGTCGCTGGCGTCTCTGGGGCTGCTCGCCGCGTTCGTCCTGCAGTTGATTCTGGTCAATGATGGGACGCGGTTGGACAGGTTTGGGACGTGGTCTAGCCACTGGCTGCGGTGCTGGTGGCTCAGGACGGAAGGCGGCGGGTGCCGCTGGTCTTGTTCGGATCACAGCCACTCTCTGGGGCTGAGGCGGTGGCGGAGGTGGTGGTGGAGCAGCTGCTGTGGGCGTTGGACGCTCAAATCCGAATCTTTGCGAATTCTCGAACCGTCCGATGCCAAAGTCATTGAAGGCGGCTGGCCGGTTCACAGGCGTTGGAATGGAAGGGCGTTCGGCGGGGAAACGAGGAGGAGCGGGAAGAATGGCCGCAGGCTGAGAATCTTCGTTCTGAAGGAACTGCTGCACCGGCGACGGCTGCTCGACGGGCTGCTGACCGGCAAGGAAAGCGGCGGCTGCCTGCTGGAACTGCGATTGCTGGGCCTGGGCCAGCTGCTGTTCCCTTAGCAGATTCGGCAGATACGGCTCTGGTTGCTCATCCTCGGCAGCCTCAGTGACGGGGCGCTCCTCAATAGCAACGCGTTGCGTCACCGCTGGGAGGATGGCATTCTGTTGGCGTAGCGACGGTCCTGGACGACGAACCCTCAGCACGGGCTGGCGGTGGGGCAGTTGGCCAGGTGAAGGCACCGCTCCGGGGATGGTCAGGCGCTGTGGGTAATTTTGAGCCTCTGCTAAAGCGAGGGCGCTGCACACGAGCTGCAAGTGAATTGGAATCATTAGTGGAGGCCATACAGGGACCGAGACTGTGCCAATTGCCGAAACAAGGCGTTGCAGCCAGCCGCCTTTGGCAAGAGCATGCCGCACGTGGCCAAGTTGCTCCAACCTTTTGGCTCTGCCCCTTTTTAAGCATTTGTATTTGGTCAGTTTTGTAGTTTTGGACGAACGACAACGGTTTCTTAGAATTCTATTTGTTGGTTTTGTTGCACGATTTTGGGGGCGGATAAACCGAATCGAATTTGGTAAATTAAGTCAAAAGAGTTGGTCAATAGTATAACTTAGGTTTTTATTTATTTTGCAATAGTTTTATTTTGAAATTAGCAGTTTAAATTTCCCGTTAATTACTAGTTACTAATTATTTCCATTCCACATTAAAATATTTACAGATTAAATCATATTGCATTTATGGGTGGTTAAAAATATGTGACTTAGCCGGGCTTTACAAATTAATGAGAAAATTAGACGTAGATTTTGGTTATTTTATTTATTTCGAGTTTTTAGACTACTTTTATTTTCTGTAACAACTTTTAATTTCAGAAAATTCAGGATTACCTTTCCAGCTTTCCGCTTCGGTGGTGGACTCACACTTTTCTGGTAGCTGGCTCACCTCACACCTCCGTTAAAACTGGTTTAAAGTTTATCAACCACCTTATGTATAGCGCCAACAATTTGTAATTGTAACGGTGTGGTGCCACAACAACAACAACAACTGTGGCAATAATGTAATGGCAGTAAATGTGGAACATAAAACAAATCGCGATTTCTGCCCCGCCTCGCTGCCGATCGATCATAAAAGCCGAGACCCAAAACCAAAACCCAAAGCCAAGACATGCCGAACCAAGCTAAGCCAGCGACGAAGCCAAAATAAAAAAAAAGAAAACAAAAATAGAAGAAAAACGAAAACATTTCAGACTTGCCGTCTGAGTTGCGTAATTTGCATGGCCGGAGTTATGCGACTCTCTTAGCGGCGGCGGCATGTGTGGCATGTGGCAAACACATTGGCCAAAAAGTTTCCGGTCCGCGAAAGAAGTCAAAGTCTAGGACAAGTGACCGACTAGCTACCACCGTGTTGTTGCTTACTGTTTTTAGCCACGATCTCGGTGTTTCAGCTGTTAATTAGCCGTAGTCTTTTTTCATTACACAATTCTAAATACATTGTGAGTGTGTAGCCGGCTTGCTGCCTTTGAGTCTCGCTTTCAACTTCAGTTTCGGCTTACATCTGGCCACGAATCCGAAAACTTTTTTGCCCACTTTATACATATATAGGAATTATTGGTGTTGGGGAAGTACATAAAAGTCAATAAGGAATTACGATTTCCATTAGAATTCTTGATACTAACTGTTGGAAATCTGAGCTGGGCTTTGGGCAGAAATTGTTAGGCGGTAAAGGGTTACAAAGTTGGGTATTATAAATCATAAGTGATTGAAAAATAAGCAGCTTTTTGCGATTGTATTTCGCTAAAATCCCTCTATTTAAGTATTCCTATATCTTTTCATTTTTGCAATAAAAAATAACTGTATATACTGAACTTAGTTCACTACACAAAACTCCCGCTTATAATAATTTCCCAATTAATATGTTTACAATATCAACGACCCCTTAAAGTCACTAAACCCTATTATTTAATTATAAAATATTTCCCAGTAGCCATAAAAATAGTCCACTGTGTGCTTTTGTCTCTCATAATTCAATTGTTCAAACATGGATAGGTTTTTTTTCAGGTTTATAATCAATCGGTTCAATGAAGCCTTCGGCTCATGCAGATTTTGTTATGTGTTGCAGGCAGTCAACACATTTTTCAGCTCTTGTTGTTGCTGTTCCATTATTATTATCCATTACTTTCCTGTATCTGAGCCAGTGGCCTGGCCATTCAAGCTGAACATTCCAGTGGCTTGGCTGGCTGCCCAACTACCTGGTCAAGTGAACTACTTGGCTTTAAAGCTAATGAAAAGCCAGGCCAGCCAGCCAGAGGTACAGTGAGGCAAGGCCTGGCAGACACTTGCAGCCATTTATTTGGGGTGCATTGCTCGGCGGGGAACTTGATTTGGTTTAATTGCTTTCATGACTCCGCCTTGCGTCTACGTCGCAGTTCAAGGAAACCGACGAAAAATTTCCGAAACCATGTGTGTGTGTGTGCAATGGAAGGTGTTCCCGTCGTCTCTTGAAATCGAACCAGGTGAGGCCAAGCCCAAGACCCAGCTGGAATGGTTCAGTTTGGTTTAGTGGGCGTAGGCGCTGGCGGAGGAGCATCATCAGCGAAAACACAACAGAAGATGATGAAGCAGACGGCCGGTGGTCCGTCATTAGTAACAATAACTTGGCTAAGGACTCCTGGAATAATAGCCTGGCCTTGACTGGCCAACGTTGGCCATTGACTGAACGAAATTGAAATCGAAATCCCAAGCGAACACACAAAAAAATGCATGAAAATATTCCACCTTCAAGAGATTTTTTAAAGATACAATTTACTGCTTATGTTAATCATTCCCCCGTATCCTATTTATACCTTTCAGCTTAATTTAAAATTTAAAATAATTCAAAACTGACCCTCAACTCAAGTCTTTATTTTTTTTTTGCCTGTGCAGGAGTCCAAGCCCGTCGATCTGGGATAGTTGTCAGTGCACTTTCGAGCCGGCTTCGGTATCTCGGATATGTAACACTTTAGCATGTATAAAGACTTATTTCTTATTTATGTAGGTTTATGTATATACCATACACCAGTTTATTACGTAATCCTCCAGCATACAGCACACTACGCCCAACTGCGTTGCCGTGTGGGCCTGCATCTGTATCTGTATCTGCATCTGCGGCAGCAACTGCATCTTGAGGTGGAGTGTGCGTGCCGAGAATTTGCATCGCTCCCTGGCTGCCTTGGGTGCGTTTTAGTGGATCTCGATTGGCCACAACTAGTTATTAACTGCGACCTTGATACACATATGCTCGTAACCTGAAGCTCACAGCACAATACGTGTCGTGACGAACTGCGCCCGAAAATCACCGGCAATTTGAGTGTTTCTTGTCATTAACAATTCATTTTCTGGTCCAAATTTTTTGGCGAACTCATTAGGCCATATCCACAATTTGGCCAAGCCACAACAAGTCAATCAATCAATCAAGCAATGGCATGAAAAATCTTATTAGATTCGCTGATTTATGGGGTTTTCAAGAGGTTTAAAGGGAAAATTATGGAAGGACTGGAGCTAAGAGATTAATTTATTATTATCCTGATTATCTATTATTATGTGTTTAAATTTATATACCTTTTTTTCTTTGTCCGATTCTTGTTATAAAGTTATTTATTTAGTTTAATTAAAGTCTTTTTTAAGGTAAACCCATAATTAAAGTTATCTTTCAATGCAATTTTTCGTAAAAAATACATTCTAACATTCTGAAATTCTTTATAAAAAAGGAACCAACAATTATTTAAGTAATTATCTTTCAATTTCTATAAACAAATTAGACTTGAAAATTCTTTTCTCGTTAGGGAAACTATCGGGAATCAATTATTGTTTTTTGTTTCTCTATCTGTTTTTATAGATTTCAGCGATTGTAGCCGCAATTAATTCAATTTATTTAAGCCATTATTGACAATTTATCAGCTTTGTGCAGTGGCAAATTCCTTTCAAACAACAAATTGAACTTAAGCCAATTGTGAGTCCATTTTGCGAGCTCAATTTTTGGGTTAATAGGCAGAGAGGAGGGAAATAGGGTGTAGGGGGAGTTTTGGCAGACTTAAGGTGGAGCTGGGCTTGAGGCCAACAAATGCTCGTTAAAATTTCTGACCCGAGGGCTGTCTGGGTTGGGTAATTCCTCAAATTCCTAATTCTTTGCAAGACAATTGCTGGGTGATTGTATCGCGTATTTATGACGCGAGTGCCTTTGTGCGCAGAGCCTGATCTCTGATTTTATGATCACATGAAATGTCAGTTGGCCAACATTAATTGCTAATTGCATTGCATTGACTCGGTCACTTTCTATAAAATGCAAATAAATGCGACTAGCAAACGTCTCAATCTGCGATTGAATGCGCGTTTAAAGCTGGCAACCGAACGACCTTCGAGTGGTAACACATTTATGAGTGAATCATAAATGGCTTAGAAACTGCTCAGCCGAATGAACACTGTCACTGATTGATCCTCCGACTTACCGCGATTAGTTGGAGTTTCATGGTGGATCCGGCGGCACTGGCACTGGCTCCTCTTCGCTCTCCCAGTTTATGGAAACACTTCCGCAATATGCAATATATTCCCGAGATTAGTGGCACCAGTTGCTTCTTGGCCAGACGCTGATCGCTCAAATGCTGGGCCCGCCAGGTGCGCAGACGGTTTTATAGCCGCTGCTCCGGCTACAGCTCTGGCTCCAGCTCCAAGTGGAGCTTTAGCCAGACGCGGGAAATTTATGTGAGGCGTGTGCTTGGCATGGCTATGCAACTGAATGTCCAGGCCGAAAGTAGAGCGCATCTCTCGATGAAGTAACGAAAGTGACAGGGCATTAAGTTCGCTTTTTTCTTTATTTTTCGCACTCATTTGTGGACATGAGAATGGTTTGACTCGATCAGCTCCGGGAACGTGATGTAGTTTTAAATTACTTTTACCGCCTCCAGCAAAGTCCGTTAAAATACGGCCTGCTGGTAACGCTGATTAAGCTTTTCAGTTAAGGCCAAAAGTAGCTAGTGTAATGACCACCATTGCGTATGCGCAATGGTTGTTGCCCACGGAGCGTATGAGCAATGATTGTTGCCTCGACTACGTTTATGGCAAATTCAGCTAAGTTGCAAACCAAAAGTGAAATATTTTTTAAATAAACTTGGCTTTATAGCACTAAATTACAAAAATTTAAATTAGATAATCTAGCTTAAAATTAAGTTAGAAAGGAATATATGTTTTTAACCATTTAATGGAATTTAAGCAAGAAAGTCTAAGATTATATTTAGCATCTTAAAAACATGTTTTTATATACATTAAATGATTATTAATAATTTTAAATAATTAAAGTAAATTATATTTATACAAAACACCCAATTATAATCTCTTACAAATTAAATAAATAAAAAACCAAAATCGTTTTGCATATCATAAAAATACTGCGTTTTTAATGCAATCAATTTAAAGTAAATATAAATAAAATAAAATCATATAATAGATAATGGTCGTGTGAAATGAGAAAGAAAACAATTAAGTGCCATGTCCCCTATAGTAGGTCCAATATATCACAGTTATAGGCATGTCGTAATGGATAGTGAGCTCGAGTCCCTGTTGCAATTCCTGTTCAAATCCCACCTCCGGATCACTTCACATCCTTCATGAGGCTGATGGCAATGGCGCCAATCAGGCCACTGACCCCCATAATATTCAAGGGCAGCAGGGCGTCGATGTGCTCCTGCAGGAAGATGAAAAAACAAGGTCAAAGAGATTGCAGGATAATCAGTGTAAACGAGGAAAGCAGCACCCACCAGTTGCCAGAGGAAGGGAACGAGGATGAGGGCAATTCCCGAGGCCAGGTTGCCCATGCCGACACCAAAGTTGCGAACAATTGTGGGATACTGCATCGCTGTGTAAGTGGGAATGATGGCGTTGTTGGCTCCTATGAGGCACTTGGCTGTTGAGAATTAAAAGCGTTAATTTAATTTTCAATTTAATTTACTAAAATCAAAAACTCACCGATGGTGGCCAGTGCAATCACTCCCGTCTGACTTGGGACCAGATTCGTGGCCAGGCAGCAGAGGCCCGGCAGAAGCATGTACCCGATGAGGCTCCGACGAATGCCCACCTTGAGCACCACCACAATGCTGATGCAGATGGACACGGCCTCCACGGTGCCGGCTACAGCGCTGTTAATATACACATTCCCGCCCAGGTTGCTCAGGTGAAGGGTGAGGCCGAAGTATATGATGATCAGCGTGAGCCAGATGATCAGGGTCAGGCAGGTGGTGCGCCAGTACTTGGCGCCAAACACCACCAGCAGGGGATTCACATGGCCAGTCACAGCGGGATCTGCATCACCCGTTCCGGTGGCTCGCACCTCTTCTACTTGGCCGGCCAGCTCTGGTGGGGATTGGGGGACCACCGTCCGTGGTACCGCGGCCTCAAGGGTCTTGCGATAGTTTCTGGGCAGGCTGCCAGTAGTGCCGTTCATCCGGGCCGCTCGCTCAATTAGACCGCACAACTCGTCCAAGCGACCCTGGGCCAGTAACCAACGCGGTGATTCCGGCAACCAAAACCTAAAGGAGGAGCAGGAGGAGGAAAAAGAAGAGCAGAAAAGAAAGGTGGTCAGAATCACAGTCGTGCCCGAGTATTTATTGGCTGCTTGGAATTTTTTCATTTGATTTCAAAAGCGGTCAGCTAATGTGTCCTACCATCCCTCTGCCCCACTTGGCACCGAAGGATAAACACTGAGGAATGTCCTGGCCAGGGGTTGCTTTGTCCCTGCCGGAATCTAATTGATCCCACGCATTGTGTTGTGCTCGGTTCTGGGCTCTGTGCTGTCAATTCATTTAGTTGACTGCCTGCTAAAAATGTTAACGCTTTGAAGTTGAAATCGAACGAAGTTTACAACAAATGGAAACTAAAGTTTAATGTTTGTGGCGTACCTTTTTGGTTGCTTGTACTTAAGAGATTTTAGGTTTAAAATAAATAAGTTTGTTACATAGAAAACTTACTAAAAATATTTAAAAAGGGCCTATTAAAAACCTTAGGACATTCGGTTGTAATCAGTTTTAATAAATTAAATAAATGAGTAACAATACAGAAAAAATAAAAAAATCACACTTTAAATTACACTTTATTTAATGTAATTAAGTAGAAGCATATAAACAAGCCAAACATATGAAAAATTTAAAATTAAAAATGGTAATTTTTATGAAAATATTATTCATTGATAATTTGTTAATGATCTAATGAAAAAAATATAATTTTGTAATGCTACTTTATTAAATATCATTCTAAAAAAAAGCACCATTATTTACAGAATTGCTGTCAAAACAAATTTACTTTAGAAATTATATAATTATGCGCAAGAACAATTGTTCAATTGGTGCGATTAATGTTTAAATATTCTAGTTTGATTTCACTGAGTGAACCCATCCGTGTTACTCTACTTTAATTAGCGAAGTCAACCAAAATCAAAGCAAAAACTTGGACTCATACATTGGAAACATACCCCTACCGAATAGACTTCCATTACATAAACTTACCAAATGCTGAGCATAATTAGCCATGGCCAGGAGATGGCCAACTGGAGGTGCCGCCAGTCGCGGATAAGGTACGCCAGTCCGGCGGAGAGGACGTACGAGATGGCCACGGGCAGAATGTTGAGAATGCCGATTATGGTGCGCCACTTGCCGGAGACCAGTTCCACCACCAGCACGAAGCTCACAACAGTCACGGTCATTGATGCGAATCCAATTATAACACGTAGCGACATGAACATGGCCACCGATGTTGAGAAGGCCAAAATTCCACCTGCAAAAACGGATGGTGGCCAGCAGGATGCCGGGCAGAAGGAGGGGGGCAGGAGAGGAGGTGCAGGAATGTCAGTGGCAAGGTCGGACACGTAAATAAGAGTGTAAAGTCAATTAAAATCCCAGCCCGGGCCAGAGAGCAGTACGAATGCAAATGCAGCTGTTAGTCGAGGGATTCATGGACAAAGCTGCATATAAATGACAATTAGAAAATGAATCCCACTCAAATTGCCATGGTCAGAATGGCAGCATTCCTGCTCCCCGGCTTTATCTCGAACAGTTGCAATTTTTAGGTGCACTTTACACGGGAAATTATTGCTATCACGGTGCTAGATTATCTATCATTTTTATTTATTTTCATCTTAAGAATTAAATAGTAATTTGTTTAGAAGTCTTGCAGTTTTTGTTTTACTTTTTCTACAATACTTTTTTTTTAGCATTAGTTTGGTATATTATTCATCGATTTAATACAGATCTTACTATTTTAATTATTTTGGTTAATAAAAATCCTATTAAAAACTGGCTTTTTAAATTGATTTTCTATTTTATAACCACTTCCATCGATATGCCAAATAGCTTAAAGCAGAATCTATTTTATTTTGTTCTTAACTCACCAAAAACGCTCTGGATGGTCACAAAGGCCATCAACGTATGCCGCCTGCCAAAGCGATCTGATATCCAACCACTGAGCACAGCTCCCGCCGCCGCACCCACCAGGAAGCAGGTCTCCACCAGGCTTAGGATGTCGCGTCCGCATACCAGCTCGAACTCCTGGACGAGCGTCTTGGCGGATCCGTCCACGTTGGAGAACTGAAAGTGCGGGCATTGTCGGTAGCCTAGTTCGCTGGCCTTTGCTGGCCAGTTAATCAGTTGATTGCCATCATATGACACCTGGGAGTAGTCCACGTCCAGCAGAAGACAACCATTAGAGGTTTGACTTAGGTTGCGCCACTCGGCGACACTCATCTGCCGGAGGTGGTCTGGTTGGGCACACCAGAAGTCCTTAGAAGCAGTCTGTAAATTAGTTTTGATTAAATATTTTATTAAAAAGATAACCTTTAGTAAGAGCTTTCCAACTGGGTAAATATTTAAGTAAGTATTTATCTTTATTCACCTGAAAATAAAGCATTTAACAACAGTCTTACGAGATAAGATAATCAGATGGGAAAGATATAAGATTAAAAGTAAATATATTCAAAGCTCTCTTTAATTTATAAATAAATAATAAAATAATAAAAGTCAAACCCAAAACTCAATTTTCTTAGAATTTCAACCATAAATTCTCTTTGGAATATACAAATTTAGGCAGTTTTTTAAAGATTCGATTCACGTTTAATGACAAACGTGCCCTACATGAGACATTAACTTCTCCGAATCTAAAGTTCGAGTGGGAAGTATTGTACTTGTACAGCTATAAATCGAATCGTATCAGATATATATTTCAACCAGCCGCCATTCCAGTCGGTAGTAAACGTTTAAAATTTCTTCCGCCTGCTGATTGTGATTAACCCGTAGTTAGTTTGTTTTACAGCAGCAGCATTTGTCATTTGTGAGTGTTTCGTGACAGGTTAACACGGTGGAAATTACTGCATGTTTGGTTGCAGCACGAACACGAATGTGCGGCCATCTGATTGATGATCAAATCGATGAAAGCGGCTTATCAATCGCAGGAGGCAAAAAGCCTCTGTTGCCGCCCCGAAAAACAACTCGATCTACAACAGGTTGATAGCCCCTGTCGGACATGGGACGTGTCTCAATTAAACATTTAGCATGCGGCTCAGAGGAAATGGTTTCAAGTTCAAGTTGGAGTGTAACAAAAATCGAAACATTTTCAATAATTAATGGCAGTGAGAGGCAGCGGTAAAAGCGACTCTTTCTGGTGAGGTTTCCTACGGGTTTCCCTGGCCAGCAGGCAGTCTGATGACCGTTGATCGCGTGGCAGGTTGTGGTGGCCGGTCGTGATGTCATTTGTGGCCGCCGTGGCAGGTTGTTCTGTCGCCCCGGCGGTTACATGTCACGTTTTAGGCATTTGCATGCTGACTCTTGGCCAACAATGGAATTTCTGTAGCCGTCACCGCCGCGTGGGCAGCTCTCGACTCGGACTACACACGGACCAGATAAATTTCATTTGATAAATCGGTTTGCAGCCGTGCCCCAGCTGCACCTGAGAGTGCGCTTTATTCAAATGGCACACTGGGCCAAGCGAACTCCTCCCGACTTGGAATCATTATCTCAGAACACTATCTCTTGAAAAGTTTTCCAACTTTTACTGTTTTCTCATAAATGGAAGCAGGGGGAATTACCATGTCAATAACCCTAGCTGAATGTTGGCTTAATAAAAATTTCTAATCATTTGATCTGACTAATGGCTATTGTTAACGTCACAAGTGACAATAAGTGAGCCATTGTCTCAAAATCAGATAATGGCATATCCGTAATTGATTGGTTCGAAAAATCTCTATTAAATTTGCATTCAATTGGTTAACGGAATGCTTGTTGAGTTTATTTACCATAATAGAATGTTAACACTACTTCCTTTTAGAAATGATTAAGAAGATCCAGAAAGTAGGATTAAATCTACATTTTTTATTTTACAAAAACGAAAATTATTGGATTTAAAATTGGAAGACAAACCCGAAGTACTTTATAAAAGGATCTTGAGATTATAAAAAAATTAACAAATTAAAGTAAATTTCAAGATGGGTGTGATATCTGTTTCATTTAGTTTGTTTCAAATCGTTTTAAACTTTTGGGTAACTGATTTTAATCATTTTAAACAATAAAATAACGAAGTTTGCTATGCTGAACTTCTTCTCTTGGTGGTTTTGAATTTATAAACCAATTTCCCAAAATATCAAGGCAAACCCTTCCCTTGAAGACCAATTTAATTTCAACAATTTCGGTAAGAAACAAAGGTTTGTCTAAAAATATCTGTCATCTAGCCTTCTAAAAGATTTTGAGATCATATATCTCCTCAGTATAGTACAGGTAAATATAGTACATGCGGCTGAGGTGCTCAAGGGGTGTTGTTAACTTAATTGCCACAGGGTCACCCACTGACCCTAGATGAGAAAGTATTTAAATTGCAATTTCAAATCCCAGTTCCGATCCGATTCGGTTTCCCCAGTCGATTGGATACCAGTGTGCACAGTCCCAGTGCCCGTGGCATGCTGAGTGGCTCACAAAAGTATCTCTGAACATTTTATTATTATTGTCTAATTAATATATTTAGACAGTTAGCGGTCAATATTGGCCTCTGGCAGGGAGTAACCTTTCGAGCCCAACCTTGGGCTGGCCGAGACTCGACACAATTGATACCACCAAGCCAGCAAACACCTGATATGGATCAGTTGGGAGTGGAAACTAATTGAAAAGTCTTGCTGGCACGGCTTTGATGGAAAATCGTGTTGTCATGGTGCCTGAGCCACTGAGCTTAGACCTACTACAATCCACAATGTTGTCATCTTCACAATAAATAACACAAAGCGTGCAATTTGCGGATTTGGCCAATTAAGATAAGGTAAACCGACACGAAGACCGTGTAAGATATATGCCATGAAATCGATGTAAGCAAATCAATGACTTTGGTTTGCAGGGCGAACATATTTTATATATATTTAATATATGTGCTGGATAGTATAACTTCAAACTCGTTTCGGCCGCCTCAGACAGTGTAAATTTGTTATTACTTCACTGCCAATTATTGTGTGTCAATAATTAAGCCAAAAGCGGTTCAGTTAAGGTTGCTTATGTTGTGTTACTTAGTCTAAGGCGCACTTTAAACTCAATAATATAATTTTTAATGGCATTGTTCAGGGATGATAAAGTCGAGTATATAAAAAATTGAATCGAAATGAAAGCAAAATGTTTATAATAAACAAAAATGGTTTTATATAAGGAAATTAAATGGTATTGTAAGTTCTTAAAACAGTCTAAAAATCTTGTTATTTTAATACTCCGATACCGTTATATATATAAAATCTTGGTTCTTCATTGCCTTTAATAGAATTTAAAAATTTAAATTCAATTTGAAAAACTAATAAGTTTTTAATGGATACTTTTATTATTATTAACTGCCTACATATACCAGTTTTCTCATCAATTTGAAGAGTTAATGAGTCTTAAAATCTCCCAAAACCAACCAATTGTTTTTTATCCCCTACAGCCAGGTTAACAAACACATTTATTGCAAAGCAATAAAATGCATCTGATACTCGCTTAAAAAATCGCTCATTGAAACTGTATCTTTTGCCGATCAGGCAGTAGCTCGAGTAGCAGAGACCAAACTGGTTTGTCTCGCCCGCAAAAATAATAATAAAATATTAATAATAATAACGCGCTCGAAGACACCTTATCACAAGTGCGCGCTGATAACTGGCATTGGGGGCGGTAGGCAGTGGGCACTGAACACAGAACCTTGTCAGTTGTGGTTGCTTCGAGTAGTTGGCAGTGGAGCGAATCGGTGGCCAAACTGCAGGTGATGTGTGGGTGGCCTCCACACGAGCATTCAACCCGTCTGCCTCGGACTCACCTGGAACACGTAGACGAAGATGTGGAAGGTGCAAATGGCCTGGAAGATCGAAAGTAGGCCGCACCAGAGACTCTGCCAGGGGCTAATGCATCCGAAGAGTCGCTCTAGCAGCCGCGTCTGCAGATGGTCCAGCTCATCCAGATCAACGCAGCCCTGCAGCATGGGCGAGGCCTCGCCCGATACCTCGCCCGATGCCACGTCTATGTCCGCCATCTCCATTTCTCGCAGGTGGCAACCGTGTGCGCCTTGCGATGCAAGTCAACTGAATTAGAATGTCGGCTCTCGAAACAGAGACACAGACAGTGTCTGAAATTCAATTCAGTGCATAAAATTCAAATTTTAGTCGGAGCGATGCCAGATCCAGATCCAGATGCCAGTTTGGGCAGGTCGTTGGTAGTGCTCAGGTGTCGAGAGCCGAGAGTGCGTGTGTGCCCCGAGAGATCCGACCGAGTCTCAGCTCTTTTTCTTTTTTATTTTTTGTCAGCTTTTTATGCAGGCGCGGCGTTATTACAGATTTCTGGGGGGCCACCAAAAAAGATTATGATAAAAATAATGTCCAACACAGCGCGATGTTACGATAGCTGCCGAATTGCTTGTTAAGTTTGAGTCATTAAAGAACCACTTGACCTTTCCGTGGGGAGGGCCTTGAGCAACTACTCCTCCCACAAGGCTGATGCACACTCCGCAAAGTTCCGAAATCTTTTGGTGAATCCCGCCAGCATAAAGATATTTTATACTTCAAACCGAACTTTCTTCGGTTCTAGTTTGGGGCCGCAATCTTATCTGTCTCTATATTTGATTGGTTCATGTAAATGTCACCGATGGTTTCGGCCAGATTACATTCTCCGGCCATTAACAATTGCTTATTGTTTGTTTTCCTTCCCCCGATAGCATTATGCTTATCAAAATTGAAAAAAAGCAAAAAGGCGCCGGCACCTCCAAAGTATATTATGCGTTTAATAATAGTATCAGCCAGAAGTGTCAGGTTATTGTCTATTTCGCTAATATTTGTTTTTATCGCCAATAAATAAATATAAGTCAGTGGCACATGGCAAACTGATAAGAAAATTTAAGATTATTTTAATAAAATCTTTGGACAGCACAACCCATTAAGTTTCATATCTGCAAACGGGGTGACAAACATTTTAATTAAATATTTATTAAAAGCGATATCGGAGTAGCCAACACTTTAATTGATTCTTAATTTGTATAGGTATTTATTTTAAGTAACCTGTTATTATTATACTCAATATTCCGTGTAAAATAATGTATCCTATACATCTGAAAATTCTCTTAAATTCTAATTTGGTTAGAAATTAGTCTCCACCGCAATCGGGATACGTAATTAATGCTAAAATGCAACCAAACTGCACATTGTTTTTCAAAATAAAGCCAATAAAACTTCTTTGTTTTCTTTTTCGTTGGTTATCTGTTGTTTTTAGGAGATGTTGATAATAAATAACTATGAAATTAACACTTTAAATTTAGTTGTACTATTTTTGAATGTCACAACATAAAGCTTGGTTTAAAGTCATCATTTATAATATGTTAGCTTCTATGTTTTATGGTAAACAATGATATATAGCTCTATTCCAGTTTGTTTTAGATGCATAATATATATTTACTGAATACTATTAAACCTGCTCTACTTTATTTTCGGTTGTACATAGAATATTCTCACAGAAAGTACGGTGTATAATTAGCCTTTTGTAATTGTAATAAGAAGTAACAAAGTACTAGTTAGTTGAAGGCTATAGCAATACAGATTTTATTACTTTTTTTTTACAAGATCATGATAAGTTTAGTTGATCTAGATAATAGATAGCGTCGTAGATAACCTTCTCTACTTAGTTTAAATAGAAACCCTCTCTCCTGAAGCAAATGACCCAACACAAACTCCCTCTTGCATCACTCTGTATCTGAGGTCAACTGTGGCCAATCTCCGTTCTTATCGCCCAATTTATTGGCTCTCAATTAGTGTAATTAACCTCCATTGGTCGAACTTCTTGTGTCTTTCGATGACTGTTGCAACTTCTACATCGATTATGGCTCTGAGCTCTATTCGCCCACCGATCGTGTGTGTCAAGGTCGTATGTGTGTGCGGTTTTTACCTTTTCAGTGGGACATTAGCACGCTAGGCGAACGAATGATTACCGTGATTGTAGACCTCGAAACCATAGGCAAATGATGCGCACGCAACTCCCTGCGATAAATGGCTTCCAAGTGGAAAAGTGGCTAGGTGACAGCCTCCCTGGAGTTGGTCAAAGGTGCCCCAAGGTCACCAGTGTGGGGTCTGAGTGGCGTTTGCGCGCTAAGTGCTCCTCCGCCGCCTGAAAGTGATGGCCGAAATCGGCATGCGAACTGTGATTGTGAGTTATGGCTGGCGGCCAGCCAACTCAAGTGGAAGCGCACCGAGAGTGTGTTATCAATTGTTTTCCGTCGCTACTTATTTGTTACTCATGTTACTCATTTTACGCATACTCATCTACCCAAGAAACGGGTGATAAATAGCATTTTGTAATAACCCAAACGGTATATATCTCTACTTTCCCCCAGCCATTATTCCATTGTCAACGAGTTGCATCTTAGAGATACATTTCCGAATCACAACCAATCAGGCTGTTATTAGTGTGTATCACTTTACAGCTATCAATCAATCAATTGCACAATGTTTTTTTTCCGGGGAGTGAGTTTGTTTTGGTTTTTGGGGGGCGGTGGGTAAACTACATACATATATACCTTTACTATGCCTACCAAAATATTGGGTTTTGCGACGCAATCAGGTGGGTAAATATTTGGCCAGCCATAAAAGCCGAAACTCACCTGGAACACAAACATAAACAGGTGAAAAGTGGTGGGTAGCTGGAACAGGCAGAGGAGCAGGGTCCACAGGAAGCTCCAGCGGGTGTAGTGCCCTAGGAAATTCGATATCACATCACTGTCCGCATCCTGGCTGAGGTCCCTGGCTGTTGGCGGCACTTGGTCCCCATCCTTTTCCTGGTCCCCTTCCTTGGGCGGTTTTTTGAGGTCCTCGGAGTAGCGACGGAAGTCCAAGGCAATGACACTGATTTCCGGAGTCTTTGGGCCCGGCCTTGTTTCGCGATATCCGCCGTACAGGTTCGCCTCGAGGCTGCCCCTGCCCTTGTCCCGCGGCCCGCCCACGCAATCGAAATTCAGGGATCCGCGACGCAGCACGCCACTCATAATGGAGCTATCAGCGAGTGGTTTCTTGGAACGTCCAAGAGACTTCCGATCGATCGATTGATTGGGAAATTGGAAAGGAACTGTGTGGAAACTCGCGGCGATCGTTAGTTTCTCAGCCGTCGGCGGCGATCTGGAACCGTTAAGAGTTCCGCGGCTCTGTTATAAGCACTCTGTAAGGTGGCAAGAGAGCGAAAGCTCGTCGGCTCAGAGGCATTGCCAGCCGCCAAAACGACCTGGGTAAAAATACAACTTTGACTGCCCCACGATCACTCCGCTTGGCGTAGGATACAAAGCTTCGCAGAGCTTCTACTCGGAGTGGAGAGTTTTTGAGTTAAAATTTATAAATGTTTAACAAATAAATCCAATATAAATTCCCAATATATAAATATTTATTTAAATAAAAAAACCATTAAGGAATCCGAGCAAAAAAACTATATTATACTGAGCTCTGAGTATTTTCCAATGCGATTCCTAAATTTAATCCTTGTGACTAACCTCTCAACAAATGATTAAAGGACTTCACCATATCCCCTTGGCACAAAAAAATCATTGTTATCTATTTATTCATACTTTATTTTGACACAATAATCGCGTTTGCTTTGGTAATTTTGATTTACAACAATTTTTATAAATTTAATCAAGTGTTTTCTTTCGCTCAACACCGTCCAACTTATTAATTAATAGAATTTCGTATTCGATTCTAGTATTCTTTGAAGATTAGAAAACTGACTTATTTATAACAAATACATAACGAAGCTGATCCTGATCCTGATCTTAACGTGTAAGTACAATAGGCAACGGAAATTAAACATACAAGTTAAATAGGCGAAATAAAAGTACGAAAAATAATGATTTAAAAAATACGTATAATGAGCAAATAACAACTTGGTAGTTTTTTTTTTTAATAAGTACAACAAGTAATTCAACAGTTTTGGGTTTTCTAATTGATTGCTTTTGTTTTGGTTTCTCGTTCTGTTTTAATTTTCTTTGTTTTCACTAAATATTCATACACAAACGCACACGTATCCATATACACATAATTGTATACATTTTTAAATGCATTATATTGGAAATTGATTTAGTTCACTTCATATACATAAACATATATATATATATTTATTTATTGGTGGCTCTTTAAACAATAAAACTCCTTGTATGTTCCATGTTCCTGCACATTAACAGACATATGTATATATACAATTCCATAATTGACCGATGCTTAGAGACTGATCTGTGGTACATATATGTGTATATATGGTAAGGATTAATTGACTACGATTTTTAGAGATTACAATTTGCCGCTGGAGTCTGCTTACAGCTTCGTTTCTTATTGATCTCGTATTGGGAAAAAAACATTTATTAATAGACAACAAGAAGACGACGACAACAACGACAACGACGAGATTATGTGTACGTTGAGATATTGACAAGACGTATTGACAAGAATATATATTTAGATTTTGTTTTGTTTTGTGTTTGCTAATTCGTTTGTAATTAGATTAGCAATACATTAATTGTAAGGCTCTACATTTAAGGGTATTTTACTGGGCTATTATTAATCCATTTTATCCATTAATAAACTTTTCTTAGGGAGGTGCATATTACGAAGTATTTTAATTAAATTGTTTATAAACACAAAAATGCTAAATAATATAAAAAAAGCGTTCAAGAAAACATATATATCAAAAAAACTAGAAATCAAAATTGAATTAAATTAAAAGGCATTTAGGTCAGCTTTAGTAATCATTCATTTAAATTTCATAACTGTATTTAAAAAAAAATTAATTTATTTAATCTGTAAACAATTAATTTGTAAGTTAAATAAAACGAGATAATTATTTTCTAAATTATATATACTGGTTAAACCCTCATAAATAGAGTTTTTAACTCTTTAAAACGATATTCAAATTTTATTTGGATTTAAATTCTATTCATAATTCATTTTTAAAGTATTGCTGGTAATTGACAAATTTAAATAACTGTTATTTAATAACGATTTAACTATTTAAATACGATAAAAGCATAGATACAATTATACAAATAAATAGCATTAACTGATTGGCCAATTTGCAATTCCTCCCTAAGTTTTATGTTTAGTTTTTTAGCTCCGGATGGTTACCGAAGAACTTAATCTATTTCGAGGGTTCCTGGTGGCGATCAGCGATCACTGATCAGTGTGTGCACTTAGACTACGACATAAGCTGCAAGCCATGGTTGTTAGTTAATTGTTAAGATACATACTCACTACATGCTACGCAAACAAGGTCCTGCCTGACATACGACATTCTCTAGCGAATTGGCATTACTCTTGGACTTTCATTGAATTGATTACCGCTAATTGCAGGTGGCTTCGGGCGTGGCAGGTGGGCAGGTGAGCAAGTGCAGCAGCAGATGCAGCAGGTGGGCAGGCTGGGACTTGGGTCAGGGTGGGGGCAGAGACAGAGACCTTTGGACCAGCCAAGGTACACTCATCCGTCGGGTAGGACGCCCAGCAGGTTAAGGGGCTTACTTGGGCATCAGTGGTCATTACACCCTGTTGGAAGGGGCTTTCGAACGCACAGCGGTCTCCGGCAGGAAGAGCACAACGACGCCGCCGAAGATGCTCCAAGCGGTCAGCAGGCTCATCAGCAAGTGACCCTCGATCTTGTTCTGCAATAGGGGAGTTATACAGTTAAAGGTAGGGGATTTTTAGCCCGGTTACTCACCAGCAGCGACAGGTAGGGTGTGAGGATCAGGGCCAGGCCAGCGGCCACATTGCAGGCACCCACACCAACGTTGCGTATGGGCGTCGGATAAAGCTCCGCCGTGTAGACCGGCATTATGGTATTGCCCGCACTAATGGTGAACTTGCTTATCATCAGGAATGTGATCTTTAGCCAAAGCAATTCCGGCTGTCCCTCGGTGATTGCCGCGCAGCAGCAGGCGACGCCGGTACAGATCAAAGTGGCGCAAAAGAGCCACTTCTTGCCCACCTTGGTGATGATGTACATGGCCA
Source organism: Drosophila birchii (assembly GCA_035046345.1). Classification (NCBI taxonomy): domain Eukaryota; kingdom Metazoa; phylum Arthropoda; class Insecta; order Diptera; family Drosophilidae; genus Drosophila; species Drosophila birchii. The sequence goes on from JAWNOA010000064.1 coordinate 10,634,832, forward strand.
CGGCGATGGCGGGTATTTCGACTAGGCCAGCTAGCGCCTGTGGAGGAGACGAGTCAAGGAGGAGAGGATGAACGGATGAACGGATGAGCAGGGCAAGTGGACAAGATGTCAACTGTCGGCGGGCCGCATTAAATCAGAGCGGCATCAAAGGTGCGCCCGGCGTTGTCAAAATAAATTAAGCAATAAATTAGCTGAGAAGCCCACTGGCATGTCCATTGTTGGTATTAGGCCAGTGATGAGCAATTAGCGCAAATATTTTTAAACTAAAATAATTGTTATAAAAACATAACAATGACAATGCAAATAACAAATTGACAATGCATGTGAAAAAGAAAGTGAAAACAAAATAAAAACTACATTCCAAGGTCCATAATGAAATTATTCTCAGCTTTTATCTTTTCATAAATTAGTGATTTTAATAATGGAAATGAAATTCTCATAATTTTAGAAGAATCAATTTTTAAATATATTTGCGTAATATAAAAACAAGCACTTCTTCTTTTTTCACTTTTAAAATAGTATTTAAGTTTTCAATTCGCTAATGTAGAAATAAAAACCATAAGCTATTTGCCCGGCAGTGCCTTGTCCTGACAACTTTCCATTTTAAAGTCAATACCCCTCAAAATCAAACTAATTACCGAATTGCTTGTACGAAGGAAAGCAAACACAGAGATCAGACAGCCTTAAGCGCTTTAGCGTTTTAAAACAATCAAATCCCGAAACAAATGCCGAGCATGTTTTGCATATTGTTTACTCTTTGGCCGCTAATCCAAGGCCCGTCAGCACTGTGGCCAACATCCATTTGGCCAACTGCCAGTTGGAGGGGCTAAGAAGGCTGCGGCTACGGCCGCGACAGGATTTATCCACTGGCACATCAAGTGTCTATAAAGGACAGGGGTGGAATGGGTGGTGGGAGGAGGCAACATCATAATTCGATTGCAAACACATTTTCACACCGTCCAGCGGTCAAACCAGCGGCACTTGACATCCAACAGGCATTCTTCTCGGTCTTCCGCTGATGGAATCGCTGACAAATCCAATTAGGCGCCCATCAGCCATCAGCGGCACCACTTGACACTTGCTAAATGCGCGTGATTGATCCTATATGCTGACACGATTTCGGATGCTGGATGAAGACTTCCCAAAGTGATTGTGCCAGGCGACCCCGCGTATACTTAACGCGCCCCCACTGCGTATACGCAATATAACTCACCGAATTCAAGTAGACATTGCCGCCAAAGGAGCTCATGTTGAGGATGATTCCGTAGTATACCAGATTCATGGTGAACCAAATACAGAAGAAGCAGATGGAGATGCGGCGCAGGTAGCTGGAGCGGAACAGGTAGGTAACATCCTGCGAGCTGCTCTCCTGTGTCGGTGGCGTCAGCTGATAGTCGGGAGGCAGCTGGCGTCCATTGAACTTGGCGGCCGCCTCGATAATTCGTCGCACCTCATCGAGTCGACCCTTGACCAGCAGCCAGCGAGGCGATTCCGGTACCACAAACCTGCCGGACATCAGTACACAAAGATATATGTTTAGAATATGTAGACAAGGAGAAGAAATCGAAGAGAACCACTGCCATATATCAAGCGAAACATGTGCCGCGGAAAATTATGCCCCTCTGTTTATAGTGGCGGGGGGAACACCCACGCATCTGCTTTCCCCCATTTATTCACCAGTCCGCGATCTATATACATGAACCCAGATGCGGACACATGCGAATAAATCTGTTTGTTTACCTTCCGCTCTAAACATTCAATTGTTCTTACCAGAGAAAGCAAAGGAAGATGCCGGGAACCCCAATGCATAGCTGCAGGCGCTGATAGTCCTGGGTGAGATAGGCCAGGCCCGAGATGATCATGTACGAGATTGGCAGTGGAAACAGGTTGTACATTCCGGCGAGGGTTCGCCACTTGCCGTCCACATACTCAATAGCTAGAATCAGGCCAGAGTAAGTGACCGATACGGATACCAAGCCCAGCAGAGCGCGGAGTGTCAAGTAGAGCTCAAAAGAGCTGCAGATGTACAGCCAGAGACCTGGGGATTAATTAAACAATTAAACAACAGTTAATAAATACTTTTAACTTTTCTTTATAAAATAATAGAGATATTGACCCTATTTAAGTAGTATTAAAGTATCACGCCGAACTTAAGCAACTTGCCATTTTAGTTTAAGCTTTAAAGTCAAAGCTACAAATTTTAATTTCCGCCCTAGTAACCCACTGACATCTTAACCAAAGTAATCCGTCGCAATGCAGCAGAGCAATCAGTGGAAAAGTCCGTACACGTGCCAGTCTCTCATTAGTAATGTCCTTTTGGATGCAAATTTCAATTATACATTGTGTGAGATTTAATCAACAAGGACAACAAGGCTGGCTGGCCGCAAGAGCTGCCGTAACTGCAGCTCAAGTCCCCAGCCGTCCCTCCCAGCCACTCGACCAATCGACCACTCGACCACCTTACAACCCGGCCCCACACAAAACCCACAGAGAGACACTCGATGTGCATGTGTTGACCCCCTGCCGACATGGCCAAGTTCACAGTCACTGGATGAGGACATCGTCAGGGCCAATGTCGCTGTGACTTCCGTGTGCAGGGGCGTACATATGTACACAGGAGGATGAGATGGCCTTTATGCACAGACAAGCACTCACCGAATAGGGTCTGCAGCACGGCCGATATAAAGAGCATTTTCTTGCGCCCGAACTTGTCCGATAAATATCCGGAGAGGATGCCACCTGTTGCCACGCCCAGCAGAAAGAACATCTCGGCCACGTTTTTCAGGTGCTCCTTGTCGCACACCAGATCCCACTCCGATGTCCAGGTGTTGCCCACATTGTCATGCGTCTCGTATTCCCATTTCTCGCAGGCCACCAATTGTTTATCCCCATCTGGCGGTTTCTAAAAAAATGAATAGCAGTCAGACGATGTTTAAATTGAAGATGTAAACATTATTATAGGTACTTCATCTCACCTTCCACTCTGTAGGCATTGCCGTGACATTGCCCACCTGACTCCAGTCGATGCCCTCCCAGCGGTGGCAGTTGTCAATGGAGCCGGTGAGATTGCGCCAAACGTCCACTGGCAGCTGCTGCAGTTCCTCCGGCCGTTGGCACCAGAAGTCCTTGTTGGCTGCCTGGTAAATGGACGAGGATATGTGGAAAGTGTTGGGCACCTGGAAGAGCGACAGCAGCACTGTCATCAATAGCTGCCATTTGCCGTAGTGGCCCATCAGATCGCCGATCACATCGGTTTCGTCCTCGTCGTCCGTTGGGGCCTGGGGATCCAGACCAGCTGGTGACTGGGGCGTTCCTGTCATCTTGCTGGGCGGGATGGTGGGGCTGGTGGTTGCGGTGGGGGACGGCTTGCCGGTGTCGTGCATAATGCACAAAGGAACTGGAAGGTAAGGTGAAAGGATAACCATTTAAATATGGAAAATATTTAAAGATAAAAGGGTTTAGAATATCTCAAAATTCAAAGTAAAAAAATATATTTAGCTTCTTTGATGTTTGTCAGAGCTTAAGCAAACAAACTTTCCTGATTAATGATGAAGGCTGAGAATATTTTTAAAGATTAATAATGCGAAAGAAATAAACTTTAATTAGCTTAACTATTTCTTGGTTCACAGCCGTCTTGGAAATAGCACTGCATACCAAGAGTCAATTTGTTTCTTTTAGCCTAGTTTTATTTATCAAATAAACTACTCAATTAAGTAACACACCAAGCATAATTAGAGCCTCTAGACATTCGGTTCTCCATCAGCCGAAGATAAATAAAGGCCAGGAATGCAGATTGGCAAGATTTTGCTTAGGGGAACATGCAAATAATTGACTTGATAGATGCCAAGCGCAACGAATTCTGCGGTTGCTGTGGATACAGTGGAATTAATTTTATTGTCCGTGTCAGGAGCACACAAAGGAGCAATTAGTTAAGTGGTCAGTGACTGGCCATAAACCAAGTTGGAGGCAAAGGCAAGGGCAAGGCAAAGGCGAAGGCAAAGGCGAAAGCCACTCAGAAACAGTCTGAATGCAGTCAAGTCAAGCGGCTCTATTTCATTTATTAGGGCAGCCCCCGCTCCGAGCAAGCAGCTTCTAGCTCCCAGCTCGTGATCCCGGCCAAGGATGCCTATGTCCGGTCATTGGTCAACCTGCGTTCGATGGAATTCAATCACGTTGGAGGCGATTAACTACAGCCGCAGCCCGAAACCGGCGAAAGTTGGGTGCTGAGCACCGAGCACTGAGCCAGGCCGAGCCGCGCCGAGGCAGCTCTACAAAGTAGAAGAATAATAGCCAAGATTTAATGTAATTGCGTTTGGGGTGAAGCCGCCGCAGGAGGGGGCAGCTCGTGCTCCTGCCATGTTCGTGTCCTTTTGCTGGTTGAACTTTTCCCCCATTCCACGAGCAGCATCCTTTTCTCCGCTTTGCCCCGTTTGCGATTTCCTTTGTGGCTTTCGAAAGCAGCGCATTGGCTTTGTCTGGGCTTTGGCTTTGGCCGGAATGGATATCCAAAGCATATATGTACATATATAGTTGAGCCCGAAGGTATCAATGCCCAAAAGTAGGCAGCAGGCTGGCAAACTTTTCCTCAGGCATTACTTTACTTGGACTTTAGTTGGCCGACTTAAGTGTTTAATTCTTTTCAGTTGATTTACCAACGTGGTATAATCAAGCCAAATTAAGCGATTTACCCGCAGGATAAAGGCATTTGTATAGGTAGGCCAAAAAGATTTCAGGATTACAAAGAATTATTCAGTAGAGCGAAGCACAGTTTATACCAAAATGCTTAAATAAATAACTGGAAACTCTTTTCAATCTAAATTTTCTGCCGGAAATACCACTTCTGTTATTCACAACAACTTGTCAGCAGCCTGGGTATCCCAGTGGATGCCATGAATCAAGTACTCTCACATATCAATCAGCAATGCCAACATTTATGGCACAAACTGTGCGGGCCCAGAGTTAAATTTGCATATGTCCAAGCCCCCGGAAGAGATATTCCATTTAGGGAGGGATTTAGCATATGTGACCGTGTGGCCACTGGGTACGGCGACCGCAGTGGCACAAGTATGAGGATTTGGCTGCGGCTGCGGCAGTAAAATTCACGCCATACGCCGCACGTGATAAGCAGTTGAGCGCACATTTTCACGCACTTGTAAACAGGAATAAGCGGAGCGTGTCCGCGAAAAGCCGCGGGCACAGACCACGTCACATTCCCTATTTCTCAGTCCCCGTGTCTGCAGCCTCCGTACCAGTCCCAGATGCCTGTGCTGCTGCCCCGGCAGGATAATTAATTATCAATTTTATAGGCACCCTCCCTTCCATATGGCTCGTCCTCGTCCTCCGGCAGTTTTAGTTTGCTGTGGGGCTAAGCTTTTGGCCAATGGAGTTACTGGGCGCTGCTGGGCACTGCTGGGCGTTACTGCCACAGATGCAACTGCTGGCGAAGGTCGTCGCCATGTCGTAGTGTGGGCACAACGGCTCAATTTCAATGCTATAAACTACGTCGTCGCCGTTTACCTTCAACTCGCATGGCGCACATGGCGTATGTGCAATATCATGGCACGCTGAAAATAACGCTAATTGCATTCTGCAGCTGTTGTCGGCCTGGTCACAGCCCAGCTCCTCATCCCTGCTTCCGCTGCTCCCCTATCACAAATACCGACTGGTATGATCGGGCAGTTTGACAAATCGACAGGTTCCTGGTTTACAGATTTAAATAACTCAATTAATAAATTGAAAACTGACGCAGACTGATTCTGCTTTAATTAGAAATAATTATTTTTCAAATACGAAACTCAATGCAGCCAATAGATACTTATTCTTAAGAATATTTCACGCTTAGAGGTATAAAAAAAGATGATTTTTTAAATTGAATAATTTAACATTTAACAAGATCTAAATAAAGGATTTTGTAAAGATTTTGTGAGGAAACAAATTTAATGTTCGAAAATAATAAAAATAATACAATGACTTGACACATTCTTTTATGTTAAAACACACGAATAAATATACATAAATTCGTTGTCATACTTTAATGACCAAGAAAAACTAAAAATAATATAAAATATGCCAAGAATGCACCTCCATTTAATGTAAGCCTATAAAAATAATTGAATTTATTTTTTAATATGCAAATTAATATTTAATTGACTGGCTTTGTATTTAATTATTCACAGAAGTACATCAGTCAATCTCTAGTTTATCTCCCCGACAACTGTCCATAAAAAGCAGAACTGGTCATTGACGCAATATATCTACACGATCTAGTTCTCGCTCTCTTTTATTTAATATTTTTTGTTTTATGCATAACACAGCACCGAGCTCATTGTACGATTAAAGATACATGGATAGATAGTGCAGGCAGTTTTTCACACCCCATGCTAATCGAGCTGCAATGGCCCATGTCCAATTGGTAATTACGTTTACATTGCGGCCATAAATAACTAATTATAATTCCATGCACGTTCATAGATCCACGGATCTACCAGTTCCCAGGGAGGGGACACCGCTATGGATCTCTTGACACGCTCCGCCAGCGCCGGGGTGTCGGTGCCGCAATTGAACAAGATCCACACACAAGCTTCTCTAATAATGATTTGTTTCAATTGAAAAGTCAATGCCAGAGCTCTCTCTTACTCACCCCCACTGGCCATTAATAATTTGCTTAGCTTCCATTTCTGGTTAATTAAAAATAGCAGTGAAAAAAATATAATACATAACAGACGGCGCTAAAGACAATTGACGAAGGGTGAAAGAAAGAGCGAGGCTTTCTTGTTGCTCATATTTGCATAAATATGCGAGAATTTGTTCCCGGTGGCCATAAAATATTAATGAATAATAAATTTAATTAACTTGGGAGTATACATATGTGTGTGGAGTTTTCCCTCGCACAAGTCATTTTCACACATACAATATTTCATAGTTTGCGATAAGTGTTTAAATTTCTTCAGAAAAACTCTCTTGGGAATATTGTTTATCTCCAATAGTTTAAGCAAATTAAATTCAAAGAAATTCCAACAGGCTTAACTTAAAGTGCTTATGGGTTTGCCCTAAATATTACATGTAATGATCGCCTATCACTTTAAATTAAATTAATAAATATAAATATTTAATTAAAAATGTATATACATTTTTATATTTACTTTTAGAAAAAGAAACGTAAATTCCTTGCAAAAAAGTTTATGAAAATAAAGAAGAGTAAAATGTAGTTGTCAAATTAGTAAGTACGAATCTACTGGCTATCGTTTAACTAAATGTTTTATATTCAACCCATTATTACTCCGTAATGTTTCCGCTGAATTCTCTAGCCGCCTAAGCAGCCCCAACGAATCTCGCACAATGACAAATTTAGGGGGGTTTCCCCAGGCAATTACAGCTGGCCGGGTGTATATAATCAGAAGCGAGAAAGAATCGCAGCAACGTCATAATCACAAAAGCCGAAATGTGCTAAATATTTTTAATACAAAGGCAAAGCGTTTAGCTGCGGGGAGGCAAGGGAATGGGTATGGGAATGCTGTGCGGAGATGAGAGAGGCAGACAAATTGTCGCTGTAATTAGCCGTCATGCATATAAAAGTGCATTCACTTTCATGCCACGATAGAGAAGCGAAATGAAAGTGCCGGGGGCTGGTGATGATGATGATGATAATGATGACGCCTGCTGCCGTATCTGCATTTGAATTTGCATTTGTGCACCAAGCACGGCTCGGTGACGTTGCCAGCTAATTTGCACATTTATAGGATTTGATTTGTTTATTATGCAGCCGCCTCTCCGCGAGGGAGGAGGAGGGGGAGGATGGCGTAGGACTGCTGCTGCCAAGTGGGTAATAGTAATCTTCAGACACTTGCACGCAGCAATGAGCTGCGCTTCCGTTGCACCGACAAGTGGCCCTCGGTGCGGATGAGCGATGACGATGACTGAGATGGCTGTAAGATGGAAGCTGGGGATAGGCAGGGCGAGGGAGAACATCCAACCGGATGACGGCCCGTCATCTTATAGCATTGGCCAGCCTCACTTCATCACTTGTCAGGCTAATTGCAGCTGTGTGACAGCCGCTTTCAGATAAGTAACGGCACAAACAATGCCAGACACAAAAAGGCAGCGCACACCACGGGGCGTATGCGCAACGCTTAGTTAGCAAATTGCATTTAGTTCGGCCGGCGGCTATTGTTAATATTCGATGATTTTCGCCACCAGCGAAATGTAAACAATTCCATTTGAATTTTCCATATTGGCGATTTGCGCACGAACGCGCTGCAAACGGACCGTCCTCGGTTCGATCGTCTTTCGTCTTTCGCCTTTGAAATTTACGAGTTCACGCTCCGCCATTAAACACAATTGATTTTGGCACTGAGTAAACAAATTGGAACACAAATCTATAAACTACAGGGTTTAAGGCCCCCGCATAAGCTAACTAATGCGACTAATTAGGAATTAAATCAGGCAATTAACGACCGCATTTTGTTTCTTGACTGTAAGCCAAATATCGCAAAATAACTTTTGCTTTTCCACAGGAAACAAATAAAGCTAAGGAAAACAAACGTATACAAAATTTCAGGCATCATAAACTTTGAGAATAACAAACTGGGTGAATTATTCATAGCCTACAAATTTTAAATAATTATTATTCACATATTTAACACCTGACAATTACGATGAAAAAAAGTAAAACTTTTAATAAGAATAAACAAGCAATTAAAAGTAAGTAAAACAACTTTATATTAAGCCATACAATTTTCAGAACTTACATACATAGTCCTAAAATAATGAGAAATAAAAATACCATAAATTCCTGGCAAGCCAACAAACCCAAAATATGTGCAGTTGTCAGCAATTTTCATATCAATGTGAGAACACATTTGCAACTTTATAAGCCACAAAAGCCCACCGAACAGATTGGCATACATTTGATTGCCACAAATTGGAGGCAGCTTGACAATTTTGTGTGATCGGATTCCATAAAATGGCAAATTTTCACAAAATTCCGAATGCCAAAATCATTACAATGAAGTGGGTTCCCTTCCTGCTCGAATCAACTCCCACGCACAAGGATCAAATCAATTCAAATCAATTGAAAAGCCAGCCAAGCCACAAAGTATTTTAAAGTTTATGAGGTGGGCGTGCCTGCCTCCGCCCATCCTCGTGTGTGCTTGTTTGTTGATATATTATGCAAATTTTCGCCCCCAAAAGCCCTTTGGTACAATTTCATCAGCGGATATCTTTTATTTAGCAAAAAAAAAAAACATTTCAAGGGAAGGAGCAGTGAGGAAAGAAACATTGCAATATGGCAAATCCGTTTCGTCCTCGTTCACATTTGAAGGGTCCTTACTGGCTTCCTTCCTTCCTGCCGTTTGCCGCCAACCTCGGGCTCTCGGTCCGGGCTTGCAGCTGCCGCTTGGATGTCCTGTACAGTCGCAGTCCCTGTCCCTGGTTTGGTCCTGCAGTTGGCCGGCCGTAAACAAAGTCCGAGATGCGATGATGCAGAGGATACTGGGACCGGACTCGCAGTCGGAATCTGTCCGTCCGGTGTTGTAGAGCCAAACAAAAGAATATAGGTCATCAGCCGAGGGCGAAATGGCGCCAACAATAGGTATATCTGTTGTCAATTTTAATTTAGGAATTTTCTATTGGAAAAGCTTAGTCAAATTGCTGAACTTTATTACTTTAAAAAGCAATAGGCTAAGTAATAAATCAATAAATAAAGAAATAAATAATTAAACTAAGTGATGACTCCTGGCTCTATTTGATAAATAATTTAATAAAGGCTAAAAGGTAGACTTTTATGTAAAATCCTTTCTAATAAATATAAACTATTTGGTAAGGGTATATAAAATTGCATAAGACCAGTTTGATGTCGAACCATATTTGGTTTCTATTTAGCTTCACTTTTAATGTAAATCCGTATGGATGTTTAAGCGAATGCCACCGCTGATCCATTGTTGTCAACATGAATTCACAAATCTATTTCCATTTCTGCTTGTCTGCCGCTGATGATGTGTCCTTTCGCTTTTGCTTTTGCCTTTCACATCCATTTCCCCATGCCCCGCGGCCCGTGTCTTGTTAATCGAATAGCAAATCGTTTGGCAATTTCAAATTTAGCCAGCTAAGCAGCAGAGATGCCCTCCTACTCTGCCCCCGAACCATTGTTGGGGAGTGCGCCTTTTTGATTAGAATTTCCATTTCAAAGTGCGCACTGATTTGCTACTTTTATGCGCTTCCAATCAGTGCCAGCGCGGGAGTCAAAGCATCCGCCATTAGCATAACCTAACGGCAAAAAGGGATAGCTGGAGGTGGGATGAGGATGGGAAACCGGCGCCAGGTGATTGCCAGCTATGTTTGTTTGTCCCCTCCGCCGCCGGCAAATCCCATGCTGGCTGCATTGTCGGGACTCTCATGCCCATTAAAATATGCTTATAAGCCACTCAATATGTTCAATGCTGGGTTATGGCTCGTTGGGTTCAGCCATGTGGAGTTTTCAATTTCATTTCCATGAGTCTTTGACTTCTCAGACTCGAATCACCTCCTTTATTTGTATTTCGTCTCTGATTCCTTGGATGTATGAGAAGGCAAATGGCAGAACGAAATTCCTTTGAATCTGACTTGTGACCGGCCCATTAAGCCATAACTTAGAGCTTGGGGATTTAACGAATAAAAGCAAAGGGAATGAAGAAATTTGTATTAGCTTAACCCTTAATTTCCCAAAGGTATAAAAAATTGTTAAATTGGAATTCTTTAAGGATTTTTTTTTTGATAATTAAAGACTTTAAGAATGTTTAAAGAAAAGTTCCTGTCCATAAATACAGCAATAAAATTAAAAATCATAATTTAATCTGATATATACAAGGACATAAAATAACAATGTATAAATCATTTAAAATGAATTGACAAGCGACATACCAGCAAATCCCTAGAGTTTACATCGATAAATCCTACTAAAATCACTTAATTTTCCCATGTTAGTGCGAACATGTTTCAAGGCACTTTTAAAGACCATTTCCGTTTATGTCATTTATGGTTACAATTTACGGGAAAATCCTCGTTGCGAATTCAGATACTTTGAGTGGGCTCCGTACGTACATATATACATAGAGGATACACCAGAGGGACTAAAGCTCTGGCTTCAACAATCTGTCAGGATAAAGTCATTGTCGTTGTCATTGTTGTTATCCTCATTGTTGTTATCCTGCTGCTACCATTTATGCTGCCATTGCTGTTGTTGTTGCAAGAGACAAACAAATAGACTCGGGCGGCAAAAATACAAAAAAAATATAACAGAAAAAGACAAAAAGCAAAAGAAAAAAGGCGCACAAATAAACAAACAAAGGAGAGCAAAGCAAACGTCGCTGGCGGCACGTCCGCGAGCAAGGATCCCAGGACTATCGCACAGACACACTGGCTATACCAGGCACTCGGAGAGTTAAAGGGTATATAGTGTTTGTGCAAAATATATAGATATATTCATATTCCTCATAAACAAATAATACAAAAATTACCGTCACAAGAGTGATTTTTGTGATTCCCTAAAAATTAAATTTTATTTTAAAAAAGAAGGCCATTATTTGATGACTCGGTATTCTGTGGTCGGTATCATTATTTTGTTGATTTACTTTTTGCTTTTGGTTGCGTTGTCAACGTTATGAAGCTGCCTGTGTCCCCTTAATGAGCTTACCTTATGGATGTAAAAAAACAAGTTGCTGTTGCTGCTGCTGCGGGAGGCACAGGCGCAGGCAATCCGGCAGCACGCGTCCTGCTGCACAATTGGCAGGCTGATGGCTCAGATGGCTGATGGCGACTTCCTAGCCCGCTTCCTGTTGCTGGAGCTTTTGTTTTGATGGTGTCTTGGCGCGGAAATCCGTCGCACGTTTGTCGTTTGTTTTTGTTTGTTTTTCTCCCCTTTATATATTTTTTTGTAGTATTTTTCTTTATTTTTCTCGCTGTTTTACGTTTACGTTTGGAATAAATTTACGGGCAGAGAAGCGCACTAAACGGAAACTGACACATAACATAAAATCAGGCAGCAGTTCCCTTTCCTCTTCCCCTTCCCGCACTGCTGCTGACTGATTTTACGAGCGTCTACGCTTCTGTCTCTTTGGGAAAAATACGATATGGCTGAAGCGGCATTACGCATTCGACACGTGGTCCGGTGGCGTGCACGAATTCTGATGCATTTTCATTGCTCATACGCAGCGTGGTGCGGCTTGCGGGCTATGGACTACGGGCAAATTATTCGCGGGCATTTCCCGCTAAACCAACAGCAATTTGCAATTTGGAAACAAACACGAGTGGACCAATGAGCGACGGCACTCTAGTAAATAATAACGTCAAACAATAATAATAATACTAATAATAATAGAGCGAATGAAATTATGAAATTTCAGCCAGGGCTGTGTGGGCCGCCGATGCTTCTGCTGCTGCTGCTCGCTCCCATTATTTATGGCTTGTCCAAACATTGTCTGGCCGCCAGTCTTGGGAGGAAACATCAGCAGAACCATGAGTCCCAGCGTCCGTATATATCGGCACATCGCTCTGCCCGTCTCTTCTTGGTATAGCAGTATATATAGCATCATTGTTGCCACTCGCATTTGTTGCTGCCGTTGTTTCATTTCGTCTCATTTCTTTTCGTTTATTTAATTTTATACTATGCGCACTCACGCACCCACACGCTCCCGCTCCCACGCCACGGATCTCGAATCTCGAATCTAGCACCTCGAACCTCGAACCACGAACCACGAACCACGGACCACGCTGCTTCCTGCTCTTGATTCGCACTATTTCCTAGACGCTTAGGCTGAGGATGGGAATGCGATTCGACGACGACAACTACGATGGCAGTTTCGTTGCGGCAACCAAGCACATCACACGGCGACTGACCAAGAGCAACTGAGCGCTCGTCTCTGCGGCGAACCACTTTTATAACCTTCGCCTCTGTTGCTCCCTCTCTGCCGGCCCCACAGCATCGACGCCAGCAGATATTGCTGTGGGGACACGATGCTCTTACTCGGATGCTCGCATCCTGCTGCGAACTAGGACCATTCTTTGCGGCGACGTCGAGCGCTGTGTTTTGTAGTTGTATCTGCTACTGCTACTGCTGCTAGTGCTGCTGCTAGTGCTACTGCGGCTGCTGCTGCTGCTACTGTTACTGCTACTGCTGCTAATGCTGCACCTGATGCGCGTTCTCTTTAGCCCCAGTCGGGGCTTTTTTATAGCTTAAAAGCGCGCTCTTCGGCTTTCGGTTCGCGTGGCGCGCAAAACTGTTGCTGTTGTTATTTAATCGCCGGCACCTATTGCTTTACTCAGCATTACTGCCTGTACACTGCCATAAAACAAGAGTTCATAGTACTAATGATGTTCTAAAGCATACTAGCCTAGCACTTGAACAATAATTAACTATTCTGTTTTCAATTATTACTTATCTTTGTAACATAGTTGTTGAATCTATAATAATTAAACAGCACCCCAAACCAAGAGTTTTAAGAGATAATAAAGTATTAAAACTCTGATTTATAATAAAGAAAAATATACCAATTTCAACTTTTAATATGCTTAATAAACATTTTTAAACTCATAATGAAATACAAATTCTTCCCTTAACCTCCATGCAAAGAAAGTCTCTCTTGTCAGTCTCTTGCCTATGGATTTAGATATGAAAATTACTTTAATCTTGATGTAAAATAAATATAAATTTAAGAAATAAGTTCATAGTGAAGAAACGATAGAGCTCTAATATAAATATTAGCATTAAACTTCGTGTTTTCTTTGATAAAATCCATTGATGTTAAATCGTATCTCTTAATAGTTATAATGAAAGCGTATTCAAGCATTTGGCATAAACAAACGCAATCTCCATCCTGTTCCCGCCAACCCCTATTCATTTCCGTCAGAGCTGTAATGATATTAATCAATTGATCAAAAGGTTCTACGGTTATACATATCTCTGGTGTTTGAACTGCAGTTACACCGACACCGCTCGCTGAGATCGGCGGCCGATCGGCGGAGCGTGCCAAGAGAATCATTCATCACTCGACAATCGACGGGGGTTTTCTAGCTTTGCCTATTGCCGCGAACAATTTGCCTGATAGATCACATCAAATATAATTCTGACAATTTGTTGACACTTCTGTGGAGCTGATGTTGCCTTTTTGTTTTGTCGTCCGTATTTATTTTGGGATGGTTAGTTGATGATGATTGTTTAATGGCAATTTTCTGCGACCCATATTTGTGTGTTTTATTATACTATTGATAAAGATACAGAGAGCGAAAGAGATCTGTTCGTCTAATTTTCCTCTCTGCGATGTCCGAATAATTGTTGACGAAATTCGGCTACAAAGTGTGCCGGTTTATGATTGATTTATGACTGCTGGGGCCATGGGGTCTGCCGCTTGTTTATTGTTAGTTTGTCTCATTACGCGAAAATGTATTATTTATTTGCCAACGAAGACAAAGTTGCCCATCCAGCTTAGCTCCGTTCCGCTCGCATCGAAGATAACAAACAAGATTCCTTGTCCGCTGGCTAAATTGTTGCTAATTGAGTGCCATAAACGGCGCTAATTGTGAAATCAAGCTTGAACCCTAAATTATTAGTGGTGGAAAAGATTAGGATATCTTCGCAAAATATTTCAATTTCCTATCATTATTTACCAACTTGGGATTGGTACTATATCAATGTTATGAATAAATATGTACACATGATTCATTGGCGGGCCAACCCAATTAAATTCGTCGTAAGTGTACATCTTAATCATGCATCCTGTTGACTTACCATTGTGGCGGCGGATATTCCCCCTCTTCCAAGGTCAATTTTTAACAAATTACAAAGACAAGTTCTTATAATACATATAATAAATTTGTCATTGCCTCAAGCAGGTCGTTGTCAATCAAGAATTTCGAATGATTGTTCTAGTTAATTTTAGAATTTATTAAAGTATGCTAGAGGGGCATTTTAAAAACTATTTTTGGTCCGAGTGACTACAGCAAAAATTAGTAACGCAATTTTATACAATGATTAAATTAATTAGAAAAGATTCCAATTTATTTATATTAATAAAACATTTATAAAAGAGTTATTAAATTTTTACCTAGATTTATTAATGAAGCATGTTATTTATAGAGCAAGGAACTCGTCCTTAAATATTTATATTTAAAGACTTAAGACTATTAACATAGAAAGATCAAATCAATATAAACTGGAGGGTAAATATTTGAAGCTTAACCGTACAAAATGCTTCACCATGATGGATCTTATTTATACGATTTTTTTGTATAGAAATTTAATAATAATATAATTATTTTTATTTAAAAGTCACATTTTTCATTAAATCCTTTGGTTTAATAATTAATTTCGGGTGCATAATATTCATCTAAATTCCGAATATATCTCATATTTTTTTAGCAGTTTTCCCTTTGCACCCTTATCAAACGTTCATGCACAGCTGGAAAAGCAGAGGCGGGAATTCTCGCATGCGATATTTCACTTTCAGCATGCGACAGAAATTCGATGTGTTTTTATCTTTTTACAAACGTTACGTTTGTTGTTTGTTTTATCATTGCTGTTGAAGCTAAGCAGACGTGGGCAAAATGTGCTGTGTTTATTTTTAATTCACAAACGACAGAAATAATTAGCTTTTGAGTGGGGAATAAACTGACGCCAAGCTTTTATCAATGAACCAAACACCAACAGCGAATGAGGAAAAGGGGTCCCCGGGTATCGGCACTGTTGACATATAGAAATAAATAAGAGGAAAACCAGACGGGGAGGGGCTCGACTTGGTCCAGAGTTTTGGTTTTAATTTCAGGCGGGACTTGTATGGCGTTTGATTTTATTGGCTGTATTCTAATTGGATTGGCGCTACACGATTTCCATAAATTAAATGGCAATACAAATAATTCCTATTCACATTCGATCTGGCAGGGGTATTGGGAATACTAAGCAAGGTCCCCGGTATAGCATGGCCCCTTCTTGGCCCCCAACTTCGGCTGTTGCATTGCAACGTGCAAGTGTCACTGATTTATGGCCAGAGTGTGTGTGTGGTGTGCCAGTTAGCCAGTTGTTTTGACCAAGTTAACTGGTTTAATGGCCCAACTGGGAGGGAGGGGTAGGGTGGCATACTCACTTGGTCCGCTCCTGCTCCGCGAACTCCGCTCCTGCGGCGCCAGCAGCGGCAACTCCTGCTCCAGCGCCGTGCTGTCGTGGGTTAAGCTAGCACGCTTTGCCATTTTGCTGCCTTCTCCGGTTGATTGTATACTAATTATTATCGGGGTTTTTATTTGTTTATTTAATTTCAGTTTTAGCTTTTGGCTCACTTTATTTACGACTTGGCGCCTCTTTCTGCGCTCTTATCAATCACACTCGCGGCGCTTATCAAACCGGCATTGGCTGGGTTCCGTTGGACACTGCGACCACCAGCGACACTCGGCTCGGAGACCAGATCCCCAGCTCTATTAGGGGGGGCCACTTGGAATCGAAATCGGAGTCGGAACCGCGCTCGGTTGCCCCACATAAATCACGTTCCAATTGCCCGAAATTGGCTAGACGTGTTGGCATTCGGTGACATTAGTTCCTCCTCAAGGGAACTCAGAACAATGGCCAAGTGTCAATGGGTTCCCGATAAAACCCGGGTCACTCAATTCGGGAGTGTTTCTTCTTGACGCAACGTGCGAACCCAGCGGCGGACGGCGGCTAACTGAGCAACTTAGCGACTGGACAAGTGACTGCTTACTGGCTGGTCAGTACCAGAGCTAAAGCGAATTGGTGTCGCCTTCGGCCGCGACCAACGAAATTCGTCTCGACGATGGCACCCCACTGTACAGGGTATTATGCGATTATTTCTATAGATTCGGAAATTTGGATATTAGCACCATACCAAAACGAAATGATCATGGAATAATTTAGAATTAAAGATCGGCATGCACACATCTAGTAGCTAAGGTTTTGTTCGTGTTTTACGTTCCGCCTGTTTGTTTTGCTTTTGTTTTATAATTAACACAAAGAACGGCATTAAAATGTATTTACACGTTCATTGATCACTAAGTGCTAGTCTCCGAGCTACAAGCTCGCATGTTTGCCCATTGAGAAGCGATGTGAAGTGCGCGCGGGTGACAGCTGAATGTCATCCGCGACTGAATCTCTGAACCCCATTGAACCCGGGCATCAGTACATATTTCGGCGTGAATTAGTTGGGTTTTCGAAAGATATGCAAATTGTAGAGAAGCGTGCTGAAGTTTGCCAAAAATCGGGGACAGGTTGATCCACCTGAAACCTCGATATTTCCGAAGTATTTCTCTTGAATTATGGTATTTTGAGCGCTCACAAAAACGCAAATAAGCAGTATTTATTACGAAACTTTTTTTATTTGACTTTATTGTTGACTTTATTTGCATTTCAAGTGTTAATACACTGAGGGAATACTTTAACCGAGTCGATATTAAATAGGTTCTTGATTGAAAATTAACTAATATATTATATCTGAAATCCTGTTAAAAACAATTTAAAATTCCTTTCAATTAAAATATAAATATTTGTTTATTGTGAATTAAAATATAGATTAAAGCTATCCCCAAAAAAAAGCACAGGAACAACATCCAAATATAAAGCTTCTTATCACATCCTGGCAGACAATTCTCTAACCAATTTTTCATTGAAAAGCTTGCAAATTTTCAAGCAGAAACTCACCTCAGGCTATGGCGCTAAAGATGTTTGCTTTTCCCAGGATCTACTCGGGCTTGGCGAATGGGACTTAGCACGCATTAAACAACATCAAAATAAACAAACAATTTCACAGACAATTGCTGCGAGGCAGTCGCAAAGCAGCCACATCGAATTGCGGTCGAGATGAGGTTGGGTGAGGAGTTTCGATTGGAGAGGGGTGGGATTATCCCTGCGGAAAAGTGCTTTGGTCCTTGTGCTTGGTCGTGTGCCGCTACACAGACTCTCGGTATGGATTTGCTCTGGTTTGGCTATCCGGGCGCTAATCGATATGTACCAGACAAGGGTCCTTTGTAGAGCAGCCTTGGTAAGTTCCTGTCAGCGATTTGCCCTGCGGTTGATGTGTGCACCAACTCCTTGACACCATCAATCTGTTTTCCGCCGTATTTGCTCAATGTGTGTGTTTGTGTGAGAACCATTTGATTCAATTATTCCGACGTGACTGCGCCTAGATCGTAGATTATCTTTTGGCAATTATTTCTTGATTTCTTTAAAAATAATCAAAGTCAATATAACTTTTTTTTAGCTTGCAGAGCGCCACCCACTTTGATTATATGGCGAACTTTGATCTATTATGCCTTTAAACTAACATCAGAAAATATCAACTACTTGGAAACGATTTATATACATATATTTTAAATGAGACTACCTAATAGTGGCTTGACTTTAATCAGGTTGATTATCGAATTTAAAATAACCAATCTTACTTAGAACTGAGAGAGCTGAGTGGTTTTGATTAGAGTTTTGATGGAGATAATAATAAAAACCCTAATAATAAAAATATGAAATTGGTTTTATATCAGTGTTAACCCATATACAGGTTATCTTTGATGTGCCTCCCTAGATTTTTCCACATATTAAAGTTGAAATATTAACCGCTTCCCACACATAAAGCTGGCAACTCAATTAGGCACCTCACTTTAGGGTTACAGATTGGCCTGTTCCAGTGCAGCTTAGACTTGAAAAATGCTCTTATATGCAAATCAAATGGACTTAGGATACTTATTCTATTTATTTTTGGGTTTCCCACAGTCCGCGATTTACACTTCCTTGGGTGCACTCGCTTGAAATGCGATAATTTAATTGTGGT
The DNA here is from genome assembly GCA_035046345.1 of Drosophila birchii. Classification (NCBI taxonomy): domain Eukaryota; kingdom Metazoa; phylum Arthropoda; class Insecta; order Diptera; family Drosophilidae; genus Drosophila; species Drosophila birchii. Next base: position 10,653,623 of record JAWNOA010000064.1, read on the forward strand.
GCGATGACAATTTAGGGTTACGACCAGTACCAGTCCTCGTCGGGCGGTTTTCCTGCGACAATTGCAAAAGTTAAATTAACAATCGTGTTTACATTGGTTTGTAACAAGATTTCACTTAAGGATGTCAGCTTTGTCCCCGTTGGCACAGGCCTATCTGCCGCTCTCAATCGCTGGCTATGCGCCGGACCCGGGCACTTACCCTCCATCAAACCTGATTACTGTCATCAGAGCCTGGAGTTCTGGGGTGTGCGGGGTGTGTGAAGTGTGCGCCGACGCGTGCGACGACGAATTTGTCTGGTAATGAAAAGGTTTGCGCATCCGCCCCGACATATTGCCGGCCTTTGTTCGCCGGATTGCAGTGCTCCGGATTTTCGCGCCTCGGGTTAGAGCACGCGACCTGGTCGCTCGGCTGGGCGGGGCTGACGGAGCTGACGTGGCTAATTTGCGAGGAAACCAAAACATCAAATAAACATAATTCAATTTCAACAATTGCACCGTGACGACTGTGGCTTCGAGTGGTTCCTGATCCCGTTTCTGGTTCTGGTTAGGGTAAATGATCCGTAAAATGTAGCGGCCAGCTTTATCTCTGCCTTGGATCTAATTGCTCTGGCCCTGATCCCGTGGGAATCCAGCTATAGTGCAGAATCAGATCAACAGGTTACCCTAGGCCCCTATAACGCTCTCCGATTACTGGCAGACTTTTCAAGCGGGGATTTATTGAGAGCCTTGAAGCCCATACATATGTCTGCAAAAGTTAACTTTAAGAGGGGTTGTGATAGGGTTATTATGGGTTAGAACTGTCTCCCCTCTCCTGCGTCTTTATTTTTCAAGGCATTCTCCCAGCATCAAAGTTGGGGACACAAACATGGCGGCTTCCTGCTGGGCGAAATATAATGGCAAACTGTCAAAAACAGGTGAAGAAAAGCACAAAGAGAATTCTGGGGGCTTAAACCCAAAGGGGAGTGGCCTGCAAAGAGGACTTTTGGGAAGGATAACCTAGAGATGCTCTGCACTATATTATATGTATGAATGAAGTGTACAGCTTGGTGATGATAAATATATGAGACTTATATCACTTTATTAATTAATTGATTGTGTTTTATAATTGTTTTCTCTTAGGTTTAACACTACTTATATTTTTTATATATTTTATATTTTTTAGGTTAATAATAGTGAAGAAATTGGTTTATTTTCAAACCCAGACAGTTTTATAAACTGAAGCTTTCCTGTTCTCATGAGCTGGACAAATCAATTACCATAATTAACTCCAGATCCAAATCTACGCCCAGCAATCGAAGGGTAATTTCTGTCGGGTAAGCCCAATGGCTTTCCCACAGCATCCGTTCCGTTCGCAAGAGGCAAACACCCTGTACTTTCCTGTACTTGACAAGCTCCGCCCATCGAGTTGAGCGCACTACCACTGGCTGCCAGGATGCTTAGGGGTTGAAGATGTCCTGGCAGAGTACTGGCATTTCCAATTGGAACTGCGGCACTATAAAAGACCCACAATTCCCGGGAGATGAACTCATTAGAAACTTTAACTTATTGGACAGCGGAAGTGTCAAGAGGAAGTGCCGTTCAACAGAAAAATTAGTGCAGTTTTTTAACTTATTATTATTATATTTATTATTTTTAATAATCTAATAAAAAGTGCAATATTCTTAGTGAGATAATGTCGCGAAATCAATTGCCAGACTCGTCCTCATCGCCGCCCATTAGGTGAGGTGTTTTTATGAAAAATACACTTAATACGGAAGTGTTTCTGAAAAATACAAATATAAATTATATAAATTATTAAATAACAATTCAATAATGTTAGTCATATTGGTTTAAAAGTTAAATATTTTCTTTACATATATTTTAAACTTCTTAATTATAAATTTTTTCCAAGTATTAATTATATACATATGTAAAATATAAAATATTTTAAATTTTAAATCATTTTATTAATAAGATAAACTATAGACAAAAGTTTTAAAACAAAGATTCTAATAATTGGAAATATACACATGGAAATGGTCGATTTATTTACCTTTTATGCCGTCGGGAGATTTCACACATTTAAAACAAGCAATATTTTTAATTAAAACCCCGTGTTTATTGATTTGTATGAAAATAAATAACCGAATTTAAGTTAGCTAAAAATTAAATATAGCTAGAAAAATATAGTAACTATCTTAGGAACGCCGTAAAGTCTTGTTTGAATCATTATATTTATATATCAAAGTTTCAATTTATCTTATCATATCAAAAAGCATATATTTCAATTCACTTTGTTGCAAACTAAATATCTGCATAAATTATTACCGCTCTGAAAAAGAAAAGTCTTCTATATTTACAAAAGAAAATTAAGTTATTTAAAGGATTTTCTCTGCTAAAAACAAGCATTATTAGGCATTTACTTCTGATTTCTGATCTGTGATTATGCAGATATAAAATATATAGTTTCTAACACTTTGTTTTCTTTCTTAGCCATTTACCCTTTCACAACTTTGATGATGACTTGATTAACGATTTGCCGTCCTGCATTTATGCTGGGCAGCATCAAGGAGGAAGTGCCGCCGGGACAGGAAGTGGTGGCGGGTCAGGAGGAGGCGGTGGCAACTCGGGGCTGCGTCTCAGCTCGAATAATTTGCGCCACATCCAGCAGCATTATCTGCAGCACAGTGGAGGTAAAACAGAACCGATGTTTGTCAAGGTGTATATATAAAGCCCTACTTCCATCTCGCAGAAAACCTTCTGGATTCCTCGACTAGTTCCATGGGAGTGCACAATTCTAGCGGTGGAGCACCGTTAATGTGTAACAGTCCCAGTGCCAGCAGCAGTGGAGGAGGAGGAGGTGGTGGCAATGGAGGATCAGGCACCCCAGGTGGAGTGGGCGGCGGTGGGCCCAATCCTGGATACGGTTCCGTGGGAGCGGCATCTGCTTCCAGCTACAAAATGCAGCGACAGGCGGCCAATGTGCGGGAAAGGAAACGCATCCAGAGGTCCGCACCAACTGGGTACACCAAATGGTCTTTTCCATTTTAAATCTTCTTGTCGCAAAACCTGGACCTTGATTGGTTGACTAACGAGCATTCCTTGGTTTCCCCTTTTGGTTTTTCCTTGCGTCTTGCAGTAGCATCAATTCCGCCTTTGACGAGCTGAGGGTCCATGTGCCCACCTTTCCATACGAGAAGCGTCTGAGCAAGATCGACACCCTGCGACTGGCCATAGCCTATATATCGCTGCTCCGTGAAGTGCTCCAAACCGACTACGATCCGCTGACCTACGTGGAGAAGTGCCTGCGTGGAGAGATCAAAGCAGATCGAGCTAATTGGAATACGAGTGGTGCGTAGAATGGTGTCCTTAAGTTCCTGATGAGCTTGCTAAGTCCCAGTGTTCCTTTTGCAGATCTCACAGCTCGCTTGTCCTGGATCAACTGGGAGAATCTGGGCGTCCATCCGGGTCGACGAACATTGCTCACATCTCTGGCGTTGTCCTCAGAGCCCATGTGCGGAGCTCACTGCGGAATGCCATAAAGTCATAGTCCTAGTCCGGCTTATAATGGAATATCCAGTGCTAAAAGCAATTCCTCTCGAACTTATGATCTTCCTTTAAGATGCCAAAGTCTTCCCCGTTTTGGTTTGGACCTCCGAAATTAGTTTAAGGCTGTACAGGTTTCTACATTTACTAACAGTTAGCAGTAGTACTTTATTTGAAAAGCATATTGGCTGCATCCAAAAAATACAAAACCCACTGGCCATTGAAGTCCTCTTCCGAGTTCCGGAATAGTTTAGTTAGTTATTGGGTTCAGTGGCCGTGGGGATAGTAAATTTACAAATCAATTCCTCAAATCATATTTCAGGATAAATCTTTTGTAAATAGTATTGAGTATTAGATTGCGGCTAACAGGCGTCTTTCCAGATAGGCAATTATGTAACAACTTTAAAAGCATTTTATATATATATAAAAAGTAAATACAAGTGTATTTAATCTACACGTAGACATTTACACATAGCCCCTATCATAGTACATATAGTACACATATACTCGAAAATAAATACTCCTTCTACTTTGATCAATAACAGAACCAAGAACTAAGAACACAAAACAGTTGTGGGGTGAAACGTTTGCTAAATGCGCTCGCAGATAACTGGACATGTATTCCGCTACATGCTCTTTATACGGAAGATATCAACTATAAACTTTTGGCTACTACTCCTACTACATATGCGGCTAAATAATTAAGCTATTTTCTGTTCTGTTCCGAATTTTTGCTTTGGTAACTCGTTTTGATTTCGTTTGGCTAATACTCGAATTGTTTTGGCCTTGGCTACAATATTGGTCGGCAATGGTAATACAAATGCGCGCGCTATATAGAGACGATTACATAATGAACACTCACAAAGTTGAACTACGCTCCTAATAATTGAATATTTCGATTGCTTCTCCAATTTGTTATTTTGGTTTTTTTGCTATTTCAATTTGATCTGCTGGTCGGAGAGCCACTCCACGCGGGGGCATTCTAGGCCGGATTTAGCACGGCCACCTTGCGGAGACTTTCCAGCTCACTGCGTTTCAGGCGCAGACTAAACATGGCCTGCACAAAGCCGTGACAGTCGGTCACAATGCTGTCCTGGATCATGGTATCCCGGAAAAGGTTGGCCAAAGCGGCAATGTCGTCGCAGCCCAAAATGGCGTTCTTGTGTGTGATAAACATAGCCAGAGCAGCGCGAAAAACGATCTTGTGACCCTCGGCGAAGACGCAGTCCCAGATGCGCAGCACCGTCTCCACTGGCAGCACCTCGGCAAAGATGCAGATGAACCATTTGCTGGCAATCACCGGATAGGGCAGGCCTGTCATTGAAATGTAATGAATCATAATAAACAACTCTAATTTACCCACTCGCCACACTCACCCAAATTTTCCACATGCCGATTTACGGCGGGTATCCGCCTGATGACCAGTTCCCGGAACACAGCCAGGTCCCGCAGCAGGTTGGCCATGTTGTGCGAATGATACTGCGGTACAATATTCTCCACTATGTGCTTAAGCAGCCAGAAGGACTTCTCCTCGTCGTCGGTGACGATGAGCAGCAGCCCGGCGATGTAGTTGAGGCCCTGGCAGTAGCCCACATCCCGGTTGTGGTGGGCATAGGCGATGAGGATGTTGTATAAACGCTCCTTTTTCGAGTCAAAGTGAATATTGTCGGGGAAGGTACGAGGTAGATCGATTGATATGGAATCACTGATTTCCTTGTTGTAGGGCTCTGCATTCAGCAGACTGCGATAGAGATCCGGAGAGCGGCGCTGGGCGGCGGCGGCGCCGGATATCTTCATCCAGACGTCGGGACGGTACGGACCGGGTATACCTTTGCGTATGTACCGCTTTAGCTTCGGGTCCATTTGACTGAGATCGGTGTTCTGCTGCAGTATGGCCTCCCACTTCATGCGGCGGCGCGTCAGCGTCTTCAGGTAGCCATCCATGAACTTGCCGTAGTTCTTGTAGTCGAAGTGCTCGCCCCGCTTGAAGCCATACTCGTCCACATCGCTAGCCGCAGAAACCAGAGAAAGTTGAAGTTGCGGTGAAAAGATACTTTATCGCTGCTATCCCGCCACTCACCTGAACTTTGAACTTGCGGTAGCATCCATATGAACTAATGACTAGAGTTACTATATTGCTCGCTATTTAAGGTGTGTCTTTCTGTTGCTACGGCTGCCTGTTCCGCTGTCAGCCGCTCCTCATCCGTTGCATGGCAGAAAATCCAATGGGTGGACTAATTGTATTCAGGGCACGTTGTGCGGTTACGTCGCTGCCTTCGCCGCTGCAACTGCAACGGAATCAATGGCCAATAAACATTGTTCGTTACTGGGCCCCAGGCCCTTCATTTATTTATAAGCCTATGTAGCCTTGCGGCGCTCTACCTCTGCCTACGCTGCGTCCTTGAGCGGTGGCCTTTTGTGCGCGCCCACTCGTCGTCGCTGCCTCTGCCTTAGCGCGCCTCGGAGCTGATAACATCCACGGATGGCTGGGGGGCGGCCGACGAACAAGTGCGAGGTGGAGCGTCTGGGGCCGGTCCGCTGGACGTGCGTTTGCAGGTGCTCGATGGGATTTTATCTGTTGGTAGTGATTTCATTGAAGATTGCTGGTCCGCTTATCAGTGGGCTTAAATTGGTTTATTTTGGTTTTTATAGCGAATAAAAATTCGCGTCTTGTGACTGGTGAGACCAGAACCTGGAATGCCCAAAATCCCAAAAAGGGGGAACCAGTTCATCGCTGCCAGAGTTTTCGCCACCCACAACCGCGCGCTCCGTCATTTCACGTCATGCAGAGTCAAGCAGTCGTTCCGTGTCGTGCCACATTACGCAATGTTAAACAACTGAGGAAAACTGATTTTTAGACCAGTTGCCCAAATTCCGATCGACCTACCACGCGAGGCACTAGATCCATTGCTGAAACCTGCGAGATGCTGCGCAAAACGGCAACGATGGGACTCGTGGCGGCGGTGGCCGTGCAGATGGCGCCGGACGCTAGCAAACAGAACTCCCCCAAAGCGGACTGCAGCCTGGTCTGTCGGCCCAGCGAGCTGCCCATCTACGAAAGCTTGCGCAAGCCAGAGTGAGTGCCCATTCGCTCCTCTTCCCAATTCCCTCTTATCCTTCTCATTGCTTCCTTTGCAGACCGAAGCTGGAAAGGCACCCGCCCGCGGACTCGGCACTCCACCGAAACCTGCAATGCGGCGTGCGGTACGTGCGTGAGAGTGTCGAGGATAGCTACAAGTCCGTTGCCGACCAGGCCGGCATCGTGGGCCACTACGTGGAGACGGCCAAAGCTCACACGCAGCACACGATCGATATGCTGAACGAGCCGCAAAACTCACTGCACCGCAGCGGCGCTATCGTGGTCGGCGGTCTCGCAGGTTTCATCTTCGGCGCCCGCGGCGGTTTCATTAAGAAGGTGTTGTACACTGGCATCGGAGCGGGGGCGGTTGCCTCGCTGTGCTATCCTCGCCAGGCGGAGGAGAACTGCAAGGTGGTGCTGTACGAGGGACGGAAGATCTTTGCCGTGGCCTACAACTTCGTTAAGGGCGTGAAGCCCGGAGAAGAGGTGCCCATCGAACCTATCCAGAAGTTCCCCACCTCCCTGGAGGACCTCAAGTATTTGGCCGGCGATCTGGTCGACGAGGCCAAGGAGCTGATATTCCCCAAGAAGAAGTAGGAGCCCCCTATCCGGCCATGAAGTGTGCACCGATTTAATTTGAGCCCAGTCTCTCTCCGATTATGTGATCCAGCTGGAATTCGTTATCTCTATACGTGGTAATCTTTCTTGTTGCCAGAAATAAATTGGCCTCGCGTCCTAAAAGTGAAATGTCGGCTCATTGCTTGCGCGGGTACCATGTGTGGGCCGTGGCCCAGGTCAGAACCAGCTGCTGATGCCGCCAGAGCTCCCATGAGTCGCGTCGGGTGATTAATTGTTCAGCTGCTCGCGGGGTGTTGGTGTCAAGTCAAATGTCACTGGCTGAGCTGAGAGCTAAAGCTGTTGAAAAGTGAAATCCGGAGGAAAGTGGCGACTGCGGATGCCGTCTGCCTTCCCGCGTACTAATCGATTGTGCCAATCATCTTCGATGGCCCGCAGCCGAACATGGCGATGACTGCAAATTGTGTGAATGGTTCAGGTTCGCCTGCCCTCGGGGCCCCAATTGCCGGCTGGAGAGGAAGCCGGCTCTTATGGCGATGGGCATCTCTCTCGACGGCCTCCCATTATGCTGGACAATGTTTTTCAGTTATCTTTTATTGCTCTCGAGCTTTCGCATCGCTATAGATAGACATGTTCTTTGGGCAAGATACAGACAACGTTGAGGTGTCTGCATGCAATTGTTTACAATAAATATAGATTTAGTTAATTATTAAATATTACTACTACTTCTAAAATACCAACAACTTGTGGACATGCAAATGACTCTCCATTTCCCCCCCGTTATTCCCGATAATCCCTTCGGCTATGTACAAATATATAATCCCTCTCCGGAAACCCGATCGATATCCGAACGAGCGATTCCCATATGTGTTAGACTTACAGCGCTAACATTTTCGCTACACTAACTTAGTGGGCGTTGACTGTGTGTTCGGACGGGGGCGTGGCAGTGGCCCACGAGGCCAAATCAGGGTCAATGCTATTAAAATTGTTAAATTGAAGCTAACTACGCTTAACATTCCTTTAAGATAAATCACACAAGACTTAAAGATACAACTGATAAATTAAAACAATAACAAATGTCGGGCTGCCATAATCATTATCATCATCGTTCACGTCTTCATTGTGTCCGCCGGGCTGATCATCATCTGACATGCTCCAGTATCCAGGGCGTGAACTTGGAGATGCGCGTGCAGACCCCAGGCAGATTGGCCTCGGCACAGCCAATGCCCCAGGAGATGATGCCGGCCAGGAAGAAGCGACCGTCCTGGGATTTGGCCTGGCAAAATGAGAGATACAAGATTAGCATTCTCCCTATGGTAGTGCATCTGTCATGGGTCTTACCTGGAGTGGTCCTCCCGAATCGCCTTGGCAGGAGTCCTGACCCCCCGTCTCGTAGCCCGCACAAAGGAATATGTCCGGTATAAATTCCTGGCGGCCTGCGCGCATAAACATCGATTTGCAATTGTCGTTACTCACAATCGGTACGGAGACCTAATTGGGGAAGGGAATTTATTGTTAATTATTAAGTTAATTAAAGAGTTTATTGTAAATTAAAAATCCCGGTAGAATACAGAACTTTAAGGTCGAAGCCGACAACTAATATCATGGGCAATGATTTAAGAAATCTATTCGGATTAACGATTTGTACGTTTTATTTTTATGAAATATATTTACATAAAAAATAAAAGAAAAACATATATATTTAATTCTTTTATATTTTTATTTTTCTATTCCCGAATATTCATAAACACAATCTCTTCAGAATCTCCCACCTCAAAAAAAAATCATTGCTCAATTCGTTGTGGTTTTCATTGTCGCTGAAGCTTTTAGCTGGAAAGCAGTTTAAACTGCAGCTGGACCTGAAGCAGTGGATACTCACCTCTTGGAGGACGGAGGGCAGGGTACCGCCTTCGCTGAGACGACCCCAGCCGGTGACTGTGGCGTTCATGCCAATTAGAAGGCTCTCCGTCTCGGGCAGGCAAATGGGACTGACATGCGGCGCGAATTCGAGCGGCTGCTCCAGCTTGACCAGCGCCAGGTCGTACTCGTACGTGAGGAAGCTGTACTTGGGGTGTACCACCTTCTTGGCCACGCCACGTTCGATATAGGGCAGCTGCTCCTGCACATGCGAGAAGTCGTACTCGCCCACGCGGATGCGTATCTGCGAGATGAGCAGGCTGCGGATGAAGAAGGGAGAAACGCAGATTAGCTGGATGTGGTCCGGTTTCGGTCTGGGCTGATCCACTCACTCGTCCACGCAGTGTCCGGCGGTGGCTATCCAGTTCTCGTTGATCAAAGCGCCACCGCAGCGGTGGGTGCTGGAGAAGCCGAAGAAGGAGGTGCGCCGCACCGACACCTGCCAGGGCCAACGACCGAAGGCCGCGCTCTTGCCGCCCACGATCCGAGTCTCGGGCCGGGCCAGAGTCGGCACTCCGCACTCTGCAATTGCGGCAATAACAAATGGCATTGTCAAGTTAGATACTCGGACTCGCAGATCGACTATTGCTTTATTCTTTAAGACTCTAACTCGAGCTGGCCAAATCGAATTTATAGGGCTATCTTAGAGCACAATTTCAATGGATGGGTAAATTTAAAGATATTTTGGTACCGCCAAAGAAATCAATTTAATTGGAAACTACTCTAACCTAATATAATTCTTGGGATTTCAAATAGATTTTAAAGAATTTCCTTAATGAGTCATTAAAAAAAACTCTTTGACTTCATGCTTATTTACAAAATCTATATAAAAAATAAGATACATGAAAAATAATATGCACAGAAAAAAATATATTATAATTTGGGAGAGAAGAATTCATAACAAAAACTAAACCTATTCAATTTAATTAATTTTAAAACATTTTAGAGGTCTAAATCAAGCGTAAGTGCTTTTTTCAAGTCTAGGGGTGTGGCACTTACCGCTTCGCGCCGCCGATATGGTCTTAACATGGCCCAGCGCCCCGGAATCAAGGCTGGAGGAGTCCGTTATCTCATTGGTCTCGATGCCGGAGGTGGCCAGGCCTGGCGGACGATGCGTGGGCCGTTGGTTGCTGCTGCTGGTGACGATACCACTGCTGCTGCTGCTGCTGCTTCCTATCGTGGTGGGTGTCTTACTTGGATGGGCTGTTGTTGTGATTGTTGTGGAGCTGGAACTAGAGCTCGAGCTAGAAGAACTCGAGATCGCCGTGGTGGGCCGCTGGTAGGGCTTTGTGGGCTTACTAGCCGGTGTTCTCCTTGTTGTCGTGGTTGTTGCCGGCGTGGTTGTCCGCCGAGTGGTTGTAGTCGTTGTTGTGGATGTGGATGTTGATGTCGTCGATGTGGATGTTGATGGCCACACCGCGGACGAGGATGCGGCTAATGATGTGCCCGGCGACAGCTGCAAGGCAGGCCAAAGTGGTAAACATTATGCTAAAATACTTGGCCAGGCTCTGGTGGCAAATCATTCTCCATTCCCGCTCATGCTGCCTCTGCCTCTGTCTTATCCTCATGTCCATTCCGATTACCATTCCCATTCCACGCAAAGAATCAATTTTTCATTTCGACGCTAAATCTGCATTAACTGGGATCTTTGGTGGGCTTATAGATGGAAGTTTGGATGCCCTCTCCCTTAGCATTTATAACATTTAACATTATTAACATTTATAACATTTGCTAACCAGCTTCTTCTATGAAATATATTTGAATAATTTTCCAGGATTTAATACCATTTACATATCTTTTGAAACTAAACTGGATATTTTCCTAGAGTTTGCATGTGGCTTGCTCTGCTTGACATACTCTTTCTTGGAAGAGTTCTGAATTCCACACACACCCCTGAGAGCGGCCGTGGCCTCGTCATTGTCGGGCAGGCGAATCTTACATCAACTTTTGGCTCCGGCTCCGCATTGTGCAAACAATAAAATGTCCCCCAAGGCTGTGGCTTGCCATTATAGGGGCCCAGTCCCAGTCCCGATCGCCGTGCGAGGAGTAAATGACCTCGTGGCTCGTTTGTTTCGCTTTCGACATCAATGCATCACCCAGACTCGGACTAAGAGGGAGACCCAGAACCTAAACCTGAACCTGGACCCGAAGCAGACTCGTATTTACATACCTGCGGCCTGGTGGGGCGATGCGGCTGCGTCTGGCCCGGCCAAATCAGGGACGTCGTCGATGTCGTCGAAGGAGAGGGGGGCGGCGGAGGCGGTGGCCGTTCGTAGACAATCGGTTTCTTTGTGGGCTTCGACGGCTTCGAGGGTCGCGCGGGCATTGGCAAATTGACGATGCCAGGCTTGGTCCAGCCGGTGGGTCGCGGCTTGGTAATAAAGCTCGGCTCGGTGGTCATCTGCCAGTGGTTCTGCTGATTCTGCTGCTGCTGGGTCGATGTATGCCAAATGCTATCTGTATATAATATTTGTTTGTTACAAATTATGCTAACAATGCACCACCGTTGGGCGGGGGCGCCAGGCCCACTTACTGGGACTCGAACTGGAGCCGGAACTGGAGCTAGAGCTGGAGCTGGGGTGCGACGCGGAGCTCTGTAGGTCGGAGGCGGTGGTGGGCTTGCTCTGGTAGGGCGGCGGATGTGGACGGGCAAGCGTGCCCTGATGGTGAGGGCCCGAAGGACGAATCACGATGGTGCCAGCGCCATGGGGACGCTCTATGGTGGTCATGCCGCTGTAAAAGGGACAAGAACGGGTTAGTAAATAAGAGGGAATAATTTGACTAGACTGAATGCATAATACTTTAAGCTGGGATCAGTGGTAATTACTAGGATAAAGAGCTATATAATCTCAAGATCCTGACGGATGCCTCACCTGATCATGGGCTTGTAGGGCGCTGGAGGTCGCGGGCGCAGCGTCAGCGGCTTGGTGGGCCTCGTGTAGGAGAAGGCCGTCTGCGGCAGGACAATGTTGTCGGTATAGTTGTGCGTGCAGCAGGAGCCAAACATGAACGAGTCCACGCACATGCCCACGTGCCGGCCCTCGGACTTGATGCACTCCCACACGAACATGCAGGTGCCCTCCACGCGACCAAAGGAGCACGGCTTGGGGCTGATCTTGAAGTTTTGGCCCCGCTGCTGCTGCTGGAGCTGCTGCATTTGGGGATAGCCCTCCAGGCGGTGGGGGCTGCGGTAGAAGCCGGTCACGTCATCCTCCGAGGAGTCCGCGGAGTCGCCAGAGGTGTAGGAGCCAAGGGACAGCGACTCGAGGCTGTCGGGCGGTGTGATCAGCGCCGCTGCCGCTGTGGCCAGGCAATTGACTAAGATTAAGGCTACTAATACTTCTACTATTTGGTCTAGACTGCGCCGGCTCCTAGCTGCCGCTGCCGCTCCCGATCCTCTGGAGCCTCCTAATCTCGCTCCCGTTGCTTTGTTGACTAGCCAATGCCGTTTGGGACACATGTTGGAGGCTGCCGCTGCTTCTGCTGCTGTGCTTCTTCTGCAATGGAACGGCATGACAGTTTTCGGACATTAGTCTTGTTTCGCCTGCCGGAACTCATCCACCAGAACAGGAGAACCCCAGAACCTTAGAGACGCCGGGCTCCCGTGTCCCGGTGGCTAAACCCCCACTAATTAAGCGCACTTGTCGCAACAAAAAATGGTTGAAAATAAAAAAAAGACCAAGTCAGGCAACGATTTCTACTCTTTATGATTGCTGTTGCAGATGTTGCTGCTGTTGCCGTTGCTGTTTGCTGTTGCAGATGTTGCCGCTGTCGCTGCAGTTTGTTTTTGTGTTGCTGCTGTGCAGTCAGTGACTGGTTTAATTACAACTTTTCACTTTTGCTTCATAATCAGTTTTTTTTCGCGGCTGCCGTCTTGTTTTATTGTCGAACAAGACTGGAAAAAATGTATTGCGATCGCACGACGTCAGACGACACATGCTACAATTAATAATTTCTTGTCCCAAAAGCAAGTGCAGCGATGGCGATGGCGATAGCGATGCCATGCCCAACCCAACCCATCCTATCCCATCCCATCCCATTCCATCCTCCAGTGCAGCTCATCAAAGCGGAATCGTTGCCGCTTCTTTCTGTTTTGTTTTCTTTTGGTTTTTCGTACAAATTTAATTAAAGTTTAGCCAATCCATTGCTGGCCAAATTAGATGTTTGCCTTTATAGTTTGTAACCTAAACTGGTAGCACACATCGCTGGTTTCTGCTGCATCCCATGCCGCGTCCCTTCCCCGGGGTTGTCAACTCACCTGGGTCTGTGTCTGGGTCTGATTAAAGTGGCTTGCTTCATCGGTAACGTGCCGGGCGCATGTCTGCAATGGATTGCACGGGGAATAATAATAATCAGTATCGGTATGGCCACAAGAAGTCGGTTGTTAGAGAGTCGTTTTTATTTTTTTTTTATTGTGCCGCGGCGCGCCGCACCGAGCTATGTTTTATGCTGTCGAGAATGTCGGGCGGAATGTGCCCGGCTGTAATTAGTGGGCTAACTGCGGAATATCTAACTATAAGCGGTCATGCATGTGGAGAGCACTTGAGCTGGAGTTGGAGCTGGACCTAGAGCTGGAGCTGGTGCTCCTGCTGGTGCTAGAGTCGGCCCACCCACCAGACAACCCACACTCACGAGATGGCGGCATTAGCCGGACCAAGATCGTAATCACCAGATCTCGTCATCATCACGATGATTGCCATATATGACCACAATGATGATGATGATGATGATAACGATGATGATAGTGGGGGCAATGTGCCAATGTGGCAAGGAAATGTGGCAGGAGTCGTGGCTCTCGCAGATGTGCTGACAACACTTTGGAGGCGGACTCTGGGCAAAATGTGTGACACTTGGGAACATTATGCAATTCACGGAAGCAAAGATCAAAGAACTTTGCTTTGGAACGAGATGCTGGAGGAGAAAGTGTTTGATGATGTGTAATGTGTAACATTATGATAAGGTTGGGAATTCCTTTAAGATCTTTAGTTTTAGAAACTTGGAAAAGGCGGATTTACTTATTTAGGGTTCTTGGTGTGAAATTATAATTATTTAAAACCCATTTAACCGATGGAAAAATAAATAACAAATACGATAAGATACACACTTTCAATTATTTTCTAAAACAATTACTTGTAATGATTTATAGGCATCATTTCCAAGCTCTACTTGAAGCTCTTGTACCCATCTCTCTCCCATCATTGATATCCGCTTTCGACGCACATTACCTGCAATCAAATACTCATTGATATTCACCTTAAAATGCATTCTCCCAATCAATACTCATCCGACGGACGATCATATATACATCATGCATGGGATGAGCTCAAAGTAGACCCCATAAAAATCCCGTTTATCGCCTAATCATCTTAATGTTGATTATAATTACAAAACGTTCAAATGCAATCTGATACCAAATACTTTGTGCACATCATTGGCTTGGAAAACGTTTCATGTCCATGTTGATTGAAACCGAAATTGATATTGATGTTGATGCTGATGCTGATGTGGATGTGGCTGTAGTAGTTGCTGTTGCGGATGAACATGTGCCCCAAGATTAATTTCAGCTCTGGCCCCAAACATTTTGCTCACTCCGTGGCCGATTTCGTGCCGTGTTCTCTATGGGCCTCTCGAATCGATTCATGAATTGGTCGTCCGACCGTCCGACTGTCGACTACTCAATGGACTCCAGTGGGCCAGAAAGGCAAACGCAAACGCAAACGCAAAGGCAAACGCAAAGGCAAAGGCAAACGTAACGCTAACGTTCACTCCTAATAACTCTATTTCCAATTGGGAGCGGCGGGGGTAAAGATGTGCTTGCCCCTGCCACACGCCGGCTGTATGGCTATATGGCTTTATGGCTATATAGCGATCCATTCGGCGCATGAACCGTTGGAAATCGATTTCGTTACGTTTTCATTTCCTCAACGAAAGCGGTGGCAGCTCGCTTTTTCCACTCTTTCTGCAGAGTTTGGGCTGTTTTTTGTGATTTTTTTTTGTCGAAAAATACCCGAAACGTAATTACCCCGTTTAAACGCCCCGAAAACAAAAACAGAAGCAGAAGCTGAAGCTGAATCTGAAGCTTGGGGAAAAAGCCCAAGTAGCAACAGCCAATCTCTCGTGCTAATGACTATCTTTAGGAGGCCAAAACGAGCCAAAGACGGGTAGCCACTGCCAGAACCACCAGACTGACAAACAGTCAAATCACCAGACATTGACTTTGGCTTCGACATCGACTCCGGGCCAGACAGACGAACAGTCAAGAAAGATGGAAGAGAAGCCTCGAATCCGGCCGAGGGCCAAATAATTTTCCAACAAACAACAACAAATAACTGCTTGGTATTAGAAAAATGTTACCAAAACTGCAAAGAACACTGACCGAAATTATCTTAGATTGAGTTAAATGCAGAACAGAATTTTCATGGCAGACAATAAAAGTTTAATTCGATTTCTTTTACCAAAATCTGAAGCACTGAAGCGTTTAAAGTTTCTTAAAGAATAAAAATGAGTTCTGCTTCTGGGTTCCACTTTCTCTTTTTTGAATGATTTGATTAGTACCAAAATGAAATTGAAAAATACATAAAAGATAGAGAAACTAAACGCTACTTTCGAGATCCACTTAGACCAACAAGTATAGAAGAAGTATATAGAATCGTATCAAAAATAAGAAGAAATCTTTATCCTGATATGTTGTATCTTAAATATGGTATAATATTTAATAATCCAATTTTTTTTTATATTTTTCAAACTTCATTCAAGTCTCTGCCAATTAAAAGCTAACCCCCTTTTTCTGTCACTGTAAGTACGTGCTTAGTGTAGCTCCTCTCATCTCAACTGAACTCTTGGCTAAGCCCAACTTAGAGCCCGGCATGCAGCAGCAGCAGCCAACTTAGTGGAAGAGAGTAATTGTAATAACAATTGCGCAATTTGCGTCAGTCACTTAACTTCCCCGTGCCTCTGCCCTTTGCCGACGCTGTTGGCGTGTAGTAAAGTGAGGAAAAGTCTCAGCCCGTTTAGTTAAGAGCACTGAATGGTATGGGACAGGGACAGATACACAGAAACGGAGGCTGAGCATGGGTCTGGGGCCATCGGCATCTGCTGCAGCATCAGGTATCGGCTTCCGAGGAGGTGGAGGTTACCCGGTAGGCGTTTTGTCAATCGCCTGGCGATCGACAGGCGACGGCACAGATGACAGGCCGCCCAGGCTAATGAAAAAGATAAACAACTGGATCACACAAGCCACGAGCGACGGGAACCAGCCTGACACGCAGCCAGATGGTGCACGGGAAACAATTTGGGTTGTGTTAATATAATATTTCCATAATAATCTTTGATTACTTTCAGTAAGTCAACTAATAATTTAATTTTGAAACCTTTAGGCTAGACAAAACCAATGAAAATGAAATAATTCCTTGGGTAAATAACAAGAACAAGGACATAATTATAATTAACAAGTACCTAGGAAAATAATAAATAAATAGCTCTCCTTTTTCCCCACTGGAATTAAGAAGGGTTGCCTTCGAAGCGGACTGGGAAGAATCTCCAGCTGAAGCTGAGCTGGCGGCATCTTTTGAGATTTCGTAAGAGGGATTGTGAGCCAGGTGGGGGCATGAAGACTCGGATGCTCGAAGCACTGGACAGAGAGCTTGTTATAATCACTGCGCGTAACGCAAACACAATTTTTGAGTGGCCCGGCCATGTGAAATCCATCCATACCTGGAGGCGGTCACTCACTCACTCGATGCTGCGACGACTGCGGAAGAACCTGGCACGGAATAAGGGAATAATATCTGTAGTATCTGCCACAGTGAGGGGGAAAAGTCGTTGCACCTGAGCCGGTCGCTTATCACTGTGAAAATCAAAAGAGCCAAACGAACGACGGCTCGACTCGCGCTCGCGAGAACGGAAGCAGAAGCAACGCAGTAAATTGAAAGAAGTGTTTAAAATCTCTTTATAACCTGGGAAATATGGAGCTCGTGGTTCAGCATGATAAATGACAGGCATTTGATATAGCGATTAATGGCCAGAAACCGTTTTACGCGATACGGAAAATGTTCTTTGGGAGTAACTTATTATTAAAAGTCACTAGAAATAAAAAGGAGTATAGAAATAATCATAGCTGTCAGTGTCATTTTTTTTACCAATTCAAAATATAGTCAAAGGCAATTAGTCCTAGTATATAAAGAGCCATAAACAGAGCATCTCTTGAGGATTTATTAGAAAGTGCATTTACAACTTGTAAGCGCATTTCCATTGAGTTAATTATTAAGTTATTAAATGTGCTTTTGGTTTCGCATTTTTAATTGCGTTTTTTTATACTTTAAAGCTTGTTAGTATCGCAGAATGTTGATTGCTCATTTACTTTCGTTTTTTTCTTCACCCGTCAGCAGACTTTATGAAGCAACTGTGGCACTCTGGCGCCTGTTTTTGCTGATTGAACACATCCAGTCAAGCGGCGAGCGTTAATTAATTTCGCCTTAGACGGCTCGCATTACGCATACGCAACGTGGGACAGTGAATCCTCTGGATGCGCGCCATTAGGCAGAGCATCCATTTCGGACGAACGTCCGAAATAAAAGCAACACGTTTCCAACCTGTTAAGTGTCTGAGACTGGGCCACGAGCATAAATCACAGCCGGAGCGGGCTCGGCTCCCCTGGTTTATTAACCTCACGCGGCTAATGGCCAATGGCCAATGGCCGATGGCCGATGGCCGGTGGTCAGTGGCCAGTCACCAGTGGGCATGGTCAAGTGCTATGCAACCTGTGGCTAAGTCTGAGCTGCACTTGCACCTCTGACTGAGCCGAGTTGAGGGCCCCCAGGTGTTTATGTTGTTTGTTGGTTTATTTGTTTGTTTTCCCTCCTTTCTTCGTCTTTGTTTTCGCCTGGCCTTTGTGGGTTTTCCTCCATTCTCAGAGAGCCGGGGATAGGGCAAAAGGGTCGGGAGCGCAACTTGGCCCTGCTTTGTTTTCCATTGTCCAAATATTTACTTTGTCTTGGCCAGGCTGAAGCCGCATGACGCTGCAGCTTTTGAGGTCGGCCTGTTCTAAAGTGACTTCTCGTAATTTATTTTCCTCTCCTCGGCATAATTAATTTTGGTTTTCATTTCCACTTTGATTCAGCTTTTCTTCTCACAGCTCTATTCTAAATAGCTTCATTTTCGATTTCATAACGGTCGCAGCGGCGGATTGGTAAATTGAAAGACCCCATTTTGGGCACGATCACGGTCCCTTGAGGAAGTTACCGCAACACGTGCGTAACCGTAACGATCCGAATTGGCCGCAAATGAGGGCCACCGATCGGAGTTGAAAAGTAACAGTCTCTCCTCGACAGCGAAATAGCGTAACACTTTCGGCTAGGAGAGGTAAATTCCAGGCCAGGCCAGGCCAGTGAATTCGCAACGAAGTCGTGCAATCGCAATCACTTTTCAGTTCAGCTCTCGGCTTAGCAGCACTCGCTGTGTGACAATTTGACAGATTGAAAGTGAAAAGAGCTCGAAGTAAGTGTCCCTAATGATGGCAGTCGAAGGGATCGGATAGGTTGGGTCTTATCGTTAATTTGCATGAAATGCACGTTGCCCAGTCGCGTCACTTGGAGCACGCCCCGGAGCGGAGTTGTCCATCCAATCACTGGCAGAAAACTACCTGAATGGAAATTGTGGAATGTATAACTGGGCTAGTAATGATGGGAATTTGTGAAATAAGCTGAATATTATATATATTTGGGGTAGATCTTAGGGAATATGTTAAGGAACCCATTTGAGAAAAGATAAAAACTGATATACCAAGTCTTTTGGTATTACTAAATACATTTCCCAATTACCCATTGATATTTTAAACATAAATAAACTATAAGCCTATTTATTTCCATTAGAAATATATATTATTTCCGTTCCGTGTAAACCTTTACCCATATCCAGTGGGTCAATCAGCATTCACTTGTCTCTTATTTTTCGCTGACAACTCGAGTGCCTCCCCGGGCAGATGAGCTGGGCAGAAAGTTGGAAAAGAAAAGAAAAGTGGCGAAATAGAATGGACCGAGTGCCCAAGGGTTTTTCACGCTCTCAAGGAGTGTCGGAGTGCCACATCAATTGAACCGATTCACACCTCCAGACTCATTTAAACTAGATTCGCGAAGACTGCGCGAAGAGTGTCAAGAGTGTTAATGTTAATGGCTCTGTGTGTCCGCAATTAATGCAAAAATAATTACATATTTGCCGCTGGATGTTTGCCATTCATAATCACAGACCGTTCCGTTCGTTAATTCATTCATTCATTCATTCATTCATGCATTCATTCACTCGCCTCTCGGTTGGCCAATGATTAATTCGACGATTGCATTTGCCGTCTAGACTTTAATTGCTGCTTGTAGCTGTAAATGTTAAATCTGTGTTGATGTCATAAAATCAGCCTAATAGCCAACAATCGGGGGCAGCTCTTATGAATATAGTGTATTTATTCTTGGTCAGATCTTCCTATTGAGCTCATTTATTGATGTTGATTGTAAATGACATCTAAATCTCGAACAATAATGGAGTCGCAGTTCATTTTCGGGAATAAAGTTGCTCCACTTGGCCCCCATTATGGTATATTTCATTGTCATTGTTTGCTTGGGAACTTCTTTGTCAACTCTTGAATAATGCATTAATCATTTAGGCTCAAGGGCGGGAGCCACGGGTATTGCCTCATACACGCTACGTTCTTAAATGCATCAGGCGTGAATTATGGAAATTAAAACCACAGGAACCGACCATCAATTATATGGTGGGAAAAAATTTACAAATTCTGGAATGTAATGACAGAGCTGTGGTTAAGGCTAACATGATTTTAAGAACCGCCCATTAAGCTATCCTTATAGCATTTTCTTTATTGATACAATAAAATGTAAATACATTTATGCACTCCATCCTATCTTGGCCAGGCTTTTTCTTGTAGTTTCTTAACTGGCATTCAGGCAGACTGCCAATTTAGGCAACTGCGGCCTAAGGCCACTGCACTTTTATTGTATAACTGTCCGAGCAGCCAAGGTCTTTCCCAATCGCCATAATAATCAGAAATTAAACTATCGCGCAGATATAATTTCACAATTTCCCAGAGCGACAGAAACTTTTGACGCATTTAAATAATTTTGCGCCTGAAGTTGTACAAATGGAATAATGGCTTCGGTAAATTATATAACCGCTGGAAGCAGCCGCGCCGCCAAAAGATGGTCACAGTTTGCTGGCTCTGGCAAGCTGAAAGGCCCAGAGCCACCGAAATTGGTTAAGAGTAAGAGGACAAATTTGGTTTTACGCGCAAGTGAATTGCGCTTTATGAGCGCGCGCTTTGATTGCCGCCTGAACTGAATGGTATTGGTACTGCCACTACTTACGACTATATATACTATGGATATATATGTACATATAGGATGGCTATGTTGGAATACCGGAGGAATCGGGGGAACAACAATTATTCTGCTCGATGACTTTCGCTAATAAAACGACAGAAACGCAGTTGACACAACCTCAGACGGTCTGGCACTTCGACTTCGTCGGAGGTTTTATAATACCACACGATAATGACCAACCTCTGATTTATGGGCAAGATTTCGATGCGGCAACTATTGCGAAATTAGAATGGCTGGGCAAATTAAGCGGGGCCATCAAATTAGTCGGGGAAATTATTACCTAGAGGTGCCAACAATTTTCGGGATTATAAAACAAATGTTGATGTTAATTTCGCAGTAAATATATATAGTCAGGAAATTCTTAAGGTCTTCGTAAATTAGGCATTGGACCTAACGGGCTCTTCCCCAATTAAGCCCCAAAACTGATCATTAAAATATTAGTCCGGGATGGGAACCGTAAATAGAATGATTTTGGCTATTAATCCAGCTATCGACATGTCGTCAGTCATTTTTTAAAAAGATTTTTAAAATAATAAATATGGTATACGTAGTAGTTGCAGGTGAGAGGGAAGTTTATGGTTTTTGAAATATAATCGTAAACTTTGGCGGCAGGTGAAAGCTTAGGCACTAAAAAGAATATATGCATTGACTTACTCTAAACGTTCAGTTCTGTTTCTGTTGTGCTATCTGGCGTAAATCGTTAAACTTCTTGCTGGATATAGAGAGTCTGTTTAATGTTTAATAAAGTATTTAGAACGGCGCACTTTGGACGGATTATTAACTTTGATTTTCACTCTTTGCCATTTTGGTCACTTGGCGGTTTTTCGATTTACGATTTTCCAATTATAAACTAATATTTCTTTCTTTGATATTTGCACGCACACCTCGAAGGAATTTTTGTTAATTATTTTTCTGCGGACTTTCCATAGTTTTCATGGGTAATAAAACACATTAAATCCTCGGCTAATGGCAAATCATTTCTATTCGATTTTGGGTTTTTGGTATCTCTGGAATTCCGATTTCTTCTTTTTTTTATAATAACAATATTGCGTTTAATTGATTTGCATTTCACTGCAATGCCGTAAAAACCGGTGTGAGTATGTGTGAGCCAGTTTTTGTGGTCGATGCGAGGCAATAAATGCAACGAAAGCAGCAATCTTAATTAATTGAGGATGGGACCCTTTCTTCTTCGCTCTGGCTGAGGCTGTGGCTTTATTTGTTTTCTGTTTATTGCTGCTGCTCGAACTGAAAATATTTATTTCGCCTGCGATTTAGTTGGGCTGTTTTGTTTTATTGCACCGCGATTTTCCTCGGCCTTTATTGTTTTTCACTTTTGTTGTTTGGGTTGATTTCTTTTTATTTTCTCACCACCTCGCGCAGACGTGGGCGGGCGTTCGTGGGCTGCAAAACAGAGAAACAGAAGTAGAGCTGTTAATGGAAATGGGCCAACGATCGAATTAGAAATCACATGCCTGCCCAGCGCCGATTTTCGGCTTCACTCTTAACCGAAATTTATGCAAAAAAAAAAGCCCCCGTCGACCCGACATCCCCAGCCGTGTGATTAGGCCAAGCTCTAGCCCTATTTGCATTCGATCCGCTGGTAGCCGCCACGGAATCGCCAAAAATTGATGTATATCAGGGAAGCACACACCGTCTGCAGGTTGGTAACTGCCTGGTTGGCCCAGGCCCAGGCAAAAAAAAATAACATAAAATTGATGGCTATCTCGAGTTATGAGGCGTTATGGAAATGGAAATTGCATTTCACAGCCACGGACCGACCACTCAAAAGTGACAGTTGAAAGCGACGACGATTTAACGAATTAATGTTTCGTGTTTATAATTTCGGATCTCCGATTCGAAAGCGACAATTCCGGGGGAGGTAACTCTGACTTCCACGGGCCGGACGGTCTTTAAATTTAAAGATGCTTAACTGGGTGAGAGGAACATTAGCGCCGCCAGTAATTGGGCTAACAAATTGAGGTTTCTCCCACTTGGGGCAATAAATTGGTATCAAATGTGCATTAAAAACAAATTTTATTGACTTGAGAAAAGTTTAAGGTAATAAAACAAGAGAAGAGACAAAGCTTTAGTTAATTTATTATTCAGCATTTTAAAGTAAACTTAAGGGAAAATAATTTAGAAGATAAACTAAAGAAACTTTATAACTCTAATAGACAAATTTTACAAATTTTAAATTGTAATACATAAGTTTTCGGAAAGTTTGAAAACTTATCAAAACAAATCTCAAAGATTAAATAAAAATTGTTGAACATAGTTTGGCTTTTGTTAAATATGAGAATGGCTTTTCAAACAGAATCTAACAGTGAAAAAATGCTATGTACTTTTTTTTCAATAAATAAATAATTTGTACATTATTAATTTTCTTCATGGTAATAATTTTGCAATTTACCACTTATTTCCTTTGTTTATCTTTTCCCTGTGGCACTGGCATTAGCCACCACATCGATGGCTGGATGGCTGGATGGTCGTGGCACCGCAAGAATCACTTTCAGATGCCTCAGACCGCAGCTTCCTGCGCCCCTTTCTCCTGGTCCCCCCGCTGCAAGGGGCTCATTAAATGTGAATTTGCACTTCTTTGCGGCCTAATGGTATGCTTCCTTGTGGCACGACGACGAAGACGACGAGTGGAAGTTGTCAACGGCCAACAATTAACTGGTGCAGAGTCAGGGACAGCGACAGAGCCAGTTGGCCAGTTAGCTGCTGGCCAGGCCAGGTCTTTTGTTGCCAGCCCCTTGCCTTAATTGTGCCAAAGTGCTGCCAATTTTTATTGCCGACTTATCGCTTGATTTCCCCCATTCCGCCCCATTCTTCCTTGCAGCCATCCCATTTTGCTGTACTTCACTTAATGAATACCGTTAGCCAGTTGCAGCCTCAAGTTGCAAGTCGCAAGTTGATTTTTCTCAACGCATTCGAAGAACAAACATCAAACTGCTGCTGCTTCGGTTGCTTCGGCTGCTGGGGACCCATGGAGCGCTATCAAAACTAATTTATATGCAAATGCAGTTCAAGTAGCTGCAACAAAAGACAAAGTCAAAGACGTGGCAGCGGAGGCCTTGGCGGAAAATTCGCGGCACCAGCTCAGGCGGTGGAAAACTCCTCAATAAACAGTGGGAAGTGGGCAGAGTTCTGATCTTAGTTCTAATGCACATGGAAAAATTAAGAAAGCTTGTTGTAAAATATTTTTAAAATATTTTAAAATATAAACCATTGTTGAAATAAATAATAAAAGCCAAAAAAACATATAATATTATAGAAGGCTATAATGGACCGAAAACGTGTATATTCCAAGAAAAATGTTTCGTAATTTAACTCATTATTTCAGAATTAAATATTTACATATTTGAATCTTTTATATTTATAAAAAAATAAACAAAATATTGCTTGGATATATTTGAATTTCAGAATTTATTGAAATAAAACACTTTCAAATTTGTATAATAATTCGAAATCGACACATAAATCACTGGTATTATCTGCAAGAAATGCCTAAAGCAGACCTTCATTAAATTCACTTTATTTGTATGACAATTTTTTCAATTTCACTTTTAAATTTTTAAGCTAAATATTTTCAATAGATTTTCCGAATTTATCCCATTCTTCTCAGGTGCTTTTCGTTCTGTGTGTGTGAAAATTCAGGCGAAGAGACGACACCAACACCGGAGCAGCACACACGGCATGATTTACCGTAGAGAACAACAAAGAAATTAATTAACTGCACTTGTATTAGATCCCTGGCCAGGCTGTCTGTGTGTGTATCTGTGAGTGAGTGCATTAGCTTGGCAGCTAAATGCCCCACGAGCAAGTCGCAAGTCGCCCAGCCCGCAAAAGTTGGCATTTGACAGTGTCGGGAGCAGGAAAAACTGGCTGGCGCGGCATTAACTCACTTTGCATTTGCAGCTAAAGTCGAAGCGTTTTTCGCTGTTCCTTCTTTTATTTTTTTTTGTGGATTTTTTTGCGCTGCTCAACAACAAGTGGCGGCTAGCCGAGCTGCGATTGCATTTAGCATTTGCAGCGACTAATTAGTGCTCATGTCGCCTGCCAAAACCTATCGAGCGGCGGCCAGGGGTCATTCGCCTGTCCAAAACTGGCCTAGCGACTGTTGTCCTGCTGTCAGGCTCAGCATTCGCATCAGCAGCTGATAATTTTTATTTCTTAATTAGCAGCCAGAGTGCTCCAGTTGCACCTGTCCCCCTGCCACCCCTCTGGGTGTTAATTTCAAAATTTCAACGCGTGCCGCCGCAAGCAGCAGCAGAAGCAGAAGAGTTGCTTTGGTGGTGGCAACGGCTGCTGCTGGTGCAATGCGTTGACAGCGAATGCAATTTGAACTTGATGGCCGACAACGTGACACGCATATTAAGGAGCAGCCGAGCTCCGGTTTTGTAATATATGTGGTACGGGGTGGACGACGAGGCGAGGCGACCAGGCGGCGCTTTAAATACGCACAAAGCGGCCTCGCATGCGCAATTAGTCGTGATTGAGTCGCAAGTTTGTTTAGCCATCGAGAAGAGGCAGCTCGAGATGAAGAAACTACGGCAAAATTGCTCGGAACATGGGGCACACACCGCACCGCACACACCATACACCACACACCGTACCGCACACTTTGGCACAGGCGTGGAAAACTCTCACTTTTGACGGGCTCATGCTTATGGCTCTTGGCTTTTGTATCTTAACAGTTTCTTCCATTTTGTGTAATTTTCGATTAACAATTTCGATTAGGTTTTGCGTCTTTTTGATTGATTGAAATGTCTTGGGTTTTCGGTTTCGGATACTACTACTACTTCTTTTTTGTTTCTTGAAACTTTTTCGTTGGTTTCTAGCCGGGGGCATACCACGTTTCGAGTGTGTTACAAAAAATTAGGCACCTTTTCTATATTTCTCTGCTGGGCTTTTTATTTTTTTATCCGTAGACCAAGAATGGAGCTGGTGCGAGGCGCGATAACGAAATCGAAACCGAATCCGAGTCGGAAACCGATCTGAACCGCACTCGAGTGCTGTTTAAGCCAAACTGCGGCCGGCAAAGCCTTAGCCAGCGCATAAAACTGCGCCAGGTGTCTCAGGTTGGGGAAAAAAGAGAAGTAGTGCCAAAGCGAAGAGCAGAAGCAAAGAGAGCTGGCGTTGTGGCGGCGGCCAAAGAGAGATTTATGACGGACAAGTTTGTGCCTTAAGTCTTTCGTTTGAACAGCTGATTGCGAACGCGCCCGCTTGCTCACAAATTGATAAGTGCACAAATGTTTATGGCCACAACGACGACGGCGACCTCGACCCCCCAGGCTGGCTGGCTGGCTGGCTTGCACTGGCACTGGCACTGGCAAACAAATAGCCGCACACATTCGGCCATAAATTGTTGGCCCGCCGAACGCTTTTCGCCTGCCTTGTGGCAGTCACCACTTTTCCGGCCATTCCCAGACATTGTCACTCCTCCAAAGCAACACCCCCATCCCGCGTGCGGGTGATTCATGGGCGGCCGTTCAGACCGTTGGGGCCGATTATTTAATCTGCGTATTAGCGCGAATATCTTTTATTTTGGTCGCCGCATGCGGTTTCTTTATTGACTCACCGACTTTTGAAAGTGGGTCAGTGTTAAAGATTTTTCGCCTCTCATTTATTGGGATTTTTTATGAGTTATCAGTGTAGCGGTTATATAACACTCAGTGCAGTCTATTGTTTCCGTTGAGAGGGAATGATTCAGTTCGGTTTCACGCGAGGATGCTGAAATCTGAGGCCAAACTAACATTAATACCTGGGTGAAGCGCATCATAGCTTTATGATGCGGTCAGTAATCAATGGAGGTTTTATTAGTATTCTAAGGAGTACATAAAATGTGCAGCACAAAATGTGGAATTAGAGTTGGAGCTTACTTCTTTTATAACCTAAGAGGTGAGAGGCTCTTAGTTGGGAGATTTAATTAGATTTTACATTGTATAATTTAAATAAAAAAACAGATTTTTGGTAACAGAACATATTAAGAATGAAATTTATACCTGAAAATTAGTCGATTATCAGCTAACTCTTGTAATAATTCAATAGACTCACTAATATTCCGTTAGGCAATAAACTATATATCGCAATGTCATAGCAAATCAATGATCTCTGGAACATTATGCATGTTCAGTCGATGAGGAACATGGGTAATTAGTAATCACTTATCTTGCAGGCTGATGTTTATGTTCTAGCTGAGATCCCTGTTGATCACTTCAGATTACTGCGAACTGAGGCGATTAGCATGATGCTATCCCTCAACTCCTATCAAATTCAACTCAAATTGCCGGCTAGAGCTCTGAGCCAACCGGCTTGAAAAATTAACACTCGAACAGTGTAAATGGCCTAGCGATCGGTTTAGTGCAGTTCAACGAACGTTGTGCCGGGTTCTCGATCGCTGATCATGGCGAAAAGTCGGGGAACATTCATTCATGCCTGACTGCGCGCTGATAAATGGATCCCCGAGTGGATTCCTGCACAGCAGAGCAGTTCAATGACAGAATACTCAACACTGATCGGTGATTGTCGACGGATCAGGGATCGGGGATCGGGCATCGTGGATCGGGGAACGGGGATTGTGGATCCATGCCGATTGCTGGGATGTTACTACTGAATTACTCAGACATCAATTTAGCCAAGATCATTTAACACTGCCATGGCCAAGCGATCATAAATCAGCAGCGAATGAAGTTGTATCCAACACATAAAGTAATCACTAGATATCAGAATTAAAAGGATATGCGAGGAAAAATAGAAAAACTCATAATTTTTTAGTTCCAGTTGTAAATAAATAGGTAAATAGCCCGCTTCTCTTCCTATATAAGCCAATTTTTACGCTCTTTCTTTCTTTTTAACCCACCTATTTTTCCTTTTATTAATTCCAACTGTTATGGGTCTGCCAATTTAGCCCGAAACTAAAATATCTCAATTCTGCCATAAAAACTCCCCATGACATCTTTTTTTTATCAATATTTAATTTAGCTCTAAGCGTTCGATGTAAGCCGAAAATCGAATTCCACCTTACTGACCCATTTAGCCAGCTCCTCAACCCCGCGGCTGGGTAACCCAACGCAGCAAGTGGCACTCTGCGGCTGCTGGCCAAGATGTGGCGATGGAGATGAAGACGGAAACGAAGTTGGAGCCGCAGACGGAGATGGAGGCAGAGGTGGCATGGGGCAGGAGGCCGGGGCAGAGCCAGTTGGAGTCGGACTCACCGCTTGAAACTTGATTAATCGTTTACACGTGAATCAAATCTCGAATCGTTAATTTAAATGGGTAACACAATGGCCGAGGCTGGCTACAAAATGCTGCCAATATATTGCCAATTATGCTGGCTCCCAGAGAAACATTGTAAAATTTAAGTAAGGCGTTACATTCGAAGAAATACTTTGAGGGAAATAAGCTTTAAATATTATTTACTTTTTATATAATACTTGGATTTCATAAAGGTTTAGACATTGCACAAACTTAGTAAAGTTATTTGTAGTCTTTAGTAAATTCCAGAATTAAATTCAATATTATGGCAAAAGGAAAGTTTCTATGAATCCTCGTGATTCATTTCCGCTTTTTCCTTTTGTTAAATTCCAGTGTTGGCCCCAGTTTTTAGCATCCTGTCAACGCTTCTCTGATTGACATTCGCATAATATAAACCTATTGGAAGATCTCTGCCAGTCGTGTGTGAACTACGGGCTTTGGGCTTGGGCCTCGGCCAGGGCCTAGGCTTGAGCTGGGGCAAAGTGAAAGTCCGTGTCAAGATTAATGGGTCGCAATTTGTCATGCCAATGAGGCCTCAGTTGAGTCGGACCAATACGCAGTCGATAGCCGATAGCCTGCTCTGGTTAAGCCCGATCTTGGCGTGCACATCATGTCATTTTCATTCGGAATCGTTTTGTGCTGTCAACAATGCCACAAAAGCGCTGCAAATGACATGTACGAACTCAATCGATTATCGAGTAGGAAGTGGAAAGCTAGGCGAGTTTGTGCCTTAAGTCTTTCGTTTTGGACCACGAAAGCAGCGAGCGAGACCAAGAGCCAATGGCTAGGCGACTTTGTTGGCTAAAGTCAATGGAATGTGGTAATTAATTAAGCCAAAACCAAGAACTGCCAACGGCAGCTGTCGAAGAATTTTCTTTCTTTCATTTCCAGCTGGAAAATCCACCAGAGACCAGAGGCCAGACGAGACGAGACGAGTCGAAGCCAAGGATGCAGTAGGGCGGCAAAGGGAGGGACATGGTGGGCGGTCGATTCTCGAGAATCCAAACATTGCATGCATGAAATGAGCGTAATTATTAAGTACAAGCCAGGCAGCTGGGCACTCCGTCCCCCTCTCCGTCTCCCTCTCCGTCTCCATCTCCGTCTGCGTCTCGGTCTTGGCCATGTCTTTATTTAATAGTTGTGTAAGTATTTTTCACAGCAATATTGAATTTTCCGCACACACATGTGACATGGGTCAGTAACCTAGAAATGAAAATAACACCTTGCTGCGGCTGCGGCTGCGGCTCTAGCTCTGGCTGCCAACTGCCATAAATGTGGACGGAATGGAGATGGACATGGGATGGAGCCGGGACTATGGCTAAGGCTGGGGAGCTAGGCCTCTGCCTCTGCCACTGCCTTGGTGGAAACGAAACGAAACGAACCCACCTAGCCATCGACCCCCCTCCTGTGTGTGAGTGTGTGTTTGTGTGTGCGAGTTTGCTAACGTTTCAAGACCATATCTATATCTAAGCAAGTGTACGGCAGCCCAAGAGAAGCAAGAAAATAACCTGTATGGAGAGACAAGACCAAGACCAAGACCAAGACAAGACCCAGGCCAGTAGTCCCGGCAACATCTCCAGAAAATTTGTTAAACCGCAGCAGAGAAATGTTGAAAACATAAACCCAAAACCGCAAAATGTGGCAAAAAATACACACCAAGTGGAAAAGCCAAGTGGTGGCAGCAGCAGCAGCAACAATAAAATGGCAGCGAACTCTGGAGCTAAATTAAATTAAAAGCACTCACAAATGTAACCCTAAACATTGTCTAATGGCCAAAAGAACACAAAAGGCCCAAAATGTGTGGCAATGCGAGCGAATAAGCATCCGAATGGGAATGACAATTGGAATCGGAGTTAGAACGAAGATTTAATGTTCTAACTTTAGAAATAACAAGATAAAAGCTTTACATTTCTTAAAACGAGAACAAGAAAAAAAATTCATTAAGTTATGATTTGAATAAAACAAATATTTAGTATCAATGTAAATGTAATTTTTATATTCCAGGCATAGATTTTTTTTAAACAATTTTAACTCCTTTTCATTAGGTTCCCAACTTCATGCTTTACTTATATTTTCAATGAAATTAATTTCAAAACAAAAACAAAGTATTTTCTGCTTTTGCCAAGCCATGATTAATTTCCAACAGTAAAGTCTATTAATTACATTCAAGTTGTTCTAGTTTTGATAACACAACCTCTCTTTATGGCCCCCATCCCAGTCGAGCTGCCAGAGTATCGCCGCTGCCGGCAGGGGCAGTGACTCTCCCGGTGAACTCTTAGTCAGAGGCAGACGGTCACAGTCAGTTAACAGTTGGCGTTATGATGATATAATAAACAATGCCAGGGCCAAGCACCGATGGGAATGGGAATTAGGAGGAGGAACGAAGTGGAAGCGAAGGCGGTGGAGTGCTGAGACCTGGTTAGAACAGATATATGGGGCAGATTAAAGCCAGGTCATGTCGGGGGAAGACGGAGTCAGCAGTCAGCGCTTTGGCATGCGTTTCAATTTGGGTGTCAGACCGGACAGAGCCTCAAACAAATCACCCAACACCCCAGATCCAAAGCCAGCACTAGCCACAAACACCAGCACCAGCACCGACACCAGCGGAGATCCAACTTGGACGCAGATTAATTTCAGTTGACAAATTACACATGAATTTCTAACGGCAGTCCAATATTTATGGGACTCTTCCCACTGCCCCTCCACGTGATGCGTGCGGATCCGGATCCCCTTTGGAGTTCGCCTCCGACTCCGACTGCGACTCAACCTGAACTGGAGCGCTGGCTAGAGACTCTGGAGAGCAGAGACCCGGGCCGCTGCCAGGTTCCAAGCTCGGTTGACAGCTGAAATTGAGATTAATTGTGCTAAATTAAGTGAGTGAGAAATTACGAAATTATTGCAGCGTGTGTTGCAGTTAGAAATCGCAATCAGTTTGCCCGAATCAGCTGGTGCCCGGCCCCAGAGGGTCCTACAAATTGTCTTCGTCTCCGTCGCCATCCGGACTTGGAGCTGCTGCAAAATTACAGGTGTGTGGTGTTGTGGTGTAATGTCCATCGCGAAAGGTGTGAAGCCCAATCCCGATTCCGATCCCGATCCCAGCACCAAGGAGTCAGGGCCAGAGCTGCCACTGCCTCTCCAATTGGATCCACGCCCAGTCTTGGAGCGGAGGAGCTGCTTCTGATGACTGATGATAGAGCTGATTGAAAGTTAACAGCCAGCGAAGGGCAAGCATTGCCTTTAAGTGTGCCTTGTTGCCGGCTGGGCAGCCTGCCTGTGCATTTCCAGCGTACTTCTCTAATGGCAAAGCCATCTAACAGTGGACACCAGACCAGATCAGACCAGACCAGACCAGACCAGGACCCAGCAGCGACAGTTGTACAGACGATCAGATAGCCCGACAGCATAGGCCCCTTAATTTTACATATTTAATTTCTATTAGAGGTAATTAGAAACACTTAAATGAAGAAGCAGGCAAGACATCCGTTTGCAGAGAAGAAGCCCCTATCGTGATAGAGTTGATTGAAGGTTGCACATCTTGTGAGAAATTCCTCAGGCAATTAAATGGCAGAAGATTCATCAAAGATATATCTGTTCTGCAAAGTTTCAGGAGGCATCTCGGATGGGATTCAAGCTAAGCACTAGATGACGAACTCTTGGAAGCAAACAAGGCAGTAGCTTTGTTTATTATTTATGTAGTTATTATTTAATATATTATATTATTTTTTATAAGAACCTCACTATAAAGAGGTTCCACAATGTCCGTGAAATGTGTATTCATGCCCTACTCCTACTTGCATCAGAAACCGCATTCCAGGTGTCACAAGGAGCAGCCACAACAACACCCACCGAGCCCAAAGGTGACACATCATAATCGGAGCAGATGTGGGCTTAGGCGTAGGTAGGGAGGGAGGCTAGGGCGTGGCCCAGCAGTCGGAATTGGATTCGGATGCAGTGGCAGTTGCAGTTGCAGCTCCCGGCTGAAGGCCAGATGCATGGTGTCAAGGGGTAAGGGGGCAGCAACCGTCAAAAGCTGTTACAAATTGTGCAATTGGTTTTGGGCTAATGCCAGGCACAAGGAACAGCCGCAACTCCCTCTCGCTCAGCTGTGGCCAACTCTCCACATCCAACTCTTCATCGGAGTCAGCATCTTGGAGGCTGCAGCAAGATGCATGTGTGAGGAAGCGCTACAAACCGAAAATGGTATACGACCACTGCAACCTGTTTGGGCCACAGAGCTGCTGCAGATGGAGTTGGAGTTGGAGTTGATGCCAAGGCTCTAGCCACAGCCATGCTGGACCAAGATGGAGTCAGAGACCGCGTCGCACTTTACAGTTTGATTTCTCACGAGGCAGACGCGGCATCTGCCGCAGGACCGTTACTACATGCATCTGGTTCCGCACTTCAAGTTCAGGTTCGGGCCAGGCCACTCCAAAGGGGCAGTGGCTGGCGGGAAAGGGAGGGGGCACACTCCACCACTTCAAGGCTTCATGGTGGTTCTATGGAGGGAGCCATTTGAATAGGGATTTTGGTTTCACTTGTGTCTGGGTCGCAGTCAGCCGCATCAAGTGGCACAAGGTCAGCAGTGGTGAGTCAGATGGAGATAGACCAGCAGTTGCAGATGGGGCAGGAAGGTATGTTCTTACATCTTCATTGCCATCTCCTTTGGCACTCATAACGATGATAATGATGATGATGATGATGAGGAGCAGCATGGGGGATGGGTTTGGCAGCGGGGCAGAGGGGAGCGTAATGAGTTCAAATCACAGTTGCATCCATGAGATATCGCTGCTCGTGTAATTGTTGGCATTGGCATTTGTCAAACGTTTTGCCAGGCAACGAGCCGACCAGCAGATGCAGTGCAGCAATTAAAAAAGAAACAGAAGAGAGTCCAACTGGGATCTTGGGATACTGGGACGCTGGGATGCTGGGACGATGGGTTGCTGACGCTGCCACTGCCACTGCCAGTGCCACTGCCAAGTGCCTCTGCTGGGAACTTGAGACTGGCGAACTGGAGAAGACGGACGTGATTGAACTGCAACTGGGGAACCTGTTTGCTTGTCTATATTAGATATGAGGCAGCGATAAGTGGAGCGTTCTCTCTCTGTCCCGCGCTGGAAGCCAGAGTTGAGATCGTCAATACAAACATGGCCAAGATATCAGCGACAAGCTGACATTCTCTAATAATTGGCCAGTGGCATTCCTTCGCGCTTTGAATTTGCAGAATTTATGGTCAAAGAGGAAAGATCCCAGGCGATAGCTCACCCAAATCCAATTCCCATCGCTGCCAGCATCCGCTGGCGTGGAGCAACCCCATCCCAAATCAGCACTCCCGATGCAAGGCCATTATTCCAAATTAAGTGGCAGCCGTATGCAAGTTTACAGCCTTTCAGCCCATTAAGAGAGCCCACTCCTGAACTCTCAGGGGCCCGGAGGCGCCTCCAGCTCCGTTTGTATCCCGGCCGGGCAGCTGGGAGCTGGGAACCGGGAACCGGGAACAGCCATAAACACAGGTATGAATATATGGCCGCAAATCCTTGTTGGTGCCATCATTCAACGCCAGTCGGGCAATTAGCCGGGTGAAATTCAACACTCTGCCAGTGGTTCCATTGTCCAAATGTGGCTGGGTTGGGTCGGCCGGGTTTGGTCATGTGGCGAATGCCTCACGGAAAAGCTGATCGGTCGCTTCCTGTTTGGCATTTTTCGGATACTTATTCTAGATGATAGATTGTGATCGGAGGAGCACTCAAAAGTCTCTCAAAAGATATAGTTTCGAAAGTTGAAGGAAATCGCTTGTTAAAAAAATTATTTAACATAATTGAAAAAAGAATCTTTTGAATATCTTTATATATTTTTTTGTTGAGGCTTTCGGACTTAAAAGATAAATAAAATAAAACCCAACCTTATCTCTCTCTCTCTCTCTGCGACATCTGCTTTCGCTTAAATAAAACGTGAACAAAGTAACTCGACGATGGGTACAACTTCATTTACTGCCGGGCCGAGCATCTATTTTTATTAGCCAGGCAATTTGGCCAAAGGCAACGGGCAAAATAATAAAACAAACCCGCCGAGCGAGAGAGGAGCCGATCTGGGAACATGGACGGAGCCAGGGACAGGAAGAGAAGCGAGACTCGAATGGCAGTCACAACCGCTGGGACACAAAACGGTTCCGAGATCTGGAGAGACACCTGTCATGAGAGCCTCTTAACAACGGCCATCAGCGGAGTGGAGGCCGCAACACCTTTATTCAAATAAGCCACAGACTCCGATTTGGGATCGGCTCCGGTGTCCCCACTCCACCGTTCCGCGGACTCTAGTGGTTCTTCGTCTGTTTTGTGGCCCATGCGTGGTCCCATTTCACAGCGAAACCACTCGCGGTTGACCCAATGCTAAGCGGGCTAAGTTGGACAATGGCCCACAGCGCAATTTAACGGATGCTTCCTCGTCGTGGCGAGCTGGGAGCTTCGAGCACGGAGCTCGGAGTGGTGGTGGCAAATACAAAGGGTGAAACGGGAACGGGTCTGGAGACATGTTACTGCTCCATAGAGTGCGGCAGAACGGCCGAACTTGTTCCGCGCAAACGTGTTTGCAGCTCGATTCGGTTGACCACAGGCCAGGCCAAGTCGCAGTCCAGTCCGAGGCCCAGTCCCAGTCCCAGTCCCACTCCCGTCTTGGACCAGTTGCATATGGCCTGCCCGGCTATTTCCGAGGAGTGCCCGCTTGGACCGTGCCTCAAAGTGTGGCCACAAATCGAATTGTTGTTAATTAATAACAGCGAAACACCTTTGTCTGGAGCCCACTCCCGATGCCCAGTCACTGGCCTGGTCAGCAGGTGCTCCTAATTTGGGGTGGCGCCCCAGTGTTGACGCCCTTTTCTGGCTCGCTTTGGGTTTGGGTTTGGTTTTGGGTCTCTCAGCCTGGCAGCCGAGCTTGTTAGCATGGACTTTTGGCCACAAAGTGCAGTTAGCCAGGCGGCGGCACTTGGTCTTTCTCTCTTCTCTCGGCCCCAACTATCGCCATCGCCATCGTCGTCGCCGTCTCAGTCTCCTTCTCGGTCGCTTAATTTGTGGCATAACTCGTTTCGTAATTGAGAATTACATTAGATTCGTGACGAGTGCGTGCAGCAGAACTAGTTTCACCAGCTACGACTATTGAGTCATTTGGCAGCACGGAAAGCAAAGCCAGAAAGAAGCCATCGTGTGGCATCGAAACCATGGATACCGAGTATTCCGAATAAGTAGAAAGAGACCCTCTTGTAGACTCGATTTAACAAATGATATCCAAAGATATGGTCAGAGGTCAAGGATCAGGCATAAATATTACCCTAACCTTGCTCAACATTTAACGTAATTACTAATAGTTTAATGCTTGAATTAGTTCGAAACTTAATATAATCACCCAACATATAATCAATTATCCTCAGGCTGCCTAATGTAGAACATAGTTTTTTATGTTCACAGATCGTGAGTTTGCCATGCTTATTAAATAGAACCATTTATCTTCTCATAGGATATTAAAATGAAACTAAGGCATTTACAAAAAGGTTGATGTTCCTATTAAACAAACTCTTCAATTTTCAGGGGCCACCTCACCTTCTGGTCCGAAGGATAGGCCACAGTTGGAATGGGCAATAAATTGACCGAGATAAGCAGAGCGTATGCCAATATTTATACGTTATATGGTGCTCTCCGCTTCTTCCGATGATCAGCGGCTGATAGTCGGCCCCCAAACATATCTATCTTTTATTGCACGCAATTTCCTTCCAGCTCAATTCGTTCGCAAATCACTGCACCCTCCCCTTCTGGCCTGGGCAAACATTTTGAGTGCTCCTCCAGCTCCAGCTCCCGATCTCGATGCAGTTGCCTCTGCTGGAGATAATCAGCGGTTGGACCGGGGCCCGCTACCAAAACGAGCTACCAGATTGCCCCTTGGAGTGAGAGTACAGAATGGAATGATAGCCAAGTGCCAAGTGGCTCTCGCTGTGTGTGGGTATTACCATGGGTAATCAGAGATGGGACCCAGCCCTCTCAGGCTGGCCTGACGAAAGATGTGGTCCGATGTGGACCTGCCGATAGGAGCAGCCGATGCGCAGAGCTAGATGGCAAGTCCCGCCTGAAGGGTGAAGATAACCCCATAAACTGTATGTTATTTCGAATAGATTTTGCCAGCTTAACACGAATCTGGGTCCTAAAACGCACAATCCAGCACAACATGTTATTTGACTGGCTGATTTAGCGCATGGTAATTGGATTTAACAATGGTATATACCACCTCGACTTCCTACCACAAAGTTGGAGCTGTAGAAATCAGCGGATCAAATCATATATAAAATCTCCAATCAATACCCGGCTCGGGCAATCGGTTTGAACTTCCTGTGTGCCAGTGGCTTCATCTGCTGCCACAGAACCACCGATATCCACATCACGATCCGCGATCCACCCTTGGTTCGGCTGACCACTAACCACCTGGATATGGGTCGTCAATTGATTCGACTGCTAATGACTGCTAACGGTCCGGCCGACACCAGCAGCACCTTGGAAAGGAAGCCAGCGGTTACCTAATGTACCGCCCAGCAACGTCCCAAGTACATGGGAGTTTCTTCCTAAGGGGCAGATATCGACGCACTGCGCCCAAAGCACAGGTCAGCCTCGCCACGTGAACATCTAATGTTTCAATCTAAGTATTCAAACTGCAAATTACAGGGAGCCACCTTATCATTAGATTCCATCAAAACAGATTAGACTGAAGATCGGGTAGGAGTGGGGATAATCGTGGGAAGTGCGATAATCTTCCCTCCAATCGAGGCTCCACTGTTTTTGTGGCTTCCGCGGCCGCCAGTCCGAGATTGATTGGCCACTCGTTTATTGTCAGTGGTGCTGGCTTATCGCATCATTGCAATTTGTTTACGCTGCTGCTGCTGCTGGCGGCGATTCTTCAGCAGATTCTCGTGGAGCTTCTGACCGTTAGAGTAGGAACCCAATGGAATGGATATGGCGCAACAAGTGGATTTATGCCCGTGCCATCTGGAGGACTCTGAGCCGCCGGCCAGATACGCAACGCAGGCGCAGGGGCA
This sequence comes from Drosophila birchii, assembly GCA_035046345.1. NCBI lineage: Eukaryota > Metazoa > Arthropoda > Insecta > Diptera > Drosophilidae > Drosophila > Drosophila birchii. The sequence goes on from JAWNOA010000064.1 coordinate 10,690,428, forward strand.
GGGGCAGAGCAGACGAGAATGGCGGCTTAATGACCCCGCCAGCCTTAATTCAGGCCCAAACTGAAGCACTTTGATTGATTTACCCTTACACACAGATGGAAACCGAGACCGAGAGTGAGTCCGGTTCGGAGGAGCCACAATTAGGAGGGCGGAGTGCGGCGTGCGGAGATGCGAATCCGGCTGGCTCTGCATAATTACCCCATAAGACTCAATTAACTGTAAATTAAAGAAAATGCTCGCTTACATTATGGCTGCACTTAATGTCGCGTGTGATAATGGCTCAGATCTGCCCAGGCACTCCACTTACCAGTGACAAGAAAGTGAGTTTAGCTGCGAAACTGAGGCTTGGAATACCAAAAGGAACAGAGCCAACATGTACACTTGTCTGAACTATAGCTATATAAGAACTATATAGGAATCAAGTATTTTTCGTAAATGGGAAATTTATAAAATTATGCTGATTTCCTAAAGAATAATTTAGGATACTTTTCTTACTCAAAATAAATCTAATAAAACCATTTAATAAATACAAAAAATCGGCTGCATTGTACCAAGCACAATCTTAGTAATACAAACTTTAAGAAAGACTTAAATTCATAGTTTAAAAATACAAATATTGTAATATAATGCAGATAAATTAAATAAAGTAAATAAGAAATTTGCTATACTAAATGCGTGATATGTTTTAGGGGACTTTAGAGCAAAGTTAATGTATAAAGATACAATGACAATACCCATTGAAAGGGTATAATAAGATCATCTCAGGGTAAAAGCATTTTTGTTGCTTCCTTTTTCAGAGTTTCTTGTAGTTTTTTCCTTTCCACATACACATGGAATTAGAGCGGGTAAAATGCACGAGGAGATAAAAGAGAGGCGAATTAAGTAACAAGACACTTAACGCTAACACTTAACAAGGCAGAGGCAGTGGCTGAGACAGAGCCAGTGTCGTGGCCATATGCACTGTGCACGGGGAAGTTGGCCATAAAGCGAGGCCTTAGCTGGAGCTTCAGCTGCAAGAGCTGGCAACGAAATGCCATTAAGTGTCATTGCTCATTCCTGCGAAAGATTGATATCAGGCCTTAAATATGCGTGCTCCGGACACAGCAGGCGACGTGCTTTCGGATGGCAGGAACATCAACACCGTCCCGGGGTCGCCAGAAGGGTGAGGTGAGGTGAGTGACGGCTTTCAAACGGCCCACAAGTGCCGAAGGTGAAAGACTCTCAGAACGGAAGCTAGGCACTTGTAATTACTTAATACTTTAAGAGGTGGAATTATGCAACTTTAATGGTCTGAAAATACGCGCAAGGTTTTGGGCTTTCTCACTTGAGTTCTTGGCACAAAAAGAAACCAATTATATAAGGGAAGTTGAGACTCTTTAAATTATAGAATGAGTGAAAGGTCATTCCACAGGCAATGCCTTATAAAACTTCAAGATAAAATTACTATTTCGAAATCGTTGAAATCTAAGCTACCAAATCAAGCAATTTCTCCTGGCAAAACGCATTGAAAATTGAAGAAAAGAAGGTTCTGAAAGATACACCTGGGTCTCCCCACCAAGAACTTTGATTGATCGTATCTTTACAAACCACAGAATTCGTGTTCGATACATACCCAAAGGCCCGATCACCAGCTGGCCCGCCTTGAACTATAAGCCAAAGGCTGTTTTGTGGTTAAAGCGGCTTATCACATTAGCACACTTCCAGAAGACAGAAGAATCAGCAGAAATTGTAGACGCGAAGCGGGAGATTTGAGAGCCGCCGAAGAACCGTTAGCGAGCGCGACACTCGCATCCTGCTTGGAGGCCTGGGATCCTTAACACACACGCGCACACGAATGCTGAGATACTTGGATAGTCGGATGCTGAGATACTCAGATACTCGGATTGTTCGATACTTAGATACTTAGATACTCGGTTACTCAGGCACCGAGCGGAGACAACTGCCGGCCGGCTGCACTTAACTCTTTGCCTGGACGAGATCTTAACAAAACTAACTCGATCGCCATTGATCGGACGCATTTCAACTGAAAGTCAAGTGGAGAATGCCGGCGCTGACGCTGGCGCAGACGCGAACGCAGGCGTCGGCAGCGAACTGCATTCCCAACCCAAGTCGGGCTCACTCAAAAAATAAATAAATAAAACAGAATGATACAAACACAAATAAATACAAAAACAAACACACAAAAAACATATATAAAAAGATACAAAAAAGAATAAAACTAAGCCAAACCGTACCGCGCGTCCAACTGAACTGTGTGTGCAGAAATTTATGGCTTGGGCCTTGGCCGTCCGAAGAAATGCTCTACAAGGTGGCCACTTAATAGATCTCCGCGGATGGATCTCCCCAAACTGAACAATCGATGGCTTTCCCAGACCCACCAAATGAAATTCGCTTGCGTAAGACAAAAGACCCAAAGAAAACCGAAGCCCGAGTTCAAGATCAATCTATGAAGTACCAAAGAAAGTGGCGCTTTTGTCGGGGAGACCACCCTATGGAAGTGATGGAAAACAGAAGATTGGAGAGTTAAGATCTTGGGTAACAGTTTTTATTTATACTTTTATTCTGTTCTAACTCGTTCTAGGTTTGTGTTCGACAGTTTTAATCAAGAAGAAACTAAGGAAGATTCAAGAAATTCGCTTAGTGTACATTTATTTTTCAGCTTTATAGTTTTCTCTATTGATTAATGAAGAAAATTAAGTTCTCAGTCTGGCAAGAACGTCTTTTCGAACATAATTCATGCGAAGAACGGGGAATCAGTTGAATCCTCCACATCATAACTCCCTTACTTTGTGTTGATCCTCCGTTGACATTCTTTATGGCAGCACTTGGGGAGCCACAGAACCGAGGGACCCAAAATACCCCCATGTAGCGCACCACAACAAAGTGTGGAGGAAATGCAGCAACGTTCTGTGGCGTGCTCAGTGGGGCAGGTGGCGGGTCTGCAGCACAATCGAGTTTCCACCAATGTGAATTAAATAGTTGGCCAAAAGAGAGGCAGGCGACAGAGAGCTCAAATGCCGCTAAAAAACGCAACAAATCCCAGACGCTGGCCACAAAGTAATGGAAATATTGAGAATTCCTGGGCCGCCGCCTCGACTGCGACTGGGACTGAGACGGAGACGGAGACTCGATCTTAGCCAGAGTCTTGGATGTGGCATAGCCGTAACTCAAACCGACCATTAGAAACGAACATTAGCAGAAGAGCTGCAGAGGAAAAAGAACTAACGAACCTTGACAATTAAGTTTGCGCCACTCTGCCAAACCCAATTGGAATTCAATGTGCATGCAATGCCAGCAGAAGCAGCAAGGGATTGGCGATTGGCCGCAGGAGGAGTGAGAGCAGGAGAGGGTGCAGGTGGAGGAGGAGTAGCTGACGTTGATGATGCTCCCCAGCCTCCCCATCATAACGAAGCCAAGGAGTCGGTAGATGGGAGTCCAGAGTCGGGAGACTCGGGTCTGGAGCTGGAGTCGCTGTCTGCCGCTTGCTAATTCCCCAACAAATGTCTGCTGTTGCTGTTGGCGGCTCCTGCAACATGTGTTGCAACAAATCGGCAACCGACTGCAAAATGCAACCGCAACGGCAGCTGGAAAGTCGCGTGATGATGCGCCAAGTGGAGAGGAAAATCTCGTTAAAGGTCGTGTCACAAATTCGCGAAAAGGGGACAATGCCAAGTGCCAAAAAGCAGCAACAACAGGCGCAGCACTAGCAGCAGCAGCACCAACAGCAGCAACTGCAGCAGCCACAGCTAAAGCCACAGCAGATGCAAACTCGTGCCATGGCTTAAACAATAAATTTTCTCTTTCAGCATGGGCGAAACTCTCGCGGTGAACTGCGTACATGGGTGGCCACAGCCAAGTGGTGCTCCTCCACCACCTCCTTAGATCTTGGTCCCCAATAAATGGTAGCAGAAACAATCTGAATAAATTTGTCGCTAACTTCGGTCTTCGCCGAGATTTTTGGTCTGTGGGGCGGGAGCAAAATTTATGAACTTGTTGTGATGGGCTAGCGATGGAAATCTTTCTTAGAAATATTACGAGTGGATTCCATTCCAATAAATTATGAACTAAGAACTAGTAATTATTTTACGACATCTTTCAAATTGCCAAACATTTTATATATATTTCGATTCATCATTTAAATATTAATAAATCAAATGTAAAATATTTGAAAAATATAGAAACTAAAATTTACTCAGCCCACTATTATTATTTACATATTATTTTTAATGGTAAGCCAACACTTAATGTTACGGGTTCGAGTTTGTTCCAGCACACATCCAACCGCCCATCAATATTATCCTTAATACAGTGCAAATTCCGTCTTAAGTACTTGCCATTAAACATCATTGCAGTAACTTTGTCTTGGCCATAACTCGGTCCCGAGTGCGTTCATCGGAGTCTTTAATCTCCCGCGGCTGCCGCTCCTCCAGCCCCATTCTCCAGGCCAGACCAGACCAGACCGGACCAGACTTTCCATGTCCGCAGCTTCATGCGTGACCCCGATTCCCACTCTTTATGGGAGGAGATGGGATGGGATGGGATCGGGATTGGGTTAGGGATATGGATGGGCTGCGATAAGCGATCACGGAATGAGGGATAACTGGTCGCTTAATGAATGGGTTCGCAATAATTGATGCCACTTTAAATTGGCCAAATGTTGATGGCCGGACAGGACAGAAGGAGACAGAACAGAACCGCCAGGAAGGGAAAGTTGGCCAAGGGACTGAGACTGGGATGGGAACTGTGACTGGGACTGGGACTGGCACTGGAGGCTGGGACCCAGATGCAGGTGATACTCGGACACGGAGTCGGGAGTGATATTTTACAGCAACCTTTCTCCCGCTACCCAAAAGCGAAAACATTTCGCGAACGTGCTCGGGGACGTGGATGTTTGGACATGGCCTTTTAATCAAGCCCACATTGCGAGGCAAGTGATTTTATGTGCTGCATCGCATTTCTCACTGCTCACTGACCAATTTAGCCGGCTGAGCACAAAATTTCACCGCAAGATCATCGCACTTGGCACGCAACCCGAAAAGCAGAGCCAGGCCCAAAAAAAAAGCACCTAACTTGGCACTGGACTCCCGACTTCTACTCCGACTCCATCTCCGCCTGATGTTTATGTATGAGTTCAGTCACATTTTGGGCCAGGCCAAGACAAACGGTTAGTTGGATGCTGAAAATTTGAAAATGGGATCACTGCCGCTCTGAGCTGCGCTGCGCTGCACTGGCTCGCTGACTGGCACTCGCATGCTCCAATTAGTGGCCGGGAGATGGGTTCGCCGTCCACCCATCCAGCTGTCACTCCTGGTTATATCACCGAATCCAAGCGAAGCGCTCAGTTGAATGCACCCGCCAGCCAGCGAGTCAGCCAGCTAGATATCGGGAAAGCGCGAATTTCATTGGCCTCTGACTCCCAAGAAGCTGTGGAAATCGACTGCATCACATCTGCGGCATACAGACAACATCGCTCATACGTGAATGATTCAATGATTGCATGATCACGAGGCAGATGCTCCAACGATCCACCGATCCTCCGGTCTGCCGCCCACCTACCTGTCCATCTTCGTTGGCCGCTGGGGTGTTTGGGGTGCATGAATTTGCGCAAATCTCTTAAAATTTAATTAAAAACAATTATTTAAAAATAAAATTTAATTAATTGCAATGTTGCATGAGTAGACACCCCGCTGCTGATACTGTAACGGTGGCCACTGGCCTCGCCGCATGGGGCATCCACACCTCCAGCTCACGGGTGGCATCCCAGCACAGGGAAAAACTATGAATTGCTTGGCTTTGTATGAATTTATAGATTGTGTAATCTTAAAAATATTTTAAAAATAATATAAATATTAAAAATGAGAGAAATATGTGTAAAAATTACTGAGACAACCTCGGATAATTTTAGAGAAGATCCAGATTTTGCTTACTATTTGCGTTAGTTTTCTTGTTATTTTAACTTTATACTTATATTATTTAATTATTAATACAAATATAAAAAAAATTTAATATTTCTCCCTGTGCATCTCTGCTCAACTGCATGCGAAATGAAATGCAATGTTCTATAAATGGCCTATATAGCCATGACGGTGTGGTTCGGGAATAATTAAGTTATGCTATCTGTTGCCTCGTTGCATAATCAACAAAAGGGGATTCGAGATTGGAGTTAATGGAAAGAATAACATTCTACGGATTAGGATTAGTCTGCGTCTTGTTTATCGAGCGAGAAGAAATGAATAATAAAATGCAGAACAATGAACTATAAAGAAGCAAAGTTATATTGATTTTTTATGACATACTAAAGATTTAGCTACGACGAAAGACAAGTTTTCATGTCTCTCATAAACATTTTATTCAATTAATTTATAGGATTTTTAATATTTTTATAAACATAAAAAGAATAAAGGCTTTTCTTCTTAATACTCTGCTTACGTTAATGCTAATAGTTATCAGTTCTTACATTTTAACCTTTATTTTTGTTATTAATAAATGCAAACTTTGACACCTATTTTATGAAGTGATACAAAAACAACAACAGTGTCAAGTTATGATAACAAATCTGAGCTGTCAGGCTTAAATTAGATAAAATCACTTATTTACATAAGCTCTCTGGCTCCAATCGCTGACCGAAGAAAGCGGCAGACCCACTCCCTAGCCCCGCCAGGTGCCCACAAGCTGCTGTCCAAGGCTGGGAATAAAGAAATTAACATGTTGCCACAAAACTGCAGTTATGCCCTGAAAGAACCCAGAGCCAACAAGGCGGAATCGGAGCAGCATCCACTGATAGCAGTGCCCACGGCAGGAGGCGGGAGGCAGCACATTTAAGAAATGCGCCCAAAATATGCCGAGAACAGGGAAATGTTTACTTTGGCAGTTAACATGCCGCTCCACTTGGACCCAATAATTGCTGGCCAGAACAAAGCACGGCCCAACTTGGTCTTGGCCGAATGCTGCACGCATAAATTTAGCCTTAATTGGCTTTAATATTATGTTGTCAGTAAGAGCCACATAATAAAAAAAAAACAAAAAACACAACAAGGAACAAAAACCGAAATCAGCAACGCCAATCAAAAAGGGACAGGATGGGAAACGGAATTTGGACAGCGACAGGGCTCGGGAATGGAACTCGGACTCGGACTTGGGCTGGGACTGGGACTGGGACTCGCCAAATGTGGCACGTTTGTGGATGCCACGGTGTTGGGCTTAATCAGCGGTTTCCAAGCAATTGCCAAAAAACAAGAAAACTTTACAAAAAAATGCCTTACACAAAGGAGGTGGAATGCAGATACTCATGTGAAAGTAAAGAACAGGCCCTTAAATAAGCCCAGATCACTGTGATTGCCAGTGCACCAGCGATGAGGATGATGATGATGATGATGACTGGCCCTCCGCCTCCGTCTCTGCCTCCTTGCTGGCCAACAACCTATTGGCCTTTTTGGCGCATTAACGGCTAGTCCGATTGCTCGAAAGGTAACATAACAGCAGCGGCAAGGCGGAGCCATATGATGGGGCAACCTCTTGGACAGTCCCAGGTTCAATGCCACCCAATGCGATGGGGGGCAATAAAAACAAACTACCAAAATTGAAAAAAATATATGTATATATCCCACCAAGCTGGCCCAGAGCGGCGGGTAAAAAACGAAGTAAACCCACAACGTTTATATAGCAATTACCAACGCTGCTCGTGTTTCGGATCATATGCAAGCCAAGACCGAGTGTTACATCAGAGCTAGAGATGATCTGGTGATTAGGGCTGTGAATTGAGACTATTTAGTGCTGGGCTTTAAGAGAGTATAATTTTATATAAAAATATAGGAAAGAATTCGGATTTTAACTTATTAGTTTATGTATTTAAATTCGAAGTTTAATTGTACTTCACAGTTTTTAAAAATATCTTTACTTGATAAAATAATCGAACTTCAAGGAAATAGTTTAAGACTCCCTTAAATTAAGAATTTGAACTTTTCAAATTTAATTTAGAAATTGTATTATCATTAACAGTTTTTTTAAATTTAATTCAAAATAGAAAATATTATTATAAAACGTTAAAATCGTTCATAAAAGAAAATGTTAAGAAGGAAAATATTATATGCTCAGCTTTAACTCTTAGTTGAGACCATTTAAATTGGTTTGCATTAAACTTCGAAACAACAAATTAAACCAATATATCAATTAAATGATCTTATTTCGATTCTCTTCAAAGCAGAACACTCTTCTCCCAGCAGGAATTATCCCAGAGATGGGCTCATCTCTGAACAAAGTCAGCTGCTACTTTGAGGGGCTTACATTGTGGCTGGTGCTGGTGCTGCCGGTGGGATATATGCATGTACCTAGATACCAATAGAGGAGAAGGAGTGTGTGAGCTGGTGGGTTTTTGGCTCTGGCCAGCAACAACATCAAAAGTTCATTATGCGCGCTCGCGAATCGTGACATTGCATAATGGCAGCTGCAAGTGGACTGTGCGAGTGGCCAACGGACGTGGACATGCAAGGCGCCGCCGACGTCTTCGTCGCTGGTCGCCAGTTTGCCAGTTGCCAGTCGTTTTCCCGGCCGTTCCCCAGTCAAAGGTGGTGTACACACAAACACATAGAGAGACACCCAGACGCAGATGAGATGGGTGCCACACCTACCGGGGAAGGTGCAACAGCTTGTGTTGGGAAATTGATTCCCTGGCTAACGGCAGAGTTGCGCCGCCCGCTGATCTCTGTCCACATTCACATCTACATTCACGTCCACGTCTCCATCGCCATCTCGATCCCATCCCCATCAGTCAGCTCATCATCGTCAGCGGCTACCGCACACAGAGTCTAGTTGTGGCATATTCCTTTGAGTTGTGGGTCAACGGAGGCCTCATCGTCCTAGTCCTGCACAGAAACAAATAACTTGCAAGCCCCTTGACTAATTAATTTTAATTAAATATAATAATTATTATCAATAAGTTAAGTTCCGTCAGTCAGTTTCCGTTTCCTCTGAATTATTGATAAGCTATCAAAAATTACGATGTGTAACTTATATACAAAGATCAATAAACATATTGATGATTTACTCGATTCCCATATTTAAATATTTGCAAATTCGTTATAAGTTTCTACAATATTTTTCCCTCTGTGTGCTCCTTTGCCTGCCATCCTTTTTCCAAGCTGCAATTAGAATCTTTGTCGTGTTGCCGGCCTTATCGCCGCACACTTTCCGACATTTTCAAGGTGTGTTCTCGGCCAGCTTTCTTCTGTCTTGCCAGCCCATTCTGGCCCATCTTGGACCATCCCATACCATTCCGATTGCCATTCGCATTTCCCCTCCTGCAAAAGATAAAAAAGAATATGTTGCGGGTATTTCTTTTTTGTTTATTTTGTTTTTCTATTCCCCTTTCTAGGTTATCGCTTATAACAACTCGTACATGGCTCTCTTTTTTGTCATACTCCATGGCTATGGACTATGAGTATGAGTTTAGACGGAGTCATATAATAAAGGCGTTCCGAGGCATGCTCGGAAATTGTCCAACGTCTATATTTGGCGTCGTTGCTGTGTTCCTACGTTCTCCTCCGGATTCCTCCTCCTCCTCCTACTCCTCAGCTGACCACAGCTTGACCACGGTGCCTTGGAGCCTGGCAGTCAGAGGCAGAGTCAAAGTCAGAGCCAAAGACTGGGCATCGGAATGGGAGTAGAGATGTGTGCCATGTTGACCCGTTTTTATTATGTTCAACATGCGGGAGAAGCGAGGAGGAGGAACTGGAACGCTTGACATGTGCACCGAAGCCAATCCAAAATGCCGCTAAACATGGCCAAATATTCACAATGCGGTCAAAGTTGAAAAGGTGCCCCCCCATCCGAACTGGAGTGAGTGCATCAAGTAGTGGACGACGAGTGCTTGTTACCAGATAAACAAATGTCCGCTACCGTATCGGAATCTTTGAGTGTGTCAAGTTCTTTGTACTAGTAGCAATTGCCATGATAAGTAGTGGCTTGTGGTTGAAAGTCTAGTAAAGTAAGAGTTTAGGAAAGTGACTGGGGAAAAGAAGGACTTGGAGTTGGTAGCACAGCATCTTGGATATTTGACTGGCATTTGACCTTCCTCTTTAGCATCCTCTAGCATACACTCTTGAAATTTCAGATCAAAAAACTAATTAATCTCATGGGAATATATTTCTAGTCATCAAAGCATTTTTTCACCGGCAAATTGTAGCACATATATCCGCCTTTAAGTAATCAATCCGTCAGTGGAGTATGGCAATTGGTAAACTAATTGGATTTCCCGCTACAAGTACAAGCTTAGCTGTGTTTTATCCAAGTGATAATCTGCAGACGAAATGCCAAAGTAGATCCTCATTGGACCATTAGTTGATCATTAGCAGATCACACATAGTCCGACGCTTAAAAAGTGGATCACTTGTCGTCACACTTTCCCCCACTCCGGCAGCAATTAGCTGGCGGCTTGGAGTGCCATCAGTCGCCTCAGAGTCAGGCTCTCAATCAGCCTCAATCACGGATTGTCCGCGGAGCGATCCCCTTAAAGGCGAACAAACGAAAATTGCAGGCGAAATCGAGAAACAAATAAATAATTGCCCGCTAAAAAGTCAAACAAATCTTCGGCTACACCAAAAAGGAGTTACAACCGCCAAATACTGACAACGCCGATTGCTATATATATATAAACGGCAAATAATATTAACAACAAACAAACGCCGATCAATCAATCAATCATTTTCACTCAGACATCGATGGCAAAGTCTATTCCGTGCCGGATTGCTGGATAGATGGATTGAGTTGCGTTGGATCCAGCCGGCTGGTCTTGCCCTATGGATCTCATCTGGCCATAACCCATAAAGATGCCGAGGTGCCCCTCTTCTAAGCCACCACCAGCACCATCATCTCCTGCCCCGTCTGGGCGGCTGTGCAATTAAATAAACGAAAGTTTTTCATTAATTTCGATTGCAGCTAGACGACGACACTTAGACCAAGGCGTCCTCTGCCTGCTCCACCACAGCCCCAGCTCCTCCCGCAGATCTTTAAACAATTCCAATTCATTAGCCACGCTTTGGCTGGGCCTTTGGGCGCGCTTGACGCGCGACGGGGCAGGAGGTGGTGGTCAGCCTGTTTCTGGTGGATCTGGTCGTGGACCAAGACCAAGACTTGCTCCGCTCTGGAGTGGGGCGTGCTCTCGTGCTGCTCATAAATGTCTGATGGATGTGACGTGCCTTGATGTATTTCACTTTTCTTCTCCGCTTTTCCTAGACTCTGCCGCGCTACCAGCACGGATCTCCGCGCTCAGAGCTGGAGTTGTTAAGTGCCAGCACATACTCACGAGGCCAGCCGCGGCGGCCCAACAAGCACAGCGTAGCCCCGCACGGCAACAACAAATAGTTGTTTGTTATTTTTCTAGTTTCAGAAATTTTCACATTACTATAAAGCAAAGAGAGCCCCGAGAGCTCGAGGTGAAAATGGAAAAATCGCTTGGCAAATAGGAAAAGCGCGAAAAACGCGCGTAGCGAACAAAGCAAACGAGCCGCAGTAACCCTCCGCACTTCTCTCAAACTTAAAGTCCGCTCAGGGATGAGAGTAAGGGTATAAGTCGGTAGGAAAACAATGAAGATTTCAATACACAAAATGTTTAGAAAACTAACCGATTTTCAAAATGCACTCGTATAGATTTTGATTTTAAAGTAAACTATGTATGTTTTATTAACCCTTTTTCTAGAACTTCAAGCTTAAAATGTGGATAAGATCTCCCCTTGAACTGAATACCCGTGGAATAATCTGAAATAACTTAAATATTATTTAGCAGACTTCTTCAATTCAAATTTCTTCATCATAGCTTCCCTAGAGCATCTCACATTCGCTGCAGTACTTGTACTTGTATTTCCGATAACTGGCTTTCATTTGGTCTCGGTGTTTGCCATTTCATTTGTCGTCTTATCCGTCATAAGCTCTCTATCCCGGTTTCAGCTCAACTTGGCTTGGACAGCTCTAAAAAGGGAAAGTACAAATCGCACTTTTCCTAAGCACTTAGGGCTTGTCGACGGTGCACTCAGTCAGTGTTGGCTTAAGGATGCACAGCCCAGCCAGCTAGGCAGCCCAACCCAGAAACCAACCCAGCCCATAAAACCTCATCTCTCAAGTTCAATGTGATTCACTTTGATTCACTTTCGCTTTCGTTGCGTTGCGTTCGAAATTTAATTTCATCGCTTTGTCTCGGCTATTTTGGTTGGGCGCAGTTGCTAAAAATTAATAGCTTTTGTGTCTGAAGTAAATACGCGCATATATCCGACGTCGCCGGCTGGAGCGACACACATTCTGTCTGTACATATGTCGCGAACATATACATACGAACATACTACTATACTACACATATATCCATGCGAGGTTGGGGGAAAGCTGTCTCCACCGCTTCCGCGACTCTTTGGCCTCCAAGATTGCGTTGCAATTAATCATCGGACAAAACGCATTGTTCGCATGCTCCATGGGATTGGGGGGAGCAGGAGGAGTCGGGAATGGAGCTCGGTCCTCGGGCCTAGCCGCGGGTCTGTCACGCACCGCGCTCGCCCATAACTGCCCACTCCTCGGACTCCGGTTCCTGCTCCCGAATATTTAAGTCGGTCATTGGCGCTTGTCCAGTGGGTTTTTTGTTCGCTTCCTCCGTTTCCACATCCACTTCAGTGCCTCCTCGGTTTCGCATAGTTTTCATGACCCAATTTTCTCAGAGGATGAGGTGAGCGGAATCTTTATTGCTGAGAACTTTCCGCTCGAGTTATGTAATCTGAAAAAAAAACTAAAGATATTTCTTAGAATTATCTGTAAAAACTAGAAATCATATAGATATAATCATAGACCCTCCAATTAGAAATAACTCTTGACAGCAATTTGGTTTTATTTAGTTTTATTATTATAATGTTTTCACTGTATAATAAACTTGGTTTGAATGCATGTATAAGGTACATACACACCTTATATAGTATATATATCCTGTATATATATATGGTATATATATATATATATATATTCTCATAATGTTTGCATGTTGGTATGCGTAAGCGCGTATAAATTAATCGTAATCATTATAGTACTTATGCAGATCGTACATATCTACATGGTTGCTGCTCAGTTGATGTTAGTCCTCTTTTACTATACATACAAGTGGTGTATATGTTTTAATTCGATCTTGAATCGTTTCATAAATCATCTTAGTCGTTATTATCATTATTGGGTAATATTATTAATAATTAAAACTTTGCGAAATCCGCTGTTCCGCCTATCAAAAATTACTCCTAGTCAAATTGTCGATTATAATTTGGGTCTGAATCGGTATCGGGGTCTCTCTGAACTCTTTTGAAACTATTCTTTTTTCTACAATTAACCAAAACCAAAAAGAAAATAAACTCAAGTTGCTCGACTTGATCTACGATCTGACTGGATATACATATATCTCTTTCTATATAGTCATGTTTTTAAACCACTGTTTTATTATTTTTACTTCAGAACACATTGTAGTTTGCAGTTCGTGAGAGTGTGGAAGGGGAAGGGGAAGGGGAGGGATGTGTGAAGAAATCAAAATCATGAATTGCCTTACAGTAAACTCAGTAAACTTAGACACCTAGACTTATTGATTTCGAAAAAATGCTTCGATTTGGGGGATCCTAGAGACGTCACTAAGGCTAGTTTCAGATATCATCATCCCTAAACAGTTTCCTAAATCTTTGCTACGGATCTCTAGCTGGGTCTCCCCACATCATTCATATTCGGGCTGACGAAGGGGATTTTGAGTCGCCTGAAGTCGTTCCTAGTTCCTTGTTCCTTAGATTGTATGTGTCTAGTAAGCCATGCTTATGAGGGTTCTATATTTTGTCTATGTATTGCTTGATCGATCTGAGATTGATATTGGCTAGCCTAGATGTCAGCCGCAAGCCTAGGGAGCAGCAGTTGGCCAGGATGTCCCAGCTGGGCAAAGACATAGTGATTCTACAGGAGCCTATCTGATAACTCTCGTAGGTCCGAGTGAAGTGAAGGTTCCTTCCTAGTCACGATTCGGAATCGTTGCATGTCATCATAAAACTCTAACCGAACTCAGTCCGACTGACTGGCGGCAAACTGCTGGATTTCTCTCTGCCGCTTCTTTGGCATTTCTATCGCTTCGTTTCAATATGCTTGTTTATTGTGTTCCTCACCGATTGATAGGTTCGGTTTAACATTTAGAAGAGAGATTATGCGTTTTTGTTTGCTTTGTTTTTCAGCTGAAATGCCCGAACATGATTTTATTTAATATAATTTTATTTACAAAATTTATTTTGCTTTTCTTTTTTCTTTTCGAAATATAAAATAACTTGCTTAGTTTTTTTTTTTTTGCTTTTTGTTTTTTTATCCTTTTTCTTAATTTTTGTTTTTATTGCGCATATAAAAATATCAAAAATTCTTTTTCCGTTTTAGTTTTTTCTGTTTTTATAATTCTGGTTTTTAATCTTCCTTGTGGAACATGTGTAAGTCTGTTGTGGTTGATTTATTTATTTTAATTTTTTTTTGCCTGACTTGCTCTAAGTATACAAAACTTGCTATGAACTTTTCAATGCCAAAATTAAATGACAAAGTTAAACAATTTTTCATTGTGCCAAAGGTTAAACCTTTCAAAATGGAGATTTCCATTTTTCCCGTGACACTTAAGTTTTGTTCTCTTTTTTTTTGTTGTTGCTTTTTTCATTTAAAAATGTTTTTATGCTTTTTATATAAATATGTACAAATATATTTTGTCGTAAAAAATTATAATAAAAAATGGCGACCATCATAATTATTTAGTGGCTCTTGTTATTGTTTTCGAAATACGTTTCGGCCTGTGTAGATATTGGAGCTTTAATTGAACTGATTCACTGATTGCTGGCGCCTTTAAACTGCATTTTTGTAATCATTTCTGTCGTTTATTTCCTATTAGTTTGTTTCCCTTTCGGTCCTGTTGTTCTGGCTGTGATTTTGCATAAAGCACAGCACATAAGAGGCAATTTTAACATTAAATATAACTCGTAATTATTTCTTTTCTTGCTTCTTTGGAGTATAAATAATGTAAATATACGAGTGTGTGTGTGTATGTGTGTGTGTGGGGGGGGGGGTATTTCGATTTGTTGCTGTTCAGTTAACTTAACTTCACGTTCACTATAAGCTAAGTGTCTGTGTATATGCGTGTGTGAGTGCCTTGTATATGTTGCTCTATATAATCAATCAGATTAAGCGGGCCTTATGCGTGCGATGCCTGCGACGCCTGGCTTCCATCTGACGTACCGCCTAGGAGCAGCTCGATTAAATGTTTTACTTGCGTTTAAGATTAACTAATCACTTCAAGCTCGATGCCCCAAGTGTTATATTTAGATGTATATATATGTATATGTGTATAATCATATGTTGTAAACTTTTTCCTCGGCTTCGATCTCCCTTTCTAGTTATGAAAAAATAAGTTACTATCGATTTGATTCCTCTTATTATTGGTGTTTGTAGAACGTATAGCAAGAAACCCCTTTTAGCTTGCCTTCATTATCTTCGTATAATTATTGTTTAATATATTCTTGCTTTTTCTTTTTTTTCCCATTTCTATATATGTTATAGGTATAGTATAGTTATAGGTGATGAAGCAGAACATGATGTGTGTGCTTGTTAAAGTTTTTAAACTTGTTCTATTGCATCGATGCGAGACTTGTGGAAGTACTAATGTGCGACGAGGTGCCCAACGTGGAGGCCATGTCTCCTTGGTAGCTGAACTGTGGCGGCGAAAGCAAAAACAAAATTAATACAATGCGATTCACTGAGCACAGACTTGCGAACTTGTTTCCTTACCTGCGGGAAAAGCGGCTCTTCGGCTATGGAGCCTAACGGGCCGGTAGGATCCGGCGGCGTTAGTTCCACACTCTCTCCCGTGAACTCCTTGTCGAAGTACCTTGTATCCGTGTCGGATGTGACCTGAGGCTTGAAAGGCGGCTGTATCTGTTGGGATAAATACAGTTTAGGAACTGAATATTCAACGGAAGGATAAGCACTACTAATACCTTTTTCAGGACCAGATCTGTCCAATTAATACTCGCAAAGAAGGGATGTGCTTGTATCTCCTTGACATCATCTTTGCCACCTCCCAGACGCTCCTTGGGATCCTTGGCCAGCAGACCGGCGAGTAGATTTTTCGCTTCATCTGTGATATTGCGTGGGAACTTAACCTCCTCAACCAAAATCAATGTAAAAAGTACATCATGATCACGATTATAAAATGGAAGACGACCACAGATCTGCAAAGCAAAAAAGAGGCAAGGGTGCCCGTTGTCAATATTAATCCAACAAAACATATGGTGACTGAGGTGACTCACCATCTCATACATGACCACGCCGGTACCCCACCAATCCACGGCCTGGCCATAGTCATTATCGTCTAATACTTCCGGCGCTAGATATTCCGGTGTACCGCAGAAGGTTTTTGTTGTGCGGCCGTACGTGATGTCCTCTTTGCACAGACCGAAGTCGGCGACCTTGATGTGGCCATCTTTGTCCAGCAAAAGATTTTCCAGCTTCAAGTCGCGATAGATGATGCCCTGCGAGTGTAGGTAGCCCAGGGCCGAAATGATCTCGGCTCCGTAAAACCGGGTTCGGTCCTCGGTGAAAATGCGCTCGTGACTCAGATGCCAGAATAGCTCTCCTCCGTTCACGTACTGCATGACGAAGCACAGACGATCGTTGGTTTGAAACGAATATTTAAGAGACTGCGAGAGGAGAAACAGATGTGAGCAGGTTTTAGATATACATATTTCAATTAAGGAATGACCAACGATCTACTTACAATGAGGAACGGATGATTTGTGGACTTGAGCACACGACTCTCGGTCAGGGTGTGGGCCACCTCGTCCTTCTGGATGATGACCTCCTTTTTGAGAATTTTGATCGCGTACAGCTTGGCAGTGGCCTTTTCGCGGCAAAGGATAACCTTACCGAAGGTGCCCTTGCCGAGCACCTTGAGGAACTCAAAGTTCTCCAAAGTCTGCAACGAGATAAGGAGTCAGTTAGATCACGCACTCAGCCGGTGACCAAGCGAGCACTCGCTCGTCTGGGACAGGGTTAATACGCACCACTTTCTTGACGCCGCTGCTGTTGCAGGTGGTGCCCTGCACCGAGAACTGCTCGGAGAGCTCCACTTCCGCAATACCTGCCATGTCCACGTCAGCCATGTCAGACTGCACCGACGGCGACATGGCCATTTCGCCCATTTCGATCAGCCGGCTGGAGACATTGCGAATGGCCTCCGTCCACTGCTGGCGCTCCATTTCCGAATCCACTGCGAACGTCCTTTCGATCACCGTCGTCCACTGCAGGCCGCGGATGATGAAGGTGAACGGTTTGGGCCGATCCACGGTCATGATTTGGCAGCCTTTCACCGTAAAGTTATTCAGCACCGGCTCTGAAACCGCCGTGCTGTCTGCCGGCCTGCTGCGGTAGCCCTCCAGCCTGCCGTCGGAGCGGAGAACGAAGTAGCGCTGGCGCCATGTCTTGATGTGCTCACCCCGTTTTTGCAGCCAGCCCTCCTTGACCAATTGAGGATTAGCAGTCATCGGGTGATTCATGCTCATGCTGGGCGTGCTGGGTGTGGTGAAGGGGGCGTTCATCGACATTATTCCTGTGTCCGCGCTGCCGGGGCTGGACTCTAGCCAGGAAGGCTGCCTCCAGGAGAGATGATCGCCGTTGCTACCGCCGCCGCCTCCTCCGCTGCTGTTTTGGCTATTTTGGAAGCTGTTGTTGATGTTGATGGCCCTGCTGCTATTGGAGCTCAATGGAGTCTCCGCTTGCCGGTTGGCGGATCCTGACGCTGGTGCGGCGTTGGCAACCACAGTTGATCGCCGCTGCAGGGCAAACGGTAAGTAATTCGTGTTGAGGCTGTTCCACAAATCCTAGTGACAAGCGAATCCAGTTGCCTGAAATAGGAAGGAACGTTTTTAATTACTATCTTTGGAATTGCAATGAAGGACATTCGTCTAGACAAACACTTATCCTACTTTCTGTCCGGCAAGTGTTCTTAATCTAATAAAGAAGGATGTAATTAATGTTGAGGGTGGTGTCAGAGTTCCTAGTTTTACCGGAAAGACATATTTCGAGGACTTTAACCAGCAAAAAGGGATTAAACCGGGAACCAAAATGGTAATAAGTAATCCAAATATCTAAGAAAAGGTTGTCTCAAGAAAGGTAAAACAAGCTATCAGAGATATAAACAGCCCCATTATCCCAGTTATCCCCTTTATCTCGCGCTGATTGCCGATCTTTGGTAAACAATTGTTATTGTTATTGTCATATTTTGCATGTTTATGACAAATCCGCCTTAGTGGCGCTTGCGTCAGCAACGGAAACTGCAACTGCAGCTGGGATTCAAGCGGAGCAGAGCAGAGCAGAGCAGAGTAGGGCGAAAGCCAAACATGCCCGGCATTTCCGCTGGCTGAAAAGTACAAGTACAAAAAATATAAATACGACAAGAAAAGGGATTCGCAGGCCGCCGCCTCTTAGTCACTGGCTGGCCCACATGCAGACGTAGGCGCCAGCCGCTGGCACTTTCAGCTTCAAACGAAATTCCCCGCCATGTTACGCAGCGATACCGAGCGAAAATTGTTCGCGATTGCATTTAGCGCGAAATTAAATCAAAACAAGTCAACGGCGGCGACTGTTCATGAACTTATATACGGACACACACGCTCACAGCACGGTACGGCACGGCGCGCACACAACGACTCACATACAGCTGCAAAAGCAAAAGCATATTCATTTACAATTTGCGAAAATGTCAACGACGGCTGTACAAATTTCGCTATCTAAAACTGTAAACAAATGTACATAAAATAAAAATCGACAAAATACACACAGACAACCGCAGTCAGTCACAGTCACAGTCACAGTGACAGACACAGACACGGCCACAGGCATGGCTGCATTGCAAAGTGCGAGGCCAGACCGTGGGCGAGGGGGGTGGTGGTACGCGTGTCTGCCACAGCGCCTAAGGTGTATTGGTGCTAGTGTCTGGCCGTTTGTGTGTGTGTGGGTGCCTGTCTGCGGCAGTGTTGTATATAAATTTATATACATGTATATATGCCTGTATATGTATTTTGTGTGTGTGGGCAGCGGCGACCTAGCAGAGCAACATGTCAAATCACTTCGTTCATCGTGGAAATTGTGGACAGGGAAAAACTGAAAAACGAAATGTCGGAAAAACCACACTCTTACCCACCTAAGTTTTGGTTGCGAAAAGAACGCGACTTTTGCTTTCAATTCCGCGCTGTGCTGTATGCTTCCACTGCTGCTGTTTGTTTTTCTGCTCGTTTTGGTCTTTTGCTTTTGATGGTGACGGCAGCGACGTCACGGGCCTTATTATTGTGCGTGTGTTGTTGCTGCTGTTGTGTTATTGTTGTTGTGTTAAGGTGCCAGACACCAGAGGACGGAACGGAACCATACACACACACACACACAAAACACTCGCAGACGAACGCTCGCACACACTGGAACAGACGCAAATTCAGTCTGGAAAACGGCAACCGTGGCTCGTTACTTGACGATTTACGTTTTTGCAACGCGACGATGAAGCAATAGCGATAAGCAAATAGTTGAAAATGTATTTTTCATAAACACCGTTTTTACGCTTCACTTTTTTTTCGATAGTTGGGAATAGAGATGTGAAAAATAGACCAACATTTCAATATATCGATATTTTAAAGGAAACTATTTAGGAATATCAATATATCGGTGTTCCACAAACGTAAATATTTTTATCACTAGATATTTGTCAACAAAATTTAAGAATATCAATATTTTAGGCATATTTTGCAGTACTTTTGTATGATAAATATATATTCTTCAATTGATAAACTCCGATCACAAAATAAATCTGACTACGTTGTCATTCATAGCAGAGTTTCCAACCGTTTTTATTTGATTGCCGGTCTTACTAAAATGTTTGTTTTGATTCGCGACGTTCGGTAACACTACTCGCTGATTTGTTTATGCAGAACAAAGTCTGTTTTAAAAAAAAAAGAAAAGCAAGTCTGCGAACTGCTCGAGTGGCGAAAAACGAAAGGTGAAGAACGCACGAATCGATTGGAAGTAAGAGCCCCGCCTGCCACTCTGGAATAAACAAATCTGGCCGCCAGCTGTGTGCGTTTGTGTGCGGGTGTGTTATCAAAAAAGGCGTAGAAAACTGCAAAAACAAAGGTGTTATTGACTCCCAACTTTCTTTTTTTCTGCCTTTCGTGTGTATCATTTGTGGGCCGTGGTCCGCCGACTAGGAGCAATTGGAGTGGCATAAGTAATGAGGCGAGTGCATTCAATTAGGAAAAGAAACATTCAATTCGAGAAAAGATGTGCAAGGGGGAGTACGGCGAGAGAGGGCGACGAGTCTGGGGCAATCAATACAAATGCAGCTACGAGCCCCCTTTCGTGTGCCAGTGTGTGTGTGTGTCTGTGTGTGTGAAAACAAAACAAAATATGTATGGTGGGGAAGTGGAAAAGAAAAGAAAGCGCATAATTGAATAATAAATAATAACAGAAACAGGGCAAATGGCAACGACTCAATGACAAAAGCAAAGCCGCCACCGCAGCAGATGAAGAAATGTTGAAATGAAGAAAATATGTGCCATTGTTTATACGTTGTGATTTGCAAATATGCACTCGTACACACACACACACGCACACATATAGTCAAAGCGGACCAGATAACATTTTTTTTTTTTTTTTGCGGGTGGGTGCATTGCTCGGCAGAGCTGCAACGAGTGTTAGATAGAGACGGCAAACAGCTGGAGAGAAAAACAGACCGCAGAGATAGAGAAAGAGAGGGGGTGGGTGAGGGAGACCATTGCAAATCGAATTAGTGCAGACTTTTGGTCACGCCCTTGAACTTTACGTTAACCCAGTGCTAATTCCTGACCACCATCTCTCCGCAGGCAGCTAGATAGCTTCTAAGAACCCCCGCACCACACCACGCCACACACGATGTTCAACTTTATGAAGAAGAGTGCCGGCGACGAGGAAAAGGAGCGCCGCAAGCGGGAAAAGAAGCTGCGCAAAGAGGCTAAGGGCACTGGCACCGGCGCCGGCATCGGAATCGGCGGCATTGGAGGAGTTGGCGGCGTCACCGGCAGCATGAGCACCGACGAACTGCTCCGCCTGGACGAAGTCCGACGCTCCCTGAAGATTCGTGGCCGGCGCAAGGAGAAGGAGAAGCTGCCAAGCGGCATTACGGCGGACTACAGTGCCGACTTCTTTGCCGCCTTAAATGCCGACGCCACGGGCAACGGAAGTAATGGAGGAGCTGCCGCCGGAGGCTCGGGTGGCCCGGAACAGGATCGCGGCAATGAGGAGATTGTAGCATCTGTGATGACGCATATCGAGAGCCGGGCGTCCAACGGTGCCGGCGTGAGTGTCAACTACAGCGAGGTCACGCATTCCCTGCTCGCCGGCGGGCTCAAGGTAAGCTCTTTATTAAAAATTCTATTCAATAAACGCATTAATTGAAATGTTACTCCATTACAGAATCGCTTCCTGCCGCCTGTGCCGCCGAAACCGCCCAAACGGGGCATATTGAAGGGTTCCCGTAGTAACATGACAAACGTGCATGAGGAGATCTCCTTCACAGGCAGCACCGGGGCAGCTGGAGGCACACCAGAGATGCTCATGCGCAACACCATGCAAAATGAGCTGCTGTACGATGCAGCTGCGCGGGGGGCAGCCGGTTCGATTGGCTCCAACTCCAGCCAGCACGGCACCTCCTTCACATCCGTGGAGAGCCTGCGCAGCGACGGCGAACAGACAGGCGGTAACCAGCGGGCCATGACCCTGCCGGCCAACGCTCGCTATGGTGCTGCGCCCCATGCGAATAGCCAGGGATCGCACCTCCATGTGCTCACCTCGCCGTCGCCCAGCGCCGACAGTCTCACAGATACCACAAACTCCTCGTTCGCCACGCCTCCCTTCTCGCTGAGTCCGGTCGGCGAGTCGCAGGGCATTGACCGTTGGGCCCGTGTCCATGCCTTTGAAGATGTGGAGCTGCCGCTTCCGCCGGTGAAACTGGTGCAGCTGCCGCCTCCTAGACAGTTGGTAATTCGGCGACAAAAATCGCCGCGCCAGGATTTCGGTTTCAGCCTCAGGAAGGCCATCTGCCTGGACCGGACTGAGTCGCTGACATCGCCCATTTTCAGGCCGGTGATCTTCGCCGAGCCAGGTGCTGGCGGCGGTGCTACGGGTCTGCTGCCCGGCGATCGTCTAATCAAGGTGAATGGAACACCGGTGGGCGAATTGTCGCGCGAGATCATCATTGAGCTGATACGGAACAGCGGCGATGCTGTCACCGTTGAGGTATGTACACCGAGGAGTTCGTTGAACTCTGAAAGACAATCTAAAATTTAAAAGGAAGGAAATTAGTTGAAAACTAGATTCTAATTTATGTACTTTGTTCTAAGCTCATCATTGGCCCTTACTCATATCACCTTTGTTACCCTTATCCAGGTCCAACCAGTTGCCGAGTTAGTAGAGCTGAGCAAGCGATGCATGGCACCCAGCACGGCTACCGTGGAGGAGATCGATCATTCCATTACCAATGGCAACTGCAATACCCTCCGGCGCAGTGCCAGCAAGCGCTTTAAGCGTCAGGTGAGTCGAGATCATCGCTTCCATTAGACTGTAGAGTGGGTCCCCGGCGGATTGATTGAGCTTGCCTGCTCGTCATCGCATTGCAGTGAACCAAACCTTGAGGCCGTAATTGCATAACCACCGCATTATCCATTAGTATGTATCGGACAGCGATCAATTATGTATGAGAAGCTCAGGTGCATCGCAGGGATTATTAATCATCTACAGAATGATCTTCACAGAGCTTAGAATCGAATTTGTATTGACCAAATGTTACCAATTGGCACAAAACGGCTCAAGAATTAGTTAGCGTATTGGAGTTTCAGGGCGTTTCCTGTTGATGATCGCAAATATTTGCTTATTTATTAAGCTCTTTAAATATGATTCATTGTCTGTTGTGTGGAATGAAGGTATTTTAAGGCGGGGAATGTCTTGGTAGTAAGTGGAATTCTCCAATTAGTATTGTTATTCAGCTATTAGAATAGCGATTGCTATTCTTATAGGACTTATGACTATACTACTTTTGAGAAATGCTAGAATTTCGGATTTCTAGGGATCTAAAGAAGCAGGAATTGTTTTGGATATAGGAAAAACATATATTCTATTGAAATTATTTAAGTAATTGAATATATTTCAGCAAGTAGCTAAAGAGCATTTGATAATCGCCTATTTCCCCATTTATCTAATCATCGACTGCAATTCTTATTGACTTGTTGCCTATGCTAGAAACGTGTTTGACATTTTCTCGCCGTGTTTATCTTGCACAAATATTGTGAAATATTGTCGCCAGCTCAGGCTGTTGATCTAACTGTGTGTGTATCCATCTATCTATGTTACCTATCCAGCCAACCCTGGCCTGGCCCGGCTCGGCCCTTCTATAAATATTTAGTGCACGGTTGGGGGGTGGTGTCAGGACGTTGACATATTTCAGCGCCTAACTCGCTTCCATTGAAGAAAGTAGACGAAAATAAAACCAAACCAATTTGGCAACACTGTGGAAAAACTCGAACTGCATTTGATATGCATTTTATGCCAACAGAGGCGGCAGCAGCAGCAGCAGCCAAAAGGCGACGACGATCCATGGATTTCCACGATCCATGAGATCGCCTTTGGCCAAGACATGAAGCAGCTGCGCAGCCAGCGCTGACTGCAACTGCAGCGGCGGCTGCGACTGCAGCTGTGTGTGCATTTCTACACCCACTTGGAGCTGCCTACACAAATAGAAGGCAAAGCCACAACAAAACATGTAGGAACTTCGGGGGGTGAGTCTCTCGACTGCCAGATACCACGCATTTTCTTTGTTAAATACAAATTACAACTTTAGCTGACATTTTATGAGAAATAATTTATATATATTCTTATATATTTTTGGCGTTCAAGTTTCAATTAGAATTTGATGCAATTTGAATTAATATTACAGAAATTAATCAGAGGATTCTTATCCTTATATATCTCAAAAAACCTAACAGAATCTTTTTAAACTATATTCGGTAATGCCGAGTACAATTTCCAATTCATTATTTAAATATAAGAAAGCATAAATATTTTATAGATATAAATAAAAATCTTTAAACAAGATCTTCGCAATAATTAATTAGGAAGTCATATTAAATCGAAGTCTACAATTCCAGCTAGATTATGAAATTTGGAACATATAGATTACTATACTAGTATAAGAGTCGCCAAATCTTGCCAAGATGATTCAAATTATCCAACTCGGGCGGCACCCTTATACCCAGGTTCTCTTCCTGCTACCGCTTACCGTCATGGGCAGAGGCCGCGGCTGAAGCGGCGACTTCGCTGCGACGCAGCCTGCTGGTGCTGCTGCTGCGGCTGCGGCTGACTGCGAGTGTGTTTTCGTCTGTGCTTCTTTTTCTGTTGTTATTGTTGTTGCCGTTGTCTTTGGGCTTGTTTTTGTTTTTGGTTTCGTCTCAGCTCGCGGTGTGTGTTGTTGTCGGTGGGTCCGCAGTCGCTGCGCTTGGAGCAGGGCCGTCAGTACGCTGAAAACTTTGCCCAGGTTCGGTACGGAAATCGAAGTGGAGGAAAGACTGCGCGACGCCCACGGTGAAATTCGATGTTGTTACCAGTTGTAGTGCTGCTAGTGCTGCCGAAGTGGATTTTAGTGTTTTGTGTGCCATGACGATTCTGGCTGTCACTCGGTCTGGACGGCTTTAATTCATAACTTGCTGGCGCCGTCGACTTCGTCGCGTTCGTGACTTGAGTCTTGCAGTGCAATCAATCAGTCAAGCCAAGTCAGTTCGGTGGTCCATCGATCGATCGCTCGATGATTGGCCGTTTTCAGTCGCGCAATTGTCTAATGTCAAAGCGCTAAGTGCTCCGGCCACATAAAGCCAGCCAGCCAGCCAGTTCCAAGGTTCCGCGGGCGCTCCAGTTACCCAATCGTCGTCTACTTCCCGCTCCGCTTCAGACTCTGGCTATTGTGTATCTTCGCATCTGTGCCTGTACCTGTATCTGCATCTGTATTCGTGTTTGTTTGCTCTGGTCATGCTCCGCGGGCTGGCCATGAGAATTGCGTGTGCCCAGTGATCGCATAACAGCCAGCCATGTTCCTTAAGCCCAAAAGTTTCGAGCAGACGTTGCGCGGCGGAATCGTTCCGGCTGTGCCTGCTGCCCCGGGATCGGGTTTGAACCCCTCCTTCCACAAGGGTTGCACAGGCAAGGCGCACGCCTGCGGCACCAGCAAGTCCCAGAGAGTTCCGGCAGCGCCACCAGGAGGAGGATCCGGAACGGGCTCCAAGGCAGGCGGGCGGCAAACGCCCAAGGCTCAGCGCAAGAACAGCATCAGTTCAGAGACGATCAGTGAGAGTGGCTCGGAGAACTCTACCAGCTGGCCCTCCTGCTCTTTGGCAGCTGTTCCCACATCTGCTCCGCCGCCGAAACCGCCTCGTCTGGCGGCCACTAAAGCTAAGGAAGCCGCTGCTGCCCTAGCAAATTCCCCGCCACAGGCTCCAGTTACCCCAGTTTTTGAGCGTTCCACAAAACGATCCCTCAGCTTCCGGGCCAGCAATGGTGGCAAGCAAGTGGATCAAAAGGTCTCCCCGGTCACATCCACTTCCATACGTCCGCCGTGGAACAGTTCCGCTGTAGCTGCGTCCAAGTTTGCCGCCGCTGCTGCCAGTGCCCCCCAGTCGCCCAATCCAAGTGCGCGGAGTTCGTTCCGCCGACGACGCGATGCCCAGAACATTGGCCTACAATGGCCGGCCGTTTGGGCCACTTCCCTGGCCGCCAACTACAAAAACTACGATGCCGTCGTAAAGCAAAAGGTGCGCATAAAAAACTACACTTAGCTGCAGGAAGATGGGTTTATTTCGGTGGGAAATCGAAGTTTATATTGAAAGGGATTGGTATGGTGTCTTTGAAATAGATAAATTCCATTTATATTGGTTTTCCTGCTGAAGTTGGATGTAAATAATATATAGCTGATCTCAAAACTTTTTAGTTTTCCCAAAAGAACGAATCCAAATCAGGTTGGCCAGTGTTCTATGCGCGTTGATAGCCAACGAAAACTTTCTAGTACTTCGATGGGTGCAATAAAGAAACAAATGAATGGACAAACCCAAGCAGGGGGCGGCCAAAGAAAGATGGAAACGAACCGATCGATCGATCGATCGATAGATCGCCAGACCATGACCCAATGTACGATTTAGTTGTTAGACCTTTTATTATTATGCTCGGACGACGGTGCGTGGGCCGACAAATGCGAAGCTCATAATTTACGGCATGGTTCGTTCGGTCTGCGTCTTGTCTTGTCGCTGCATTTATGGCGGTATGGCTTTATGGCTCAATACGCCTGCGAAGCCGTCGAGCGGAAGTGTTCATTTAGCTCCGAGTTAGCGACGCGGCGTGGCCGCCTCTTTAAAGTTCTGATGGAAACGGGTTGCATAATGCCATAAAAAGATAGCTGGATATGAAATCCAGACAGTAGTTAGAAGTAGCTTTCGGCAAGCTCCAATCTTATCCTATCGTACGTAGCCTATACTATCCGCTATCCAACTTAATTAGTTAGGTCTTCTGATGTCTCTGTCTCTGTCTGTGCTTCATCCACCTCTTCTGCGTCTAATTTGTGTGCTCATCATCATCAACAGCTGCGGCTACGGCTGCGGGTTCGTTGACTTCGCCGTACAGTGGAGTGCAAGAAGCATTGATTGACAGTGGACATGCGCCCGGGGAACTACTTTGTTTATCTTAATATTCCTCCAAACAAGTTCAACTCGATTGATGAGTGTGTTCGCTGGCTGTGAATAGACGACTCGGTGCCCCAGTTGGAAACTTTTTAAGCGGGTCCAATGCGTTAAATGAATCTCGAATAACTAGACATACATAACTCAGTTGCTACAGTTAAGTGGAGTAACGACTTCGTTTAAACAATGAGTTTCAAGGGTGTCTGCCGTTTAAACTATATTTATTTTACGAGTGTTTACCAGACTGCAAGCAACGGGAAATATTTTCAATTAAAGAATGTGTAAAGTGGGATTATTTCCACAATATAAGTATTAAATACGAATCATTTAGGAAATTACCCTAAAAGTTCCTTCATCATAAATCATGTGGGTTAAACTAACGCTAGAACTCCATATCCCACTTTCTGCCATTTAATTACAAATCTTTAAACAACCGTTTCGAAACGACCCATAAAAATAAAGTGACTAAGAGCCTAATGAAAGACTACATTCGATTTCCTTTTAGCCGATCCGCCGGTACTCGCAATGTCTACAAAATTAATTAGTTCCCCTCGCACACTTTCCCCGAATTGCACTCTTAATTGAGGGCTATTGAACCTTGCACAATATTTTCATAATTCGGCAGAAGAACCAGCGAGGACGAGGAGGAAGAGGGAGAGATCTTGGCGGGCAAGCAGGCAGGGAGGAGATCTTTGTGAGCTTGGGAGGCTGCCGCTACGGCTAAATGCCATTTATAGCCACAAATGTGAACTGGCGACGACGCGACGTTGGTGGGTTGCATAATGGCGCATCCGCGTCGTCGTCGGTTTGGCTGTCTAGCCCAATAGCATTTGGCGCGTCTAGGCGGCTAATTAGGATTTAGAAACATCGTCAAATTTAGAAATGCACCCAAAATAAACCGAAACTCTGCCTTCTGGCTGCTGGCTTCTGCCTGCGATGGTGGAGTAGGGATAATAAATGGAATAAATGCGTGAAAATGTTTCCCGATCCACGCCGAGATCCGTAAATAAACTCGATGTGCACCCCACACCGCCTTCATTGCCGCTGCTGCTTCAGTTAAAGTTGCGCCGACAAAATGTTGACCCCAATTTAACTCAAATTTTGTGTTTTGTTTGTTTGTTTGTCTTCCATCTTTTTGCAGAGCCGCCACGAGAATGGCAATGGAGGCAATGGAGTGGCAGGCGGCGAATCGGGAGAAGGAGTGTCCCATGAGCTGGAGGCGGATATGGCGGATGGCACTCAGCCGGAGCGTGTGTGGCTGGTGCATCGCGGTGGCTTCACTGCCGCCATCCGTCTGCCAACGCCCTCGTCTGGGCGGGATGAGGAGCACAAGCTAAATCTGCGTCTCCTGCACAACGGGGAGCTGCTGACCGTCGACGAGGACGATGTGGAGAAGCAGAATAGCCCCGTCTTGGACCTAGCCGAGGATATTTGCGAGCTAAAGTATTTGAACGAGGCGTCAGTGCTCCACTGCCTGCGTCAGCGTTACGCCAGCAATCTAATCCACACCAAGGCGGGGCCCACACTGCTCGTGGTCAATCCCATGGCACCGCTGTCCCTCTACTCCGAGAAGGTAACTGGTCTTGCAACCAGATCTGCATCTGAGCGCGTTATTTATCGGCTGCTGTCTTTCGTTCGTAGGTTGTCTCCATGTTCCGCGGCTGCAAGACGGAGGACATGCCGCCCCACGTCTACTCACTGGCCCAGACCGCCTACAGGAGCTTGGTTGAGACGCGGCGCGACCAGAGCTTGATATTCATGGGCCGATCTGGTTCTGGCAAATCCACCAGCTTCAAGCATGCGCTCAACTACCTGGCGTTGGCAGCTGGTAAGTCTAACCCCATTCGTAGGAGCACTGGAGCTGCTGCTGCCGCAGTTGCATTTTTTGTTTACATTTTGTGTTTTCCTTTTGGCCGTAGGCTGCTGGCCCAGTTTGCTTGGTGCCACACCAAAATGCAATCTGCGTTCGATTGTCTCATTTGCATTGTTGGCCAAGAAATGCAGCTGCAATTAGTCAAGCCTCCAATTCGGTTTCATTGTTAGATTTATGACCCAGAAAGGGGAACTGACGGTATCAGGGAAAATGTAAATTGCCTAGATAAATATTATTCAACTTGATTACACAACACATATTGGCCGAAGAAAATTAGGCACAATATGAGATTACGAGAATCTAAATCGTAAAATTATTAATTCAACGAAAATGCAATGTTTCAAGATGTTAATCAAAAGAGAAACCAGAAAATGTTTTAAAAGCAGTTTAAAATATTTAAATTTTATAAACCCTAAACTAATAGATCGAAATTAATGTATTGAATATTGCTTTAAACATTTAAATATCGTTATTATTAAAAAACACAATTCAAAAAGCTTACTTCGGAAAGGCAAAGCTAGCATTTTGCAATTAAATCGGGATGCCGAAATGGAAATCGATCATCAATAAGCCAAAGTTTATTTTATTTTAATTTTGAAAGTTCCTAGGGACTTTATGTATTTATTTATTTATTATGTATGCTATATCAAATCTATATCATTACTTTATGGTTTTAAAACCATTACACAAAGCCGCTTTAATTTTATCTTTATTGAATCTACTGAATCCAGTATCAAAAAAATGTGTATTTTCTGCCATCGTTTATAATTTCCTTAGCCATTAACAAAGTTTTATTCAAAACAATATTAAAATACAATCCTTCTTTCTTTTATCATTTAATATAGCCAACAGATGTTTTATAAATGACAATTAAACTTAAAAGAAATCAAAACAACGCTCTTATTCAATTGATATTCCCTGTTTTTAGGTGCCTATAATAACTTTATAAACGCGGAGAAGGTCAATGCCCTGTGCACGATTCTGGAGGCCTTTGGAAATACGAGAACTTGCCTCAACTCGAACGCTACCCGAATGACGCAGCTGTTGAGTCTTGACTTTGACCAGACTGGACAGATTGCATCCGCCTCGCTGCAGGTGAGCCCAAATTCAATGCCAGACATAGACTGCTGCTCATACCTTGGCATCCTTTCAGGTTCTGCTCCCAGAGCGACAGCGAGCCGGACGACGTTTGGCCCACGAGCACAGCTTCCACATCATGACACGCCTCCTGGCTGGCGCCGCTGGCTTACTGCAAAAAGAGCTGCACCTGGAGAACATATCCTCGGAGGACAGCCATCCGTTTATATCGCTCTCCCAGAAGTTGGAAGATCGCCATCGAGCGGCAAACGACTTCATGCGCACGGTTCAGGCTTTTGAGACGCTCAACATTGATGCGAAGGCTGTCCGTGGAATCTGGAGCATTCTGGCGGCCATTTACCATTTGGGCATCGCGGGTGTGACCAAACTAGGCACTGGATCTACAGCCCGCACGCAATTTGCCAATCCCACGGCAGCCCGCAAGGCTGCGGGTCTGCTGGGCGTTAATCTAGAGGATCTGTCCTCGGCTGCCTTTGGTTTAACACAGCCGAATGCCCCCAACGGCGGCCTGAGTCCGTCAAAGTCGCCCACTTCGGACACTGGCCACGAGTGGGCATGGGAGTGCTTGGAGGCGCTGGTCATTGGCCTCTACTCGGAGGCCCTGGCTGCAGTGGTGGCTTTGATCAATCGACAGATCTGTACCTCGGCCCACACCATAGCCTCGATTATGCTAATCGACACGCCCGGCTTCCAGAACCCGGCCAGCTGTGGCCAACAGGTGGGCGCTACGCTAGCGGACTTGCGTCACAATTACCTGCAGGAGCGCCTGCAAATGCTCTTCCATCACACCACGCTCGTGGCCCCTCGTGACCGTTACGCCCAGGAACTGGTGGAGATTGAGATGGACCAGGCCTCGGAGTGCCATCCAGGACCGCTGATCTCGCTGATCGACAAGGCGCCCCAAAATCACGTGGTTCGCTCTTCGCAGCGAGATTTGCGCGAACACGATCGACGCGGAATGCTATGGTTTGTTTAAATTTACCATCAGAGAGAATTTGTTATTGATTTCTCCTAATTTTTTTTAGGCTGCTCGACGAAGAAGCTATATACCCGCACTCCAACGATGATACATTACTCGAGCGCTTGTTCTCGCATTACGGTGACCGAGAGCATCACACGCTTCTACGCAAATGCGCCGGTCCTCGCCAATTTGTACTTCACCACCTGCAGGGCACCAATCCCGTCCTTTACGCTGTCGATGGTTGGGTCCGCAACAGTCGCGAGCATCCCGGCATTCGAAATGCTGTGTCACTGCTGCAGGGCAGCAGTCGGGAGGAGATCAATCGTCTGTACATTGGCTCACTCACCCGAGGATCGGGGGCAATGGTATTCTGCGGCTCGTTTGCCGGCTTGGAAGGAACTCAGTCTCTGCGTCGCGTCTCCAGTATACGACGCTCCTTTACTACGGCTGGGGTGAAGCGCAACTCCATTATGCTGCAAGTGAAATTCACTGTCGATGGCATCATCGATACGCTGCGTCGCACCGGCACTCACTTTGTCCACTGCTATCTGCTGCAACACAATGCCGGCAAACACACTAAGTTCACGGCGAATGGGTCTCCAAGTTCAGCTGTCGGTCAGGCGACCAGTGAGGAGGAAATGGTCAATGTGCCACTATTAAGGAGTCAGGTGAGAGCTCTTAGCAAAACAATTTGCTAAAAAAAATGTATTTAAATTTATAAGTCAATTAATTTGGAGTGGATTAAATATTAATCTATATTTCTAATTTCTCTCTTTATCAGCTACGTGGCTCCCAAGTTCTGGAGGCGGCTCGTCTGCATCGTCTTGGTTTTCCCGAATCTGTGCCATTATTGGAGTTCGTGCGCCGCTTTGGCCTGTTGGCTGGCGATTTGGCCAGCAACAAGGATGTGAGCGTGGAGCAGATATTGGCTGTCAATGAGCTGGATGTGGCTACCTATCGCATTGGGCCTAGTCAGGTGAGTTGTTGAATTTTTCATTCTTAAAACTGAGAATACGACTCGTACTTTATTATGAGAACTAATACAACGAGTTTTTATTAGTACTTAATATACAAATCAAAACAAAGTATGATAGTTAGACGACATATAAATAAAAAATAAACAAATAAGTTATATAATATATCGAAAACAATGTTTTGTTTAATAGCATCTCGAAAATTTCGTTCAGTTTTATATATATTATAAAATTTGAAATATGGAAGAATGTCGCATTTATAGAATTTCAATTAGGCGGTTCCTTCATCATCCAAAGATATGGCTTGTTCATTGGTCTAAACATAACTCGCGTATTTATTGACTTTCATATAATACGTAAATTATTTAATAAGATGCAAGTGATCGACATTCCAATTGCGTATGCTATTGGCTCTTTTTTTTATAAATTTATATTAGAATAGGCGGCGACAGGTTTTCAGCCAAATATTTCTTTTTATTTAATTTTGCAATTACCACAGTCGTTGAACCAGTTTGATTGGCAGAGTCTCTGTTTGTTGTTATTGTATTTTACTCTCACGTTCCTATAAGATTAATCGCTATTTTTTGAAGGTAACTCCTAACTAATTGTTTTTACTCACGCGTAATTAGTTGGTTAAACCGCCGATGAGTTGACATTGACATTAGCACGTTCAATAGTAACTGTGCCAAGAAGGGCAACCTAATCAAATGTTGAATTTGATCAAGGAACGGATTGGGATTGGGGTATGCTCTAGTTTTATTTCGGGGCTAAATAAGTCGTTTTTATAAAGGGAACTCACGTGGTAAAGTCTTGAATGCTTCAGTTTTTCTTAGTAACTAACAAGAAATACGATTTTGAATTGAATAACATTTTATTCTTTGTACGAAATCACTTTGCTTTATTCGCATTCTTTGGGCTAAATGGCTAGGACTTAATGGCTACGAATTAAAATATATATAAATCACTTTTTGGTCGGTCGCAACTCGCATTACTCGCTCGTGCCGTCTACCCTAATCGTTGGCGTCGCTTAGCCGTCTCCCGAATGGTGGATGGTATCGGCCGACGGATGTAGACCAGGCCATCGCCGGTGCCATATGGAGATCGTTGTCGAGTGCTCAGATAGAAGATACCTCGCTTTGGCACCGCCGGCTCACCGCCCATGAACTCGTCGCCGTTGCATGTCTTGGTGGCACCACCGTTGCTGCAGCTGCAGGTGGCCGAGCGAAGTGCCTGCGCCGAGCTGCACCGCACGGCGGCAAATGACTTGGGCCGACGTACTGACTCGGCGAAGTAGAACACGGCTGCATAGTGGTCACACACAAAGTCGAATTCCGTGGCCGTGGCGTTCGGACAGTGCGGCTGTCCAAGGCCCCAGTTGACAAAGAAGGAAGCCTGGCTGAGCTTGGTGCTGGGATTGCCCAGGAGCGTCAGATCCGTATGGATTGACTCCACATATAGGGCGTCATCGTTGGTTAGTCGGTCCTCCGGTCCCAGACTTAGTTGGGTGAGACCAGCGGGGTCGAGGGCGAAGATAGCGCCCAGGCGGTAGGGCTTCATTATCTTTCCTGTCAGGCCAGAGATGTGACTGCCGGCACTGTGACCCACCAAATAGATTTGCTCGTAAGGAACACCAGTGTTGTCATGCAGAAACCGCAGCAACTTGGCCACGTTACCGGCTATCGAAGCCAGTTGCTTGGACACACGTCCATAGTTGATGTCCATCGCCTGGCGACTCCAGTCCAGGATGATGACATTGTAATTGCCGCGGGATAAGTAGGCATCCTTCAGTACAGCATTCGAGCAGGTTGTGCTTGTACCTGCCCAGCCATGAATAAGAACCCTGAGAAAGTCGGAAATGTTTAATAAATTAGGAATTTGTTAAAAAAAAACATATTTATTATAAATTATTGCCATGCTAGAAAGCAAATCGCTTTAAATGCAATACCAAATAGTATTTTGTATATGTAATATTTTTTACAAACTAGCTACGTTCTTGTTTAGAAGTAATTAAATATTTTGAAGTTCCTTTGATAAAAACAAAAGTATATCTACAAATTTCTCACATATAAAAATAAATCATTGTCTGTTTGTTTAATAACAGAAAATATTGGCATTAATATCCTTACCTCACTGGCCATTTGGGATTAAAGTGCGAGTTCTTCAGCATGCTAATATCTCCAGGTCGTAGAAACTGGCGTTCTTCCGGATTGAGGGGTGTGTAAAGGTCGTAGTGCAACAATTTGGATTGCGAGAGGTTGGGTCTTGTATGCAGGATGATCCCTAGCTCCGTTGAGAACATGCTCTCGATCACATTCGATGTGGTAAGCTCGCACTTACCGCGCTCGTAAGCGAAATACTGGCCGGAGACGAGCTCAACTGAAAGTTGAAGAGGAAAAGGTGTGACATTTGCAGATAGAACTTTTATTTTTTTATCGGGATCTGGATGATAACTCACTTCCCGCTGCGCCGAGCAGCAGCATCAGGCTGAGCCAGCCCCGTAATATATGCATTCCTGCTAACGATCCCATAAAACGATGGGGCCAAAGCCAAAAACCCGATGACAATTCGCGACAAGGCGTCAATTAAAATCCACTTAAGTGCGATTTAAGGTGTTCTGTTGTTTTTCGATTCTCTGTCTTCATTCACGATCCAAATTTTATCACTGGCGCGCGTTTGCACGTTTGTGCCGCTCACTAAAAGAACACGAAATTTCTGAGCGGAGCAGAGCTACCTCCGAATCGTTACAAGCTCCAAGCCGAAGTATTGCAAGATTCTAGACGGAGGCTTGTTTAAATAAAGCGCGCTGCGTTCTGTCTCTGCCGCCGGCGAGCGGCAAGGGCGTCCTCCAGCAGTATCAGCAGCAAAGCTATAGCGGCAGCGCCAGCAGAGCGGTCACTGTCATGATGAATGACCATTAACTGGTTGGAGCGGCCAGCACAGCCGCCAAGTGGCCACTGCAGTCAACAACTTGCGGCAACTGCAGTGGCAGAAAGCCGAACTAAGTGTCGGCAAACACTCCACTGGGTTGTCAATAAAAGGGAAGCGCTCCCTCTAGAATCTCTGCCGAATTCAGTCGATCAATTCAGCCAATCGTCGAGCGATCGGCGGGTCAATAGGCTTTCACTGGGACGCCTTAAGTTATTCATTTATGCGTTGATTATGGATGGTCTTTATGTATACTAAATATATATAAATAATAATGGACACGCATATCTTTGGCTGATTTACAGTTTCGGGTCACCATGTTGACCATCGCTTGAGTTGGTTGATCCGTCCATCGGTGCTTTCTTATATAAGTTAGCCCGCGGTATCATTAATATTAATTGAAAGATTATCGAGCGTTGAGTCAATCAAATGAGCTGCCATTCAAAAGGGATTGCCACTACGACTTGATAGTTTCGATTTATTTAATTAAATAATTGCACGGATTAGCAGCAAGTAATACAGAAATGATCGACAATTATATGTGAATAATATCTTATTTTGCAAAATGTGTTTCTTGTTTGATTGAGCACTTATATTTGTGGCACCTTGCCGGTCCAAGTTCCAAATTCCAATTAGTTGGTTTGATAAACTGGGTCTGTAAACAGAAAGTTTCGAGTCGTTGATCTCCGCTTAGAATTTGGCCACTTGTCCACTTCTCGCTTGAGCTCCATGAGGTACACTGACTGGGTTAAAAGATCCCCAACTGGGTTAGGGTTCAGTTCAGAGATTTCGGCTGTTTTCAAAAGCAGTTAGCAGGTATTTGGTTGAATTTTGGGGCTTAAATGCCTGCTCCTCCTCTCTGTTTTTTTTTTTTTTTTTTTTTTTGCTTAAGCCTCCATTCATGCTCATGTTAACATGTAGATATGTAGATATTTTTTTCGAGATCGTTAAACCCGGGCGAGTGCCTCGCGACGACTTGTTACAAAAAGTTTATTGACAGGATTTACGTTTTAAGGCAAATACATAATAAGTACTTATTGTTATTATGTTCATCTCAAACGCAACGAAACGAGACGCAGCCGAAACTCGGCGTCGTCGTCATTGTTCCGTGTATTTGTCCAAACAATTTGCTGTTACTTTCAATCTAATCGAGAAATTACCTTGGAATTCGTTGGCTGTCATTCGGCGTTGTTCGCCAGGTATTGAAACGTTTTTTCTGGCCACAGCCTCACGTAATTGCTTTTGGCATGCGACGAACAATCGCCGGCTCGTCAGGATACTTTCATTCATTGGCTGTGGCTGAGGCTGCCGCTGGGGCTTACCCTGCAATTATTATATTAAATGACCACCTCTCAATCATTGCGAGATCCCTTTCTAGATGAGTCCACAGCAGCGATCACCTTAGGAGGAAGCCTCAAACTGGTTACGCACAGCCAGGTTTTTAGGCCTAAACAAAGTAAGCATGACTTAACGAATTGATCGAACGATTTCATTTGTCATCGGAGTCTTTCACCAAAATGCCCAATGCTTCTTTCTTTAGTCTCTAATCGAATTAGAATATATTCAAGATTTTGCTTAATTTATGCTGAAAACTAAGACCAATTCACGTTGGTGTTGAGACGTTACTTCCCTGCGAAATCGTAAAGCTCAGAACGGGAAATTCACGTCTTTTTTATTTTTGTTTATAGATCGATTTCGTAAGTGAGACATTTTTAGCGAAAATTTACACCTGGCGAATTTTTTCATGGGGATTGTGCTAAAAGGAAAACCTAATGAATCTTGTGGGAAACTTACTTTTGTTCTGCTTTGTCGTGGGACTCGTGCATCTTATTGTTATTTAAATTTTTAGAGGTGCGACAGAAATCGTATTTAATTTATAGATTTCCAAAAGTATGCAATACTATTTGAATTTAAATTTATTGTAAACAGACCATGAAATGAATTATCATGCTTTATATTACTCAAGAATAAATACATATATATTTATAATATTTATATTTATAAAATACTAAATTTGCCAAACAATAGGTAAATAAATAAAAAAATTTTTACAAAGTCCCATGGGATAATAAAGATTTCTTAAGTCAATTTCCAAAAATCGTGTCTTGATGAGCAGGCTCTATAGCATTGGACCCAGCTGTGGCCGGGACCCATGGGAAGATATCGGTTACATGCAGCTTCCCTGGCTTCTCTGCTTGGCTGGTCGCCTGGGCTTCTAATTTCCTGTTCTCAGGTCTGCAACTGTGAATCGAACTGTGCTTCTGGGCACTGGCTTGCCCAGGGGCTCGGTGGTAGGTGGTGGTGGTCGGTGGACGGTGAAGTGATCATAATAAAGCCACTACTTGACGTCACTGGCAGTCAGTCCAGTTTGCTTGCGGCTCTTCCTCCGCTCTGTATCTGCGATGACGCTGGCTGCTTTCACGGTCAAGTTCATCTCGCCATTGTTGCTGGCTGCCTGGCTCTCGGGTGTAGAATTCCTCCGATGTAATCTCTGGCGAAGAAGATGAACGGCGACTTCTCTGCGCAGCTCAGTTGGATTTCGCGAGCTCTCGACGAGATGTGGTCGGATAAAAGCTCCGTCTGCCTGCCATGGGGCAACGCCAACGCCAGTGCCAGTGCTATCCGATCATCCCGTGACAGTGATCAGCTCCTGAGCCTATTTAGCCAGCTCTGTGGCGGTGGAGCGGGGTCGGAGGAGCTTCCAGTCCTGGGTCTACTGGCCGTCGCTAGTGCTGGCTGTGCCATTGTCGGCCTCTGGCTTGTACGTACGGGAAAGTGTCCAAATCCGAATCCGAAACCAATACCGATTCCCCTCCGATTATGATTACGAACACACGCACAGCGACAACGCTGTCGACTTTCACCAAAAAAAAAACAACGAAAAAACGCTGAAAAAAACAACTAAAAACAGCGAGCAAAACAAAAATCCAAAATGACGTTGCAACCTGCATTCGCCTCGCACAGAAACCACATTTGACCAGTGCACATTAAAGTTTTTTTCCTCTGACCAAAGTGAAACTTCCAGCGTTCGCTTTCATTAGAAATGCCAGGGGGAGTGGCACATACGCCTCGTTGGCTGATGGTTGTCTGGTTTCCGAGTGTGTTTGTGGTTACATAACCACCTCCGAGGCGGGTTCTGTCAACGACGCCATCGGGAGGAGGGGCAGGTGGAGAAATTACCACCCAAATCAACTCCAAATTAGCTCTCCCAAGATCGAGTCCGAGTGTGGAAACAAAGACCCGCTATCGAGACACGAAAACTTCATTAACGCCTCCCCGTGGAAGGGGGCGCGGCTGGTGTCTTTAGTAGCTTTAATCTCCAGGCCCACGGGACGAGCCCTGCATATGTAAACTAGTTTTTAATTATGAAACAATAACCAGGAAGCTGCGTGAGATGCGTTTCGCCGGGCTCTGTAATCTCATCATCGACTTCTTGGCCGGACTTGTTTTCATCGGTTTTCGGTTTTCTTGTAATTGCCTCAATTTTGTGGCCACGAAGGGTACAGCAACAGGGAAGCCCCAATGACATCGTTACAGCGGATTCTCTGTCACGAGCTGGGATAATTATGGTTAATCTACAAGGATTTCCTGATCTTAAAATGCGGCATAATGTATAATTGTCTTGTGAAAATTGCATAGCTGTTATAGATTTTATTAAGGTTGCAAGGCGATGGCCCAATTCATTTTAGATAACTGTTTTTATAAGTCACGTTCAGATTTTTTGCTTATTTTATGTGCTACTATTTAGTTTGAGCTTTAAATGAGTTCAATACATATTTTACGATATACTTTACTGACCATGTTGCATAGAATACGCTCTGGTTAACGACCTTTCAACCATGTTGCAACCTTTAAAGTCTAGACCACTGGCGGCCTATACCAATATTTGTTTGTCCCCAATGAACATGGCACTTTTGCCATGCCCATCCGTGGCTGGATCCCTTTGAATCTTTTGTGCGGCAGCCAGGGCGAGTCCAATTGCTGGCAATGAAAGAGCAAAATGGAAACACAACAAATAGCCATAGCTTTCGAGGGCATTTCCAGACCTAGTCTATTGCCTCACTTGTTTCGCTTGTGAGTGCCTTGACTGCGATGATGATGATGAGCAAGCGTGATGATGATGTTGATGGGATGATTATGCTGGGTAGCTGCAGGTCGAGTATGTGTGGCCAATGGTGGCTGGTAATTAGCATCGTCGCTCCAACTTTACGATCGGCGGCGGCGGCTGGTGCATTCACTCGGTGCCCCTTTCCCTCGGCCAATTACCAGCGACCGCGACCTCAGCCAAGTCTGTTTTGTGTTGTGTTGTGCTGTGTTTGGGTTATGCTGTGCTGCTCCGAGCTCCGCGCTGTGCTTATGTGCCAGCCGTTTCTCGATAAGCCACTTTCGAATGCAGAGCCAGCATTTGGCTCGGACTCGGACTCCGTTGCTTTGGCCAGCTAGCCAGTTCAGTTCAGTTGCGTTGCTGAGCCCGAAGAGAAAACACCATACCACATCCACACAAGATTTGCCGCCGCCGCCGCCCAAGCCGAGCCGTGAAAGTGCTGCACAGTAGACAGTGGACAGTGGACATTGAAAAGGAAACTGCAATTTATTGCGAAATTATATGCACTTTTACTCGCCATACCGCCGCCAGTCGCTGGTCAATTGCTTTACATAATCCCAGGGCAATGTACAAGCACACGGTCAAGTCCAAATTGGCCCAGGTGCGCAGCAGTCCTTCGCCTGCTGTGGCCGCCACGCCCGCCCACGCCCCAAACAAGCATGGATTGGGGGCGGGCAAGAAGTTCTTTTCGCATATTCGCCACAAGATCGAGGACAATCTGACGCCCAAGTTGAGTGGAAAGCTGTATTGTAAGGGCAGCAAGCACACCAGATCCATGAGTGCCCTCTGCACTGTGGACGGAGGCTGCGTGGGTGGCAAGTACACGCCCAAGGTAGTGCCAGTGATTCCTGTTGCGCCCCTCCAGTTGGCCAACCAGCAGATGACCAGCAGCGTGTGCAGCTATGTGGACAGCGACGAGGAGAGCCACATGAGCCTGAGTCTGAGCCTGGCCCAGCAGTCGCTGGAGGACGAGATATTCGCGGAGCTGGAGAAGGTGGCCCACGATGAGAGCAAACTGAACGAGGTGCTTCAGAGCTTCGATCACATACTCAACGAGTATCCGCCGCTAGAGGGGATTCCGTTAGCTCCGACAGAAGATCTGCCCGCTCCACCGGCAGAGTTCTGCGATCGCCAGCCGATGATGTTGGCCAAGTCACACAGCACCCTGAGCATAGGCCGGACCAGGATGCAGCTCTATCAGTCACCAGAACTGGCAGGATCAATACTGTTGCTGCGTGGCGCAGGAGGCGACTCGAGATACAATTCTTTAAGCGACCTCAGCGGCAGCAGGATTCCGGTGCGAAAGCAATCGAGTCTCCGCAAGCGCAGCGAGAGTTTCTGCCTGGAACAACCTGTGTCCCTGAGACCGGCCAATAAGCAGCGCACGCGCTCCATGCTGACCCTTAATACAGTAGCTCGTCCTTCAAGAGCACCAGCACCAGCTCCAGCCCACGTAGTCATGCCGAAGCGGGCCAACTCCAGTCTGGAGCAGCGCCAAGTAACCGCCAGACCAGCAGCCAGGAGAGCCAATTCCACCCTGAAGTCAGCAGCCTTGAAATCAAAGTCACCCAATGCCAACAGCGACGAGCTGCTGGTCAAGTGTTTGGCCAAGGGTCAGGAGATCCTGCGACAGGTAGAAAGTATGAACTCAAAGCCGAAAAGAACGAGCAGTCGAGGCGTCACCAAGGAGCACTGGCAGCTGGTGAGAAACAAGAAGAAGCTGCAGAAGCTTCAATACGCCAACGAGGAGAATGTGGGCAGGCCCAAGCTTGAGTCGTGCAAGATAATACCCCCCAAACTGGGCGAGACATCTGACAAAAACCAGGAGCTACTCGTTAAGGTGGTGCAGGAGGTGAAAACCCCAATCCAGGCACCTCTTAAGAAGCCGACCAAGGAAATTAGGGCGGAGCAGGCAGAAGATTCAGATGACTCGGGACACATTAGCAATACGCAGCTCTCCACGTCCACTTCATCCACGAGCAACTCCACTGGAAGCCTCTGTGAGTCCGAGGGCGATGAGGCAGAGGAACAGGTGCCTTCGGAAACAAAGAACTGCACGAAGTCCAACAAGATCGCCGAGCTGCTGCAAAAGTTCGAGGCTGCTGCGGCAGCCGGAAAGCAGAGTGCAGCCACCGCAACGCATAGCCACTGCCAAACGTTGGTGGCCAGCAAAATGGTGGCCCAAGTACAAGCGGTGCGCTGCATCCAGACCCAGGTGGAGATCTACCCCACTTACACGAAAGAGGTAACTATGCAGCTGCACTGACCAGGCAGCGGCAGAGCCGGGCCCGCTTCCGATCATCCCCCCCAGCCACTCCAATCTTAACACTCAGCTGCATCCACCACTGGGTTTGCCTTTATCTATATCTAACTTATCTAACGTTTGCTGTAAATGGAATAAATATTTATTGTACAAAACCACTTGCTATGGGTTTATCTTTCCTCCTCTCCTCCGGCTGGCACTATCCCTTTCCTCTACCTCTACCGCATTAGCTGTTAGTTTTCCCCGATCTGCCTATATCTGAAGCCTTAACATCTGGTTTCTTTGCGCTTGTTAACTATCTATTTCTGAAATGTCATGAGCAAAACATTTGTATTAGCGTTTGGGTTGATTAACCATTGAGTCATTATTAATTTCTTAATTATATCGAGTATGAACTCTTTGAATAATTATTTATTTATTCACTTACATAATTATTTAAAGTATTTCCGCACGATAAATGTAACATTTTTTTGTCTGTATGTAAGTTATTTCATTCGGAAGTTTGTTTCGATAATATCCCAAAGATAAGGTAGTCAGAATCAATGGTTAATTATTAATAGCTCCATGGTTAATTATAAAAACCTTTAAAACTGATTTTATTATAATAAAATAATATAATTTATTATCTTTAATTTATAATAGTCAGGTTTTTATTATTTAATTATTATGCTAATCAAGAGGGTTTTTATTAATCAGACTCGTAAAGCGACTTACTATATATTGTTATTAAACCATTTGCAAATCAGGCAATTATTTATATATTTATTACTTAGAATGTATATTGCATTTAAAGTTTACAATTTGCTTTGAAAAGGTTATATATCTTTAGAAATATTATTATTCATTCATTATCTCATTCTGTTGACAAAGTTCAATGAGTACACGCGCTTTCTCCAAGTTTAACGCTCATTAACATTTAGTTTTTATTTGTTTTACATAGTAGGAGGCTTAGGCACACCGATTCATTTGCTTCCGAGACGCACTTTAGTTGGCAAAATATTTTGATTGCTTCATACCTGCCACACCACACCCTGTATCATATCATCCCAGTGGCCACATCCGAGAGTCCGTGCATCCAGTGTGCCGCCAGTTTGCGATGACTGAGCCACACACACTCGATGCGACTCTTCGGTTTGCCATTTCACATTGGTTTACTTTCATTTTTGTCTACGTGCCGGGCATAATTAAAATTTCGAGAAAATAGTTTCTCGACTTAGTCGCGAATTCGGCGTTGACAGAGAGAAAGAGTGAGTGAGTGAGTAAGTGTGAGAGAGAGATGGGGGCCACACCTCGAAGGTGCGTCGGGCCAGCAGCTAATTTGTATGGGAACCCGGTGGCCCTAAGTATGCTAAACACCTTTGCCACAGATATTCACTCGACTATGTGCATTTCCACCTGCATGAACCGCCATTAGGAGGGCACCATTCCACTCGACTCCCGCCGTGTGCTGCCTTTATGGCAATATAATGTTTACAATTTCGTTTTCGTTGGCCTCTTCCCGCTTTCACACCTGTCAGAGCTTTGGCATCTTTTTTTTTGCGCACAGGTGTTCCAAATTGAAATCGCCATAGCTCATGCTCTGAATGTTTCTTCCGATTCCACTGCATTAATCTCAGTCTTCATTTGCAAGTCAGACCCACCTTGACCTTCACTTCCTTGAATTGATTTGATTTTGCTTTCGGTTTTCGTTGATTTCTCACATTGTGATTTGCTTATAGGGTTGATTGTGCACCTGACACCTGAATGAAGATGTACATAATTCAGGGAAAATTTAATAAATTATCAAGGAATTATATAATATAATTGAAATGTTATATTCATGCTAATTATTAAATCTTTCCTGCTCCTTTCAGATCCTCTTCCGCTCAGGAGTTCTTAGTGAACTGGAAGCCAAACGCGATGTCCTGCTTTCCGATCGTATTATTCAGCTGCAAGCCTTTTGTCGAGGCTATTTGGCCCGCAAAAAGATGTCCCAGCGACGTGTCCAGGTAACTATTCTGAAGCTCATCATCTATCAATTTATTCTTCTAACTGTTTCCTATGATAACCCCCAGGAATTGGCTGTGCGCTGCATTCAACGCAATGTGAAGGCTTTCCTCGCTGTGCGCGACTGGCCCTGGTGGCGTCTCCTCGTTCGGGTAACACCCCTGCTGAATGTCCACCGCACCGAAGAGCAGCTGAAGACGGCCAACGAGGAGCTGCTAATGTTGCGCGCCAAACTGGAGAAGATCGAGTGCGATCGCAGTGAGGTCAAGGCGGAGAACCAGAAGCTGGAAGCCAAGGTGAGTCAACTTTTCATCTGGTCTGGCGTGGTCTGCAATTAAAATTGCGCCACTTGACATGAAATGTCATCTGCGTGATCTTGTTTGGCGTTGGCAGCGCTCAGATATCTGGGGCGCCAAAAGATTTAACCATTGTGGGCACAGAAACAAAATGCCTCATATATTTAGATTGTATTGCAGTGGCGATGGCGAAATCTAAAGAAACCATTTCTGCTTGATATGAAATCAGAATAAATCAGAATAGATACTATGGCAATGAAAATAGGTATTGAAATGTGGTATTCACTTAATGAAGCATTGGTTTAATTCTAGTTAGTTAAAAAGCTAGCAGAAATACATTTGAAAGTCAATATAATTTTCTAACAATAAATCTACTTGAAAATAGCATAATTTCTTTAACTTTTTTAAAGCTTGATTGGTACTTTCTCAAAAGCAAATATAACATAAAAAATGTTGGATTAATTAAAGATAATCGATTGAATTTCTTAATAAGTTTAAAGATCGTTTACAATTCCCTCGGCAAGCTGTGCGAGAGATGCACAATTTGCTGGTGGATTTCCATTTGTATTATTTGGTTTTTGAAGTGGGCCAAAAATAGCACATTGGGCATTGAACACAAACTGACTCTGACTCTGAGAGTGTGTATATATGTGGTGGAGATGGATGGGATGCGATGTGGATGCTGCGTACGGCAGTGTTTCGCACATATCGCTCGCCAGAATAGCCAGATGTATTTTTAAATGCTCTAAAAGATCATTAATAATACTTTGTCGCGCTACAGTTGAGTTGCAGCTGGGACGGGACGGGATATGCAATAGAATCTGCGCCTGCGACTGCCCTGTCTCGGTTCGATTTACATAATTCTCTAGATCTCCCACCGATGATTGCCAAATTATTGGATCAACAGTTGGCCGAAAG
Organism: Drosophila birchii; assembly: GCA_035046345.1. Classification (NCBI taxonomy): domain Eukaryota; kingdom Metazoa; phylum Arthropoda; class Insecta; order Diptera; family Drosophilidae; genus Drosophila; species Drosophila birchii. Next base: position 10,734,634 of record JAWNOA010000064.1, read on the forward strand.
CAGCGGGCGACCGTGGGACCATAGATTATGTGATAGGCGGAACTGCTGCCGATGTTGCAATTGACTTGGCTCGATGGCGCCTCTCCGGCTCTTTGCAATTTCTTTCTCTCTTTCACTCGCTCGGTCTCTCGTTGGTTTTGCCAAAAAAGCGAGGAGCTTTTTCCGCTTGCTGGCCAGCACCGAAGCAAAATCCGTCCGTACGCATCGCTTAGTCGCCGAGAAAACGTCGCGTACGCCTGAGGCCCGTGGCGCCGTGTCCGGGAGATTCGATGTGATCCGATCCGATCTGATCCCATCTCATCTTGATTCGTCGTTTCCTTGCTGTGCGTGCGCGTATGTGAGAATTATCGCTGCCAAAAGCAATAAAAGCCCGGCGAACATAAAGGAAAATCTGCTGGCGCGTGCACACAAGTTACAAAAAAATTCAGCCCGAGATAAATTTAAATTGCATCAACGGTCTCAAGTTTTTGACAGCCCCTAGCATAGTCCCCATATATAATACCCAGCAATACCACAAAAAATAAAATAAAAAGAACCAAAAACAACGACACCAAAAACCAAAAACTCGATTGATATAACGAACAACGACAAAACGACACAGAAATTTCGAAATTTTGCGAACTGAAAAAGAAAAATAAGAATTCGACAGAAATTGGCCAAGGAAACTTGCACAGAAACAAATACCCGAGCCACCACCACCCCAATCCTCACTCCCCCAAACCCTTATACTTCCGACCCAATCCACTAACCCATCCCCTCTCCCCGCTTGCCACTAATCAGAACCCATGCCTCCCCTGTCGCCTGCTAATGAGGCCACTGCTGACATTGCAGCTTCGGGAGATGCAGAAGCGGATGCTGGGCCTATAGCTTCGGACCGATTGGAGAAGGAGAAGTTCCTGGCCCGAGTGCTGGCAGCCATGAACGGTGGCCCCCGGCTGGGAGCCCTTGGCTCCACCAACAATAGCAGCGGCTCGTCGCTAAACTCTACCCAGAGTGGTTCCGTCCCATTGGCCCGACCTCCCAAGCCGCCGACTAGCCAGGCCCGGAAGCAGATCCGGCTGCTACCCAAGCAGCGGGAGCAAAGTCCTGTGCTGGGCAATGGCCACACCACACGACCCATACCAAATCAACACATCAAGACTACCACCACAACCAACACTACAAACACTAGCAGTAGCAGCATCCTCCATAAATACACCTCACGGACCACGGGTGGCAGTGGAGGCAGCTCGTCGCTTTCATCGTCATCCCTGCTGGGTAATAAGAACGTTCCACCGGAGGACTCTGAAAGCCCGTACGAGATCTCGCTGAAACTGCCACTCAATTCGCTTACAGGAGCGGACAGCGATCGCCTGCGTCTAGTCAACCGTTCACCCAGCCCCGCCTACTCAGTGTCCTCGCGGTGCTCCACCCAGTCCTCGATTTCCAACTATCAGTCCAGCTCGCGCTTGCAAACGCCGCCGCGAAGAATATTCCCGCAGACCTATACCCGGGGATCGGGCGGTGTGGATCCGTACGAGATGCGGCAGCTGGAGAGCTCGCCTGTGGTGTTCGATGGCAATCTGTCGTTCGTCCTTGGATGCCAGCGCCAGCCGGTGCACCAGTCGATGCGTGCCTCGCCCTCCTTCGAGGATCCGCGCACTTCGTCCGCCTATCTCAGCGAGAAGATTCAGAACTTCCTGAAGCGCACAGATCATGTCCAGGAGGAGTGGACGGCCATGGGCAGGCGCACGCGCAGGACGACCAGCGGCAGTGGTAGAGGCGCTGGAGCATCGGACAGTCGATGCACCACGCCGGGGAGCACCTGCTCCGGATTTGATGATTATGATACCATATCGCTGATCGAACGACAGCGCGAACGGAATAGCATGGAGAGATGTGGATCGGTGGGTCGCACTCGCTCCTCCCAGAATATCCTGACCAAGGCCTTCCAGCTGGCCAAGCAGCTGCCACACACCCCGACGTCGCGCGGCAACTCGGTGGCCAGGGATCGGGAGTCGTCGGTGGCCACCATTAGCCTGACCAACGGGGACCACGACGACGACGATGATCGCACCATTCGCGAGGAGGATGATGAGGTATCGTGTTGTCTTTTTGTTGGGCTAACCTTGAGCTTGTCGTTGACACAATTTCCCGCCTCGGTTCCACACTGAGTGCTCTTGAGTGGGGGTGATGATGTCTCCACCCCATAAATCCTCATAAATTCCTAAACAAACACCACCGCCCCAAACGGGATGGGGATATGGGGCTTCCATGCTGCGCTGACATTGACAGCGGCAAAGAATCTCCGCCCAACCCACACCTGAGTCTGAGAAGGAGCATCTATTTTTGGGGTCGGGCATTTCGTGAATCACACGGCGGAATTCTTTAAGTGCGGAGGAGGGAAATATTCCATATTCATAATCATAATATTTGTTGTTTCTCATCTGTGGCATTTGGGGCAAAATAAAAAAATATATGTATCAAAATTCTAGAGGCGATGGAAAAGTGTTCTCCAAAATATATTCTTCTGGAAATAGTATTTTATTCGAAAACTTGTCTGTCCAAATCCAAGAAGGGCAATGAACCGACCTTCTCTGTCTTCCATTTAGTTCGTTTCAATCTGTGTCATGGAAATAAGAATGAATAGGAGCATTTTTTTTGTCAGAAAGTGACGCTTTGATCTATGCCCAAGTAAATGATCCTACGTATGAGTAATTTCCTAGTGTATTATGCGATTTTTAGTCCATTTTTCTTGCCAGCGTATTTCCTAGATTTATAGTATAAACTACGTCAAAGGAATGAGAAATTATACAAATTTCTTTTGTCGTTATTAATTAAAATATGAATTCTTTAAAGAAGTTTTTAATGGTATTTAAAAAATATTATTAGGCAAATCTTATACATCTTATATTCACAACGGATGTAAATATTGCTATTACTTCCTCTTAGTACTTTAACAGTTCAAGGTTAGAAGTTCATCCCACACTATATATCAAAATATATATATCCGCTACTCCCGGCAAATGCTAGTTTTATAAATAATGATCTCACTTGTTTAGACACATGGCAGACAGAAGTAGAGATCGCACAAACTAAAGCCAAACAAACAGTCAAATAATACGATAATAAATTCCCTGAGAAAACTGGAACACAATTAAAAATGAATTCTCTATATCTTCCCAATGTCCTTCGTTCTTTGCAGCTATCCGAGCTGACTGTGGACCTGGCCGAAGAGCGATCCACGGCTCACATAGCCACCGAGCGCCTGGAGGCCGAGACCGCCGAGCGTCTGAAGCTGGAGAAGGAGCTGGGCGATCAGGCCAACAAGGTGAAGAACCTGCAGGAGACGACGGAGAAGCTCGAGATGGAGCTGATATGCGCCAAGTCTGATCTGAATGGCATTTCTGAGGACGAGGATGCCGAAAACGAGGACGGTGGCGGCGGAGTCTACAAGCTCAAGTACGAACGGGTGGCCCGGGAGCTGGAGTTCACCAAGCGGAGGCTGCACACGCAGCATGAGCACGATCTGGAACAGCTGGTCGGGCTCAAAAAGCAATTGGAGAAGAAGGTTTGCTAAAAAGATTAAAGAATTCCCTAAAAGATACGCTAATCTAATCCTTACGCAGCTTTCCGATGCCTACGAAGAAGTTGAGGAGCAACGTCAGGTTGTGGGCCAATGGAAGCGCAAGGCACAGAAGATGACCAACGAGATGAACGATCTGCGCATGCTGCTCGAGGAGCAAAATGCCCGCAACAATTTGCTCGAGAAGAAGCAGCGCAAGTTCGACGCCGAGTGCCAGTCCCTGCAGGATGCGGCTCGCCAGGAGCGCCAGGCCAAGGAGCGTTACGGCCGTGAGAAGGACGTTCTGCAGGCCGAGAAGTTCACGTTAGAACAATCACTGGCGGTAAGTCCATAGTCTTTCCCAGTCGAGTTGGTTTTGTCTTGGGCAACGTGTTGCTAATCGAGGCAACATGTTGACGAAGAAAATGTTGACGGCGGTCGCAAGCAACATGAGTTCCGATATAACACTGACCTGCGGGAAATTGGGTCTTTAGCGGTAGGGTATTGATGTTAAATAATATATAATATATATATATATACATAATATATAAATAATTAGGCAGAAAAGTCTAACAATTGATAGTTTTATTTTTTTTTTTTTTTGATAATTTTTTAGTTTAATTTTATAGGTTCTATGATTCAAGAACCAATATTTGTAATAGTAAAAACTATCTATGCTATTACTGGCTATTTTTAAAATTACTTTTTCGGAAAGCTAAACTAAATCTGCAATATTGATTTTAAATATTAATATTTTCATGCATATATTAGTGAAAAGTCAATGTAAATATTGCCAATATTTTGTAATTAAATCATCGATTTGTAATTAAAAAATAGCTCTTCCTAGAAAAATGTAATTAAACATCGATTACATTTCAATTTGCATTAGTTTGTGTAGGTCAGGTAGGGAGAAGACACTCATATTTGCTGGTCAGTGTGTGGCAGCAAGTGGCGGCACGTTGTGCACATTGCAGCCGAGATACAGATACAGATACTGCATATCTCGGGCTCGGAAACTCGTTCGGCTTGTTTGCCCATGGCCTGCGCCTGCGTTCCGCCTAGGCCGCCTGCCTACCTGCCCACACCGAGCATTCGACACATGCACGCATGTGCGGCATGTGCGACTCGCTCTCTCGCCTAGTTCCATTCCGAGATCTTTCAGTTGTCGGTTCTCGGTTCTTATGTTTTTATCGGCCTGTACTCGAGTAGTTCCCTTCCTTCTGCTCTTTCTCTGTCTCAGTTCGTCGCTCTGTATCTCTGTATCTTAGTGTCGGGCGGTTCGGTCACACATTTGTGGATCTCCGCTTTGCCGCTTTCTTCATTGTTGCGCTCGACAGTAGCTCGACGAACGTCAACGTGCGATAACTGGAGTACATAGAGCTGTCTGTGGCCTCAGTTGCCTTCGTTTCGTCTGTTGCAGTGTTCTTGATTGCTCGGTCTGGCATAAAAAAAGAAATTAAAACGTTGGCGGCGGCGTTCTCATTACGCTTTCGATACTCATAATTAGCTGGCAGAGGAAGAGCCTCCATGGAGGGCGATAACTGAACTGGCCACTGCTGCGATTTAGATACCATAAACCCCGAGGCAGAGGCACACAGAAGAGACACATAGAGACAATTTCCCAGCAAAGCACAAGTACAGCCATGAGTTTCCGCTATTCAACTCGGCTGATGATTCAAGTGAGTCCGAATGGGCACAATGCCCAGATCCAAACTCCAGAAAACTGAGTCCATTAAGCTGACTAAATGAACAACAGCTGCTGGCTATTATATATAAACTAAATCTATCACACGGGAGTGTCTGATTAATTGTGATAAATCCCTAAGAAACTAATAGGAAACTGTATTTAAAATATTTATTTATTTTCCAGGATACCCGCTTAGATCTTGAACTCAAGGAGGAAAAACTCGCTTCGTTGCAGCGCGAATTGGATGAAATGACCTTTGGCGGAGGCACTGAGGAGGAGTTTGCCCAGCTGCGACGTTCTAAGAATGAAACAGAGCGTCGAGCCAAGGAGCAGGAGGAGGAGCTGGATGAGATGGCTGGACAGATACAGCTTCTTGAGCAAGCCAAGCTGCGTCTCGAGATGTCTCTGGAAACGATGCGCAAGGAGGCGCGTCGCGAGTCACAGCAGCGCGACGAGGAGCTGGAGGAGGTGCGCGGCAATGGTTACAAGAAAATTAAAGCTCTCGAGTGCCAGCTGGAGACGGAGCACGAGGAGAGGACCCTGCTGCTGCGTGAGAAGCACGAGCTGGAGCGACGCCTCTCCTCAATGGAGGATCGCGACCGTGTTGACCGCGATGCCGAGGAAGCACTCAACCAGAAGCTGCGACGCGACTTGCGCAAGTATAAGGCCCTGCTCAAGGATGCCCAGACGCAACTGGAGAGGCTCAAGGCGGACACGCCTGGTAAGACGCTCATCCGTCAGCTGCGCAATCAGTTGGAAGATGCCGAGTCCGCGCGAACACTGGCCCTGAAGGCGCGGCAAGCAGCTGAAGCGGAACTAACCGAAGTGCAGGCCATGTTCGAGGAATCACATCGGGGCAGAAACGATGCCGAGGAGCGGGCCAATGCGGCAAATAGAGAGGCGGTCGAGCTGCAGGCACAGATCGATGAGAACGAGGAGGAGATGAGCGAGCTGATGAAGAAGTACAGCGCCACCGTCAAGCAGCTAAATGCTGAACAAATCAACGTCTCCGAGGCAGAGTTCAAGCTCAACGAAATGGAGGCCGAGCGTAACAATCTTAAGGAGCAGGTCACCGATCTGCAGCATCGTCTGGACAACGTCGAGAATCTGGGTGATCCCTCTATGGCCATGATGTCAAAGCGGTAAGTTTTTAAGTTTAAGTTTTACTAATATTATTATTTAAACTATCTACTATTATTATAAAATAACCAACAGCTTGGAGCTACGCACCAAGGAGCTGGAATCCCGTCTCGAACTGGAGCAGGCCACCCGAGCTAGACTGGAGGTGCAGGTGAACCGTCACAAGGAGGCCCTGGAGAAACTTCAAAACGAGGTGACGCAGTCAAAGATGCGAGAGATGCAGGGCCAGGATGCTCTCAAAAAATCGCAAAAGAGTCTGCGCGATATGCGCGAGGAGTTCCACACGGTTTCTAGCCGCGAACAGGAGTCTCTGGCCCGCCGCAAAGATCTCGAGAAGAAGATGGAGCAAATGGAATCAGAGGGGGCGGCCCTGAAGAACGACTTACGTCTGGCACTGCAACGGATTGCGGATCTGCAGCAGGCCATGGAGGAGGAGGGCGAGGAGGAGCTGAGCGAGAGGTAATTACGAATGAAGCTAGCCCATTAACGGGACGCCAAACTAATGATTCTTGATTTTACAATCATTGCAGCGACGAGAGCCTTAGTTCTGTGGGCTCCATCAGCGACCTGGAGGAGCGACTGCGGCCCGTGCACGTAAAGCGCAGCTCACAGCAGTCGCTGAACGGCAGCATCGGTGGCGGCGTCAGCGGAAACGGCACCGTTGTCAGCACCACGCGCACCGTGGTCTTTGAAAAGGAAGACAACAGCCCTAGGTACGCTGATAACGAAGTCAACTCGAACAGCAGACAGCAGCACAAGCATTAAGGCCCAAGCACAGCGTAGACTCTCTCACCCTCTAGTTGTCCGCCTCTTAATATCGCCTATCGCTAGTTAGCTATAGTCTGTAAGGTCTGTTGCTATTGCCGGCTTATCTAATTTAAATAATTAAATCATACATGCAAACCATCCGCCACAATCCACCATCCGCAACCCGCCTCCACATCCACAAATGACCCCAAAACCCAACGCGACAACCGCCGTCAATGCTGCATTGCTCCAAACAACCAACCAACCAACCAACGAATGAACGCCTCCTGCCACCCAAAACAAACTCATAAAAACCAAACACCCGAAAAATGATGCGTGTAAATATGTTAATGCGTATGTGACAAAAAAAAACAAACACTACAACTCCTCCTTCCACTCCGCTGCTCCGCCACGCCCTGCTCCGCTCCTTCCTTCTCCGCGTGTGTATGCGTGTAAACCATTAGCTTTTTCTTATTGTAGAATAACAGTGACGTCCCCATCGTCGCCACACATTCATAAGCTGGCAGTGGCGGCCAAAGCCATACCGGCCTCCAAACCGGACACAAAGCCTGCAGCCTCGGCAGCCAAACGAACGGCGGCCGCACCGACCAGGATGGGATTAACGGTGCCAGTGGTTCACCAGAATGGCCAGCCGTAGTAGACGCATCCTTGTCTGTTTGCGGCCCCCGCGGCTGCAGTTTGTAACTTTTAATTCTTATTTTTTTTATTAGTTGTTTACCATTTTTATTTGATTACTGTTTAGTTCAATATGTTTAACTATTTATTATCGAAATATAGCTACATGATATAATATATGATATATATAAACCCAAGCGGCATTCGCAACTAATGCTAAATCGTAGTTAATTTAATTTGCGCGACAGTCCCTAAAGAAAAAAGTGATTAACAACAAGTTTTTATCTCTCTCAAAACAAACAAAAACAAAACGGAACTAACAACTATAGCCTATTATAGAATATAGTCTCCATTATCCTATAGCCAACTTAAATGAAATTAGTTAAACGCGTTTCAAAATCATAGGAAAGTGTAATGCAATGGCAGTTGAATCCCATATGAACGAGTATTTTACAAATAAATCCCTATTCTTATACGAATCATCATCATTATCATCCCCAATGTAACGTCATCAATTAAAAGTCATCATTAGCTTCATTCATCATGTACGGGAAAGAAATTAAAACCTATATAAGCAAAGATACATTAATATATATATATTGGAATACGAAATTTTGCAGAAATCATCAAAAAATAACAAAAAAAATAAAACAAAATTCATAAAAGTCCTTATTGAAAACTAACAAACCGAATATAAACAAATAAATATATTGTTATAAAACTCAAAAGGTGTGTGTTTTCTTTGAGATGTTAAGCTAACAAAGAGGTGTTAACTATGGCTTAATCGGTTTATTCAGTTTAAGCCAATAGCTATGGTAATTAAGAGTTATAAATATTGTGGCATACTTTTTGGCTCAAATCATTACTTTTAAGTTTTTGTACAATGAATCGTAAATGTAGAATATATTATAATATTGTATATAATAGCCAGCACCAAAGCAGCCCCATCGTGATGTTTTGTTTTCAACCAAACAGGCTTTAAATTGCACCCACATTTGAAAAGGTCACGGAACCACCATGGAAATAAACTCTTCGGCAATTTCTTTTTCCTCAAAGCCATGTCAAAATTGATAATCTTGAATGTTTTTCATCGAATTACATTGCCCCCAAGTTTGAAATCAATGCGCAACCATCAAAAGTCAGTGCCTAAAAATGGCACACGAGCAGCACTTGGCCCAAAACAGAACTTCCGGGTAAGAAGTCAGTAAGCCAAGCCGCCTCTTAAGCTCACCAGCCACGATGATTTATTTGGGTAAACACGCACGCTGCCTAGGTCGAGGTCAAATGTGTAGGACTAAGGCCGGGCCCATATCCAGACCAGACCAGGGGCTACAAATCTGGCACCCACTTACCCGTGCCTCTGGCCCAAACCGGAGCCAAAAAGCCATTAAGTGGCACCGTTTCGCAGTCGCCATCCCGGGTGACTTTGAAAGTTGCAGCCAGCGTTGGTCCCACGCCCACGCCTGGAGTCCCGGATCGGTCACGAATGAAAGCCAGGCACGCAAGTTGCCCGCTTTTTGGGGGAAGGCCCTGAGCACTTGAAAACACTTGTTGTATGTCAAAGCCGGAGGCCCAGACATCAATCAGGCGTCTGACATCCATAAAGCCAGCCGAAATGGCTTTCCAATCAAGGAGGGACATCAACAGGTGTTGCCCGTTGTTGGGGAAACTCTGGTCCCGGCTCATCCTCCCCTGGGGAGTCCCCGTTTTGAGGCCGCGCACTGCCGTGCGCTGTCAGCGGAGCTGAACTCAAAAACAACCGTCAACTAGGCGACTGTCAAATGCGCCACGTATCCGCATTATCGATCAAACAGCCGCTTTGACTTTACGCCGCTTTCTGGGTCTCCGTTTTAGCGCAGACACATATTGGATTTCAAAGGCTGCGGAACATAATCGCGGAGCTGCATTTGCGGCACTTGGAGCAGACAAGACAGAGATACTAACAGTGGACAGCCATGGATGACCGTACAATTGACTCGATATTCCTGGGCTCCCTGGAGTCCCTGCCGCCGGTTAGCTCGAAAATCGTGCGCATCTTCACCAGCTCCACGTTTACGGGTGGGTAAACAGACAGTGTGCCAACCTTTTGCCATTCTACCTTTGCTCATGTGCTGCCGGGTGGCGGCGATGTGTGAAAAGTGTGAGCAGTGCCTGGTTATGTAATTCGGATTTTTGCAGACACCACCATGGAGCGGAACACACTGATGGCCAAGTGCTATCCGCGCATCAAGGACTACTGTCGCGAGAAGCACGGCCTGGAGTTTCAGGTAGTGGACATGCGTTGGGGTGTGCGAGACGAGGCCACGGACGATCACATGACCACGGAGCTGTGCATGCGCGAGATCAAGAATTGTCAACGCCTCTCGATGGGTCCGAACTTTATTGTGTTTCTGGGGCAGAAATATGGCTACCGACCCATACCCACCTACATTGTGTCCTCTGAGCTGGCCCTGATCTGCGAGGAGCTGACCTCTATGGGCGTGGATCGAGCCCTTCTCGATTTGTGGTACAAAAAGGACAGCAATGCAGTGCCGCCCATTTCAGTGCTGCAGCCCATCTCGTCCATTTTGATCAACTTTAACAACAAGGTGAGTTTTGAGGTGACCCTTCCGGCTTTGAAAAGGTAATAATTAAATAAAGGCTTAGTTTAAGTAATTTAATAATCAGTTTTCAATCTACTCAAGAAGCTATATTTTATATTTTCTTAAATTAATACTTTAATTTTGTTGATTTATATTTCCAACAGCGCGTTCCCAAGCTGCAGGCGGAGGACCAGGCGGTGTGGTGGGACACCCTGAACAAAATGCAGAAGCTGCTGCGCAAGGCGGCCGCCTCTCTGGGGGCCAGCAACAAGATGACCAAGGATGAGGTGCACAACTACTTCATGTCGGGTGAGTTCGTAGCCTTAGCCGGTAGAGATCGTAGTGGTAGCTGAACATCCCTGATCCGCGTATAGTGACGGAGCGGGAGGTGATCAACGGAATCCTGAGTGTGAAGAATACGAAGAACCATTGCCTGGCTTACGTGCGGTACATCAACAACATCAACCTGCAGAACTTGAAGAAGGCCTCGCTGTTTGTGGACATCATCAATCGCAGCCTGGACACGGAGGCAGCCAAGCTGATGGGCGACCTGAGAGACACCCGGCTGCCGGCCAAGATTGAGGCAGTCAATGCCCAAAAGTAAGGAAAGCGGAACACGTGAGCCGAGATGTTACGCAGTGATGGATACTGAGTGAAGCCGGATGCTAATTCATTCTGATTGGGCGGGACTTTGCAGATACACCGTCGAGTGGATCGGACGGGAGGGACTGGACATTGAGACGCACGAGGAGTACCTGAATCATTTCATCTCGCACTTCTATAAGAACGTGGTGAAGCTGGTGGATAGGGCGATGCGCAAAGAAGACTCCAGTGCACAGGGGCAGATAGTAACTGAGATCCTTCAGCATCTGCACGCTTGCAACAATTCGGTCAAGATATTCTACGGGCGCGAGGAAAGTTGCGAACGTATCAAGCGCTACATGCTGGGGGATTCAGATAAGCCACTTGTCCTTTTCGGCGACGGAGGCTGCGGCAAGACCTCGCTGCTCTCCAAGAGCGCTTCCCTCGTGGCCTGCGAATGGTTCGCCCACGCGCGGCCAATTAATGTCATCCGTTTCCTGGGCACCACGCCGGATTCCAGTGCCTTGACGGCCACCCTGATTTCCATCTGTCAGCAGGTGAAGTCCATCCAGAAGCAGACACCAGCCAGTATCCCTGAACTAACCCTCTTCCTCTTACTCCTCCCTAACACCGACACCCACACGTACACGCACACCCACAACAACATCCACACCCGAATCCGATCTGCAGATCTCTTACAATTACATGCTACCCTTCGAGAACATACCCGATGATCTTGTCCCCTTAACAGCACACTTTAAGCAATTACTAACTTACGCCAGCCCCGCCCAGCCGCTCACTCTCTACCTCGACTCAGTCGACCAGCTGACGGGCACCCAAGACTCGAACAAGGTATCCTGGATACCCACGCGTCTGCCGCCGCACTGTAAGGTGAGCGCTCTATACCGGTCAGGCTGTGGATTCCACTTCGAGTCCAGCATGTGCATCCCTGACCAGATTTACTTGTTATTTACTTAACTTTCTGTGCATGATATTTCCCTAGCCCCTTAGTGCATGAATCTCAGCACTTTTATGTAAATACAACCAATCAGGATCTTAGGATCTTTTCGGTGCTGCTTTGACTTATTTATGATACATACCTCTAGTTGCATGATATTCCCCTACTAAACCTTGAATGCATGATATTCTCTATTATTTATACATATGTAAATACAATGAATCCCCTCAGATATATCGGACACTATATAAATTACTGCATGACATTTTTACATCCTAAATATATAAAATATTCTGCTGCACCCTTAATCTTTTAGAATCTTTTGAATATAAAAAGATGTTCTATTTAATAGAGATTTTCTCCAATAAGCAATGATATATAATTCGAAATATAATAAGATCTCTTTACATAAAAATACTTTAATAGTATTATATTTATTTTATATTTCTTTATATTTTTAGTTAGTTGAATTTTTCAAAAGTGTAAAATACATGACAAAGTTCATAGATAATTCTGATTTTCCTATAAATCATTTAAATCATTCAAAAAATATCTGCCACCAAAATGAAATTTTCTTAAATCATATTTGCCAAATGTCTTGATAGTTGTTTAGTTTCCATTCTATAGAGTCGATCATGATTGTGATCCGAGTTTATTTCAGTTTATTTTCTTGAAGGATACCATTTTTAGTATTGTTGGGTTCTCTGGTGTTCTAGTTTATCCCTATTCAAGTGACAGCCCCTTCTGTATTCGAACTCGATCCCCTGCTTCAATCCAATCCAATCACCACCATCATTTCTCATTTGTCCTGTACATACACGGGTGCATGAACCGCATGCCCAAAAAACCCAAAATGGGGAAACTGTGTAAGTTTTTCCAATTGCTTGACCTGTGCGTGCTAAGCAAAATCACTCGCCACCGCCACCAGAGCAACTGCTGGCACCTTACCCAAAACGACACCGCAAGGAGGCCGTTCTGCATGAGGCGATCCTCGTTTTCACTAATGAACCCCCCATGAAATTGTGTACCAGATGCGTTTCCGACTGCTTCCAGATCATTATTTCGTGCGCGAATGAACCGGCGAATCCGACAGTGTCCCACGAGTACCATGTCCTGTGCAAGATGATCGACGTGGAGGAGAACTTCATCGAGGTGACGGCCCTGGGTGAGGAGCTGGCCATGAACGTGATCAAGATGTGGATGAGGACGGCTTGCAGGGACCTGAACAACTACCAGTGGCGTCTGGTGGCCAATGCCATCAGCAAGTGCTCGCTGCCGATTTTTGTGAAGCTCGTCTTCGCCGAGATCTGCCGCTGGCGGAGCTACACGCGTCCCCAGGAGACGCATCTGGCCAACACGGTGATGGACTCAATTATGCTGCTGTTCGAGCGGGTGGAGAAGCAACACGGTCGCATTCTCGTCTTCCATGCTCTGGCCTATATAACCGCCTCGAAGTCTGGCCTGTCTGAGAGTGAGCTCGAGGATCTTATTTCGCTGGACGACAAGGTGCTGGATGACGTCTACCAGTACCACATGCCGCCGGTGCGGCGCATTCCCCCTCTGCTGTGGACGCGTATCCGCAACGATCTGCCGAACTATCTCAGCGAACGGGAGGCGGACGGGGTCAACGTGATGAACTGGTATCACCGGCAGTTCCGGGACACCGCCAAGGAGCGCTACTTCAAGAACATGAACATGGCCATTTACTTCCACTCCATGATTGCAGATTACTACCTGGGCATCTGGGGCGGCGGGGTGCCGAAGCCTTTCAAGTTTACGGAGATTCAGCGGCATAGGTTTGGATTGGCGGACAAGGAGGGCTCGGCGGACCGCAAGGTGCCCATTCAGCCGCTGGTCTTTAGCAGCAAGGACGGGCTCTCTAAGCGCTACAATCTACGCAAGGTATTATTTGATGGGATTGTGCTTCTATATGTTAAAAACTAATATTAACAATCTCTGACAGTTTGGTGAGCTGCCCTTCCACTTTGTGCGATCGCGACGCTTCAAGGATCTTTTCGAGCATGTGCTCTTCAACTACGACTGGCTACATGCCAAGCTATCCAGCTGTCCGCTCCAGGCGGTCTTGGCTGACTTTGAGGACGCCTCCTGCAACACTGATGATAAGGAGGCCAAGCGCGAGCTGATGCTAGTGGCGGATGCCTTACGCCTGGGCGGAGCCATTCTGGCAATCTATCCCAATATGCTGGCCCCCCAGCTCATTGGCCGATTGCTGCCCGAGATTGGTGGCAATCCCAATATTAAAATGTTGTTGCGAGCATGCGATCACAGCGGTCCCAAGGACTGTGCCCTTATTCCGGTGAATCATTGCCTGCACACCCCAGGGGGACCGCTCAAGGTAGGATATAGTCAAAGGATCTACCGTATTAATATTCCTTGATTAATTTTCCGTTTGTAGTATTCTCTGGAGGGTCATCAGTTCGCTGTGTTTGCCTTCTGTTTGACCAGCGACAGGCGCTACATGGTCTCAATATCCACACATTTCATCACCTTTGACCTGTCCACTTCCGATCTTACCCGCGATGTGAATCCCGGCATCGAGGGCATTATGCAGCAGCTGGTCCTGAGTCCGGACAACAAGTGGGCTGCCGCCTACTCGAACAACAACCAGACAGTGCTACTCAATATGCTCTCCAGTGAGTTCGTCGTGATCAACAGCCCCTTTGAGGAGAGCCACGGACCTGTCAGCGGACTCTACCTGCTCAACCAGAAGTGAGTTCTGGCACAGGAAATACATTAAGATTTAATACTCATTAAATTTCTTATGCAGCTTGTTTATCACCTGTAAGCTCCGTTGGGCCCAGTTTGATATGCGCGGCAATCTAGTAGATACTTTTGAGGTTCCAGGAGAAAACAATGATTGGGAAATCCTAAGTGAGTATAACCCGGAAACCAGGCCATAAAACTAAGCTAATAACTTGGAATGTTTTCACATCTATAACTTAGCAATGGAGTTCTTCAATCCAACGGATTACAACGTGGTGTTTTGGTCGGGCTCCATCAACGACAGCCGTTTGAGGCTGGACTCTTGCCGTGCAGGCAACTTCTCAAACTCTCAGAGACTCTTCAGCGCCATGGTAATGAACAAGGAACGGACCAGGGCCTATGGCTGTGCCAACGAGGAAAACTATGAGGTGTCCGTCTTCGATTTCATCGAGGATGAGGCAACGGGCGAAATATGCTGGACAATGGTGGAAAGTTTGCCACGATTCGAAAACGATGAAAAGGAGATGCTACTGCAGCTACGCCTGGATCAGCATGATCGGATGCTGCTGGGCACGGCTGGCAAGGGATTTGTAATCTGGGACTTTGGGGGCAGGGATAAGGAAACCGACGTGGAGTCCCGACTAACGGAGGGCGCCCTATACCTGCCGCTGCCACATGGTGTGCGCAATATCACCACTCGCATTATGCAGTCAAACTCGATCATGGTGAGCTCCAAATTGGATTACGCTGTTGCCGGAGTGCGAAAGAATCTCTACGTGTGGTGCCTCAACTCCGGCCAACTGGCCAAGGTTCTGGACGCCCATTTTGGACGCATCATCCAGCTGGAGCCGCTGACCATCGGCAACTGGAACAATCTGGTCACCTCCTCCATCGACCGATCGGTCAAGGTCTGGAACATCAACAATATATTCGAGAAGGTCCACGTTATTGATCGTCACGAGCTGCAAATCGATGACATCAGTCTGTCTGAGGTGGACATGGCGGTGACCGTTACACGCAGTTGTGTGGGCGTCTGGGAGACGCGATCCGGACGATTGCTGGCCAAGCTAGCCGACAGTCCCCTGGGAGCCATCGTCACCCATGCCGAGATCACGCCCGACGGCCGCTACATAATATCCTCGGAAACGGGCAAGTTCCTCGTCTGGAACCGCGTCTCCGAGCAGGTTGTCTTTCGGGATGACCAGCCCGGCATCCAGCAGATTACCCTCATGGACTATGGATACAAAGTGCTCACAGTCTCCGTACCGAACATCAATCAGCGAGATATCCTGGCAGCGGCTGCTGGCGGACTATCGGATGAGGCCAATCGGCTGACGGCCATAACAACAATGCGATCAGTACCAGGTAAGATTTAAGGACATTCAGATTATGCTTTTCAGAAATTTTCTAACTTAAAATCCCTATTATTTCGTTACAGAGGGCACGATCCTTTTCCGCTTCGATTTCCCCATACGGATGATCACGGGCATGCCCTTTCGGCAATCGGTTATAACGGCGGACAACGCCTACATCGTGGTGGTCACAGTGGACAAGTCAAACAAGGATTGCCTGGGCGTTTACAGCGCCACGAATGGGGCGTTTGTGTCGAAGGTCCTGCTAAAGGGCTGCTCGATCAAGGAGGTCATGTCATTGGTCCCCATGCCTCACAAGGCCAACCAGGTGGCGGTGATAAGCAGCGAGAAGGGCAGTGTCATGGACATCAAGACCAAGAAACACGTCCGGTCCATCGCCAAGTGGGGCGGCAGTATCACACGGGATGGCAAGTGCGGGCTGTACGCCCCCACCCGTGGAGGACTGGAGATGCTGGAGCTGCGCAAGGGCACCACAGTGAAGACCTTCATACCCAAAGTAGCCGAAGGCGTCTTCTCCGTGATCTGCATCTTTACGGAAAATGACGAGTACGTGGCGTACTACCACAGCGGAAGGAAGACAATTCGCGTATTCCGCACCGTGGATACCGAGATGATAGCCAACTATCGGCTGCAGGCCGAGCTGACGGCGATTAAGAGCAGCAAGGATGGGCGCGCCATTGTGCTGGGCACCGTGGATGGGTGCATGTCCGTGCTGGCCATTGTGGATCCCAAAAAGGAGGAGATGATAGAGTATCTCAACGATCTGCCGTCCCGCGACGAGAACTGGAAGGCCAAGTTGGCAAAGATGAAGGCCCGGGTGGGCTTCAAGGCCGCCATTCGAGTGGCGACCATCTCCTCGCGCTATGCCAAGACCAGCAAGGGCGGAGAGGACGGCGACGAGGAGGAGCTGCTAACGGAGATAACTGAGGACGTGGTGGTGCCAGTGGCCGACTAACTGGATCGGAGTAGTTTATAAATATAACATTTATTTCCGCATATATTTATTTCATGAGATGTTACAAAAATACGCTTGCGTGTCTACAGAGTGTGTGTTAGCCTGCGTTTACTGCGTGCTAGAGGCATCGAAAACAGTGGGTCTAAACGGTTAAAACTGAAATTGGCTTAAATTAACAATTAAACAATGGTTAAAGTAACTGGTAACGACTATTTTTGTAAAACCTACGGTTAGCTAATATACGAGTATAAATTAGTTTTTTTAGCGCGCACTGAGCCCAACGCTTGGCTTGAAACAATTTGAAACAATGTGAGGCAAGAGAGTGTGTGGAAAACATAACCAGACGTAATGTAACAGGAATCCATCCCTTAACATGCTAACTGCTTTCACTGATAATTTTAAACGAATTCGCGTAGGCATAAACTAACAAGCTGTCTTTTAAATCCAAGTCTCAATCGCAATCTCAACTTCGCCAATCGAATCGAATTGAATCGCATACGAAACACAACTCAGTGCTAATACATATAGACCGATCAATTGTTAATTAGTACAAGTAGTTGGATATAATAATAAAGTGATCTGTTAATTATTGTTACTGTTGTTCGACACGCACTTCTGCTGCTTCTGTTACTAAGCACTATTACAGTGAATATATATATGTGCCGATTCCGTAAGCATATAACTATGTTAAATAATAAATGATTCATGTATGTAGTTTACGAGTCCTGGCTCGTCTTCAGAGTGTGATTGGGGTTGTGTGTGGCCTTAGCTAAACACTTTCCAGCTGAGGGGATCTTATTGGGCATGACTCTTCTCCCTGATCTGGGCCAGTTTAGCCTGGATATGCTGCAACCGATTTGGCGACATGTCACGCTTCTAAAATAAAGATAAATTAAGGCAATTCTTAGTCATCCAATTGTCACTTGATTATATTGTTATCATATAATATTGCAACATTAAAATACCGATTTATGTATCAATATTTCAACCATTTCATTGGATACTTACATCCCGCTTAATAAGCAACGTCTTCCGGGAATCGATACCGTTTAGGCACAGATTCTCATCGGCCACCTTGTTGTCTAGCATGTTGGGTCCATCGCCTACTGAATGGCTAGAGGCTAGCTTTGCGGCTCCACCAGTCATGTGACATTGTAGACGATCCATCCAGTAATCGGCATCGTGGGCGCTATTCTGGTAGTTGACATCTGTGAGATAAGAACGTGTAGCTGCTGCAGTACGTCGATTTTAAACACAAATAAGCAAGTGTGTGGGGTTAGTAGAAAAAATTGGGTGTTAAACGCTGTACTCACCCGTGCGATTATCCGGCGACTGGGTAGAGCCCGCATTCTGATTGCGCTCAATCTCGGCTAGGCCCTCCTCAATGTATTTGTGGAAAGTGGCACTGGAACCCTGTAAAAAGGTGCTTAGGTCGATGTCGGGATTTTGTTGCTGCAAATGGAAGATGGGATATTTTTTATGTGGCACAGGGGGGATATCTTCGATTAACAAACAAACCTTGAAGTCGTAAAGCTTCTGCAGACCTTGCTGCTTGGTATCTTTGTCCGAGATTAGCTTGAAGATCTGTGATACTGTATCGTGAGTCTGGTGAGAGATACGCTTGGCAGCGACCTCTTTGGCTTTCTGCGGCGAGGCTCCAGTCCCGGCCAAAGCACCATCCTTCTGAAAGTTCTACAAGTTTAATATATTCTTCATTATTCGAATTAAACTCTCGGTGGAAAGCCATTGAAAATAATACCTTGAGAATACGAATCAAATACGTATGTAGCTCCGAGTGAGTTGGTATCTGGTTGAGATGCTGCAGAATGGCATTGCCCTTCACTTTGGCCATGTTGTGTAGTATTGTCTTGATCGTGCGCAGCGGAGTGTCCGACGGTCGGTTTTGCCACCAAGTGCTGGGTAAGGCGAGCATGAACTCGTGCACCTCCAGGATAACTGCATCGTAATTCAGTTCGTTGCTGCGCTCCGCCAACATTTTTACATTGCGCCAGATACACTTCATGAGCAGATCCGTGAACTTGGGCAACTTGGCCTCCGGACAAGTTTCTCGCAGCAAACGTATCAAAGCGCTGAGGGGGATTGATATAATATTATCATATCTTACATACAATTATTCAAGTTTAGGACCTAAACTTACCAGTTTAAATTCGTAAAGTCCACTTTGTCCAATACCTTAAGGCAGATTCCATTGATAACCTTGTTATACTGACTGTCATCGCCCACGGCCAACTTGGGATCGGCCATTAGATTCAGCAGGGCTGACATGAGATTTTTGACGCAGGCCACGCTAAGCGTTTTGCCCAGAATGTTAGCATAGAAAAACTGGTAGAGAATGGACAATAGCGGCTGGTACACAACCACGGATTGAGCTGAGGGCAGCTGTGAGAGATTCTGCAGGTAGATCATTAGAAAAACAAAAGAATGATTTTGTTAGATCGAACGTTTATATAGAAAACATTTTATTTAATTTACCTTTAATTGTGCCAGTACATTCTGTACGAATAATTCCTCATAATCGCGCAGCACAGCCTGCTTTTCCGGTGACTCCACAATGATGGCCAGCTCGGTAATGGCAGAACGGGCCCTCACAGTATCCGTGCTGCCCACTCCCTTGATAAGCTTTATGAGTTGCGGATCGTGCTTGGGCAGCATATCGGCCAAACTGAAAGTTTACAGAAAATGCAAAATAAAGAATATCCAGGGAGGAAGTCTATGTATAGCTTACTTTGGCATGTTATTCTCCATTTGCTGGGGGGCGTACTGCTGGTGCTGCATTCTCATGGGACTGCGATATGGCGAGATGCCACTGGCCAATACTGTGCCGGTGGACGACGGAGATGTGTTCATGTAATGCTGATGCGAGATCAGACGATCGAACTTCTCTTGCGGATAATGTACGCCGACACGTGTGGGCTTAACTCTGATGGGATCATCCAGTGCAGAGATGTCCACGTTAAGCAACGCCTTCTGTTCTATTTGGTCCACACGTACCCAGTCCTTTTCAATCTCGTTTATAACCTGCGAATCCAAGCCGAAGGGTCCGCTCGACTTTTGCTGGGCCTGTTGTTGCTGTAGATGTTGCAGTTGCTGCTGAAGGAGAAGTAGCTGCGATGAGGGCGCCTGGTCAAAGGTTCTACGGATGGAATTTCGGAAAAAAAAGGTACATATGAGCTAAACCTCTAAGAAAGCCTTAATTTATACTAGTCAACAGCAAAAACGATAATAACAAAGGCAGAGCCGACTTAAAAACAAAAACGACAACGGACAAGACAAAAACTAATTAACGTAACAACACATATAAATTATAAAAGAAAGCAATTACGCCTGTCGAGTCAGGGAGTTCAAATAGGCAACCACATTCGTGGCACTCCGCTCCGTCAAGTGGTTGTTCTGCCCACGCACATTTAACTGAAAACTGAGTCGATAAAAATGAAACAAAAATCAACAGAAATCAACTAAAAAACCAAAGAATATTAAAGGAGAAAAAATAATATTATACTGGGAAACTCCGAGGCTGGAAACCACTAGCTCCGGAAGGTTGTCTTAGCCGCCATAAACCTCGACCAAACAAGGGTTCCCAAGCCAGCCGCACCTGACGATTGTACACATGTATTCTCAAGCGTTCTATATCTGCCTGCTTGTATATGACAATTCAAATGTAAGTCCGCTATACATCAGATATACGGTTATTGCCTGGACCATGAAGATACAGGTGTTTGATACAGTCAGCCAATTTAATAAACTATTACAGGAATCAGTCATTTTTTATAATATATAGAAGTCTGCGGGTATTTCAAGCTCTTCAACTATAGACACGGATTTCTAATTTTGAGTTTTTAGTTCCATAACAAAATATACATATATGCATATGTCGAAAATACACATTTCACCAATCTCTCTTCCTTAGTATGGGTATTTTGGATGGATTTAGTCGGGATTGGGGAATTCTTGGCGTCTGACTAACATTACCGGCAGCAGCAGCAGTTTCCAACCCTCGGCTGTAGGTACACAGTTAAATGGACTGTTGTATAGGAGGCAGCCTCCGGTCCTACCCCATTCACTTACCCCTCATCATCTGGTGGCGGAAGCTCGTCGGAACCGTTGCCCACCACAGCGTCCTCGATCTCGATGCTGTCCTGCCGCTGAGGTGCCGCCGACCTGCCGCTACCGGGCATATCGAGAGCTGTGGGCGGTGGCGTTGGCTTCTTTGTCTTTTTGGCCCGCTTAATGCGCTCGTCGAGCATCGACAAATCCTTCTCGTTAAGCTGTCCAATCATCTTGTAGGTCTTTTCACCGGACAGGAAGAACACCTGGACGATGCAGTTGAGGGCCGCACTGCGAACGGAATTATCTCGGTCGGAGATTTGACGCGCAATCTCACGTACTGACGCCTGGGGACAGATATTCATGCCGTAGGACTCGATCAGGAAGGACAGCTCGTCCAGGCACTCGGTGCGCTGCCGGGCATTCTTTGATTTAAGACCCTCCATAACATAAGCGAAGACCTTCGCGTATGGGAAGACCAAAATAACTTGCCGCAGCACTCGTCGAACACCATTTCGAACAGCATCCTTTGGATCTCCGATCTAAAAGGGCTCAGTTAAGAAATTTGCATTATTTGTTTAACCAATGATTACTTGCCTTCAGAAGGAGGTGAGGTATGAAGCAGCTGCCCTCGTTCTCGGCGAGAATGTACTCCAGGTCGATCAGCATCTGGAAGACCTGCACCAGATATTCGAGGCCCTTAATTAGCACAGAAGGGTTCGTATCATAGAAGCGCAGCGTCAACCACTTGAGTATCAGGTCAAGATTGCATAGCAACGCCTTACTGTTCCCAGCCAGATCTTCGCTCAATTGTTCAATGACTTTCAAGTGATAGCTGTTTGAGGAATTGTAAAAGAATTTTAATAGTATTTGAGGAATGTGTAGTAGT
Organism: Drosophila birchii; assembly: GCA_035046345.1. NCBI lineage: Eukaryota > Metazoa > Arthropoda > Insecta > Diptera > Drosophilidae > Drosophila > Drosophila birchii. Next base: position 10,756,516 of record JAWNOA010000064.1, read on the forward strand.
GATTTAAGACTCACCGAAAATCGTCGTGGAACATGTTGGCAATCAGCGCCTTGTTTACATTGGCCGCCATCATCTGTTCGCGCAGCAGTTCTGTGAATTCTTCACGCGGTGTAGTGAATGTCCACTTGAGGACTCGCATTTTTTGCTCATCCAGCAACCTCTGATTCTTGGAGTTATTAACGGCCAAAAGCGGAGAAGTATCTATATCCTCATCTTTCTTGCGTGACGGTGCCGGCAGCTTGTCCTGCCCTCCTGCTGCCCGTGCGGATGCACTCTTTTGAACGCCGGCCGCACCGCCAGCTCCTCCGCCGCGCACAGTTTTAGGTTTGGTCTCCTCGGGTAGGGGAGCTTGCTGTTTACCCTTGGGCAGTGGCTTCACTGGCAGGTTGGGCCGCGCTTTCTCCAGGGCTGCTTGAATGTCTTTTTTGGACGCGGGCTTCTGTTTGTCGAGCGCGCGATTCAGTGCTTCGAATCCCAGATGGATCATAATGCCCAAAACTGCCTCGTTGGCATTCCTCCGCACGTCCGCATTGCGATCACAAATGTGCGCATAGAGGTGAGGCACCATCGAATGGAGGTCTTCTTTGGACACAGACTTGGGTGGCAAATCTGGAAGCTTCTTTGCCAACCAGGCCCACAGATCGACCTTCAGGGCCGGCGATCCACTCTTGAGGGCGTCGGCGATCATTTCGCTCTCGAAGAACTCCTTGTAGCCGCCCTTCTCGCCGAAACTGTTGATGCAATTGATAGCGGCCGTCCGCACGAAAATTTTGCTGTCGCCCATGGCGTGTAGAAATCCGGGAAAAAGTGTCCGCACATGGTTCCGGCACCCAGGGCCCATGGCCGTGGCCAGCTGCTCGCAAATGGAGAGCGTAGTCTGGGCAATCTTTGCATTTGAATCCACCAGGCGTAGAGCCAGCGCTGGAGCCAAGTCTCCGATGGTGGGCTTGATTAGCTTCGCGTCTGCAATGATGACCTGCAGCTTGTTCAGACCTTCGTTGCGGGTCTTCCAGTCTTTGTCGGACATCTCCTTCAGCAGTGCCTCTGTGATATGCGGCGAGATGTCAACACGAGGCAGTAGATCAGCCATGTTAATGGGTTCATCCTCCCCGGCAGCTCCATCATCTTCCTCGTTGTCTGCGGAATTTCCAGCACCTGCTCCTCCTCCGCTGCCCCGCTGAACGCCTCTCACAGGTTTTGCTGGCTTCTGGCCTACGTACTTATCGAATTCAACTTGGATCTGGGACTTTAGAGCCGGCTTCTCACTATCGAAAAACATCATGAGGGCATTGCCTATGTACATGGACATGGTGCCCACGAGCTGGATAGCAGCGCCTCGGACCGTTGGATTTGTGCTCTGGACGCCCTTGCGCACATCTTCGATGAGTGTCTTGGGCTGTAGCTGAAATCCAAACTCTATTATGGCTTTGTTCACCCAGTTGAATGCCTCCGATTGCACCTTTGGTGACTTTTGTTCGAAGGCAAACCCGAGCACTTTGACCACGATATACTCCAATTTGGTGGCGTCTGCGAAGGCGGATAGAACATCGGCAGCGGCTGATCCGTTCTTTGCGTCAGCCAGCTTTTCGGTTATTTCGTTAATAACCTGGTCCACAGTAATCGTAGTCAGCGGATAGTGCTCAGCCACACTGCGGATGATGTCCAGCTTGTACTTGAGTACCTGGAAGTTCATCTCCTTAAGGCCTGGCTTGCGTCCGTTGATGGTTCGGACCAGAACCTGTGAAATACCCGGCTGCTTGACATCGAAGTCAGTGATTTCATTAAGCAACTGCTCGACGGCGGCGAGACGGTTCTTCCAGTTGGCGTCCACCAATCCATTGAGTACGTCGGCTGGTAGTATCTCCTCGGCCTTTTCTTGTACCTCTTCCGGGGTCATTTCTCTCTCTGTAGCAAGGGCTTTGCCAGACGCCTTGGTGGCGGCCGCTGGAGCAGATGCGCCTCCACCCGCAGCACCAGTAGCTGGCTTCTTCAGAACCTTCCGTGCGCCTGTAGTGGCCGGTCGTGCTACAGGCTTGGGATCTGCACTGCCGCCCGTGGTCTTGGCCGGAGCAGTGGGCTTCGCTTGAGGTGCCGACGCTGGGCGCGCTTCCTTTTTCGGACCCGCCACCTTAATCTTAATCTCCGCCTTATCGTGACACTCCTTAATCTTGCCCAACTTGAGCGGATCGACGTCGGTCAGCAGTGGACTCAACGCCTTGTCGCCTACCAGTTTCATTAAAGTTCCTAGGGCTTCAGCGCTGCTGTCCCGAACTGTGGGATCCGACTCGTTGAGCGTCTTCACCAGACTTGTGGTCAGTAGCTTTAGTAGCTTCTTGTTCATCGCAGTCGGCTGTGTGCGGCTAAAGGCTCGGGCCAGGAACAGGGCCGTCTCGGATTTCACACTTGGATTTTTGTTGGCCAGGGCCTCCACGATAGATTCTTGCTGGGCCTCCAGTGTGGTGGAAACGTAGATGGCATCGATAGCCTCCCGCAGAGCGGTCACCACATTCGGTTTCTTCTCCTTGAATTTCTCTAAGAGTGATGGGACACAAGCCTGAAATAATTGAGATCTTCGGGATTAGACTCTGTCCAGTTCATTGGCAGCAAGAAATCTCTTACCGATGCATAGTTGGAGAAGCGCTTGGCCAATCCTTTAGCCAGTAGAGCCAGGCACTTGCCAGCCATGGCAACAAGGACCACGTTAGAGTCCTTGGTAATCACCTTCTTCAGGGCGCTCACCAGCGCGCCGTACTCCCCGTTTTCCAGCTTGGGATGGTCGGTTAGTAGCTTCTCCAGAGCCTCCAGAGATTCCTTGCGCAGTGTCCACTTCTTCTCCTCAAGTTTGTCGTAGAAGTCCTTAGGCATTTTGGAGAGTATGTCAACGGGATCGAGAAGATCTATGGGATCGATTTCCTCAGCGCCAGCATCGCCATCTTCTTCTGCATTTATGACAGATAAAGATTAACATAAATAATTATCATGGCTTATTCTCAAACTCTAATTAATAAATATATAAAATATATAAATTCAAAATAATACATATAAAAATGTAAGATTTTCGTGATATATATTTTTTTAATGATTAAAATCATGTTAATAACAAATATAAGCAAATTAAATAAATATAAGAAAGGCAAGATAGTCGTGTTTATATTGTTTGAATGAAATCTCTTTATGTCCTTTGGGAAGAGTATGTTGGGTAGTTGGGTATGAGAGGAAAGCGGAATACTTATGTTGTGTCATTACCGTGGTATGCATCTTCGGTGGCAGCGGCATCAGCGATCTTCGCCTGCTTTTCCTGCTGCGACTTGAGATATCTGAAATTAACAAATAAAGTCAACATGGGAACAAACTAGGCCGGGAGGAAGGGAAAACCCACCTGGAGGGCTCTGCTCGTTCACCCTTCAGCTTATCGAACTCATCCTCCAGCTCTTTGAGGGTAACCTGCGGCAATGTAGTGATCTGAGCCTTCATCGCGACTCCGATCCAGCGGAAGATCTCCACGGCCAGCAGTTTGCCCTCATCTCGAACTGCCTTGTCTCGGTCCGACATCAGCGGTGCCAGCTTCTTAATCAGCGGCTTTACGCCGACTACCTTATGTCCAAATTCCCGGAGGGCCAATGTAGTGGCTGCCACACAGGCGGAGACGATCTTTGGATTCTTGGCTTCCATGCCCTTGACCAGCTCTTCGACGACAGCCTCCTGCTTCTCGATCTCCACGTACATAAGGGTGACCTGGACAGAGAGCTCCTTGGTCTTCGTTCTCGGTGCTGCAATGCACTTCTGGACAATACCGGACATCACATCGCCCACTGTGCGTCCAGCGAGACTGCAGTTCTCTACAAATATCAGCGCCGCCTCAAGACCCTTTTCCTGGGCCATGGCATTCGAGTCCACCACCATTTTCTTGATAAGCCCGACAAACTTGGACCAATCCGGCGACTTCTCATCGAGTTCCCGGAAAATCTTGGTTGCCTCCTCATATCCGTCGACGCGTGCCTTCCATAGCTTGTTCACGCATCTCTCCTCTACCGGCAGCTTCTTGTACTCGGTATCCTCGGCCATGTTGTGTTCTGAATGCTATTCAATACGGTCTGAGGAGCGGGTTTTCCTCAGCGTTCGTTGGTGCCAAAAGTTGTCTCAATGAACATTCTACAGAGCAAAAAAACAAACAAAATATTAAATACGGAAGAACACGTAATTTCGTACAAAAAAATAAATCAACTGAACGCCGACGAAGCAGAACTATTCCGGTTGTCAGGAGCTATCGAGTAAATGTTTCAAAATTGAGCTTAATCGTCGATGAAATCTCGGGGAGGCCAAGAAGGAATCATCCGTTCCGGCCGAGCAACTGCAGCCGCCGGCAGAGGAGAGGCGCCAAAAAGTAAATGGGTCACTCCATATTTAGAATGCCGTCACTTAAGTGCAGTTACTTGGGCAGAAATAGAAACGAAATAGGAGCGTGCGAATTTCGGTCATTCAAGAAAGGTTCGCTGCGGGCTTGTCACCAGGATGGGTGATATCATGCGAAAGAAGTACAGAGCTCGCCGTCTAAAGTGAACTCAGACTTATGGGACTGTTCGTTTTAATTATATTATATATATTTAATTGGCTGCGTAATGGCGTAGACAATTTCATCTTAAGAAAGTTGACAGCGAACAAATACAGCCCATTTATGGAAAAAATAAATTTTACATTCGTCAATCCTTTACAGTATTTCCCTTTTTTGTGAGATGATTTTTCTTCTTGATTTAAATTAAAGCCAGAAGCCTTTCTTCCTTGCTAATTATTTAGTTTAGTTTAAAAGTCTTAACCTCTACCTTTTCTTTTTGAATGCTTTCTAAACATTTTTTACGAGATTACAAGAAATACATAAATTGCAGACGAATAATTCCGCTGTATTTTCCATCAATCATTATCGCTTCTATTGGTTTACTGTATTGAGTAAGCACTGTCAGTGCGTAAGCACGCAAGTTATTTGTTTCTGAGCTGTAGACAATAAATCGGATGTCCCTCCTCCCGCTCCTAAGAGGGTGACACACACGCAAAGCCTGCGGTGAGTGATTTAAATAAATATTCTCCAGGTAGAGCACTACAGCAGTCGTATAGACCCGCCTTCTTTGTCAACCACCGCCGCCGCTTCAGCTGCTCTCTCGCGCGCTCCAACAAGCTTACGCTCGCCGAATCGACGCTCTCTGGCTTGCTCGTTCAAATTAACGGATCGATCGCAACAACAAATGTTTCTCCTGCGGGGATGTGCGTCAACAAAATGCCGTCGAATACCGTTTGTTTAGGCTCCCAGTTGTTGTTGTTGCTATTAATTTCCAGGCTTATTCATTGGAGAACTGCAAAATGGCGAAGCTTGGAGCCCAGCAGCATAAAGGTCTGCGACAACCGCAAGCGACGCCTACCGCCGGAACGGAATCCCTGCATTTCGATGCACTCAAGTGCATTCCGCCACACACACCGCACACAGCAGAGGCACACTCACCATCAGCATGCAGATCAGAGGGCCGCTGGGGGCGTTGGGGCGACGGACAGCTGGCCAAGAAGGCTGCGCAATGCAATAACTTCGATTTTTCGCAGGCGACACACAACACACTCACACGACACAGTACTGAGGCACGCACACAAACACGTCTGCAACACAACGAATAATTTTGTTTGCTAGACGCCGGTTGCAGCAAAATCAAATAAATAAATAAACTGCGTTTTTCACACTTTCTGCCACTCGGTTGCCTTGTAATTAACTTGTATTGCGCGAGGTAAATAAATAAAAATTTCGCAGTTCCTCGAGCGTCGTCCCGCAGTGTGACCAAGCAAGAACACAATATTGTGGATGTGGATTAGACCAGTCTAAAAGTTTCGATACGCCACTAAAATCTTGATAATTTAATAATATAATTTTATAATTTATAATTTTCACAATTGCTTGTTTTGCTAAAAAATGTTTCTTTTAATTAAATTGTATTTGTAAAAATGGCCTTTCAAAAATTTCGATAAATATAACTTTAAAGAATATGAAATATAACAGTTTTATGTTCAGTGGTGATCCAAACCTTGTGGAAAAATCAGCAAGAGGCGCGAAAATCAAGGAAACCATTAATTGAATATGTTTATTGAATAATTCAAATGGACAACTGTGCCTTTATGATGGATAAGTAATCAGTGATCATGTTGTTTTGCTGACCGCAACCGAAGTTTTCGTAGATTTCAATTTGAAACAACAATTTTCTATTGCTAATCCCCTCCCATAAAATTTTTGTTTTCTATCAGATAATTTTCTTAATTAGACGTTATGAAAAAATAGTTTATCAATTAAGAAATAATCCGCCTTTAACAAACTTAAAAACAATATCTGTATAAAATGTTATATAGAATTTATTGTGCCGGCACTCTCGGCGCGCGTTATCTCCAGCAGGTGAATGGTGTGCCCCCCCATGAACTCCAGCAGATCCACGCCCGATTCCTTTCCAATGTCGTCCATGCTGATGGGCAGCGCCTGTAGCTTCCACTTTTTGAGCAGGGCCTCAATCGACCAGTCGGCGCTCCGCTCCTGGTACGTGAATATAAACTTGGCACCGACATTCCGTTCCAGCAGAAAGGCCACTGTTACCACGATGTCTTCGAACACACTCGGATCGTAGAAGCAGTCGGCAGCGATGATTAGGTCCAGTGGCGGCAGCCGGAAGACGCTGTTTAGCAAGAGGCCCCAGCTCAGGCCTACTACATCGATGTCCACGCCCGGCTGCAGCTGGTTGGCCAGGCAAGACTTCCGGATGTGAGCCAGCGACTTGGGCAGAATGCAGTTATCAGTCAGCACCACCTGAGCCCGGCACTTGGCGGCGAGGATTCCGGGCAGGGCGGTACCGCTCCCCAGCTCAAGGATACGCTTACCGGCCAGAGTCTGGCGACGCTCCCACAGAAAGTGGGCCAGCACCGGGGCACAGGGCCATGTGTAGAAAGAGTATGCTCCCTGAAGCAGCTGTGGAACGTTGGATCACTGATTAGATGCTGCGAAAGAAAATTCTGGGGGATATCACAGCTCACCTCCGGTATTTTGATCTCCAGGCGTTCGGCAGGTGAACCGCTGCTGAAGACAAACTTGCGGATGTGCTCGGCCGTGGCTGTGGCCACAATATCGTTGTCCTCGCTGCCGCTCTTCATGTGAAAACGCATTGTATCTCGGGCATACAGGAATGGTTTTTTTCGCCTAGTTATTACTTTTTTCCAGTTTTCAGTTTTTGTTTACAACCTGTTTGATTAGAGATGGCCCTTTGTAAACATAACATCAGATCTTGGCCACACTGAATCTATCGATTGTACATCTTTTTATAATACAATTTATAATTTTTTCCTAAGACCCGTTGAAATGGGACCTATAGATGAATAATATAAAAATAAAGCTTGAATAAAAAATAATTTAAAAATTTAATCATTCAGAATATTGATGGTTTTACGAATATTCAATCAAGTTTTTAAATTTATTTTTAAATCGATGTATTCGTGTGTTGATTGAGTCTTTTTCACATCCCTACTAAAGGTTTGGATTCTCCCGGGATGGAAGGTTTTGTTGCGATCGAAAGGTGCTGCGTAAATTGAAATGGTTGGAAAAATGGAGTCCTGGGGCAACTGGCTGCTGTGCGGTGAACTGGGCCAGGGCGGATTCGGCAAGGTGCACCACTGGCGGCACCGGAGCGGAGGCCAGGAAATTGGTGAGCTATAAACAACTTTTCGGTGTGCACACCGACGCACTTGTATACTGTATATGGAAATGCTTTTTCCGTGTGTTGGGATCTCGTGTGCGGTTCCAAGAAAAAGGGCTGATGCAAGCGCTTTCCCGCTGCTGCACTGATAGGCAAGACCACCCGCTCGCTTTTGGCGTGTGTGTGGTCACTCCGGATGCGATAGCCGTAGCTCGGATCCCACAGGCGACAGCTGGTAGCTGACTCAGCCGAAAGACAGACTGCGTCGCAGATACTAAAACCCCTTTTTGTTTGTTTGTATTCCATCGCCAAAAACAACAGCGACCAAACATATCAAGGACTTGAATTCGCTGAGCGCTGATCAGCAGATAAAGCTCAGCGAGCGCTGGAATCAGGAGTACAACTGGACGCGCGAGTTCCAACAGCAGCCGCACATCGTGGCTGGCGTTATTCTTGACGAAGTGGATCCAGCTTTCAGAGACTTCCTCAATGGCAGGCACATTGCCAAGCTGCCGGTCATCGTGTTGGAGTACTGCAATGGGGGCGATGTGCGCAAGCGGCTGCAGAGTCCGGAGAATGCCAACGGACTGGTGGAGTTCGAGGTGCGCGAGATCCTGGCGGCTCTACGGCTGGCCGTTTACTTCCTGCACTCAAAGTGTGGAGTCTGTCACCGTGACTTGAAGCCAGATAACATTGTGATCCAGCGCGGAGCGGACGGTAAGAAGGTGTACAAGCTAACTGACTTCGGTTTGGCACGAGGCACCCCCGAGAAAACGATGCTGCAGAGCGTGGTGGGAACGCGGAACTACTTTGCCCCCGAGGTGGTGGAGTCAGGCATGTACAACAAGGCAGTGGACTACTGGTCGCTGGGCATCATCGCCTACGAGGTGGCCATAGGCGAGCTGCCCTTCATTCCGCACCAGACGCCAAAGAATATCATTATGAGTCTTCTAAAGAAGCCCAGAGACATCATTGCCATCACAGAGGACCCTACGGATCCCAGCCGCTTCCTAAACCAGAAACATTTGCCCAACGAGCATCATCTGTCGCGTCCCTGGGCGGAGAAGTTCACTGAGTGGCTCCGCCTGTCATTGGACAGCGACCAAAAGAGGCGTGGGCAACTGGCATCTGATGAAGTACAATCAGTTCCAGTCGTATTCTCTTCACTCGACCAGCTGCTCCAGATAAAGGTGCTCACCATTTTTTCGGTGAACTCTTGCAAGCGGCTGGAGTACTCCGTTACTGACGACATGACCAAGGAGCGCCTGATTGGAGAGATAGCTCGGGACACGAAAATGGCTGTCGAGGATATTTACCTTGTGTTGCCCACTTTTCACCCGCACAAGAAGATTACGCCAAGCACCAAGCCCATCGATCTGTATGTAGAGGAGTGGAGGGATACCAGCAAGGATACACGTAAATGGACCAAGCGCAACACTCCCCCAGTGATGGTTTACGTGTTTCAGGGTAAAAACATTAAATACAGCGTTCCTGAGCCTGTTTTCTCGATGCTGATGCTAAATTGTAATGGATCCAAGTTCAAGTCGGAAGAAAGGTGGCTGTTTAAGCGTCTGGCTCTGGACATGCACTATGTAATAAGCAAGGAGCAAGCGAACGTGGAGATGTTTCTCTCTGGAATAAACGAGCATGCGCTGACACTGGAAGACGAGATAATCGCAAGCCCATTTAAGGACATGATTAACAATCAGTTGCTGATCACTGCCAGCGTCTTCAATCAATTGGAGAGACTTCGAACAGAAGCAAAAGCGGAGAGTCCGTCCATAAAGGTAGCTATTGAGCCCCGACGGATTTTCCAACGCCACTTAATTATAATTTCTTTCAGCTCAACGACTCTGCAGAATGGGAGAAGCTCAAAGCCAGCTACCAAGTCATTGCAGATGGTGCTAACAAACTCCTAACCCACTTTGACTCCTGCCTGCGGGCAGCCCGCCTCAAGGTTAAAGCCACCAAGCAGCTACTGCAAGACTATGGCGAACAAGATATATTCCATGTGTAAGTCTAAAGAGGCTCACAAAAAAAAAACATCTAATAATTTGGCATTTTACTTGTATCTCCCAGCACTGGATTTCAGCGGCGGTACTTACGCAATGGCGGCAGTATTTCCCTCGTTGAATTCAAGGAAGCGGTGAAGGAGTTCAGTGAAACCTATCGAAAGCTCCACAGCGACGGCCCTTTGGTGAAGGAGGCCAAGATGATAGATACCTTACACTTGCATTTCGCTGCAGGCAGCAAGACGGTCCCGACTGCAATAGACAATTTAAAACAGATTCAGAGCGATATTTCTATGATGCTCTTAAAGATGCTGAAATCTGCAGCATCCCCTCCGACGATGCCGATGTTTGCCGCTCCGCCTGCATTGCTTCAGCTGAGCGACGAAATGAGCCGACTGACAATGAACACCGAGCATCCCAGTTCGGATCCATTTGATTCTCTCACCACAAACAGCGTTATTGCTGAGGCTGAACGGATAAGCCAGCTGTAAGTTTTTCCCTTGCACCTGCAACTGTTGAATTCGATGAATTATCTGTGACAATTTCAGGCTGCAGACTGAGATGGAAGTTGATTTTGTCTAGTGTCTTCTGCTCGCTCCAGAATTTGTGCCTTAATTTAATCGAATTAGAAATCACAATTTTTTTATTTATTATTTACATTATTTTAGTTTGTTATCGCATATTTGACGAATGATAGCTTCTCTCTCTTTAAGGGTTTCACAATAACTTCATTTTCTAATTATGCGCAGAAAATTGTTTATTTTGTTTTAATTTGTGCATGTTATTGTAGTCTGTTTAAGTTTGATTGTTTTCTTTTCGTTTAACTTCACATAGGGCAAAAAAGGTCTGCCCGTGTGTAACGAAACTTGTGTTCACTTCGGCATGATCGATTGAAACAGCCGTTAAATTGATATTGCCGCCTGCTTTCCAGATGGCCGTACAATTATTTTATGCATCAAATGATCAAGTATATAATGTATTGTGCCTTTAAATCTGTCGAATTTATAGTTTTTAGAAAGAATGTTATATACCTTAATAAAGACACATTTGTGGCAAGCTATGAACTTATTTGAATTTTACTCATTTTATAAATAGGATGAAGCAAAGCAATGCACTTGGTGTCCATAGTCATGCCTCTATTTCAGCTTATGTATTTTTTTATCATTTTCTATAATTCGCAACAGGCTTTTTTCAGGGAAAATACCAATTTCGAGGTATATTTATATACTATATGGTACAAATGAACGACTGTATATAGTTAGTCAAGTGGTGTGGGTAACAGCTTGGCTTGGTCAATTGAAGTAAAACTGCTGAGGATTGCAATGCCACGAGAAAGTGCTCGAGCGGCAGAACCGAGAATGCGTCAGCCTCTGGCTGGCACACCAGACTTAGCTATAAAAGCTACCGGTGCAGCTTGTCAGCCAACACAATTCTCTTGACTTCGCCCGCAATCGCAGCGGCAGGAGAATCGCAAACAAATTAAACGGAATGGATCGAAACTGCATAATAAGACTGATTCTCCTGTTGGGAGTGGCCCTACAAGGGAAGTCGGCTAAACTACGTAAGTAAATATATAAGGATTCTGTTTCCCAAACTTAGTTCTTTAATATCCTCGTCAGCATCATTCCTGAAGGTGTGCTACCGCGACTCCCCCACTTTGAACACTTGCGCCCGGCAATCCTTTGAGGCGCTGCGACCAAAGCTGATGGAGGGCATTCCCGAGCTGTTTATACCGTCCATGGAGCCGCTGGTTGTGCCTCAAGTGAAAATGGACCAGGACTCGGGCGCTATCTATCTGCACTCCGTGTATCGTAACGTCAAGGTGACGGGCATCTCCAAGCACACGGTGAACGAGCTTCGCTTGGAGCCGTCAAAGCTGAAGTTCATTGTGTCTCTGACCTTCCCCAAACTGCATATGGAGGCGGCGTACAGCATTAAGGTCAGTAGAGAAGTAGGGAGGCAGAACGCACTCCAAAGAAGCACGTTTTAATTACAGTGATTCTTATAGGGAAAAATCATGATGATGCCGATGCTGGGCGATGGCCACTGCCAGGTGGATTTGAGTAAGATATTTAAACAAAGATTATCCGCTTGACGCTTTTAACCATCGCCTCTTTACAGTAAACATCACAATGCGCACAGAGCTCATAGGACAGGAGTACCAGATGAACGGTGCCAACTATTTGAAGATCAACGATGTTAATGTCAAGTACGAGTTGTCCAATGTGAAAATCCACCTTGACAACCTGTTCAACGGCGACAAGGCCCTGGGAGATCGGATGAACGAGTTCCTCAACGAGAACTGGAAGGCTCTTGCCGAGGAAGTACGTCCGCTGATGAACAGTGCCCTCGTGGACATCCTGAGAGCCTCCGTGGATAAGCTGTTTTCATCCTTCAGCTACGATGATCTGCTGCCCAAGGGCAAGGGTAAATAAGGGCTATGCAATGCAACCACTCCATCTTAATTATTTAATCGTAGTTCAAAGATTAACCTAGACATAAGCACACAATTAAAGGCGAAATAAATTATGAATATAATACACAAACGGCGGACGAGATCCAAGAGATCACTAGACCAGCCACAGTTTGGTGGGCATTTTGGAGAAGACATTGTTCCACAGCCCGTGGAATATGTCGGCTAGTCCCAGCTCCAAGTCCGGCCGCAGCTCGGCTATGACCTCGTTGCCGTTCTGATTGAGGAACGAGTTAATCGAGGCCGCAAGGATGTCGTTGCCGTTAAAGAGATTCTTTAAATGGATTCGCATGGCTCCCACGTCAAAGCCCACCTTCATTTCGTCTATGTGGATGATCTCATCGCCCCTACGGGTCTCGTTCCGAAGGGAGATCCTTGTATAGACGGTGGTATGCACGTTCTTCAGCGCCATGGCCACATCCCCATTACCGACCAGCGGCAGCAGCAGGATATTTCCCTTTAGGTTGTACTTGGCCCGGATGCGTAGCTTTGGGAGCTCCAGCTCGAAGTTTAGCAGTCGCCTTTCCAGATCCAAGCTAATATAAATATTAATAGTATTAACAAAAGTATCTTAAAAGATCTCTTTGCCATTGCCATCTACTTACCTTGCTCGCCGCACTGTTGCGTTGGATGGGCCACGAATGATCAAATTCTGGAATCCACCGGACAGCACCAGATTTCCACTGCCCTTCGACACGGATACTTGATCAATATTTAGGGGTTCAAAACTTTTTACACCAATCTCGGGAATGCCAGCAGCCAGAGCTGGGAAGCATCCCTCGAAGAGCTGCCGGAAGCACTTGTTTTCGTTCGGATTGGAGCGCTTACATGTCTGAAGCCATGGAGCTGTCGGATACAAGAGGTGAGGGGATATTTAACTAGATATTTTATTTATTTAAATTGTATTTAAAAGTTTATTTGCATTTAAAATCTGGCTGGGATGATTATGCGCGAGAACTTTCTTCTCGATTTATGAAAGTAATAGTTTTGAGTTATTTATTTTTATAGATTTTGAAGTCAAAAAGTTAAAAAAAATATATTTCTGACTATATTTTCTATTTCTTTTTTTGTGTGAATTTCAATCTTAATTTTATGAAGCACACTGAAACGATTAATATCCTCATTATCTTGGATTTATCTACAATCTTATAAAGCATTTACGTAAAACTACATTTAGCTTTTAACACCAAATATCCTTTTAGGTCGAAAAATCCTTTTCAATCCACCTCGGGCTCTGGCTACTTACGCCTCTCCTGCAACGGAAGTTTGTCGTTGACAATCTCCCGCGTATAGGCCCCGGAGCCTGGTGTCACCAAAACAGCAGAGATAATTCCCAGGCTAATGGCCAACTTCCAGTATGTTGTGGCAAACATGTTAAAGATAATATCCAAATCCTTGAGGAGGCACTCAAATCGCGGTTTTAAGTCCGGTATCTGTTGCGCGTGACCGTTGGCGACGATGGCTGGAGCCCAAGTGCCGGGACCGATGAGTGAAATGTCGGACGAAACCGTCGAAGGCAATGACAATAGTTGTCTTTATCGGCTGCCTCTTTTGCGTCCAGTTTTTTTTTTTCGTACTCTTTTGCCCGAACTGAGGCTACGAATTCCGCAATTTTTTAACTGGTGGTGCCTCTTACCCGCTTCCAACCGCTCACCCGCTCGCCAGCTTACCAACTAACCACGGGAAAAATGTTGAAAAATGTGTTTTGGGATGCGCTGCAATTACAGAGGGGAGTTTAAGGAGCGCTCTAGCTTTCATTTCACATTAATAATTTGTATATCATTTTAATTGGTTATGTTAATTCGATAAGTTTAAATCGTTAAATCGTTTTTTGAAGTTTTTCAAATCCTTGCCAAGACATTGTCCATTATTTTCCTGAAAGTGAAAGTGAACAGATTTCATCATTTGAAAATAAATCAATTTCTGTTTTCATAATTAGTAATAAACTAAAGCCAATAAAGTAACAATTCAACCAGATAATTAGCAGCTGAAACCAGTGCTATAAATCCAAGTTTTAATACTTTTACGGCCACAGCTAAATGGTACTTAAAATTTTAATTATTGTGACTTATTACCCACAGGTATTAATCCCCATGTTACCAGCTGTAGCGCATGAAGCTGCTCCACTTGACCGAATATTTGTAGTGTCTTATTTGTTGTATTGATATTTTGACTTTTATGCCGCTTTTTAAATTTTACTTTCGTTCAAGGCACAAACGCCACCGCTTCCAGCTTGTTTACGTTTGTGGACGTTGCGCCACACACACACACCACTCACCACATACGCCAGCATGTGTGCCACGGAGTCGGGAGGGACAGGCCCGCACCCGAAGTCCGCCTGGCCTGCTTCCAGTTCCACCGAAGTTCCCTCCGAAGCTGTTCACCTGTTGACTACTTCTGGTATTACGCAGACGCGGCCCGACCGCAGCGGGAGCTGGAGTTGGGGTGGGGTGGAGGCTGCCTTGCCACTTCATTGTCACGGGTCTTGTCCGGTTTGCTCGCTCTTCGTGCTCCAATGCCTCGGGCCACGGAGGCTTACATAGGCCAGTATGTAGTATTCCCCTTTGTCGGGTGTCTCGTGCTGTCGGGTTGCAAGTCTCTGTTACGCAGTCGCCGCAATTAATATGGGGGCCTAGTGGTGGCCGAGAGATCCGTGAGCGGTCAGTCCAATCCACGATAATCCTACTAAGAGATAATATTTCTGAGATAATAATAAATTAAAACAAATTTTTATGGCCATTTTCTACTAAGAACTCGCTCTTAAATGATGGAATGTAAATGTATCTTTAAGATACCATACTTAACTTGGAACTAGCTGTTAAATTCACTATTCACACAGCTAATAAGAGGAAAGATCTCGCTGATTTGACATACTACATATACCACTTTTAAGATTCTATTAAGTTTAAACTAATGTCAGACTAATAAAGGGAGTTTCCCCTCGTAGTTCTGTTCACGCTTTCATCGCTAACCCTCGTTTGGCTGTCACTTAATTGCCGCAGTTTACGAAAACATGAATATGCAAATTGGGGTTTCGATGGTTATGTGACTTATAGTTTTTCTTTTTTACAATAATTATAATCTTTCTCCCGCGGGGGTCGACGCATTTCAATGTTGCATGTTGCGACAATGCCATCCCAGCTAGCGAAGACTCAGCCAGCAATCCTCATGTTCATCTCGTTTCTCTCTTCTTCTTGTTTGTTTTTGTTTTGGCCAAAAAGTCGCGTGCGGAAACTACCAAAAAAATTACGCCGGACCTCGCTGGGGATTGCGTTATCTTTAATAGCTGCTTCCTCGCCCCGACTGGCCCGGAGATGAGAGCTGGAGTCCCGCGGATTAGGGTGAACAGCTGTCGAATCGCCGTCGCCATCGCCGCCGCCTGGAATTGCGCAACTTTTGGCTCGATTCATTTACAAGCAATTTATTTTCTTTGGCCGCTAAACAAACGAGTTTAATGTTCGCTATTTGGATTTGGTTTGCTTTCGTCGCGGCTCATGTTTTATTGGCGTTTATTTTCACACTTGCCATTGCATTCCTCGATTCCAGTCCTTTCTTTATTTTCCTTTTTTTTTTTGTTTTTATTGCTGCACTCTCAAGTGATGCAATCAACCCGAAACTCCATCACTTTTTGCAATGTCATAAAAGTAGAAAAACAATAACAGATAATGGAAGGGCCTTTCCCACTGTGCTCTCGGTTGGAGCAGGTCCAACCGCAATCCGGACCTCGGTCACGTGCAATTGGAGCCAAGAGTTCAATAGCTTGGATGGGGACTTTTTCAATTTGGATCTTAACATGCAGATCACGCCTCTATTTTGGCTTCAGGCGCCAGCACCAGCTCCAGCTCTGGCATTGACCGCATAACCTGACGTCGCTGAGTGTTATGAAAAGGGCTGATCAATAGTTTGGCTTATTTTTATGGCCAATAAATATTCCTTTATAGTCTCGTAATTGATTCTCACCGTTTAAGTTGCTTGCTTATGGCATAATAATTAAGAAATTATGGAGTCTGGTTTTATGAAATCATTTTTAACGATTTTACACAGTGGCGCTAAAAGTTATTGTACCTGTCAGGTAAAATTGGTGTAAAGGTAAAGAGTAAAGGTTGTAGATACCGTTTCTGATTTTGGTAAAATATTAATTTTGTAATATTACAAACTCTGACTTTACACAGGAATTTTACAAAATACGATATGAAAATTTTCAAATAATGATAATGATTTAAGTAATAATAATAAGATTTATGAATGAATGCCACTAATACATAAAATATTCGTTTTTTACAGACTTCAAATCTATATTATTATTTGTTTTTTCTTTTAACAAAATAATATTTTATAAAATAATTTATTTTATTTCTGTGTTACCTTTTATTAAGAATCGTCCTAAAATCTAAATTTTCAATTAATTTTAATGATGTAACCCCTTTAACAATTATAAAAATGATAATTCTCCAGAATAAAGGGGTCTAAAATAACTCCTTTACTAACACCTATTTAAACACATTTATTTATTACACGATGTTTAATATTTTGTTTAATATGTATTCTTTATTTACTCGTATCATGGATCTTTAAAGAGTTAAAGAGTTATAATAATACTATTTTATCATTAAATCCTAATTCTAAATGGTCTATGAAGGTGTGGGTTGGGGAAGTGCGGAGTACACATGGAATATTTAGGCTAATTGAACAAGAATTAATATTAAGAACTACGCACACTTAGGCATAAACAAAGGGATAAACAATATCTTTACACATCGATAAGCACACACATTTAGTAGATCTGTACAACGAGAATTGCTATGTAATTATTTACAGGACATTAAAACTATGTGCCAGAAATGGATTAAGTGGCAGGTATTAACCTAGATAAACCCCTGCTAAGCATATTTCCATTTCAATCCAATTACTATTTCCGATTTTACTTGGATGCCTATGGGGGACTAAGATCTAAAGTCTTTTCAATGCGGTGATTCCAATTAAGGCTTCAAGGTAGGGTGCAGTGGGTGCGGAGGAGGAGGGAGATCACATCAGGGAGCCGGTGTCCAAATGTTCAGTTGCCCGGCCGTCTGTCCTTACGAGGTGGCCATCAGCTTCGCCGCCTGGATGACGTTGTGCTGATGATGATACCCGGCCAACTCGCTAGCCGCTCCGCCAGCCATGGCAGCCGACGAGGCTGCTCCACCCAGCGCCCCAAATGAACCGCCAAAATAGCAGTTATTCACATAGTCATAGTTGGTGGCACTCGCCTCCGTCTTCACCCCGTATGCGGCTGCAGCGGCGGCGGCATGCAAATGATGATGCGCTGCCGCCGTAACGTGGTGTCCGTGGGATCCGCCCAAATGATGGTGGTGCTGGTAGTGCGGCGAGGGAGTGCCATTGCTCAGCGCCGGCGTCTCGGCACTGTGCGAAGTGTAAGCCGATGCACTGCCTCCGCCCGAGCTGCTGCCGGGCGTGTAAAGCTGCGCACCGCTCGCTCCGTGGAGCTGCCGGGCACTCAGCTGCGACTGGCCGGAGGACGGGGTCATGCCGTGTCCATGCTGCTGGTGCTGTGGCTGCTGCTGCGTCGCTGCCTGTCCGTAATGGGGAAAGCACTGCTGGTGTCCTCCCGCCTGCTGCTGCTGCTGGTGAACGGCCTGCTGTTGTTGCTGCTGGTGCCCTGCCTGCTGCTGTTGGGCATGGTGCTGACCAAGCAGGCTGGTGGCGCCAGAGCTGCTCTTCAGATCCGAGTGCAGCTTGCTGAGGCTGTGGCGCTCCAAACTTAGCGAAGGTTTTAGATCTGCTGTGGAAAGAAGAGTCTCAATTAGTTTCTTGGTTCAGAAGGGCTGGGAGATCAGGATCACTTACCGTGCTCATCCTTGCACTCCTTGATGGTCTCCAGGGCGGAGCTTGATCCCGAACCCGTTCCGGTTCCTGACGCCGAACCGCTGCCCGTCTTCTTGGGCTTCCGCTTCCGCGTCTGAATGCCATCCTTGCGCATGGCCAGTGGCCTGTTGACTCCGTGCAGCTTGTAATACAGCCCGCAGGCATTGCACACTGGCTCGCCGTCGTTGTTTCGTCTCCAGAGGGTGGTGGTGCGGGTGCCGCAGTTGGTGCAGCACAGACCCAGCCTCCTAGTAGCAGTCTGAAGGAAGAGTTCTCAGATTAGCAACAGAAACTAAAGCGGTTCAGGGGGGTTGTACTCACTGCACTCACCAGGCGCTTGCTGGGCTTGATTAGCGGCCGGTTCATTCCGTTCATCTTGTGGTACAGTCCGCAGGCGTTGCACAGGTAGTGGCCAGTGCCATCCCGACGCCATAGGGGTGTGGATATGGCGCCGCAGTTGACGCACTCCCGTCCCTCGCCGAACTGGAAGTCCATGGCACTCTCGTAGGGCGAAGAGCGCTGGAAACCCGTGGGGTCATAGGCACTCCGCCAGGTGCCCATCATCACGTTCTGCGTGTAGAACTGCGCCGGCAGCTGGGCATGCGCGGAACCAAAGGTGTCCGTCGTCCAGGCGTTCGGTGCCGCTGCTGCGCCACCAAAGTGGGCAGCCACATGGTTGTACTGGCGGTTGGAGGGCACATACACTGGAGCATTAACGGCCTGCTGGTGGTGATAGCCGGACACTCCGACTCCGACTCCAGCGCTGGCTGCACTCCCGGCGGCAGCGAGATCCGTGTAAGCCGCTACGGCGCTGCTGTGGTACATCTTGGCGGCGGCAGCAGCGGAAACAGAGGCCGAGGCGGAGGCCGAAGCGGAGGCAACCTGATGGTCACCGCTAAATTGGGGATAGTCGCGCGTTGACAGTTGATCCGAAGTGGACTGGAAAGAGTGTGAAAATGGTAAGTCAATTAGTTTGATGTTGCAATGAATATAAAATATTATAAATCTAAGGGATTATCCCTTTAACCAGCTCTAACCATACCCCTTGCCCATTCCTATTTCCCTATTTTTACTTCGGTCGCTGCCATTGGATGCTCCGTCTGTTGGGCAACTCCCCTCATGGGGCAGCCATTTTCGTTTTACTTCTGGCTGCAACTCCTGCGTCTTCCCTGCACCGTGGTCTCTCCCCAGAACCAGTTTTCCCAGGCTGCGCCCTTTCGGTCAACAGATCGACTTAATGGAGCTCTCTGCATTTCGAGCTGCTCGTGTATCTTTGTATCCGTGAGTCTGTGCATCTGTAACTTTCGGTCCAGAGCCCACTTATCTGGTGCGTAGGCACTTGGTTCTCTGCGAGGGGAACCGAACAGAGGCAGGAGACGAAGGAGGAGGAGGCGGAATCGTGACCATAAAGTGTCATTTGCGGGCACTTGGTAATCATGCAGACATTATAAATTGGGGAAGTACCTGAGTACGTTTGCATGGAGAAGAGATAAGGTGAGTCGGTTCAAAAGGATGTGGATTGTAATGAAAGCCTTTTAATTAGCGATTATTATTAATAATTATTAGAGGTAGCAAAAAAATATTAAAGCGTACGTATTGTTAACTTAAATTTTTTAATGGGCTTAAATGGTAACTGCTTTACAGCTAATGAACCAGTTACTTAACTTAATTTTATTTTAAAATTTATAAAATTAATACTTTTGCCATTTTTAGTTAACATCTTTACTATTTTTTACATTTGCCATATTCGCTATTGTCTACAATAAAACGTTTTCATTGTTCATTCAACATTTTTGCACCAAATGAGGGAAAAGTCTTCAAGTGGCTTTGATCGATTCTCTCCCCCCCACATACACTCCACATATTTATTCAGATTCTGATTTTTTATTCGTATTTCTTGAAAAGTTCAACAGCCAAAGAAGCAAAAATAATAACAACAAAAAAACCTAAGCCCGACAGCGATCATCGAAATCTGTGCTTCACATCGATTTCAATTAAGGCGCCAATTGCATATTTTTATTTATGCGGATATTTTCGAATATATTTTCAAATTGCCTTTACAGTTGAGCACAAAGTAAAGAAAGAAAAAAAAACGAGGGAAAACATTTGACGTCTTTATCTTATCCCACAAATTTAATGCGATGATGTATGAAATTTTTAATTTTTCTGCCTTCCTTCCCTCCCAAGGGAGCCTCGAGTAAATTTTATTTGTAACCAGATGGCCACTTAAGGGGCGGGGGATTGGAAATGGAAATGTTTCGGCAGAATTTATGAAATAAAAAGTTTTTTAAATTACAGTTGAGCGGAAACGAATTTAGCTAAGTTGTTGGACAAGAAATCAAGGAAAAATTATTGCTCTGCGAATTAAAATGCCGCCGGCAGCTTAAGCCGAGCTAAATGAACGTCAAATGAAATTACAATTAAATAAATAATAATCTATTAACAATGATTTTTGTAATATATTTTATTAGTAAAATTTGCTTTATAGTGATGGGTGCAAATATTTAATTGAATGTTATAATGCGATTTTTTCACTTAATTTAATTGAAAATAATTTGTCTTGGTTGATTTGATTGGAGTTTAATTATAAATTAATGACAAAGCAGTTACTTTTACAATTACTTCAACCAAAATCTTTAAAATACCTTTTTTAAAAGCAAAGTAAAGTCAATAAATTTCAGAATATTTTTAAAGGCATTAAAAAGGAATACTTAAACATTAAATTATTGTTTTCCTCTTTATTTGGTTTAGCAACATTAAATATTATATATTATTAAGAATTTTTTTCATAAAGTAAATCTTATTAAAGGTCCAAAAATAATATGCATTTTATTCAAATTTAATTTAAGCAAAGCTAATTTAAAATGGCATAAAATTATGAGATATTAAGCAGATTGATTGGGTGCAACGTGACGTATGAGCAATAATATTTAAGACTCAACACGCTGCTGTCAAAACAAATTAATTGTGCAAGGGGCGGGACGGGTGGGGTAAGTGAAGATCATTGCAACAATTTCGGCTGCAATTCCCCAAATTCCAGCGGGGCATGCGAGCGAAAGGGATAGAAAGCTGGGACGGCGGAGGAGACCCAAGAAATCAAAGGGTTGAGCTGACCACGCGTGCATAATGATGTCGCTTCCCTTAGAAGATCACACGATCAAAGAGAGCGCAGAGCTGGATTTGGACTTGAATTCGGAGTTGGAGGCAAAGAGCGAGATCAAAGGAGGCGGCGACCACTCGAAAAATTGTCAACAAGCTGCAGGAAAGGATGAGAGATGCAAAGGGATCGGATCTGGAGGAGAGGGCGCTTTGGCGCTTATTAAAAAGCGATCAGCCAAAAAGGGACAAGCCGGCCAAGAAGAAGAGGTCTCGTCCCCGGTGAAGGCGAGGAATCGAAATAAACAGCAATAAAAAATCAATTTCACATAAGTGGAGGGCAGAGGATAGCGATACCTGCATATACGTTAATAATTTGTCACCGCAAATGAAGGAACAAAAACAAACAGAGAAAACCACTTGAGCGGGAACGGCCGAGCAGGATGGAGTCGGAGAATAGGGACCTGGTGGAAGAGGGGATAAGTGGTGGACGAGGATGAGCGGCGCTTCTTGTCGTTCCTTCCCTGCTTCTCTTGGCCTGGCGCTCTGTCGTCAAGTGGAGGATCCTGTTTTCCCTCGCTTCACCACTCTGCCACCGCCGCCGCCGCTGCTTCAGTATCCTCTCCACTCGAGGCCACTTGACTCATTCATTCATTGATCTCTGCCTGGCCAGGCTCTCTCTCTCTGCACTTTCTCTGTGGTTACGATTTTCCGCTTGGATTTAGTTTTTCCTTAATTGTAAGTCGGAACCATTTAAGTTTTGCCGCCTGTCAAGGCTCATCTAATAAGCTTCCACTTGGAGAGGAAAATCCTTTTACTATAACTAATAGATGCATTGAGATTAAGGCTTAAAGATTAAAGCTTAACATGTGAAACTTGTTAAGGCGATTAAGGATATTGGGGGAAAATATAGAGATAAGATTATGTACTTCAAATTGCTAGCCAACTTAGAGAGGCAAAATAAAGTGGAAGTAGAAAAAATAATTACGAAATGTTTAGATCAATAAAAACTAGATACACTTTAGCAGATAATTATTCTTTGAAAATGTCTTTGGAAATTATAAGCTCTATTCTTTTTAATATTTTTTTAATTTGCCACTTTAACAGACCTAGAGGAACTCCCAAATTAAATATTGATCACCGTCGTAAATACTATTTCCTTTGTGCTTTAAGATCTAGAATTCTTTGGTTGTTTTATTAAAAACAGAAGATGGCTTGTTTCGGTGACATTATTACAGGAAACGGGAACAATGAATTGAGATAAAAACGTGAGTTAAACTTACATCGCCATCACTCAGTAAGATGCCCATGATTTATGGCCGAATAATTCGCGATTTGCGGCTCGTTTTAGAATGATTAATGGACCACGCACGCAGCTCAGTTCAAGTTGAGGTTGAAGCTGATTCCGATTCGGATTCGGATCCGATTTGGATATATTATGATTCTCGATTCCGACGCTGCGGCTATGGTTAATTGATATTGACGGTGTCGTTGCCGGTGGGAAGTGTAAATAAATAAACGAGCGTATCACAAATGCATTCAGATTAATTGCAACAAATTCAAAAATGTTTTATTGCACGTTGGCACGAAGTTTGTTTATTATTTATATGGCATTTTATGGGCCTTGTTGTAAGACGTTTGATTAATGCGGCCTATAAAGCGATAAATTTCGTTTTAATCCATTTACGAGCACTCAAGCGATTCCGCGATGCCTCTGTTTTTCTGTTTTATTTTTGTTTTGTATTTATTTATTATTTCGAGAGCGAGAGCCCAGCGAACCGACTTCCTTGAGGCGAACAAACAAACTAAAAAACTCCTCAAAGTAAACAAAAACTTAATCCCAAATATCCAGATCCAGATCCAGTTCCCGGCAGAGGCAGCGACTGCGACGGCGACAGAGGCAAGTAGTCGGCGACAACAACACAGAAAGTCAATTTCATCAATGGGCAGTCTGTCGTCGTCGCCTCTCGCTTCCCCTCCAGCGCACCGTGCCTGCGGAAGCGAGATGCACTCACAGCTGACAGGTAAAAATTTTTAGGTGCATCTCAAGACCCGAAGCCAGCAGCGACGTCGGCAGAGGCGCTGAGTCAAAAATTAGTCAATTTCATGTAAGTCTTGAGAAATGATCTCCGCACGCACTTGAGCCGGGAAATCGAGGCAGGTCCTCACTTGAACGGTAGGCACTTTGCCACTCCACTCCACTCTAATCCGCTTTTCCAGACCCAGAATCCGAACCCGAACCCGAATCCGATCGCAATCCCCTGAACCCATGACAAACAGAGTCCAAGGCGAGATGTTGTGGGCACCGAAGGCCCTGCCCATTGTCAGCAGCTCATTAAATCGAAACTGGCGCGGGCGTGTGTCTGTCCCTGGCCAAGGATCGCAGGATCTCGACAGGCTCGATTAATTGATCGCTCATCCCGAGTGCAAGTGTGCGTAGGTCTGTGTTTATATAGTTCCTAATGGCCGGCAATTAATTCAGATGCCTCAAATTGCAATTATGTAATGTGTCTAGGAGTATTACCCATAATTCAGGCGAATGAGTGTCGTAAAATAAAAGGCCAAGAAAATAGGCAGGAGTAGGAGTTTACTTGCTAAAGGATTCCTTAATTGCCTTAGATTTTTTCCTAGATTTCTTCTTCAAATTTATAAAAATGTATACTTAGAAAACTCTTATAAAATACTCATTTGTTTCATAGTTTTTAGGGTAAGTTACTTAATTTTATTTGTAATATATTCACTGTTGAATATCTAAATGTGTAAACCTGTTTGATTTTTAATTTACAAAACTGAATTTCTGATCCTATTCCCATTATTTACCCAAAACAAACCAAAACATATCTAATTTGAGCCCTAGCTTGACCACAAATCACTTCTCCCGACCAACCCAGGGAGACCCCGGGAGACGTCATTAATCAAGCAATTTGCCTTAGTTTCTGGCAATCTGGCAAAACAAGAAAAAGGTTCTGAATTCGCTCCATTAAAATGCAAAAGGCAGAGCTGGGAACAAAGGCAGGGCGACGAAAGTCAGTCACAGAGCAAGTCCAAGGTGAGGTACGAAAGATGTCAAAACAAAAACCGCAAGGAGGACGAGTTGAGGAGCTGGGACGACGGCGGACATGCGCATATTTCAATCCGCGCTGACACATCCTGCTGCGCTAATGGACCTTAATTTGTGAACAGCTTTATATATCATGCGCCAGACCGTTAATGTGATCATCCACACGATCTCTCGGCGACCCGGCGTTGAAGCCGGAGCTGGCGATAAAGTTTTTATGGAGCTTATCGGTCGAATGCGCGGAATGGAATGGAACTGGCACGCGCTTTCCTGGAAATGGAAAAGCGACCAGGAGAAAGGAAGAAGAAATGTGGTGGAGAAATTGCAGTATATATAGTGGTGAAGTGCTGGCCCATTGAGCCACTGATAACGTGCAGACAAATGATAATTGCCTTGGCTCCATTCTAATCCTGTCCCCGGGCCCAAGGAACCCTTCTCGAGGCCGGGGAAATGTCACCCGAATTTTCAAAGTGGCGTCACCGCGACCCAACCCCTTTCCCCGGCTTTCTTCCACCTCAATCCCGAGTGGAAACCCCAATGAGGTCTTACTCGAGATACATTGCATCGCGATGATCACAGTTTCCATTGATCGTCATCGGCATTTTCCCTCGGGCCCCGCTATGTGGTTCTCCCGCTCGGCAAAGATGAAAGCGATCTTTATTGGTTTTTGTAGTGATTTTAAGTGGATTTGTGGTTCGATTCTTAATGCCCAAGTGCGCCAGCCCAGCCCCAGAATCGGATTCAGGCCCAACCTCCGCTTCTCCGTCTCTCCCTTGGTTCTTGTGACTGCGATGTCTCCGCGGTTATATCGCTTTTATTCAAATTTGTATGTTTATTTCTTTCTTTATGCGTAATTATGAGAATCTTCCAGCTGTCGTCCGCCAGACGAAGACATACTTGGCCCACGGCGGCCCTTGAGTGTTTTAGGCAGTTTGGGGCTTGTAATTATGGACTTTGGTTCATTTTTAATGTCGCAAACGCATCTAGTTGAGGAAGGGGAATGATGCTGGAAGTGGAAAGGGGTTCCTTGATGGCATTTCCACAGCCGGTTGGAAGAGGAAATGTGTGCTTTTTTATTAGAAGGTAAACGAAGATCTTCAACGAAGAGAGCAAAGTTTTTCACATTGAAAGTAAAAGAGGATAATTTTACGTTACTCTGTAACATTTTAAAGTTAGTGTGTTTTATTTAAGATCTAAAAAAATACAGCTATTAAGACTTTTATTAGTATCTAATACTTTAAAGTAATAAACCTGATTGCAAATTTAAATGAGTATAAGAAATAACCAAAAAAAAAAAAAAACATTTGGTCTTTTCAATGTTTTAAAGGTTTTCCCTGCAACACAAAAGACCCGATCTGCATGCCTTATCGCACTGCCATTAGGGGCTCTTTGGAGCGGCGACAACCGCGGCAATTACTCATCAAAGCTACTCCCCGAGCTCCACTTTCCAGTACCCACTTGCCACAGCCCGCACTCAATTCAAGGAGGCACTTGACATGGCAACCAAAACGCAATTGAATTGCGACGGCTACTTACAAATTCCTCAGTGAAAATGCGGAGAACTGGCGAAGAACTCAATTTGAATGCCCATAGATAAGCGAGTAAAGGCAAAGTCCCCCGCTCCGATGATGATTGTTCCAATCGCTGATTTTGAGTGTGTGTCAGTCTATAAACATCGCCTTGGATAAAGGCGCACTGAAGGCAGTGCCGCTTATCGGCGGGGAACTGATGGCGGAAATGGTGACTTATTGCAACTTTTTATGTTGCTGGTAAACTGATAATATTCCATTTGTGTGTGCATTTTGTTTTATAATTAATTACTAGCCCGATATGCGTATCTATGCTCGTCGAGCGCACTTTTATGCTGGTTTTTTTTCGGTCAGGGCGTGTGAATAACGAAAGACTTAAGCAACGAACTCGATTCGGGTGTCCTTACGGCCGAACATTGATGGCGTCTAAATTAAGCTCTGCTCGAGCTATTTGATCTCTACCGATACCAGAGAGGTGTCCCCCTATCTATACACTGAAAAAAAATTATGCATTTAGTGATTTTTCAAGGGATTATTTTAGTTAAATTAAGGTTTACACCACATTCCGAGTATAACCTTACTTTATATACAAATCTTTAGTTTTGAAAGGTTTAGTTTTTGATAAATTAAATAAATATGAATCTAATAAATCAATTTACAAGGTAAATGAAAAAGAAATAGGATTAAACTTTACTTTACTTTTTCTTATAAATTCCAAACCCTTGTTTGGAGTGCCCTACTTTTCATCCTTATCAGCATTGAATCTATCTTTTCTCTCGGTGCACACTCCCATTATCGTGGACTCGGCTGTTGCCTCTCTTCTCGCCGCTTTGCTAGTGGCAGTGACAAGTTTTCGGCACGCGGGCAGACATATTCCGAGGGAATGTGCCTCGAATGCGCCGAGAATGTGTCTCGATGGTGCCCCCATCCGTCCGGCGGCCCCTGACCAAAGCTCTTAAGTGTCTTGGCGTCGGCGCGGCTTATGTCTTCTCTTCTCCCCCCCTTCCCTCGTGGTGACATTTACATTTGTGAGATCAGAGAGAAACAGAGAATCAGGGAGAAAAACAGAGAAAAAGAAGGAGAGAGGGATATATACATATACTTATAGAGAGCCAGTGGAATTAATTGCTATGGAAAAATCAAGATTTAATCGGCGCTCTTGACTGTGAAAAGATGTCGCCTAATTTTCCCCAGTCTTTAATTAATTAATTATGGCCACCTAAATGTCTGAGCTGGAAAATGGGCAACGGGGACTTTTGGAAAGTTTTTTTTATTAGCCTTTGGCGCCGCCCTGGGCCCGAGACTGAACTTAAGCCTGAGAAACAATGAGATAAGGTTCAACTGCACCCGGAATCGAAATCGAAAACCCCTTAACACAATCGTACAGTTAACGAGTTATAGCTGGGGCCCAGCTTCCTCTAAGACCCAACGATAAGTCCGGAGATTATACCTCCTCCGCGAAGGTTCCACATGGCTTCGGTTCGATAAGTCCGTTCTGATACTGATGTTGTCGCGAATAAGGCAACCTTATCGCTCCGGACTCGTTGTATCCAGGCCAGAAATTATACTATATATTTAATTATATAAAAATATGTCTACATCTCTGGCAAACCACATACTGAATCTGGGGTTTGGAATGCTGATTTGATTAAATCAAATCTGTATTTAGAAACAATTGTTGAGTGGTGAAATCATCAATCTTTTTTGAAATTACTTAGTGATATAATGTATATAGTTTCATTGCCTTTACTTTGTCTGATTAATATTTTCTTATGAATAGATTGCGTCCAAAATATAGCACTTCTCCTCCGTTGAAACAGCCAAATAAAGGTTTTATAACCCACACAGCAAGCAGCTCAGACTGCTGACGCCAAGACGACGGCTACCGAGAAGTGATAGGACCTCGCTAGGATCTTGGCTATCTGCTGGTTCTGGTCCCTGGCTAACACGCAATTAGCCGCCGTCTCGCAAGGCACGGCAGGACTTCCCTTAGCTGGGTCAATGGGTCTCCGTCACTTCCTATTGGGCCTCGCTTCTGGCCCTGTTGACCTGCTCGATGCAAAGTGCATCGAGGGACATTTATCATGGCCTGGCAGTTGTTTCTGCCGCCTGAGCACTTTCCACTTGCGTGCCAGTTCTACCTGAATGTGGACATGGTTATGGATATGGACATGGCTACGGGCCGGGCTCAACTCAGCTCGGCTCGGCTTGGGTTTGGGTTTGTGCTGTGTAGGCTGGTGGTCAGCTCGGCGAGCCAGTGTTAAAATTGCATAATTAGGCTGGCTTGTTGAAGTTTGCATTTTCAGCCAAGTGTGTCTGGGGGTTGCTGAAGTAGAGTTTTCATGCAGCTATGAAAAATTGTTCTCCAAGAATGTAAGATGTGAGACTTCTACTTAGAAGTATAAATATATTTTATATGTATTTTATTTAAGGCTTAAATGTTGTCAAAAGTTTTCATAAAATATATGGTATATATACAATTTCCCTTCAAATACAACATTAGAATTTATTAAATATTTGCAGTAAATTTAATCATTTGTAATATCATTCAAAATAATTTTAAAAAGCCTTTTGAAATACTTTTTAAACTGCTTTGGGTTTTCATATTTAAATAAATAGACTATTCGGAAACCCTAGCCATTCGATGTCCTTTCCATCGCTTACGAGTTTGGGTTAAGATTTATGGTGCAATTGCCCGAAAGATTCTCTTTGGCCCAATGTCGGAGACAAAGTCAAAGCCGTTTAACTAGTTTTGTTTTGCCTTTACCCTGATGTTTGAAGCCAATTTCAGTTTTATGGCATTTGCTGGCCTCATAAAAGTGTCATAAATTAAAGGGCGCTTAAACACGCACACACTCTCGTCGTCTCGAAGTCGGGATCATGTAACCTGTGCCACTGGTCACACGCAGCGCTTTTGACTCATGACCTCCTCCGAGGGCGGCCGAAGGAAGGGCACAGCATAGGCTGGGCCTTGGACTCACCTTTGGCCTGCTTTTATGGGCCCTGCGGACCGGCCTTTACTGTTTTCCAGCTAATGATTTTATAGCTCGTTTTTGCAATATTCTCCTGCACTCGTCGAGAATCTGCCGTCATGTTGTGTCATTGTCAACACGGCCATGGGCCGTGTCCTGCGGCCCCGGGATTCTATTCTCTGGCCATTCCGGCGTCTGGTTCGCCCATTGAGCCGTGCCCGTCCCGCTGTTGTTGTCCTCTTAGTGGTGGCGCCAGCAGTTAATTGCTATATGGACTGCACTTGTCATGTTCCTAGTACCTAGATCGAAAGATTTGGAAGTGAAAGTGCTTCGAAAGGGTTGCGAGGACATCGGGAATGCGTTGCAGATCAAGGTTATGGAAAGGATTGCTAATTTTATTAAGATTTTTGTTGGGTAAAACCTACTTGGCATATTTTTGTAGTTTAAGGACTTTGTTTTTTTTTAAATCATCATCATTTTAAATATTTAAGCCCTAACTAACTTTTCCACTTCCCAAATAAATTCAACTAAGGCAAGCTTAGCTAGTTAGAAAGCTATTTAAAGTTTAAACTCAAGATAGAGTCTTGCGTTCCCTAATTGTTGTCGAATATTCCTAGCTTCTAGCAAGTCGCTTCTACTTCCCCCATCGTTATGAAGTGTCTGTAATTTATGTGCATTACCAAGGAGTTTGGGCCATGTCAGGAGCTGAGACGAGACCCTAATGAATAGTGATACGAGCTAATGTTAATGGTAATTCGAATGTTAATGGCCAGTGAGTGTAGCTGAGCAGTCTTTTGTTGGTGGTGCTGCCCGAGTTGGCAATTTATGTATCTGCAATGCAATTGTGCGAGTAATTATGCCGACTACTGTGAGTGCGAGCGAGTGTTAAAGAGTGCTTGAAACAAGTTTAGTTTTCAACTGTTTTCCAACTGCCTTCATCAATTACGAACGGCGAAATGGAAGCTTGAGAGATTTTTGACACTTGGTCTTTCAACGGGCAGCTAATTGAAAACAAAACAGCGTTCATGTCAACTGCCAATGGACGCCAAGTTCATATCAAGCCAAATGGATATGCGCTGCCTTTCCTTTATATTCTGTGACAGCTCAAAAGTTGATCACAAATTTATGGTTTTTCTTGCTATATTTTACGGCGTTAATGCCTGAATATATAAAACTCAAGCGCATAAATTACAATTCAATTAAATTATTGAACAATACAACAATAATAATAAAGGCCATAAAATCGCGATATACGCTCAGCCGCTAATGGCATAATCGAGAAACGAAAAATGATTTAGTTGGCAAAATGTTTTGTTGGCTGAATTTACGAACCTTTCGCCCTCTTGGCTTCTGTGTATCGGCAAAATGCATCTGAAAGATAGCCTGGTGATGCCAGAGATCAAACGCAAACGAGTTTATTTAGTTAGATCTATATCTTAACGCGATGTCTAATAACATGCGAACATGCTTAACATTAGTTTGATGCTAATTTCATTGTTGATCCATAAAGATTGTGTTGTGGCTAAGCTTCAGCTTGGCTAATTGATATCACAGATCATAGTACTGTTTATGTATAATTTAAGCTGCAACTGTTCTCACACAGTGTTGCACTTTTGCAATCAACGGAATCGATCATAGAATGGCATCTAACAGCGATCTAATGAGTGTTTTGACGCTGGAGTTTAGAACCAGTTTGGAATCTTTTATTGACCACTATTGGAATGCAGAGAAATAATTCCAAGTCAATGAAAAATAATGAAGAAAAACAAGAAAATGTTCTAGAAAGTAATTTTGCAATTTTTAAAAGGAAATGCAGGACTTCCAATGTCCATTCTTTAACTATTTTTTTCCGGTTTTACAATTACAAATAATTTATCAATTTTTTATATTTTACACAACTTTTTGAAGAAAAAATAAGGTAATATCACTCATTTACTCGATTTTCATTTAATAATTACCAAATAATCGTAATTAAAGTGTTAGAATATATTGTAATAAATTAATTATAATAGTATCTTTTAGCCTATAATTAATACATACTAAAGATTTAATTTGCAAGATAAGCTCACAATAACCCCTTAGATATTAATACAAATTTTAACAAATAAAATTCAACTCACTTGATTCGGGATTAAAAGCGAGTAAATGTATCTTTCCGTTCGGATCTCCAATTGCTTTGTTTGATGTATGCTAATGAGGATTCGTATGCCAATTGGCAGTTATTGGCTCCTAATGGCCTTTTTGTTGGGCGCTTAAACAGAAATGTAAACTGCTTTTAAATCGCATTTATTGTCTCCACAGCGGCAGCGGCGATCGTTTTGTGAGTTTTTGTGTTTGGTGTGCGCTTTGATTTGATTTTGAATGGTTGTGTTTCATACAAAAGCACCACAAATCACACGCGATTCACAGAGGCAGCTGATATCTGATGGATATATGTATATTTGCATGAAGATGCCAAAAAATTCACTCACAACTGCAGATACAGAGGCAGATACAGATACAGATACACTCTCGCACTATTAAAGACGGCAACTCGTTTAATTAATCAAAATGCGAACATTAGACTTGTGATTTTTCCAGATTCGATTGATATTTATTATTATTTTGTTTATAGATCTGGTGAGGATCTCACTGTTTAGTTTGTTTAGTTTTGCGACGGCAATTCGCGCTTCGCTTGCTTCATTCGCTGCGTTTCGCGTTTCGCGCATAAACGTTCGAAGTCCAACTGAAGCCAAGGAATTTCGACGGCAGCTCCTTGTCCCGGCGGTTGGGTTCTGATTGGAATGGGGAAGCGCTCACAAACGCTCGCACACACACACACACACACCAGTAGGGATACAAGATGGAGTGAGCGAGCGCGTTCTTTTTTGGCTTCCGGTTGGACGTGAGCTAAGAGAGTGACTGAATGGCCATTGAGGCGACTGCTCCGCGTTCTCTCTCGCGGGCAAACAAACAAGTTCCACGCACACAGGCACCACATGCTATCGCTGTAGAAGTGGGTGTTTCCTTGCCGTTGCTCTATCTCTCTCTGCCTCACTATCAGTATTCCTGCAACGCTCTCACTCGCTCCCCTGGCTTTTGTAATCAAATTGTGGCCATATTAAAGTTAGCTTGATTTGTCGTTTAGATATTGGTGTGCGTCCGTGTGAGTAAGCGAGCTAGCCAGAGAGAGAAAAAGAGAGAGGGAGAGAGAGCGGCTCTCTGGGGACAGCCCACTTTGGCACGGCTAACGCGGCGTATGCGCAATATCGCCCCAAGCCAATAATAAGCTCTAATAAAGGAAATAAATAACACAAAAACATCAGAGCCATAAACCATGGCCTCTGCTTTTAATACACCATTTTAGCGAAAGGTGAAATCCGAGTTTTATGTGCACTTTAATTGGCCTTTTCATAACTCTTCTCACATCACATTTAATGGCCATGTAATATGTATACTCACTTTTATATGTATATAGTTAGCCCACCGCCTGCAATTTATAAGTTTAGCGCCCACTTGTGATTTATTTATCTGATAATGTCTTCATTAAGTTGATTCCATTTACATACATTCGATCGGAATGAACCCGAGGAGGTGAGAATAAACAAATTCTTTTCGATTTACAAATTAGTTGTGCCATTCATTTGTCATAATGCAGATAAGGCAATCAGTTAGTGTCGGCTCCGATTCATAAATTCTAGTTAGTTGTACTGTGTTTCTTCAAAGCAGGATTATTAGGATTTTCTTTAATTAATAATCTTGCATCACGATTTATTTGGGATTTATTTTTAAGTTGTATAAACAAGTACTCTGATTTTTATAAATATTTGTTGTAGAAGTTGCAGAAAAATGATAGAGATCTAAAACAAAATACATCTCAAGTTTCAAATTGCCGAAAATACCTATTGAAAAATGTTACTTAAACCTTGATAAAACTTATTTTTTTCCCGTGATTTGCTTTCTCGTATCTTTCTCTATTTTATAAATAGAAAAAGAAGTTCGATTTCTCCAAAATTAATTAATATAATAGCAGTTTATTGTTGAAAATATGACATATTTTGAATAATAATTTTTATTCCCACATCGATAATGGCATTTTAATTATAATGATTTAAAATCAATTACTTTTAATGATTTTTTACTTTGTATTTCAGTTTTATTATGGTACTAAATTTGAACTACCTTAAAGTATACTTAGGAATTTATAGATTAATTTATATAATTATTTTATAATAATCATCTGTTAGAAGTCATTTAAATATAGTCAGATGACAGCTTAACCCTTTTATTCTTAAATCAATATTAAGTGTAATGGATTGAGGTTTCCATTGAACTATATACATCAATGGAAATCACACAATCAAATTATAAATACATATTATATAGGATAAACCATTTTACTGACGCTATTTAACTGACTTGTAATCATTGAAAGTTTCATGAACACTCCATGTCATCATGCCATTCGTCGGATTTCCATAACAACTGAGTAATCTGCAGAGATAACGCTCCGGCCAATATATAGTATAGTCATAAATTATGCAGAATCAGTTCTTGAGATTGTCACGGCATGACACATTCCCTACAGAAAACCCCGAAATAATGTGATCTGATTTCAGTACGAATCATACGCACCCAGAAACTTCCGGCTTTTATTAATTACTCGTCATCCCTGAAAAATGGACAATTTCAATTGGAATTTCAGGCGGGGACAACACGATAAGTTGTTCGCTTCTCTTCGTGTCAGAGCCTGGCCACTGGCAAATGTTCAATTACCACAAATTAAATTTATTAAATGGCGAGCGAGCCGCCGGACGATAAAGTTCAATTATTTATAGGAACTGCCAAAATACGAGCAGCCCAAATCATAAAGAAAAAAGGCAGACATAGACACGAAATGCGTTTGCCTCTACCAGTTTTCTGATGCACTGCAAGAAATGGACTGCCATAATGACTTAAATATTAATACCCTTTTTATTAGAATTCCTACATTTTAGACAGCAACTTTTCATCTATAAATAAATAAGACATGGTGACCCCCAATATTCAAATGGAAATTTTCTCCTAGTGTATGAGGAAAAGCTCATTCAAGGGGCGGGAAGGGGTTTCTAAAAAGCCAGCCACAACGGGCTGCAAATGAATTGGACCTGAAATGCGTGTAGCCGTGCGATACCCGGACGGACTCGCGCCGCACGGACATAAAGCGCCGCAAACATGCAACAAAATTTATGCGAAGCTTTAATGAACGAACGCCAGACGCAGGGCCAAAGGAGATTGGAGGAAGGGGCACACTCCCATGCCAATGTCTGGCCAATCGCAGCACAGCTGCCTCAGCACCGACTCCACCTCAAAATGGGGCCCAGCACTGTGTGGCACATGAAACTGGTTTCCGTTGCAGGCTTCCCCGGCCGGGCTGCATCGGCGTCCTGCTGATTTCCAGGCGCGATAACCACCGCGACAACCATGACAACCGAAGACCCGCTGCCAAACCGGGGGCCAGGTCCGGGTCTGGTTTTGGTTTCGGTTTTGGTTTGGCTCTGGGGTGTGGCGTGTGGCGCGCAGAGGTTGCTGGCTGGGGCAGAAGCCGCCACTCCGTCGTAGCCGGGTCAGAAGTGGTAGAATTTGTAATGGTGGCCAAGAAAGAGATGCAGTGGCGTCTGGAAAAGGGATAACACTTTCAAGGAACTGGTAAAGGTGTTTCCAAAATTAGGATAAGGAATTTACATAGTTTGGGGAAAATTCTATTCAAACAAGTAAAAACTTTAACATGTTTTCTATACTTACAAAATGTAAAAATGTTAAGGCTTCTTGGACGGCCATGGATCCCCCTAAACTCCCTTTTAAACTCCACCCTTGACCACCACCCAATCGCAAGCACCTCTTCGTGCCGAACAAAAAGTGGGCTGTGGCCTGTGGCCAGGTCTGGACCCTGCTACGACTCCATCTCCATATACAGCCCAGCCACCAGTTCCAGCTCCAGCTCCAGCTCCTTGAAGTGGCAGCATGGTCCGGCCTCTGGCTCTTGTGCCTCCATCTGAGGCCTTATCCACGGCACTGCCATTGCAATTAATTTTGGCATTTTGACATTTACGCTTTTTGTTGGCTGTGGCAGTGGTTCTTGGGCCGTTGCTGGCACTATCTCAAGCATACGCACATACATTTTTGTTCAGGTATGCTGGCGCTCGATAACGAGACATTTTGCCTATATAATTCCGAGCGGAATTTTCTCACGTTGAAGGGTCCGCGAAAAAGCGGCGGCGCCACTTGCCCAACAGCCCCCATTCGAAGGATGGAGGTACCTCTAATTGCACCTGGTTGGGACCACTTTTGGGGGCAGCATTTGGAATATTTCCCCCCAGCCGCGACCGTTCGATAAACTAATGAAAAGCCCTGCGAGATTTTAGCAGGCGCTTAATTGAGCAGGATGCCAGTCATAGATTTGGCCTCGGTTCCGATATGAGCGATGCTCTCCATAAGTGGAAGCCATACATTGTAATTGTTATGGCCAATATCTGGACTCTTTGGGCTTGTTTGTATGGCTAAGGTGGCGCCTGCCAACAAAGTTGTTAAGTATACGCGCGGATCATAAAATTTATCGCTTAATACCGTGTCGTCCTGGTGACTGATCTTAACAAAATGACCATAAAGTAATGGCAAACCAATTAGAACGGCAATAAATAGGGTATTGCTTTAGTCGTTATGCTTACATTGTATTTGAAAAAGGTGTTTAAAGCACAATATTATAATTAGTTCCTTATCATAAAAGATTCAAAAATGGAAATTGAAATGATTTGATTTAAGATTTAAACTTAAAATTTTTAAATACATTATTTTTTGCAAGTATTGTGGGAGTAGTAACTTATATAAATATTATTGGAAAATTTGTAGTAAAAATATTTAGATAACATATATATAGTAAATATATTCATTTGAAAATCCATTTAAATAAATATGTATATTAAATAAACATTACCTATTTAAGTAGCCCAATATTAATTTATTTCACTTATGTATAAGTACATATACATATGCCTATTATTATTATATCTCAGCTTACATAACCCCCTTATGGGGTATTGATTTCTCAGCCATCACTGAAAATTGCGCTGCAGCCTGAACAAATCCGAACTGATACCACTAATTATTCCAATTGAATACACACGAGCAACTGGCAACTGTCTCCGAGTGCCTCCGAGTGAAGGCCAAACCGAGGGGATTACATGATCGCAAAGTGGCCTAGCTGGAGGGCAGCAGGCCTCGGATCCGGCTGAGGGAGTGCCCCTGGTGACATTTAAAAGCTGCAAGTGCATTAGTGTGAAACAAGGCTCGAGGCGCCGTCTAAATTACAGTCAACCGATTTTGCTCCTTGGTTCCCCCGCAGAGAAAGACAAAAAGAGAGAGAGAGGAGTCATCGCGATCAAGATCAAGTACCATTTTCAACGCTTCCTTTGGCGCCACAGTTCTGGGCCCGGGGCTGGAGCGCCCTTTCCCCTTCCTCCTCGCCTCCAGCTCATTTTGCCCAGGTTGCATTCCGTGATGCAAATGCGCCGACGGTGGGGAATGGGTAAGTCTGCAGCCCGGCCGATAAGAAAAGGCACAGAAATATGCGGAGGAGATGGGACTGAGACTTGCACTGCGACTGAGACTGCGACTGAGACTGCGACTCCTATCCTGAACTCTTTTCGGGCCTCATCTTTTCGGTCTCTGCCTTCTTCCTCGATAAGCGCCGCATCTTCAATCTTCCTCCAGCGGCGGCGTCTGCGGAAAGCGACAAGAGAGCGGCCCATCATCATCATCATCGTCATCTGTGATATGTTATACCATATAGCGACTGCCTGTGTGGATGTGGATTGGGATGCGGCATATCCATTAGCTGCGTCGCCATCTCGGAACAGAGAATGGAGAACGGAGAACGCAGAAGATAATGTGATTTCGGGTCCGAAGAGCCGAGAACCGAAACCCGAAATGGAACGAGACGCGCGTGAGTTGTGATAAGGGCGTAGAGACAAGGGAATACCTTAACCCATATCCCCCATCCCGGCTCTCGGTCTCATCCAAGGCAATCGTATTTTGTCTTTCGTGTGAATTCTTGGAATTTCGATATATTTTCCTAGAACTTGAACTGAACTGTGGCTCTGGCTGGAGCTCTTGTGACGTCATTGGATCTCTGGGTGTGTGTCTCTTGGGTTCGATAATGTCTTTGGTTGGAGGATTGGACATGGATCTTGTGGTTATAAGCCGGGGTAAGGAGTGGTATTATTAATAATAATAATATTAATAACAATTATAATGGAGTTAAGAGAAAAGAGCTTAGGAAGTTTTTTTTCGGATATGGTTTTTCAGAGCAAAATTGCAAAGAGGGTTTCAGCACCATTTAGTTTTTAAGTAAAAGGGATTTTTTTTTTGTATATATTAAAACATAAAGTATATATATTTTTCAATGCTAAATATTTATTAACTAGTTATTAATTCGTAAGTAGGACCTTCTGTAATTAATTCTCTTTTTGCGAATAGTTATTTTAAAATCTTTACTGTTTTCTTTATTATTATAATAAATATTTAATTCATATTTTAAAATTTTATCACCCCAGTTTCAATTTAATCTAAAATCAATTAAGCTAATGTAATATATAATATTATTGAATAGATCTCACCCACTTCGCTTACATATCAGAAATCTAATCAATTTAGCACCGCCTTCACTATAATTAGTATCCCAAGAGGAATGTCTGGAAAGCTTAAATATATAGGTAACTAATAGAAACCATTTTTTATTTTAATCTGCCTGTATTAGATCGGCCGAGCTTTGGCCAAAAAACAAAAAATGATACACCCGATCTCGGGGCCCACATCCCGCTCCTTGCTCCCTCGAAAACCCAAAGCATGGGCCTGCCGGGGCTGGCTTGCGGCGGCGTCTGACTATCGGCTTTTATCTATTTTAACTGCGCGTTGTTAAAGCGCATTTTCGTGTCGTTTGTCGATTTGTAATGCCAGCCATGAAGATGACGCTGGCGATGATGGTAGCTTGCAGCCCCGGAGAAGATGCCCGCCAACCACCACCGAGCGGCTAAGCCACTAAGCCACCAACCAAGCCCTGCCTGCGGCTGTCCCTTTGAAGTTGGCTAAGTGGCGCCTCGGAATCGAGTTCGGGTTCGGGTACGAGTTTGAGTCCCAGTTCGAGCCGGGTTCAAGAGGCCGCCGTGCTAGGTGGTCAGCGTTGGCTAATTAAATGCACCGAGGGAATGGAGGAGTCGAGTTGACAGTTTCAACTTTATGTTGGCTTTTATGCCGAGATGATGAGATGACCCGTGCATCTGAAAACCCATCCGGATCATATCTGGGAACAATCGCTATTCGCGGCGGCTTAACTGTTATTGGACATGAGCAAATGCGCGTTCGCCTTGGCCAATTGCAATTAACTTAATAGAAATTCAAATGCATGCAAGGCCCCGGAGATTAGCGGATTCCCGTGTTCCCTGCGCCGTCGCCGTCGCACGTCTGTCATAATTCCAGCGATAATGTCCGAGGAGCGTTGTTGGCAGTGTGTCAGGTGATGGGAGCTCGGTGGAGCGGTGCCTGGCGGGGAGTGGCATCTGAAAAATGGCGCCCGCTGTCGTATCTTGTTGCCTGTCACATTGAATTATTATTTTACGGTCTCCCCGCCTCGCCTGCAATTGGGAAATGGAACAGGTTGGCCTGCATTGGCCTGGCCCGGTCCGTTGCTAATGTTTCAATCCGATGACGCCGCCGAGGATGTGCCGCCCGGCCACAGGTGCGGCGGCAATTAGTGGTACGCTTATTATGGACAGCGAGTTATTAAAGCATAAATGCAATTGCGATTCCGATATACTTTATGGCTCCGACGAGGCTAATTAGCAATCGTATTCCGGTAGCACTTCTTTCTGGAGTTATTGTTAAAAGCAAGGGTTTAGCTCTTAACTATAAATATTCTAAACTTGGCGTATATTTTTAAAAATGTTTAGTTATGTTTGCTAAAATGTTCTAGGTACACATTTGAGAACTAGAAATCATTAAGCTTTAGGAAAAATATTTAAAATATTCAAACATTTATACTATGCTTTCAATAAATGGCAAGAAATATTAAATAAATCGAGATAATTTATATTTGCTTAATATTAATTTTAAACCTTTTGTAATTATGTTATTTTCCATTTAGTTATTTTATTTTTGGACTTAATAAAATGTATATTTACTCTACAAGCTCCAGCTTTGACCTTATTCCTTTAAACATTGACCCAAAATTGTTACCAAATCATGATAAATGTATATAGTTTTTAGTTAATTTATCTACCAATTTAATATTTAGTTTATTTTTCATTTCTGCTTCAAATAAACA
Organism: Drosophila birchii; assembly: GCA_035046345.1. Lineage (NCBI taxonomy): Eukaryota > Metazoa > Arthropoda > Insecta > Diptera > Drosophilidae > Drosophila > Drosophila birchii. Next base: position 10,795,563 of record JAWNOA010000064.1, read on the forward strand.
AAAAGTTTAATATATGTACTTATAATAAGCTCTGCCTTTCACTCAGTACTCTTTCAATTTCCTCAAACAACTTACTAGAAATGCCCAAAAATAGCACTCCATCAGAGCACACCAGACCAGGCCAGTCCATTTCATTCCAAGCCATTCGAAGCCATTCTTCCATTCCAATCCACTTGCACAACTTGACGCTGCGCACATAATTTTTGCCAACACATTCCATAGCTGCCGGGTGCTGGGACCGTCGTCTCATTACTCATTCGCACCCAGTACCCGGTCACTGTCCAACGGAGGCCTCCTCTTAAGCTCCGACTCCTTCTCGTTCTCCGTCTACGTCTCCGCTTCGGTTAACTTGGAGCGCCGGCCAGAGCGGACGCTAATAAAAGCGGTCGTAAAACAAGTTTGCCTAATTGATCGAGCGTACGCCAAAAACAAAAAGAAGGCTCGGACAAAGAGCGGCGAGTCCGAGCGAAGACCCCTGGCCAAGGCGTTAATATTGTGGCTCCTTTTGGGGTTCGGGCTCCGAGGAGAACTGGATTGGGACTCCATCTTCGGGTGGCAGAGTCGAAGCCGAAGCCAGAGTCAGAGTCAGAGAATTTTTGCCATACCACCGAAAGCAGATCAAAGGCAGCGGCTGCAGGCGGTGGCGTTACTCGGCGGCGGCGTTGTGCGTCGACAGGCTTTTAAGCGATGACACCAAATCGCTATTTAGACACTGCTCCAGGGCCTCGCAACTGGCATCTTGGCTCCAAACCGATCTCGGTCCAGACTTGTTGGGGTTTTACGGTCTCGCTCTGTGGTCCGTGGGGGTCATTAAAATTAATTTGGATCAATTTGGCTGGCTGCCAAATTGTTGACAATGAAATATAACCAGGTCGGACGGACAATGGCTTTCGCGTCCTGGTAGAGCCATCAACGTTCCACGGCTGCCTCTTGCGTTTACAACTTATTTATTTTGTAGAATAAAAAGAGCATCTTAAACATACAAAATCGTAGGCTTCTTTATGGGCTCGTGCTTCATTCGCTAAGCTACTACATCTACAGTACTCGATCCCATCCGATCCGATGTGATCCTAAGTGGTTGGCACAAATCATTTCCATCTATTTGCTGACTAACTAAGCAGGAGGCCGGGCAAGGAGACCAGGAATCTTTTCAAGTCTTCCCCATGGGCCACATCTCCTCCTCCTTTTAACTGGGGCATTGGTCTTTACATCGCTATAATCTAGGCTAGGGCTTAAATAAATATTTTGGCAATCTTGATGTTTTGGTTAGGTTTACGTTAAATTAGTTTAGTACGGAGTTAGGCTTAGATTAGCTTAATTATTCGAAGATCGCTCCGGCAGTCCAGTGCGCGTGATAACGCTGGGGGTCAACTCGCTGTTGGAACTGCGCCCGCTCTCAATGCTGGTGACTCTGTGGATTACAAGGTGGAGAAGGCTCTGTAAGAGTTTGCTCTGAAATAGGATCTTTTTTTGGACTTACGGCTGGACTATCTGGCGATTAATGGTCACCGTGCTGGGCAGATGCGGCGACTGGCTCTGTGGCGTCGACTGTTGGCTGTACGGCGAGTGGCTCTCACCGGTCACATGGTGGCGTGCGGACATGTTTAGGGATCCCTCGGAGGTGGGCGGTGCCGCCGAGTTCACCGGAATGGCCACTACCCGGGGTCCACCAGCCGGTCCCGTCGTTGACATGTCGTGCAGCTCCGGACTGGCGTTCTGCTGGCTACCGCCTAGCATGCTCACCGGCACCTGGGACGGATACAACGGACTGTTGGTCATCAGATTGACACCCTGCGCCATGCCTGCGGTGAAAGGGTATAGGGATAGGCCAGGGGTTGGGATTAGTCTATGGATCACTTATGAGTTTCTTTAGGGAATCTGGCTAACCACTCTTTATGGGGACACTTACTTGGCAGCGGGGCCCGGTGCATGGGTCCTCCTCCGTTATTCTTCGGCTTGCGCTTACGCTTTTGGATGCCTTCCTTTTTCATTGACAGCGGCCGGTTCATATTGTGCAGCTTAAAGTACAGCCCACAGGCATTGCACACGGGATTACCCTCGTTGTTGCGACGCCACAGCGTCGTCGAGTTGGTCTGACAGTTGGCACAGGTCACCCCATTGCGCCGGTTGTTTGGGGCGGCGGCAGCCTTGGGCTTCGCCTGCCGTTGCGGCATCCTCGGTGGCATCCGCATGAAGGGCGGGCAGTTGGGGCAGAAGTACTCGGAGGTGCCTTTACGCATGAAAGGCGAGTGGCAGCTCTCACACTTGAGCTCGTGGTTTGGTGAGGACGTGGCCGAGGCTGTCACCAAACTGGCATCGTACTGGCCGATCCCGCCGGCAGGTGACCAGTGGGTGGTGGGCATGTTGCCGGACGCATACTCGTCGATCACCTGTGGGTGGAAGTTGCCCTGTATAGAATGGAAGTATGTTTATGACCGAAAATCGAATACGCTGGAATATACTTACGAAGGACACGTTCTGGTATTCCGGCGGAGCTTGTGACGTCCACAGAGTCTCGATGGTATTGCCACTGTCGGGAAAGGAGATCGTCTGGAAGGTTGTTGGTCCGGCCTGACGTAGCGAGTTGAGTCCGGATTCCGACTTGGTCAGGAACTGCCCAGTTCCTGGCACGGTGTAGATGGTGTTGGTCTGCTGCAGGGCGGCCGCGTAGCTGTTGCTGCTGAAGCTGGAGCTGGGCGGAAAGGGGGCGTAGGCGTTGCCCAGGTCCGCATATGTCTTGGACTCGTTGGCATGGACAGTGCCCTCCACCACAGGCGCATCGTAGTATAAACTGGTTGTGGAGGTTTCAGGTCCGGCGGTGCCAAAGCGTCCATCCTCCGTGACGAAGCGCACAGGGCCACCATGCGAACTGCTGGCAATGTGGACGGCGGACGCCTGGTGCTGATGTGGCTGGTGCTGCTGCTGTTGTTGGTGGTGGTGATGCTGCAGTGCCTCTGCTTCGCTGTTAATCACCAAGGTCTCGCTATAACTGCCACCATTGGGCGTGGGGCACTGCTGCTGCTGTTGCTGCTGATGCTGCTGTTGGAGTTGTTGCTGCTGTTGCTGCTGCTGCGATTCACCAGTCACTTCGCCCTTTTCAATTGTCTCGATCTTGATGGCCGTCACATCGTCCCCGCTGCAAATGATTGGCCCGGTGGAGTATGCGTATAGGGTGCCCGCAGGTGCTCCCGCTGCCGTGGTCACCTGCTCCGGCACTTCAGCATTGCGGGGAGCCATCTGAACGTAGTGAGTGGCCCCGGGCGAGTGGTGCGAACTCCGCTGGAACTCGATGTGGCTATCGGGCGCGGATCCCGAGCTGGCGTTGCTAGCGTTTGTACTCGGCTCTCCTTCTCGCGCCTCGTTTAGTTCACTAAAAAAATGGGAGTACAAAATTGGAAAAGAAACAAATTTAAAGGAGGCTTCAGCTTGAGTTTGTGTAACTCCATATGTATCCTTAGTTTGGCGTTTAGGACTGGGCTAAATTAGGGAACTTTCAAATTAAACAAAAATTACTTACAGTGTGCCCGCTGTGGTAAGGATGCGCCTCTGGATTCGCGGCACCACCACGTACTGCTCCTCCGGCTCGCTGACGCCCGCCTGGCTGGTCTGAACCACCACGCCCACGCCCACCGATGTGGGAGTTTGCTGCTGCTGCTGCTGTTGCTGGTCTTGCTGATCCTCCAGGGCGCTGGTTGTCTGCTGTGAGAGCTGCTCCGCTCCGTTGCTAGCCTCTAGCTTGATCTTGTCCAGCAGCTGGAGCTGCTGCTTGGTCAAATTCTGCTGTTGCTGCTGCTGTTGCTGTTGCAATTGTTGCTGCTGCTGCTGCTGCGTTGTCTGCGCTTCCATCTGCAACGAGCAAGTGACAAGTGTTGAATGCCCCGTTCGACATGGCTGAAAAGTGTGGCTCCAGTTCCGGCCACACAGTGCGAACTGGCCGCCCCGGTTTCCGCCACAAAAGTCAACAAAACGCGGTCCGGGCCCAAGCCCAGGCCAAGTCATCTCTGAGCCCGACCTGGACTTCAAACGGAACCGCCGCCCGCTCGCGAGTTGTCGCCTACAACCATAAAGTACCAGAAAACGGAGACGAACGCCTCTCCCGCTCAGTGTCAACATTGTCGAACACATTTTTCACTTTTATTTCACTTCATTTCCACCAGAAGAAGAAATGTTTGCTCACAGAACCCTAAACGCAATGCGGCCCGGTCTCCTCGGTTTCGTTTTCATTTTTTGTGTACCTATTGGGGTTTTTTTTTTGGTATTGGGTTTTGGCGGAAATAAAAGCTGGCCATAAAATCGTTTTGCCTTCTCCGCCGCACGTCACTGGCATTCGGTTTATGACCTCATTTCATTGGGGGTGGCACTTCCACCTCCTCCAGCACTTCCACTTCCACTGCGGTCCCATCACAACCATCCCAAAGCTTGTGTCAACACCTGCGATCGTCACTGACACCTGATTCACCACAGCCTGGTCTTCACAGGTGTCATATAAAGCAAAGGCTTTCAGGTGGGTTTTAACAATAAAACTATAACATGGGCAAACATAAACTATGTTTGAGTTTATGCTAAATACATATAATTTCGGAAATACCCAATGCAATATTCAGGGACAGCAAGTTCTAGTATAATTATAGGAATGAAAGTATGTAATATTATATGGAAATAATGCATTATTTTTCGGCAATTCTTAAAATAAATTAATGAATAATTACTTTCAATTCAGTTATTAAATATATGAAAGCAACTTCTTTTTAAAATCTTATATGTACCATAATGTTTCTGTGTCTCATTACTTTTTGATAATTATAAAAATGATTTCAACAAAATCTATATGAAATTCAAAGGGTTTTTTTACTTAATTTTATATCTGATTTTAATGTATAACTAACAGATGTTATTATTTCTATAGATACTAATTTGTATATTGGGTCAAAATAGATTTCATCTTTAGAAATAAATTCTGAAACCAAAACTAACATTTATTTTATTTACTGCTAAATAAAACCCACAGCTTAATCAAAACCTCGCTTTATGATATTCTATGCAAAGTAAATTAAATAATTAAGGGTTTCATAACAGGTGAAGTAATTGGATTTGTTTTTGGTAAATTGAATGAATTCATTGTTTAAAGTCTCCCCTTTGTAGTAACTCCCCTCCCCTTGTTGACCTTCCCTTAAATTATAATTGATTCATTTTACGTGGAAAGTTTGGCTGACTTGCCCGAAATGATTGATACATATATTGTGTGCGTGGATGGATACAACCCAAGACCAACCGTGATTCATTGAACTCGTGGATGAGTTAGCAGGTCGTAAAAATGAAAAATTACCCGCTTACTAAGTACAGTTCAAAGTCTGGCCATTCCAGTTGAGGAATTGAGGCAGAAGTTGGAGGTCGAGGGAATATTGCATGTAAGGTTATGACGTCCATAGAACCTATTACGAGTTATAGGCTTCTTTGGCCAAAGTTCGGAGAATTCCCTGGATGGCAAGAATGCGAGATAAAGTGGTTTTTGCACCACGTTACTCTGACAATCGGCCGTCCAACTGCAGATAAACCCGACTTTGAGTGTGTATATAGTAGTACGATAGGTAAGGGTATGGTATGCACGTGCCATGCTTCGCTGGGCCCGTGTACCGCAAAAAGTTAAGATACTACGGCCGAACGATACGGACAATATCTTATCCGGCGCTATCAATGTACATAATCAGCTGCTGCTGCTGCTGCTGCTGCTGGAACTGAAACTGAAACAGAGTCTGAGAGGTCATGGTTTCCCTACGTCATCGATGGGCACAGATAAATCCAAGAATTACAATAAGTTGGGCAAGCTCCGTCACCTCTCGAGGCGAGTGGCATGTGCTATTTGCTTGGCTTAGTCAAGACTCCGTTGCGAGGGAGTGCCTCAAGTTATGAATGAAATCGGCCCAGTCACACCCACAGGTACATACATATGTATATATGCCCGGACTTTATCTATATAAACAAAAGATATTGGCTATATGTAATCGCACCTCGTTTCGCTTTCGTTGAGCTTGGGTTTGCGGTTGAGCAAATCTCGAAGGCAAAATTGCAGGTCTGACCCAACGCTGCTAATGTTACTATATTTTAATGTAATGTCTTGAAACTATATGGTAATATCTAAAAATATTTTTATAGTAATTGCTTAGCTACAACAAAAAAAATAAAAATATTATGATTTAAGCTTTAACTTCATTGGCAATTGAAAGTAGAAAGTTTCTTTCATAATTTTCTCTAACAAAAGATTATATCTATTTATTATAACAAATCAGATTATAACATGTATAAATTCTAACGATTTCTTTAATATTTGAAGCTAGTTTGTATATATTTTTATGTAATATTTAATCTGATTCCAAAGTCTCCTTTTTCAATGTTAGAAATTAGTATTATACAATTTTATCTAATTTTTATTAAAACCATTGATGGAAGAGTATTTTAAAATTATAACGAATAAGTTTCACTACGATTACTGCGTAATTAATTATTTAAAGCCATCTCGGTTTTGTTTTAACATAGCGAATATAATTAATTGTTTTAATTAGTAAAAACAAGAAAGATGTTTTAAAGCCTTTGCTGATTGCAATTGAAAGCAAATCATAACTAAGCTAATAATGTATTCATTTTATTTTTGATCATTTTATATCCTTTATACTGTTAGAAGTTACTCATTTATTAGATTGCACACTTTTGACTTACAAAATAAACTTCTGCAGAATTATAGAAATATGGTACTTTGATGTTTGCCAGAGAAATCTATCAAATACAAACGATTTCAATTTTAAATTTGAATTTAGAACCCTTAGAATTATTTGTGGATTAAGTGAAAGCAATTTCCTTTCCAGTCCAAAGACAGACATGGCCCAGCTCTATCAGCTCAACGCTGGAAGATCCCTTCGATTAATTAAAGTCCATTGCAGTTGGCTAATGAAAGAGCTGGGCGATAAGCGGTAACCCTTGGACAGCTGCATTTACAGCTCTATTAAAGGGCCATCAATTGCATCGCATCGCAACCTTTGGCCCGAGAGCCCTCTCCTATCGCTATCAGTTAGCCCCGTCAACTGGCGACGCGTGTCTAATAAAAGTATCTGCAACTGGAAATGCAACTATCGATGCCGCCATTGAGCGTCAGTTAAGGGACTGGCCTGCCATTGGCCAACTGGGCACTTCCGGCTGGGAAAGTAACCCCAAATGGGCCTGCATTCATTCACAAAAAACCACCCCAACCCCGAAGGATAGGCTCGGAGCCAGGACCAGGACCAGGACGAAGGAGAGGTGATAAGATTGACATAAATTGTACATTATCCGTGCTGGCGTTAGGTAAGGCCCAACAAGGAATTGTCCTTTTTCATGAATGAAACAACTGACCGACTGGGCTAGCGTGTTTCACATTTTATTTTTCGTCTTTTTCGTTAGTTTTGTCAAAGGTATTTTGACGCCACCTCCTCCGCCGATCGCAGCTGAATTTTGGCCTCATAAAGATTAGCCATCTTTCCACATTTGACTCACTTTTTTGTTGCCTCGTTTTGGGTCTCGTTGCCCTAATGGGTTCTATTCGGTTCGGTTTTTACCTTTTCAAGAGCAAACCAAAAATGAAAAAAAGGTAAGTGTCGCAGTTTTGCTGCTGCATCCCAGTTGCGTTCAGTTAGATGAGTCATTCATTATAAATCAATTTGTCTTATCTCGTTGACGAGCCTCGTTCCCGGCGCTAAACTTGAAAAATCCCAGCCAGCTGCCGTTTACGGGCCAGGAGTTAAATTAAAAGGCCCGAAAACGTTTTCAGATTTATTACACAAAAAGGACATTGCTTTTAACTTGAAACTCCTTTGAAAGCCTTTTATTATCCATGAATTAATACTTAAATTATTATTTATTTATTGGAGCTTGGCGGCTGATCTATAAACGTTAAGAGTCTGGTTTTTATGGCTCTGTATATACATCTATATATATATGGCTTGTCTCTTTAGCTTAATGAACTTGTGTGAGAAAACGTTAAAAACTTTTTATGATCTTGTCTTTTTAACAAAGTTGAAATGATAGATAGGCTTATAGAGATCTCGTAAATTGAGCCTCAAAAAGGTATTTAAATGTGCGTTAAAAGAGTTCACGATTAGTTGCTTAATTTTCTTAAATGAGCCACTTTGGAATCCCGCCTCATTAATGACGGTTTTACATTAATTTTGTTATTAAAAAAATCACGGAAATTAAAAAAAAAAAACAGATTAATTCCAGGAGAAAACAAGTAAGAGAAGCAGTTCTTTCTTTCTTGAATTCTAATTTCATTTATGATTTTATATACTTTTCTTACTTTCTTATATCACCGTTTAATCACTTATTTTAACTGTTTTTTAAATTATTTATGATTTGGCAAAGTACCCACCTTAAGCTGCATTGTAACACCCGTAGAGATAGTTTTGCAGACCATCAAATTGCGTTCGCTATATTTTTTCGGGGATTGTTCCTGCCAGCGTTTTATCTAAGTTTCGTCTTTATCACTTGTGTGTTGTGTTTCTGTACTCGACTTTTTTCTTTTTCTTTTAGAAAATTATCACATGCACTGCCGTGTGTGGTGTTTGGCGTTTGGGGGTGTCCAGTGTTTTGGCGGCAATGCTGCCTTTATCAATTCGGCGGTGCTGAAAAGTGGCGCGAAAATGCGAGGAAATCGTTGTGGCAGCTGCGATCTTGATATTGTATCATCCGTTCAAAACGCGCGGAACCTTCAGCGAGTGCTATTTTTTCGAGACCAACTCTGGCCGGGCTCCGAGTTAGGGGTACTGTTTTTTTCTGGGTTCTGGGTGCTTGTGGGTTCTGGGCCCGGGCTGGCTGAGCACCTCCTCGCTGGCTACGACTGGCGACGACAACAACGACGACGATGGAAACGACGACAACGCACTGCGGTGCCCGCCGCGCGTTCGCCTTTGCCGCCCAATTAGGTGCACACACAGACGTGGTACCGTCGCGCACATAGCACCTCTGCGGTTGGGCGGACCCACACCTGTGTGGGTGCCACTCTGCGTCCGTGTGCGTGCGTTATGATTTATTCCGAGCGGTATTGGTTATCTTATCGCCGCACACCGCAGCCGGAGCAGATAAGGTGCGAAAGATAAGTATCCGTGAGCTACAAATTGCGCCTGCGTGCTCGGATCCGAGCTGCCGAGGCTCCGAGCTACGAGCTGCGAGCTACGAAGTTGACGTTCCGAAGAGTGGCGTCAAGAGGCATCAACCAGCCGGCATAGAACCCATCCCCAGCCCCATTCCCATCCACCCTGTTTGTCAATTGTGCAATTTAGTCTAGCGCATTTTCTAATTGCGCCCATAAAACACTTTTCTGGCAAACTAATAAACACACACGGCCAGGCGTTAGTCAACGTCAACAGAATGCCTTTGGCTTGGGCTTGGGCCTGGGGTCCGGAAAAGTGGGTCTCCACAAGGGGGACCTGTCGACGTCTGGGGCCTTATATGACCCCTTCCTGCACGCTCTAGAATGTGGGCCGCTTTGACAACACGCTCCAGTCCGCTGCGACTCCGCTCCACTTTCCCACTTCAGCACAATCGTTCGGCTCTCGAGTGTTGTAACTAATGAAATCGACAGATACATATACTCGAATCGATCGGGACAGGCACACGTGGTCGAGGATCAGGTGCTGGGAACACACATATATATTGCAAAACCCCTGAAATGTCAGATCGAAGCTGGCGATTTCAACTCGAGACAGTGAAGTGGAGCTGAACTGTATCTATAAAGATACTTTGTCAAGACTTTTATTTATTGTTAAATTTTCCTTGACTTTCCACTGAGTAAATCTATTTTAATCATGATCAATTAATTATATTATCCATTAATACTTGGACTAGCCAGCTTTCACTCCTTGGAACATCCGCAATCTCAGCGTTACCCACATATCTGGGACACTCAGTCAAGCTGGCACAGCTCCGGCCCAGCAAATCATAAATTGTTTATAGTTAAAGTCATAAAGCAAGCAGATATATGACGGCCATTAACATGCAAGAGACGTCCCCCCAAAGAGTTGCTTATAATGCCACAATTACGGGCAGCTCCTCCTCCTCCTTCTCCTTCTCTCGTGAATGGAAATCACTTGGTGCGATAATTTTAATTGTTGCAACTCATGTGGCGCATAAATCATGGGCAAATCTTAAGAGCAAAGCCGGCAGACAAAAAGTATCTAATAGCTTGCCGTTGCAAGTAGTAGCTGCTGCTGCGTGTCGCAAAATATCTTCGCAGTGATTAATCACTCAAAAAGCTGACAGCAATGCAAACCAGGCCCCCGTCGTGCCCGAATCATTCGCTCATTCGATCCCCAAGCCTGACAGCCCCAAGTCGCCTTACAAATGGCGCTACACGAATTCAACATTACAAGCGATTAATACCGGAGTAGGAATCGACTCAAAAAACCCCTAAAAAAAGTGGCACCTAAAGAAATATATATTTTGAAATGGATATTTATCTCTTTATATGGAAAATTTAATATATATTATTTGTGATACATATTAAAGTACATAAAGTCTCAGCCTTTAGGGTTTTCTCATTTATTAACATTTTCTGTCGCATTTTTCAGTCCTCCTTTTATTTTATATTACATTATTTATGTATTTTCTTCTGTGTAGAACTTGACTTCGTTCGCTCTCTAGGTGAAAATCCGGAAAACCAGAACTGACTCACTGCCGAGGCTTTAAACTGGCAGAGCCGGGGCAATTAATACCCTAATTGATGGCACCGCCTTGCCTAGCTTTTGGGCGCTTTGCCAGCGAATTTACGACCCTAAGCCACAGGACTTAGGGGCGGCGAACCAGACAGAGACGAAGACTTAAGATTGCTGACCGCTCCGTTCCATGCCGCTCCACTTCGTATCGTGTCCGGGAAATCGCACACCCTTCAACTTGTCCACATCCGTGCAGTTTCAAGTGGTGCGCCATAGCAAGCCAGCGAAGCTAAAGCCCAAAAGTTATCTGGCCATATAAGTGTTCTTGGCCAGTTGACAGTATCACCGATCAGTGGCTGGAATGACGCTGAGGAATTTAATTTATATATTGTACAATTTTCCTCACTTGTGTTCCTCTGTCATAATAATATTATATTTTTGTTTCTTTTTGCGTTCTTTCCACTTTGTTTGGCGGCCGAACTGGGCCGATAAGGGAAAAGAACTCTTTGGAAATTAAACGCCGAGCGCCAACAAAGGCGTGCGCCATAGTTTTAATTATAGCCGACGGCAGGGGTGGAACGAACGTATTGTACGTACCGATCCCACCCCGATTTGTTGCCCAATCCCGGCCAGGCCGCAATGGCGTGGCTCAATCAAATAAAATGGAAATGGAAGTGGAAATGAGAATGAGAATGGAAGTGGAGGAGCTGTAATGGCTCTTCCCCTCGATGGCCGACTGCATTCTGCGCTTTTGGACGCAGGCAAATTGGGTTCAAGTAAATTCTATTAACCCGCCTGGGTCTGGCCGGGCTCATAAATCATCCGGCCCAAGGCACGCTACCGACATTTCGGACATGAGTTATGAAGATTGGAATGAAACCAGGAAGCCAGGAGGAGAAGGAGCAGTAGAATCGGTTCTTCGGGAGGAGCCGAAAGTAAAGCTTTCTTTGTTTACGCTCCACAGGGTTGTCACTTGGTTAACGAACCTCCATTCGTATATTTATGGAAGGGGGGCACTCGGACAGTGATGTATCTTTTGGGTGACTCAGGAGAAAGTTCAGATATCAAAGAAGAAAGGAGAGTTATTGTTGCAAGTTCTTGATTAAAGTCGAGGGAAAATCATATTCTCGATAAAAACAAGTAAATATATTTTATACTCTATCTTGTGTTGGTTTTAGGTTCTTGAATTTATCAGTATTATTAATAATAATAAATTATTATTCATCTCATGTTTATTAGGCTATATCATAGGGTTTGCTCAAAAGAATATAAAAGGATATAACATAAAGAAATTTTTAAATATAATTAAAACATCTAGACAGCTTTCAGAAAATTAGGAAATGAATCATATTTTTATTCAAAATCATAGATAAACAACTATTAATAATAAAAGGGAACAAAATAGTTCTAAGAACTAAAAATACATTCGGAAATAAAATGTACCGATGAAGATTTAATATATTTTTTAAATAAATTCATATTGAGCACAACCTTTAATCCTTTTTATAATTTAAATATTATATATTATTTAATAGATAATAATTTTACAAAATACTTTTGATAAATAAAACTGATGATTCCAGAGCAACGCCTACTGACGCACATCAATTCCTGTTCCAGCAATATCTAATTAGCTCTGACTTAGTATGCTATGAATATGAATTAACATATGTTTCTGTATGAGAATAGACTCCATACAGGTTCCCCTGCTGCCCTGAGAGATGGCTCCGTACTCCACTGCCATTGGCAGTGCCTCCTCTTCGATGCGAAAACCCTCTCCCCTTTGGCTGTGTGTGTTCAATTTACGCACCTTTGTTTGCCAGCGAGGCCAGGCCAATGACTCATCATTATAACCGGCAATGGCAATCCATAATAATCCGTAAGAGGAGCTCGGTGCGGAGCGGTGGCTGCTGCTGTTGCTTTTGCACGAAACACAGACGTGGGAGGTGGGAAACGGGACGTGCCAGGGAGGCGACATCGACGCCATTAACGTTAACAATCATGGCTACTGGGGTTGATTGGGATCGCCACTGGGAGTGGGTGCTGGGGTTGAGTTGGTAGCTGGTTAAGCGACGACTTGGGCGACCTCAAAAAAACATTATTTATTACTTATGAGAGCCGTCATTTTGTGGTTGTTCGTTCGCCTTTTGTGTCTATTGAAGCCTCCGAAAACCGAACCGAGCCGAGTCGAACGATAAAACCGAGATGTTTTTAGCCCTAAGAGATTTATGGCCGGACTTTTGATGTTACTGCCACCGATTTGGAGTCGAGCGATGTGACTTTTCCGCGCCTGCCCGAGGAAATGCTCCTCCGGAAAGCCGGGAAACTAGGGAAACACTAGCGCTGATTGCTCCTATCAAGCAAAGTGATTTTTCCTATCGTTGCCCCGCATATAATACAGCCGTATATATACATGGGTGTACGAACATATCGAATATCTGAGAATAGATAGTGGCCTTAGATAAGTTAACGTATCTTACCGCAGATTTCGACTCCCCAACTCTGGTGGCACTCGGTGGCGGTGCCAGGCCCCCAACAAACCCAAATCGTAAGTCAATCGGTGGCAGCTACTTAGCCCAGGTGCTGCTCCTCCGTGTGGACAAACATCCAGCTGGAGGGCAGGAGGAGCAGCGAACAGCAGGCAGGCAGAAGAGAGCTGGAGCATTTGCTTAACCGATAATGCTTGACGGGGGGAGGGGAGAAACTCTATCTGTGACGTCGCCGATTTCTTGGGGGGATGGGGACATGGCCGGGGTTGACCCAGCTAGATAAAAGTATCTAATCTTGGCTTTTTAGCGATACACAACCACCAATGCAGGCGCATTTATAAGATAATGAAGATTTGCTATCAATTCCTGGCGCTGGCCTTTGTTGTTGCTGCTGGTAGGATATCGGTATCAGTTTGGGGTATCTGCAGCCAGTTAGAGCTCCAGCTCCAGTCCCAGTTCCAGTTCCAGGTCGGGTTCGGCCTCTGGGCACATGGGCACATGGGCCGTGGGCATGGCGCTCTCTCCGCGGTCTGTATCAGTATATCAGTGTTTGAACTGATAATGTCCCAAGATAATAAGCGATAATAATTTGAATTTTTCAGTAATTCCTTAAGTTTGGACGCCCAGCGGCATGGAATCTAATCACAGTTGGTGAGTGTAACTGGGATTTTCAACATGGAAACATTGGCTCTGCGCGCGTTCCTCCCAATGAAATAAATCTAAGAAAAGGTGCTCATTTATGGATCTATCCGAGAGATCTGTGCATATCCCACGAAATATATTTTGAAGTCCAGAAGTGTAAAGTGAATTGTGATCAATTTTTGGAATACCAATTTTAAGCTATCTGAAAAGTGTGGAAAAAACAAAATCAGCACTTTATGTAAGAGCCAAAAAATGGACAGTTATTGCTTTTTGGGGAATGGAAAAATTGATCTTTGGCTCTTCGATAAGATACAATACTTTTGTGTGCGTATAAATTTCAGCTGCCAAAGCAGCGCTCAAGTAACACTTGAGAAAGCGAAAGTCAACTTTGGAAGTTAATTAACGATCCGCTGATTAGATTAGAATATGCTTATTAACTGTGCTGCCTGCTACTGATACCAGGAAAGTACCCAGGCGGCACCCGGCCAAGAATTCCAAAGAAATCGCCAAAAACTGAGTTGCCCCGAGGTGCAGTTTCAGTGCCGAAAAAAAGCTCCTATCGATCTTATCCAACCCCGTTGATCTATGGCCGATCGAGGTCGCTGTCTAGCCCCTGGCAGGGTTGTATTTCCCGCGTTCAGCGTTGACATTATTACCAGCATTTTCATTCGAGTCCGATGTGAACGTGTACCGTGTTCCCCCCGACAGTTGCCTGTGCTTCTGCCTCGATTTCATTATCTTAAGTACACATTCTGAAGTACAAACGTCAGTTGGCGATAAGGTCTCGAAAAAAAACAGCAACGGCAACGTAACCACCCGAAGAAGACATCAAAAAGCAGTCAAGTCAACAACAAACAGAAAAGAACAGAGACGGACGGTACGAGGGGCGGGGAATAAATGCTCTAAATGCAATCTGTTTGCACAACTCAGACCCGGAACGCATACCGCACTATAGCCGCTATATATACTACATATATGCTGTGTACTATACCTACACGTCCCGGAATCATAGCATTTTAACGCTAAAAAAGAAAATCACCGACCAGCTGTCAAACATTTAGTTAGGTGCACCACAAGGAAAATCCTGCGGGAAATCCAAGGAAACTCTTATATACTATAGAAATGCCTTGCAGAAACTCGCAGCGACTTACATAACCTCAGGCTGCTTCGGTTTCTGCATATGGTAAATACCATTATCAAATCATATTATCTTATTTATAAGCATTATCGTGCCACAGATACAGATTGCCTATCTATGGAATGGGCATGTAAAAAAATCATATATACTCAGATATCTTACCGAGTGTGGTTATTTCGTGGCTGGCACAGTAAGTTTTGCACTTTCCATTAAAACGCGCTCCGTTCCCAGTCCAAGTCGGTGGCGCATTTGTACAAAAAAATAATTATTGTTATGGATTATAACCCTGGCGGGGGAGGAGGAGGAGGCAGAGCCAGATCGTAAAGTGACGAACCAGAAAAGTGCGAATATAAAAAGCGAGCTGAGGGGAAACAACAAAACGCTTCTAATAAAAAACAAAAATGGAGCCATAAAATGGCGAGCGTCAGGCCGAACATGAAATCATCGTAAATTACGGACTACAAAAGTGTGTGTACTCTATTTAAGCAAAGGCGGGAGTGTGAATATATAATATAGTTGGCCAAGAGCTTACAATTCTGACAGCATGTATCCTTTTGATATCAGTGAAATCCCTCGAATTGTCAGAGAAATTAATAAATATACAAACGTTCCCCCAATGATTTCTGTATGCATCAGATGGTTGGTATTCAGTGCCAGTGTTCGTTTTCCAAGAACTTAACCGATAAGAACTTATGTGGCAAAAGCGTGATAAAATGTATTTCTGAATCTCTTGTAGTTCTTGCTAATTTTTCCAATATTCAAGAGATTCTTATAAATATTCGTTCATATGTACATATATGTATACCACGTATACCCTTTGTATCTAGCTAGCCTAGTTTGCGCTCGAATCGCTGACTTGTTTGCCAAAAGCAAACATTAATGTCTAAGCTCTCATGAAATTAAAGTCAACAAATTCTGGTTGCAGGCTTAACGATTGCCAAACAATGATTCAATGTTTCTTGAATCTACAAAAAATATAACTAAGTAAATACCAAGGCCTTAATATCAAACTACTTATATTGTAGTTATAACTGGAAGCTGTACAATTTCCTGCAGGGTTACAGTCAAGAGACATTAGTAAACTTTAAGTTAATTATGAAATAAACTAGCTTACGTTTCTAATAGTTTGCCTTTAAAACAATTGCAGCCTCTGGCTTTTCTTTTCTCTGTAGTTATTTTTTTAGAGCCTTTATTTATATGCTTTATATGCTTATTAAAACTCAAAACATACATAAGAACTGCCACATATCTTATCAGAATTTGATATCTTATGTGCAAAAGACAAGGCTATATGGTTGGCACTATCAATGCTTTATCTGGCCCAAGCTTCCACTCTCTCTTTGATAGTGGCACCTTGACCCGGCGCCTAAAAATAACAAATCTTCTTAGTGGGAGTATTTTTGCGAATAAATCTGCGCCACAACTGATTAGTTAAAGATTATGTTCTTAGCCAGAAAGGCGATGGAGTGAGCCAATCATTAAATGAGAACAGCTGACGTCGGACAGATGGTGAATCGAATTGAAATTGGTTATCATATGAACATTTTCACGCGGACGAAGGCCAATCGGTGGAGGTATCAATCAGACCGCTGGACGGAGCAGAGTACCTCCTCCGCGGCTCACACCGCCACTTGAGCGGTGCACGAGCGGTCCCAGCGACATGCGGCACTTTTGTACAGTCACGTAGCCAGGCGCGGTTCTCCGAACGAGGTAGTCCGCGAACCACCAAAACCCCAATCCCCGCCAGCGCCGCAGACCCTCCTACCCTCTGTGATTCCCCACCCTTGACAGGCGAACAACCCTAGCAATAAACAAAAACTGTTTTGCCATATGAAATGACTTTCAGATTTTGTTGTTGTTGTCGTTTTGTAACGCGTGACTCCCATATAAAAGCAACAAAAAACACCAACGTACTGAAAGTTTATTAAAAAAAAAAAGAAATAGAGCAAAAAAAAACGAAATATAAATAGGGGGAGACCAGGAGGGAGGAGGAGAGAAGGTGAGGGAGTGACAGAGACAGAGCGGAGGGGCCTCAGCAATGCGACTTTATCTTATCACTGAAAATGTCGCTTTCGTAAATGGCGGCGCACAAAATAATATAATACACATACAGCCCCCATACACATCCCCCCACACACATCGCACAACACACTTTTACATACATATAAACACAATTAAGCAAACACACGCCGCTATATTGTTTTGTCCCTGCCTGTAATTGTACAATTCTAGGGTGGTACTTGGTTAACCCTTTTAAGGGGTTCCATCAAAAACGATATTATTTAGTAGCAAATAATAACTAAATAGTTGTAGGAATATTATTATTATAATTATTTATAGTATCTTTGGGTTGCCTAGACAAAAGGTTTCGGATAGCCAGACATAACAGCTTTCAATGGGTTGTAAATATTCGGAATCATTTATTTCCAGATATTTGTTAGGATAAAGAAAATACTAGTTATAGGTTTTTTAAATAGTTTTTAATTATATTATTATTATGTTAAATAAATATTTGAGTAGCTTAGACTAAAGGTGTGATAGTAATGGAGGCTTTCAATGCGTTGAAAATTTTCGGTATCCTTCATTCCCTGAAATTTATTAGGATAACAATAATACATATTATTTAAATGTATTCACAAAATGTATGTCAACCAAAAAAATTACATTATTTTCATGAAATTGGCAATGGATATTCTTTTTATGGATTCGAATGGTATAATAATGATAAGATCAATAAAGTGAAAGTGTAATAAGATGTCCCATTGAAAAATATGTATTTATTTATTTATATAAAGCTAGCAGATGGTATAAAACTAAGGGCTAACTTAGAATAAGAGCATTGGCTGCTGTGGACTACCGCTCGTTTAAGTTTATATAATTTTATGTTTTAACTATGTACATATATACAGATTTTAATGTATAATGAGATTATGTTTAGATTTTGTGGGTGAGGTTGGCTTTGTGAAAAATATGTATAATATACTTACTAACAATAAAAGAATTTAAGTTGGAAATGCCGAAATTTGTATACCCCTTTATGTTTGCGATTGAAAATAAATATATTTTATATCAATACCCTATAATTATTATAATAATTATTGGACAACTAAAGATGTCTTTACAAAATTTATACATTTCTTGGGCCTTTAAGTTTAGGTTTATAACTTTAGAAAGTAAAACATATTTAGCTTTTAATTATTTCCTTTCTACATGCTTAATATTTTTAAATGCTTAACGTAAAGAACATTAGCGACCTCTAGCACTGAAATATACTACATTTTTACGGATATATTAATATTAAAATATTTCGTGCAATATAAATTTAGCAGCACCCGATTAATGTTAAAATTATACCTTGAATATTTTGTAAAAAAGTTATTACTTTTACTTTTAAATACCAATTTGTAACAAGGATTTCTTTAAATAAAATTATGGAAATATAAAATTAAAACTTGCACGATTATATGTAAAATGTGTAGCCTGCTGTTTTGGGCTACTCTTAAGCGTTACAAATGGTGTTGCCTACTTACGGGGGTCTGTCAAGCGCATTCAACGCTTACCAACACTTGAACCCATCGAAAGCATATTCCACATACGCCACGTTGACTTCCGTTACCTTAATTTATTTTAGAATACTACAAATGAAGAGGCTCTTGGTTGGGAAAAAATGTGACAGTCGTCGTTTATTTGTTCAAAAGAAATAAAATTAATATTGCAAATATAATGTAAAAGAGAATGTAAAGGGCTAAAACTTAAATTGCTTTAAATATTCATATCGATAAAGGTATAAAAAATAGATAAATTACTAACTAAATTGCATGAGATTGTTGGTTACTTCGATTGTTTTTGTTTTCGCTTTTTAAATTTTTGTGTTTCTTTTTTTTTGTCTTTGTTTGCTGGCTTAACTAATATTAGCGGCTAATATCTAGGTGGAATTTGATTGTGGAAAATCTCAAAGGGTATTCGATTGGATAACAAATTTGGACTAATCTAGGGATCGAATCGCTTTTTGCTGCTAGCATTGTGCTAATAATTAAACTAGTTTTTAAATAACAAATTTCGAGTAGTAGGCGATTTGTCCATCGCCAAAAGTGGAAATGTCAATTAACTTGCTTAAGCGCTATGTACAAATAGAGTTTTCGATAGGCGACGGAGGGTTCTTGAAGAACGGCTTCCTTGGTATACGCGCGAGACTAAGGGCTATAAATTCTTTGGAGCTATGAGATTTATGATGTAACAGCAGATTCTTTGGTCCTGGTGCGGGGCAGTCCTCGCCGCCTCCTCTCGTGCAGCGTGGCCTACTCCATCTTGACCACCGTTTCCCGATCCACGCCAAACTTGCGCTCCATTTCTTGTAGCTGCTGCTGTGCAGCATGCATGGCATAGTTGGTGGCGGCCACATGCTGGTCGTGGTGTCCCATCTGGTGCTGTTGGTGCTGGAGATGCTGCTGTTGCCTCTGGAAGGCGGCCAGCTCGTAGTGCTCGTCCAGCGAGGTCGACCGGCTGAGCATTGGCTCTCCGTGCTGCGGTTGTTGCTGCTGATGGTGGTGTTGGTGGTGCTGATGCTGCTGCTGCTGATCAATCTGCTCCTGCTTGATGAGAGCCGGCTGTTCGTCCTCCTCCGCCGTCAGGTAGTAGGGCGGTGAGGCGTGTCCCGGCTTACACAGTGGCATCGCCGCCTGAGCTAGTCCCAGCTGGTGATAGGGATTCTGCAGGCTAATAATGGTGTTGCTGTTGTTGAGGCTCAGCGAGGATAATGTGCTCGATGCCGTGGTCGGTGTTGACGTGGTGTTGCCCACTGCCGCCGCCGACACCGCCGTGGACGACGTTGCCTGCGAGGTGAGCGACAAGGCCTCCGACTTGATTGTGTTGATCGCCGCCGCCGCCGCTGCCGCTGCTGCTGCTGCCGCCGTAATCGAGCTCGGCATTAGGTGCGCCAACAGCTGGTGCTCGCTGCTCCCGTTCCCGGTCCCGCTGCTCAGCTGCTGAGCTTGCAGATATTTCTGTATAATTTTGTTGTTATTCTCATTGCTACTATGGTTGTTGTTGTTGTTGTTGTTGAAGAGTGTGTTATTGTTGTTGTTATGGTGAAGGTGATGTGTGGGCGAGGATGTGTTATAGATGGAAGTGGGCGTGCCGGGCGTGCAGGATTGCTGCTGCTGATGATGATTATGTTGCTGCTGCATATTGATGGGTGACATTTGATAGGACGAAGTGGGCGACATGTCCAGTCCGGAGCAGAGCTGCTGCTGCTGCTGCTGCTGCTGCTGCTGCTGCTGCTGATGCTGATGCTGATGCTGGAGCGGATGAGTCTGATGTGATGTGCCTGATGGCGATAGTGAGGATGCCATGCTATGAGGCGAGCTGGCCGCCGATGAGTGCTGGTCAGCGAGCAACTGGTGCTGCTGTTGCTGAAGTTGCTGCTGCTGCTGCTGCGATGAGTATGGCATGTATGATTTCATTTCTGTCTGTGGTTTCATATCTGACCAGGTGAACGGGTGAGCGGGGAACAAAGAGAAAGCAAACAGCACAAATTAGGCATGCATACAGAATGGTAAATCACTGAGAACACTCACCATCATTCACATCCATCTGGCTGCTGTCCATTCCCAGGCCAACATTGTGACAATTGGCCGTCAAGGAGCCACTCTCCAGAGTGGAGTTCAGAGCGTTCTTCATCTTGGACTTGGACTTTTCACCCTTGGTGCCCTTTGGTTTACGCTTGCGTTTCTGTAAGTCGAAAGGAATTCATAGTTAATATTATTTTTATTTCTTTTTTGGTGGCAAAAATAAATGTAATTTAACTCTAAACTACGGTCTAAGCTAGTTCAGGAGGCTTACCTGTATGGTGTCCTTCTTCATGGTCAAAGGTCTGGCCACGCTGTGCAGCTTAAAGTACAAGCCACAGGCATTGCACACGGGCTCCCCGGCGGGATTGCGTCGCCACAGCGATGTGTAGGTGGTGAGGCAGTTGGAGCAGGACAGTCCGGCTCGCTTTGTGGCGCTCTGGAGGTGGGAAAAGAATCGAAGGATTAGTTTAATTCTGTACAATTAAGCAGTTCGTAGTAGCTTTCGTGTGGAACAACTTTTCTATAGCAACACCGGTGGTGGCTAGGATGGGGTTTACGGATTTATAGGTTAGTCAGTGGGGCGGGCTAAGTTAGTTCTACTCGTTCTACTCTTTTTCTGTTAGTGGGATGGCTTCTGGGGGGGCGGGGTTCGGTGGGGAGTTTCGGTTGGTTTTGGTTGGGTTTGGCTTGGGTTCTTTGGTTTCGGTATCGGTTATTAATGAGCGACCTACCAAGCGTCTCGAATTGGCGCGACTAACATGCTCGTCGAGCGTTGTGGCTGATGTCGTTCCCGCTCCCGTTCCCGACGCCGCAGCCGCCGTTGCCGAGGTCGCACCCGAGGCTGGACAGGAGCCGGAGGCCTGCGAGCTGGCGGCGCTCGTGGTGGCCTTACTACGGCCACCGCCGGCCACATTAAATGGGTAGTTCTTATAGAAATCCCCGCCTGATTCAGCGGCCACTGGAATTGAGCAATCAGAATGGTTGTTGTTGGTTGTAATACACAAGGAGCAGAGGTGTCTACAATGTCTCGTTTCGTTTCGATTCGATTCGATTGATTGGTTTTCGCATATTAAACTAATTGGCATTTCGTAATATAATAAATTCAATTAATTTTTGTTCGTTTCTCTCTGGAGACCCTTGAGGGGGGCCCCTAAAGGGGGCGGGCTGACTCTGGCGGATGCGGATTTCTATAAGGCTTCTCCCACTAAGAGACTAGGGACACTAGGTTCGCACACAGAAATTTTGTTCCACACAAAAGCGTTTCGATTTGATTGGTTTTTGGTTAGTAACAATTGTTGGTAGTTTGTTTGGTTTGGTGTTTGGTTTTATATTGTTTTTATTTTTTTGATTTACCAATCTTCTAGGCTGTTTAATTAGGGGTCGATTCATGCCGTTCATTTTCATGTACAATCCGCAGGCATTGCACAGATAGTGTCCCGTGTTATCGCGTCGCCATAATGGGGTTGAAATCGCACCACAATTGACACATTCGCGCCCCTCAGTGAAATAATCGGCATCGAGAAATGCTTCAAAGATTTACATAGAAATATTTGGAATAAGTCATACATTTTGGCTATGTGTTTTGTATTTGTTGCTATTGCGTTTGTTTTTTGTGTGTGTTTAATATTTAGAATTGTATTTCTATGGGTGGTTGGCTTTTTGTGGTGTTTTTGTTTTGCTTTTATCTCAAGAGTTGAAATAAAATTAATTGAATTTATTATAAAGACGTAGGCTTACAACTAAATAAGGATATGTTGGCTTAGGGCTAGTCTAGTGAAATGTAGGGTATGGAATGATAGCTAAGGAGTTATTTGGACAAAGCTGCGTTTGCTCAGGTTGTGCAAATAACTACTGGCCATGAGATGGGTTTTCGTTCTCGCCTTGTGTGCTTTTGCCCACAAGGTACTAAAGTTCTACCTAAGACCCTGTGACAGGCAGGCGGAAAGGATCCAGAACCCGAAATGCATAGTTCAGTGAGTGCAAAGAGTAAGTAATCCTAGTCTTAGTGTATCTCTTACAATCTCAGTCAACACTTACTTGCTGAAAGCGATGCCGAGGCGGACAGGAAGGAACCCGGATCGGCGCGACCCGTGCTCCCGTCCACCGCCGCTGCGGCTGCTGCATTGGCTGCCGAGATGGCCCGTCCGTTCCGTATCACATTGGTGACCACTCCGGCTCCAACTCCCACGCCCAGCTGGGCCTGTCCAGCTGCCTGTGTGTAACTAATGGGATCGAACCACCCTTCGTTCTGCAATAGAGTATGGGGAAACGCGGTTAGTTAGTGGCTACAAGGGGGAATCCTTTGCAGGCTAGAGACTCACCTGACCGCGGTAATTGGCCAGCGGTGCGTAACGATCGGCGCCACTGACTGAGCCATTGGCCACGCTGCTACCGTATCCACTGCTGCCGGGCACAATGCGCTGAAAGCCGGGTAAGGTGCCTCCACTGCCATTACCACTGCCTCCGCCCCCGCTGTGGCTGCTCCTCGGCGATCCGTAGCCGTCCTCCAAGGAACTATTGTGGCCATTGACCGCCGCCGTTGCCGCTGCTACTGCCGCTGCCGCCGAAGAGCTCGAATGGAGCAGACCCACTGGCCCAGGACTGCTGCTGCTGGAGTTGTGGTGATGCTGGTGGTGATGATGTTGCTGCTGCTGTTGGTGCTGGTGTTGCTGCTGCTGCTGATGATGTTGCTGCTGCAGGTGGGCATGGTTGTGATTGGGTGACTGCATTCCATACTGCATGCCATTGGCCGCCTGGGTGAGCAAAGGACCCGCATAGACAGAGCTAAGAAAAGGCGAGAAATAATTTTAGATATTATTTATAAATGTAAAAAATATGATATTAAAATAGTTATAGTTTTAAACTCTGGGTAAAAACTGAGAACTGAGAGGGACCTAGCAAAAGGAACACTTTTGAAGGAGATGATGAAGGTCATTTAAAGCCAAGAGGTTGTTTCTTTTCTTTTCAAAATACAGCTTTAACTTTATTTCGTAAAATCCCACCGATTTTATCAGCAGTTCTCTCCATAAATAAAATAAATAAAAAGAAATCCACTTCCCAAGAATTTGAATCAGACTTCTAAATTAATACTTATATTCAGTAAAGTCAACTGTAATCACTTAAAACTTTTTTTTGAATTCTGTTTGCAATAAAAAATTAACATAAATTTAATAAAATTAGCTTATATATCAAAATTTATAATTTTAGCTTTGCTTGGTTTACCTATAGCAATAATTCTTCAGATACATGTTATTGTAGTTGGAGAAAAACATTTTTAATCCGTCTTTATTTTCCCTTTTTCAAATGCAAACTTTCGGGGCGTTTTAAAACGCTCGCGTCTCGGGGGCGTTTTTCGTTAGCAGCTTCTGTTAAGTGGCCGCTGTTATCGTTGCACTGTCACTGTTAGGAATACGAGACGCTATTAACAATTCCTTGTTTTTGTTTACTTTACAAGAATGAGTCGGTGTGGGTGTTGTCACTGTCTCTGTGGTTGTTGACGGACCACCAGCGTCCAGTTTTTGGCATGTTTGCAGTTGTGCCTGCGAGGAGGGTTTGGCCATAAAACTCTTAATTAAAAAATAAAAGTGTTTGCAGCTTTGTTTACACAAAAATTTACGTAACGCTTGTTGCTCTCGTTTCTCTGTGTATTATTTTGCTTTGCTTTTGTTTGTTAGTCTTTCTTCACAGAAGCCTGTGCAAATATTTTGGCAAAAACTCGGCAAGGGCAATGTTTAGAGGATATTTTAAGAAGGCAATTCCAAGAGCTTGTTGATAAAATATAATTTGAAGGATCTTAAAATACTTGTGATTAAGGATCAAGGATAACGAAATGTTGCTGCACAATTAAGACTTTTAAAATTGGTTTATTATTATATTATCTCTTCTTTTATCACTTCACATATATGTATTAATTTTAAATTTGTTGAGATTTTTCTTGGGGTGAAGACCGGATATAGTTGATAATGTAGTTGCTTGCTTCTTTTTATGAAATCAGGCCATTAGTCACACGCTCAACAACAAAGTCTCTGAGTTTTGCACTTGGAAACAATTCAAAATCCATTAATTAATATTCTCTATCGTCTTGAACAACCCTTTTTTGGCTTGTTTTTGTTTTTGCAAAAAATACAATATTATATTTATGATCGAACAGCCATTCTGGAGAGACGCGGAAGTGCTCAGCTCGAATTTAGCAGTTTCATTTTCGCTTTGATTTATTTTTATTTCGGTTTTCAGTTGTAAGTTTTCCGCTTTAAGTTTTTCAGTTTTGCTTCTGGCTTGGTTCTCTGGACGAGGCTGGGAGACGGAGTCTGATTCGGAGACGGAGTCGGAACGGAGAAGAAACCACAACCGAATCGGGGCACGCGCGTTTGCATAATGACTTGAGTCGGGTTTAGTTTTATGCCAATGCAGTTGCAGTTGCAGTTGTCGACGCTGCTGCGGCTGCTGCTGCTGCGACTATTACTTCTGCTGCTGCGTTACTTTACTCTGCGATGACTGTTGGCCCAAAAGAAATCTTGGCGATAATGTGACAGAGTAAACTAAGCCAAAAAAAATTGTAAGAAAGAAACCCTATCGTCATGTGTACTCGACTATCAAACAAGCTGGCAAATGGCTTGCAAATAATTCACTCTTTGTTGCCAGAATTATTAATACGACCAAAGAGTTTCCAGCAGATGCTCACGCGCCCCGATAACAGCGCAGATGCCCCAGCTACGGCCAATATATGTGCCCATCCATATATGTGTTATATGCGACCATATAGGAAGTCTGAGTGACAACAAAAAATGCACGACAACGATATAGTTTTATCATCGTTTCTGTTCAGTTCAGTTCTGGGCTGAGCTGGGCTCTGGTGCAATTGTTGTTGCTACTGTTTGTTGCAGGTGAGTATTTTGCATTAACTTCTTGTTTTTCACATACATAGCTCGTTTGTATGCGGCATTCGGCATGTGAGCCGTGATATCTTCATCTGGTTTCTTGACGCCGCGAAGCGAAACTGGCCAAAAAGTCACATACGAAATGGCGAGCAACATCATCATCCATCCGGAGATCATTGGCTCTGTCACCAGATATGCATATTTCCGTCAATGCGAAACCGTTGAATTTGTAGAGAAAATGAGAGAAATAATGGACAAACTGAGAGGAATAAATTGAAAATAAAACAGAATGATATTTTTACATATTTTTAAAAAGAAATTGTTTGTAATTCCTATATAACTTCTCAGTAAAATTTCTCTTTTATATTTATACAAAAAATAAAATCAAGAATTCTGGGGAAAAAAAAGTTAAATTTAACCCTTTGAGCTGTATTTTAATTTCAAGAATTAATCAAATTTATTTATATCGCTTATTAAATTTAACAAAATACATGAAAGTTCCTCTTAAATTTGTCTTAATTAGTCAATAAATAAAGCTTACTTTCTGCAGTTTTCCTCCCTTGACTTCATAAATTTCAACTCAATGTGCATTCATGCCTGTTTTCATATATGCAAAACACGTTTTCAATTTAAATAACAACATAAGAACGGCAAACAAAACGGCCAAGTGAGGTGCAAAAGGTGGAAAAGCGACGAATGTGCGGGTGCTTTGGGTCCGCTGCCTCCCAGCGATCGCTAGAGAATTACCCCATTTTTCCCGTTTCAAGCCCCTTCTCACAAAAATAAAAGAAAAAACCCAAACACTCCGAACCAAAGGGTTGCTGAGTCAGCTCCCAGCTACCCTGAGAGAGCACCAGAACCCAAGCCGTGGAGTTGACTGAGGCATTTGAAGCTGCTTCACCCGGGCTCCGAGTTTGAGTTTCGCTCGGGGGTTTCTATGTCACGGGATCGGCTTGGATTACCCCGGCACAGTGCACACAGAGGTGTCCTCACATCGAATAGAGCTTGCAACCGAATACCCAAAACAAGCTAGAAAAATGCGCTACAATTGCAGTTTGTATTTTCATTTGCGGCTCGAAATGTTACAGAATTTTGACTCGACTGCGGGTCACGCCCCCTTTTCTTGAGGTGTTTCGATGGGTTGCTGCCTCAGTTTGTGGCACGTGTTAATGCCAAGCCAAAGGTGGCAACAACCTGGACACGTGTTGGCCACAGTTTGGGCCACATCTAATGCTGGTTGGAAGCAACAGAGAGGAACACTTGAAACCCTTCGATCTGCTCGGCTAGAGATTGGCCTACGGGAAAACTCATGACTCAGAAAAGCCTTGCGTCCCTTACGTCAATAATTAAGACATTGCATATTCTTGTTTACGAAATTTGAGCGGCAATTTGTATATTTTTTTGCTGAGTTTCGGGCTTGCAGAAGAAGATTTCTTGACCAGGGCTTGGAGGAGACGACGCTGAACTGCAAAGTGCGAGCCCAGAAAAGGCTGCAAAAATTGTATTTTTGTTTTTGCATTGTTTATTCTTGACTTGGACAAGGTTATTATTGGTATAGACACATAATACGAAATCATAATAGCACAGAAATCGCAAAAGATGCAAATATGACAAGATTTTTGACAAATAAAATGAGAGAGAGAGAAAGATCAGATAAGATTTTAAGTAAATAAATAAGAATTAAAGTAATAAATAAATCCAAATTTTCCCCCAAAAATTTTCTAGATACCTGGTCTTGCCCCACCACTAAACCCTCACTGCCGGCGGAGACGTCATGGCTTGAAACATTCTCCCCATGGGACATCTGCGATGGGAACCCAACTGTGTTTTGTTTATGTTTTCATTCCGACCGCTCGAAACACATTCCGCGGACGCAACTAACTAACTAAGTAGCAACTCGCAAGTCGCAAGTGGAACAGATTTTTGCATTCCGCATATTGAGGAAACCACCTGAGAATGTCATAATGCCATAACCATAACCGAATGTGTTTGGAACGGATATTTGGACTGGGATTCGGACTCAGGCTCGGACTCGGACTCGGATCTGTGGCTAAGCAAAGTCCACGGAACAATGAGCACAACTCATGGGCCCTCCCGTGGGTTGGTTAGTTGGGTGGTTGGTTCGTCATTCCGCCAGAGAAACCGATCCGCAGCGGGAGAAACATGAATCAGCCGGTGGCGGTTCTCTGTGTTAGGTGATCGCTGATCGCTGATCGGCGCTCCCGATCATGACTTTTGGCGGTGTCGCGAAGCGCTCGAAAGGCACGTGCGCTGGCGGCTTCGTGATAGTGAGCTCATTGCTGGCCGGGAAGACTCACCTGTTCTGCAAGCTGGGGCTTAGCTGCGTCCCCCCAAAGTAGCCACCATGCTCCGACGGCGATAGACTCTCGCGGTGGGTGGCGCTGGTCAGCTGGGTGAAGCTCTGCAGCGAGGATAGCGCATGAGATGATGAGAGTGAGTCTCCACCCACGGAGCTGGCTGAGTTGTTGTGCTGATTCTGTTGCTGTTGGTGGAAGAGTTGTTGCTGTTGTTGCTGCATAATCTGATCGTGGGTCAGTGCATAGGCAATCCCGGGCACTGGACTGGCCTCTTTGAGTGCATGCAGGTCCGAGACGGAGGTCAGTACATGATAGTTGCTACTGTGTCCATCGTCAAAGCACTCATCCTTAAGCGTATCCTGGATCACTTCGTCAATGTTGGATGTGGAACTCTGGGCAGCTGCTGCTGCCGCTGCCGCCGCCTGGGCTGCTGCAACCACATGCTGTGGCAGGGCCTCATGACTGGGATCGCTAACGCCTCCCCCTCCGCCGCCGCCGCCACCTCCTCCGTAGAAGCTGTACAGCGCAAAGTTGTTCCGCATTATGGGATCCGTGCTGGCGGCGTAGTGCTCGTAGAGCTGGGCGGGCGGATGACTTGATGGATAGTGGGAAAAGTGGCCGAAGAGATGATGTGAGGCGGCCAAGGCGTACAGGTCCGGCTTGTCCGCTCCTGGTACCGATACCGCTCCTGCTCCGGCTCCCGCTGCTGCTGCCGCTGAGCCGCTGGTCAAATCGTAGGCCAGCCAACTGGCTGCCGGATGAGCCTGGTGCTGATGCTGTTGCTGTTGCTGCTCCTGGACAAGCTGCTGGGCTGCCTGCTGTTCTTGTTGGCTTAAAAGTTGCTGGCTAAGGAATTGCTTTTGTTCATAGATCTGATGGTTTTGTTGCTCCTCTGCCTCGGTCAGTTGCTGATGCGCATAGTTGATCACTTTGATTTTATTATCAACACTTTCACTCGCGTCGTTCTCCGGCTGATTAGGATTTATCACACTTCGATCGTCATTGATTGCCGCTACAGATTCGGTTGCTGTTTCTGTTGCTGGTTCTGTGGCTGTTTCTGTGGCATTAACCGGCTGCTTCGCTGTTCCGCTGACAACTGATGTGTGAGCCTGTGAACGAGCGGACTCAAGTAACGATAAATTCGCCGCTGCTGGCTCTGCCTGTGGCTCTGCCTGCGTCGCTGTCACTGTCGCTGTCGGCGTCGCTGCCTCGGCCTGTGGCTCCGTAACGATCGCAAGTGCCGTCTCTTTCGCCCCTGCCGTTGATCCTGCTGCCGGAGCGGATACCATTGTTGCTCGTCCTTGCTGCTTGGCCTGTTGCTGCTGCTGCTGCTGCTGCTGCTGTTGCTGCTGCTGCTTGTTGTTATTGTTGGACTTGGCCGTGAGGATCTTCATATCGGCCGCCTTCTTCAGAAGATTTCCCCCCGTTTTGGGCCCCTTGTCCTTGGGCTTGCTGGTCTTAGTCATATTTCCAAGCCGCTGGCACTACTACCACCTTGTTAGGTGCACCTTGCTTCGATGCCGACACCGATTCCGATTCAATCAATTCTCCGGGACTATCCGCCGCAATCCACGTACGTGTCCGTGTCCGGCGCGTTTTTTACACAAACTGAAACCGATTTGATTTGAGCGATCGACGAGCGCGGCGGCGGCGTGCGCTTTAAATTTCAAAATACGGAACAACAAAATATAATAAAATCGTAAAAAACGCTTTTTTAGATTCCCGCACTGCTCAGCAAACGAGAACAAATCCCAGAGCGCATCCTCTCCAGCTCTCCCCATTCAGTCGATTACAGTTGTGCTGCTCCACATGCCGTTACACAAGCGCCACTCACAATCATAATCATCATGTCCAGCTTCAAATGCTGGAGCTCTCCCAGTCTCCAAAGCGCTCCTCATTTTGGGGGCTCTCCCAATCTCTTTCTCTCTTGCTGGATGGGTGCACACTCTCCCTGCGGCTCTGGGCCTGCGTCTGCTGTTGCCAACCTTATCGCTCGCATTGCCAGCGCCTTCGGGTGCTCGCTGCCTCTCGCTCTGGCTAACGTGCGTCCCAGCTGGTTGCCAGTTTTTAGCTACGCCTCTCAACGCACAGCAACAACAAAGAAGCGCTGGCCAGGAAGGGGGCGGACAGGCGGGGGGCAGGCCAAAGCAGAGGCCATGCCGGATGGTTGTTGTTGCGGCCTCAACTGTTGCTCGATTGGAGTTGTTGTTGTGCGGCACTGTTGTTGTGGTTGGCTAGCAGTTGCCCAGAGCCCGACCGCAAAGCTGGTAAATACATATGAAAAGTACGAATGCAACCACAACTAAAGAAACTATAAAAATGCCAAGAAATATTTTAAATATAGCCTCAAATCAACATTCGAAATAATTAGGAAGCCAGAGGAGGTGTGGAATGGAGTTCGGCATGAGATCATCAAGCTGCAAAAATTTGTTAGATAATTGTTTATGGGTGCAATAAATGTATCTGTCAGATAATTTATAAGTATAAATATAAAATGGTAAATCCCGTAATATACAAAAGTCTTAAAGCCAATCTATAACTATTTTCTTTAATTCGACAAAATGTAACCATTAATGAATTTATAAATCACCCAATTTTCGTATCTTTTAAACTCGGAAATTTAATCATTATAATGTCTTAAAAACGAAACTATATCTTATCAATTTTCTTCACAATTAATTAGATTTTAAAAGAGAGCTGCTATATAGTGATCCTTTAGACCTACACTTGTCTTTGCGATCAGCTTTGGCTAGCTTCGTGAAAACCAAAATGACTGGGTGACCTCGGGGTCATTCAGGGAGCAGCTCAGTTTTGTTATACTAAGTTATAGTTGATTAAGCAAAATTAATCGTTCCCCCGCCTTCAACCCATTACATTCGTTGTGGACAATAATAACCCCTCTCCATGGTAATTCCTGCTAATCGAATGTGAAATCTACGCATAAATCAGATCGAGTTATGAGTAAAGCAAACCCAGAAACCAATATGAAATTTCTTTAAATTTCAAAATAACATGCGTGTAGGATGGAGGGGAGCGAAGGATCCTAAAAACACTTTCATGCCTATCACGAGGACGCGAACATTAAAATCCATACGAGACGCGTGTAGAATTTCAGGACCAGGCCAAAGGACATTCCTCGGGGCGAGACAAGTGATCGCTGGAGCCGCGCCGTGAGAAAATCCGGGGGAAAGGCCTTTCACCGAGACTCCAGACTAAGTCTCGACGTTGGATCTTAGTGGCTCCGTTTTCGATTGCAAATTCCCGAGGCGACACGCCAAAAAAATATATATCCAAAAAGGATCGTAAAATTACGAACTTGAGCTGGGCCCTAATGGCTGGATTAAAAAATTGTTATAGTTGAACCAGGACCAGGAGTCGTAAAACCGATTTTCGAGTGGAATCTGGGGAGGCTCGCTCGGTGATTTTATGGCATTTTTATCGTCATTTGAATAGGCGGCACCAACGATCTGTTTGGACATTTTGAGAACATTTTTAACGATTTTAACGATCGCTGGTCAATTGGAAAAGTAGGCGACTGTCAAGTGGGTCGGCGCGGCTCCAAAACAAATCAGAATACGACTTCGAATTGAACACGTCGACGTACATATATAGTATATAGTACACATCTTGACATGCGTACTTGTACATAGACATAGATCGCATAACCTTTGTAGCCATTAAAACCAAATAAGTGTATGTTATTAAATATTCGAAAAACCGAGCTGATAACGTGCTCTTGGGATCGCTTCAGCTCCGCACCGAAGTGGGGGACTAGACCGGACCTTTCCCTAGACACATGGGGACTGAGGTTGACGCCTCGCCATTTATATAGAATTTTTTTTTTCATTTTTCCTACATATATTTTTATTCGCTTTCGATTGCCTCAACACTCTCGATCGGGAACGAAAAAGTTCGAATATTTTTTGTATTTTTTTAATAAATCAAAAACAAGTATTTTAAAATGTTCAATTTCAGCTCGCCTGTTGCATGTGTCTGGGCTCCATGGGGAACTTTGACCTGGAATTTAATAAATGCTAAGCTTGAAAAATTTGCATGGACGTCACAAGGGTGCTCGACCCAGTATAGCATGCGATTCGCGCATGTCGACCGCCTAAAAATAACACGAATTAATATTTTAGTAAATATTTATTAAAATATTTTATTAATTCAGGAATGGAATGTTTCTGTAATTTACCCTGAAAATATTTAAAGTTCTTTTTTGATATATAACAAAGAAAAGCGTTAAATTGTAATCTTAATTTGTAGAGAATTATTAAAAAGTAAAGCGCAAAGTTTAATAATTATTAAAAGTCATGACTTTGCGAAGGTCTTGGTTTCTTATAATATTTATTCACCCACCAAAGCTTAGCTTGTTTAGATCAGAGAAATATTTCTTTCGTAAGAGAGTATTATGTTTACAGTATCTTTTGGCTTGGGGCACTATGGTAAGCATATTCCCTAAAAAGTAGGCAATGCTCATTGAGAAATTTTATGTGTTTTATAGGATTAGGTTTCTTGACTTAAGTATATTCATATTCCTTTGCCTTGTTAAGCTACCTAAACATCAATATTTCAATACAGAAACTAGAAACTTTCTCACACTTTGCCTTCCAACTCCACCTTCTTGCAATGCCCAGCAAGACCACTCTTTGTTCCTTCTGTTACCCCAAGCTGGCTATGTTATGCTTAGTTAAGTCTGATAAGTTGCGACTCTATAAACGAAATGCATTGAGTCCAAATGCAAATAACGGTTAGCGGCCTCAAAACCCCAACTAGAATTAGCCTCAAAATGTGAGTCAGGGCTGAGTGCTCATGCCGGGTTTAGAATTCCAAAGAACAGAGAATACGGAGTACTTATCCGTATGTGTGTGTGGCGGGGATTCGGAGGAGCAGAGTGTCAACAAACAAGAGAATCCCTCATAGTCCTCTCCCGAACCTATAAATCACGCAGCCAGCCATGGCGATGCTATGCTAATGATGTGATTTATTACAAGTCCTCATAAAAAGGATAATCTTGTGGGTCTGCTGCGGGCAAGGAGGTGCCCTGTTTCACACTCGATCTCCGACTGTCAATGGGCCGTGGCGGAGTTCTCCGGTTTTGTCAAGGGGAACTCCAGGCCAAACATATCAACATATCAATGCCCGAGATGTTTATGGCGAAAAGTCGTTTAATAAGTTTTATATATGTACATATAGTATAGATGGAGAAGTACCCGGAGCATTAGTAAAACCGCTGAGGGCCAATTCAAACAGCAACCATACATAGTATTTGTATATCCCACGAGACCAAAACCAAAACGATCACGTACACACGAGCCGGAGTATTCTCCGTGGTACAAAGTTTGGCTTTAAATTATTTTGACATATTTATAGTGCCCGAAAATGGGTTGTGTTGCTGCGCTCAAACAAGCAAGTGTCAACTGCGGCGGGGCAGTGTCTCCAATATCAGGATGGCATCGGTGCCGATGTATTTATGCATTTTTAATATTTTCATGTACATAAATATTGCCCCGGTAATTCAATACGCCACGGATCCATTTCATGGCAGACTCTCATCGGTCGAGCAAGTGCCTTATCCTTGGCTCTGTGGATAAAGTCCTTAAGCGCCAATTATCAGAATCGTTATGTGGTAGGAATTCGAATAAAACTCTTGCCATAAACCGGAGAGGCATCGGCATCCAAATTCAAGTGCCCTGCGGTCTGCCAAAGAGTTTCTGGTCTTATCAAAACCCATTTAATGGCCATCGAGAACATGTCTTTAACACTCTTTAAATACAGCGATAACAAAGTCAATTGTTTTGCTTTATCTGCGGAACCTGCTGGTGGATAGGAAAGAGTATTTTTGGAGTTGGGACTACATTTATTTAAGTTTAATTGCTTTAATTTTTTAAAGGTTTTTATGGTTTCTAAAAAAAATATTATTTAAGATGAATCATTCTAAAAACAATATAAGAATTAATACTTGCTCATACCAACTTAAGAATAATAAATGCTGCTTACTAATATTTAACTTTATCTTTAAGGGCCATAACAATCGTTGGATATTATTGCTAATTATTTAAAATTTTATTATATTTAACAAATAAGCATAGTTTCTAATCTGATCCTAAAACAAATAAGGAAATAATTTGTAAATATAAGAAATCCCATGCTAGCCATACATATGTCCTCCATGAAGTCAGAGTTCTTTAATATTACACGATTTTCTCAGCTAATTGGTTAAGTAAACTCTGGCACATGCGGCTGAATTAGCTGAATAAACACTTAAGTAATATGGTCAGGAGTATTTGATGCAACAATCCTGGTAGGAACATATTTCCTGCACATTTCCTGCGACCCTGAAAAGTTGTTTCCCACCACAAGGATAAACAACCGGATTGACAATTGAACCTATTTAAATAGACTTTATATTGGAAACTGTCAAGAAGCCACGATTAAGCCGCACTGATCAGTGCTAATCATCCCGGCCAAGCCGCAGACGGCTGCCATTTGCCCCGATGTCCGTTCAGGTAGAAGATATCTCTTGTGGCCGGGTCATCATCATAACATTCCCAGGTAAGCGAGGATGGCTTGTGGTGGAAAAAAGGTAAACAAGGACAAAATGGAAACACGAGCCGACACGATACAAATTGATGGTGACAAAGGAAGAGGACGACACTCTCAAAGGATGTTGTTATTGTTATGATGGTTGCCGCATCTCGTGCGGTCCCTACGCTCTGTTCCGTCTTCAGCAAATAAACAACAAGACGCTTATGAATATGTTTTTGCTGGCCATGTTGGGTTATATAATTTTTGGAAAATATGTTTTTACTTTCCTTCCTCTTCATCCTCGACCTTTGTCACGTACCTGGCGCTGGCGCTTTCTAATTAGGGCGTCCACTTAAAAAATATTTCCTTCGTTCTGTTTGATGATTATTTAATGGGCAGCCCAAGTGATGACATTCGCAACGGGGAGCTTCATGAATTAGTTGATGTTTTGAGATTTAAATAAAATGTATATATTTTTATAGTATCTACTATCTTAAAATATATGTAAATAAATAAATATTATTTATATTTCTAGCATCTACTATCTTTTTATCTAAAAATATGTATATTGTTTTAACGATAAATCTAATATAATTATATATTTCATCAGAAGTTTGCAATGGAAGTGTGCAAGGAAAGTAATTTTTGACTCTGTAAACTATATGTATATATCTGTAGATTTATTTATTTATATTTTACTTATTAAATATTTTTCATTTTTCATTTGGTATGCAGATTTATTCAAATTTATTTAAAGAATAAACATAAATTACTTCTTCTTCGAGGATCTGCTAGCCATAAATTACAAAATGTATTAAAATCTTAATTAACTGAATATATTGTTAATAAAAAACGCTTACTACATTTTTCAAATTGTCATTCCTATTACCTTTCTTTTTATTTTCATATTTATATGATTCTTTAGAGATCTTGCATGTGGATCATATCATTTATAACTATAGTAATACACAGTTTAGGTGCAGCCAAGTCCTAGGTGAAGGGTTTATTAACCCATATCCTATATCCTTAAGAATAGACTGCCACCGCTGGGAATTTATCAATCGAGCAAATGGACTTTCCCCATTAAAAACCAATCCAAAATAGATGAAAAAATAGCGTTCCCATTCATGAAAAGAATGGCAAATGAATCAGCAGTCGGGAATTTCCCAGCCGAAACCCGAAATTTATGAATGGAAGCCCGGACACCAGGCACCGGAGCCCTAAACTCATTAATTTTTATGCGGCAAACAAATGCGGACAGTAAAAGTAAGGTTGGGCAATTAAAGTTCCGCAGTGTAGAACAATGCAAGTCGGAACGGTGACGGGGCACGGGTCTGGACTGGGACTGGGACTGGGCCTGGGCCTGGGTCGGCGGCTGGAACTGGCAACGGGGAACTGGGATTGGGCCTGGGCATATCCTGTCAAACACACATTACGTTTATGTCGAAGGTGGACAGGTAACCCAGGTACCCCGGCAACAGGTACTCGCTGAAGACCCAGTTAAGAGACACGCGCTGATACCGCTCATCCTCCTCCGCCCTGAGCACATACTCTAGGCTATGTTTATATGGAGTAGGTGCGGTTTTTCCTAGACTTTGGCGCACTCTCTGGCTCTGGCTCTGGCTGGATGTGTGCAGAGGGAATGGAACTGGAACAGGGGACCGGGACATGACCAGAGCAATTAACGATTAAGACAAACACAAGTGTCTTGTATCTTGTATCTTGTCTTTGGCCGATTGTTGTTTACCGTGCATTATGTTTGCGTTTCGGAATTTCACAAAATTCCTTTTATACTACAATTTGTGTTTTTTGTTAATGTTTAATGTATGTGACTGTCTGTCACTGTCGTCTGTTTGTTCTTGGCTTTGGTTTTGGTTTTCGGTTTCGGTTTTTGCGGTGTTTGGTCGCGGTTTCCTCCTCCATGAAACCCAAGAGCAAACTTCGCCTGTTTGCGGATGCATTTCGCCACGTATGCAGATGCACGTGTCCAAAAGGGGAAGTTCTAAGAGGAGCTGGATTCCCTGGAAAATCACCAGGCAGAACAACAAAAGGCAATTGTCGGTTGCTAAATGCGACAATTAAGTTATATATATTTTATAAATTTCTTTTTTTTTATATAATTAATTTCCAATATGGCTGACCTATGGCAGGAAGTCATGGGTGTGTGCATACATATATAAGTATAAATTTATATATAGTATAAAGGCCCCACTACATTTATTTCTTTTGTTTTGAAATTCTCCTCGCAAACGCTTATTTTCTTCAATAAGTATTTCTTTTTATTTTTTTTCCCCATATATTATGTGTGTTGTAGGGGCTGTTGATAAGGCCTGCGTTGTTGTCGTCGTCGTCGTCGTCGCAACTCAACGACCGCACAGGCAAAGTGTAGCCGCCACCAAGGAGTGGAGGGCAGTGGGCAGTGGGGATCGGGGATCGAGGCCCCAGCATTTGACTCGCATTTTGTTTTTCTGTTATGGGCACAAGTAATGTTCATACACACTGCCAGCGCTCTATATACCGCCGTACATGGTATATATGTGTGTATATATGGCCACTTGTTGGGTGACACTGCCTGGAGCCCGGAGGCATTGCCCCCGCCCCTTTGGACGAGGAATGGACGGGGCCCAGACCCAGAGTTTTGTGCTTTTTGGGTTCGTTGATCGTCATGCTGGTTTCATGTAATCGTCATAATTCTCCCAGCTCTTCCTTGGCTGTCCCCCAGTTTTTCCTTAGCTTTCCATGGCTACTGTTTCATGGTTTTCTCAAAGATATCTATAGTTACGAAAGGCTAATTCCGATTTTTTAAGAAAACAACAGCAAAGGAGTCTTGCTTTAAGAGTTTTATATGTGTGAACATTGTCTAGTTTTGGTTTTGTTTTATAAAAGCAAAAACTAACTCAAGGTTTTAGTCAACATTTTTAATCTCCTCTCAATTATACAACTTTGCGGTTTCCAAATAAATTCAAAAACCATTAAAAAATTCCTAGAACTCATTAAATATAATAAATAATGTAAAATGCATTGGATCAATATCAATATTGCGCCTAGAATAAGCCAAACAAAGTTATTTTCAAAAATTCAAATTGATATATTTATTAAGCTATGATAAATAAAATAAAACTTATCAATACCAATGTCCAGCTATGGATAACTTACATATGTTTGTGACGATGTGTTTCACATGGGAGCTGTCCGGATTCCCTATTCCATATTCCGAGAGCGACAGTGATCGAGCCCGTGATCTCGCTGCGCTCATTATGAGGGGCGTTCGGCACATGTGGCTTACCGCAATGATGACCGAAATCCGGCTCGGTGGCCGGGGCATCTGGCTGCCGCACTAAGCATCCGTTAAATTTTCGATTTCGACCTCAAGTGGGCGTCAACCGGCCAAATGAAAGTGTCACACAGGTCACGCCGACAGATCACAACTCTTTCGGGGGCGGTGAGTCCGCCCTGGGAACGGGGAACTTCCCGGGCGCCCGGCTTGGCCCATCTCCTAACCCATTGTGTTGGTTAAACTCACGTCGCTTTTGGTGGGTAAACACATTTAAAGGATTTTCCATGCGCCGGCGCAACTTTCCTGCCGCTTTTCCAATTTATTTCATTTTTTCTCTGTTGGATTTTCTTCGGTTTCACGCCCAGCGTGAGACGGCGATTCGGAGAGATCACTGTGATTATTGCCGGCCACGCCCCACGGATAAGGTACCGTTTCGGAACGGACTCGACTGGACCCGCATCCACATCCGAGCTCCGACCTACTACTACAACTTTTCAAATGCTACTCGGTCGGGCCCGGAGCCACCCAAAGCAATATGCGAGTAAAATATTCTTGATTAAAACTTATCAGAGCACATTTCATATCACCTTTTCAAAAACGCAACAACAACAATTTCACATCAGCAACGACAACAGCAAAGTAACGATTGTACTTATTATCGGCAACGCAACCGTCGGTACTACTCATTGCGCCCCGTGTACTCGCACTTTGGTGTAGTTTGGCCGCTGATTGGCCGGGCTCAGCCAAGATATGGCTATCTGAGCCGGGTCCGGCTCTGAGACCGGCAGCCGACACCCGGCAGCCCCATCGACGCCATTCCCAGAGCAGGGAGCGGGCAGGACCACGCCAGAGATAGAGCGAGTGGGTCGGGCGCGGGCGACTATGGGCGATACCAAGGCCCGATTTGATTAAGTTGCATCACGCGCCGGTCGCGCGACTATCCTTATCGGGGCACCAACGCAACTCTCCGCCTCAGCCGGAGTATATGCCGCCAGGCGTCGAATCCCTATCAACGCTACCGTGCACGTTTGGCCAGATTTCGATTTGGTGACGACAAACCCCAGCCGATTACCACTATCGCTCAGGCTAGCAGGTTCCTGTTAATCATAGCTATAGGGAAGGGTTTGGAGGAATCGATGTGGGTCTTCAGGACGGAGAATATCTCAAGTGAATGAGAGATTTACAGGGCATAAGTTCGAAGTTTAAAGAAATTGTTTATGAATATATAGAAGGTATTTATAAAGCTATACTGATTTTGATAATTATATGTCTTAGGGGTTTCCTATCTGTTAATATTTACAGTTTCACACTTGACCAACATTTTTGTATAGCCTACAACAAGGCTCCAGACAAACAAGGGTTTAGACAGGACTCTCAGATCAGACTACAAATTGTCTTTCAGAAGCTATAACCTCAAGTCTATAGAACTTTATTTATTTATTTATTTATCTAAAGCTAACAAATAGTTATAAACTAAAAGCTAACTTATAAATAAGAGCTATAACTACTTAGGCCTTCAGCTCGCTGGTTACATATATACATATTATACATATCTACACAATTTTTGTTGCTTACTATAGAACTTTATATTTTATGAATCTAAACAAAATTAAAGAAATAAATTTAAACCTCTGAAAACCAGGAATATTCCGTAACTCTTTATAAGACTTAAGGACTTGATTATGTGTGAATATCCAAAAAATCCTAACAAATTCATATATAAATTCGAGTACATTTGTATTCAAATTTTTATTTCAACAAAAATAATTAACTCTTTTATAGAGTTTAATAAGCATTTAATGTTTAAGTATGAACTTCAGAAAGTTAAGATACCCTACCGAATATAAACAATATGGCTATCTGGAACTCAATGAATCCCACCCCTTTCTAATACTGATAACCAAGCGGCCAAGTAAACGACCTTGCCTAGTCTATCGCACTCCTTTTTCTGGCTCACTCCCCTAGCGATAAAGTGCAACAACAACAACAGAATATAAACAAAAATTCCACCAGGAGAACGCCAAACTGTCTGGTTGGGTTTACAAAAAAAAATACAAAATAAGCAAGTTTCCAAAAAAAAAACAACGATAAAAAAGTGTCAAGAAATTCCTATCAAATAACAAAATGCCGGTTCTTGTGACGTCACGCGGTTTGATAAGAGCCACAATAATCAGCAAAGAAAAGAAAAAAATATTAAACAAAAACAAAAAAGCAGAGAACAAACATATAGCAAACAGCAACATTGATAAAAACCGAACGAATCAGAAGCGAGTAGAGAACAATGCTGGTGCGATAAGGAGGTAAACAACCTGGCGGAAAACTTTAAGCCGGCGCCGTCCGTCGTCCACTGAGCCAGATCCCCGATCCTATCCCAGATCCGACCCTGGCCGGAGGAGGGGCTGACCCTGGGGTGCTGCGGGTCGCGCATGCGGGGAGGAGCCAGCCAGCGCAGGAGGATGAGGACGCCGAGCGATAAAGATGCAAGGGTACTCTGGTGCGGGTGCGGGTGTTGGCTTATAGTTCGTGGTTATCAGCAGAAGCAGTAGCAAAGTCCGGAAGATGCCTTTTGGTCGAAAGATAAAAACGCCAGAGAGTGGGCAAGTGAATGCACTGGAAGAAGTTTATTCGGGTTTTGTTTAAGCATTTCAGATATAAAAAATAATATGAGTTATTGTGTATTTTGGAGGGATATATTGATGAAAATTTATTTAAAGATATAGTAAAATAAATTAGAAAATTTAAACCATAAATTAAAAAGGTAATTAGTTTTGCATAAATATAAGTTAATTTAATGTTATGTTTTAAGACTCACTGAGGATTAGAAATAATACGTATAAATGTATTAGATTGTTACTTTTTAATTTTATTTCAAATCCTCAGTGAGTCTCCAAACTAAACACTAAATGAACTTAGTTTTATAACTAAACACTAAATTTATAGTTTTATTTTTGTTATATATTTATTTTGTGTATTTATATAGTATAAAGTAAAAGTAGTTCATAATTTGTTGTTTGTATATTCTTGGCAGTTCTTTCAGTGTAGCAATGGCAAGGGAATTATTGTGGCTTATCAGCCTCTGGCTTTGGCTTGGCTTTGCTTTTGTTTTGTTTGAGCTGAGCTGGGCATTTAAATACACCATATTAAGGGCCATTTAAAAGGAATTCATATATTTAAAAAAAGGGGGAAACGGGCATAACGATAGTGTCGAGATAAGCCTGTCCTGGACCAAGCGCACAGCATCCAACTTAAGCGTGTAGGAATCATGGATGCTATAGGAAAATTGAAAAACAGGCTCCATTACGATCGGGTCGCGCTTAGCGCCCCGCACAGACATAAATAATATGGATTTGAATTATATGAAATAGTCCGAAGCCACATCATCGTGACGGCCTAGAGATAAGCCGGGATTTATACAAAAAAATATATATACAAAAAACTACAGAAATTATGAATGTTGTGGGGTAAGAGTTTGACTTCATTTACTAACTGAAAGCACCCTTAATGGTTGATAGCCCCATCAAATTCAAGGTGATCGGGTCAGAGACGAACCGATCCGAGCGAGAGCTAGCCAAGCAAACAGTGCCATCGATAAATGAAACACAGAATCGAACCCAACTGATCAGATAAGTTGTGACATTAGAGGGTATATGGTACATATAATACATAGATTCTCGGGCCATTAGCAATGAAATCCCTTAGCGAGAGAGACAAACAAATGATAGGCGCCCACTTTGTGGCGCCTTATTGTGGGAGATGAGAAGAAATATTTGCTGACAGATAATAAATCTGTTTGGTAAACATTTGCATTCATCATGATAAGAAATATGCTTCAATGTTTCCATTATTTAGAAGCGGTTTTCTACGAAGTCTTCTCTAATGTATCGATGAAGCACTCTAAAACTATTTTCGGATTTGTGGAAATATAAATCCTGTGGCTACTGTGAGGCAACGATTCTTTATTTCTTTCGCGCCCAAAATTATGCAGCACTACTGCGCCTTTATTGTTTTTCAAAGATATGCACTAAATAGCCAAAGATTAAAATTAAGAAATTAATTCAGGTAATAATTATTATAATTAATAGTCACAACTTAAGATATGTTTCCATCCTTCCTTTAAGATAACATTCCTTCTCAAAAACATTCCTTCTCAAAAACATTTTTGAACATTGATTAAAACGCATTAAATTAGTTTTACATATTTATTGCATTATTTATTTCTAAACTTTCCTGTTTTGCGATTACAAAGGAACAAAATAAAAAAGACATCCCAAAACGCTGCCGAAAAATAAAAATATTCGGCTTGCATTTCAGCTTCTTAAAGTAGCCTAGAACAGAACTCTTTACTGGAAGTCTTTGA
Source organism: Drosophila birchii (assembly GCA_035046345.1). Taxonomy (NCBI): domain Eukaryota; kingdom Metazoa; phylum Arthropoda; class Insecta; order Diptera; family Drosophilidae; genus Drosophila; species Drosophila birchii. The sequence continues at coordinate 10,837,435 of JAWNOA010000064.1, forward strand.
GTGGGAAGCGGTCGACTCTACTTTTTCAGTGCCTGCACAAAGTTGCCCAAATCGTATTCCTCTTCGTATTGATGCTCGGACCACAGCTCCGGCAGGTTCTCGATAATGGTGTTCATGGACACGCCGGTTGATCCGGCTACAGTTGCTCCCTGCGGCTTGCCTGCGTTATCCTTGCTGCCGTTGAAGAGGTCAAAGATCTGCGAGGTGCCCATAGTCTGGAGCGATGCATTCTCCGCACTCACCACCGTGTTGGCGGTGAGTAGCTTGAACTTTTGCAGCCCCATAATCTTCTCCTCGAGCGAGTTACGCGTTATTAACCGATAGACATTAACCACCTTCTTCTGGCCAATGCGATGGGCACGGTCCATGGCCTGCAGATCCTTCATGGGGTTCCAGTCATGCTCCACAAATATGACGGTATCGGCTCCTGTTAGATTCAGACCGAGACCACCGACCTGCAAAATAAAACAGTAAATCTCTGGCACTGAAATTAGAAGAGTAACAGATTACGCACCAGTGTGGTCAGGAGCAGGACATCAATGCTCGGGTCGCTGTTGAAATTGTTAACAATGTCCTGGCGCTGGGAGGCGGGCACACTGCCATCCAGCCGCAGGTATGTAACGCTGGGCAGGTGGCGTCGCAGCAGATCGTGCTCCACAATATCCAGCATAGCCTTCAACTGACAGAAGATAAGTGCACGATGCTGGCTGACCGATTCTGTCTGTACACCAATGCCACAGTCGAGGAGGAGTTGCCTGCGAGAAGATAAGATAAATACATTAATTAGGATAATGGAATCACATGAACATTGAGATGTAGACTCACTTGAGTGCCGGCAGCTTAGCCGAATGCTCGATGTCGTCCAGCGAACTGTTGCCCTGTGCCAGCTGAGCGGCCACCTGGGTGAGCTCCTCGGATTGCCGTAGCACCAGCTTGGGATGATTACACACATTCTGCAGGTAGCGCAGGGCCTGGAAGATGTGCGTCTGGGAGCTGAGATTCTCCGTCACCCTCGCCGGCGTCGACGAGTCGCCCAGCTTGTCCAAACAGTCTTTCAGATGCTTATTACTAAAGTCTTCGTAAAGGCGCAGCTGGAGCGGACTCAATTCGCAGAGCAGATCCTGTGTGATTTTCGGCGGCAGGTCCTTGAGCACATCCTCCTTGACGCGGCGCAGCAGGAAGGGCAGAACTTGGCGATGAAGCGCCTCCATGGCCAGCACCCCGGCCTCCTGTTCCTTGGCCGAGCTCTTGGCGTCCCTCGAGGCCAGAATGGGGCGCGAAAAGCGTTGAATAAACTGTTTCTCGGTGCCTAGGAAGCCAGGCATGAGGAAGTCGAACAGCGACCACAGCTCTAGAACGTTGTTCTGGATGGGTGTGCCGGAGAGTATTAGTCTGTGGTTGGCCTTCAGCAGCTTGATGGCCTTGGAGCTCTTGGTCTTGCCGTTCTTGATGATGTGACCTTCGTCCAAGACGCAGTAGTTGAAGTGAATGCTGCTAAAAAAGTCAATATCCTTCCGCACAGTGTCGTAGGAAGCCACCACAAGGTTGCAGTTCGTACCGATCTCGCTCCTTAGCTTCTCCCTACCCACCGGGAATCCAAAGTAGTGCAAAGGACGCAGAACGGAGTTCTGCGCGAGGAATTTCTCCACTTCGTACACCCAATGCCCCGTAAGCGTAGGCGGACAGATAACCAAACTGGGCAGATTGGCCTGCTTGGCCGCCTGGCGGTGCAGATGATCGCCGGCCAGGATGCAGATGGTCTGCAGTGTCTTGCCCAGACCCATGTCGTCGCAGAGAATACCGTGCAGATTGTACTTGTTAAGGAACCACAGCCAGTTTATGCCCGCCTGCTGGTAGCAGCGTAGATCCACGCTGATCGGCACTGGGACCTGGTAGTCGGGAATGCTCTTTGGATTAAACAAATAGTCTAGGAATTCGCGGTCGCGGGTCTTGCGCGCCTGCAGTGGCTCGCTCTTTAGCTGTTCCGCCTTGCCGTCCAACGGCATTAGCTGGACAAGATTGGCAAAACAGTGGGTCGCAAGCAGGCGGACCGATTCATCCGGATCGCTCATAGCTCCAAGCAGGGGCACCACCAGCAGCACGATGTAGGGCACCACTTTAATCTGCAGGCGACTGACCACCCGTTCGATGGCCTCCATTGCTCCCTGCCGGTCAATCAGATACTCGATCTTCCCCAGCTGCGGTACCATGTCCTGCACCACAAATTGCATCGTCATACAGGCATCGATATCCGCCAGAGCGGCAACGCATCGGGCGGCCATGTGGCGAACCGCTTTCAGGGGATGACGAACAATGTATCCAAGTGGCGAGAGTAAGTCAAACATCTTGGAGTGCAGGGCGGCATGCAGATGCGGGGCGGCTGTCTCGATCAACTGGAGGGAGGTGATCAGCTCGTTGCAGGCTCCCAGCTCGGGCAGAGTGTTGGCTAACCGCACCTCGTCCATTTCCTGTACAAACTGCGGAACCTTACCGAACATCAGCTGCTGAAAAACGGTCACCTTGTCCACTATGTGCTCGCCGAAGGTGCTGCACAGCTTCTCGATGGCGCAGGTGGCTCCCAGGCGTTGGATCCGACACTGTCTGGCCTCTGCCTCCTTTGCCTGCTGGGCTTGCTTCAACTCAATGCTGGAAGCGGCGATGATGGCTGTGGCTAGAACCTCGCCGGCAGGCGGTCGTCCCGGACCACGGGCAGGAGCGGTGGAAGTTGGTGTTGCGGCTCCGGTTCCGCCTCCGCGAGAACTGGTGGTTGTCACCGCCTGTTGCAGAGCCAGGGTCAGGATGCCGTAGTAGACACAGGTGTTGGTCACTCCCGGCGATGGCGACGTTTGCTGCAGTGTCTGGAGCGGCATTACCAGCATGGGCGTGTGCTCGGCATCGCTCCTCAGTAGTGTGCAGAGGTTGCCCAAGATCTTGTTGTTTGGACTAGGATTTCTATCACAAACCTGATCCATCAGATGGACCAGGAATTCTGCCGAAAGCTGCTGCAGCTGCAGACACTGCTCCCGCTTGATTGACTCCATCAGTGGCTTTACGACCGGATTCAGTTTCTCGGGCAGGCAGTGTAGGGCACAGATGGCGCCAGCCAAAGCTGCCTGGGCACTGACATGGTATGCACTCTGCTCGGTGGTCGTCTGCTTGTAAGAGGCATACAAGCTGCGCCGCCGCTCCTCTAGCATGTCTAGCAACTTGGGTTTAAGTGGATATATGCGTAGATTTTCGGTCAGAGTAGTGGCTACTGCTTCGATCTGCTCCAGGGTCAATATCTTGGCGTTGTTGAAGTCATTGATCGGGATCTTGTTCTGCTTGAGCGTGGCTATAAAGTCCTGCGCCTCTTGTAGCAATCGGGTCAGCGAGACGGCCACTTCATCGTAGTAAACGTACTCGCTCACACACTGGTGCAGCTTCTCCTGGAGATTGGGCGGGCCTGGACGCACTGGCTCGTCCTCCAGTGCCCAAAATGCAATAATTAGGCCGCACACTATCCTCTGGACAGCCGAGTGGGCATTGAGATGACCCAACAGCACCTTGGTATAGCAGTCTGTGGGACTCTCGGTCTGCGGCGTGTACACCACTCCCGGAGCCGGCTGCACTAGGTAATGTGAGAGGGCTCCCAGTGCCCGCGATGAGGAGATCCGCGCCCGCATAAAGTTCGCTTCTCGCACTTCCAAGGGTGTCGCCTCGCTGCCGCCCAAATACAACTTGAGGGTGGCATTTGAATGGGCCAAAGTGGCACCACCCAAGTCGTCTCCAATGCGAGGCGTTCGTTTCCTCGAGGTGCCTGGATCTCCTCCAGCTCTGATCAGCACTCCCGGGTCGAAGGCAAGTCTGGGCGGTTGCATAGAAAGGCAAATCCAGGAGGAGACATACGGGCAGGCAGCGTGCAGTAGAGCGCCCAAATCCGCATGCTCGATGAGATTGGACCAAACTTGACGGGCCAGGGCCTGTATATCGGCCTGTGGCTCTACCAGAATGCGCTGATATATATGCCGCAGCGCCTGCTGCAACAGCTCCCATTTCCAATCGCCTACACCGAAGTTTAGCTTCATTTTTTGATCCGCGTTGACCTGATCCTTCTTTTCCTCCTCCTCCTCCTTCTTCGGTTCCAACTTTACTTTATCGTGGCCAGAGGTTAGGGTTAGAAGCGTCTTCAGGGTGGACCTTCGCACCGAGCTGGTGCTGTGCGAAAGGAAAGGCCACAGGCGGGGCACAAGTGTGGCCATGGGCTCCATTTGCACCCAACTGGCGGCATTTGGCAGGCAGAGAATAGCGGCCAGCAGGCCCATAAAACTGTTGCAAGCCGATGTGAGCTCGTCCTGGTCCAAGAGCAGATCCCACAGCATCTTTACGATCGACGAGACCTGCGGCGGAGTTAGCAGCTTGGGCAGCCAGGAGGAGACTGGTATAAGAGTAGCCGCAGCCACGGCTCCCACATCATCGACAGCGTCCAGCAGGCCGATGAGAATGTGGTTAATGGATAGCGGCAGATAGACTGGCAGCAGTTCCTCACGAACCACAAACACATATTTCAGGCCCAGTAGTCCGCCATGTCGCACCTCCCACTCGTTCTTATGCTGGATCAGCTTCAGCAGGATATCCACAATCCGCTGCACCTTTGCCGCCTCGATCTCTTTTACCAGGGTGCCCAAAACCTGGGCGCATGTCTCGCGCACTGGCGCTACCACCTGATCCGAGACAAAGTCCCCGAATCGATCCAGGCATAGCACGCAGAGCAGGCGCAGAGCAGCATCCTCAAGCCAGCGGCTATGTGCTTCGTCCATTTGTTCCCGGCTTTGGTGTACCGCCTTGCCAGCTCCCTGGGCATGCTGATTAATTAGCTCCCGGAGCGCGGTGGCCGCTCCGTGGCGCACCTCCCATTTGGCATGAAAGAGATCGATAAAGAGGCGCGAGCAGAAGTTCTCCAGGGGCCAGGAGACGGCATCCACCCAAGTGCCCGTGACATCTGGCACGGCAGCTGCAAATGAAAGAGAACTCTTAAATTTCTTGGACTGCTGCTTCAATTATAGAACTCCCGACTCACCATTTAAGCTGTAGAAGATTTCCTGACGTTCCGTTGCCTTCAGCTTTTTCTTCTCTGGTTCATCCAGCGCAGATATGGCCGGTGTGGGTCCACCGTTGTTGCTGTGGTTGCTGCCCGTACTGTGATTGCTATTTGAGTTCCGCCGGCTGCATGTGGGCGTGACCACGGAGGAGGCAGAGGCTGTGGTATTTTGCCGGGCCTTGCGCTTGGCCCTGTTCATTTCTCGGCAGCTGAGTTGCGCCTGCCCAGAACCATTGGCTGCAGTTTTTATGTTTAGAATTTGCTCCACGGGCGTTTTCTCGGCATTGACATTATAGCTACTGCCACTTCTCGCCAGGGCCACGTCCTCGTCGGTGATCATGTCGGTCAAATTAACGCCCAGCTTGGCGGCCGTTGTTAGACCCAGTTTGTCGTTGAGCACTGCCCGCTGTCGACTGAGGCGACTGGCGACGCTCTGCTCCTCCGCCCCGCCTCCGCTGGCCGGCTGCTCTTCCTGCACATCAAACTCGTTGCCCTCGGAGCCGATGAGGCGAGCTCCTTTGTGCAAAATGTGCTGCAGGTCGAACTCGTCGAAGTTCAGCAGACGCTCGCTGGCCGTCGTTGAGCTGGAGCCACTCGATTGACAGCTGTCCTCTTCGACTGCAGCGGTATTAGCATCGCTGCCAGAGCGTTCCTTCTTCGGGACCAGCTGCTGTTCCGGCTGCCAGGGCGGCACCCGCTTTAAGATTGCCTCAACGGTCTGAGCCGCCGCAATGCGCGTCTCCCAGGACGAGCTGTGAAGGTAGCCCACCAGCCGGTTGAGCAGGGCATGCAGCTCTTGTGGATAAAGCTTCTGGACCTCGCCAATTTGCTTGGCGGCCGCCTGGCGTGTGGCCGCTGTGGAGCCAGATTCCAGTAAAATGAAAAGACGGTCGAGTCTGAGGGAGAAATACGAGTTACTTTAAGCTGCGTTAGGTTCTTGAACAGATGTATTTACCTTGATGTCATTATACAATGGTTATTTGTGATACGCTTTGTGATCGGTCGGATCTAATCTATGTAACTAATCTGCAAATAAAAAGGAAGGTAAATTAAATGCAATTATTAATTACAACAAAGAAAAATTAATATTCTAATCCAATTACCATTTCCCCATTGTTATTCTACTTCACGAACGAAGAAAATATTCTCAAATCTATCGATAGTGCCCAGGATTTCATTGTTTTAATATTCTTTTCCATATTACTTACAGCAAAGTTCAAATGTTTATGTTCTCGTTTCCAGAAAAAGGGGTTTCTGTCGTGATAACGCCACTAAATACTGGTCAGCACTTTGTTATAATATAGAAACGTCGCTTGGAGATGCCATAGCAACCTATCGAAATCAACCACGAGTACAGTGCGTTTCGCATTTCATTTCTCTGAGAAATCTGAACTACAAGCTGTATTGTCTAGTTGAATTAAGCTACATTAATTAAATGCGCCATGGTAATTAATTGTGAAGCTTGACTACTGCTGATCTCAATTGATGGAGAGCCTATGAATAAGATTCTTCGGACTGTTATTAACTGTAGGCAGTGGCGCACTGTACAATGACCGCATATTGCCGAGCGTCTGGTGCAATCAGAAGGCAAACCCTTCTCAGAGCGCAACCCAATCGACCAATAAGCGCCGGACACGTGGTCGGAGGAGACCGTCGTCGTCCCAAGGCAGGGATCCAGTGGGTTGGGTAGGACTTCCTGGGCAGATTAGGGCAAAACAAGGCTGGGTAAATTGAGTCACTCAACGCGAGTGGCGAATAATGGTTTCGTTTTGTTGCCGCTGAAGCGTTCTTAACAGCTCGGGGCAGAACGTGACAATTGAGCAAATTACGCCATTTCCATATGTATATTCCGGACAAGCGCAACCGTATTACGAACGTACATACGTAAACCTACGGTAAATCCAATTTGACGAGGACTGAAACCGGCTCTAGAGATCGTTCTCCTCCGCTAATACCGATATTTCCGAGTGACAAGTACTTTTACTCTCTAAGCGTTCAGGTTTTGGTTTCCTTATCAATGCATCGTCGTGTGTTCTGTGTACCAGATAAGGAATCGTCAAAATCACAGGTTCACTGAACCGGGGCCAAGAACCAAGCCAGTCGCAGGCAGAGTCACAGGTGGGAAACAAACAACACCTACGCTTAGAATGAGCCATCATAAAGTCAGCCACAATGTTTGCGAGGCACGTGTAAATTTATTGTCAATGTTTATCACAATAAGTAATCAGGCCCTTATTAATAAAACAGAAATCCCACAAATCTGCTGTACTTCGATTTGTCAACGGCCTCGTTGACACCGCCACTAGCTTCCACCCACTGGGGGGGAATCGGATGATCGGCTTGACATGGACCTCCGGATTCAGGAAAATTCCGCTCAGGCCGTGTAATTAAATTTCCATTAGATGAACATCGACGGAGGCGAAATTTTGCAATCACAATCATCGATTTTACCAATTGTTCTGTGTGTTGCCTGCCGCTGCTGGGTCGCGTTGCGCATTTATTTATACATTTTCCAACCAAAGATAAGCCATGAATGTGCACACACTTTTTCATTATCACCAATATGGTTGAATGACGATTAAGTGGGGGACAAATGTATTTCGATTTTTGTATTTTTCGTTGAGACACGCTTGGCGTGTTTTTATAGTATTAGGTATAGAAGGTTTCTAGTGTACAGAAAAAAGTATTCGGGTTGAGCCATTCATTCTATGCTATTTCCATCGGGAATTGACCATCGTATAAATACATTTTCTTTTTACATAAGCCGATAAGTTATGGCCATGATTCACATGAAAGAAGGCTCTACAGTTTAGAATCTAATCGTAAGATAAGCCAATAAAGTGCTTAATTAAGCATATACTTTTATTAAAATTGATTGTTTTGTATAATGTATTTTTTTTTATATTTTATTAAATGTTTTAAAATACAGAGTCCCCTAGCAAACCTCTAAAACTGACAAACAAATATTGCTTAATGCGCTAAGTTTTGGAATTTAACTTAATTAGTTAGCTCAGTTTTTTAAATATTGACATTATTAATAATTATAATGTGCTTTGGCTGTTCTCTTTTTTTTTTTAATATTTCAAAGAATTGTTTAATGTTTCATCGTGTTTTTCCGAGTTTCTTGGATCATCTGTATTTTCGCTTTCTTTAGTTTAAATTGACATATTTCGGCGATGTTCGAGCTATTTGTGTTTGAACTCCGGACAGTTCAATATTTATATATTTTCAATGGTATTTGACTAATATTGTGACAGCTGGTCGCTGTACACATACATATTTCGCACAATGCAGCTCGGATCGAGATCGAGATCGAATTTATTGAGGGATCTGCTGTTGTTTGCGCAGCACACGGCTCGAAACCGAATGATTAACGACTCTGCAGAGGTGTTTAATTTAAGCATCATCATTATAATCATCATCATCGTCGTTATCGCCCCCCAGTCAAGTTCTGCAAGTGAACTTTACGTATTTAAATGTTCTCGACGAACAAACTGTGACGACAAACACTGAAAACGGTCAGAAATGTTGCGAACTGGGGGAAAATGGCAAACATGAAATGCGAATAGCAAAAAGAGCACACAAAGCACAGCGTTAAAGCGCTGAAAAAGTCAAGCTCCCCCGATTGAAACTAGTTCAAGTGCCCTACCCCAAGTCGGTGCGGCAGAGGGGGGCCGGCGGGGGCTGCAGTCGATTACGGCAGCGGACCATAAATAAATACAGGTGCTCGCTTGTACCTGTGCCGCCTGAATATCGTATTGTGTTTGTGTTTTTCTTGGCGAGCGCGCAACGTGGACGCTGGATGGGTGGATTATTCCATGCATTCCGCCCACTGAAATCGAAAAAGAGCCCAATGAATGGACGACACAAATAGCGGACGGCAAGCAAATTGAGCAATGTGCTGTGACTAAAAATACGCGCACTAGAACGAGGCTGCCAAGAATAGAGGAAGCAGCTAAAACAAAGCGCAAGAGATTAGCGAGTTTCTGTGATGTTCTCTACGGGGCATGAATCCCCACTCCCTGTCATTGATGTCAATTCTTCCTGGGAAAGCTGGATCGGATTATATTTTAAAATAAGCTATATCTTGGATGATTATAGAAGCAGTTACGATTAAAACTTTAATTTTGAAGGATTTTTTAAATAATATAAAATATATGCGTGTCAGATCACCCACCTTTGGCAATGGTTCCGTTTCCGGTGTGGCAGCAGTCAGCTTTTGTGGGACGCCCACATTTTCTAATTGATTTGTTTTTGCTCTAAAATGTACAATCGATGCTGCGTTACTACGGCGATTCGCGTATGTGTTGGTGCAGGGGGCTCCGCTGCAACGTTTGCCTATTTCTTTTAGCAGCACCACCTCACAATCACCTTCCCACTCACTCGCACTTACGCACACATTGATTTTTCTCGCACACGGTCACACGCGGTCACAGAAATCACAAAAATGCGGCAATTGTCGTTGGTGGGCGTGGGCGGTCAATGTTTTAACTTAACATTGGGCTTTACGCTGATGCAAACACACTCCGACCGCACAATATTTTTCAATTTTCGAAAATTTCCAGGAGCCATGTTAGCCCGTCGCGAGTTACATTTATAGTGTAGGCAGACAGAGTCGGAACATACGGTTTTGAGGCTGCCCGAGCGGGACGACGATAGCGGCAAGCGAGAAGGGTAGATACATTTTATAAAACGAGAAGGTGGCAGCTTGGCTGAAATGAAATTATGGGAAAAATATCGATGTTTTAATAATTTTTGGAAACAACGATATTATTATTGTTTTTATTTATTAAAATTAAATTAAATTAATTAAAATGAACCTTAATACTTGTATATAAATGTAAATTTTTTCTTAAATTTTAGATTATATTTTGGTCAGTTACGATTGATTTCATATTCGGACCCCAATCCAATAACAAGCTGCAAGGGTATACAAATTAGCGGTATCAAAGATATCTCATAAATTTTTTATTATAATTATTTCAAAATACATAAAAATGTTACGTTATGGGAATTTCGTAAGTTTCTATCCATACGTTTTTGAGAAAATCGCACAACAGTGGGGGGTGTATGAGGGCTGATATCATACCCGCCAACTATGAAAATGGAACCACTTGTGCACTAGCAGCGAACCAGACAGCGGAACCGTGACTATCGCGCTCCATAATATGAAAATGGAACCTATACCACCCACTGTATTGGGATTTTCTGAAAAACCTGGTGGCTTAAATCTTATGAAATTTTCACCAAATATTCCTTAATCTTACCATGCATATTGGAACACTTTTTTAGTCTGGAGTTATAAGACTTTCAATTTTGGCTGACCCCTTTTGTATGGGGCAGAACCTGATGTTGGTTCACTGTAATGCGATTTTCTCAAAAACTGGCGGATTGAAGAAAATTAAACTTTGTTGAGTGAAACTACAATAAATATCCGTTATCCTGACATATCAGATATTCCGGAACACTTCCTGTGAGCCAAGATATTAAGAAAACCATGAAAACCGTGAAAATCATTATTAAATTTGTTTTTTTTAGCATTTATACACTTTATTTTGTTTAAGTTAGTTCTCTGTGTTCCATTTTCCCACCGTTCCGTTTCGACGCTAACTTACCGACGCCAATTTGCCGGACATAAAGATGTTTAATGTTTTCTTGAAAACATGTAGTTGTAACGTAATTTATTTCTGGCTAATACATACAAAACAAAGGATGTGTTAGTATTAAATTTATAATTATATTAATATTCTAATTTTTTAAACATTTTTTAAGTAACGAATCCGAAAACGATTAAAATATCGCGATATTAGAAGATAGTGCACTACCATCAAACTATCGTCGTTGTTCCAGCTCTATCGTTCAATATTGGCTTTTGGCGTGGAAAACTGAAAAGAAAATTAAGAAAAAGCCTGTAAAAAGTGCTGAACCATGAACACACTGGGTCCTAAGAAGGACGGAAGTCCGAATGTTGACTTTTTTCAGTCTCCGGAGACGCTGCAGGGCTTCGAATCGATCCGACAGTGGCTGCAGAAGAACTGCAAGAAGGTGCGTACCCCAACAACAACGCCGCCGCAAACAAAAATGGCGATTGTCCGCCGCGAAAAAAACAATAAGTACTGAAATCCCTTTTTCCCACAGTATCTGGCCCACAGCTCGGAGCCCATCACGAAGGAGTCTCTGGCCCAACTGCTGATCCACTTCCTGCAGTATGTGGAGGCGAAGCTCGGCAAGAATTCCGCAGAGCCGCCGGCGACCAGAATTCCGGTTGGTATTAGTGTGAATGTGTGCGTGATATCGGGTGCCCTGTGTCGCGTGTGTACACGTAAATATTGACCAATTGTTTTCTTGCGATGAGCAAGAAGTAAAATGTGAATTAGGATTTGAAATTATCAAAAACTACTGAAAGTAACTTATATATAGGTTTCTGAATTTCAGAGCATATATTATATATTCAGTACTAACCCTGAAAGCGATTAAAGCTAAGTGAATAAGTCAACACAGCACAACTAATTTAAAATGTTTTTTTTCTCTCCAGATGCGCTGCTTTCTCGACTTCAAGAGCGGCGGTGGCTTGTGCATCATCTTCTCAACCATGTTCCGTTTCCGGGCAGAACAGCGTGGCAAAAAGTTCGACTTTTCTATCGGAAAGAACCCCACGCGCAAGGATCCCAACATTCAACTGCTGATCGAGATCGAGCAGGCCCTGGTGGAGGCGGACCTCTACCGCATTCCGTACATTTACATCCGGCCTGAGATCGAGAAGAGCTTCGAGGGGCGGCTTCGCGAGATCCTTGACAACCGGCGGGTGGAGATCGTTTCCGACGAGGAGGAATCCACCCACATCGTCTATCCCATCGTGGATCCGCATCCCGACGAGTACGCACGACCAATCTTCAAGCGCGGCGGTCATGTAATGCTGCATTGGTACTACTTCCCGGAGTCCTACGACTCCTGGGCTGTGAACAACTTTGACCTGCCGGATCACATTCCGGAGAACCCCGAATCGCCGGCAGAGCGCTGGCGCGTTTCCGCCTCATGGATCTTGGACCTGGAGCAGTACAACGAGTGGATGGCTGAGGAGGACTACGAGGTGGATGAGCATGGCAAGAAGAAGACGCACAAGCAGCGGATGTCCATCGACGACATCATGTCCTTTGGCGACGAAAAGAAGAAGCCTGCTACCAGCTCCGGTGGTGGAAAACAGAAGCGGCGCCGTTCGCCATCACCGGCCACTTCTGCCTCCACCTCATCTTCGAAGCCGGGCAAGCGTAAGCGATCCCCCGCCGTTGTGCACAAAAAGTCCCGAAACGACGATGACGACGAAGATCTTACACGCGACCTGGACGATCCGCCGGCCGAGCCCAATGTCCAGGAGGTGCACAAAGCTAACGCCGCGCTGCAGTCGACGGCTAGCCCTGCTCCGGGTGGGAAATCTCGTGGCGACAACGATATGATGCCTATTAAGGGTAAGTTCCAATGAAATGGTTCTTTTCTGGTAGTTTTCTGACTTTTTAACCATGTATACATAGGTGGGACAATGACGGACCTGGACGACGAAATGACTGGAGGGAGCGCCGCCCAAGCCATGTCCACCGGAGATGGGGACAATTCGCAGACGGGCAAGACGAGCGATAACAGCAACACCCAGGAGTTCTCGTCGGCCAAGGAGGACATGGAGGACAATGTCACCGAGCAGACGCACCACATCATTGTGCCGTCGTACTCGGCCTGGTTCGACTACAACTCTATTCACGTCATCGAGAAGCGAGCCATGCCAGAGTTCTTCAACAGCAAGAACAAGTCCAAGACGCCAGAGATCTACATGGCGTACAGGAACTTTATGATCGACACCTACAGGTGGGTTGAGCTTAAACCTTTTCCCTGATCATTGTCCTGATTCAGCTTGCTTTATTTTCAGGCTCAATCCAACGGAGTACTTAACCAGCACCGCCTGTCGTCGCAATTTGGCCGGAGATGTGTGCGCCATTATGCGGGTTCACGCATTCCTCGAACAATGGGGACTGATCAACTACCAGATCGATGCGGATCTACGTCCGACGCCAATGGGTCCGCCTCCGACCTCCCACTTCCACATTCTTTCGGATACACCATCAGGTCTGCAGGCTATTAACCCGCAGAAGACACAACAGCCGTCGGCGGCCAAGACTCTGCTCGATCTTGACAAAAAACCACTAGGAAAGGATGGAGGTTTGGAACTGGGCGACAAGGGTGGCCTGGCTGGCATTAAGACAGAGGCTCTAGAGAACGGAGGTGCTGGGGGATTGAGTTCTGGGGTCAGCCAGTTTGGCCTGAAGCTGGATCAGTATGCCAAGAAGCCGGCGGCAATGAGAAATCGCACGGCGGCCAGCATGGCGCGGGAGTGGACTGACCAGGAAACACTGCTGCTGCTTGAAGGCCTTGAGATGCACAAGGACGACTGGAATAAGGTGTGTGAGCACGTCGGCTCGCGAACCCAAGATGAGTGCATCCTGCACTTCCTACGGCTGCCCATCGAGGATCCGTATTTAGAGGATGATGGTGGCTTCTTGGGCCCGTTGGGCTGCCAGCCAATACCATTTAGCAAAAGTGGCAACCCCATTATGTCCACCGTGGCCTTCCTGGCCTCTGTGGTTGATCCTCGCGTCGCTGCAGCAGCCGCCAAGGCTGCCATGGAGGAGTTTGCTGCCATTAAGGTAACTTAAAACTAACTCCCAATTATCGAACAATTTTGACATTATTTGTAAATTCTCTCTTTTAAGGACGAGGTGCCCGCCACCATTATGGACAACCACATGAAGAATGTGGAGAAAGCCTCCGCGGCCGGAAAATTCAATCCCAACTTTGGCCTGGCTAACAGTGGAATCGCCGGAACAGGCAATGATAAGGAGGACGAGGACGGCAAGGAGGGAGCCGCTGCAACAGCTGCCGGCGGATCAGATGAGGATATGAAGGATTTAAGCAAGAAAGACGGTAAGATATCATAGAAAATACAAAATAAGATGGTTTCTTGAAGGTTTATCAAGAGTGATATTAGCTATGTCCTCTTCTTTGGGTTATTTATCTTTTTATTTATCTGTTAACCTGTTCAACTGCACCCTGTGATCTCTACTTCGTTTTTGTTTCTGTAAACTCTTGTGTTATTTATGTACTCAAAATTTGCAACATGTCTCCATTTGGCACTGTACTTTTGTATTTTGTTTCGTTTTTGTGTTGCGCCCAAATCTACCAAAATCTGCTACCTAAAAACCACATCAACACCATCACCAAACCAAAATACCAAACCACAACAGACGATGGCAAGTCCAAAGACAAAACGAAATCGGATAAGACCAACACGAACACAGACTCGAGTTCCACATCATCATCGTCAGCGTCAGGCAACACCAACAACACCGACAAGAAACAGAAAGAGTCGTCCGCCTCCTCGCCTTCGGGCGACAAGTCGGCCAGCAAGTCAGACAAATCAACAAACAAATCCTCACCCACAGACCCAGCCGGCGGAGCCGCCGATGTAGACATCAAGACGGAGGACAGCAGTGGAGATGGTGAGACCAAGGATGGCGGCAGCGACGGAAAGGAGGGACCAGGAACGGGCGCTGGTACAGGAGCTGCGGCCAAGGAAGGAGCCTTCAGCGAAAACAATATGCAAACGGCAGCGGCGGCCGCTCTAGCATCCGCAGCAGTTAAGGCCAAGCATTTGGCCGCTTTGGAGGAGCGCAAGATTAAGTCCCTGGTGGCCCTGCTCGTCGAGACCCAAATGAAGAAGCTGGAGATTAAATTGCGGCACTTTGAAGAGTTAGAGGCCACCATGGAGAGGGAGCGCGAAGGCCTTGAGTATCAGCGCCAGCAGCTAATCACGGAGCGCCAGCAATTTCACTTGGAGCAGCTAAAGGCGGCCGAATTCCGGGCCCGGCAGCAGGCGCATCATCGCCTCCAGCAAGAGCTGCAGGGACAAGCGGCGGCCGCCGGCACAATGATCCTTCAGCAGCAACAGCAGCTGCCACAGCCACAACAGCAGCAAGCACAGCAACTGCAACAACAGCAACCGCTGCCGTTGCATCCGCACCTTCCCCAACAGCAGCAGCCACTGCCACCACATCCACACCAGCTGCCGCCGCAGTCGCAGCCACTTGCGGGGCCCACCGCTCAACACCAGCCGCTACCGCCGCATATAAGCGGCTCCGTAGCTCCTCCACCAAACGGCGCGCCCTTTCCAGCGCCACCAGCTGTAGCCGCAGGTGGTCCCCCACCACCTGGAGCACCATCGGCCATGGCCGCGACACCCAGCGAGCAGGCAGGTGTAACAGCAACAGCAGCGCAATCTCAGGGACCCACACCAATGGGTAAGGTTTGAATAGCAATGTTCATAATATATGTTAATAATTAATTTTATTTCACAGATACTACACCGCCAAGCAACGTCCCAGTTGCAGAGACCAGCGGCGCCCCACCGGGATTAGTTCCCCCTGCCGCCGCCGCCAGCATTCCTCCCGCAAGCATTGCTCCAGTCGCCGGCGCCGCTCCTCCTTCTTAACTTCTACTTATAAGCCAGCAGCAAGCGTTAAAGTAATTAGTTTTAAGTCGTACGCTCTCAGTATGTAATATGTATACTCCACTCTCTAAGCCCAACCAGTCTCCATTCGAACCCCAGCTTGACGAACATACATTCGTGTCCTCTGTATTACATGTAAGATTCGTTTCGTGTCTGGTCGCAATTTGCACAACTCTTAAGTATCAAGTTTCCAAGTCCCAAAAAAATGGCATTAAATTAAAATCTATTTAAATAAAAAGAGTATGGGAGTTTTAATTGAATTCCAATATTTTTGTTTTACTTATTTTCCCAACTTGTGGATTTGAATGAAAACTGTATCAACTGTTCTTTGATTAAACTCCTTAATAATATTGCGTTGCGATCTCATGAATTTCAGCGCTTTGATCAGTGAAATGTTTGAATTTTAATTGTTTTTAAAAGAAAAAGATCACTTGTACATTACAATAAATGTATACGCTGGGTATTTCAATTTATTTGAGATAAAGTTCATTTAAGTATCAGGATTCATTTACAATGAGCGAGGTGCGTTTCAGGGAAATCTAATGTATAGAATGTATATAGTGCAGCTTCGTAAAATGTAGCAAGCTAGAGAGTTTCATGCGTCTAGTGAAACTTATTTGGATCAATGGAAGCAGGTACGCACCTGCGACGAAGGATGTTGGGCTTGTCACCATGGATTTCGTTGCTGGAGACACTGCGCTTTAAATTCAAATTCTCTTTTTTCGTTATGGCCAATGGAGATCCGATGGATTCTGTCAGATCTACGCTGGAGCAGGATCCACTAAGGCAGATTTTCGGCGGTGGTGGCAATGATAGGCTTATGTTCCCCCGTATGCGCAGCTCGTAGGGCGAACCCTTATGTAGAACGGTAACGTTCTTTATAGAGTCTGACAGAGACTTGGCAGGTGATGATTGATCGCACCGCAGGTGCAGCCCAAAGTGGCTCATACTCCTCACGTATGTTGTGTTGTAGAAGCGGATAATATCTGCGGTCTGACCATTGCCCAGGCTAACCTGCCGGTAGATGCTGCTCTCGGCATGCGGCTGGCGACGATACTCTTGGATGATTTCGCTAAAGGTGAGCCGCATATCCTCCAAGCGAGCGTGCAAATGGATGGCGCAGAGCAGAAGCAAGTCCAGGTTGCGTTGGCGCAGCAGTTTGCTGCCCCTGAGGGTGAAGGAGTGCTCGGCCAGGTGCCAGATACGTGGATATGCGTCTACTAGGGATAGCCTTTTGCAGAGTCCAACTAACCGCCGGTGGGCCAGGGCATAGAACTTTCGCAGGCAGATACCTGCTCCGGTCGAGGGGTTCTCCTTGTCCTCTGCCTTAGTTTGGACTTCTTGGTAGCTGGGAAGCCGATCGTTTTTCCCCAAGTTTCGCCACAGGTGCGAGTTGGCGCGAAACATCAGTGTTCCCAGACACTTGTCCTCCAACGTATGCAGGTGTCTGACCAGCTCCTTGCCCAGCAAGCCATCATCGTGTCGAACCACAATCTCTAAAATCTTTTGGAACTCGTAGGCGTTCAGCGAATAGCAGTCTAGGACGAAGGGAAACCGCAGTTTATCGACGTGCTCATCATGGATGTGCAGAGCTAGTTCTAGGCAGCAGGCAATCAGGGCTGTGGTCAGGGTGCATTGTTTCAGTAAGTTACCTAGCTTCAGTTGGGGCTTCTGGGCCAATTCTGAGGCCACGATCTTTTGCAGAAACTTGTAGAAAAGGCCTCTAGCCAAGTGGAATCGTTCATCAGCCACCTGCTCCATCATATGATCCTTGACGGCAGTGGAAAACGTATGACCCAGCTTGAATATCAGCTTCTCCATAGAGTAAACTATCGTGTCGTAATTCTCTCCTTTACCAAGTGCTTTAATAATAGGCAGAATAATAGAAGGCAGGCTTTGTGGCAGTTTGTGGCCTAGTAGCTTTTTATATGGTGAAGAGCTGGAGGAGTTTGATTGAGAGACCGGTCGTTGACTGCTCTTGGAAGCCTTGGTTCGCTCTTTCGCATCCTGGGGACTCAACATGACTCTCTCGTCCATTTCGCCTATGTCAGCTACATGGCTTGAGTATTTCCGATTGAGGGTAGCCAAGTTGATGTCCAGCATTCCCTCCTTTACAATCTCCCGCATGTGGGAGTCGTTACCTAGCAGCGTCTGGTCCATAAACAGCACCATAAGGGCCTTTTGGAAGAAGGCGTTCTTCATCTGCTGCACCCCTTTCTCTGGCAGCTGGGGAACAAGGGCTCCGATGGCCTGCAAGGCGCTATATTTGTTTAAGATTTCAATGTCAAAGTCCTTGGTGCCCCACATCGAGGGTAGGCCCGGAAAATCTGTGCGGATAATCGCGGAATTTTGCACCTCCAGCATGTTCACATACAGTAGGTCCATGCTGCAGACGAGCACCTGGCAGCCGTTCACCAAGTTCTCGGTGGCAAAGCCGGGCAGCTCATTGCGTACGACCAGAAAGAGGAGCCAGCCGAACTCGTAGACCGAATGGTAGAGGGCCAGTGCATCTGCATCTCCCTCATTGGAGGGCTGGCTGAAAAGGCTCTGAAAGATGCGCTTGTAGTGCTGCAACAGGATCAGCGTGACGCTGAACCTGTGGCGCAGCTCCTCCACCTCCAGCTGGAAAACCTTTTTGTTCTGGGCCAGCCAGTTCCAGTGCTCCATGCGGCGCAGGAACACTGATCCATTCACCTTGAAACTGCGCAGTAACCGTGTAAGCGACAGGTTCCAGCAACGGTTTCCGGTTGCTTCAAACTCCGTGTTAATGTCCTGGATCTTCGCTAGTTGCAATTCACTGTATACGGCGCAGCAGAGCCACTCCTGTGCCTCGTCTCCGCTGCTAGCTAGTCCGCCGTCCGCCGCCAATCGTCGGAAGGTTTCGAAGGCGCTCTGCTGGATACGCGAGTCCAGCTCCAACTGCTCGCAACAGACTGAGAATCGCTTCAAAAGCGCCACGACCTCAATGGCCTCGCACGCTTCCATTGCTCTCTGATGTCCCGTGGTATCCAAACTTCTGTTTGTTTATTTTGAAAGCGAGTTTTTCTTTACTAAATGTTTTGACTGTACAAAATAAAAATTTTGCAAAGGCGCGAACGATTCCGATAGCAGCATTACCTGCTTGCAATCCAGTTCAGCCCTGGCAGCAATCGGTTATCGTTAAATTTATTTCGTAAATTTATTGTATTTGTAAGATTTTAAAAGTTAATAATTAAAATCTGGATCATAGACATTAATTAGTATTTAAAACAATCAAATAAAAAAGGAAAAATTCGATAGCTGCGGCTATCGGTAGGTTGATCCCTTTGTTGTTGTTTTAATATGTTGCAATCGAACCACGTCCTGCAAAAGGAGCAGACTGACCTGTTTGCCATCCAAAAGAAGCTGGAGAAAGTCCTTCCGGTCATCCAGGAAACCCTAAATTCACTGAAGGTATCATAGTTCATTCATTTTCCAAAGGCAAATTTTTAGCATTTGATATCGCAGGTGGAGGAACTGCATCTAAAGTCACTGGAACTGCAGAACAGCATTATCCCGGCTCGGGATCCCCTGCACGTAGACCTGGACGGGCCATTAATGCAACCAGTACCGGTCGCGGAGCCTGAGCACATCAACAACCAGCAGCTGATGGATCTCAACGTATTCCATAAGCTGGAGCAGTACGACGAGGAGATTGACTCGGATTGACAGAAATTTTTATTGGTAGCACTCTGGCTAGGAATCTCTACCAGACCATTCATTTACATGCACATGGGGGAACTTAAACAATAAATACGTAATATTACAATTATATTCGGTTAAAAGTCCACATTTTGGGGCACGGCTAATGGGGGAGAACTAAACTACTAAAGCTATGCGCTATAGAAGCGAGACTGCGCTCTCAACTTCTACTCCTGGTCATCGGAAGAATCCGCCGAACTCTCGTCCCGTTTTTTCTTCTTCTGGGGCGCCTCCTGATCCTGGTCTTCACTGCTGTCGCTTTCGGAGCCGCTGGAACCGCTGCCACTGGATTCCGAGGAGCTGTCATCAGAGTCGGAGCTTGAGTCGCTAGAGTCAGAGGCGGAGGAAGAGTCTGACCCGCTGCTGCTGTCCGAACTGTCTGAAGAGCTGGATGAGGAGGAGGTACTCCTACTGGGCTTTCGCTTGCGTTTGGCCTTCTTGCTGCCCGTAGAACTGACGTCTAGAGCGTTCTCGCCCGCCTGGCCAGACGCAACGTCCTTGGTTGCCTGTGCCTCCTTTTCGGCCAGGTGCTTGCTCAGCTGCTTGGTCCGTGAGCTGCGATGCACAAACTTGCGCTTCTCCTTGCACTCGTAACTCCAGTGGCCCATCTGGAGGCACTTCTGGCACCGGACTCCGTTCGGAAAGGCGGCCGCCAGCTTGGCCGATCTGCGAAAAGAGTAAGACAACATACAAGATTAGGAATAAATGCCGGCTAGGCTCCAAAAGCGGTCTTACCTTTGCTTCTGCGCCAGCTTGCGGGCTGCTAGACCCACCAAAGTCATCCTTAAGCACTCTTCAAGTCGCTGTCGGGAGGAAATCTTGACGGGGAAGGAAACCAACGTGGCCTGGGGTGAAAATGCTTGGAAAAATTAGTATCAAAAAGATTTTTAATAATTTTTTTCGTCACATTAGCGATGGGTAACAGTCGCCTATTGAGTCTAGAGATGGAACAAGCACGAGTCACGAGCTCACTATATATCGGATTGTTTTTAATTTTTTTTCGAAAAACAATATATTTTTCATGCTTTTGGAATAGATTTTCTAGGGAAAAATGTTTCTGGGGGATTTTCCAGGATAGTTTTCCCTGATCTACCTGTGTTATTTAAATACCTCGTTCGTACCTCGTGACACGATAACCACAGCCCATCTCTAATCGAGACAGCTGCTGCTTGCCCAACTTCTGTCTACACCTGGTTTGTTGTTTAATTTTGTAAACTCAGGACATTAAAATTTATATGCAAAGTCCGTTGTCACTATGCAGGTAGCTAAACTCAAGTGAAAATCAACAAATCCCAGTTATTGTTCCCCAATTTTGGCGTTCAGTATTTGATGGTGACATTTTGGAATTCCAAACAATAACAAAACTCGGTGTGCTGACTAAGCGGCGAAAGTGGTTGCAGCAAAGTCCAAGTACTATCAATTGGTAAGGTCCCCATTGCAGGCCACATATTCCTCCTAATAGTTGGACTTATTTCGAGCAGCTTCCAATGGACACCAGCGAAATGATCGTGCCGATGGCGACCGCACGTCCCATGCCGCCCGAGGAGCTGGCGATGCAGTCGCTCACTAAGCAGCTGTACAAGTCGCGACTCTTCCGCGGCCACTATCTAGAGCGCTGTCTGGTGGAGCAGGTGGGTGGCTACCGGGACGTGGTGGTTCTACAGCGCAGCGAGCGGGAGCTGGAGAAGCTGCTGAACAATAGCGCAGGCCAACTGCGGATGTTCTACCAGCGCTTCGTGCCCAACATGTGGGTGGGTATAACCAGCGGGAGCTATGGCACCTATAAGCACACATCGCATCCGGCGCAGCTGGAGACTTGCATTTGGACGGAGCTGAACGATCTGGCCTTCGGTGAATACTGGTTCAGCATAAAAACAATACGTTTTCGGGACCAGGAAGTCCAATTGAAACTAAAAATGGTGCGCGCCGTGGAACCAGAGCCGCTGGTTACTCCGAGACGATCCCTTTCTCTTAACCGGAGCGGCAATAGCAACAGCAAGGCAATAACCGCAGGCGATGGACTTTCCCCGGCCGATGACGTCGCGGGTCAGGTCCAGCTGACCCTAAACGATTTCCTGGCCGTGTTGCAGCAGTGGGGAGATGGCGTCAAGCAGACTGTCTACGACTTTATGGCTAACGATGTGAATAAGAGAAACATAATGGGCACCATTCGGTTTCTGGGCCTGCTGATCTTCTCGGCCATCAGCGGGGCGGCGATGGCGTTGCGATTTCTCGGTGTTTTTGCTGTGCGCTTTCTGTTCGAGCTAAGTCGCTTTACCCACACCGCCACACCTATCGTGTTCAAGGTGCTCGAGTTTTTGAACAAAATTGTGGGCGCTTTCTTCATACTACTCACCATGATATGGAAGGACCTCATAAATCGTGGCCAGCCTGTTACGAAGCGGCAGCAGCTGGAGGCAAGTACACGTTTCAAAAGCATCGCCTACGAGCCTTCAGAGCCGCATCGGAGGAGCCAACGCTGGTGACTACCAAGAGCCAAGCCCAAGTGTGGCATCTAGCTAGATAATTAGTCCAAGGTGGAAGGGCATTATTAGGCCAACGTCATTGTGTTATTAGCCGTAAGCCAAGCAAAGCCGCTGCACTCACATCATATCCCAAGATAGAAAGTACACCTATGACATTTCCTGATCTAAACCAAATGCAATATTGTAAATTATTTTATTGGCCTGCCGCCTTTGGCAGACGATCGCATGCTTATTAACACCCATTGTTAATTCATTGTGTATTGTTCAAAAATTTTAACTTGTGTTCTTTTAACCAATTTAGCGTTATATTGTAAATTTGTGTGAATAAATTGAATGCAATATATATTGTCGAAAGCCGAAATGAAAGACCTTGGTGGGTTGTCGTTTAGTTTTAATAGTTATACACTTTCCCTTTATTACGTTAGTTGATTTTAATCTCGTTAAATTGTTCTCATATATATTTTTATTATGTATATACTCGTGTGTGTTCATGGTGTTGTTGTCTTCGGTCGGTCTGTCATCGAACTTTACAGTATTTCTGTGTTTGGTTTTCAGGGTTTTCGTGTGTGTTCTCTTCAGAGAAACTCCACTTTCTTCTGCGCTCTACATTGGAGTGGAAAATGTTCTATGGCATTTCGAGGAGAGTGTTTCTCTGCTGTCTCAGATGACTAAACTTGCATCCGGACGATGCTTGGGGCATCCTCTGGTGTGTCTAAATATTATCAATCATTAAACAACTAAATTATACATTTTGTTTTGTTTTGTTTCTTGGGTTTTTTTCCGGGTGATATACTTTAATTAGTACATATACATATATTTAGTTCATTTTGCAATGTTATATCAATGGAATGCTGCTTCTGCTGCTCAACAAACTTTCGTAAACGGTTTAATTGAATTGGGGTTGCTTTTTGTTTGGTTAATAAACGGTTTTAGCAGACAATAAAATATGCGAAATATGCCAGGAATTTGATATATATCTTTTGGGGTTCGGTGTGGATCGGGTCAAGGTTGGTTTGGGTTGTTCTGCCTTGTAAAATACATATGTATGTTGTCAACGTCATTACATTATTTACCATTAATTAATATTTATTGTTATTATTATTATTAGTTAGGTTTATGCACTAATCTGTTTGTCATTGTGTCGCCAACATGTTTAAAAACGCACAAAGTAAATATAAATTTTAAAATTTCTTTAGTTTCGTATCATCATCATCATATTCCATGCCGTTTCTCGTGTGTAAATACATTTCATTTGTTTTTAAAAGTAAATGTACAATATACAGTTTAATGTCATAACGTTTACTTTTCCGTTTTATCATCGCTTCGTCGGCTTGATTTTTTAAATACTTTTATTTGCCACTGCTAACAAATAATGATACATATTTATATAGCTTTCTCATTTAACGTGTTTGCCTGCGGAAAATAATTTGATTTTTGGTTTTATTAACAATTAGTTAGACATTTAGAGCAAAAACATTGATAATATAGAATTTGTTTTGTTTTTAGTTTATGCATAAAAATTTGTCTAGTGAAATATATATAAATATATATGTGTATATATTTGTTTCAAAAGGTTTTGAACTGCTTATTGTTTATAATTGCGTGTTTACTTTTCATTTGTCATTTGTAATTTGTAATTTGTTAAATGTTAATTGCGTTTTTAGTCCAATTCAGAATATTATTGTTTTGGCATTTTTGTTTTCTTGTGTGTTTGTTTTAAGTTATGTGTCTCGTTAGTGGAACAGCAAGGTGAGAGTTGTTAGGAGAAAAATAATAAATATTTGAGAATATTTAGACGAACGAAAACGGTTCGGAAAAGAAAACTTGTTGGCGCGCCTTAAATTGAGCTAAATAATAGGTATTTTATATTTATATGCATTGTTATTTATTTATTCTTCAACATGTCGTTTAAGCATATATCAATCAATGATGATTTATTCAACGTTTAATATCTTCTTCGTTTGACTATCAACTATTTGTCGAGGGAGAAATAATACTTTCGAATGCGTCGTTATTTTCTTGATCTCAAAACTAATGAATTGCTAGGTTTTATTTCGCTTGTTTTTTTTTTCGATTTCAAATTCGTAAAGAAAAGATCACTTTGAGAACTAATTCTCAACTGAAAACGTTGCAAACTTTTTATTTTGGGTGTCTCTCGTATTTTTACATATTTTATATCTATATCTTTATTATAATAATTTTTACACATTAAATTCAAATGCATTAATTTATCTGTATATATATATATATATATGTATATATATATAGTTTATATATATATATATAATTTATTTATAAATATAAATAACAAAATTTTCCCTTTGAAGCTTTATTTGTTTTCGACTTTCTGTTGGTTTGCTTTACTCTTCAACTGTTAGTCTCTATATATTCAAATATGATCTCTGCATCTATATAGCATTAGCCAGTTTCCCGATTAGCCTGCAAGTACTTATTAATAGGTTACTGACTGCCAGATTTTCGGATTTCGTGTGCTGAACAATTGGCAAGTAATTCCGTCTCCCTACACTCCGCTGCCACGCGGTGTTTTTCAACCAAATAAAAGAGAATATATAGTGGATATTATATTTGAATATACCGGATTGGCTTGGGCTTGGTTGCTTTGTTATCTTTTGTTGTTGGATTAAAACGTTAAGGTTGAATAAAATCGTTTTCATTTGGTTTTAGTGTCTTATATCATGTCAGAAGGAAACTGAATAGAATGCTTTGCTCTGGAGGGCCAATAATGGAATGGGTGTTAGGTACATATCTCAACCAACTTTTCCAATAGGCCACCACAAGGCAGGCCCCTGGGGCCGTGGACCACCGCCGGCACTAGAAGAGCGCTGGGACGGCCTCGTCTCATGGATAGCCCAACATGGTGCGCTTTAGGCACTTCAAAGTTCTGTGGTTTCGAAAGTATTTGTATTTTTTAGATTGGTTAGGGTTAACAATATATATATTTTTTTTGTTGGGTAATCAATCAAGGAGGAAACAAGGGTAGAAAGGAATGGAAAGAAAGATAAAGTAAAGATAGTTATAAACTTAGAGCCAACTTAGAAGAAACTACGATATAAGCTCTTAATTACTTTAAATCATCGGTATCCTCAATTAAATCGGCGTACTCCTCCCAATCGTTGTTAGTCGAGCGTGTGCGCAAGTTTGATATTGTCGGTTCATCCTCCTCCTCCGCCTGAGTTTCCTCCTGTGTGGCCTTTCTTCCTTTCCTGCGTCCACCACCGCCGCCAGTGCCGCCTTCGTCCACCACCTCGTAGTCTTTGAGTTCAGCTTCCAGATCCTTTTCCCATTGTTCCTCTGTTCAAAAGACGGAGCAACAAGCAGATTTTCGATTAGAATTGGCGTGGCTTAGAAGCTCGGCAACAGATATATATATATATTGGCATATATAATATAGGATTAGCATACATGGTTTACATATATATCGTATAGTATATATAGGTTTTAGTATATCAAAGGTGTCTATAGGCAAGCAATTGAATTGTGGTTAGGTGACCATCCCAAGCAAGTACATGGTTGTTCTCGGTTTTCAATCATCTTTCGTTTGCGTTTACCTGCGGCTAGTCTCTGGGGTTATAGCTAAGACATAGACTTTCACACACTGTAATACGTTTGGGTATGCGCACCGTAACAGAATAATAGCCGTCTACAAAAATAGTTGGAAATTTGTTGTTTATTTTTTCACTTAGTCAATCATCAGAGAGAGAGTTGTCAGACACCAATTTATGGATTAGAGTCCCAGGGCAGCAGGGGGCGGGCAGGCTCTAGCACTAATTAACGGATAGCGTGCACCCAAAAGTGGCCCAGTCCCAGTCCATGACTTGCTTGTAGTCCCGAAACACCAATTTGTGTTTGGTTTGGTTTATTTATTATGGTTTTATCACACTCCATCAATTAATAAAATGATCATAACCAAAGGATAATATATATTTCGTGTGTATTTACAGCATTTACGCATAAAAAGCAAGCAAACTTAGGGTAAAATTAATACTTATTTACACACTTGTTAACCGACGAAGCTTGCCAAATATGAAATATTCTATTAAGCTGGCAAAGAATATGATTTGAACAATAATTAACTTAAAATGCCATGTACAGATTGAGAGAGAGAGAGAGAGGCAGGGGAAATAAACTGAGTTAATAGGTCCTAAGGCTTATTCAGGTATTTCTTATTTTCCTTTTGCCAAGTTTAATTTCTATCGTTTTTGAACGCTTTTTCATATAGATTTTGTGTGGTGAGTTGGACCATAAAATGTTTTCTTTCCATATATATTATATATTTGTGCAGTATAAAAAAGCATTTAATTTTGTCGAAAGAAGCGCCAAATGTCCATTAAAGGTTTATTTCTTTCATTTTTGTTCTTCCCCTCCGTCAGACCACGCACATTAATGAAACACTAAATTCTATACTCTGAATATGCCAAACTAAAGATTCAGGCCTGGTTCAGCTAAAACAACTGATAAAC
Organism: Drosophila birchii; assembly: GCA_035046345.1. Taxonomy (NCBI): domain Eukaryota; kingdom Metazoa; phylum Arthropoda; class Insecta; order Diptera; family Drosophilidae; genus Drosophila; species Drosophila birchii. The sequence continues at coordinate 10,863,754 of JAWNOA010000064.1, forward strand.
TAATAATAAATTTAAGGACACACACACTTACTAAACATACATAACAACAAGTATTTATCATAGACACAGACAGGAGCATAGAGGGAAATGATTGCAATTGCAACTACTTTGAATTGTTGGATAATATTTACATACATTTAATATATATTATTGCTGAACAGAAACTTTATGCAATTGAAAACCAACATGGAAACGAAAAGAATCACAACTAAAACTTGTTGCCATTTTGTATATTTTCTTTTTGTTTTGTTTTTATTTTTATTCAACCAACAATTTCTAACTTACCACACAAAATTTTGTTTCGGTTTTAGTAACTTTTTTTGAGGGGTTCTTTCTTTCTTCGGTTTATATGTATAAATAATGCGTTTTTCTGGGTTCAACTCAAATTATCATTTTGTTGTCAAGTGAATATCTTTATAAGTATTTATATAATTTTGTTTGTTGTAGTACTTTTTCATTTGTTTCGCTTAACAATTTCTTTTCTTTCTTGTGGGCAATTTTGTAGTATTTGTTTTTCTTTTCTTTTTTTTCGTTTTGTTTTTGTATAATTTTGTTCTTGTTTATTTTGTTAGTTGTATTTGTTCTTTGTTTTTGCGTTTGAAATTTAGATTTAGCATTTTGTTTTTTTTTGGTTTTAATCCATTCAATCTTCTGGAAGATGATTCGATTCGTAAATAAATCAAGAAATACATGAAGAAAAATAAATGTTTTTTGGTTAAAAATGTTTTCCCATACAAATTCATCATCAAATATTATATTTTGGAACAAATTTTGTGTATTGCTAGGAGAGGGGGTTTTATTTTTGTGTCGCGACCAGTTAAGGCTTATTTTCTTTTATTTTTATTTCTTTTTTGTGAAGAAATGTGTAAAAATAAAATGCAAAAGGGAAAATGGGATCGAAAGAAATAGAGAGGGCGGAAAAGAACAAAAATACATCTAGCTAATTTTTCATAAATGAATTGGAATTGAATAAAAAGGAGGAGAGAGCACGAAATTGCAAAGATAGAGAGAGCGAAAGTTGTATCAATAGGATATATATGTAGTATATAGGAATTTCTTGATCAGTTTTGTCATACTCAACTTGTTCAAAATTTGATTTGTGTGGCTTTTAGTTAGCGCATTCTGAGACCGTTCGATACTTGAAATCAAATAGTGTTTTATTTTATATTCTTTAATTTGCTAAATGGCAAACGAAACTTTTGACCCGAGTTCGATTTAATCCAGGATATATCTTTAATATATTTATACGTGTTTAAATAATTTATATAATACTTTTGTTATCCTTTAGTTGATTTACTTCTATATTTATTTATTTAAGTGATTCGGTTTATTCGTTTTATATTCGCTTCGATATTGATATTTGATTCGCTTTAGTAATTAAATGCCAGAGCTTGAGTTGGTCGTCACATAATAGATATATATATATAAGTAAAAACGATTTTCATACAAAATGTAATTTACACAAAAGAAAGAAACAGAGCAGAGGAGAAAAAAGAGAATTGTTCGGTTTTTACACTTGATTTGTACACACATTTTGGTTTTGTTTTCATGTTTTTTTTTTAAATATTATTTGTTCTGTTTGTTTGTTTTTGTTTTGTTAAAAAAAAAACATATATATTTTGATGTGTTGGCTTTGCTTGCAAATATAGAATGAGAATGAGAATTGAAACACAAAATACACGCGACTCAGACAAGAGACATCATTATCGTGTTCAGAGAGATGCTAATATGAAGGTGTCCGGATACTGGTTGGCCATCATGAATCTCTAGGATGCAGATGTTGATCGCTGGCTAAGCAATATCATAATCTATACTACACGTTAGGCTTTCCAGTGTTCTTGTGTGTGTTTGTGGCATGTGTATGTATGAATGAATGTTTCGTGTGTGTTCCAGAACACCAATGAAATTCAGTTGATCAATTTCATGGGACGGCCAATGTATGTACAATAAATGTTAGTCTTGGAACCAAATTAAAACAAAACAGAAGGAAATTAATAATAAATAAATAAAAGTTAAGTCTTACCATCAGTCGTGGCTAAGGCCTGTTGGGTCATGCTATCTATGCCCAGCTTACGCATGCCGGCTTGGATCTCAGCCAAGTCCGATTCGCTGGTGGTCTGAAAGTCATCCGAAACGAATTCCGATTCGGAGATTTTCTGATCCAACTCATTGCCGGCGGCACTAGCCTTGGCCTCAGGCTGCTTCTGGGCCTCCTGCGAATCTACAATGGCCTTCGGCTGCTCGGCAATGGGTTTCTGCAGGCCAGAATCGCTCTTGGCTGGTTTGACAGTCTTGGATTTACTCTTGTCCTTAGTGGTCACTTCTTTGGCTGATTGACCCATCGTTTGACACAGTTGAGGTTTTCAGTTGTCAAGTTCAATTCAATTTAATGCATAAAAAAATAATAAAAATGAAATAACAAAAGAAAATAAATATAACTAAAGAAATAAAAGTAATTCGATTTGAGGTGAGGCGCTGGGCGGCTGGCGACGTTCGTGGAGCGATTTTAAATTGAGCTTCGAGGCGACGCGATTGAGATGATCTTTTCTTTTTTTTTTTTTGGGGAAGAGTGAGGAGGAATAACCGAAAGCCAAGGACACTCGGGTCCAGTGCAGTGGGAGGAGGGACAAGGGACGAGTACAAATCAAAGGGTTCAAAACAACTGAAAACTGGAGCAAACTCTTAGGCGGTGTAGTACAGACGCTAGCCAAGTTAGTTAGTTCGAGACTTGGGGGATATAGTAGTAGTATGTATAAGAGTTAGAGAGATAGATATAGGAGAGCGAGAGAACGGAAAAGATTCGATATCGATACAGCTAGCGTGTGTGAAAAGGACTAAGAGGAAATCATATGTTAAACAGGCGCGTGTGGCTAAAGTGAACCAAAAACGAAAGACTTAGACGTACAGAAAGATAGACAGAGGTTGGTGGGGCAGATAGATACAGAGATACGGGTACAGATAGATAGATCGAGATAGAGCGCGCGAGTAACGAGTGTAAGTGTTTTCGTGAGCTTGGACAGTCTGTTTCCCTGCTTTTCCTTTCCCGCGAGCAGCTAGGAGCTACAATCACTTACCATCTTCACCGCTGGAGGCCTGACCCACGCCATCGGCGCCCAGAGTTCCCAGCTCGGCGGCCTGGATGATTAGTGAGACGCGGTAGAAGTAATTCCGCCAGAAGTTCTCCTCAGTGATGCTGCAGAAATGCAGGATAATTACAATCCGTTCCCATTTAGGGTAGCTAAAAAAGATTCAACTTACATCTTGGGCACCAGTTCGAATCGCATCGTCTCCAGCGCCTTGTCCTCGGCCATAATGGCTATGGCCGTGGGGTAGGCGGTGTCATAGCTAAACTCAAAGTCCACACCGGCGGGCGGGGCACGCACAAAGTTACGGCGATCCTGCGACAGGCCCAGGATCTCCTCCTTGATCTTGGCCTCGTTGGCATGTCCAATCCAGGGGGCTGCCCCGTTGCCAACACCGCCTTGTCCCTTGATAAAGGCCTCCTGCTCCTTGTTGAATGAGTCGAGAATGGTCTGAAAAATGTAATGTTAGCAATTAAATACAGGCTTTCCAATGGGAGAAAGTCCACTCACATTATCCTTGACTGTTTCCTTGATTTTGCTGCCAGCCTTGCTGATGGCCGATGACAAGAAGGATCCAAAGTGTTTGGCCTGCTGTGTTACTTTCGTGGTAACTGTCGGGAACGAATTCAAGATCGTAAAAGGTTAGCGCGGAAAGTTCCAACTATATTGCCATCATCAAAGACAACCGCATAATGGCGGTTGCAAACCAAAACTAAACTAGACTACAAAGCAAACGATTCATTCACTAGGGAGCTCTGAGTGGGAGGATGCCGTAAAGGAAGGGGAATATCTGGACATTCAACTGGGTTTAAGAGTAAACTACAAGTAACTTGGGGTTAGTAACCTGTCACCGCTTTCTATCTCAATTATTTTTGAATTGAATTTGGTTTTTAAAGTTGTCTCTTTTGTAATTGTTTTTATTATTTGTATTTTTTTTTTTTTGTTACCAATCAAAGTGTGACACGTACTTTTGACTTCATCGCCCTTACCCTGTCCGATTTGACCCTCGTCGCCGGTGGGCGTGCCACCGCCGGATGCAGGATGCGAGTCGGCACCCTCTGTGGCGCTGCATAAGTGAAGAGAAACGAAAAGGGGAAAAAAGGATATAATTGTTATTACAATTTTATATATACTTTTATATAGTTATAGTGTTATAGCTCTAGGATTATTGCAAGCAGCAGGCAGAAGGTTTAAAATAGTGAAAGATAGGGTACATGCCACACCGCCCAGTGTCATAATGTCCACGAATTATCCTTATAACTGATTATGCCATTATTTTGAAAATTTTTTTGGGGAGCTACTATAATGAACAATTTTTTAAGGACTTTATAGAAGCTGGGTTCGTTATGACACTTGGCGGGTTTACATGCATCGATAAAATATATACATATAGGCTTAAAACTACGCTTATAAAAAATCAAAAAGGGTATAATTCATGCTAAGCCAGCAATATATGCTCCATGCTGGACAAAGAAAACTTAATATAGACTGATGGGTTGGTTCTGTCTCTCTTATCCAGCTAAGAAAATTTAATTTAAACAACAAATGCTTAAATTTGGCACAATTTCCAAAGGATATGCATGTTCTTTTCAAGCACAGCATCAATAAATCCTTTCAAATCAAATATTAGTACTTTAGGGATTATTATTAATTTTATTTTTAAATTTGAATAAATATATACATACACCTATGTTTAATTTACACGTATTCATTTGTTTTTGTATACACAGATATTTATTTATAGTGTAATTCTTTAATTTGATTCATGAATGCAAAATGAAATGATAGAAACTAATATGATTGTTCGGATGTTTAATGCAAAAAATGGGGACTACGCGGAGAGACAACAGAAAAGGGAAAGTAAACCGGTAAGAGAGCACACTAAGACGTCATGCAAGGACACTAATTAGCATCTTCATGAATTCATAATACTTCTATTCATTTGCCATTTTCAGGACTTTTAAGTCGGTCCCCGGGAAAGACAGATAGATACAACAAAGACAGAGAGTGGGTGGTCGGAAGGATGCTCTTGGCAGCTACACGATGACAAGACCAGGAAGGGGGAAAAAAGAAAAACGAAATGATACACAGAAGGAGAGAACTACACAGCAAAAAAAAAAAAAAAATACAGCGAGATGGTGATGCATGGGAGACCAGGAAATCAAAGCACAGTGATTATTATGAGACTGATAATGATCTCGGAATAATGACAATGATAAACATCTACCAACAACAATTAGGTTTGAGCTTGGGTTTATTTTTTATCTACTCTGTACGTAGCCACAGGACATTGTTCCAGATAGGTTTATATGGGTTCCTTGACCTGGTTTGATGGGCCGCTCAAAAATGATGGAATCTGATACTTTGGGCAATCTCATCAGTGAAGGTTAAACACTCTTTTCTTTATTATTTGGATCATCGAAGCGTTCGATAAATAAATTGAAATGAAATGACTCAAAATAAGCGAGATAAAGATGGGATTGCTAAATGTATTTATGTTTTATGGTTTATGTGTGGTCCGTGTTCAAAAGGAAGCCTAAATCATATGGAAATTGTTCTTTGATTATAATGAACTGAATGATGTGAGTTGATGGAAATTTCAGTTATTGATTTGTGTACGAATTTTCAACAAAATTGTGTCCATTTCAAGGTTGGAACCAGGCTAAACTTACCGGACATTATACCTAAAGTATTAAAAATGTAATATAAAATAACACTTTAACACTTCAACTTATCTAAAACGTTTCCAACTTCCTTGTAAAGGGACAAAATTTTGGTTAGTTTTCTTTAGCCAATTTCAGGTCGCAATTATTCAGTTTTATATACAAAAACGTTGAAACGACTTACATATGTGGTTAGTATTGTATTACAGATGGGAAAGATATAGGTTGGAGTCAAGATTAAAAAAGGGGTTTATAGAGAGACAGAGTATCGCATTTTGCTTTGTACAAAAAGTTATTAATATATATGTGAAACGGTGGAACTTTGAATCAGCACAAGAGAAATAGTGTGAAATAAATAGGCAAATATAAATATATATTGGTTAAGAGTGAAAATGCGCAACAATATCTCAACTAAATTGTTTGAAAGAGTCTCATTGAGGTGTGGAGTATATAGGCAAATTGTAAATAGTAAATAGTTCATATATAGTAAGTAGTTGAAGAAACTCGTGTATGGTATTATATTGGTTAGTATTTAGGTTAATTGTGTGGAAAAGGCGGCTTCAACGGTTCGTTTTGGCAAACTAATGAAAAATAAAACCAGAGAAAACTTTGTTCCCTTGGCTCCATTTAAGGGGAGGAAAAAAGTTTTCCAACAATTTCGACTTCAAACAAAAGGCACCCGAAAAAAAAACGTTAAACAAAAGGCTAAGCTTAAAGGGAGGTTAACCGAAGACGAAATAAAGAGAAACTAAAATACAAACGCGCTTCTCATCTTCATTTCATAAATTATTTCTGTTTTGTTTCTGCGGCTGCTTCGTATTTAATTCCGTCATTGTTAAGCTGGCACCCATACCTAATATACCTCGACTTGTCGTCATCCTCGCCACCACTCACGGCTCCGCTGGCAGCGGCGCCGCCCTCTCCGGCGGCAGCTCCCTCGGCGCCCTCGGCTCCATCGGCTCCTCCCGTTTTGCGAAGTCCCGGAATCGATGGTATCGACGGCATCGCTGGCATGGCTGGCATCGATGGCATCGACGGCATGGCTGGCATCGACGGTATCGAGGCGTTACCCAACCATCCCTTGGCGCTGCCCAGCCAACCGCTGCAGGAGGAAGGAGGCATGAAAGGAAGAGAAAGAGAATTGGGAGCATTAGTCTTGGGCTTGGTCCTTGGCGATTGAGTGACTGACTGACAAAATGACAATCAATCTTTGCCCTAATTTGACAATATTCAATGCTTGCATGTGCCTGGCGCTGGCGCTGGATAAGGGCCTGATAAAAATCTATAATGTACCATGTGAAACAATAAGCAGGCGGCGCCGCCTCCACTTGCCAGCCGCTTGTGCTTATGTAATCTGGCATAAACAGGGTGTCGTGTTTGCTCATAATTATGCATTTATTGAGGTCCCCATGGATTATTCCTAAGAGATAGATAGGTACAGCTCTTGAACTCTTCAAGAAGTCACCCTGTTTGCAATCTGACTTCCGCTACGTTAATAGTCATGGCCGATTCAGTGAACCATTTTTACGGTGTCATAAATAGGATCCCGCTGACACCACCTAGAATATGCAGGCGACTCCAATGACTAGATGTGGTGTGTTTTCTTTCCTATAAAAAAATTTACTTGGAGGCTAAAACTTCTGTTTTTAAGTTTATGGTTTTTTTTGAACAAAACTTTTAGACAAATCCTAGCCACCTTGCATACATCTATCAAACCTCAAACATTGTCATTTGTCGGAACTGTCAACACCTTGTCGAGTCGAAGAAAAACAAAAACATTAAAAAAAGAAAATCATACGAAAACTAACTGCAAAACTGAATACAAGTGATATGGCTCGAGATCCCTGTCCTGTGTGCCGAGGCCGGATGAGAAGCAGGGTGTGCACGCCCTGCAAGCACCAATTTTGCAAGCGCTGCTTGTGCAATGTCTACCGAATGTGCTCCTCTAACACTTGTCCGATGTGCCGGGATCCTTTCGAGTACTATGTGGTGAGTCCCAGCTGCTGATTACTATCCATGAGCCATATTCCAATTTCAACTCTATACGCAGCGCAAAAGAAACAATGGCATACGGATCGTATTCTTCACTTAGCTCAAAAGAAGATAGTCGACGATTTTGAATACGACACCAAGGCTGTTTGCCCATACCAAACACACAAAATTTGTTTGTTTTAATTGCAAGTGTTATTGTTTCAGTTAATTGTACAAAATTCAAATATCAAGTTGTTTTAAATAAATTGTTTGAATTATTGTGTTGCGTTAATGAAGACAAGGAGTGTACTTTGCAATTGGCTCGTAATCAATAGATACAAATGCAGGAAAGCTTTAAAAGCGGATAAAATGGCTTAGGTTTAACCCTTAGACTGCTGACAAAGCCTTTTAAGCCGCGTGCCCGTCTCAGGACCAAACAGACCCCTACTTCTTAACAACAATCGATTGGAGACTCATCCTCTTAGGGTCTGCTCTCTCCATTCTTTTTTGTTTGGTGCGCTTTTCTTGCTCAGATATTCCATGCACATATTGCAATATTGAATGCTCGGCCTGCGGCGGCACAAGGCAAAAGGGACGACTGACGTGGAATGAATAGAAGGACACGCCCCCTCTGAGCCCTCCACATAGATGATGATGATGGTGATGATGATGTTGATTATGGTGCACACAGGGCACGCACACATTCCCCCATAGAAGGGCCAACGAAATAAAATAAAACTCACAATGACAAGCAAAGGATTTCAATCGCTATGCGACTCGGGTAATGCTGCTGCTCCTCCACTTATATGTACATATCTATGGATCCATATGCATTATGCTTCATTATGACAGGGCAAGGCCAGCCGAGTGTTGGCCGGGTATTGCTTATACGTCACGTGCTGCGAGTGCGAGGTCCCAACGATGCGGAATGAAATCGCAGCCGTAAATCGAATAAAACTGCAGAAAACCCCATTAAATTTGCGGAGTTTTTTTTTTAAATTACCCTCGACTGCACTTAATTGTGGCGGCAAATTAAATTTACCCCAACTGGGTCAGCAGATTAAAGAAGCATATGTTAGGGGGGGCAACATAATATGTACATATAGCAGCATACGCCATGATGGCCAGCCGGCCCAATTAGGGCAAAAACTCGATGGGACAAAAAGGAAAAGTTATTACGTATCAGTGGGACGACTATCGCCATGTCCGTGGAGCTTATCATTAGCAATTGGCCAGCCTCCAAGGGAAGCTGGCTGTGCATCCCTGCCCCAGCCCTTTGTGATTTATGTCCTCGTCATTGGCGACGAGGACAGGATGGCGGAGGGGTTAGCTTTTACGCAGCGGCAACAGTTTTCCGTTCTTATTTATGGCTTGAAGGATTCCCATTTGGGTATTGCATAACTTAGCCAGGAGCCAGGAGCCGATAAGTGGTTGGCCATCACTCTCTTGAGGCTGGAGGGATATACTTAAGGCTCTCTCTCTCTTAGTCTGGGAATAGCTAGGGAATTCCTTTATAAAGATCACACATTTTTCATCTGCCGCCATTATTTGACACGCATATTTTTGGCTCCGAAAAATTCATATCGACTTTCTGTGGCTGGGCGCTTTCACATCACTTTGTTTTTTTTGTCTTCCCGCTGGATTTTTTCCAGCGAAAAGTTTTAATTATAAAAGTTTGGGCCAGTGCTGCTGCGGCAAACGCATAGAACGAGAAATACGACATGCCGCAGCAATACAGAAATGCAAGAAAAACGGATGAGAGAAAAGTGTAAGGTAAAGATTTTTCCATAAAGCAGAGCAGGGTGACCTCAATTCTCCAGACATCTTCATCATAAACATTAAGGGGGTAAACAAGGCCAGTGAAAAATAATTAATTGCCTTTCTTCTGGCACCAACAATCGATGGAAATTGTTTTCCAAGATAAATGCTGCCAGCTAAATATATTTCGCATAAAAACAAACGGATTAAATGGGATTTACTAAGCAGTAAAAGGAAGCAAACAAATCGGATTATTTAAATGTTCAATACTAAGAAATGAAATACTCTTTAATATATTTCTTTTAATATTTTTCCATGGGACTTTTCACAATAGCCTCACAAATTGTTACACATTTTTCATGCAAAAATTTCCAGAATATTACTCTCGCTTCAGCATTTTTATTGTGACATTGTCATAGACGATAGTCATGGTGCGGATACCCTTCGAAAAAGTGAATGACAAAACAACGATCCACGCACATGGCACTTATGTAAATTGCAGTCTGCCCGGGAAAGCGAGCTACGAGAAGTGGGCTTCATTCCGGCGCCAGGAATAAGCAGAGGAGGAGAAGGAGCATCCAACGGAGCCGGGGGGATGCGCAATTGCCACTGCCAAATGGAGAAGTGCAAATGTGGCAAAAGGGCGACAAGGGATTTCGGGTGTTTGGCTGCATTTGACATGGCTTGACACCACTACCCCGTCTCTGGAGGAGGTGGGGGAGGAGGAGGAACCACACCACCAGCCCGTCGGATCCCAGTTCGCTGATGCGAAAATTGCACTGTCAGCTTAGAATGGCGTCAACTGTTGCAGTTGCTCCTTTTGTGCCAGCGCACAATTTTTTACGGCTTCTCCGGGCGTTGGTACAACCATTTTAATTGTTGCACCAGCAGATAATTGGAGTACCGTGTAGCACTGATTCCGCAACTCTCGTTCCCTCTTGTAATTGGATTGAGATTTTCCAGAAAGCGAGAGAGAGATTTCTCCAGTTTCAAAAGGGTCTAAATCGGAACGAGACACGCAACTAACAGCCAATAACTAAAGGCCCTGGCAACGCCATCCGTTGTCATGCTGATCCCTCTTCCATCTTCCGGTTCCTCCCACTTCCTCCACTACCTTGTCACACAATGGCCCCGTATTTAAAGATAATGCTTATAGGAAATTTATTACATTTGCCCCGCAACGAAGGCGAAAAAAAGCAGCAGCGAAATAAAGCTAAATGCGTGTATAAAGCAAAAATAAATGATACCCCGGCAAAAGGCACCTGCTGAGCTTCCATTTCTCCCCCATCTACCAAGCTCAGTAGCTGCCAAAGAATCTCCGCCATCATCATTTTCATCAGTAACCCCCCAACACCCACGCACAACAAGCAGGCTTATTTGGTGGGTAGCTACATGAGTATTATATTGAAGGAAATATTAAAAAGTCTTTAATATTATTTTAAAGATTTAAGTTTACGTTTGAGTTAAAATATCTTGAAGAGTATATATATTTTTAGTTGGTTTAGTCAGCATCTGAGCTTTTTTTGGAGTACTCTTAGAACTGCCCTCGCCATTTAGCAAATGCCGCACTCTGTCAGAGGCGCAACAGACAGCAAAGTAACGCCAAGAAAAATCCACATTTGACAAATTACCAGCAGGCAGGTAAACGTAAACAGAAGGCGGATAAGCCCTGCCCTGAAAAGCGAGACTGCGGAAAAGCCACAGGCGGAGGGGGAACCAAACGAGGAGCCAGGATACCATAGCTGAGGAGGACTACGCATCCTGGCCCGCCGCGGACCATCTATACATATAAGCATGACCATGTGTAGCTATTAATAAAAGATGAACGCAACATTAAACGCCTGCATAAATGTGAATCATCCATCCATTGAAACGCCCGCCGTATTTATGATTTCGGCATGTGACATTTGACTTTTCGTGCTTAACAGATTTTCATTTGAAAATTTTCCTTTGAGCATGCCCATATTTATTTACTTTATGCGTTTTTATTCAGTTGATTTTATTTTCAATTAAAGCGAGTTGTTCAAATATAAACAATTTTCGGGAAGTGCGCCATCAAATATTAATGGCCAAACGGATGGGAGGAGCAGGCAAAATGCCGAGCATAAATTATTCAAGACGAGAATTGATGAACAAACTGGCCAGCAGAGATTGAAGTTGGAATTAGTCTGATCAACGGAAAGCAGAGCCGACGGACACCAGATTGGCAATCCGTTTGCCCACAATGAATCGAAAATAAATCACGTTTATTTAGGGTTAACCTTGGATTATTTAACTTTGGCTTTGTCTTCATTGTACGGCTTTCATGTTTCAAGCAGGATAATTACAGAACTCGCAGTTGGCATTTACACGCCTCCGTAAACTCGAATAGTTGCCACCATTCGTTGGACATAATCATACTTGTATAATTAAGTGCCTCGTCTACGCTCGCCTAAGCCATTATGCCACTTAATATGATTGCCTAACGGCCATGTCGCAGCGACGGTTGTGGCTGTGACATTAAAGGAAACGAGCACCTAAACCATATCCATTTAAAGGGACTACGCGATAAGCTCCGAAATACGACAAAGGAGCGTAATCATCAAAGGGAGCTGGTTGGGAAGGCACATAAAAATATTACGAGAAGGTAACTCGAAAGTGGGTGTGAGATTCAACACTTTAAACCTTTTAGGGGTGAACAAGAACTAAATGGATACGATGCGATGGATGCTCTCCTGGCAAACATAATGAAGATGAACAAGGTTAATTAGGCTAAATGCTGACGAAGGCACTGTCTAAAAATAGGAAACGGAAATAACAATATCGCACAGCATGCGAGTGACAGGTGGACCGACAGGTAAATGTATGTATGTATACACTTAGCCCAGTTGAGGTCCATTTCGCATTGGTTTCTGGTTCGGCAAAATATCTCACATTTGCCGGAAACACGCACACCTGTGGAAAACGCCAATTGTGGCCTCTCTCTGGCTTCCATTTCGATTTCGAAACAAAGGGTATTGCAATGGCAGGAGGAGTGGGTTGCGGTCGGAAATAGTTGGAAACAACACAGGAACTCCCTTATTGTTAGATATGTGATAAGCCAAGAGGCGGAATCTTACTTTGTAGACCACAATTATTGACAGGTGAAAATAAGACAGATATAGTGACTGCACATTTGAAATTCCATACTAGGGACACATGACTACCAAATGCACTTAAAGTTGCCTAGCAACAATGGACCACAAAAAGCCAGAGTTAGATGTGCAGTGACATAAATCACAGTAACCCTCTCAAACAACTATGGAATTTTGATACAAAATATTATCTATGCATCCTCTAAACTTCACCTAAAAACTTCTTTTCATTTCAAAGCTATCTCTTTATCCTTTTCCATTTCCTCTTAGAAAAAACGCTTCCTTTTAAAGAACTCTGCTGCTAAGCAAACACAATGGCTGGCATTCGGTCAATAATAAAACGATCCGATTGAAAATGTAATATAAATAGAAGGCTGTCAAACAATTGTCCTTCCTCTGCCAGAGGATATCCCTTTTGGCGCCCGGGTCTGATTAACGGCTTCATGCAACAATTTCGGCTTATACAAACATTTATTTATAGCCCTTAGCTGACCATCCCTCGAATGTGTAATGCGAGTGACGGCGACACAACGAAATGATAAACATCCCGAGGTGAAAGGTTTCGGGACAATTGTTGCCATGGGGATATGGCTCACGTTTCCCGTCACCTGGCTACTCCCCTACTCCCACGGCTTTAGAGCTCAATCACAAGCCGAACGGTGCCAGGAGGCGGCCTCAAAGGGCGCTCGGCGGAAATAAACTGGTGCAAAAAGCAAAAGGTGCAAAGTGCTGGGAATTTTATGCGCATTAATTATACGCAGCAAGAGCACGCCCCCGAAAATGCAAATGAATTATTTAGCTTGATATTTAAGCTGATTGAGATGAATTAACTTGAAATGAATATCAAAGGAAGGGGCAGGACAATGCTCCGCTTAATGCTCAACACGTGGGCGAACCATTACACTGGCGGCTCGAGTTTCCCACGGCGATTTGGTAGGTAGCGCTCCAAGGGGGATTCGCGAGTGTCACTCGCATGTGAGGGCTCACCACTCGGTGGTTTGGCACTTTTGGTGCAATTAAAGTTGCCGAGCTAGACTCTTACCCCTAACGATTATGTCGAGGCTTTCGCTAGCTGGATCCTTTTGGTTTTATTTTTTGCTTCTCCCTCATTTTTTACACCACTCTGGTGGTGGCTGGGCTGGCAGGAAAAGTTTCTGTGTTAATGATTTTACGACTGCTGCCAGCTAAACTTTAGCTCCCACTGTTTTGGAAAAATAGTTTTGATTGCTGCTGCGCCCAAGGAGCTGGATAATGGCCTCTAATTAGGTATAATTACAAAAGTATAAACGCAAAAATGGAGAAAAAACAAAAGTTTACAAGGGAACTTACGTGGCTTCTGTGACAAATGAATCAACCATGGATGTGGACTTGGGAATACTAAAAAATAAAACAAAAATAAATAATACATTTAAGAAATCAAAAATAATTAAAAGATTAAATAGTTGAAAGTTGATTAGGAAAATCATAAATTTAAGGTTAAATTAACTTTATCTAAAATATGGTCAGATAAACTGGTTAAAGGACACATCCCACATAATATTTTGATTCTTTAAGATATTATTCTTTGTTACCCGCTTTGCAAACACTAATAAATTCATTTAATTTCCTTCCTTTCGTCTTGATACACCTTTTCACTCTCCGTTTTGTTCACATCTCGTCGGCATAATTACCTGGAAAAAGAGTGAAAAGTTTTCAAAAGTTAATGAAGATGTATATCGCCAGCGATTTTGAATGTGTTAGGCAAATTAATTAGACAATTTCGTGTTGGGTCTAAAAAGAAACGCCCAGTCGACCCAAAGCGCTTCCTGACCTGACCCTCTAATTAAGCCAAGGGATATGATTACAACTGTGGTGGGGGTGGTGGGAGGCAAGGGCAAGAGCAACATGAAAGCGAAATAAAAGACCAAAGTTCACGCTCAAGCGGACCCAGTGGGCCATTCGTACGCACATATACTATATTATTATATATATATTCTCGTAAATCTCAAGCGGAGCAAAGGAAAACAATTTCTTAACATAAATCAGCTCAACGGGGGAATTGTCTGTGTGTGTTCTCTCCAATATTTATGTAGCGATTTACCGGCAAGGACAACCAGCCAGCCATTGATAAACAATACGAATCGAATTGAATTGAATTGCAGGTGGGTTGGATACACAGACAAAAGGGACAACAACAGAACTTTCCAATCGAAATATAATGCAAATCGCGCGCGCCCTGACCTTGACCCAGTCCAAATGCCACACGATTCGCGCCTCGTGTCCTGTGATACAGGCATTGAAACGAAGCAAAACAACATCGCTGGGTTTATTCGTACAACTTGCAAAGGGCAAAGCCAAGATAAAAGTCTAAGCTGGCGGCACACATCGCGTATACGTAATGCAGCAAAATGCATGCCAGCGGCAAGGCCAGCGGTGTTGGTAATGAAGCGACAATGATGGGGAGTGTCCCAACGCCCGACTCCTTACGCCTCACGCCTTACGCCTGACCCAACCATGCGTAATTTATGCCAACCGATGCCGCGGCGGCAACTGCAAATTTTATTCAATTAAGCGAAGCTCTGCATTTTTTACCCTCCCCCCGGGCTGCCGCCGCCACCAACGTGCTTGTTTATGGCAAATTGTCAGCCACAGCAACGGCAACGTAGCGAGGAGAGCGAACGTGCACATCCTTCGCCAGTTTCCGAGCTGCGACTTTTTTACATAATGTAGCGCGCATTCATTACAGGGCTAATTAAGTATACGCCATGTTGTGCGATACAGCACTCGGTGCAAGCCCCAATGCTGTTTTGTTGCTGCCTGGTGTTATTCTCGGGTCAGATCCAATAGTGGCAAGCGAGCATATGGCAGCAACGTTGTAGTTTTGACGAGTTTACGCCTGGGAGTGATGAGATAATAATATGGTTTATTGCGCTTGATAAATATGGCGCAAGCAGGCAGATCCTTCAACTGGAACAAGGTTGAAGTTGATTCGTCCATATGGATAATCGTCCTTGCATGATAAGTGCACAGCAAAATGTTTGTAAACAAGAATTTTAAATATAAAACTATCAAGTAAAAGCTTTTAAGCAATTTATTTATGCAATAGATAAATCTTACTAAATATTGAGGAAAATAAGAAGTACAAATGTACTATGAAAAGTTAAGAAATAAATATAAAAAGGTCAAAAGTTCAATTGAAGAATGATTTAGAAAGTTCTGAATTAAAGAAGTTCTTCGTATGATTTAGAAAATAAATAAAAATGGTTTTGGGAAGACGCCCGAAAAAGTATGCTACAGTTTTTGTCGAGGCAATTTCCGGTTTATTTTGTTTAAAGTTAAAAAAGAGTTTAAAATATAGAAAAAACTGATTTTGAGTAGAATAATATTTATTGGACAAAGTAAAATAATACATTTTCCCATAAGATTTAAGTCATATTTATTAAGGTACCTAGATAAGCGGCCAATTTAGCATTAACATGGTTTATATATAAACAAATTCATAATCTCTTTTAATTTGACAAATTTTCAAACAATATTTTTTATAGAAACCCAAGGCAATAGAGATGTCTCTATAAAAGTCAGGTCAAATTAGAGGGAAATAGTTTTCTAAAGAAAATAAGACGATTTCGATGGTGACGAATATTACCCATACGCCGCGTAATCCGAATTGGCGCACCCCGACGATGGAGGAGCAGCCAAGGACTGCGACATGATGCGGCAACGCGTTGACCTTTAGCACACTCTCCGCAGCAATCTGTCTCTGACTCTCAGTCTCACTCTCTGGCATTAGCTTAATTGGAATGCAGGCGAAACTGTATAGGTATTGACGTTGTCGGCCCGGCTCTGTGTGACTTGGCATATTTCATTACTCAATTACAAAGAAAACTGTTTGAGGGGCCCAGCGAGTCAAACGGCAGGACTAAGCCGTTTGCTATTTTCAATTAACGGACAAGCTGCACAATTCACAGAAACACACACAGCACACCCCCACAGCAATGAATGAAGGCACTAACACTGCGCCGATTTAATGAAAGATGCAATATGGCTGAATGGGCGTGTTGGCCCTGATCTAATGCAAAGGACACCCACACCAAACCGAGGACTTCATTTAATTAAGAAATGCTTTGACTCTGGTATGCGAGCTCGGCTTTCAAGCCAACAAGTGGAAAATATTTAGTAATCTGCACAAGACCGAGTCGATAATATTCCAAGAAAACTTTGGCAATCAACAGGAGTTTATTCTACAGAAATGCTGCCACTGGAAATAGTTTATAAATAAACACATTAAGATAAAAGTAGTTCCAAATAAGCATTTAACAAACTCTTTTAATATATACAAAAACAAGCTTTTTAACATTTTAGTTCATTTTCTGTATACAGTTTTGTGCAAAAGCTCGGTGGCAGGTCTTTAATTTGCCTTCGGGCCGCTACTTTGCCAGCCATGTTATAGATAAAGTCGGGGAAAACCTTTTAAGAAGGTTGCTGGGCACGAAAATCGTTCAAGTTGGTGGGGTAAGTAAAAGGTTCTCGCCTGTCACGTACAGCCCCGGGAATGTGTGAATTTTCACTTAAAGGATTGCCTTATCGGGGACATTTTCGGAAGCTGCCAGGGCAAACAACATTGGATAATGTCATTAGCAGTAAACTTGAGTAATTTTGTTTATTGAAAAGCCGCGAGAGGGAAAGTTGCAAGGATACGGCGTACCGAGGAAACTTGATTACAATCGCCGCCAAATCACAAGCTATGCTCATTAAAAGTTATATTTCCCCCTCTTTAAAAAGGTCCCCCAAAAATGGCCAAAATTGGATTAGATCCGAGAAGCAGCAGCCCCGAAAGAGTTGAAATGTCACCGCTCCAGCCTGGTGGTCCTTCCGTTGGTTTGCCATTTAATTTGCAAATTGTGCGGCGTAGAAAAGCAAGAAAACCGAGGAACCAAAAACCAACCATGGCCAAGAGCCTTTCTTCTAAACTGACGGACCCCGTTAGAGCCTGCTTTTGTTGACAGTATTAATTGGGCACGTTAGCGCGCCGCCTCGCAGCGGAAGCCGAAAATTGAATCGGCGGCCGGGTACGTGGCTAGCAAAGGATGCTGCCAAGCAGCCAGCAGGATGTAGGAACATCGCCAGCTGCCTGCCTGCCGGCTGCAGCATGGCCTGAAATTGAATTACGCTTGTTTTTCACTCCCCTTTTCCAGCCACAGAATTGCATTAGGCCAACAAGCAAAGCGGGCAACAAAAGCCACAGCCACAGTGGCGGTGGTACATGGGTTTACCAATAATAGACGGAGAGGGGCTCAACTGATGACCGGAGACAACGAGAGTTGTTGTCCTGTTGCCAGCCGACAGGCAAGAGCAGATTTTCCTGCCACAAGCCAGATGGCTCTTCCGGCCGCCTACACTCCGCATTACGTATACGCACCGTCATTGTGATTAGGCCAGAGCCCCCGAAAAAGCCCAGCCATAAATTTCAACTGCAGAGCCGAGCAGAAATTTATGAACCACGGCACAAAACAAAATGGCCGCCGTGAAAGCTCAGGGCTATGTGTTTTACACTCGACCAAATCATCGCACACACACTCAAACACAGCACACACCCCCTGCAGGAAGGGAGCTCCAGCCCAGACACATGAGCAATTGGGACTGGCTTTTAAAACTGGCAACTGAGCTGCCATTAACGCAATGCAAATAGAACCCTCCTCCGTCCCAAATGCTGCCTCCCCTTGCCGGTGGCTGCTTATCAAACGTTGATGTTTTCTACTTTCGCCTTTTTTGTGTTATTACATTTTTTGTTCCTTTTTTTTTGCAGTTCGTTTTGCTGGCATTTTATAGAGCGTGCCAGTTTTATGTAAATTTTAAATATTACTCAAGAGGCGGTTTATTTGCTGGAACCATTGGCTTTATGACTGTGAATGACAGGCGGGAACGGATCCTGGGGAATGATGTGTGATATATACGACCATTTGCATAGTTGGATAAGCACTGCAGGATGTGTACTTAATGAGCTACAAAATGCTGAAGATAAGCGAGGTGGGCTTTAAGAGATAATCCTGGAAAATAGCAGTTTTAAGGTGTTATTATTAGGTTAAAAGCCTTTGAGTGGATAGACAAACTCATTGATTTCTATATAAATTGTAAGGGGTAGCACAAACAAACAAATACATTTAACCAAATTAATGCTCTTAGAAAATATTCAAGCTTTTAGGAACATGTCTTAGGGCTCTTTAAGATATCTTCTGGTAAGTTCCAATTGAGATTTAAGAATTTAAGGTTATAAACACACTTGTTTATAGACTTCCAACCCAAAAACGGAAGCCTGTTATTTGAGTTTTAGACTTCCGTTGGCACACATGAATTCAAAAACTGAAAGATGCTGGCTCCCAAGCTCCAGTGACACCCACAAAACTTTTCTGGCCGAACATCTCTCATGCGGCGCGAGCAAGAGGAAAAATAGAAACAAAACACGTACGTACGTAGTCGTCTGCCCGGCTGCTGTTTTTACGATACGGCGTAATTTGCTACTTTGAGGCAATTCCTGAGAGCTGCCAGGAGCCAGGAGGATACGCTTGCTTTTATGTGTGTGCGTGCTGCGCCCAGTTCCGTTCCCGCTGTGCCACCGCTGTCCTCTTCTCGGTTCCACGTCTGTTGCATCGTTTGTTGCCATTACCCGCCTGGCCTGTCACTTCCGCGCTCCGTTAATATTTATGTTTTGCCAACGCTTGTCTTCGCTCTTAACGCAACTTTATCATCGTCTACGTCGGCAGCAGGCATGTGCAGAGCCCGGGAACCTGGGAGCCTGGGCAGCAGCAGCATCGCAACATTATCGTGAAGGGCTCAAACAGAAACTTTTGCCAGTGACTGGGCTTCCTGCTCTGCCTCGTTTTAGTTGACTTCCGGCCGTGCACTTTGCCGTCCGGCGGACATTCAATTTATCTTTATTCGAGCGAAAGGCAAACTGTTAGCATATGTTTCCCGCCCCCGGTTTCCGCCATTACCATATGGTCCAGGCTCGTGTCCTGATTTCATTAGAATTTAAATTGGTCGATAGGTCGGTCGGTGGGTCGAGTATCTGCCTCGTTCGCACCTTGGCCAGCCTTGGGGTCACTTTACGAGCGAGCATTAAATTTTATATATTTTCTACGTTTCGCTTTGGCAGCGATTTGGGCCATAAAAAGAGTGCGCTTGCCAAAACCCCTGGCAAAACACCCTGCGTTCTGTCCTAATTGACCGCCAATTGGCACGGCAAAAGGGGAGTGGGACGACACAAGGTCGAAAAGTGCATCAATAAAATCGGTGTTAAGTTGATTGGGCCTTTAGATGGGCTCTCTGATTAGCAATGGTATAGGAAATCTTGTTTTTTTGCCAATTACTGGAGATATTGGTAAAATCATAGAAGGAAAGTCAGAAAATTGAATCTTTAGGAGAGCAGTCATTTCTATCGCTGAATAATAAATATTTGTATGCTAAACTAGATAAATTATCGATTAAAATCTATGTTTTTCCAGCTTTAAAGCAAATAATAATTATTCATATTTTTTATAAATAGTATTTTTGCCATTAATTGCATGTTGGTAAGACCATATGCTGAACAGCAAGCTATTATTATTCTAATTCTATAGCAAAGTTGAATCCTTTAAAGCTATCTTGTATTTGTAAACCATAAATCTCGTTATTCTCGCCCATAAATCAGTTTTAAACTTTAAAAACCCATTGAAATTCCACAAACTAATCTAGCGTGAGCCATGTAAACACCAAATTAAACTACTTGCCATTTCATTCATGGTCTGTGTGGGCGTGAAAATTTCTCTGGCCAACAATTAAGTAGTGAAAAATTCGTGATAACCACTTAATTTGCATAAAAATTAGTATTTATACGCGGCACGAAACAACAAATGCCCAGAGCTATAAATATTAATTTGTGGCACAAACAATGACACACTTGTGGTCATGATTTAAACACAGTTTTAATACCAAGAAAATGGAGTCTAAAAAAAGGACAGTGTAAATTGAATTAAATGCGACAGCTGAAATAATATACACAAAACAAATAGTTTCGACTGGGGTCGAGGGCTGGTGCCCACCCACGACGCAGGCGGCAATTAAGGAGCCGGACCCGAGCAGCCCGGAGTGAAATTGCACACACCGAGTGCGGAGTGGCAAAGCAATCACCACAGAAATTGTTGCTTTTGGGCGGTCCGGAGGAGAACGTTAATTTCGCTGGCAAATGGGAAATGGCAAATGTCAAATGGCGAACGGTCGAACGAGGCATCGTTAGCACCCACGCTGTTGGGCTATATTCTGGCAATGGCTTTGGCGATGGCGATATGTCCGGCCGTGTCCTGCCTTGACATGAAATTTTAATATCGCCTTTAAATTTAAGTAGCCCAGCGAGGTTTTTGCATACAGCTCTTGGCAGCGTTTCAATTGGACTTTCCCTTTTTATTCTCCCTTCTTTATTTATATTTGTACATATATCCTTGGGAAATGTGTCAGTGTGTGTGTGTGTGTTCAGAGGAGGCCAAATGTCGCGTCGATAAATTTCTTGTGGATTCGCCGCCTTTGGCTGACTCCGATTTATTTATTTATATTGAGGCCGCCGTTGCTTTGATTTTATTATGTTTGCCGCCGTCTCCAGGTGGGCGGCCTACAAACAAACCAAAGAGAGAGAAAAAATGAAGGAACCCCAGTTTGTCCTTTGATTCCCTTGGCGATGGCATTTCACCCAAATATAATATTTATATAATTTCAGCAGAATTGCGCCGACAGAGGGATTTCTATTTGCATACAGAAAGCATATTTCAATCAGGCCAAAATCCGAGACGAGCGACATGTGCAAATATTTGTTTCTTAACTTTTGTGCTTGCCAGAGCCTTTGTTTTGCTAATGATGATGACCCGAAAAGGAGTATATACATTCTTCTATATATAGAAGGGGCAACTTTTGGTCCTGCAATCAAAAGTTGCGTGTGTTGAGAGCAAATTGTGTCAAGCGGCGTTAAAAATGCATTGTACACTTTTCTTCAGGAGCGCTTGTCGCCTGCCTGCCCGCTTGTCCTGCCTGTTTGTTTGCCAAGCAATTTGGGCGCAAGATGAAATAGTTCTTACTCTTTTGTATTTTCTTTTTTTTTGGCATAATTTTAGCAACAAAGGCAAGGGCATGGCACATACATACACTCGCGCACACACACCCGAGTCGCAGAGAGCAAGTGCAAATAGTGTAAATGTCCTTGAAAGAGCCAACAACTTTGGCCCTGGCGCCTGCTTGCAACAAAAATCAAAAGGAAAAAGCAAAACACAGAAAAGGGAGCCAAGAAGCGCATGTACAGGTGAAGGATTTACACGATTAAATGATGAAGTTAGTCCACGGCATAGCACACTTTTCGGGGCAACACCAGGCAGGCAGGCAGGCAGCAGCAGCGCCATCGATTTTGCGGCTAAAGCAATTTTTGGCCATAACGAGCTAAACTCGGGTACGTACAGCAGCTAAAATTGAATAAATTAATTCATAGAAAATTATAGAGATTTAGCGCTGATTGCCGGGAAACCAGGGAAAATGACAGGACGCAGCACATAGGACAGACAGGCAACAAGCCTGCGTTTTGCGGAGCGACACACGTTTTCTGAATGCACAATTATTAAATAGGCTGACAAAAGGCTCACGGGGTAACCGGGAGTGGGAGTGGGAGTAGGGGTGGTACAGTAGGGAGCAGGGAACGGGAGGAGACAGCAAAGGACATGGCGTCGTTTTTACTCGTTTTGGCCACATCACATGTGCACATTTCGCAGAGAGCACTCGAGAGCGCTGCTCCTGGCTCTCTCGTATCGATCCGCAAAACGAGCAAAAGTCAACTGGAAACTGGAAAGCAACCACCGATAAGAAGCAGCACATCCTGCTCCATGCCTCCCCAAGCAAAAACGAAATCCAAACCGAAACAGAGACCGAGACCGAGACCGAAACCGAGTACGGTACGAGTCTGAGTCCGAGTCCTTTTCTCGCCTCCTTGCCGCTGACATTGGTGACAGTTTTTCTCTGGTCAAAAAACTGAATGTACAAAGCCCAGGGAGGAAGGGAGGAGGACCGAGCTTAGAATGACTCAACATTTTGTGGTTATGCAGGAGCCACGTGCAAATTATTTTTATAGAAATACAAAAAAACAAAAAAAAGAAGAACCAAAACCAAACACGAGGAAAGCTGGCCCAACTTGTCAATGTCAATTGATAGTGAAAGCGAGCGAGGAGCAGATGGAGGATGGGGCGTGCTAGGCGTGACACATCATGGACTCAGCTAAACTCAAAGACAGCGAGCAGCAGCTGTTGGCAGCTGGCTAGAAAACGTGCTCCCAGGATTGACATTCTGGCACACCAGAGGCACACACACACACACTCACACAATTAAATATTAATGCGCGAAATTAAGTGAAAAACGGCAAGGGCATTAGTTGACTTGGGCTTGTCGAAAGGATTAGCCAGCGCAACTTGTGGCATTAGCAGGCCATCACACCGAGCTTAAATTGTCGAAAAAAGCAGACGAATAATTGGATTTTACTTTCATTTTTGTCTCCATGGTGGCAGGCATTGAGGTGCCTCTTTTGTTGACACCGAACGGAAGAAGCTAAACTGAATTTTTGGGTGCGGATTATTTGCCAGAGATTGATGAAGTGCTGGCCCAGCAGTAACAGCAGGGGCGGAGAAGGTCAAATGATACGGAGAATACGAAAAGGGAGTGAAAATGGGGCAAAACAATCAGTCAACTTGGGGCGAAAGAAACAATGAACACACAGCAAAACTGCGGTTTGCGGAGACAGTTCAAGGATATGTCAAGGGGTTTTTTTTTCATTAAGTCAGCCAATGATGTTGTCATAAAAAGACGAAAATTAAACTTGGTTAGGTTAGCTTTAAATGGCTTTAGATCCTCAATAAATATATATTTCCTAAGACGTTATAGAGTAGTCTTAGAAAATATATATTTACTGAGGAACTATAGCTATTTAAAGCTAACCTTCTAATTTAAGTTATATTAAATTAAGAATCTTGAGAAACCCTTACAAAAAATACATTTTTAAAGGAAATAACGCTTAATAATCACAGATTTTGTTTAGAACCAAATGCACATTATAACAAATATCTGAAATAATGAAATTAAATCTCGACTTTAGGACTCCTCTCACAACTCAATTAAAAATTCCACGAACCATTGCAATTTAAAAGCAATTTCTTTGCATTTAAAAAGGAGAAGAGGAAATAGAAATTGCTTGCCATAAAAGTTAAGGCCAGTCGGGGAAATAAATCAACGTGGTCCGTGCAGAAACGAAAACGTATATATACGGGATATATGATATATATATAGAAGAAGAAACGAAATTATCGGGGTTTGGTTTTGCAGTTTAAGCAATTATGTTCAGTCACGTGAGAGCGTGCGGAATGCAATGAAATATGCAGGAGGAGCCACCGCCGAGTGCCAGCTATGATAAATGTGGCATGGAGGGCAGGACCACCGCCTCTGCCCAGTGCAGTGTTGGGCCAAATGTTAAAAGGTACAAATTGCAAGGTCACATTGGCACGCCATGTCAAGACTCGGGGATAAGTCAGGATTCTGAGTCACGAAAGACTAGAAGAGACTAGATGAAGGATGATTCAACAGGGAAAAGAATATGGAGTCAAACAAACACTACTCACCTTTTGCCAGCTTCCTCGCCTTCGAGTCCCTCGCCGCCGGCGGCTGCTGCCTCCGGATCAACAGCGGCGGCCACCGCCTCCGAGGATGTGGAGGCGGCTGCTGGTGCGGCTGCGGCCGCCTCTCCTGTGGGCGCGGGTACGTCCTCGTCGCCAGCGCCGCCCTTCACGGCGCCCACCAGCGACGTAAATTGATTTGTTAGGCCCGAAAACATGTTCGCTACTGGTTACTGGTGCTGCTCCTGCTGCCAAGGATTAGCCTTCTCGCTGGTTGTGTGTTGGCTTGCTGCTGCCTGCGTGTGTGAGAGGTTGCTCCCAACCAGAAAACGTGCGCACGTTCGGGTCTCTCGTCGCTCGGTCTCTGGCTCTCTTTTGCCTGGCAGATGCTCTCCCGCTCCTTGCGCCAACTTTATTACACACTGGGCAGAATGTATTTTGTAATGGGTTTGCTGCTTTTCGTTCAGTGTTTCGCACCACAGAAGTTTCACTTTCAACGCTCGGCGTTATGTAAATTCTCGCATTTAACTTTTTGAGATTCGCTTTTCACGCTGCAGCAAGACGGTCGGTTGGATGAATGGATGGATCAATGGAAGGGAAGAAAAGAGCCGAGCTCAGGTTTAGTTGCAAAATGACGTTGCACAGCGTTGTGCGTGGCGGCGGTGGGGAAAATCAATAAAACGGGCATAAATTTTGAACGGCCTGAAAAACGGGGCACAATTACACGATACTATGTACTACGCTACGATTCGATCGATTTTCCACATGGACACGCTCGAGTTTTTCTTTTCTTTTTGCACAACAACAACAATGACAACAAAAGCAATCTCTGCGTCGCAGCCAATTACCACTTGAGCTTTTCTCCCTGCCAAAATTGTGGATTTTGTTTGCGTTCAAGGAGACGTTGTTGGATTCTCGGCTGCCCACTTCGAAGGTCCTCTGAAAACTGACGGAGCAGCGGAATGTCGTTGGCTCAAATAGCGAGCTGCTTGCTGCTATGGCGTCGGGCGTCCTCTCTCTAGCTTCGCTTTCTCCTGGAAAAGCGCAGATTTCCCACTCCGCCTGCTTCCGCTGTCTTTCTTGGCCGGTGGTGGGTTTTCCTTTGTGCACTGGAATGTCCGTCGCTGGGTGTGCGCATGTGCCAGCTGTTTTTTAGCGTTGTTAACTCGCAATTAGATAAAACAATTGACACGTATAAAAACAAATAGCTACGCAGCAAAGAATATATCTTGGTTATTGTTTGAGTTTCGAACAGCTGACGATAGACGAGAATCAACGAAAAATCGGTCCATCGATGAACGTTGGGGACTATCGATTAACATCTAAACTTTAAGCGCCTGTTTGGAATTACTTTTCCCACATAAAACAGAAATATAGCCAAGATAGCCACAACAATAGACCCTTAAGGAGTTACTGCAGCCTACATCACTTAGTGAGCTACGTGTTGAGGCTAATTATATGCTTCTGGGATCTCATAAATTGAAATACGCTCAACATCATGTTCATAAAACTCTATTTACACCAACAGACTTTTAGTTTTTGTACTTAACATAGTTTTTATATCAATTATCAGCTAATTAGGTTCGATGGGAGGCAATTTTGAGGCTCAGCGACGCTGCCGCGCCCTGCTCTGCGGCACCTCCTCCTCTGGCGCTTCTGCAGCAGTTTCCGTGGCCTTCGATTTTGGCGTCTGCTGGGCTTTAATCTCGTGATCTATCCGTTCCTTGGCCCGGAAGACTTTAGACTGGAGGTAGAAGGAGCCGCCCTTGGATCGCTCGTTAACGTTAAACAGATGCTCATAGTTCTTGACGACGCATTCCACGTTTTTGGTGTCATCTATGTTCAGTATCTGCTTAGCCTCCTCCAGCGTCATGCCTGAAAAACGAGATGTAGTAGTAGTTCAGCTGTGTTTGGAAATGCGAGCTCCTTACCTGTACGCAAATTGGACTCTGCGCTCTTCTCGCCCTGCTTGCCGCCACCCGCTCGCCGAGCGGCTTCCTGTGAGGCGGCAATCTCCTGCCGCAGGGCCTTGGTGAAGGCCCGTCCCACCGCCTGAGCGCCCAAGACGATGATCTGTGCAATGTACTTGGCCATGGCGTCTATGCTTTTGTCCCGTTTGCTGCTCGGCCTTGAACGTCAAACTTGTGGCAAGCTGCGATCCGGCTGTTTTTGGGATGCCTCGAAAACGTGTCGATCAAATTACGCAACAGCTGAATTACCACCGGTTCCGCCGCTTCAAAGTCTGTTTTAGCTTTGCTGAAAACTAAAATAAACAGCTCTTATAAGGATATATGCATTGATAAATATTATTATTTAATTACCAGCAGGTGAAATGAAATTATTACGGCTGCCAGGTAAATTTCCAAAGTTTGTTAGCGGCGAAAGCACGAGAGTCAGCTGTTAAAGAACAAGTTGGCAGCGTCGGAACTTGGCGATGGAAATGCCACACAAATATCGATATTTATAGAGTTTTTTTTAAATATTTAATGTGTGACGGAAACAGAAATGCTAAATAAAATTCTTTTAAAATAGTGTAATAAATATTGACAAATAAAAATTAGCATATTTACAAAAAAAAATATTTGAATAATGCTTAAAATTATATTGACAAATAATTATTATGTGTAGAAGGGGATAAATCTTCTTTTAATATTAAAATATCAAACAACAATTATATAGTATATGAAAAGTAAATAATTACGAGAAGACAACACAACATTTATAAATTTTATAAAATTATTTTATTATTTTATTAAAAAATCTATCTATTTGAAGTTATCGTTTATCAAAAGTTGGCGGCAGCTTTCTTTTCATTTATAAATTTAAAAATTTGTTAGTTAAACAGATGCCATGGCACTGAGTCCGAAATGGGAAAAAAACTATGAGCGATTGGTTCAGGCGCACCACGATGACCACCGACAGACGAAAATCCTGCAGCGGCAACTGCGGCGGTTTATGAAGAAGCGGCAACTCCTGCATAAGCAAATTGAGCATGAGAGCCAAAACACGGAAGTGTGGATGCGGAAGATATCCAACATTCGTCGGGAAATGGAGCGTGTTTGGAGGCAGAGGGATCACCTAACACCTACGAATAGAAAGCTGTTGGAGCAGATCCTGCTCCAAATTCCAAGGGACAGATTAGAAGACCGGGTGCGACTTATGGAAGTGTCAGAAAAATTGATGCCCAAGCCGTGTAATGA
The DNA here is from genome assembly GCA_035046345.1 of Drosophila birchii. Lineage (NCBI taxonomy): Eukaryota > Metazoa > Arthropoda > Insecta > Diptera > Drosophilidae > Drosophila > Drosophila birchii. The sequence goes on from JAWNOA010000064.1 coordinate 10,891,187, forward strand.
TGTTCCTGTTGGGAAATCAAAGACAGACCTGGAAAAGTCCAAGTTTACTGTGAATTCTCAACAGGAGCTCTGTGATCCTAAAACCCAGCCTAAGGTGGACAAGCGGCTGGGCAAGATTAATGCCGATTTGCAAGCATTACGAAGGATCAATCAGGAGACCGTGGACACTATGGCTGATATACGCGTCCTGAAGTCCATCGTTCAACGTTTGATGAACGGCACAAGTGTTAAGATCTCTCCATATGTGGTTCGCCTTAGTTCCTTCGATTTAAAGAAAGCTGATCCTACGGATATAAAAGCCACCATCGCCATAACGCGGAAGAGCCGAAATTTCCGGACTCGGGAAAAACTGGATATCCGGCCGCCTTTCATTCTTGACCATGTGCGGCAACTTAAGCCCGACACCTTCAAATTTCTGGAGATGAATTCAAAGCGCAAACCCTGAACCTTTTGTTTCTCTGGTGGGGACAATAATTTATTATGCCAAGAATTAGTCTACTTAAAGATAGTCTAAATTAACATGTTCTATGCTACGCTAATCCTGTCCAGCTTCCGTATGATATTTACAATTTACAATAACAACTAAACTCTGTGGTCATCCATAGCCGAGGGTGGGAATCAACATTTAAATCATTTGCAGCTCCCACCACTCGGCAGGATGATCATTGAACTGAAGTTCCGGGGCTTGGCTCCTTTGCGTGGCACTTGTATTGGATCTCCCTCTCAGCGGATACCCCGAACTTTTGCTAATCTCGGATTTTGTGCAGCTATTCGTTCCAAACGATCTCTGCTCTTATGGCCTGCCTCTGTGCTTTATGGTGGCTCCTATCCGGGCATCCTAACAGAAGCCCGGATTGGTGTGCTCGATTATGCAGCGCTTGCAGTACTTCTTGACCGCCCGGTAGCCCTCGATGGACACCGGGCAGTCCTGGATGTTCAGCTGCTGCAGACCGCGGCAGTAGTAGGCGATGCACTGAACTCCCCGATCCGTGATCATGTCGCAGCTTCGCAGGCTCAGTTTCTTCAGATTGGGACAGCTTTCGGCCAAGGCCCGTAGTCCCGCGTCGCTGACATCGCACTTGCCAATATCCAGTGCCCTCAGCCGGGGACAAGAGCGGGCAAGGACCGTGATGGAGTCATCGCTGACAGCCTCGCAGCCTCGGGCGTTTAAATACCTGAGTTTGTAGCATCGCCTGGCGATGACTTTTAACCCGGCATCCGAGACACGTTCACATTTGGCCACGGAGAGGTAACGAAGAGCCGCTCCCAGCTTTGCCAGCTCGTACAGGCCAAAGTCGGTGATGTTCAGGCAGTCGGAGACGCTCAACTCCTTCAGTGAGACGCAGAAGCTGGGTACGAACTTCAGACCCGCATCTAGGGATAGGAAAAAGAATAATTAATACGATTCGGATGGAGATCTCGGGGAAACTTACCTGTGATTTGTATGCAGCGCCGCAGGTACAGATACACCAGCTGGGGACAGTTTTTTACCACAATCTTCAGACCCATGTCGTCGATGGCCATGCAATCGGTGAGGTCCAAATACTGCAGCAATAGGCGACGCGGTGGTTCCACATGCGGATTGGGACTGATGCTGCTCACTTGGCTGCAGCCTGGAAATAATTAACAAAGTTTATTAGTGATCTGTTTTATTTACACATCAGCTCCCACTCACCAGTCACATCCAGATGCTGCAGGTTGCTGCACTTGGTCAGGGCCTCCACCAGCGCCTGATTGGAGACGTCCACGCAGGTCTGCAGCTGCAGGTGCGTCAGTTCTGGGCAGCGGCGCGTAAGCAGCTGGAGGCCCTTGTCTGTGATGCGGCAGCCGTCGCCAAGCATAACGCGTTCCACTTCCGGACAGGCACCGTTACAGCTCTGGCCGCACAGCTGCCGGAAGATCATCTTTAGCGTTTTGTCGCCATTAAGGTGCTCGCCCCGCAGCGAAATCACCTTCCAGAGCACGGGCCGCCAGGCGAGGTGCTCGAATCTCCGGCAAACCCTCGCCACGTTACACAGCTCACAGCTGTCCAGCCAGGAGAAGATCTTGACGACAGCCTCGTCCGGCAAGCGATCAAAGAGCGGGCCGCAGCGGAAGGGACCCTTGCGGTTCCAGGGCGGCGGTCCGATGGCGGTACCAGGTCCTCCATTGCTGGATACTCCTCGCCTCGGCGTCGTGGCTGGTGTGCTGCTGGCCATGATTCCCGCTCCACTGGCCGTGGTGGAGCCGGTCACATTGCCTGTGCCGCTCGAGTGGTGACCTGTGGGTGAGGGCGACACCAATGTGGCATAGCCCTGGTCCAGACTTGGCGAGAAGCGACCCAGGTTACACAGGCCGTCCGACAGGCTCTGGCCTTTGGTGTGGTGATGGTCTAGTTGGAAGGCATTGGCAGGCGAATTGGTGCTCCGGTTCAGCAGGTAGCGGTCCGAGCCGCTTGTCTCGCTGGGACTGGAGGTGCGCGGATGATGCAGGCGTTCTGGAGGGTAATCAAGGTATTCAGATTAATAAATTATTTAAGCAATTTAAAATCAAATTCCTCACCTGGCAGTCGCTCGTTCCCGCTGCCGCTGCTGTAGTCCTCCAGGTAGTAGCGCTCGTTTTGGTACTGACTCGCCTCCGCTCCTAAGGGCAGGGCTCGCAGGGCATTGCCCAGATACAGTGACTCCATCTTCTTGTCCAGCAAATACTGGGCTCCGCTGCTTCCACTGCCATTGCTGCCCAGCACAGTGGGTACACTACAGCGTCCGCCTTGGACGCGTCTTCGATTGACTCCTCCTGCGCCCCCACTGCCACTGCCCGTGCCTCCACCCGCATTATTGTCACTGGAATCCTCCGTGTCCGCACTGTTGCCGTGCATCCAACTGGGTCTCTGGGTCCCAAATTGCAGGACATGCTCCAGGGTGAGGAAGTTTCGCGGCTGCGGTACAGGCGCCACATTTCTCGTGGCCGGAGCGGGCAGTTCGGGTGACTTCTTTGCGTGCCGTCCCACGGAGGCCGTGGAGTGGGCTCCAAAGCTGGTCTGCTCCGGTCGGGAATGACGACTTCTTAGCTCGAAGGTGGCAGCCTTTTGCTGCACCATGTGAAGCACTGCTGCAGCTGTTGATGAGGCAGAGGCTTGTTCATTAGGCGACGTGGAATCCATGCCGGGATTGGGTGACTTCCGAGACATCATTTTGTAGGCCTGCGGATCCAAAGGGCTGGAACTCAACGGATGCGGGTGATGGTAGTGATCGCGCACCGCATTGCTGTTGCGGCCCAAGGAGGCTAATGGACACTCCAGGTCGCTGGTGCGACGGCTGCCTGTTTTGTGCGACATAATTGGATCTTTTTGGGGACTAAGCTGTCAACCAGTGGCCTCTAGAATGGTGAGGAAGTCTGCAGGAGGAAGAAGATTAAAACATTTTGGTTGTTATTTGATTTAAAGTTGGAAATAAATCATAAATTATAAAAATTAAAACAAGATCAATAAGCGGAGAACATAAGCTAAACAGATCTTCCATTTTTGACTGACACACCTTAAAAAGCTTTATTATATCCCCATTTTCCCAAAAATATATATACCAAACTTGATTTTGAATACAATTAATCATAGAATTCTTTAAGGTCGTAAACCCATATCGAAGTCAGACACATATAGACAGCCATTTATCGATGGCTGGTGTGTCGCAGCATGGCAAACGGAATTCATATCTGCGATGGCCATGGGAACACGGAATGTATTGTGGACGCGTGTGGGTAGCATTTTGTGGGTCTGCATACCATTGGCAATTATTAGAGGAAAAGCACTAGCGCTGGAGAGTCATAACTGGGAGTCATAAAGTGTGTTTCTACTTGGACCACTCCTCCCAAAAGTTTACTGCAGTTGACCTTTCGGATCCATTCAGCATTCAAAGCTCTTTGGCAATTTGTGGGTGAAATGAGCTTGGGACTGTTGCCAAACAAAGTGCTCGGCGCACATATATATTTTTGTACAATTAATAAGAGGATCGCCCACGCTCCGATCTCTGAATTTGAAATCATTGGTTAGTTTTTTGGGGGCTGCTTTATGTGTGTACATATATGTATATATCTTTTATTTGGCCACACGTATGCTGTCATTTCCATTGAGCCCTGGCTGACTGGATGGCTGGCTTCTCCATTCATCGTGTGGAACCAGTTTGCTGCAGGTGGGGACCGGCGGAGGAGTTGGAGCCATCATCGAGGAAGCGGCAGAAGGCGTGGGCTGGCTTGTGGCCATCCGCAATTTGGCCCGCTGTTATTGGCCTAACCTTAAGACCTTAAATTAAGCCGAAAGTAACCCAATTCGACTGGGGCGGGGGGAACAAGAGATCTCTTGTTCCCGCAGAAGCCATAACCATTCTCTTTACAGATTCTCGGGGGCTCTGCATAATTTACTCGGCCAGCTATCTAAATAGAAAACCATAAATTCATATCACATTTTTCGTGGCCAAGTCTTCCCCGGCATTTCTGGGTGGGGTCTTGGCCGGATCCGGGCACGGGGCACACCTACGGAAAACTGGGGACTGGCGCGGCACACTTCGGATCTTTGGGACGAGTAAGTCAAAAAAATAGCAGCTCACAAGTGGAGCTCTGGAGCTCCACTTCGCCTAGCGATCTCTGTGTGGCTTTGGCTTTATTTTTATTGTAATCAAATTTGAAATTAATTTCGATTTTTGTGTTGTATCATTTCTGGCCGCGCCATAAATAAACACAAATAGGCAGCAATAATAACACTGGGGCCTAGCACATTCGGAGGAGAGCCGACAGAAATATGTCTTGTCATTTGGCTTATGGCAGCTGATTAATCTTAGCATCTCCGAAACCGAAACCGAGACCAAACCCCCATAACCAGACCAATACCATAACCAAAACCAAAACGAAAACCAAAGCCGAATCCGAATCCGATGTGAAGTGGAGCCGCCGCCTGTCGCCTGTCGCGCCTCATATGGAATGTCGCTCAACTGGTTCGAACTTCCCAACGAAAAAATGAAGAAAAAATCAGGGGTAAAGAAAGGAAAATGCTCCGAGCCAGAGATCACTCCATTCCACTCGAGAGAGGCATTTGATTTTCTCCTAGGCCACGGCTGTGCGTTGCCATAATTCACAATAGTTGGACAATAAATAATTAATAAAGCACGCTCGGTGTGTGGACAAAAGTGTCAAATGGTTCATTGGGCAACACAGCATGGAATTTGCATAAATTTACATGCAAATGTAATTCATTCTGTTTGTTTTTTTCTTATTCTTTGTCAGCGGCCAGAGGGCTGAAATATCATTAGTAACGCATTAAGTGTTGTAAACAACCTACACGGAGCTGGTAGAGTTCTTGTTGGCCAACACTTTAGGCTGAGATTAAAATATTAACAGAATCTATAAATAAAATAGAAATGGAGAAAGTTGTCTATTATAATAGGTTCTATTTAGTGTCTAAATACATTTATTTAAATTTCTTTCAGCTTGTTTGAGCTATAAATTGTGATATTATTAAATGACTATTTAAAACGCTTTAGCTAATTATGTTTGTGCAAATATTCACCGTCAAAGATAACTTTTCATGTTCTCACTATTAATTTTATATTCCGGATTACCTTCATATCTGTCAAGTTGCCCAATCAATTGCCATTCAATTAAACCGCATATATATTTCACAATTTTATGAAGCAAATAAAAATTGAGAATCCACAGCAAAGGCCAAAACACTCGGCGTCCGGCCATCATCTGTTGGAAACTGGTCCATGTCCGCATCTATCGCGATCCGAGTCGATGTTCCTATCTCCATCTTTACGTGCTTGTTCATATTTCCCCGGCCGAGAGCCGGAGCCAAGCCTCTTCAAGTGCGCTCAACGAGCACACAAACGAGCACATAAAATATGACAACAACAAGTACTAATTATTTAATATGCTTAATGAGCAAATGTCGCCATGCTGGTTGCCCACAGTGCACTCGAACAAGGCGAGACAGCCTCGGCACAGTGGGGGTTGTACTGGGAAAGTTGTAAGCCATAACTACAGGTCATGTTTAATAATAGTATTACATTTGGACTCTAATTTTTGTGAAAGAGGTGGGGAATATTGTTTAAAATCATAGGTGGTAAGTGATTGTAGTTAAATGAAGACTGATAATTGATTTATTAACAATCTTTGAGACTTTTTCGGATTAAGTATTAAATGTTTCTTTGAAAGAATTTAGAAGCTATATATGTATCTTTTATTATTAAGTTATTATATATTTCTTTATTAATTCCAAGACTATAACTCTTACAGGAGTAGTAATTCTAGATGAACCTCTATTGTCATGTCATCATACAATTTAAAATAACCTCCTAAATAACCAATTTTCTTGAAATAATTCTGTTTTAAATTTTTTTCAGAAAGCTTAATAAATAAACTTGAAATAACCAATTAAATAAGCCATGTTCTTGTAATAATTTTGCTAGTTTTTAATTTTCGTTCAAAAAATTAACAAATAAACTTGAAAAAAAACCTCTTAAATAACTTTTTGTTCGTAACAATTCTGTAACTTTATAATTTCTTTCAGGAAACTTAAAAGTGTGTCAAATTTGTAAGTACTTTTGCAACAAACACAATGATTCAATCAAATCAATGATTTTCTCCACCTCAGCAATTAACTTTTCCGAGGCAATCTCTGTGCTCGAAGATCCCATTGGACACACTGTGCGCTGTGTCAAACTAATAACCACTATTTTCTACGTTTCTGTGTGGCGACCGTTGTCTGCACATGGTTGAAATCTAACGCCGAAAGCCAGTAACAACAACAACAGCAACAGCAGTAACAGCTTGGCGCCACACCGAGGGCAACAACAGCAACCATGCGGAGTGAGCACCTTTTGGCCTCCAATGCCTCGGCATGCTGAGCGGCTGGCCTGGCCCCAAAGTCCGCAAGTCTGGCCCCGAAGCGTGTATGCACTTAGATAAATACTTATCTACTACTTAAAAAACGTTTCTAAAGTTTTCAAGGCTGAAAGCAGATCGTTATAAAGTACTAGGGAATTGGAATTATATGGTTCTAACATAATCTAATTAATTAATTAATTAGATGCTTAAACAAATCTAAAGTAATATTTTCCTCATTCATTCTGGGATTCCGAGATCTTTCTCTAAGTGGACATTAGTGTGCGAACGAGTATCTGTGTGTGGCTACTGTATTCTGCAGCAATTGCCGCTCTGTGGGTTGGCTTTTTGCATAGTGTCAATTTTGATTTAGCAAAACGTTGCCTTTTGCTATTGGAGTTGCTTTTCTTGTTGCTGCTGCTGCTGCGGCTCCAGCGGCTGTCAGCGCACCCGCCTAACACCTCCTGGGCACATAGACACCCACACACGCGGACAGCTCGGCGCTGCCTAGAAAGTGGGTGGCGCTGACAAGTTTTTTATATAGTTGGGTTTTTGTTTTTTGCTTTTTGAAAAATAAGAAAAACTCATAAAAAAAATATTTCTTGCGCATGCCAGCGAAATACAAACTGGGCGCAGCATCTATTTGATTTTCTCAGCGATTTCACAGAAAATGCAATTAGCCAGGCTTGCCTTAACTTACTTAAGTCTCATTTATTATTTTTGTATTTTGCTTCAACATTATGTTACCTAGATTGCAATCTTTGTTCTATTTAAGCTTCATCTCTGCTGGTTTTAAAATTAATTGGTTAAGCAAACCTTTCGGCAACGCGCTTTGGTCTCAAAGTTGTTCCCATTCCCCCTGCCGCCGAAGAAGATGAATCTCTGGCAGCTCTGCGAGGTGGAATTGTAGAACCAATTGGGCAGGTAGGCCTTCCCGGAACCCTTCTTCAGCGGCTGAAGGCATCTGCGTTTGACTGAACTTCCATTAATTTTTATACATTTTTTTTTGGGGGCTAGACTTGACTTACTTGAATAACTCGGGTGTAGGCAGAGCCCCAAGAGAATAAGCAGCCATGAAATTTTCAACAACATGGCGTTACAACTGACATGGGAAATACATTAGGGTAGCTTTTATAGCATTAAAGATACTTGCCTAACTATCAGCAATTATTAAATCAGGTGGCACAAAGCAAACGTATTTGCTTTTGAAACATAAACTAATATTTTGATAGTTGGTTGTTCGAAATCATCTGCTTTTTATTTGAACTTCTTTAAATTGTGACTTAACTATGGAAACCTAGCAGGTGTTACTCTGGTGTTGATCAAATTACAATATGAATTTGGAAAACCAAATAAATTACAAAATATCACTTATCAAGGCCTATTACATTTATTTATGCAATTCAATCTAGTCTGAAAATTATTTTCATTCCCATTATAAGTTCCACAAAAGGTAAACATGATGCATTTGTTTTGTTTCCAATTATAGTACCAGCGGTTTGTACAAGTTTTACCTATCCCAGTTTTCCTCGGATAAAAGCAGCGAAGTAATTCTAAGTAGTGAAGAGATTAGCAGAAATCTTTAAACATAAAATATATTTTATCGAGCTCTACTTACGACCGCTGCTGGGTGGTGTAGAGACCATTAAGATCAGATACAGATATAACCATTTAAACAGCATGATTTATGTGGGACTGCCTTGTTGTAAGCTGATAAATGCAAAAGGTACGAATATTAACCCGTTTTTATAGGGGAATTAATAAGCCATAGACAAGTCTCGAATTAAACACCCTATAAACCTTAAAACGTTAACGAAGCGCCTTTTTATTAAACATTTTAAATAATCTGTTGGTTATTTTATGGCCGAACATTGTTTAGTCTAATCTAAAAGCAAGCTTACCCCACTTATTACCTATAAAAAGTCGAAAATATATTTTATGACATTCTGCGGCAATTAAGCGCTATCTAAATACTTAAATATTTATTTTAACACATTTAATTTGCCGCCAAAAACAAATGAAATGAACTCGGCTAACCGTACATTTCAGTTAAATGAACTTTATCCATATTTCGCTCGGTGGCTCCTCGTGTTGCTGTTGTGTCTATGCAAATATGCAAAGAAAAGAATTGAAAGTTGACACAGTTCACAAAGAATTCGAAATTCTTTGCAAATATCTACATATTTGAAAAGGGGTGAGAAGAGAATGTGTTGGCTTTATTAAAAATGTTTGTATGGGCGGCGATTGCGAATGGGATATATGTTTGTATCTTTGCGTATGAATGCATAAATAGGCACTCATTATGGGTAGGGTTCCAGCTCAATAGGCTCGCTGATGGCGAATCGGTGAAAGAGATCGATCTGGGTAGAAAGTATTGAATGGAACGAATGAAGATTCATTTGTGGTAGCGGAATTAATTAGAGCATTCAGTCAGAGCTCAGAGCTAGGCGATATCTGCGGATGTCTGCATATTCTTCTCTCTCTGACTCTGACTTCCCCCACCCCGGAGCTAACTGTAAATTATTGGAATTTTGTCTCAATTTGTAGATTCTGCAATCTCAATTACTTGGGCAAAAAACTTTCTCAGGAAGCTGCTCAGTGACTGTGGAAAAACTCGTTTAGATTTCCACTTTGCCATCGCTCAATTTTTGCTACTTCAGTTTCTTTTTTTTTTTGTCGAGAGCTGATTGATTTGATAGTGCAAAAAATATTAAATATATATATCTAGAAATTGATTTCTTGATGACTGCGCGGCTATCCATCAAAATTGGACTTGCCACAATTTGTGGCTTCGCTTCTCGTTTTTGTGTAAAGTCGCCTTAATGGTTTTGTGCCATTTCTTTCGTCATTATCTGTAACCAGAGATTTCACCGGACCCATTAAAGGGGAACGCGCAGCATTTTAGTCAAACTAATTAAACCGAATCTTATATAATGAACCGTGAAACGGCCAGGGAGGAAGGCGAACATGGCGATGGCGATGGCGATTGAAACATTGAGACTGTCATCAATCAAACGCAAATTCTTGTGGAGCTTCTCCGCCGGCTCTCTCGGGCATAATTCAAATTCCAGGCGAACCAGTTCGTTGCTTCAGTCTTTTGTTCTGGCCGTGGCCCCGAAAGGCAAGAGCCAGCCCCGCAGTTTTGGCAGCAAACTGCAGATAAAGCGTGGCTTAGCCCGAAATTAAATACCCAGCCAGGGCAGCCAGGGCAGCCAAGGCAGCCAGGGCGGTCAGAGCGGAATAAATCACAAAATAAGACACAGAAACGAGGCGAACTCATTGCAAATTACATGCTGTTCCATAAAAGGGGAGCGAGGCTGTGGTGGAGCGCTGACGTTGACGAGGCCAGCACAGTTTCGGACGTGAATGATGGCACGGCAAGTCCCCGGATCGCCGAATCCCCCAATCCCAGATCTCCAGATCCCCAGATTCCCAAATCCAAGACACATAAATCCAGGCCAAGTCAGAGTCCAATAAAAATGTCGAGCAAATGCAAAAAGCGACAAATGCTTGACGGACCAAATGTCACAGTTAATTTATCTAAAAGCTTTGCCCGACTTTTCAAAGCCGAAAAAAGAGAGCTAAAGGGGAGGGAAAATTTTAATTAAGACAAAATATTTGAGATTCTGCACAAGACAACGAGGTCTCTCTAACAAGAAGCTAACAATTTGCCGCGCGCAATTTTTCAAATTACATTTCATTAGACAGAGAGCAAGAGATTCGTATGGAGAGAGATGGGGAGATGATCGGGTGATAAGTGGAAGAGAAAATCCAGCGAATGTAAAGCACCGTTTTGCCTCACTCTTTGGCAGCTTTTCACCCGGAGAAAGAGACGGGCTAAGAGACTAAGAAACTGGTTTATCTCCGGTCGCCCGCATGCTGGAGGCCATAAGACGCCCGCATAGACAACAGGCGGTGACTGTTGAAGAGACCAACAGCGCTCAACTTGGCTCTTTCTGCCATCTAATATGCCACACATAAATTTGTTAACAAATTCAATTTTAAAGTTCAGCCCGCAAATGCCCTGCGACAACGGCAACAGCCGCAATTGCGACTGCAACTAAAGCAGCAACTATGTCAGTCACTCGGCAACATTGCCAACTAGCAGGCGAAACAACATTCCAGCTGCCTCCTGCCCCCTGTCCCCCTGCCTCAACCTGTCCCCCCCCTCGTCAAGTCCGTAACTAGCTGCAGCTACAAGTTGCAGTTTCTAATACAAAACTGTCGCTTGTGGCGTGAGAGACCGCGCGAGACCAGCTCTCTTGGCCACGATTCGCGTCGAGCTTTGGCTCTGGCTCCACGGCGAACTAACAAAAAAATGAAAATAAAAATAATGGAAAAGGAAAAAAAATATATAAATAATAAAAAATACGTCGCATTGCATTTTAGTATTTGCTGATTGCGCTGTTGCAAGAGCTATGAAATCATACAAACAGACACATAAATACTGGCACACCGGCGGGAGACATACAATAAAAGTTGTGGACAAGAAAGGAAAGTCGATTAGCCGGAGATGAACATCGAATGGGAAATACCCTGTGGCTAACAATTGCTAATCAAGTTACCAAATAGAGGCATTAACTTCTGGTCCTACATTCAAATATAATTCGAAAGTTAATGACCACCAAAATAGTAAAATATTAAAAAAATTGCATACTTTAGGCTTCACATAGAATTGTTTGTGACCTTGCCTGGTGGGTTTTAAATTATATTCTACTTTGCATGTGTATTTAATAAATTAGGTTTTTAGCTTAAAGCGGGTTCAGCTAAAATCTTACTTGAGACAAGCTAGAAAGGAATCAAGAAGGTCTTTCTTTTTAAGTTCCTTATTTTAAAATTATTTGAGAATAATAAATGGAATGGATTAAGCTCCGAACTTTTACTAGTTTTTTTTTTTATTTAACATACATTTTGATAAATGATACTAGATAATATATTCATTAAAATAATGCCTACAATTGTTACTAACAAGTTGGAAAAATGCTGAGTATTTTAATTTGATTATTTTAAATTTGGAATATCAATCACTTAGCTTAACCCCTCAGTTAATAGACTCTCAACAGCAAAGTAAAAATATATAAATACGAGATAAATAACGACAAAAACTGTTGAAAATCTCATGAAATCGGCGGAGTGGCTTTTCCATGTCTGCGACGGCAGCGGCGACGGCGGCAGCCTTTTGGCTTGAAAGCTTTTTGGCTGTGATTGCCAGCTTTGGGTTTATGCTTGGAACTCGGATTGGGATTGGGATTGGGGCTTCGGGCCATGGCTGACTCGCCGAGTGGCCAACTGGCCGGCTGCTGGATGCTGGCTGCTAGCTGCTGGACGCTGTCACTGCACTGCGCATATGTTGACATTTTTGCGGGAAATACTTTGAATTGTTGGGTAAATGCATAAATAAATGGACGGCGTGGAGTCTTTCGGCGCTTTCGATTTGCCGCTGGCAAGGAAAGTGTAGGTCTGTCTGCCAAACTGTTGTGGCAAGCCGACTGACAGATATCAAATGACCAATTTGTAATCATTTAACATGCAAAAATTACAAGGGAGAAGCAGACACAATAAATGTTTGCCTGCTGGTTTTCGGTCTCAAGGGGAATCCCCTTGGGCATTTCGCTAATGATGTGAATAGCCGAAAACATTTGCCCGACACGTGTGGAACATGGCTTGAACTAAAACCCAGAAACTATTTTCGATCTGGGAGTTCCAGGAAAAAAATATGAAGGCCATTTTTGCGGGGGAAAAAGGAAAGTCGTTTGGCGGATAATTGCCAAGCGAAATTCAATCAGTTGGCCATAAACATATCCGCTGCAGCAACTCCTAGTTGAGTTAATGACCAGCCGCCGAGGCATCCCGACTTCCTCAACGGCTATAATTTGCATGCAATCGCTGCGCCGAGAGAGGGTGTATCTGAATCTGCATCCGTATCTGTATCTCTATCTCTATCTCCATCTGTATCTGCATCGGCATAGGTAACTGCCTCTGTGGTGGTGCGAACGAGTTATATACCAAAGTGGTGCAGCACCAGCGACGACAACAACAATAAATATATATCTCCAGAGGTGTGATTTTAATGTGACAACTTTTGCAACTGGTTCGTGCGTTCGTTCGTTCGGGTTCAGTCGACAGGAGTTTTCCACTCTTTTGGCGAGGTGTCACAGGGAATAGAGGCGTTCGTGTACGAATAATTCCATTAAAGTTTTACGATCGTGCAATATTAATAAAGAAAACTAAGGTATATGCATGTTCAGAGCTGCTCAAGAAACCCTACAAAGGCAAGGCGAGCGAGAGGAAAACACTGAGATGAAGGGGACGGGAGGGCAGGGGCTGAAAAACCTGAAACTGGAATTGCAATTTAATAAGTTGTGATCAGTCTCCTCTACCTTGATGATTATACACGTAACTCCCTTTGGGTTCTCATTTATGCATCGCATAGCACTTTGTTTATTTGGCAGTTTTTGCAGCTTCATTTAATTTCCATTTATTTTCGCTTATTCCATCTCCTTCTACCTATTCTCTGTTATTCCACACAGCACACTTTTCTCTACTTTATTTTCACTGCAGGTCGCTTGGGAGTGTGTGCGTCTTCTTTCTCTTTGCCTGCTTTAGCTTCTTTTTCTGCTTCTTCTTCTCCCACTGCCTTAACCGCAGTGTGTTATCTTTTTTGCGCTCACTGACTCACAGGCACTGGCACTGTCTCACTCGCACTTGGCACTTGGGCACACACAGGGACACGTAGGCAGCAGCGGGCACGCAACGCGATGCGGCGCCTTGAGACTCAGTCCGTTCCAGTTGCGTCCGCTTCGACGCCGGAACACCTGGATGACCACAGCGACGACGACGACAGGTAAATGGCAACTGAGCTCTACTACTACTCTCGGCGGCCCACAGAGTGCCAGCGATCGCTTAGGCCACGAAAGAGAGCGTTCCGCTCAGGCAGCGTAGAGCGCAAATCGAAAGACTCAGGCAACGAACTTGTTGCATTTCAAAGAGATTTTAAAATTTTGAAATTCAACAAGCAGTGAATTTATTTAGTGGGGAATAATTTTACATCGTTTTTAAATATTTTAATTTAATTTTAAATTTTACGTTAAAATGAACAAAAAAAAGTTTTTAATTTAAAATTTATTGAAAAATTCTTCAAAAGTATGCTATGAAATTTGAGCTCGAAATTAATGTTCTTAATATGTAAGGCGGTCTTTTTAACTGGCTTTCCAATAAATTTGAAAATTTGAAAATTAACACTCCTCAACTGTAAGAAATTATAAATATTAAGAGATATTTAAATGTTTGCTTTTATATTTAAATTCCAAGTTTTCTAAAGTTTCACAATAATTAATTAAAATATATCTTAGAGAAAAAATTGATTAAATTTGAATGTTTTTAAAGTGTTGAATACTTTTAGCATTCACCATTTTAGTTCACCATATTTTTGACTCTATTCACCTCATTCCCAGGCTCCTTGCTCTCTCATTTTACTCCTCCACCTCGGCCGCCTCACCGCCTGTTGAACATGTTGTGCTACTTTTATGTTTTTGTTGCTTCGCATTGAAGTTTGCTAAAAAATTTCCACCTTGGCATAACTAAATATGCCTGTGGGCTAAACTGGCATACGAAAAGAGAGCCAAAAGATCATGGTATAGCTCCATAAGAGCATACTCTACCCACAGATACAGAGGGAAAGAGTATCTGTAGCTGTGAGCTGGATTACAGGCGCGCATGCTCAACGCACGCCTTGCGTCCTCTCCCTCGCACGCTCGCCTCTTTTGTTTGCAATGGAATTTCTTTCTTTTCATAAACATGTTTCTGGCCGCTGTTGTTGGCTTATTACAGCATTTACGGGCCAAGAGGGCCGGGGGTAGCTGGCGGCGGAGGAGCACACACTAAGCCAAAGTGGCATGAAACAAGTTCAGCGCGCTCGATGGCTCGGCGGCTCTTGGCTCTCCGCGGAGGCTTTGCCTCGGCTTCAGCTCCAGCTCCAGCTCCGCTTCTTGAATGACTGCGGCGCTGGAATGCAGTGTTGTAAATAGCTGAGGCTGCTGCAACGCGACGGCGCAGCCAGCAGCGACTGCAAGCGGTTGGGGCCAGATTGTTGTTGTATGTAGTTGTTGGTCGCAGAATCAGAGCAAGTCGCTGCTAAGATCGCGACAACGATCACCGCAGAGAAGAGCTTGGGCTGAGAACTGGGAGCTGGAGCTGCAGCCTTGCACTGTAAGAAATAGAAGCAAAATGTTATTTTCACTCCTTAATTAGGTTAAGATGATGCTAGGCTTTTATGGGGGAATTACAAAAAAAATAGTTTAATCTTATATTTGTGGATTTTCAGAAATAATGAAATACTCTTAAAAAAGAAACGGAATATATATAAAATAATACATTTTTGAAGTAGTGTTTAATGAATTTTTTAGCTTACAACATTTCATTGCATCTGTAATAGCTTTGAAAAGAGTTTTATTAAAATTGTTTACCAAACCACTAATAATTTAATATATGTATATTATATACATTATTTTGGCAAAATTGAATGTAATGAAATCATAGATAGTTATTAAATTATATTTTATAAATATATTCGATACAATTTTGATTCTTTTTCAGGCAGTAGGTGAATGAAAATAAGAGAACATGTCTTCACAACTATTTTAAAACTATTAAAAACTTTAACAGATTAACTAATCCTGCACTGATGTAAGTTCCTTTTAACACTCAAAACATTTGCATTCACCTACTACAGGGCCCTGTGACCTCTCGTTTACTTAAAGAATTTCTTTCTCCAACATTTCCCAGTGCAACTGAAGCGTTTTGCTGGTTTTGCCGGAGCTGCGGCCAAAGCTGGAGCTGGAGCAATGAAAATTGCTGAGAGCGCCCCGAGGGCCTGCAACTTGGATTGCGACTGGACATGGCTCGGGTCTCGGTCTCCGGCCGCCGTTGCTCTTGACCACGATCGATAAGGCTCACACATACGGACACAGTTGGGTAAGAGGTTCGTGTAGGTTATGTTTATGAATTGTGCTGCAGATTTCTGCACACGGAATTATGCGTTTATCTCAGAGGGTTAATTTCGCTGGCCGCCACTCTTAATGTTGCTACAACTGCTGCATCGGCTGCTGTTTTCCATAGTCGGGGTAATTAAATCGCAAGAAGCTGATAATATATGGAAAAGGGCTCAAAGTGTAGGGGAAAATGGTTTATTTTTTTTGCCCTGTGCTTCTCTTTTTTTGGCCAAAAGGGTTTCTGGCTCTGTGGCTGCTGCTGCT
Organism: Drosophila birchii; assembly: GCA_035046345.1. Classification (NCBI taxonomy): domain Eukaryota; kingdom Metazoa; phylum Arthropoda; class Insecta; order Diptera; family Drosophilidae; genus Drosophila; species Drosophila birchii. The sequence goes on from JAWNOA010000064.1 coordinate 10,907,293, forward strand.
GCTGTTGCTTTAGTTGCTGCTGTGCATTTGCCCGCTAGGAAATTATTCATGATAACAGAGATTGCATTGATTGATTGTGTGGCTGCACTCGGGATGGGTTCGCCGCGGATCGCCCGGTCAGGCTCCGGGATCGGGGATCGGGGATCTCCACTGCTTCGACGGCTGCCGAGCCTGAGTTATTTGGGCCATTAAATGTCTGTGATTTGGCCATAAGTTATAGGAACATCGACAATCAATTGTTGGCGGGTCTAGGCGGTTACCACATGTGGCAGTAGCTGGCCCCTGGCAACTGAATTCTGAAACTTAATAGTCGTCGAGTGGAATTCGGAAAGCGTAGTCAAAGGGGGAATATGGCCAATAATTTCACCAAAATCTTATTTTATTGCTTCTATGAACTGGAGAGTCTATTGGAAATTTGTTTATTCTGCATTCCCAGAGCTCCTGGGTGGCTTCTATTGGAATTTTCTTCGAACTTGTGAAAAACTATTAAAGGTGTTGGAAATCTTTAAGTTTATGTGCAAAAACAAAACATTTTGGACCTCTGTATCCTGCTTGGTTTCAGATATTCCCTTTTTCCTAGCTCTAAGTTTTTGACTTATTACTTTTCCTAAAAGCCCGAAAAGGACACAATGTTGTTCCTTGTGGAATTTTCCTTTCATCTACTAAAAAATTCGTTGCGACTGTCCTGACACTTTGACCTTGTTACAGCCATTTGTGTGTTTTAATTGATTATAATTAAATTACTCCAGTTAAGGGTAAACCGCATTACTTGGAACCAAATATAGCTGCAGACATAAACCCAGATAGTGGGCCCTAAAATATGCAATACAAACGGTTTTGGCCTCGATTCCCGCCGAGTTGAACAACCCAGAGCAAAATCAAAAGGGGATGGAGCAGAAAAGGTACAGCGGGAGGAGGTTATATGACCAAATATTGGCACAAATGAGCGTGTCTTCGGTGCATTGACGATTTCGACTTCCCCGAGTTCCGTATCGACCAAACAGGAAACGTACGCTTACAGGAGAGATTCCTTGGCGTTCCCCCCCTTGGAGCCGCCGAGCTGCCATGGCGACACACTTGCACTGCAGCAGGGGAAATGCTAATAATGTCTGTGTTTTGGAATCTCGCTGACAGGGCACGACATGGCACCAAACACATTATGGAGGCACACTAAACCATATACATTTATGGGATATATATGGGCCCAGCGAGTCTATAAAAGCTTTGGCCTGCTCCAGAGGAGGTTTCAGTTCAACTTCATCGCGTCGTCGTCCTGTCGTCCTGTCGCTCAACTCTTTTGCAGAAGCAAAGAAACAATTAAAGTGCAAACCGCAAGCCGGAAGGAAGTGCATACCACAAGTGTTTCCCCTGCCCCTGCTCCGTCGCCACCGAGCCGAGTTGCATGTCGGATTGTGGCACTAACTTTTAGCCAAGTCCCCTCCCCAAGACCCCCTGTTAGGCGCACATGTTGGCCCTTGCAAAGTAAAATGAAAGCGGACAACTTCAACCTTAAGTACGGCGCCCCATTGTACCAACCGAAGAGTTCCAGTTCTAGGAGCCACTCGCAGAACCAACCGCAGGCCCACATCGGCAACATCGGCCATCTGACAACGTCCTCGCTGCTGACGAGTGACGACCTGCGTCATCTCGCCCAGCAGCGCTCCACAGGATACTCTGACCGCGAGAGCATCGCCAGCGTGAGCAGTGCGGGTGGCCGCATTAAGCGTCGATCGAGGTAATCCATGGCTTCCTCCTCATCCAACTGTCAAACTGCCTTGAGTTTGTGGCCTGAACTTTTTCAACTGCGAACTGACAAAAACAGTTTATCTCGAGTTCTCAGGGTGAAAAACAAGGCAATTGCATAACAAAGTCAAGTTGCAACATTTGCAAAAAGTTCAGTAAAAGTTAGAAGCCACTTGAGTGAAAGTGCTTACAATTTAACAGAAGTGTTGTAATGTTTACGAAGCAAAAAGAAATATAAAGCAAATAGTTTTAAATATCAGGAAATATTTAAATTTACAATGCGCTTATAATGATTTAATTATATAACCCGATTTAGCGGAAAATACATCCTAGTAAGATCTTTTTTTGTGTTTTTTTATGTTTTAAGTGCATACAAAACTCCAAGACTTTCATTCGAATTTATATAAATAGTTTACTATTTTAAATTTTACATGAAATATACAAATGAAGCTTTGAAATGGGATAAATATATGCAAGACTTTAAATTTTTCATTTGATCAATGTTTTTGAAATTATTTTAACACATTAAATGACGGTTTCTTAGTATTCATAATTTTAAATTAACTTCAAGCTTAGTGAAAATTTAATGCAGGCCAATAAAGTAATATATTTCGAATCAAACTAATTCAAATTTTATAAACAAAAAAGAAATGGTTTTCTTATTAATAGAAAAATTTGTCTTCGTCTGGATACACATAAAAATTTCGACATATTGTAATTCCAAAGTAAAAATAGAAATAGAAATCGCTATGTATTTAGAATATATATATAGAACGAAGTGCTTTTGAAATCAATTAAAAAGGTGTTCCAAAAAATTCAATGATTTTATTTTTATTATTTTTTTAGCGTCCTTTTTGGGAACATACTTCGAGAGACCTGATCAATTGATTTCAAAACCACAGCGATTTCCGTGACAGCCTTGTTAATGGGGTTATGTGTAACAAATTCCTCCCCAACATAAGTTTTCGCTCCAAACTAATGCCAGCATACTATGTATCATAGATAGCTTATTTCTGATATTAAAACACTTGCTGTAGGGGTGCCAGGATTTAACAACCCCCGCAGAGGTGTTAGCTCAACCATGACGCATGCACTCGGTCCCAATAAGCAGGGTTAATTTTGTATTTTGGCCAACCTGTTGTCCTGGCAACGACTGCAACACCAAGTCCCATTGTCACCCCAAAGGACAGCCTCAGTTTCGCTTTTTCCTTACCGGCTCAGTTCAGTATTTCCTTTCAGTTGCTCAGCAACTCGGTTTCCTAGTCAAATTCCCAGTTAAAATGTGATCCCAGATAAAAAACTTTCAAAAATCCTGTGTCGTCCTTCCCTGTTAATTTTAGAAACTTCCCGATGAAGTCCTCGAAGGGCGGCATCAGCAAGAAGAGCAAGACCATGGATTACACCAACTATGCCTACAATGAGGCCGTGGGCCGCCTTAAGGTGATGCTGGCGGACAACTCCTATGTGGCTCCCAAGCTGGGTGGCGGCGTGTCCTCCTATTTGCGCAACTTCAACGAGGATTCCGGGGACAATTTCTCTGATAATTTATCGGTGGGTGTATGATCTTGAAGTAGGCCTCCGAGTCACAGAACTTGCCGAAGCTAATCCAACACACTTTGGTTAAGTTCGGCAGATTTCGGAGCACTTTGTGACCAGCTCTGCTTTAAAGACAAGAAAATATATTCTATAACCAACCATTCTCACCCAGGTAATTGAGCGTCCCGTCTTCTCGGACATTTCCAAGTACTTGTCGCCTAGCCAGAAGACGCGAATGTCCTCGTATCGCCCCAAGAAAAGCTACACCTCGGGGTATCTCTCGGCTTCCAAGGAGAACCTGGCCTCAACATCGGTTCACTATACGAGCAGCTCCATTCCGGCTGCTCCTCTTCCAGCGGACAGTGTCTCGGCTCCCGTGGAGATTTTCAGTTTCATTGAGAAGCAGGAGGATTACATTGAGCAGTTGGAAAAGGAATCCAAATACTGCCGCAGCGAGCTGACTAATTTGCTGGGCAAAGTCAAGGACGTGATCAATGAGAATGAGCAGCTCACGGAGAATGCACGATCCGAGCTGGTGGCTCTTGGTTCGGGCAAGACCCAGCAGCCGTTGGCCACCACCAGCCCATCCTCGGATAGTGATGAGCATCTGGTCTACGCCAGTGGCCGGAAAACCCCTACAACTCCAAGAAAGGGTGCTTCCAAGGGGCAGGTGCAGAGTCCCCGCTACGCAAGTGCACCCAACATAGTGTACGAGGCCAGGATTAGCGAATTGGAGGCAGAGCTGATGCAGGCAAGCATCGATCTGCGGCGTCTCCGCACCGAGAACGAGGAGCTTAAGCGGAAGCTGGCCCACACCGATCCTCTCTCCGCGGTGGCCACTTTGGGCTCCACTGGTGGATCCAACTGCGAGCTGCACCGCAAGCAGCTGGAGACTTTACAGCAGGACAAGCTCAATCTCGAAGAGAGTGTACGCCAACTGCAGCGCCTCCTGGACGAGGCTAAGGCTCACAGCCAGGGTAGCGCCTCCTCCAAGCGTTATATCAACGATCTGGTGCAGATGGAGCGCTCGCAAGCGGAGCTAGAGGTGCGTCACCTCCGCGATGAGTTGGACCGCCAACACGAGCGTGTTCGAGAGCTGCAGCACGAGATGGCCAGGCGACTGGCCGAGGAGCGGGCCAGCGCTGAGAGGCGATACAACAGCCAAGTGGATCAACTGGGTGGCGATCTCAGTTGCCAGTGGGAGCAGGTGGCCAAGCTGCAGTTGGACTTGGAGCGCCAGAAACGCTACGAGACCGATCTTAAGCGGGACGTGGCCAGTCGCAATTCGCAGATTGAGGAGCTTAAGATGGAACTGAGAGCCAACAGGACGACCTTTTTGGCGGACATGGCGCAGGTGAATGCGGAGAAGCAGTCCCTGGAGCAGGACATCACCTCGCTGCGTCTCCAGCTGGACCGAGCTGCCAGGGAGACCAAGACGGAGGCAGCCCGCTTCACTGCCGAGATTAACTCACTGAGGCAGCGTCTGGATCGCGGAGATGCCGACCTGCTGCACTCGAAGAGGGAGGTCCTGAGGCTCAACGATGAGATAGCCAACCTGGAAAAGGAGGTGAGCCCATTGATACTTAATTTCTAGGCTATCCTTAGTCTAAGCACTTGCTTTAACTTCTTCCCTACTCAGCTGGCTTATGGAGAGCTAAAGAATGAGATACGACCCACCAAGAAGGACCTGGACAAGCGAATCTCAGAGATGCAGGATAAGCATGGTATGTACTATTATAAGAATTCTTCATCTATCTTCTTCACCTGTCACTGTCTCTGTCCTATCTATAAACTCTGGTTAAGCTATTGATGCTCATATTGTGTCTCTGCGTGCGTTCTAATATAATTTTGAAAATAAATTCACAAGATTATCCCTAAAAATTCGAACTGAAAATCACCTACAGAAAAGTGTTCAATAGTTTATCCATGAGTTTTGTTCTGTAGCGCGTTGCATTTAATCTCTTTATCAAATATACTATATTCATCATATAACTAAACCGATCCAATGTCTGTTTGTAGCGGGAACGGTAAATGAGCTTGAGGAAATGATAACATCTCAGAAGCAACTCATGGATAAACTGACGAGCGAGTGCAAGACCCTAACGGGCAAATTAGAGGATACGACCTACAAGCACAAGTAATTATGATCATAATAAGTACCATTAGCTAATTGCCACTGAGAAACTGCAATTATGGGTAGTCGGTTAGCCAGCTGCCTCTTGATTCTGATGGCAAAAATAATTGCAGTTTCATTTAGTTTAATTCGCAAAACACCTCTAATTTTATAATAAACACCCCCTTAGAATGGTATGTGAAATGTTTAATTGAAATTCTGTGTTGTGTTATTGAGATATGGAAAGTCCACCGCACTGCGCAATATGAAATTCAAGGCTTAAACTAAAGTTATTCCCACCAGTTTTCCGACACCAATTTTTCCTTTTCCGAGATTCGTTCCACACCAAAAGCAAAATGCAAAATGCAAAAAAAACCAAAGACCTAGCTTGAGACTGGATTAACACGCTGTACTTGTACTTCTTCAAACCTTTCTTTTGCTGCCCGCCTGCAATGCAATTGCAATTTTTCGTGGTAATTAGAACCAATTTGCGATCTTGCGATGCCAGCAGCAGAAACAGCAACAATAACTATGGCAAGCGAGCCTTTGACAGCCACAACAACAGCAATATCAACCTCTACAACAGCAATAAAAGAAAGCGCAAACGAGTTCACTTTGCTGCCTGACTTGGAAATACCCGAATTCATTAGGCCAGCTGCCGGCGAAGTTGCTGCTGCAGTCGTTACTAGCGACGAGATCCTGCAGAACATAATCAGGAGCAACGAGCGCCTGGCCAAGGAGCTGGCCAAGATGCCGCCTCTGCCGAAACTCTCCAGCTACAAGAAGCCCAAGGGCAGAGCGGAGACACCAGCAGCAGCAGCAGCAGCATCATCTGCAACAGCAGCATCATCAGCAACAACAGCGGCAACATCGAAATCCAAATGCTTTTGCCCCAGTTTTATGCGGCACAGACACGAGCATGAGCCACGCAGACGCAGCAGTGGCAGCAACAGCGAAGCTAATGCAGCATGTTGCCGAAGTCGCAACAGCAGCAGCAGGCAATCTGCAGCAGCAACATCAGTAGCAGCAGCCAACAAATCGCGTACACAAACCACTCACAGCCAGAGCATGCATTGTCACGGGCACGAGTTCACCCTAGAAACGCACCACACGCAGCACTCGCCACAGAAACAACACCAGCGCACCACCGAAACCGACTACAGGCAGCTGCAGCCACAGGAGCCACAGCTGCATCCAGGAAGCTGCTGCCATCCCTGCAAAACGGAGCCGTTGCCTTGGCTGCAACAGCATCTTGTTTTGAATCAGACCCTCAGCAGTGCCACCGCCTGCCAGGCCACGTGTCAAGCCCAGCACTTGACGGTGGACGCTGGCAGTATGGCGGGAGCCACCAAGGCCGAAGCACCATCGATCTGTAGAGGTCCCGGCAGCAATGCCCTGAATGCCAGCATCAAGCCCAAGTTATACTTTGAGCAGCTGCTGCAGCGGGATGGATACGGCTGCCACAAAAAGCCACGACCTCCGGTCAAAGTGGACGTCAATGTGCGACTGGTGCCCAAGCAGCCCAAGCCTAAGGCCTCGCGCGCCCTGAATGAGACGTTCGTAAAAGAGGTGGATGCAGTGGCTCAGGCCCTGAACGAGACATTCGTCAAGGAGGCGACATCGCCGGAGTTATTGGCTCACATCGATGAGCAGCTGGCGGAGCTGGAAAACGTTCGGGAACGAGAGCAACAGGAGGCCGAAGAGGATGCCGAGGAGCAGGAGCAGGCCACGAAGCTTTGATAGTGTTTTTTTCTAGTCCACTAAAAATAGTCTTAAGTTTAAGGTATATAATCCCTTTTTAGGGCTTGCTTAAGTTGATTTATGAAAACTAATTGCAAGATTTTTCACCAGCACATAAAAGAAGCTTTTCTTTTTCGGGAAAAATTTAGGTTATGTCCTAAGAGGGGGTGAAATATATTATTTTAATTTAATATTGATCATAGAGACATTTATAAAACGAAGTTCATTTCGAAGGTATTTAAAACTGTTGTTTAATTATATTTATATTTCTTTCTATTAAGTTAAAATATTCATTAAGGTTTGTTTTAAATAATTTATAGAATATGATCAACATTAATTTATTTTCAAAAAGGATATGCTCTACTGAGGGTATATTGTCTTCTAATTTAAATTTAGAATTTATTTTAATAATATTTATTTATCTTGCTTTTGTCGAACTCCCAGCCAGGAGAAGCAGCAGCTGCGTGCTACAAACGAGCAGCTGATGTCACGCCTCAGACAGCTCTGGGCCAAGTTCAAGTCACAGTTGCCAGTGCACCAGGGATCCCCGGAGCCTAGCTCCGAGGCCAGGCACCCACTAGATGCACCGACGGTAAGGATTTGAAACAGAAATTAACTAATATGAGTGTTTTCCTTCTTCTTTCTTCCCTCTACTTTTTTCCTATCTTTCTATATTCTCTCCTTACTCTGTCTCCAACTCCTTAATATCTTTCACTTTAAAGAGAGGAAATATCCGCTTTACAGTCGAATCTAGAGTATCTGTCCAATCGCATGTTGAGTAATGAGGAGCATATGAGTAAATTAGATACCTCACCACATGATTATACTAGCTTAGTTCCCGGAAAAGGTAAAGATAGAGTCCTGTGAGTCAGGACACCGAAGAAAATTAGAGAAGAATTCTATTCCAATAGGAATTTAAATCTGGGTTTTTAAAATAAAGTCCTTAGATATGAATTCCATTTGAGGTAGTATATGTATCTTGTTTTCGGTGGCATTATGCCAAAGATAGCACTGCCCATACAGACACCTTCAATGGTACAAGACTTAACCCGATTTCATCACTCCATCAGAGCCCGAAGCCCAAGTCGAGGATGCGGCCGATGAGCCCGGAAATGAACAGATCGCGAACCCAATACCGATACCGAGTCAAATCTAGATTCATAGACACTATCCACTTTCACACTTTTAGCATGTGATTGGCGCCACTCTAATCAAAATTCTTGTACTCACACAGCCGCTTACGACTACCAGGCAGCGACATATGGCACCACAATCGAACCCATACAAAGCACCCCACAACCACACAACAGCGCCGACGATGACTACACGGTCGGATCAGGATCAGGATCGGGAGCAGGATCGGGCAGCGGAGCGGGAGCCGGAGCTGGAACAGCAGCTGGGGCCGGAGCCAGTGCTTCAGCAGCAGCAACAGCTGCAGCCAGCATTACTGCGGGAGCAGTTGCTGCAGCTGCAGCGGCAACAGGCCGCAAGAGCAGCCTCAGCAACGGCAAGGGCCTGCTCTCCGACTATGGACTCCACGATAACGATGACGAGAATCTCAAAGACAACCTTGGCCTGGGCGAGAAGCAGCAACAGCAACAGCAGCAGCAGCAGGAGCAGGAACGGCAACGGGAACGGGAGGAGCGCGACCGGGAGCTGCAGCAACTACGTGAGCAGCGGGAGAAGCGCGAAAGGGAGCGCGAACGGGAGCGGGAACGGGAACAGGCCGAGCAGCAGCAGCAGGCGGAGCAGCAGCCAGCTCCAGCACTGGCCGAGAGCAGCATCGCCAACGCCGGCAGCGCCAACCTGGCCGCCTACAACACCGACTACAGTGCCTACGACCAGCAGCAGTACGAGGCCGGAGCCTACGATCCCAATGCCTATGCCCAGCAGCAGTACGAGGGGCAGCAGTATGACTATGGCGATGCCGCTGGAGCCTACGACTATGGAGCAGCTGACTATGGGCAGTCTGGATACCAGTATGACGCCTCGCCGGCAACCACCGCTGCCGTTCAGCCTCAGTCCCAGCCGCAGCAGTACCAGGCGCCAGTTGCCCCCCAGCGAGTGGCCACGGACTACAACAGATCGCCACCGCCGCTGGCAACGGCGACAGCGGGCATCACGTCCCCGCCAGGCACAGCCACTGGATCAGCAGGAGGAGCAGCAGGAGCAGGTGCCGGGTCGGGAGCAGCAACAGCAGTACAACCAACATCTGCCGGAGCGAGCCGACCACAACCGCGCCCGAGCAGCGGAGCTTTGGGGTCAGCAGCTACTTCTGGAGCAGTCGCCGGCGGAAAATCCACTCTGCCACAACAGTCTGCCCCGACAACCGCCGGCAAGAAGTAGCTGGAGTCCCGATTGCGAGGACCAGCTTCCCCTGGAGTGCTCGATCAGCAGTCCCAGCCTAATGCGCTCCTCCAACGATGAGTCCTGCTCAGAGCTGGCCGATCTCAGCGAGACATATCTGGTCCTGCCCGACATAGGCTCCGAGGAGAGCATATCTCCGGCCCATACCACCATAATAACGGCGAGGAGGTCGAGTGCTCCGGCCGTGATCCAGCAGGAGGAAGCAATCAACGAAACTGTCATCATCGAGCGCCATTTAGATGCCCACGGATAGGGATCAGCACCGAGTTCTCCAGCAAACAGTTTCTTCAGTCAACATACGTACTTCTACTCATGTGTTCCATGATAAAACAATAAAGGACATTCATGTTTTTTAACTAATAAAAAAATTCGAAATTAAAATTCAAGCTGGAAATTGTTTTTCATGGAATATCTTTAAAAGGAGAAATATCTGGGCTTTACTAAGAATTGTTATTTATTAAATATTAAATATAAAAACAAATTTAAGTTGAGTTTTCCCTAGGATATGAGGATAGATGAACTCACTCATGGAACTAAGTAATGCATAAATAATTAAAGGACTATCTCCTTGTCTCCTGTCTCCTTGTGATTGCATAATAGTCAAACGTCATAATCACTTAAACTTGGCAAACACTTTCGCAATAGTTGACTTTTCCACTCGCTTAATTTCCGCCAGTAATAACTATTAATGTTGGAACTAATAAACAACTCCATGATGTAGGGCCACGCAACGCTGTCAAAACAACTCGAACGATAGGCGGCAAGGACATCCTGGCGGACATTCTTCATAGCCTGACTGACGGGCTCGTCAATTGCCAGCGACAACCAGGCCAGGCATACTCATAAAGTGCCGAAATAAAATGAACTTGACTTTGACTTTGGAGCTTTGCGTTTTGGGCCTTGCGTTTCCGATGAATGTAACTAGTTTTATTGAGTTTACGGAGTGGGATGGATGATTTAGGAGCCGTCGGGATAAGCGGTGGCTATCAGGCGCATCCCATTCCAATTCCATTCGTGTGAGACTATGGTGGCATGCGCTCGGCCCAGCTGAATGTGACAGAATGGGGTGGTCAGGAAGCAGGCGGTGTACAGGCTCAGCTCCAGCTCCGGCGAGGTGCCCACAAAGAAGCCGTTGACCGGCTTTCGAATGTTGTGGAACGTGTGCCGCAGGCTAAGCAGCATTTGGTTTTTCTAAAAGAGATTTCAAAAGAGAGAATTTAGTTTGGTTTTTATTAACCACCTAGAACTAACCTTTCCCATTTCCTGGTGGCTCAGCCAGCCCTTATAGTCCACATTGCCTCGCTGCTCCTGGTCGGCAAAGTAAAGCCAGTTGTGCAGCCCCAGGACCTTCTGATCCCGAAGCTCGGCCATGAAGACATGCTCGAAGCTGGAGCTGCCCACTATGCCGCGTCCCCGGGAATAGGGTGTAAACCAGAGTTCCTGCAGCAGGCGCAGCTGGTCGTCATATTCAGTGCTCACAATATCTAGAGGAACACCATGAGGAGCATAAGTTCAGAGTTCAATTTCAACTGAGCTCACTTACCTTTCTTTACCAAATATCGCATGGTCAGCTTCATAACGCGGGTGTTCATTACCGCCCTGAGAAAATCATGCTGCTCCTGCAGATGCTCCGGCGTAGAGACCTCAGCCACAGCCACATCCAGCTCGTAGTTATCGAAGAGACGCATGAGAAGGGCTGCCGTGGAGTTGGCATCTCTGGTAAGCAGATCTTGATGTAATTCAAAGAGACTGAAATAAATTGAATTAAATGATCATGGATTATTAACCGTAACCTTGAGTACACTCACTTCTTTGGGGCCCGGTCATCGTGGGCACCGGGTGTGGTCTGCCCCTGGAGATTCACCTTGTAGAGATATGGACTAACCTCGGTCTCTTCCGCGTAGAGATTCTTGGAGAGGGTCAAGACATCGTCGGGCGTTCTGGGCAGCGGTTTGCTGTGGAAGTACTCTAAGAGACAAGACCAGAAGACATTCATTTGGCTACCGGTTCTCTTTGGCAAGAGAGCAAGTGCTCACCGTAGAAATGCCAACTCAAGATGCCGATGGTGATCAGCAGGCCAACGATTACGAATCTCTTCAGCTTCTGGCATTTGTCGCTGTCGATGTTGCTGCTGTTATTGTTGTTTGCTGTTTGCTGCTGCTGCACTGCGTCCATGGTGGAGTAATCTAATTATTCAATGGCAATTGGGCAAACATTTGTTTTGGGCTGTTTATCTTGGCCAGAACCTCGGCACACTCTCTCCTCTCCGGTGCCGATCGTTATACAACAGTTTATTCCGAACGCTTTCGCGGCCAAGTGCCCACTGACTGGACTGCTCCCAACTTGGATCCAAAACGTGAGCATGTGAGCTTGAGAGCATGAGAGCATGTGGATAAAACTCGGGCATTCCCGCTCTCTTGGGGATCATCTGCTGTTTGTTTTTAGCCGTTTGCTTCGCCAGCAGTGTGTTGTTTTTGCCGTCCAGGAGCGGACTCATGGCCCTTCCGTGTGTTTTGTGTGTATATTTGCTAAAGCCAAAGTTTCAACAAATAAAATTATATATTATAACATATGGCGCACTCGGTATATAGCCCATTTTCCAGTTAAAGAGAGTTACAGAGAGACTGGGTGAGCTTTAGTTTTAGGCTTGCGTGTGAATACATTAATGTATGACTTCATTATTATTTCTATTATATTTTACAGAGTCGTGTGAAATTATACTGCAGTTGAGGCTAAAGCCTCAACACATTAAAATAAGCTTGGTTTCAGGTTTTTCTACCCAAAAAAATTAAATTACCAGAATTTATTACCTTGCGGAGTATTTATAAATATATATATTTTAGACCAGCATCAACAAGGAAACTGTTTTATAAATATAGATTTATGAAATGTAAATATTTTATATCTTCTAGAAGGCATAAGATGCAGAATAGGTTACTATGTATCAGCAAACATCAGCATTCGGCAGGTGGCAAGCCCTTCTACCTATTATTTATTAATAATTCGCCACAACGTGACTAGAATAAGTCAGTTAAGCACACTATGGCAAATAATTTAATCACGCAATTATCAATTTGTTTGTTTGACCAAATATCGCGTCATTTGTATTGCCGTCTCGACGGCAATATAATTACCCCCAAATGGGGTCTAAACAATGGTCCGACGCGCAAAAAAGCAACCAACAGGAAGCTGTGACGTGACAAGAAACACTATTAACAAGTAGATTTTTATACAAAATGTTGCATAATTGAACAATTAAAGAATAAGTGTGAAAGCTAGATTTGTCAACGAATTTAATTTGTATGGTAATGTTTAATTTATATAAAATTTATGCTAAGTTACAGGCTTTTTAATTTCCAATAGAATTTTCTACAATTTAATAAAATATAAATTATAGAAGAAACAACCATTTATTACCTAATGACATGGCGTTTATTTTTGTGGCTGCAACATGCAAAACTTTAATTATCGTTAAAGTAGCCTCAAAGAAAAGGCAAACAACAAATGGCTTGACACGAAAATATATAATAATTGACACAGGTAACAAATTGTCGCTTGTTTGTGAATTATTTAATTGTTTTGTCTTAATTTTTATTAGCATTCAAGGCACCCTGTAAAGGAAATCTTCTATATTGTCAACACAAAAAAGTCTGTTTGAAATATATGAACAATTAGCTTGTGTTAGAAAGCAAATTTGTATTTCATGTTTGATTTTCCTAAGCGGTGATTATTGTTTGCTTTTATACGCTAATCATTTGATTTTCACTTGAGGTTACTGTGTATTTTTTTTAGAGAATGCCTTCAGAGTAAATCTAAATAAAGTCGCAATAAAAATTATAAATCATGAAAACATCTAGTAATGCTTCAAAATGTTCCATCGATTATGACATAGACCAACGAAATATTAAGAGAGATAATCTTTAATCTTTCTTCTAGAATCTGTAGAAGTAATGACGAAACTATAGAGAAAGATGGGGCTGAAATGAAATCAGTTTTCCAACAATAAATATTTAAGCTGCATCTATAAAAGATTCACAGATAAGCATATAAATATGATTTTATTTAGTATTTCAAAAGGCACACAGTTCGAGTTACAGCTTTACTATATGACTTCTATATCTCGAAACACTTTGGGAACCTGTTCTTCTTTCGTTCCACCAACGTCTGGGAGCCTCGATCAGCCCCAGGGCTCAGAGCGCGTGTTCGTTCCATTGATTAGTGCATTAATTATGTTTTAAAGTGTCCCCCAAACATTCTCACGCAATATTCCCCTCTGCTGTAGAAATAGCCAAGACCATGTCTTTGTTTACTTTCACCCAAGCCGACCCCAAGACCCCTCATCTATCGGAGTGCCTCGGTTTCGTCTTCATAGATAGTAGTAACCGATGATTACCAGTTCGGGAACTTTTGCCTACAAAGGCGTCGCTTGGTGGCTGCGTTATGTCACCGCCGCCATTCGGGAATCTTTTATAAGGCCCCCGCGGGTCAGACATTCTGTTCAGTTTGAATTTTAACGGCGTCGTGTGCAGTTGCTCGACATTCTAATCGGAACGAACCCGTGAGTGTCAATTGAAATCTAGTGTTCCATCGTATTCCTAGATGCAAATATTTTTAATTGGGCTGATTACACTCCCCAATTGTCAGTCCCAATGAGTGGACAATAAACAATTACTGTGGTATTGTGTGGTGTGATATTTGAATCGGCTTTGTTTGTTTATTTGCTATATGCTTCCCGGGTGTTATTGGGTATCAAATGGTGGGGTCTGTTCAGTTAGTGATAGTGAATTGAAAAAGTTATAAAAATAGTAGAGGGCATCGACTATACAATTGATAAGGTAAAGCTTACTTTTTTGTCAGGCATTGTGAGAGTATTTGGCTTAATCGCTTTCTTTGATAATAGATACTGAGCATTTTTCTATTTAATTGAAAAGCAATCAGAAAAAATATAAATAAATTGTTTGTGTTAGGGAATTAGGGATTAGTGACACAAAAATAAGTACTCTTAAAAACAAGCAAAGAAAATAATAAGTTCGTCTATTTAAATTAATAAAATGGGTAATGTTTTTAGTTATATTTTCTGAAGGTAAAAAAAGATTCATTAAAAAAATTTGTATTTTATTTTAGCCCTTAAATATGTTAAATTATTAATATATTTTTAAATAATTCATTAAATAATACAATCCAGAACTCTACTGACTTAAAGAAAACACAAAAATGTGGTGAAAGGCAAGGATCAGGGATATCTTTAAACTTCTTTCAGTTGAATCTATGACATTTTCGAATTTTTAAGATATAAAAGATACAAGATAAGTGATGAAAAATGATTATTTTTTGCAAACACATAAATAATAATTCATGTTAGTTTAAATTAGTGAATTTTTGTGAAAGGTTTCATAATTAAATTACCACTTTTGACAGGTTTGCTACTTTTTTGTAACCTTTTGTTAGATTTATTTTATTTTGAATAAAACAGATACGTAAGCTTTAGCTTTCCGCCACTTTTAGCTTCAGTTTCAGCTTCTGGGAGAGAACTTTGACAAAGCCTGCTTTAGACTGTTCTCTTTTTAAAACTTTGGAAGGTCTACAGGTGGCATTTTGGCCCATACGGACTTGGGCCTGCTGGACTTCTAGGTGCAACCGAATATGGCACATATTATTAGATGGGTATGCCTTTTAGGTAATGCATTCACAGGTGTGTGCTTTGCTTGAGCGGAATGTCAATTAAGAGGACAGGTGGCACACCCCCTAGGCTACGCCTCTGTAGGGGCTCACTTTATCTCTCGTTTTCTGGCAGCTTTTGCTCAATGTGGTTTTGGCGGGCACTTAAAATCGTTGTCGTTCTCTCCATTTCTTTGCCGGCAAGTAGAACACTATACGCTCTTTGGCTCAGACTGAAAACCAATTTTTCGACCTCGCTCAAGTTGCAACTAGGAAGCGTTCATTGTAACAGAATTCGCTCGCAGCTGTTAACTAACATAAAGATACATGAGCATGAGATACATGAGCTTGAGATACATTAGCATGAGGCATGACCAACAGGGGGCGTATTTAGGGTAAAGAAAGAATTTTTAAAGAAGGCATGCAATATAATCAGCATTTTTATTTTTGAGCCTTTTTGTCTTTTTTATTTTAAATGTTACTCAATCTTTACTGTCAATGCAAATAGTTTTTTCAAATAAATTAAATTATCAAAATGTAAAAGCATTCACAGCTCTCTTTGACTAGACAACGCGGGCCACCTATTATTCAGAAAATCTGTTAGATATAAAAATCTAACAGAATGCGCTCTGAGAATGATAAACCGAGTAAAGAATTTAAGCTTTATTTTTGTGAGAGCCAACAACTTCTATTCTGAGACCGAAAGACCGACCGAGTGTAAACGCAACATATACTTTCAGTCCCGATTTTTGGTCGTCGGTCTCCGGGCGTAAAAACTAGCCAGAAAAAATATATAAAAAAAGAAAATTGTAAACAAATACAGCAGCGGTTCAAATTAATTGTTTATTTGCATCTTAAATATTTTTGAAAAGTGCGGATCTTCAGTCCCGATTTTTTAATATTTTGTGTTTGAAACAAAATCGCATAAAAAAGAGAATAATAGTAAACAAAATCTAGCAAAAGCGGGACCAGGAAATAAAACATAAATAAATAGAATAACAAAAGTGCGAGCAACAATTGAACGATAGTGGAACGCTAGCGGAATTATGAAAGAATTGGGTGAATAAAAAAGCATACGGCAAAGGCAAACGCAAACGAACTGTAAATACGCGTTGCGTTTATCTATCTTCCGCATCTGCCGCGCTCAACAGGCAACAGCTGATTAACGCTCTTTCCGTGCGTTTCCCCCTCCTCAACCTCACTCAACCTTACGTTCATATATATTTATATATATTTAAATTCCATCGGTCCACAGGCGATATCCGCTGTGTAAACCATAAAAAAGGCGCACAGTGGCGGACTTGAAATTTATGGATTTCTGTGGTGTCCTTGCAAACAAGTGTCGCCTCTGGCAAGCAGTAGCAGCAGCAGTAGCAGATTGTTATTGTTGTTGTTGTTTGTGATTACCATTTGTTGTTGTTGTGACAGTCATTATCCTTAATGTCCTGTGATGAGCACCATGAATGTGCATCCGTGTGTATGTTCGAGTGTTTGACTGTGGGAATCCTGGCATTCGCAGGCTGCGGCTTTAAAACAATTTAAAGGACTCTTAAGTGTATAATTTATTATTCAAATCGACTTTGTTTTGAGTATATAAAGATTTAAATTGCCATTAAAGTAAGCAGTAATCATTAGGAGTTTTTAAATATTAAAACTAGCTTCCTTTTTTTGCTACGGATTTCCTTCAAAAACAAATCGTTGGAGGGGTTTCTGATCCTGAAAAGTGTTCTTTATTTTTTAAAGAAACATGGTTTTTGTGGCAATTATCACTTAAATTGACTTGAAATATCATAAACTAGTCTTATCAAATGTTTTAAGATTCTGGAAAAGATCAATTTAATTTAGTTGAGCACTACAAAATATTTAAAGGCTCTCATCTTTATCTATAAATTACATTTACAACTAATATAAATAATATTATAAATTGTTTTTCCATCCTTTTTAGGCTTTTAATAGCCTGAATTAGTTTTTCACAAACTCAAGTTTTCTAGTTGGCTAAATTTCATCTAAAACAATATCCCTCTTTTGTTTTTGCTAAGCCTGAGCCAAATCAGATTTCAATGCTCTTAATTTCTCTATATGGAATTCGTTACGCCGCC
Organism: Drosophila birchii; assembly: GCA_035046345.1. Taxonomy (NCBI): domain Eukaryota; kingdom Metazoa; phylum Arthropoda; class Insecta; order Diptera; family Drosophilidae; genus Drosophila; species Drosophila birchii. Next base: position 10,924,549 of record JAWNOA010000064.1, read on the forward strand.
ATGAACTTTTCAGCCATTGAACACTGTTTTTTAAGTGGTTATAGCCACGCTCATATTTCAAGAGTTCACAGCACTTCTCATCCTGGCACTTGGCAACCGACAGAATGTTGTTTTTGAGTTCCATAAAATAAATACACAGATCGCGGGGTAAAGCGTGAGGGGCGGAAATTGCAACCGAATCCATAGCGACACTTGAGTGGCAGCATCACAAAACAAATATACAGGTACACTCTCCTCCACACAGGCATAGAAGCAGTCCTCCTGTACAAGGCACTTTGGCAACACCTGACCTGCCTGCCTGACTGACTGACTGCCTTCCGGCGCACCGTTCACACTTGTCCCTTCAACCGAACTGCCTGCCCAGCCACCCACCGCCCTACGCCCCTTTCGGCTGGCTGTCTAGTAGCTGTCCATCAAGTTTTCCTTAATTTAATTAAGCGCTCAATGTCCTTACTGGCAACACTCTGTCGCACACACACACTCACAAGTCGGGCAGAGGGAAAAAGGTTGTTAAATAAAATGCAACATAATTGTTTCTTCAAATCAGAGTCATTGAGCTAAATATTATTAATTAATATATAAATTGTATTTTCCTTAAAATATAAAAAATATGTAATTCCATTTTAAAGTTTTAAGAATATTCCTATTTAATTTAGTGTCAAGTTTTCTGCCAGTGAACAGATACAAGGCAACGCTTGATTTGTGGCTGCCTTTTTTCACTCTTGACTGCAGCAGGCTCTCACACACAGCCATACACCACACACACACACAGGGAAACACAGCACTTATACACTTACAGGCCGAGACTTCAAACCGCAAAAGCCACAGGCCATTTGGGCACGAAGGATATTACAGGACTCACACACAGGCAAGACCGTCCCGACCACAGAACAAGTTCACATAGTGCCGGCAGGGCATTGCTGTTGCCCCCCCGAGAGAGGGGGGGGGGTCTTGTAGACAAGGTTACTGGAGAGATGGCACATTTTTTATAGTGCTCATAGTGGGATCTCTGCCTGCACTGCCCGCCACCCGCCGCCCACTTTCCATGCTCGATTTTTACCGCAACGAAAGGCAACAATAACATGGCGGCCACCTGCTGCGGCTGCACTTGAGTCCATTTTCCTGGAATATCTGCCTGTTTATTACCCGTCGCCTCCACCCTCCCCCCTTTGCTCCATTTGTTTGTATACCGACCGACTGTCTCTCTGTTTGTCAGTTTGTAAATTTTTAATAAGTTTTGTGGGTTTGCTTCTTTTTGTTATATTTGCCGAGAATACTTTGCTTTGGCCTGACTTTGCTGTCTTTGCTTTTTCCCTCCTTGGAAATGCTTCTACTGTCAGTGGAGGGGAAGGGGAAGACTTAAGACAGAAAAGCTAAATGCAAAAATTCCACTTTATTTATTATTCATCAAATTCCGTTGCCTAAATGGGCATTTTCCTGTGGTCTCATAAATATTTATTTTCCACATTTTTGGATTGGCAATTTAACTTTTTTGCTTTTTGTATTGTCATAAATATTTATTTATTTTTCATTTTTAGAATGATGTGCGTTTAATTTGTTTATTAAAAATAATTTGTGGTTCATTTCATATTTGAATTTGCTACATTATCATGATTTTTTGGCACATTTCTGTGCGCTCTGTTTACATTTCCGCTTTTTGTGCAGAGAATTCTCCCGCACTCTGTCATTCTCAATGCCTTTCCCAATCTCTGTATTTCTCTGGGTGAGCACAGACGGGGGGCATTGTAGTTTTTTCCAGCATATAGCAGCCGCAGGGAGTCGGGGAATGGGCAGGCTGGGTCAGCTAATGAACTCGAGAGCAGACCATGCTGGCTGAGATGTGACTAGAGGTGGTCATTGCATAAGCTAATATGTCGATATAATATGATGTAATGATAAAAATAATTCTATTTTAAATATTAGTCAAGATAAAGCATAGTTTACAGACCTTCAGAAGAACTCTTCAGGAATTTTTGTTGTTTTTTATATTTTAAAAAATATTACAAGGAATAAGTACGAGATTTTAGCATGCTTCTGATTCTGAAATTCCTTTTTAAAATGTCCTTTACATGCTTTAAGCCTTTAATATTAATCGCAAATTACACTGCCATCGCCAGAACATGATTGATGTTTAAAATTTTATGAGTAATTGGGGTTTGGGGGGTATGCGGTGTATTGGGTTTTAGCTTTGGCTTAACTGACAGACGTTAATTTGCGCTTGGATATAACGATAATGATGATGATGATGATGTGGATGATGAAGATTTTATTTTTGCTATTTGCCGCTCGATGGCGAAGGCATTGACTTTTAGCACGTGCTGTGCGCACATTTATATAAGCCACTGTTTTAGTCTGTTGTTTTGATTTCGTTTCTGCCCGCCCCGCAACATTGTAAAACTGTCAATTTCAATTACAAAAGAGAGGACGACCGAAATTGACTTAATTCTATTTTCAATTTTTTCCCATCCACATTTTCAGCCTGAAAGCCGCGTCGAACTTTAAGAGAGAGTTAAAGAGTGAAAACTGAGGAAAACGAAGCGCAACCATGAACAGCGATGAGGTGCAATTGATCAAAAAGACCTGGGAGATTCCCGTGGCAACACCCACAGATTCTGGAGCGGCGATACTGACGCAGTTCTTCAACCTCTATCCGTCCAACTTGGAGAAGTTCCCCTTTCGTGATGTTCCCCTAGAGGAGCTGCCCGTAAGTTGGATTAAATATTGTTATTTAGCCAGTTTGGAGATTGATTTTTGCATGAATTTTCTTCTTTTAGGGAAATGCACGCTTTAGGGCGCATGCTGGCAGAATCATCCGAGTGTTTGATGAGTCCATCCAGGTTCTTGGGCAGGATGGCGATCTCGAGAAACTGGATGAGATCTGGACCAAGGTGGCGGTCAGTCACATACCGCGTACCATTACCAAGGAGTCGTACAATGTAAGCCTTAGTTTAAAAATATTTTATTAAATCAATGATAACAATATTATTATTGCCCAATTGACAGCAACTGAAAGGCGTGATCCTGGATGTCTTGACCGCGGCCTGCAGTCTGGACGAGAGCCAAGCGGCCACGTGGGCCAAGCTGGTGAACCATGTCTACGACATCATCTTCAAGGCGATCGACGACGATGGCAACGCCAAGTAGAGGAGGAGGCACCTACAGCGGATGCTACTGATGCCGGCGGTGGCACATGCAACACATGAACAGCTTATGTAGTTCTAAGTAATTGATAAATGTTAGCTATTCTCGTTTTGTAATAATGAATGCGAATGTCCAAAAACCGAAAACCTAAAAACAAACACCCAAAACGTATGTCTACGTAGAGCTATTCACACACAACAAAACACACCCACACCCGCACTTGCATTGCTCTGTAAAGCTTTAACCCATTGTCAGCCTTAAGCACTTGATAACAAACGGAATAAATGAAATCAGCAAGAGAGAAATAATGTCACTTTTTAAATAAAATTCATTTAATAAATTATTTATACTTGATTTGTTTTTATTTTCACATATGAGAAGTAAAAGGTTTTTTATATATTTATAATTTTATTAAAAAAGCTAAGATTTTTATGAATGTCTTCTAAAATTCCATGTAAGTTGTTTAAGGAATTGATTTAGCATCCATCAGTCTGCAGCTTAATTGTATTTATTTTTTATATATTTTTTTTTATATCCCTTTTAATCCCTATATCACTTTACTTTCTGTTCAAATTGTTTTCCAGTTGTTGCGGCTCTCCACTTTTTTGTTTTGCAAATCCACATAAAATCATAATTACAATAATTGCTCACTCGTTCATAAATAGGACAACGGGAAAAGCATTTAAGCTCACTTGAAAACCATTTCCGCTCCTCCTGATTTTTTTTCCAGTCGCAACTCGCACTAAAAGTTGGGCAAACAATGGCAAACATCGCTCAGCGGCTTGCTGCCACCCTGAAAATGCTATTAATTTCTCCACACTTAAGAGCACAAAAGGGGAAAAGCGACGCAAAATGCTGGAAAAGCAGCTGCTGCTGTTTTTAGCCGAGATGCGTGTCCTGGCAAACAATATGGGGCGTATGAGCAATGCGCACATGATGACATTGCGTATACGCCATGAATGTCCAAATGAAAAAGCGCATTAAGGACGCCGCAAAGTGTTAGAAAATTACGAAAACGGTGGAAAAGCGGTTAAATTGTTTGATTTTAAAATTGCTTCAATTGAAAATAGTTCAGTTGATGAAAATGAAGCAAAATCAGAAAATGCCTAGTAACATAACTAGCTAAGAATTTTATTCAACATGAAAATACTTACAAGGCAAGCAATAAACACATCTTAAAATGATTTATTTGCTTGATAAAATGAATTTATTGAGCGAAATGATAGGTTTTATTAGTTACATTCGTACTTGGACTTTCAGGAAATTATTCATCATGCAATCTGAACTTTATCCTTTGAAGAGCAACATTGAATTCCTTCTTGGTGGATGCTGATATTTGTTGAATTTGTAGCAGCATTGTGATCCTTCCTTTTTGGTTTTACCCCTGTAAATATTGTAGCTCTGCCGGAACACGGGTATATTCTTATAGACCTCATCGACGAAAGGCATAGCGGAAGCTTAAAATAAATTCCATTAAAATTCTCCCTGTCCCGCCTTAGAGCTTCTGTAAACCCGCTAATTGTGGGCGTTTCTTGGCGGATACTTCCAGGTCGTTGGCCAATTGACTGCGTCTCTGGATAACAGACCCCGCTGACCTAACAGCTCTGTTAGGGTCCGCCTGTTATCGCCAGAGGTTCTTATCACACAACATCGGGTATTGGTGAGTTTCGGCGGGGCTGTGTGCGTGCTGCATTGGTGAAACGCTCCGCAGAAACGCCGTGGCCGAGCTTTTCCATAGTTTGGCCAATAATGAAGAGCAAAAAATAACAAAGTGAACAGTTTACCAAAGCGACCGCCAATTTCAGTTCAATCCCGGCGACGCGCGCGTTCTATCGGTCGTGAAATTCACTTTAAAAGGCAATAAATTTTCGCGCGAAATATTTTTGTTTGGTTCTGCCAAAAATTATATTTTTCTGTACGGCTGAGTGTTCTCAATATATATTATATCTTGGGTGTTTTTAATTTCCCGCAAACTAGCCTGGTGAACACAAATGTGAATAAATTGGAAAAATCTAATATCTAAAAGCCAAAAATAGTTTAAAATCCCCACAAAGAGGGAGACGATTTTGTGATTGAAATCCTGAACGCTTGAAATTTTATTCCCGGACAAAGGCAAAGGTGAGCCAGCTTCATGGATACTCTCCTCTGGAGAAGCAGCTTGTACAAGGCATTCCGGACATTGACAAGTCCTTTAAACCTCTTACAAAACATGTTCCGGGCCAGAGGCTGCTGCTGCTCCGGATTATACCCCTCCACCCACCGGGAGTATTTCATGCAAATTTTTCATTCATTTTCTCACACCCAAGAGGAGGAGGAGGAGACCGATTCTCCTTCTTTGATAAAAGCAAATGATTGCAAAACATCACTTTTCTCCGGGGCAAATATCGCAAAGTTTCCTCCGCCTAGTTACGAAATTAAAATAAAATACCTAGACGCAAATTCCCATGGGGTTGGGTTGGGTTGAGCATGTGTGTGTGGGAAAGTTAGCAGGCGCCGAGAAAGGGGTTAGAGGAGCCGCCAAGTTGACTTTGTAGCGCACACGCCGCATTCTGTTATTATTGCATTTGCATAAATCATTGAGGCGGATTCTTTACTGCTTCGCCGGTTCGAGATTTCTGTGGCCACACCAATGAGGATTTCCTGCCCAGGGCAACTAGGATCCAACTTATAAATCCCCAATGGCATTAGCAGCTTTGAGGTGCAGCAATATTAAATTGTTTCTCCTGCGGTCATGCTTTAGCGAAAAATGCTCATTAAATCAGTGAATATTTTTCCTTCTTGTGGCCAGCAGCAGATTGCGGGTAGTTCAAAAATATAAATTATCCAGTTCCTTTTTACGCTCCTGCCGGCAACAAGCCATGCCTGGCATAAATTTAGAGCTACTCGCATGGAAGTGACACATCCGAGGTCGATGCTATTAAGTAGGCAGCATTAACTAAGGCAAACACCACGCTGCGTATACGTAATATCGTCAAAAAAAGGGGGCGAAACCTGCGAACACACCCCCGTCTGGCATATGCAGAGCTCTAGCCACACGATAACGTAAATATTCACTAATCAATTGGTAAGCCAATACCCAAGCAAACATCAGCATGTTCTCAACAAAGGGGTTAGGCAAAACTTTCCTTGCCGAATCAGCTTAAAATTGAATGAAAACCATAAAGTTTATTTTCCTGCCAAGTTCCCAGCAAGTTTGTCTTGCCACCGAAAGTGTTTTGATGTGCAGTGGTAAGGAGGAAAGTTTAGACACTAATCAGCATTTTGATATGAGAATGGGAAAACACAATACGAAGTGTCACTGCAAATTGCACATTTTGTGGCGCTAATTCCAAAAAAAAAATATTGCATCTATGGCTATGGATTAAAGCTTGTTAAATGCCCTGCCATGTGATGTCATTTTACTCCAGGCTCTTTAAACACCATCAAAATTAATTAAATCCATTTAAGCAGAGATTTAATTACGGTTCGTTAAACCGCAATCGAGCTGCACATCCCGTTCCCTCGACCATGGGGTCACTTGTAAAAGTGTTTGGCCAAGGCTTTGGGGTCAGAGTTAAGGACTTTGCTGCGGTGTCTAGACAATGAATAAAAACGGGGACAAAAGCATCAAGGGAATCCCACAAATCCCAGCCCAAAACTTTAATTATTTTCACCCCGTTTGCTTTTTTAAATTTAATTGAAATTAAGCCGGCATTAAAAATTCATAAATAATATATATTTAGCATTGTCAAAGCCCTTCGAATTATACCCGGGTGACAAATGGATATTTAAGTTTCCATGCAAATGGAGGAGATCTAAAACCGATTTATATATTTTCAAATAGGCTATGGGCCGATATTGCAGTAAGATATTGAAATTGGGGTTGGCAACTGTCTCGACTGATGTCCGTATGGATTCGCACGCCTTGCAGGGGCCAAAATATCGTGTGTTTATTATGGACTTTTCCGTAATCTTATCGAGCAGGGCAGGCAGACGACAGACGACAGAAGGCAGAAAAGGCGGCTTGATTGCACATTAAATATAAACAAATGCCTATAAATAGACAAAGAAAAGGCCCAATCGTAGACGGTTTGTCTTCTTGCTCATTTCAATTCGCACCGATCGAATCTATTTGCCAAAGGTTATATGGCCCCTATAAAAATAGTTGATATTGAACATAAAAAGTACGAAGTAGCAGCCGGGATTGAAGTGCGACAATTAATTGAGTGTTCTACTCCATGTACAAGTTTACATTTCATTATATTTGTACTTATGATTGGCATTGAGTAACTCTTGGTAAAAATAGAAATTGCATTCGATGACTGGCTAACTGGAAGGGTAAGTTTAAGTGGCAGAATAATATAGCCATAAATCGGAACTAAGCTGGTTAACAATGTTCAAGTAATAAAGAGAATGCGGGGAATTTTTATAGTACTGAAAGTATTTACACCACATTTCTTGGTTACTAAGATTCTTAGCTCTTTATTAGGAATTAACAATTAAATATTGCTAATATAATTAGCATTGGGTTAATTTTTCTTTAAAATTAGTTGCTTAGGAGTTATATTAATAAACAATTTGATGGGGAATTACCCCAAAAACGTACATATTTACTTTGATAAGTAATTGAAAAGATGCTCCCCTTTGAAATATATTTCACACTGCATACACAGTTTAGAGTTTCAGCCAAAAGGCATTTTCGTGGTCAACAAGTTTGTTTTGGCGGTTCTCGGTTACAGCAGGCATGCAAAACCCCAAAACCCTCGATTTAGATTTGTTTGCTTTACACATCGAGTGCTTGATAAAACGGAGGCAGACACAGAGGTAGGGGACTGAGACTGAGGAGCATGAATAAAGGTTCGGCAAATACGAGCACGGTCCGCCTCCATGTGTGTCTGGGTTCCTGAGTGCGGGGCTTAGCAGCGTCGACCGTCGACGGACTTACGGACAGGCTCCGGGAAAAAAACCAGTGGTGCCTATGGTGGTGGTGGCGGACATGATTGATTCGCCAGGCCCTCTCCAGCACTCCGGTCCCTACGGCTTTCGGGCGGCGCGATCTTAATCAGAAGGCTAAAAATAAACTGACGTTCGACTGAAGGCTGGCCCAGAAGCTGATAAGAGTCGCCGATGATGTCCATGCCAATTTGTTAATACATTTATTTGATTCGCCTTGAGTGGCGAGCGCTGAAAATATTGGCTTCGCTTCTATTTCTGGTCTTCTATATCAATGCAAATAGTGTGCTTCAGTATGATTGATGTTGCCACTGGTTCGGCCAATGAAATTAGTAACTCCTCCGATCCCCGGATCCCCGGAACCACCTATCCAGCGATCTACCAATCGCTACTATCGCTGGCAGGCACATGACCCACAGAGTGTTGATATCTCCCTGGCATTTGGCAGTCTGTTTTCTGTTTTCCGTTTTCTATTTTCTGTTTTTCTAGATTGTCACCGGCCATGTCGAGTGCCGCGGGCCAAGTGATGAATTCTTATTAATTGGCGACAGGTCCGATTGCCAGCGAATGTTCGATTGCAGCTGCTTGGTGTTTGCCCAGCGATTGGCCCGGCGGCTTCCCCGTTCCATCATCATCATCATCATATCATCTGGCCGGGGTTCCATTCGGGACTTTCCACCCGCAACCGAAGTTGGCCAATCTGCGTATACGCAATCTCAAGTTCAGCCTACACAGGTCGCTTTATCGGAAACCAGATAAAATGCTTATGCTCTTGTCTAGCACCGAATGAAATACGAAAATAGTTTACTGCCCGGTGGTCTTTTTTGACTATATCCGGAATGGGTTATTATATATGGGAGTATACTCTGAATAGGGATGGGTATGATTATGATTGGAATATAAATTGTATATAAATTCCGTAGTAAATTAGATCTTCAAATAACTTGAATTCTTATTATTTTACAATAATATTTTATTACTTCACATAATAACATTCTCTGCTTTTATTAATATAAACTCGTTAATGATAGCCAACAATTACTTTAAATGTTAAGTGATAGTTCTTAATTAAATCATTTGAAAAGTAAATGGGATTTCCCCAAAGGGAAATGGGATTTGGGATTCAACCAAAGTTAAACATTATATTTAACATATCAATTTAATTTCTATTAAAATATAAATCTCTCCCTTGATCGCTGGCATATTTCCTCTACCTTGAGATTTTTTTTTTATCGCCTTTCTAGTAAGTTCAAAGTTCACACCATTAAGAGCAGCTCTGACAGCAAACCGCATGAGTAACTGAAAGAACTCTCGGCGATACACAACCATCACACGTTTGCCGCTTGTCACGATTAGATTATTAATCGCCAAACGACTAACTAGACATGGCAGCATGTTGACTACCATTTGACATGTTTTTGTTTTTATTGTTTTAATGTCGAAGTTTTCGCTTGTTTTTCGGTCGGTTTGCCACCTTAATGACGTTTCAGTAGATTGCCGCCGGAACTGTTGTGACGCCAGAAGTTCAAGACGCTTGATTATTTAGTTTTATGCGAGAATTCCATGAATATTCCACACAGCCTTATCAATGGACACATGCAGCGATCCAGCGATTCCAGGGAACTAGCCATAAACAATGGGTTCCATATTCATTATCTGCTGCATCAAGTTCGATGGAAATTGGACAAATTATTGGGCAGCAGAAGCAATGAGTCAGCAGCAGCACCACCATTACTGCCACCACAAATCGTAAAAGCCACATACCATTCAGCCAGCATTGCTTGTCGAAGTAATGTTATTAAGGCGGGGATCATAAATATAAAATATATTTGATTAATACACCGGAGAGGTTCTGCATTCGATGGCTTTGTTTACTTTGCAGTCACTGTGAAGTCACAATTGCAGTTCAATGAGAGATAAAGTTTGTTTGTTGGTTTCTATAAACTGCCTATCTGCCTGAGAATATGATAGCCGGAACGGAAAATAAAGATATTTACAAACAGGCCAGACTGTGATATTTATGGCTTGGGATCTTAACAATTGATAAAATTGGAAATTATTAAATAATTGACTTTCGAGAGGGGAAAGCTCTTAACTATATTTATGGCACCTTGATAAATACATTCAAGATACAAATAGGAGCGAATTGTTTATAAAATAAATTAAGACATTGATTAAAAATAGAGTGACGCTTATAACGAAATGATAAATCACCTCTAGGGGGGTCTTTGTGGGAATATTCCATTCACAAAATAATACGTAAATCACCATGATTCAGCTTAAATTTAAAGGAAATTTTATGGGAATGTTGATTTATACATTGTATACTATTTTTTATTATTATTGTATTATTGTATACTATATTTTAGGTAATTTTTAGTAAGATATTTCCTTTAAGAAATATTGGTTGCCACACCAGTAAAACCATACCACATATCCCACATTTAATCATTAGTTCATGACATTATCTACCCTACCCACTATTCAGCCATTAAAACTTCAATGATTTATTTATTCACAAATTGCCTGGAAGCTGCTAATGACTTCAATCACTTGATTCACACCATTCGCAGAAGCAGCAAAAGGATTTGAAGCAGCGAGCATGCAGCGGCCAAACTCTGGCCTAATTATGAAAGCAATCAAAGAAACTTAATTACCCGAGAGTCATCCAGCAAACACAAGACACAGTGAAGGATAGAGAATTATAGTGGAACAGAGGGTGAGGGAGGAAGAGAAACCGCACCGCTGAGAAGTCTAATTGAGATCTGAGACTATGCAAATGAGCCAAACCAAAGCGCAAAGTAGATTCAGATTCGGCTTATACAATGCGAACACATCAGAACACACCGAGAATTGCGACTCACGCAATTTAATTGCAATATCCAGCTTTCAGGTGGCAAGTGTAAACAATATTCAAATGAGCAGAGCTGCGCTCCTCCTAGTCGCTGTTGGCCTTATGCTCGGCCCCGGGGGCTGTCTGGCCAACTGCCGCGAGGAGCCTGCCCGCGACTGTGAGGCCATCTGCGACGCGAGTGGCAAGAATTGCTCTATCCGAGCTCTGGTCCTGTTGCCAGATGACAACATGTATCAGGCTTCACTGCCACGCGTCTTGCCCATCCTTAAGGTGGCCGAGCAACAGATCCGCGCCAAGGCGCTCATACCGCCCCATATTGACTTCGAGTGGCTGGCCCACGACACCAAGTGCGATGCCTCGCTGGGTGTGATTAAGGCCATGGACGGAATCATCAAGCAGTGCGCCCAGGTGATCTTCGGTCCCGTCTGTGATTATTCTCTGGGTGGGTACAGCTATGACTATTAATTGTATAAAATTTAATCAATTATTTTCCTACAGCTGCTGTTAGCCGGATTACCAAGTACTTCAACAGCCAGGGTACACCTTTGATCTCTGTGGGCGGTTCCACCTATGACTTTGAGCAAAAGAAAACGGATTGCAACGACGAGTTCTACATGCTGCTCCGCACGGGAATGCTCAGCTTCGAGACCATTTCGGAGCTGACCATAAACGTGATGAAGCGGTAAGTGCCATTGGAGTGACACTTAAAGCCATGTCAGCTTATACAGTTTCCGGTTCCCAGGCACAATTGGTCGCATTCCATCTTCTATTACGAACGGGACGGTCAGAGGAGCGTGGCGGGTATGCACACCTGCTTCCTCATGATGAAATCCTTGGGAAAACAAATGCGCAACGAGAACATGACATTCGCCCAGTTTCCACTTGAGCCCAACTTGACAAATCGCACGGAGGAAATGCGCCGAGAAATTGGAAATAAACATGCAAGTAAGTAACAGCGCCTATTCCTGTTATCTAACATACGAGATTGCCTAACAGAGCAGTTTCACCAACACCTTAGTCGAGGCAACAACCGCGCAGCGAGTGCAAATGCTTGTGGAAAACATTGCTTATGTAGCTTTCTTAGTGGGGTCACCATGGCGTATACTTGATATTAATGTTAATTTATTTAAATTTACTCTCAATGTGGGTAATTCTCTATATATTTTATATAGGCAATTTATATTATTTTGCGAAAAAAATAGCAACAAAAATGACATTCCGGATATCTCTTTAAATGTATTCAGAAGATTATATATTCAATGTTCTTAATGATTGCGTTCCATGGTAAATATTGGGTTATTCTAAGCACAAAATACTTTATATCATACAAAAAATAACCAACGTTAAGTTTAAGTAGTACAATTTTTTTTTAGACTAACATTTTTTCAACTTTAGCTTAAACAAAACTATGAAAAACGTAATTTAAAAATCACAAAGAGTACAATTAAATTACGTAAACAACCCGAATAACCCTCCTTTCACACCTCGCTATGTGCAAAACATAAACAAGTCCCTGCCATGCCCCCAGAGCCCTGCAAAAGCTTTATGACCGTGCCACGTGCAGCTTGCCACATCAGCTGCTGGCTGGCCAAAAATGCCGGTTGCACACAGATCCGAAGGCTTCGATATCGAAACGAGAACGAAACCCCCTGCCGAGTCGGGATGTGGCGAAAAGGCGCCAGAAGCCGGTGATAAACCGTCAAGTGAACAACATCGAAGTCGGACGAAACCGGAAGCGGAAATACGGGAAATAAAGTGAAAGTGAGAGGAAATTGACGCGAAACTCATGGAAATTAAAGTGCAAAGTGAAAGTAATGATTGATGGACTTATTGAACAATACAAATCAAAAACGCAGCCACTGAAAATGAGAACAAAAAGGGAATCTAATTTTATGCATAATTCGATGCATGTGGCACGGAAAGCGTTTCCTTTCATCCTCTTGACAAGCCAAAGCTGTGTTATTTGATAAATGATCGGCCAGCTCTGCGGACAACAGGGGATAAAACCATCAGATGGGAAAAGTGTTGAACTTTTTTCATATTCTGTTATTCCTCCTTTTCAAAGGAGAGTTTTCTGTATGGCATTTATAAATTAATGGTGACAAACGCGAAGAGATTATAAGCAGTCATATGGAAATGCTCACATCTATCTATCTATGGCTTTAATTTAAAATAAGCTTTACAATTTGCATATCTGTCATTTTATAGGCATTTTTTAATTAATGGTGATACATTGGCTTTAATTAAGCTGGAATAAGGTGTGAAAAATCTTGCACTTTAACTGGGATTTCATTCTTAATTTATTTTGCTCTTATAAACGATCCTATTATTGTTTATTTCAGTTTGTCTTACATTAAAAATATACATTTAAGGTGGCTTAAAATTCTTGAAATTCATCTGAAGATCTTGAAAATTGAAGTATCTGCTTAGAGTTTATTTTGGAATTAATAAAATATAAAAAAAAACCAATTTGAAAGAATCAAAATCATAAATAGCTTGTTTCCAATTATTTTTATGCAAACTAGATCCTTTTACGTACAACCCTTTCACATTTCAATATTCTGCATAACTTTTCTCGTTATTAACGAAGGAAAAAGCTTGGCTTCTTCGCCGCTCATTGTCATGCAGTGAACGTCGCCACTTTTGGCGGCTCTTAGCTGCCATTTCATGCTGCCTGCTCCTTGGCACTTGGCACATGTCTGCCGACATTCCAGATGCAGCTGCTGCCAAGATATATATGTATAGAACTGCTGCGGGTAGCGGCAACAACAATTAAAATGTTTATCGTTGCCGCAAGAGAAAAAATTTAAACAGTATTTGTGGCCTTTTTCTCCATTCAGCAACTGCAACTGCAACGGCAACTGGTACTAAAAACCGAATTTCTCTAAAGACCTAAATCATCCAACATTAAACCGGGCATAAATCATACTCCATAGAACCTTTTTGTATGGAACTCACGACAAATTCGAGCTCTCAAAGGAGCAGCTCCCGGTATCAACTTTTCTCCAGCAAGCACTGCTCGCCGCCATTTTTATTGTTAATCCTGCCGGCGAAGAGGACTACTCCATCACAACAAAAACCATTTGGCTAACTAACTTTGCAGCCAAAAGCAAAAAGCTAGTTATAAATTTGCATATGTTGGCAGTTATTTTCAACGGTAACACAATTAATGTGGTACTTTCGGGTTATTTATTTCGGGAACTTAACTGCAAACTTAAGTTTAAAAGAAATTTTCCAAGGAACTTGCAGTTTTTATTATCCCTCAATAAAGGGAAAATATCCCCCCATGCATTCGAAATCTAAACTAAATAAAGCAGATTTGTTTTTCATCAGCAACAAAGTATGGCACAAGAATTTGTGAGAGCTTTTGGCAAATTTCGTTTATTTATTCGCAAGCAGGAAATGAAAACATGGTGTAAGTGTAACCTTGGTGGGTCATAGTCCGGATTGGCGTGCAGTCGGAGAATTTTGATTGCCATTCCCGGGGCCATCTCAAGGTGCCGCCACCCGCCTCGTTCGAATCCGAGAAACATGGTCGAGAGCCAGGGCTCCACATGCAAATGAGGCTCACTGAGTGTGGGAGATTGGCTGGCTGCTAAGTGCATTTGCAATTAGCCAGGACCCAAACAAATGGGCTCAGATGGCAGGCGAACCGAATAGAATTAGAATATAATCGATTCGAAATGGAATTCCGCTGCCAAAATAAAGACGGGGGGTCTTAACTCAATCAGGACGCACGCATTTTCCATTAGGAAAACAATCAAATTACTCACTCCCCAGAACCTAAATTAATTCGAGTTTCCATTGCTTAAATGCTGAAAATTTTCCATGTTTTTCCAGCAGTTTCACATGTGACTTGTAGGTGGATTAAAAAACTTTTTGCCGCTACTGCAGCATGTTCAACATTTTTGGCTTCACGCACGCACACGTGCAGCCGCAAAAAGTAGACTATATGTGCGGCTAACCAACACACAGCCAGACTCAGGTGTCGGCTAAAAGCCAAAACCTGTTAGCAGTTAACAGTTAACTGCGAAGAGCATCTGAATGGCAAAATGTTTATTTATGGCAAACGAAAAGTGCTGTTCCGATTAACACGAATTTGTTTAGGGCTTGTGTATACTTATTACCAACTTTCTTGATTCTTGCTTGGTCCAACTTTTACTGACTTATGACAGGAACTTTTAGCCAAGATGTTGGGGCAGAGTCCTGGAAAGACAATTAGTCAAGTAACCATTTCAACTCCGCTCTAATGATTCCAAGGAAGGGGATATGATGGCGGGCGTCTGCGGTATGAATCGCAGCTGGCGACTGCCAGCAAATTACCAGAAAATGAACCACAGGACATTTGCCAACTGTGCGTCTTTAAAGTTATGCAAATTTCGAAAATGGAAGCATTTTTTTATAATTATTATGACTTTTAGCTGAAGGCTCGAATTATCCAAAGAATCAAGGAACCCAGCTTTACAGTTAAGTTAGTTTATAAAATGTTTCCAGACTAATTGGAACTCCGACATTCCTTGGGCACACAGCGAGCGTGAAAAGAGCCCCCAAAGTAGCCTCTAATTCCTTAATTGTTCCCTAGAGTCGAGGGCTTGTAACCCAAGACCACGATATATATAGTAAGCATCATAAGAAGCTTACAGGAAACTGAGATGCTCGCACTGCTGGCAAGGCAAAGTGAGCGGCTTAAAAAATAAAGCAAAACGAAAGAAAAGTCAAAGCTGGGAAACGTTCGACAAAGCGTAAAACAAATGTTTGCATCTAGGGCACATGGAAGGAAATTGGTGGGCGGCAAGGAGGAGACTCTGTCACTGCTTTTGGCACACATATGTACCTATGAACTATACTGAAAGGGATATGCGTAATGTGGCATGCAAAATCCCAAAGACTTGCCAGGCAGGTTGTACAGAGTACGTAAGCCGACATGTTTGTCATTTGCAGGAATACTTTACTCAGAGCTAAAATAGTTAAGAACGTAACACTCACTCTGGAAAAGTGAGATGTAACCAAAATAATTACATAGTTTTAAGTCAACTGAAGGAGTTTGTTGTGTAAATAATATTTATATACTAAATATATTTCAATATGTTTGAGTGAAAATAAGTGCTTGCTTGGGAAATGCTAAATTATTAAATAGGTCTTATTTTTGAAGGGAGAATTTAAAAGATGATAGGATGGATCTTAAAATAGATTGTAAGTTCGATAAATGCCCAGCATATATTAGTATAAATAAAATTGAAAGATATTCTTTTACTTTTTCCTTTATCATACTCTAAGCTGAACTAAAAGAAAACTTTGTGAGTTCAATAAAAATATGCAAAATTCCAGCTGTGCAGCTGGTTCACGAATTGGTTATAGGCGATTATATATCCGCCTTTGGCACAAAGACGGACCAAAGAAAGTCGTTCCGTATACGCTTTGAGGACATTAGGAAAAAATAAATAAATACTACTGCTGTTACTGATGCTGCCTCTGGCTGCAGTTTTTGTTGAAACGTATTATTTTTTTCGGGCTGCAATAAATTGCCATCCGAGACGGAGGCACAAAAGAAAGCCAAGACAATTTAAGCCATTTGAAACCATTTTTTAGGACCATTGCTATATTGGCACACGTTCAGCATTTTATCGATTTAATGACTGGCCTTAAATCCGAGCAAAACCACTTGGAAAATGAAAAATTCGTCGCAGAAACATAACGAAAAATTAAGCTTGGGCTGCGGGCCCTTAACTATGGTTGCAATGTTTTAAATAAATTTCATTTTCTGCTGCCCCAGCCAGATAGCACAAAGCCAGAGAACACCGAAAACTTTAGTGTTATGACTGCGACGGCCATTTGTTGTTTGTTGTTGACATTCTTGCCCCGCAACTTTATGTTCACCACTCTATCTCGTAGTGGTGCCCCCTCCCAAAAAACACGAAGACCGCTGGGAATAAACCGCAGGAAGCCAAATTGTAGATTATTATAAAAAAGCCAGCTGAATTATTCTATTTTGTCATTTATTAAATATTCACATTAAACATTGAAGAATGCTTAATGTAATATATTATTTTTTTTTATATATTTAAATTAAATATTATGAAAATCCACTCCGGTTTCAACATTAAAACGCACACTCGGCATGAATAAATCAAAAGGGGTACAAAAACATCAGTAAATGGTGCGTACGATGCAATTAATTCAGCATTCGCTGTGGCAGCTGGAAGTGCCAAGGGAAAAAACAATAGAGAGCCTTCAATGCTGTCTGCTAATGGGCAATGGGTAAACACATACTCACTATTATCCTCCGTGTGTGTCCTTTGACAAATGAAAATTGCACTGAGCTGTAAACAAACAACAGGAGTTGCGTGTCACGTAGCGCGAATTTTCTGTTTGCCTGCTCTGCAATTTGTTGATTGTTGCTTTCCCAGATTACGCATACGCCGTGTTGGTTGCGCTGCGGGGCAAGGTAATCGAATCAAAAAATACAAAAGACCCTAAATGAAACGTGACTAAAGTGATCAAAGGGGTGGCTCAACATTTGAACTGATGTTTAGGTAACCTGATTGTCTAAATAGTGAATAAGAAATAACATAATTTTTGTATTTTTCGGACTTGTAGAAGGTAAAATCAAAATTAAATTAATAAGATTATATCTATACATCTGCATAATTAACAATGATTTTTATATTATTATTTTGTTTTAGACTTTAATAGTTAAATGACAGTAAGCTTTAAATATTATTGATTTACTTTTTTCTTCCTAATAGACCAATGCTTGATTTTAAACTCACTTTGAGACTAAACCCTCAGATAAAAGTTTATGTATGCTTGATGGGTTATAATTATTTTTTCGAAGGGGACTGGTTTTAATTAATTCATTGGCAGAAAGACACCTTAAAACATTTTTGCATTAGCCAAATGCTCGATATTTTTTTTGTTTCTCCGTCACTAGACAAATATGAAAATTGCCCTCCTGGCCATGCAATTAAGTAAAATAACAAGCTTTCGATTTTAGGTCTGCACTCACCGCCCTCCTCTCTTTAGCGTTTGTTAACCCTATTTAGTTTCCGTTCCGTTTGCTCTTTTATTTTGTTTACCAGCCTTGCGCTTTTCCTATACACTTTAAGAATAAAAAAAACCGGTTAGAAATTATACTCAAAGAAAAAGCATTACATTGTAGTGCAATCTAATTTTATATTAAGAATCTTTAAAGTTCCAAAAAATTAGTCTGGAAAAGATATACTTTGAATGAAAATACAGCCTAAAGTAGATCTATATATTTTCCAATATTTTAATCGAATTAAATGTAAACAATTTTATATAAAAAAGTTTAACCTACACAAAATGAAGCTCGACTAGATGTTGTCAGTGCAGTCCATTGTCTATCCGCCTGTGTTTGTGTTTGCAAGGGTCTGACGTCGTGTTGGTGTCCCATCGAAGGTATCTCTCGGTGCTTTATGCACTCGCCACTCTCCTGCCCACCAGTTTGTCCTGCTCCTCCTATCCGCCCCTGTCTGTCGTTAACGTTGTGCACCGAACGCCGCGGTGTTACAAGTTTTTCCAGAGCACCGCCGCCCACCGGAAGCCGAGACATCTAGTTAGCGGTGGGCGTAGAAAGGAGAGGGAATGGGAGTGGCAGTGGCATGGGCGGTCATGCATGAAAAAGCGTGGCCACAACTTGACGTTGACCGTAAAAGGTTTTTCGCTGGGATTGTGTTTGCTTGGGTTGGGTCAAAAATTAGTGGAGTTTGCAAATGGTTTGTCAGAAGAGAAGTTAGCACCGTGACTGGGATTTAAAGGATTAAAAAAATAAATTTCTTATACTTAAATTTGCATTCAAAGTATTTTTTACCAAAACCTATTAACTCCTTGTTGCATTTGGGTTTAAAAAGTAATTTAAATATAAATTCTTTTGTACGAAAACTAAAGAAATTAAATACCACTTTATTGAATGTCCACCATGATCTCATTCCCGTCGCCTTAGTTTTCCTTTTCGCTGGAACCTCTAATATTTCTTGGCCAACTTGAATGCAAATTATTTTTTAATTGCCCTTGCCGGCCCCAAGATGTCTTACCACTTTTCCTCCCGCAACTCTTGGCTGTCTTCTCCCTCCTTTCATTTTCTTTTGAAACCATAGAAAATCATTTCATGAGCACTTCATTGCTTTTGGCGGGTCCCGAGTTCAAATTCAATTAACATGCCAGCCATGCCAAAGTGTTTCCATCTTCCCTGTGTTCTTATGGCTTAATTTTTTTTTAAAGGTTTTAAATCTCTCACTCGTTGGCCGCCATATTTGTACAATCGTATTGTTTATAAATAAAAGTCGGACTTATCACCACTCAGAGATAGTTGTTGACTATATCCACTGTCTGAGCCGGGGTCTGAGCGAGCGTCTGCGGTTTGTTTCGAACGTGCGAAATTTATATGCCACTTAAATGCATTTTTCTGCCCGGAGAGCCATGAAATGCGTTGCATTTCCGGCTCCATTCTTCGTGGCTGCTCGCTAGCCTTGTATTGCCTTTATTTACTTGGCTTTGGCGTCAGCTTGCACAGTCCCCAGACAACTGGCACGCCACAAACACACGGAGAACACTCACATAAACGATGGTGTTCAGGTTAATAGTTGTAAAAGGTAAATACTTTATGTTTGACAAGTGGCTAACCTATTTAACTAGATTTTGAAATATTTACTTATTGAAAAATAAATATTATTATAGTTCATATCCTTAAAAGGTAGGGTTCTTTAGCTCTCATTTAAAAAAAATTGCCTTTGCTTCACTCTGATGCCTTTATTTTGAAAATATTATTATATTAGAGTGACTATCTTAAGCGTAATTAAACTTAATACGATTTATATTTAATTCTTGATTAAATTCTATTTTTTTGAAGACTTTTGTAGACACCAAAAAGGGAAATCCTGGAGTGCCCCTGCAAGTATGCAATAAAATTGTGCTCAACGTAATTTATTATTTCGGGGGCCACTTGCTCGAATCGTTCTTTTGTTCGGGTATTACTCACTCGTTGCCACTGCCTTCGCCCTCTGGTTAAACTCAACTTAAATTTTCTGCTCCTGAATGTTCCCCTCGCCCACTTAGCACCTTCCATTTGCACCTCACGCTGCCCTTTTCGCTGCCACCTTTTTATTTTTTATGGCGTTTGCTAGAACAATGGGACAGTTTTGCTGATAACTTTCCGACAGATTTTCGCGCCATTTTCCGCATCAATTTTATACATATACCTTTTTCCATAGAACCAGGACTTGCAGCTGTCAGCATATGCTAAGCTGTCGCTTGTCAGCTAGCGGAAAATTGTATTTTCATCTGCGTAAATTCAGGCGAGAGAAATTTGTGCAGTAAAATGGCAAAAATCGTGACTGGAAACAGCAACCAACAAAAAACGACGAGGAGAATCAAATGAAAATCAAATTTCAGTGCAAATTTGAAACAATCAAACCATTTAATGAAGCTCTTATCTGTGGAACTGTGTGCCGAAAACTTTTCCGGCTCTTAGCTGAAACTTTTAGCCAACAGGGCGGAACAAAAAAACTGGTAAAGAATCTTTAAGGAATGCTGAGCACTCAACTAATTGTGTTTGCTAGCACTTTGCTGACTGGAAAATGGGATTAAGTCCTACAAATATTTGCTGCAAATTTGCAAATTTCCCTGAAGTTTATTGACAGTTTCATTTTCATACTTAATTTATTTTCCACTTTTGTTACCTTTGTAATTTTATCACTCTAGTAAAAACTGTCTGAAATGGCAAATTCGTTACGTCTGATCTGTCGCTTTGGATTAAACTAAACGAAAAGGTGGCCACTGTCAGATAAAGCTCGGGTAATGGGGTTTCCAAATTGGAAAAAACTTTCTCTTTAATGCATAATGTCATTAGAATCGTTGAGTGAAAAGCCATGTTCGCAGCTGATTATCCGGTTAAAGCCTGCGAAAAGTTTCCCATTTTCACTTAATTTTCAACTGCTGCCAGTGAATGTAGTTAATATTGTGGCAATTTCAGAAGCATGTCTTAAAGGAAAATGTTTTAATAAAAATCTACACACTTTTAACAATTATTTGCCGCCCTCAAGCCCAGACTCAGACTCGGTTATGAATTTCTTTGTGTCGTCGGCTGGCATGTTGTGGCAACAAGAGCTCCAGCTGCATGCAGCTCCTCCGTGGCGGAGCGCCCTGCAAACCTCATTAACTGGCAACACAATAGGCCACAATGCAGCTGGCATCCCCATGCCCCAACCACCTCTCTCTCTTACCCATCTCTGCCAGTCCTGGCCAAACAGACCGCCATATATGTATGCAAATTAGTTTGCCAGCCACACGCCACAGTTCTAATAATTTTTTATGGCACAGAATTAAATTCAAATAGTTGCCATTGTGCTTCCGAACATAATAACAGATATACCCGTACACACCGGATATGTTTATTATACGACCCTTGAGCGTAGATAACACCTAAATAATGTTGGCACTCTTGGGTGGCTTAGCAAGTTTCAAGCATTGCATACTTTTAATTAAAATTCAAGTAACACTTTGTTTTACCAGCTGGAATATTATACAAATATTAGAGTCTTTTTTGGAGTTACCTTTGGATTAATTGAGTCTTTCTTTAACTAGAAAATTAAATGGGAACTGTTAAAAGTAATTGGTTACCAATCCATTATGGCCTTTATTTTATATTTTAATCTTGGGAAACCAAAGTATTTATATCCTCAGCGGGTCAAATTAGAAATAAAAAATAATAATATTCGACTCAGAAAGAAATTCTGTATTCTTTTTTATTGGGTTAACTGTATAGTAAATTTAAACATTTCAAAATTAAACAAGCCGAAATTCGAACTTCAAACCCTGATCTACTTCCTACTTCAAAATCGTTTCTCTGGAATACAAAATTAAACATAAATGCAATTTAATTGTTCCCCTTAGTCTCGATTAGTTTCCAGGAAACCCCAATGTCAACCAATGTCTCCACTCGTCCCTCATTAGTGCACTGGTCTTTAATTATAGATAAATAAAAGTTAACTGAAAACAAGGCTATCACTATGACAAACAAACGCCGCCGCATGACCTGCGCCTCAATAAATTATTTAAACCGGGGCAAATCACACACCATTCTACCTTCCTTCCCATCTCACCTTCTATGGTATGTTTACCTGAATATTAAAACGTATTTGCTGGTTTGTAAGCCACACTACACTAGGAATAATATTTTTGGGCAATATAATAATAATTATACTTTCATGAATGTATCTAATTTTAAAGCGGGCAGGCTTAAAACCACATAAATCCTTCACACGCCCAGTTCTAGTAACTTAATCCAATTACAAATATTTTACGAAGCTTTCATAAACTTTATCAGAAGCGTATTCATGCAAATGGCAAGAATGAAAAGGGATATGCCCAAATTGTTCCTTTAATTTCGTTTCTGCCTGCCAATTAGCAAATTAAATCGAGCAAAAATTGCACATAAATTATATAATTGGATGTTTCGCATGTTATACCAATCAACGGCAGGCGCGAGATGCAAATGCAAAGGCAGTCATAAAAAGGTTTAACATACATTTTGGTTATTCGCCTTGTTTTTCGCATGTAATTGATGTTCAAAAAGTAATTTTCACACTTTTTCTCACGAGGTCATACCGAAAATGTTTCTGCTTAATTTTTTGTTTTATTTTCACAGCCGCAAAAATGCAATCCAATCTGAGAAAAGTTGCCAAAAAATATTTACAGTTCAGCTCCACTCGGTTTGTGAAAATCTGAAGAGGATAATTGTTTTTCCTGTGGGTCTTGATGGTATTTGAAATTTATAGAAATAAATTCACATTTTAATCTGCAAAATTTCCTTCGGTTCTGCCAAAGGATGTATTCACATTACGACCAGACCACAGGCTATGGAAACTATAAACTTTCGATTGACTTGACTAATTAATTGGAGGCCAACAGTGTTTTAGGCCAAAAAGGGAAAAACTTGCCACACAGCATATGATTTTTTAATAATCTCGTGCTTCGGCATGCTCTGCGGCATGGTTTAAAACGTTAAAGTGGCATAACTATAAATCCCCAGAACCCTCCACAGGATGCAGGACGAAATGGGGAAGAGGCGAGGTGACAGTGTGGTCGGTGTCATGGCCAAGCTGCCTGTCAGGCAGCCGCAGTGCATCATTAACAGCCCTGAGCTGGGTAATAATGCCGACAACAGATGTGGCCATCGCTCAGTACTTCCATCTGAGACCCAAGCAGGACTCGGCAGCGGCAATCAAATTTGGCGAAACTAACGAACTGTAAATTCACTTCACAGAGGGAAGTTTAGACGCAGTTCACCAGGGGAATACGATGATGAAGTGAAATTACTTTTGGCAAATGTTGGCAAGTGGGCAAAGTCCTTTCCAGAAAATGCACCCTCTTTTGCGGAATCGAAAATTTAAACTTTAGGATATCCTTGGACCAAAAATCTTGCTCTGATGAGCATGTAATTAATAGCAGTTCAGAATTGCATTTTAATTGAATCTCGTCGACTTTGGGGCAAACAAAATTATACTTTCCTTAGATCGTGGACCCTCCTGTCCTTGCAGGGTACTAAAAAGTCATATTTTGAAGCCAGTTTGTGCGCTTTGGTTTTAGTTTGCCATGCTGATATGCGGTTGCCACAGTGGGAGCTGCCAGCAACCGCACGGACGGGCTGGCACAACTAACACACAAGCCGCTAAGCTCGGAGCACAGTCACACCCAGAAGTACACGGACCGGAAAGAGAGACGTTGCGGGGGAGTTATAGAAAATGCACTTTGTGTAGACTTTGCCAGTTGATTGCGCCTAAGGATGCACCAAATTTTTCCTTTCGCCGACGGAGAAAAACTTGAGATTATCCCCGTCCCAGTAGACATTCTGCGGAACATTGGTTTAGAGCCCGAAAAAGTTTCAGCAAAGTTTACATAAAGAGCCCCTTGGCTCGAACATGCAAATAGATTTAATTATAAATTTCTACCTTTGTTTTCCTTTCTATCCAATATATATTTTTCCCTCCTTAAGTCTTTGAAGTCACCCAACTATGTTGGCCGTAATTACGTGGCAGTTACCAGATATTTAGTGGAGCAAGCGAACCCTAATAGCACTAATTGAACAAAAGGAAGCTAAACCAACCTGGGATCTGGCACTTTCGAGTGCCAGTTTGAGCTGCACTTAATTGCACGAACAATTAAATCTGAAAACACACACACACCCATCAGCTGGCTGTCTGGTCTGTCATATGCAGGATTTCACACACGAGCTCTGGGTGTCGTAGAACAATTGCTCACCCACATACCCACATTTGTGTTGTGCGATAAAAATGTGTGTTAGACATTGCCTTCCCAGAGAGTTGTTTGTGAGATTTTCACTAGCTCCCCCTCTTCCCCCTCCTTGGAATGGAATCCCTTTGATGTCTCTTCTAGTAAAAGAACATTTGATGGCAAGTTCAACTTGGATCTTAATCCTTAAAGGCACTTCACAAGACAAAAAGTAACTATTATGTCACACACTTAATTTTATTTTATTATGTATATATATATGGAAATTCAAATTCAAACTCTGTATTCAAGTGATTTTTAATAAATTTAAATGAATAAATTCAAGATGTTTGGTTTCCCATAGCATATTTTTGAGGGCTTAAATAAAAGAGTCTACAAAAGAGTATGTTGCATACAGTCCATAATGCTCTTACTCGTTATCGCTTTATAAATTCCTGTTCCTGTTTGTTGTTTTCATTTATAGTCATTGCCCGAAGCTCTCTGCCCACACACACAGACACACAGGCACAATGCCATGCTTACGCACATTCTGAAGGAGCCGCAGGCATGCCGCATATTGAGTGCGGCCCACCCGGCGTATGAGCAATGCAATAAACAGGCAACAACAGATGGCAAGGGCAGCAAGGGGAAAATAGCCGAGCATTAACTGTTTTTATTTATTAATTTCAATAAGAGCAATACTTAAAGAATTGATTTTATTCCATTGCATTTACTGTTTGCCTTCTGCCTCCCGTTGGGACCTAGAAGGAGTCGACGGCGATGCAAGAGACGCGTGTGGCTTTTGTCCCTTAAGCCAGTCATTGTACTTTTCCGGTTCTGTCCTTGTCCGAAGCAATCAACATTGGCATTCTTCAGCTTGCTCGATTGCATTCCCGCAGCACTCTCTTTCCTTCCTTTGTCAGCAGTAGCCAGCCAGCCATTACCATTCGCCGGAAAGTGCCGGAGCGGTGCTGGACAGTCGGAGAGAGATCGGTGGGATGGAAGGAGCATGCTTAACATTTTTATCATGCAACTTCATTTGACTCATTTGCGCTTTATTGACAATTTATATGGATTGCCGAGCTGCGCTGAAAGCCTGAGTCGTCAGTAAAATGTTTAAATAAAGGTCCTTGCTGAATATAAAGATGGGCAAAGTGGCTGGCAGAAATGAATAGGAATTTAATTTCAATTTCAAAAGGGCGACGAATGCGGGCTCCCGTGCAGGTCTAAATCGATAGCAGGCGGGG
Source organism: Drosophila birchii (assembly GCA_035046345.1). Taxonomy (NCBI): domain Eukaryota; kingdom Metazoa; phylum Arthropoda; class Insecta; order Diptera; family Drosophilidae; genus Drosophila; species Drosophila birchii. The sequence continues at coordinate 10,949,971 of JAWNOA010000064.1, forward strand.
GCGAGGGCCAAAGCAGACTTAAGTCGCCCTTTCAGTGCCTAGCCTATGGCAGTATCAATAAGCCACCACGACTTCAATGGCATCAGGCGGGAGTCAAACTAATAGATTTCCGTTTGATTGCGATGCCCGTTAGCTGCTTATCTTGTCAGCCATCTATCAAACCATCAATTCATCGGACAGCCTAAACAGGAAATTGCAGGAGCGACTGGCATTGGGCACGATTCCTGGCAGGAAGAATCTAATTTATGGCGACCGCACAGACCGATAGAGTGCCACAATTGGTTATGCACAAAGCGATCCTGTTCTCCCTTCCATTCCCAGTAAGTTTAACCCGAAAATTGCTGGCACAACACACTCGGATGTACGGCAAACAATTATGAAAAAGTAAACCATAGCCTTGCACACAAAAGATATGCACTGGGCGAGGATAAAGTGATGGGCAACAAGTGCATTTCATTCTCGGCCATCTACCAAAAATTCGGTCTCATCTCAGTGATTTATTAAGTTCAAGTCGTAGAGATGGGTGATGGGAAAAAGGTCGGAGCGACAAGAAAAAGAAGAAAAAAGGGATGGACACAGATGGGAAGAGAGATAAAACTGAAATATGAAGGCAGGCGACCCGAGCAGCACTGCAACGACGAGCACTTTATGCGCACCACGCTGCGTATGCGTATTATACGGCCGACCCATATATGCGTTTGCCATCTAAGCTAAGGCCAGGACAGGAGGCATAAAAGGATGGGCTGCTGGGATACTGCCAGTATAGGGCAACGGACGACTGCATCTTGCCATAGTTGAAATTCAAATTGGATTTGCGAATGTAATGGACAACGAACAAATATATGCAGTCCGGTGAGAGTTGAGAAAAAGAGAGGGGCTGCAGCTTTTACCTCAAACATACGCCGGTTCCATGGCTAAGCCACGTATGATATGACACCCCATTGTTGATTATGATTTATTATTCATATGTGTCTTAACAGGTTTTTTGAAATTTTTAATTTGAAAGCGACAATGAGGTAGATAGCACAAGGTAATGAGAATAGAGATCGGAGTCAACATAAGAGTAGAAGTATAAAACTGCAAAGAAAATGTCTTAGGACAACATACTTAACAAAATTTCCAATCAATGCTATGATAATAATAAAATACTATATCCTTTAGCTTTGGAAGGAATGCTACCAATTATAACCATAAGCAATTTGGAAAGATACAGTTTGCCGACCTGCATTTTTCAGATACTTTTATCTGTTTTTTAGAGTTTTAACTCTGGAAGTTTATGGACATATATATGGTATAATGATTAATGATTACTTTGAATATATTAATATTTTTGTATTGTATATATTTGAGTAAAGTAAATGTATCTATGATCTGTGCAACGTAAAAAAGTATCTTTGCCTCACGCAATGGCTGCTGCTCTGCCTCGGCAAACGTCGCCGTTAGCGTCGCTGCCCAAGCTCTGCTGTGCCGGTTCGGTATCAGTTCGGGTCTCAGCCGCCTCCGTTCGGTTTCGGATTTTCAGTTCGGTTTGCGAGGCGAGAGTGTGCGAAGCGCTCAGAAAACTGCGCACGAAAGTCAACGGGGCGGATACTTAATTTCAAGAACGCGCGTTTTCCAAATTCGCAGAGACGAGTTCTTAAGATGCGACGCCGGCTGCTGCTGGTTTTTTCGAGTGCATAAATTTATATCTCACATTGTACGTCCCCCCAGTGATATCGGCTTATCAAGGACGGCCAAGGCGGCAGCAGTAGCAACAACCCCGCGATAAGATAAAAAGCGCATAATTAAATGTAAATAAATTGGATCTCGAGAAATGTGCAGCGAGAGAAGCAAAAGCAAACTATAAATAACCATTGAGAAAAAAGTGAAACTGAAATTGAAAACAAAAAAAATGGTGGGCGACAGTCTGATAAAACAGCCGTCGGCAAGCCAAGTGAACTCAACTGAAGTGCTTAACCCATGTCCGCAATTAACACTTGGACCAGCTCTCGATATTAGTGTTAATCACTGGAAGAAAAATATTCAGAAAACCTTTTCCAACCTTGCTTCCCTTGATTTGTTTTTCCAATATTTATGGAATTTGCATACATTTGTTTGTCATTGCCGATTGTTTACAATTTCAGTTTACTGTGCAAGCAAATAGGTTTGATTTATGGCACAAGCTTGTTCGGCCAGGCCAAAAGCGAAACACTAAATATTGAAATGATTTATCCACGACTAAATTGATTATTAAACGACTGAATGAATGGAGTTCCAGTAATTCAATCATATTCACTTGACACTTGTTACGGTTTTGGCAGGGAAATAAATTTATCTGCGGGTTTAGGTTTGTGCAAATTTAATTCTCTGCTGATTTGTTTGCTAATTTTTCCTAATATTTGCAACTGTCTCCGGGGCAAACAAAATATAAAATCGGTGGCCAGCAGCCAGTAGCCAGATTTCAGAGTCCAGTCGCAGTAGACAAACGTGTTTGCTGCTTCAAAACACACACAAAAAACTGGAGTTCAACCTGCATGTTATATTTGGCTTACGTTCTTTTCAGGTTTCGTTTAATTGCTTTGCCAGAGAAATATTTTTAGTACGGACAGGGAGCCGGGATATTTGATTTAAAGACACATTCTCCACGCCCCAGACAGTGACGCGAAGTGCACAAATTGTTCAAACTATCGTTGTGAGTGGACACATCCCGAGGGGACGGCTCTGGAGTTCCGATTGGCAGAGGGGGAAAGGGGTTATCCGGCAGTGCAGTGCTGACAGCCGACGTGTTGAACTTGAAATACAATTTGTAAAATGTTCTGTTTTCGCTGATGCTGTTCAGCTAGTGTTTTTTTTTTGCCTGATCGATACCGAGGGTATTACTGGGCTTTATAATTTAAATAACTGCAAAGAAATGCTAAAACTCGGTTATGAAAGGAATTTTAAAAGGCTTTTTTGAATATATAAAATAACTATAATTAAATAAAGTTTTTAATTAAATGAAACAAAGCCCAAGGTGCAACAGAGACCTCTGAAGTATTTCCCCCTCAAATTTCCAAATATTAAAGTTTTAGTTTAAATATGTAACTTATTTAAGAGTATCTAAGCTGCGACTGCTACAAATTTTAGTTTAGTTTTTGCCATTCAATTTCTACAAAGCTCACAAATTTTGTTTTCATTTGCTCGCCTTTTGTTTTGCTTTTTTGGTTCGTTCGATTTTCATAGCATAAAGTGTGTGCAATGTGCGAATGAATGAATGTTCTCCGTAAAAATATTTGCAAAATGTTTCCTTCTAAATGGCACACTTCCAGCTGTGAGAAATTGAAACGCCCCCGAGATGTGGATTTAATTTATGGGCCCCCAGTCACCGGAGCTGTCGCATTCTGTCACCTGAGTCAGGTGTCTCTGAGGGAATCAAAACTTGTTTAATGGCTAATTCACTTGATTGATAATCGCACATCGATGATGTAAATGGGTTGATTTTAACTGAGTATCGCTTTCATCGCACTAATGACCTAAAGTTTTATGGAAGTGAGCATTAGCTTATAATTAGATATGGCTTTGCCTAATTCTTGAGAACAATTCCACAGCAATTACGTTCCACGGCCGATTACCTAACTCTGGGTATTACGCGGCGTTCAATTGTGTTTTCATTTTCAACAGCGTATGGCTAAAAATAAAAATAAAAAATAAATACTCACAAAATATGCAGCTCATATTTCTCGCTACAAATAAAAAAAAAACAGAGTCTGCTTGGCCAGCAGAAAATCCAATTGAAGACCAAAAGAAACCAAAACAAAAATATTAGCCAACAAATAAAGAGAGTAGTAATGACCGCAAAGAAGGCTATTAATGAGGGGATCAAAATCGACTTATTAATACCCTAACACCCCGACCGAAATAAATTATGATTAATACAAGCCAATTAATAAATTTGAAACCAGTTTTGACCAGTTTTTTGAAGTCAACCTGAGCATCATGAATGGGGATGCGAATGGATTGTCCATAAATCTCAATCAGAACTAATTTCGTAATTAGCCAAATGATCGACTTAACGACAGTTAACGGTGCCAGGTTGGCAGCTCGTTCAAAATGGAAAGCGAATCAGTGCCATTTTATTTGCATAGTTTGAACGCCGAAAAGTAATTAAGCAACATGACCGGAGTCGATGACAGGAGAACATCTGAGGTGGGGGGTTCACGGGGTTTACGCTCTAAAAATAGCCACTGTCGAAGCGACAGGTGACGTTTGACTCGCTGCCCAGTTGACCAGTTAAACAACCTATTAATAAAGCGTGAACTTCATTAGTCAGAGGCGAGAGAAACAAATAAGCGAATTAGCATAAGCCGGCGAACAGCTGGCCCGATGGAGCTGGCGGATGGTTCCCATCTCCTCGGCTTTGGGCCAGAGAAATGTGCGAATTGTAGATTAAAAGCCCATAAATCATCCCGGCCAATCACAGCGGGGGCCAGAGGTCTAACGGTCTAACCTCAAGACACCTCTATCGATAGCTACCTGATTGAACAGTGATTGAACAGGGCCTGGGGTTTGGGGCTTGGGGGGGTTGATTGCCGAGCGTTGTTAATCCACGGCACGTGTAGACTCTTAAGACCCAAAAATATCACAAAAATACTCCAATCCAAGGCGTATAAAATCGTAAAGCCAAAACAAAAATAATAAAATACATACGGGGCAAAAACAAAACAAAACACAAAAAAACAAAGCCTTTTTTGTATATCTAAAAAATAATGAAAAAAAAATGCATGGAACAAAACACTCTCCATCTCTGTCTGTAGATGCCCCTTTCTCCATTGCTGCTCAAGTCTCGAATTGACCCATATTTCATTGGCTTTTTGGCATTTGACGAATTGTTTGCAGGCCGTCAAATAAGACAACCTTGGGAACCGAAGTTGCCCAGCAATAAGCCTTCCATCTGCCAGTTCTCAATCACTATAGAAATGATTGAAAGGGTTTGGAATTGTTCGATTTGGAAAACGAATTCGTTTTCTGTCGAACACCTTTCGTTCCCCAAATCAATTAAATAATTAACACTTTTTCCATTTAATAATCCATTTGATTATAGGTTTTGACACTGCATAAGAGGATAACATTTATACTCTTTTTAACCAAATGTGTAAAGTCAGCATCTTAAATCTAATTTAACTTTTAATAAATTAAAGCAATAGAATTTTCTAATAAAATTTTATATTTCTTTAGAGCAAACACAATTAAAATAGATTAAAATTATATTATTCAGTATTTGCAAACTTAAAGGTATTTTCTAACCGTTTTTTATATAACAAAAAATGTTTAGAAAATGCCATTGGGCATCATTACGAAGATATAATATATTTTTTTTTTATTTCTGGACGCCAAACGGCTTTTGTGTCCACTCTTTCTTCTTCGCATTGTATTTATTACCATTGTTTGTTTGTCTTAGATGCTTTTTTTGCCACATTTGAATGCCTTGAAGGTGTCTTTTTTGTCTGCAACTATTTTTAGCCACAAAAGTATATCTTGCCGGCTATAGACACATTCGAAAGAAGTTTAATGAACGGATAGCCATAGCCGTGATGATAATCGGCGAATGGGAAAATTGGTCAAGAGTTAACCGAACCTGAGCTCAGACCAGGAACTGTCCCCAATAAAGCGATTGGGCGATTATATGTCGAATCACTCTTTTGGCCGTTCACAAAGCGATTTTTCACGTTCTTTACTTATACTTCTAATTGCCGTTAAATTTGCAGCGAATTTGAAATCTCGGGGAACACTTATGCTTAACGATTTTGTAATTTCCCAGTTCAAATATCGTTCTTAATACCTGAATTCGTGGGCCACTCGAATACGTGTCAACAGCAATTGAATTTTACCCCGCACAGGTGAAGGTCAAGAGAATTTTAAATACCGCATTTCAGTTTATTTTTAGCCCTTTTTAAATGCGTTGTCAGCTTCAAATGAGTTTAAAAAAATATACATATATTTTCTTTTTTTTACGACTCTCAATCAATTATTTTTTTGTGTATATTTTTTTGCACACAAAGTTCAACCCCGAAAATGATGTCTGGCGAGTTTGCTTGAAATACGTTTTTTATTTATCATCTTAATTTACATTAAATTTCGTTGTTAGTCAAATTAGAAACTCCAATGGTTCCACTTTGTTTAAATTATAATTTATGGGTGTGTGGATAGCTTGTGAAGTTCGTTTGAATGGACTTTCTAGGCCTAAACAGCATTTGAATAACTCAATACAGTAAAAAGTTCTTTGGCTAAAAATAGTCGAGTAGCTATAAAGAATTATTAAATTATGCTTTTTGAGAAATTATTACAAAAGGTTTATTACTGAAAGGTTTAAAAGCCAATATAAAAACTTTAACTCAAGCTCTAAAAACTAGCAAAATGAGCTCTACTATATTATTATTATTAACATTTCATATTTAACTTTAACAAGTTTTGATAAAAAAAAGTTGCCCGCAACAAGTCCTTCTCGATCGTTTTCATTTTGGATGTTAATGCCCCACAAACAATTTAGCAGCACACACAAGTGTTTTTACAGGAAATTTTGCAATGTGGCTTGGCCTGCTGCTGCTGTTCATGAACTGCATTTAAAAATACGAATAGCAAATATTGTTTTGAGTTTTCGGCTTCCCCCATCAATGGCCATCTGCGGCTGTTCACATACGAGAGTCGAGCATAAAGCATCTTTGAATACTTTCAATAAAGAAATAAATACCTAAAATTCTGGCCCGTAAAAGTGCTAATTAAAATCGATTGAAAATTAACAAAAAAAAGGGCGAAAATGTGCACAAAGTGTGCACACAGCAGTGAGAACCGGATTGCTAATGAAAAGCCCGAGACGGATAATTAAATTTGAACAATCGTCGGTGATTAATAAAAATTGAACCAAACAAAACAGTGCAATTAATAAACAAAAATTCCAATTTACCGCAGGTTTCGCTGCAAAATGAATTAAAGGAGAGCTGTGATAAACAAAAACAAAAAATTAAATAAAACAAGAAAGGTTGTTAAACACAGGCATAAATAATGCGATCAAAATCAGTGACAAAGATCAACGCTTGACAAACACGAACGCAAATTCCGAATAAACTCCACCCGTGTCCACCAGCGAGGAGCCTCTCCGTCCGAGATGCCCCCGGCTGGCAGTCCGAGGAACTCCGGACTTAGCTGCCTCCTGAGCCTCTGCCTGCTCCTGGGCCTGCTCTTTCCGGGTCGCATCCTCACCGCCGCTTGGTTCTACGATGCTGAGCCCGTGGGCGGGGTGGCCATCGGCTCTGACGAGCATAGCTTCAAAACGCCGGAGACAAAGAACTCGCACAAGTCGCAGAGCACAGAGCTGGTCCAGCACTTCCCCAGCCTCCCAATGACACCGGGTCACAATGGCCATGTGGCCCGTCGGCAGCTGGTCTTTGTGGCGCTGCTACCCTCCGTGGAGTCGGACAACAAGAACGACTGCATCATGCCCAAGGTGCTGCCTGTGCTGGAGCTTGGCATTAGGCATGTCCAACGGATGGGCTTTGTCGGCGGCACCCACTTCGACATCCAGCTGATATCGCGGGACACCTTCTGCTCCTCGAAATACGGTCCCATCGGCTTCTTCGAGATCTACACCCAATGGCCCGAGGTGAACGCCGTCTTCGGCCTGCCCTGCGAGTACGTGCTGGCCCCCATCTCGCGGTACGCCGACGTCTGGCAGGTGCCGGTCCTCACCACCGGCGGCAATGCCAAGGAGTTCAACAAGAAGTCGGAGAGCTACTCCACACTCACCCGCCTCAAGGGCGCCCAAGTGAACAACCTGGGCAACGTGGTGCGTGCGATCCTCAACAGCTTTAACTGGACGCGCACAGCCCTCATCTATCAGAACGAGAACGCCAAGGTCAAGGGCAATTCGGTGTGCTTCCTGTGCCTGGCCGCCATCCACGACACCATCGAAGAGCACTCGGTCTATCAGTTGGGATTTGATACGTCCACCTGGACCAAGGCAGACATCACGCGGATGCTGAAAAACGTGGCCATGCAGTCGAGAAGTAAGTGGTGGGGGGATGCCATGCCAGGATGTGGCATATATAATATATATATTGTATAACGGAAGTACACAAGGTTGAACAAGTAAAACTTAAAGTTTCCTTTCTCTTTACTCACATATTCAAGCTTTAATTTTAATTTAAATATAAAATAACGTATAAAAACAAGATTTTCTAAAAAGAAACAGCAAAATAATTTAATTTCTTAAATAGAAAACCAGGAAATATAATTTAATAATAACGAAATTTAATGTTAATTGAAATAGCACAACAAAAATTTCAATTTGGCATTGCTTAACGAATATCTATAAATTTTTGCGGCTAGAAAAGCCTTGTCCGCCTCACCCGCTCATCGAATGCACTTGGACTTGCCAATGCATTCGAGCAGCCATCTGCCCTGAACCCGGGGCAACCCCCACTGCGTTCGGCATTGAAAGCGAAATCGATCTAATTATATTTGACAAATGTGACGACGACAAGTTCAAGAAACCAAAGCGAAAGGAAATAGTGTTTGCATTCTATTTCTGGCCGACTGGGGAATATATAATTACTACAATTTATTTATGCCCAGACGGTGGTGTTCTTCGTCACTCTAGGCGTATGCGCAATGTTCACAGGCGTAATTACAGGCTATTTGCTGAGTGAAATGTAATATTTAATGCACTAAATATTGCAGTTAATTAAGAGATTGCATTGGCAAGTGATACAATTATGAAGCTGTCATCTGTCACGGTTAAATGATGGACACCAAATACCAAATAGTCAACATATCAGGCATACGCAGCGTATGCTTGGGAGTTCCTACCTGACCGTCCGCTTCCGTTGCTCCGATCGAACGCTATTGTTTAATTACAGCTCATTTAATTTCATTTATTGGCAATTAACACGGTAAACAATTACAATCGTTATGCATATTTTGTGCGGCAGCCAGCGGCATTGCGATTCGCAGTTCTATGCTAATTGAATTTTAATGGGAATACGATGCGAACGAAAACAGAAGATGAAAGCCAAGCACTTCGGATCGACTAAGGCATACGCTCGATTATAAAAATCAATCAAATGGTAATTTAATGATTATTAAGATGTATAAATCAAGATATTATTAGTGCTTGATGCATGATGGTTAATTTATTGCTAGAACAAAACAATATTTTACGCTTCATTTATTAAGTATAGTAAGCTCTGTAATAATACAAATATCAATCAGTGCAGGAGCAGTAATAATGCACTTATTTAATCAGTTTAATAAATTAAAAAAATTATTCAAAATGAAATGGCTTTTCCATGTGACTGGAATTTCAAATGAATTAGCGCCAGTTTAATATTATTTTCGGTTAGCCGACAAAGAAAGTCAACTTTATGACAATATCTAACAATAGAACTGAGTTCAAGGGCACACACTTTCCTTGTGAAGTGCCCAAAAATGAATAAACTTGCTTTCGAAATAAATCTGTACGTGCTCGGTGTTTTTATGAAATCAATGATTTATTGTCAATCGGATTGCCCAAAACAAAATTAAATTACAGCACAGGAAATTCAATTAAAACATTTGACTTCGAGCTGGTGGAATTACTTGATTGGTAACTTGATATCTTCCTGAAGTCATTGTTTCACTTTATTGGTTTTTACAAAGCCATGCAAATTGATTTATAAAGTGTAAATTCAATATTTTTACGAGTCGCCCGAACTGCCTGAAACCTTCAATTATGTTTAACGACATTTCGCACGCCTGCAACAGCTGCAGATTTATTACTTATTCGCATAAATACATATCTTCATCTCCGAATGACTCAACCGACAGCTCTCTGAGGAAGTCAACGGCAGCAAGAGCGTCTATGTAATATTTAAAGGCATCAGACAAATGGGGAAAATAAAAATTTTATAATTAAATCAAGTCAATTGCACGTTTTTGCACTGAACTTGAAATTGTCTGGTCCACGACCATCCATTTTCCAAGTAATTAGATTTGAGCGAGAAATGGTTTGAGCAAAATATGACGTAGAAGGAAAAAGCAAAACAAAATTGCACTCGATTGTCGTCTTAGGATTGTGTGTGTTTTGTGTGCACAAAATATGCTGGTAGCTAGATATCAGTAAAAGGTAAAGGATTTACAATTAATGTAACAATTGTTTGCAACATATTTGACAGGCAAACACGATTGCTTATTTGCATATCATGCTCGCTGCACCACACGTCGTATGCGCAATTACATTCCCCAGCTTATGCTGGCTTATGGAATACTTCACGAACATTTATTCATAACTAACTCTGACATTCAATTTGTAATTGATGGAATTAACATAGAGCTGGTGGGTGGAATAAGTTTCAGATTTGCGATGCATTTAAACAGAGTAATTGTAAATATTTGTCAAATGCAGATACATATTTTTAAGGGAAGGAAAGAAAGATAAATACTGAGAATTTATTAAGTGGTTACCAATATTAGTTAGGCATTACTTTTATTTGTACATATTTAAACAAAATATATTTGAAGAGATACTATAATATTAAATATGAATTAAATGGAAAATTACTGACAATGTTAGACTCCCAAATATTGTTACACATATTTCCCCCCAATTTGTTCCTGCTCCATAACATATCGAAAGCCGTTTCGAGTACTGTCAAACACATATCAACTTGAGTATGAAGAACCATTAAGATCTTTTTGGGTTTTAATTTAAGAAACAATATGTTTTTGTGCTTCCCTTTTAAAACTACGTTTTGCACTCGCTGACGTCAGTGGAACTGACAAGTTTACAAGTCTTATTTCGGGCGCGAGAGAAGCTCAACAGCTTTTAAATAAATTAATACATTTTTAATGACAAGAGCTCCCGCAGAAAAATAAGAAACAATAAATACAACAACAGATACTTTTTCTATCTCGTTTTGACTTCTTCATTTTTGTGCTTTTATTTCTTTGCAGTTGTCATAATGTGCGCCGATCCGCAGTCGATACGTCAAATTATGCTGACAGCCGAGGAGCTGAATATGATCGATAGCGGCGAATATGTTTTCATCAATATCGAATTATTTTCGCGGTGAGTATCTCGGCACTAGCCAAACATATGAATTACTTAACAGAGTCGAAGCAGGGGCAAGTATGGTACAAAAGGTGATCATTTACGGCAATTGCCAAACAATTTGTTGCCTTTCACTTTGATCAAATAAAAATGGGAAAAAATCCACGCGCACTCTCGAACGAATATTCTTTACAAACTGCGCATGAGCAGCATTAGTCAAGGTTGCTAATGTTATGAAATGTATGTACTACCAATCGCGTTGTCTATAAATAGCTTCTGCATTTGTTCACAAGAGCCTAACTATTTTTAAATTGAGGAAATTCCATATTTCGGCACATGGCGTTGGCAGATCGATTAAGCCCCCGAAACCCGGCTCGGACTCCGATTCCGACTCCGAACAATGGCCAAGAGGCAAAGTACCCCAGACTGAGACCTCAAGCCATATTCGATGTGATTATCCAAACATTAGTGCTGAGTAATGGCCAAGCAGCTTCTTTGTCTGCCCCTCTATACATAGCTCACAATCTCTTTGTTTGACCCGCCTCCAGGCAGAGCCCGAGCTCAGCTGGAAAAGCTGGGGAAAATTCGGTGAAGTGGCAAGGCAATAAGGTGAGAGATGCACGCTCCTCTCCCACTCGTTTTCTTTGCTGATAGTGCACAGAATATAATTGCAATCGACTTCGATTTGCATGTGCATTAAATGCATTCTAATCGCCCGACCTTCACGACACTCGCTATCAATGGAAAAATGTTGCGTATATAACATATATTTACTAATCTATATACTAGTGCGCAAGAGAGTGTGTAAGTGCCGGTATATGCATTGGATTAGTTAATCAATTTCCTGCTTGCAACAGCTTGGAATAAACAGACTTTATTTATTTTTGATTAATTCTATCATTAGAATCCCTGGGGAATTTATTTAGGAAAATATACACTAATATCTGAGAGAGACTAAAGAAAATTGTTTTATTTTTCAAACAAAATGTAAGCTAATCAAATTATACATTTTATTTGTATTAAGATCTTTGGGGTATTTATCAAAAAATTAAAAAAGGCTTTGTTTTATTTATAGTAAAATATTTTTAATCGTATTTGCATATTATTTATTGACGTAATTAAATATATTAAAGGTCTCGAATATGTTAAAATTGTATAAAATATTTTAATTAAAATTAAAATATAAATTTATATATTCTACTAAGAGTGAATACCCTTTCACATTATTATTTATCTTTCCCTCTTATTAATTATAATAGATTTCCAGCTATCAGCAAAGTCCATTCAATAATCCCCTCATGAATAGATATCTCTAAAGAACCTATAATTATACTTAGTATTGATTTATTTTTCCAATGGCTAATATAGAAGCAAGCAAAAAGCGAGCAGGCAGTAACACATGCAGGTTCCAGATGATAAGGAGGGGCTAGTAAATTCCGAATGCAGTTTACATAGAATCGCACTAGTAGGTGCTCCTCTGGGGTATAGGTGGATCCGCACACTTTACCAATCTATTTATAAACAATTTATGACGCATGTCTATGGCTGGTATAGACCCAAACTAAAGGCGGCACAAAGGCAATTGATAAGCGAAAACTACATTAAAAAAAAAAATATAACGAAAAACCGTAGGACCCATGAATGTGATTAAAAATAAAAGGGCAACAGCTAAAATCACATACAGTGCTTGCCAATGGTATGAAATGGTTCTTAAACTTAAGGATTACGATGCCAATCACAGGGAATCCCTTTGAAATTTCTTTCTGTCACTTTTCAATGCTTAAAGATTATTATAATTCAAGTTTAATATCTAAATTTAATTAAAGAAATAATTTTTTTCCTTTTTTGTAATCAAATTTTAATATATTTGTCTTGAATTTGAAAAAGAAATATTTCAGCGCTCTGACAAAACACTTTGTTTTAATAGATAAAAAAACTGAAAGATGTCTTTGATATTTGCTATATTAAAGATAAGAAACTAAAGAATAAATTCTATGAATCATAAATATAACAAATAGTTTATCCCCTAGATACTGTAATCTCTTTATATAAGCTTCCTTTTTATAAGCTTCAGAGGGCTCATTGATATGGTATCCCATATTCAGTATTCAGTTTCTTAAATGGGATTATTAATTCATTATAGCAACAGACTACTGTATGCGCATTGACAACGACAGAGACTGATAATTTTGTTTATTATTTTCATCGCCTTACAGGGTCCCCTATCTGACATCGCAGCCATGGTATGAGAAGAACGATACGGATTTGAATAATGAGCGGGCCCAGAAGGCCTACACCGCCATGCTGACCGTAACCCCCAAGCAGCCGAATGACAACGAGTACACCCGGGTCTCCAATGAGGTAAGCACAAGGACTTGGGTAAAGGCTAGGCTGGGACTGCATTAGCATGGAAATGGATGCGGAAGCCAATTTGAAAATTTTTGCAGATTTTTTTTGTTTTTCCCTGCCCGTTTCTGTGCTGCTCTCATCCGATCCTTTTTTTTTGGCCAGCTTCATGCATACTCAATTCCCATGCACGTTCCCCCCATAACCCATAACCGCAGCCTATTTAGCATGAGCACGGTATGCGGTCCGGTCAGAGGCCGGGAGAGAAGCAAAGAGGGACTAGGGGAATTGTAAACATTTTTCTGTTGATACATGGTAAATTTACAACAAACAAAGCCGACAACACCTGGAAGCATTTGCTGGCCAACTGCACTGGGAAGGGCCCTCGAAAAGCCGGGGCAGCCACCTGAAAAGTGAATGAATTTGCAGTTGCAATTGCTGATAAGCAGCCGGGTAGCATGTGAAACGATGTAGCCCCTTCGGACTATAGTCAGCCCGATTTGGCTAATGACACTTTTGGCTTGCCACGTATCTGTTAGATACTTGGGCCATGCAGAGAAGTAGACAAAATGCGCACGACAAGCTGATGATGGTTTTCTATTTGCCTAGATGGGCCAAAAACACTCTACGAAAAGCAGGAAAACTATTGAAGGGAATATGTTTTCAATATTTAGTATAATAGTTCAAAATGTTGAATAGCTTTACTTATATTTTGCTTACTTGAAGCGTTCTTGTAAATTATTTTAAGCTCAAATTTTCCAATCCCTCCACATTTTCCAAGTGTATGCCAATAATGACAGTTCTGTAGTAGATACCAGGCTTACAACCAACCACACTTTCCATCTGCAAAGTTTAAAGACTGCAGCTTAAGTCTGCCCCTTCTTTGGCAGAAAACTTACGCTCAATGGACATTTGCAACCGCAACTCCGACCAAATCCCCGCCAGAGTCGCCTGTCAAAGGAGAGAATGGCGAACGAAATCCGCCGGTGGCACAACGGAGTGCTGCGGTGTGCAATAATTTCCACATGGATTGTGACAAAACGTTGCCGACCAGGAGGACCTTCGTCTTCCGTTCTCCTTTCTCCGTTCCGGGCGAACGAGCGCGTAATTGAATTTTCACGGTGGCCAAAGCAATTAAAGAGGAATGGCGCCAGACTCCAAGAGGATAGCGGGGGAATAGCTCTAGATGCCCCACGGCAACGAAAATTGAATGGGTTTAGGTTTAGGGACCGAGGGACGGGCCAGCAGAAGGGGGAGATTAATGCGTTTTGGGATTTCACATCCGTTCTCGTGTCCATCCACAGATCAAAGCCATTGCCGCGGAGAAATACAATTACACGTTCAGCGACAACGAGCCGATTTCGGCCTTCGTCACCTCCTTCTTCGACGGTGTCCTGCTCTATGCCAATGCCCTGAATGAGAGCATCCGGGAGGATCCCACAATGCTGACACGCCCCATTAACGGCACTGACATGGTTCGACGCATGTGGAATCGTAGCTTCACCGGCATCACAGGCAATGTGACCATCGATGCCAACGGCGACCGACTGTCTGCCTACTCGCTGCTGGACATGAATCCAACCACCGGGCGGTTCGAGATCGTGGCCCACTTCCTGCACAACCGGCTGGAGTTCGAGGCCAACAAGGACATCCATTGGGCAGGCGACCGTGAGGAGGCACCACCAGATCGACCGAGTTGCGGTTATGACGGCTCCCTGTGCCCCGATAATTGTGGGTGTCAAAAATAATAATAGGAAGAAAATAATTATTTTGAAACATTTACCTTTTGACTCTCCTTCCAGCTTTGCCCGGCTATGCAATTCTCTCGATTGTATTAGGAACCATGGTGGTAGTGATGGCCGTGTGCTTCTTCTTTGGCTATCGCCATTATATTGCCGAAGCGGAGATCAACTCAATGAGCTGGAAAGTCTCCCTTGAGGATGTGATGTTCCGGGATGCAGCAGAGCGCGGTTTACGCGGCTCCTTTCACTCTTTGGTAAAGCAAAGCTCACAACTGACACTGATGTCCGAGGACATGGTGTCCATCAACGGCGATCGGCAGATTTTTATACCTGTGGGCATGTTCCGCAAGAGCAAGGTGGCCATCAAGCCGGTGGAGGTGTCCAATGTGCACAATATGCTCACCCGCAGCCTGATGCTGGAGCTGAAGCGCATGAAGGATCTGCAGCATGATCACCTGGTCAAGTTCTATGGCGCCTGCCTGGACCAGCGACGCAGCTTCCTGCTCACCGAGTACTGCCCCAAGGGCTCCCTGCAGGACATTCTCGAGAACGAGCAGTTCCAGCTGGACTGGATGTTCCGCCTGTCGCTTATGCATGACATCGTGCGCGGCATGCAGTTCCTGCACAGCTCCGACATCCGTTCACATGGGAACCTCAAGTCCTCCAACTGCGTTGTCGATTCCCGCTTCGTGCTGAAGATCACCGATTTTGGGCTGCACAGCCTGAGGAAGTCGCAATTCGACAAGGAGAGCGATGGGGGCAATTGCAATAGCCATGCCTATTGGAGCAGTAAGTATCTTTTTAAAATGGGATAATTATTTATAATTTAAGACTTGCTAGATATTTTTAAAGGAAATAATGATAAAAATACTTCCAATTAAATAAATACATTTTTTTTCATTAAAATAAATTTTATTTTTAGAACTTTTGTGGACTTCCCCCGAGCTGCTGAGACTGGAGCACCATCGAGCTCCCGAGGGCACACAAAAGGGTGATGTCTATGCCTTTGGCATCATTGTGCACGAGATAACCACTCGACAGGGCCCCTTTTATTTGGGCAGGTGTGCGTACGAGAAATCACCTCAAGGTATGCCATTAAATTGTTTCTCCCATACCAAATCCCCTGCCCCTCGCCCAGCTCCACCACCGTACTGAATGTACTTTTTCGTGTTGCGGCCGATTTTGTCTGAGCGGAATTTTAATGCCAGATTTTTGCACATGTTGCGGTTACAACGTCCGTCCAGAGACCAGAGTAGTTGGGCACTCGGGATCGTTGTGGTACTTCTGGGTATGTGGGGGGGACTGGGCAAATTAGCAGGAGACGTGCTTTAAAAGTCTCCATGTGAGAATCACTTAATTCGTGGACACAGACAGAAGTAAGACACAGTTTTTGTGTAAAAGGATAACAACCACTTACACTCACTTTACTAAGTGAAAGCTTTTAATCTCAATGATAATTTATAAAGGAAGGACATAGTTTTTAATATTGAAAGAACGTTTATTAAAAAGTAAACAAATTAAATAACATAACTCCTTAGTAGTTCCATATTCCCACCCTCCTACTGACTTCTAAGGTCATCCCAGTTCAACAAAATACTAAAAAACAGAAGTGAAAACTCAATTTTTTTTTTGTGCGCTGAGTTTGTACTTTTTTTATTGCTGCTTGAAATATATGTACTCATAAAACTGAAAGCCAACTGCGGCAGGACTAGCGCCGATTTCAATTGGCGCCTGAAACTTGGTCTTCAAGTTGCCACTTGGCGAATTCATCAAATTATGCACTGACTTGGCGGCTGTGGGAATCAGGATTCAGTCCCCATCCCTCTCCACAGCCACTCGTCCCTTGCCGCAGAAGGCTAACTGGCAACTTTGCCAGTTGCCGGCGCTTGTCGAGAGTTGTGTCTGCAGACGAATTTAATTGCGGTCTCGGCGCTCTGGAAATCGAAATCAAATTGTAGAAAGTCAGGTCGAAAAATGAAAAGTTTATCCCCCACCCCCCCCCATCCCCTGCTCGTGCACACCCACAAGGGCAAATCACGAACTGTTCTTGCGGTGGGGCACGTTCGAGCAGTTGTTGGATTTGCGCCCAAGGCACCAGCCGCAAGCGAAGGGCAGCAGGGCCCAGCAGCCGGGTGCTTTTATCTTGGCTTTGCGACGATCCCGGTCGGCCTTCATGAGCTCTTCCTTGCTCTCCTTGACAACGGCAATGGCTCCCTTTGGCGACCCCTGTCTCGTAGGGTTATACTGAGATTTATTCTTCCGCTCCAGCCTAAACAGCCAATCGATACGTGATCTCTCCCAGCCGCAGCGGCAAAGAGGCGTCTTCACGCAGCCACCAAAAATAACTTCGGCATCGGTTGGTTCGCGTTGCACATCCCTACCGCCACTCTGCCGTCTCCGAGACTTGGAATTTTTTTTCTTGGGCCCATTGGTCATGTTCCAGACTAGATCAGTGAGCTCATCCTTTGTCAGCGGCTCCTTGGGGCGACAGATGGCGTGCAGCAGTAGCTCGTGTTGGTAGCATGGTCTCAGCTCATGGGGTTTCGGGGGCTTCGCTTGCAGAAATATGCTGACCATGTCCAGATATTGTTTCTTTGACCACATTTCGTCAGCAGTGTATTGTGTGAGTGCTTGTGCAGATTCCGTGACCAGGCAACACGACCCGTCTGATGTTGACATTAAATTACACCTAAAACGACAAATTTACATAACTAAATAAAAGCCAGCAAGACAGAAAGAATTCCATTGAAATCTAATCCAAGGCCTCTCTCTATCTCTATCTCAAAGAAATCATCGAACTGGTCAAAGGATATCACCCGCAAAGGATGCAGAGACCATTCCGTCCCGAGCTCGAACCCAATAGCGACACCAAGGCGGACATCAACGGCATCATTCGACGCTGCTGGGCCGAGGATCCAGCCGAGCGTCCGGACTTTAATACACTCAAGTCCATGATTCGCAGGTTCAATAAGTAAGTGTTAAATAATGGCCTTAAGATGCTTAATGACATCTAAAGATATGTTATCACTAACTCCCTCTCTCTTGATGTACTCCCTGACAGAGACAACGAGACGGGCAACATTGTGGACAACCTGCTGAAGCGCATGGAGCTGTACGCCAACAACCTCGAGGAGCTGGTGGAGGAGCGTACCCAGGACTATCACGAGGAGAAGAAGAAATGCGAGAAGTTGCTCTACCAACTACTGCCGCAGAGCGTTGCAGCCCAGCTCATCAGTGGCCAGCCTGTGGTAGCAGAGACCTTCGACCAGGTGACAATATACTTCAGCGACATCGTTGGCTTCACGGCCATCTCGGCGGAGAGCACACCCATGCAGGTGGTGCAGTTCCTCAACGACCTGTACACCTGCTTCGACTCCATCGTGGAGAACTTTGATGTTTACAAGGTGGAGACAATCGGGGATGCCTACATGGTGGTCTCGGGGCTGCCCATTCGCAATGGCAACCAGCATGCCCGGGAGATAGCCCGCCTAGCTCTGGCCCTGCTGGAAGCAGTGCACAACTTCCGTATCCATCACCGGCCGGAGGATCGCCTGAAGCTGAGGATTGGCCTGCACACCGGTGCCTGTGTGGCGGGCGTGGTGGGCCTGAAGATGCCGCGGTACTGTCTCTTTGGTGACACTGTCAACACCGCCTCACGCATGGAATCCAATGGCGAGGCGCTAAAGATTCACATCAGCGAGACCACAAAGGTGGCTCTGGATGAGTTTGGAACCTTCGTGACCACCCGGCGGGGATTTGTGCCCATGAAGGGCAAGGGCGAGATGCTGACCTACTGGCTGGAGGGCGAGGTGCCGCGTCCCGACGCCCTCATGTCGCCCAGCAAGCTTCTGCTCTCGCGACGCTCCTCCCTGAAGCAGCCGCAGCGCAGCCAGTCGCATAATCTGCACAAGCAGTACTCCGAGCTGGTCGTGGCCGCGCCTCCAGCGGCCCAGTTTCCGCCACCCACGATCGCCCTGCCACCACCACCACCGCCGTCGAAGGAGTCACCTAATCTGCGCGTAAAGCGCAAGATCAGCTCTAGTTCGCCCAAGCTGAATGGCGGAAGCTTTGACTACCACAAGACTGAGAACCTCTACCTAGATGCGGCGGCCGCTCAGAGGCCCTGCGACATCTACAGCAGCCGCAGCCTGCGGGACATGGAGGAGAGCTCCGACAGCTGGGAACTGGCGCACTTCCGGCTGCCACTGAGCGGAGCGCTAAAGAACCATCACCACCTCAGCAATCAGAACAACAATAATAGCCACGGCTATGTCCATTCGAATTCCAGCTCCAATTTGAGCGGCATCCTGCAGCCGCCGCCGATGGGGTGTTCCAGGAGCCGGCTAAAGCCTTCGCCCACGATCTCAACGCTGCTGACGGGCGCTCCGGGCGTGGACACGTGCAGCATGGGCAGTGGCCAGCTGAGGATAAAGTTTGCCGAAGGCGATGAGGCACCACTGCTGCCCACGTCGGCACCACCAGCTGCCCTTGTACCCGCTCCCGCCGCCATTCCAGCAGCCATGCCTCTGGTGGCCAACAGTCCACAGCGGAGTGCCAGTGGCCAGAACATTCCGGGGGACAGCAACCACTACGGCTACCTGGTCAAGAGCTACAAGCAACCAGTGGCGGGCAGTGCTGTCACGCAGCCGCTGCTGGCCAAGATCAACTCGTAGCTGTAAGCGGGGGGCGTCGCCACCCCCACAACCCACTCACGTGTAATCATGCATATTAAGTGTACTTGTTTGTGATAATAAGTTAAACCCAAGTTGAACAAATTAGTCGTGTTAGACCGAATCAAATTCGAAATTCGTATACGGGAAATCCTTTTAAATGTCTAAAATGTTGTAGTAGTCTGTGTAGCTTCTAATATTGTCCTTTCCTTTTACTCATAAGTAGCGAATTTTATATGTTACCGATCAACAAAAGAAATAATCAGAAAAAACACTCGATGTAAATAGCTATTTACGCCCAACCGATTTGTTCCTTGTGCTTTGAATATTCAGTTTCTCCAAACACTCAGACAATTAGCTTAAAGTAGGATATTATTACCTAGGAATAAGCATAGAAAATTTGTGCAAATTTCATATATATGTATAAAGTATTAGACGAACATGAATATATTTATTTTAACAAAATTGACGAATAAAGAAATCTAAATAAATTACAAATTAATGTAACAATTTACTTCAAAACAATTTTAAGAAAAGCAAAAGTAATATAAAGCAAACGTAGACACTTTTGAAATTGGCGGCAACGCCATTTCCGGCGCCGCCATTGTCGTGAGTTTTTGTAAGTGCGACCAGTTCCCGTTGCTAATTTCGACTTTTTTATGTTCCAGTTGGTCACACTCTTTTTCCCCTTTGAAAACATCAACAAATCATGTGAGTCCCATAGTTTATCCGTTAATTTTATCACTTTATCGCCGCGAAATATACTTGTGTTGCTATATTAAAATCGTCCCCTCGGCGGCGATAAAGCGGGCGGAGAAGCCTACAAATCCCAGAGACCCGGCAGTGAGAGCGTTGCATAATTTTGCATAGCCAATGTGTTGGATGAGTTGCAACTTTCCTCAGTCCACTAGAAGAGAATTATAAACGCCGGATCTCTTGGTGCCGTGCTGTAAAAGTTATCCACTAAATATAATTAACACATCTCACCCAGTGCACACCGCGTACCGGGTGGAAAAGTGATTTCCTCCTCGTTGTGAATTGATAATTTCGGTGCTAATTGCGAAATAGCCGCCCCCCCATATAACAAAGCAATTGTTGTTCGGGCTGTTCCAGTCACAGCTCCACTTTATCGGGCACGTTTCCATCGGAGCTATCAGAGCTTATCGGAGCTCAGTCATACCACAATGCGCTACTGCCCGCCCAACGTGACCCTCAGTGAGGTGTGGACCCAGCATGGCATCTCGCACTGCTTCATGGACACCGTGGGCCCGGCCGTTTATGGCGGATTCCTGCTACTCTTTGGCTGCATCCAGCTGCTGATGTACCGAAAGTATGCCACCCGGATCACAGACCCCACGCAAATCTCCAGGTCGCGCCTGTACGCGCTACAGCTCTTCCTGCTGCTCCTGTTGCCGGTGCTGGCAGCAATACGGTTCCTCCTCAACGCCCGCATCTATGCAGATAGTACGGTGTATGGGTACATGGTGAGTGTAGATAAGAACCAGGAAAGATATCGCTTTTTAACCTGCTTCCCTTACAGATATTCTCTACCAGCGTTGTGTGCTTCTCCTATCCGTTCAGCATTTGCCTGATCTTGAAGGAGCGCAACTATCAGCTGCCCTCGA
This sequence comes from Drosophila birchii, assembly GCA_035046345.1. Taxonomy (NCBI): domain Eukaryota; kingdom Metazoa; phylum Arthropoda; class Insecta; order Diptera; family Drosophilidae; genus Drosophila; species Drosophila birchii. Next base: position 10,971,392 of record JAWNOA010000064.1, read on the forward strand.
CGCCCACACGTGGACATGGGCTTATCCTGCTGCTGTTCTGGACACTGGCCTTCATCAACGAGTCGCTGGCGTTCATTAATCTGCGACACGAGGACTGGTGGTTCCATCTGAAAACGTAAGCTCCAGCAAGCAATAGATTTGTAGATGTTTATCTAATGTTAACTCTGTCTCGTGCAGCAACAAGGATCAAATTGAGATGGGTCTGTTTGTCACCCGCTTCCTCTGCTCGCTGCTGATCTTTGTCTTGGGTCTAAAGGCTCCTGGCATCATGGCGCCGTACAACCCACACCAACGACTTGACGACAGCTCGAGCGAATCGCAAGGAAACGTTGCGACAGGATCGGCTTTCAGGAACGGTTGGCGCAAGCTGCGCACTCTCTTTCCCTACCTGTGGCCCAAGAAGGATTTGGCCCTGCAACTGGCCGTCATCATCTGTATTATACTGCTGATTGCCGGTCGCGTCATAAAGTTATTTTTGCCGATTTATCGCAAGAAGTTGGGTAGGTCAGGTTTTGTGCTGGAGCACATTACGTTGAATCATGCAATGCTAATCTCTTGCCTTTATAGTGGACAGTCTGACCATTGAGCCGATCATCTTCCGCTGGGACTTTGTGCTGATGTATGTGGCCCTGTCCTTCCTGCAAGGCGGCGGCACTGGCGGCATGGGATTATTTAATAACCTGCGCACTTTCCTGTGGATCCGAGTGCAGCAGTACACGACCCGTGAGATTGAGATCGAGCTATTCCAGCATCTGCATCAACTCTCGCTGAGATGGCACTTGCAACGGAAAACCGGCGAGGTGCTTAGAGTGATGGATCGTGGCACAGACTCGATCAACAACCTGCTAAACTACATTGTCTTCTCCATTACGCCCACCATTCTGGATCTCATTGTGGCCGTCGCCTTCTTCATATACGCCTTTAATTGGTGGTTTGGACTCATCGTCTTCCTCACCATGTTTCTGTATATAGGTAAGAATTGAACAAATCGAAATCCGAAATGTTTTCTCTGTATTATTAAAGTTCTGCTTATGCTTTGCAGCCTCAACCATTGCCATTACGGAATGGCGTACCAAATACCAAAGAAGAATGAACCTGGCGGACAACGAACAGCGTGCTCGAAGCGTTGACTCTCTGCTGAACTTTGAAACTGTCAAATACTATGGAGCGGAGCGCTACGAGGTGGACTGCTACCGGGAGGCCATTCTCAAGTACCAGAAGGAAGAGTTCTTGTCCATGCTGACCCTAAACATGCTAAACACCGCCCAAAACATAATCCTGTGCCTGGGCCTGCTAGCCGGATCGCTGCTCTGCGTTTACCTGGTAGTCCACCATCAAACGCTTACTGTGGGTGACTTTGTTCTCTTCTCCACGTACCTCATGGATCTGTACATGCCGCTGAACTGGTTCGGCACCTATTACCGGGCCATCCAAAAGAACTTTGTGGATATGGAGAACATGTTCGATTTGCTGCGCGAGGAGGAGGAAATTGTGGATGCGCCTGGCTGCTCTCCACTTCTAACCGCCGGAGGTGGCATCGAGTTCTCCAACGTAACGTTTGGCTATTCGCCGGAAAAGATGGTGCTGCGCAACGTGACCTTTTCCGTGCCCGCCGGTAAGACGGTGGCGATTGTGGGACCCTCGGGAGCGGGTAAGAGTACGATCATGCGGCTGTTATTCCGGTTCTACGATGTGCAGACGGGAGCCATTCTGATAGATGGCCAGAATATCAAGCTGGTGCAGCAGCAGAGCCTGAGAAAGGCCATTGGCGTGGTGCCTCAGGATACGGTTCTGTTCAACAATACCATTTTCTACAATATCGAGTATGCGAAGTTGGGCGCTTCCGCCGATGCCGTTTACGAAGCTGCTCGCGCCGCTGACATTCACGAGAGGATTCTTGGTTTCCCGGAGAGCTATGAAACGAAGGTGGGCGAGCGAGGTCTTCGTCTAAGTGGAGGCGAAAAGCAGCGTGTGGCGATTGCGAGAACCCTCTTGAAGGCGCCTATCATTGTGTTGCTAGATGAAGCAACCTCCGCCCTGGATACTCACACAGAGCGCAACATTCAGGCTGCCTTGGCCCGAGTCTGCGCCAATCGCACCACCATAATTGTGGCCCATCGGCTCTCTACCATCATCCATGCTGACGAGATTATAGTGCTAAAGGAGGGAAGCATTGTGGAACGTGGTAGACACGATGAGCTAGTCCTCCGCGAGGAAGGCGTCTATGCGGATATGTGGCAGCAGCAGCTAAAGAATCTAGATGCGGAGCAGAGCGGCTCCGAGAATGGAGACGCTAGTGCGGAATCGAGCACGGAGAAACGCAGTGCGGGTGGGGCAAGGCCAAGTGGGGCTGGACCAAGTGGTGCTGGTGGTGCGGGTGGTGCCACCTTCAGGGCAGGACATGCTCATGGGGGAGCGCGCTAGAGCTAAGAACTAAAAACACAAAATACTTTCTGTTATTCCTGTCTCCATGTGAATTGTGGTAAATTGTTTTGTTACGTATAAGACGTTCGTGCATGTTCGTCGATAAGTAATCTTATACGCTACTCTTATACATACAAATAAATAACATAGATTTTTATAGACAATCTTTTTTGAGCTTTTGAATGCGTTTTTAATCATTTCGGTGTCACAACATTGTCTATTTTTAGCTGCTGCCGTTTGGAAATATTCTTTATCGGCTTACGGTTGGTTTATTTACACCAACAGCACTTGAAAGATAAGTAATTTCTGGGAAAGAGAATATTATATTATCAGGATCAGGAATATAATTACTAAGATATAAATGTATATGCTTTAAGAGGACCAAAGTACTAGGACACTTTATCCTCTAAATCATATCAATTTTATAGGAAGTTCCTTAAGAGTAGGTTCGTTCCTCAGGTTGTAAGAGAGAGTCAAGCCGCTCTTTGAAGCGATGATGCTTATCAGCATCAGAACCTCCAGCAAGGCCAGCACTCCGGCTGTTGAATCCGATCTCTGGCAGCCTCAGTCCGAGTTTGGATCGCGAACGGAGCAGTCGCCGAGTTGTGTTTTTGGGAATTAGAAACTCGCTAGTGATAAAGGAGGAAAAGTGGCGGTGTCTTTGAAACATATCTGATAGTACACAGAGACGCGCTTACGTATATATATATATATATATATACATATATTCCCATTTATTACATTAGTAGCTGTGGACGAGGAGTGGAAATCGTCGGGAAAACTGTGAGAAAACCCGCGAGTGTCACGACCTCGGAAGGAAGCTGTGCTGCGGCGGCCATGAGGCGATTCAAGTGTTCCGTGTTCTTGTGTACGTGAGAAGAGAGAGAGCCAGAGTAACCTAGTTGATAATCCCAACTATATCAGAAATTAATTCAGGAACATGACGTAATGATTCATTGACGAGCGCGCATCAAAAAAGAAGCCGAGGAGCAACATTGATTAAAACATTTTGCGATCATTATATATATATAAATATGATATATACCCTATATACACACATTCACATCGAGTATATAGTGTATATATAAGAATGAAATTCAATTGATAATTGAAGAGTTTATTGCCCAGAATGCGACATAGCAAGGCAGGGAGCAGCGGCGGCGGAAGGGAGAAGCATCCATCGAATTGAACTTCAATTTCTTATCTCCATCTATCTATGTATCTATCTATCTGGCAGATCTTTTCCTGATCTTGGACACCGGTGGTCATGCCTTCAGCATTATCGGCCTCAACAAGCAGATGCTGTACGATTATGAGGGCAATGTCCTGGTGGGAGCGAAGCCCCAGGATGAGTTGCATCCCTCGCCACCCACCTCTGGATGGATAGTGCGAGGAAAGCTCACGCTCCAGCGCCAGAGCGAGCTGGTCCTGGCAGCGGCGGTGAGTTCTATGAGTTTTTTTTTGTATTTTTGGGAGAAAGCAAATATTAGGAAGCGTATTAGAAATGTTTCGGCTAATCTCCAACGACCCGGTCGATGATTATTTGAATTTCACTTGGAAATACAAATATTTTTGTTTATACAAAAATAAAAATACTGCCATGTGATCACTTTTCTACAAATATTTAATATATATTATACATGAACGCATAGGTATGAACACATGAGACACACACTCATATGTAAATCAATTGAAAATCAGTGAAAAATCGAATCAATTTATTGATTTCATTATCAATTTGTACGATTCAATCAGCGCATTCTGGAACGCGCTCCCCAGCCCCCTTCTGCCCAGTGACTCTGCTCGGGCTCCGCAGACGCAGAATAAGAATTCGCAGATGAATTAAAGACAATTTAACCTTTCACAGAACGAGAGAGTCAGGAGGAGGAGCACAGCCGCGCTCACAATGAACTGAACTCGGCTGTGAACTTCTTCCATTGAGCCCCCACAGATAATGCCAATACACACAGCCGCATCATCGTATATCCCCTTCCCTCCTTTGAGTGCGGCGGCCTCTGTGTGTGGGTAATCGGCTCTGATTGTTTTGACTGAGCAGAGCCCGACTCTAGGAGTAGCCCCCGCTTATCAGGCATCTCCGGGACCTGGCGGAGATGGCGGCATGTGTGCGCTGCGCCGATCGCCGATCTGACTAATTTCTGTTTCCCAGATAAACGACTTATCAGCCGGCTCAGTTGGGCTCGACCCTCTCTAGTCGTTCGGAGATTACAACATCGCGGGCTTTCCCGGCTAATCGAAGCGTTCGCTCTCTCCTTTCCAGCTGGTCATCGACGATGTAACGCTGAACAACTCCGGCGAGAAGTTTCTGCAAAATAAGGAGATGTATCCACCCTACAAGCCCTTCAAAATAGTCCTCACGCAGGAGGGCGCCATCTCGCATGTGGTCTTCAAGGAGGCGGATCCCATTTGGAGTATGAACTTCAAGCGAGCGATTGCCTCAGTGCTGCAGTTCCAGATGAAGTCCAGTGGGGCTTTTGTCGTCGATGAGGCAAGTCCTTACTATATATTTTTTAATGCAAAAATATACAAAGTCCTTCATAAAACTATTCTATAATTTAATTAAAAATTCTCTTCCTTCTCAAAACCTTTTATTATTTGGCTATAGCTTGGTATTCATGGCACCTGCCGCACTGAGTATTTTGTGTCCAACAAGACCAGCCACATCTCCATCCGCAAGACGCCGGAGCTGAAGACCTGCAAGCCCTACTCGGAGGCGGTGCACACCACACGGAGCAACGTGCCGCCAAATACATGCGAGTATGACCACCAGAAGAGCGTGATCATTGGCAACGAGGCTGTCTACGGAATGCTACCGCACAACGAGACGGGCTATTTCTTGAACACAGCCCATGCCAAGGGCACCACCCTCATCCACACATTCGAGTCCACGGGGGAGGCGCAGTTCATCAACTCGGAGCTGCTGCTCAACTTCCAGAGCGAGTCGGCCATAGACAATCCCATCGATATTGAAACCTCAATGGGGCCAGAGCCCTCCAATTTGGAATTACAGCCGCTGGATCCCAACGATCCAACCGGCGGAAGGAATCCCCAGCAGCAGGAAACCCTGGTTGCCCAGGCGGGCTCTTTGCTGGACATCTTGGCGGAGGGTCTCGAGAGCACGGAATTTAAATTCTCAGAGCCGTACGACTCAACGCTCTCGGACGTGATCAAGCTACTCAGCGAGATGGACTTCGAATCGCTGACAAAGCTCTACCGCGAGGTGGACATCGGCACTTCTTACCGCCAGGAGACAATCCGGAATATCTTTCACGAAATAATTCCTCGCATCGGAACGAAAGCCTCGGTGTTTCTCACGCACTACCTGGTGGTGAACAAGATGACAAAGTCGCAGATTGCGGTACAGCTGCTTATCCCAATGCCCTTCCACATCTTCGAACTGTCTGCGGAGCTGGTGCACAAGTGTGAGGACTTCTTGAAGATTGGGCCAGATCGCTCGGATGTGCGACAAGCAGCCATTCTCAGCTATGCCACCCTCATCCACAACGTGTACGTGGCCAAGGGCATCGACAAGGAAGAGTTTGAGGAGTATGTCCAGAAATATTTTAATGCCTATCTGAGTAAGTGGAGGAATCTATAAGGATCACTGATTTACTAATTTAGTAATATTTTAATTCAAAATCAATTTATTCACAGGCGATCGTGACTTTGATCAGAAGATGCTGTACCTGCAGGGTCTGAACAATCTTCAATTGGGCAACGTGGCCGACTACCTGGAACCCATCGTCCAGGATCCCAATGAGAACGAGGATCTCAAGTTCCAGGCAGCCTGGACGACACTGGCTCTGGCCGACAGTCGGGCAGAGCGCATCTATGAGATATACTGGCCAATCTTTGAGTCGCGCAATGCCAGCCTGGAACTCCGAGTGGCGGCAGTCACATTGCTGCTTATCTCTAATCCCACTGCTGCTCGTCTGATCAGCATCCATCGTATCATCCAGAGCGAGACAGATCCACACATGATCAACTATTATCGGACGACAGTGACAAGCATATCGGAGACCACCTATCCCTGCTACCAAAAGCTGCAAGTTATCCTGCCTTCCACTTACCTAAGGTACATTTTAATGAAATTGATTCTTACAGACGCCGCCTACTGTCCTACATGCACCGGCATCTGCCCAAGAAGCCGGAGCCACGATATTGGGTCACCGGAAACTATATCTTCGACTACCGCGACTCAAAGTTCGGAATTGGAGCGATGCTGCAGGTCTTCCTCGTGGGCGATCCCAAGTCGGACATGCCCGTGGTGGCCTTTTTCAAGTTTGACACCGAGGCACTCGGCAAGTTCACGGGTCAACTGGCGGTGAGTGAATCTAATGGGAGAAAAATCATTTAAGTTTAATAATAATCCCATTCACAACCCTTTTCCAGCTGTACATCAAGGCGCGCGGTCTGCCGGATACCATCCTGAGCAAGATGCAGTCAAGAAATGGCACCGAACCGTTCACTTTCAAGAGCATCAAGACGTTGCTGGCCATGCTTCAGGCACCGATCGTCAACTCCAAGGATTTGCACTTGGAGTTTATCCTGCAAATGGAGGGCAAGACGGTGCTCTCGTACTACCTCAACCAGCGCATGTTCCGCCAACTGACCTACGACAACAGTAAGTGTAGTAACCCAATATCGTGCCACCTAATGGGATAATCATTTGGTTACCCACTCAGTTTTGGAGCGAATGCAGCAAATTATACGGACGGACAGTCACATCAATATGCAGACGGTGCGCTGGCCTTTCATGAATCGCTACTCCGTGCCCACTGTGCTGGGCACCTCCTCCGATGTCCTGCTGCAGACCACGGTGCTGACCTCGCTGCGCGGCAATATAACCGAACAGCGCACTCCGCCGATATCGAAGCACACATTAGAGATCGACGCCCGATACTCATCGTACGCCTCAGTGCGCAGTCGCAGCTACAATCCCTTCCTCAACCTGGACCACGAGATCAACCGGGAGCAGGGCTTCCTCATCTACATCCCATTTAGCAGCGAGCTAAACCTCAACGAGAGCGGCAGTAAGTGCAGGCGCTACTCCTTCTCAAGGCCACAGAACCTGACCAGTGGCCTGTCCTTTAAATCGCGAGCTGTGACCAAGACCAGGGGTCTGATAACCAAGACAGCGGCGGCTCCCTTCGAGGAGATCATGCTGCCCGAGAGCCGAAACGATGTGGTGAGTGTTTAAGAGAAAATAGGAAACCTATTTTGATTATAATCCTATCTTAGGTCCAGCTTTTCAACTACTCAATGCCCGATTTTGGGGTACAGATGGGCATCCACACCAATCTCAATGAACTGATTAGATACCGAGGGATGCTACTTAAGTCCGAGTTTACAGAAAAGTAATTATTTTGCATTAAAAATAAATATACTTTCTTCTAACTATTGCACCTTCCTTTTACTTGCAGTGGCTTCTCCGGCAACATGGTGGTCAGTGTCCTAATGTATATTTTCGGCTTCACCCAGCTAAGCTCCATTCACCTGGGACATGATCGGAACTTTACCATGCTTTTGTACAATGAAAAGGCCACTCGAGTAAGTGATTTACAGCTGGCTTAATTTTACAAAAATTTTAAATAAATCTAACAACCCTTTCAGATCGAGGGCAACTTTTGTACGGAGGATGTATTAAAAACGTCTGAGCTCAAGGGCAAAATGATTGGCCTAACCCTGGAGCACACGGATAACCTGCTGGATACGCATCCCGCTGAGGAGCTGGGACATGTAGATGCTCTTCACAGATGGAACATCACCCTGGACGTTCAGGGCTCAACGAAATCCAACTGGTTTAAGGTGATTGGCCAGATACAGCGGAACTCCAAGGACGATGAGGAAGACTGGAAGGTGAGTAAAAATCTTTCGTTAGACTACGGGACAAATTTATTTAACCAAAGATGAGATGCTCCTGCTGTCGTTGCTGTCTGTGTTTGTAAATAGAGTTGTGGTGGTGGTTGTGGTATAATCGGTATCTTTTTTTGGGCTGTGATTTGGTTGGGAATCTAACCCTCCTGTCCGGCTATTTCGAGCTCCTCCTCTGCATTGATCAGGGCGACAACGCCATCTTGGACCGTCTTTACCAGTTCGAACTCAGTATAGCCGAGGCGTCGCTTGTTCGATATCTCCATAACGCCATCTTCGTTGGTTAGCTCTCCATCGTTACTCTTTATGAATAGCTGCAGCTCATCGGCGAGGGCGAGCAGGCGATCGGGGTCCTTGCCCAGCAGTGGCAAGCGAATGTGGACTGAAGCGCGCAGGGTGGTGCCCAAATTGACGGGACTGGCCGTTAGGCAGCCGTAACGCGGATGGCGCATAAAGGTTAGGCTTTTCTCAAGCTCTTGGAGTCCGTTGACCAGGCGATTGAAGACGTCACCAAAGTCACCGCATGGCGCCATTGACATGATATGCACATGGTCCTCACGGTTCACCCAGATGATAAAGGTCTCGGCTGGATTATGGTAGACACCGCGACCAGTCGGCCAGAAACGATAGCAACCGGCGGTGGTCAGCTGCTCATCGCCGCGTTGGAAGAGTATATGTCGCTTGATCATCTCGGCCTGCGTTTCGGGATCTATGTCACCCATCGTCAGGTAGGAACCGATAAGTTCACCGTCCATCGTTTCAGTAGCTGCGCGCACCCTGTCCTCCACCTCGATGAACTGTTTCTCCGTGAGTTTGGGGAAAAAGGGGAAGCCTTCGATGTTGCGCGCCAACCGGATGCGCGTAGACAAGATGTACTTGCGCTCCGGGTCCAAGTTCTCAATCTCATCCACGTTGCCAAAGTCTATATCCTTCTGCAATACATCGTTATCGTTATCCAACAGACCGTGATAATCCTTGATGATTGGATCAAAGATTTTATTGAAGGTGTCATAGCTTTCTGGGTCCGCTGCGTATATGCCCACGACGGCGTCGTGGTGCTCAAATCCAACCACGGCGCAATCGTATAGGTAGGCGTCCACAGGCGCCGAGGTGGTGACCAGCATGTACTCCTCCAAAAGCTCAGGGGTGAGGTATTTACGCAGCAGCGAAGTGACGTTCTCCTCATCATCCACGAGAGACTTGAAGCCGGCAATGGTGAGCTCTTGGTACTCCTCCGGTGACTTTTTGCTGCAAAGTAGAATTAGAAAAAGGACATGAGTTCACTATCTATATAATTAAATCCAAATTAGGACTGAATCCAGTACTTACATTTGACCGCGCAGCCGCTCCAGCTCCTGCTCTAGCTTCGTTATGTGAATCTTGGCCTCCTCGAGGTCGTTCTTCATGATGTCGTACTGGGCATCATCCGGGCAGCTCTCGCACATGAACTTGCGCACAAAACGGATGGCATCCTCGGGCTTGTTCTGCTCCTCGTATAGCTTAATCAGAGCCTTGCTCAGGGCATCGATGACCCCAGCACGCTCCAGATACTTGCGGTATTGCACGCGTTTCGATTCAATCTGGTCAAGAATTAAAGAATACCTATATAGATTGGATTAGCTAGATATATATCTCGACTCTTACCGAAGTCATTTTGAGGGAAAGATAAGTAAACAAAAATTTATAACACACAACGCAACGGGAATGCTCAGTCGATAAGCAGATCCGAAAGTCTTACGACAGCACTTGAGTTTTTCCGATTTTTGGCGCGTCCTTACAAAATCAAAAAATATATTGAAAATTTTTCCCAAAAGTTTACGACGAGAGAAATTCGTCCGAACGGTTTCGTTACTGACTGCCTTCTACGACAGAGCCCTGCCTCATAGCCGTATTGATCAAACGAGGCGACGTACAACGCCAGGCCTACCTGACTGCCTGTCTGCCTGCTCCACAGTCAGTCCGGTTGCCAGACTCGGCTCGGGACGCATACTTCCCCCGGAAAGTGGGCCACCAATTGCGGCAACTGCTCGAGTGGTTGGGTAGGTGGATGGATGGCTGGATGGGTGCTTGCCTTGTGTAATAAACTGGCACGCAGGACGAAAGGTGGGCGGCAGGCAGTCAGGATGTGTGTGGGCCCGCTAATCGTTGTTGTGGCCCCATTGTCTGCTGTTTCGTCATGGTAATGAGAGCCTTCCTGATGGACTACCCAGCATTAAACTGGCTTTCTTGTCTCTACACTGTTGGCCGGCATTGTAAGCGCCGCAAGAGAAGTACAGGGTGTCAAGCCAGCCGCCTAATGAGAGCACTTGACTCGTGTAGGGACTCAAGTCCATTGTTGACTTACTACCATGTAGCTTCAAATGCAAGAAAACAACCCACAGTTGGGGGTACAGAGCTAGCAGTCTTTAATTATTAAAAATACATTTAGGAAATGCAAAAGTAATTGGGCTTTCGTGTGCCTACGACTGAGATATAGATGCACTTTTTTTGCAGTTCAGTTCAATTTATTTAATTTACGTTTCTTTTTTCCTAGGCCTGCACCAAGTTGACCTACGAGCCGCTGGTGTTTACCAAACGACCTCACACGCTCAACGGCAATGTGGTCTTCGGCGTGGCCACGGCGGAGGGTGAGTGCCCGGAGAATGGGTCCGCGGTGCAGTTTGCTGCACGAGCTGGGGTAAGTATAGGGAGTGGAGAAAGGACTTCAGGCAAAAGAAGGCCGACTGGGGGTTAATTACATTCATCATTCCAGCCATCAGAGCATGCCCGTACCTTCTTGAGCTCCGAGAAGAGCTCCCTAACTGACACCGACTTTTGTCCCAAGGAAGTGCTAAAATTCTCGCCCATTCCCACGTCCAAGTACTGCAAGCGCAGCAATTTCGAGAACTTCACATCGATCACACAGTACGACATGGATCTGAAGTTCAATAATGTAAGAAATATAAATATTAGATCAATATTTACGCACGTATTTCACCTTTATCCATTCTTAATAGATGCCCGCCTGGTTTGAGTTGTGGTCTAACCGATTGGATCATCTGGTATCCGCCCTATCCGCCGACAAAGTGGACAGCCTGCATATGGGCGAGGAGATCAACATCTCCATGCACACACCCCATGACTACTTTAGGCTGGCGGTAGAGGTAAATGGGGCCAAGTGGCGCTTCCATCAGATCCCCTTCCTGTACAAGCTGGACTCCAAGTTCGACGCCTCCCACGAACTCACCTACGATTCGGGTCTGAAGCGCTCCTGCTCGGTGATTAGCGGTATGGTCAGCTCCTTTGATGATTACCTTATTAATCTGAGGGAGATTGAGACGCGGGCACAGTGCCTAACCCTTCTGGTGGCCGATTGCTCGCCCCAGCCCCGACTGGCCGTGTTCGTAACGCCATCGCCTGAAAGTGGACTGGCCGGCAACTTTGGATTGCGCGTCCATATCGGGCAAAATTTCTTCGATTTGCACTCGAGAAGCAACAGCAGCCAGCCCACTACGACCGAGCCGGTTTACATCTATCTCAACCAGGACCAAACACCGCACGATGTGCGCCAGAAGCCCTACCAATGGCCCCTCGAGGCTAGCGACTACGATTTTCGGTAATACATAACATCTTTTCAATATAACTAAAACCAATTATATACTTTCTTACCCCCTTTCGTAGCGTGGAGCTGAACGAGCAAAACATCCTGATTGTGGAGTGCACGCAGCTGAGTTCCACCATCCAGTTCGACCTGTATAACATCCTCAACTTTGAGATATATGGCGTGTATAAGCACCAGATGTGCGGCCTCTGTAGCAAGCCGGTCAATCGCATGCAGAACTACACGATCTGCGAGCTGGAGCCGAGCAGCACCCCAACGCCCGTCCCGTTGCCAGTTGTAGGCGCATCCTAAGCATAATGTGTGTGTTTAATCTAAAATAAAAGGGAAGCGGCCCAGCAGAAAGGGAGAACATGCAAATCCCAGCAAGGGCTTGGACTATTATTTATGTAACTTCAATAACGAATGTTTATTGTTTGGCAATAGTCAAAATTCATATTTGAAAATATATGTTTAGGACTTACATTTGAAAGTTAATCGAAAAAGAAAATATCTCCTTAGAGAAGAACAGAAATAATAGCAGTCAAGTTCAAGTGGTTTTTAGTTTTTTAAACTTAAATATCAATTTAACTTTCACAGTTATCGTATAGATGAAAAACTAGGAAAATAGTCAGTAAAGTTTCGAATAAAATAAAAACTAGCTTCATTCATAGATTGATAGAAATCTGCAGAGTTATCGATCTTCGTCACGATAACCAATTTGCTGCTCACGATCGCGATGTAGCTGGGTGAGCAAGTGCATCCGCAGCTGCGGAACTGTTTCTAATAGTTGGTTGCACAGCTTACAGGTCATGGGATTCAAGAGGCCATCGCTGGAATAATTAAATCATTTATATCATATAATATCAATCAAAAGAGTTCAGAATTCCTTACAAGGTGCGCCAGTTGTGCAACTCTTCGCAGTTTGACAGCAGCATCATCACACTGTCTGTATTCTCCTCCTGTAGTTCCGGAATCGCGTGCATGGGGAATATGGAACGCTTGCCAAACGGCTCCGCCTGTGGCTCCACGTCCTCCAACTTCTCCCATAAGTAGTCTGCGTTGCTCGAGTGTATCTCAATGTAGCTGCGATCTTTGTTGATGAGACTGCAAGGCAAGGAGTTCAGAAGGTTTATTAGATAAATGACCTGGATCTTGATCTCTTACCGGAAGATTAGCTTGCGGAGCTGGTTGCATATATTAATGCGATCATGTACACCCATTGTGGGAAATTCTTCGCCCTCAAAGTTAAAGAAGACGCTATCAATATTGTAGCGCATTTGGTTGATCTGAAGTTTAAATTTCAAAGGTAAAAACTAAAATGTTTATAGTATCTGCCATCTCCCTTACCAGTCGAACATCGTCTTCGAGTATTTTCACATCCAAATTGATCACCATGTCGTGCTCCTCAAAGTACGGCTGCAATGTTTCAGGATTGTAGCCCAGCCCTGTCAATATGGAGACATACTTGGTGCCATACCGATTGCACTTGATCTGCATGGTAGGACAGAAGAGCATGGCCATCAGTGCTCCAAATCCGTGCACATTCGGCATCAGCGTGGTGCCGCGGGCAGTTAAAGTCTGCCCATCGGTACTCTCCACCGTGGCGTGCGAAACAATCATCTGATCGTGCTGATCCTGGGGATTGGCATCTAAAAGCACGGCGTTCACCGAACTATTGTCAATTCTCACAGTTTTCCACACGCCCACACGAATGGTGGATTGCATTGAGCTCTCCAGCGGGCTGTAGGGTCCCTTCAGAAGCACCACCGAGTGGCATTTGTCCAGCGGTGGCGGCGGCAGATCAAGATCTTTTGGCATCTGACAGGAGCGCAAATACTCTTCATTTATCTTCTGACGCTCCGCCGAAGTTAAATACTTCTCGGTCTCCTGTTTGCGTGTCCGGAAGTCATGATCCATTCGGGACATGTAATCTTCGTCGGCGCGACGGGCAAACTTCAGCTCAACCATCTTCTCGTTGAGAATACCGTCGCGCATGTGAATGAGAACGGCGGCCACATCATCAACCAGCGAGTATACCTCCACCTCGACCTGTCCGCAACTGCCGAGCGATTCGAGCATTTCGTTGGCTTTTTCAGACCACCGATTACTGCTGCTAATCACCGATGATGGCTGCACCAGCGCCAGTCGGCACTCGAACATGCGGGGTGGCAGATCCCCGTACTGACGCAGCAGCTCGTCCGGCATTAGCCGAAGCATATCCATGGGACGCAATACAGTGTCCCCATAGTCGATAAAGCGAACATAAAAGTTTGGCTGGCGATTTGCTTGGTTCTCTGGGCGGATAACCATGGCACGTTGAAAGTTCGAATTGCGTTTGGCCAGCACCATTAGGCCCTTGGTGATGGCACCCGCATTGGCCACCTTTATGCGCAGCTGTTGTGGGTTGTTAAAGACCTCAGTCATGTTGCGAATGCACTCACTGAAGGACAGCGGTTGGAAATAGAACTTGCCGCAGCTGTTGATCTGTGACAATCCTGATTAATTCTGACTCATGATAATTAGCGGGCAACTTACGTAGGTTATTTGTCCAGTAATTTTCCTGTCGTACACAGAGGGAAGGGCAAGAAGCTCCACGTTGACGGGCTTTGAAGGCGGAATCCAACGACCCTCGATCACATCTCCAATCTGGCGCTGCTGAACATAGTTCATGGCGATGTTCTGCCTAAAATACAAGAAATAAAACGTTAAAAATAGAATGGTTAAACAAAAACTAAAATCAATATATAAAGAAATATAAAAAGCAACTTACTCCATTATCCGAACGGGACGATTTATGTGGTTAAGCCTCATCCGAACCGCTTTGTACACTTCGGTTTTGACCCGGCCAGGCACACGCACCAGCTTGGAGCTGTTGTCACAGCAATCGTCATGCTTGAACGTAACGAAGACCTTCTGAGAGCCGTGCTGGAAGGTCACATCCATGTCCTCGGGCGGAATATTCGCCTCCTGAAAGAGTTCCTTAATTCGCCTGGTATACAGCTCACCCATATAGCCGGGCTTGAAGTTGGTAAAGAAAACGGTGCGGCACGGATCGAGGCCTGAGATAATTTGATACACTTCACGATCCGGCTCAATAGCTGTCTTCTTGGAGCGCATAAAATAGTTTGGATAGAACGCGCCGGCAATGATAACTTGAAAAATAATCTTTCTTTCCATGTCGTTCATATTATGTCTGGGGTCGTTAGGAATTGGTTGCAGGCCAAATTGAAGGCACCTATTTCGCAATTCCTGGACCAGAAGATGCATCTCCTTCAAAGAACGCAAGGAGACATGGAATCGCTTAGCCCACTGAACGGCAGAGTCCTGCTGAAAGCTATTTTCGCACATGTTTATATATGTCTACAAATAAAAAGGCAATTTAAATTGGCTGAAATCTTCAGCTGCGTATAGAATCTTGCCATGTAGATGCGCCAGATTGCCACCAAGTCCGAGCCAGAGTCATCGGCGAAAATGTATTGCATCCAATATGACTCGAACCGACGATTACGGGTTGGATCATTATACAAGCCTCGAACCGATAGGCCAGCAGCTGCAAAAGTTTGGGAAAATTTTGTAGTTAGATTATAAAATGGGTTTTCTTTTGTACTAACCAATAATGATAGCTTCGTCGAGTAAATTAAACACAAAACCCAATATGATAAGCCGACTCAGGCGAGTGTCCACCGGCAGGCGCGACATGATGGTGCCCCAGAAGGTGATGTCGCCATCCATCTCATTATAAACACCATCGACAGTGGGAAACAGAGCGCCCACTTCCTTGAGCAGCAGTATTGTGTTTTGAATATCGGATAGATTTGGTGGAGACAGAGCTAAAGCCAATATCTCAACCGGGGTACCCATGCCCAGCTCCTTGGCCTTCAGCACAGAGTTTTGGAGGGGTTGACGCAGCATCTCCGGGATGCCGAACTCCATCATTTCGTGTTGGTAGAATGCCTTGGTAACCATGCGGTAGACACGGCCACTGCGTAGACGCCCAACACGACCGGCGCGCTGGCGACAATTGGCCCTGGAGGCCCAGGTCAGGCGGAGAGAGCTAAAGTTGGTGGCCGTATCGGTGACCAGCACCTTGGTAAGGCAGAAATCGATGACATACGACACATCTGGGACCGTTATGGAGCTTTCAGCAATGTTGGTGGTGAGAATAACCTTCCGGTAGCCGGACGGCGGTCGCTCGAATACATCCCGCTGAGCATCTGAAGACATCAGGGAGTAGCAGCGCACAATACTAATCTTCATGGAGTCACTGTGCGGGAGAAATACAAGAAATATATACAAAGTAATGCTACAAATTTGGCAACTTCGCTTACTCTTCCTTCACCATATCGGAAATACAATCCGCCATGCAGTCGATCTCATAGATGCCGGGCAAAAAAATAAGCACTGCCCCATGGCGCATAGCCTCGGTATAGCTCATGCCCGAATGATTGTCCGCCTGCCGTTCCATGTTGTCAATGACCAGAATAATCTTTACCGCCGCCTTGTAGCCGTCGTCTAGGATTCGCGGTTCGTACTGTCCCTCCACATCGTCTTTCCACTTGATGCTACGCAGCTGGTCGCGGTAGAACTTCTCAATCGAGTATTTACGTCCATGACTGGTACTGATCACTGGTGGCATCGAGTTCTTCGTGGCAAAGTAGTCGGCAAAGCCGCGAGGATCGATCGTAGCCGACATCAGAATGACCTTCACATGGCGCGAGTTGGTTGCCAGCAGACGGCGCACCACAATGAGCAGAAAGTCCATATCCTGATCGCGTTCGTGCACCTCATCGAGCACGATGTGGGTATAGTGGGTCAATGTCTTATTACTGACCAATATGTTCAGCAACACTCCGGTGGTGCAGTAGAGCAGACGGGTGTCTTCCCCTGACTCACGGTGCAGGCCCACCTGATAGCTGCACACGGTGCGCGGTTGCCATTGGCGCTCCTCGCAAACCCTGTTTGCAATAGAGATGGCAGCAATGCGACGCGGCTGGGTCACCACAATATTGCAGTACTGACCGGTCCTAAAGCCCTCGTCAAGAATGTATTGAGGGACCTGAAAGAGTTTAAAATTTTGAAATTACCGCCTATGAAAATATCAATTATCGATAATCGGTATATCGGTCTTAAGTATTGTAAAACGTTTTTTGCTGGTACTACGGATTGTTTACATTTGTAGCCATATTTTTAAATGGAATTAAACATCTACGACGATTGCTGGGAGCTGGTACAGCGCTTCCAGCGATTGGTGAACGATGGAGAAAACTTGGAATTCGAGGTGTTTTGCCGCTGTTGGCGGGAGCTGCAGCTGCAGCACCTATTTACTGGCCAGTCAAACCACACGGAGGTGATAGCCACCACTCTGGCTGCGCTGCATGTGGCCAAGAGGTTGGCTTGTTCCCGGCGCAGCTGCGGGGATATCTTCTCCGCCTCTCGCTCCCAGCGAATTGCAGGATTCTATTTGCTCTACGTGATCTACCACAAGCAGCCGACGCATAAGTTCATCAAGATCGACGTTTCACCACGCACTTGGCAGGAGTTGACCGACTATGTACTGCTCCTGCGCAAGGAGAGTCCGAAGCGTAAGGACACCCAGCAGGTGGCCCACATGTTTTGGCGCCTCGTGCAAGAGCAGGCCTTCCGCTACACTGCTTTGGACTACTGCCAAGGCTTGGATAACCTGGCGGACTACGACAAGCTGGAGAGTATAGTGGGGGCCAGTAAGCGAAACGCCATGGTAAAGCAACAGCGACCCAATAACGTCAGCCTTGCCTACGAGCTGGAAGCCGCTCGGGAACTGGACAGGACAAGTCAGTCATTCTGCGATCTCGAGTCAGCCTACAATGCCCAGAAGCATCTGCTGCCAGGCCAACAGCTTGCTCTGCCTCCCACCAAGATCTTCGGTCAGCTGCAGGAGGTCTTCGGCGATATTCAAAAGATGTTGGCAGCCAACAAAAATCAGCCTGCAGATCAGTCTGAGACGGATCAGAGTCCTCCAAGCTCAACCAAAAACCAGCTGGAGGTGCGACAGCAGGTGCGACAAAAGGCCATGTACGGCGAGGAAAAGCCGGGAGGGCAGCAGGCGGAGGAACTGGAGGTTGAGCTGGAGATAAACGAAGCATACCAGCGGAGAATGTCTTCGGCCACCGTGTTCCAGCGCGCACTGCCCGAGGATGTGCAGCGAGAGTATGAACTCTACGAATTCAGTGACAATGACGACGACGACGATGATGAGGAAAATAAAATTGTGGGCGATGAATGTGAAATCACAGAGAAAGAGGTTCAGGAACTTCTTGGTTCCTAAAAATAAGCAAACTTATCGTTATAAAAGAATTCTCATATTTAATGTAAATAAATACAAGCTAAATTCTGAAATATATACAGAATTTCTTACTCATTTTTTATTGCAAAAAAACAAACTTAAATTCTGTAATCCAATAAAGAAAATTTATGGGTCCCACAGATATCTTGGATATTATTAAAATATTTTAAAAACTACCTATATAAAAGCTTTAAACAAATCTGCTATTGACTAAAAAAAAAGGAAGAAAACCTGTCTAGAATAGGAGTCCTCACCATTTACATATTAAAATTATGCTATTTAGCTTTATATCAATGAAAATAAAACTAAAAGATCACGAAAGGTTATCTTCCTTTCCTAAGTCTGTAGGGGTCGGCATAAAAATGGGAAAACAAGGCTTGCATGGACAGAGTTGTTATGTTTTGTTATGCGGTATGTACATTTATGTTCATATTAAGCTTTAGATTACGAATATGCCATCTTTGATCCAGACTTACCTGCGTGGTCTTTCCGCAACCTGTCTCGCCCTTCAGAATGACAACTGGATTAGCATTAATGGCCGTTATGATCTCCTCGCGTTTGGCGTAGATCGGCAAGTTTTTGTCGCGGTTGAGATTAAACCTGTACTTCTTGTAATACTCCTCATCCGTGCGGATCTTAATATC
Organism: Drosophila birchii; assembly: GCA_035046345.1. Classification (NCBI taxonomy): domain Eukaryota; kingdom Metazoa; phylum Arthropoda; class Insecta; order Diptera; family Drosophilidae; genus Drosophila; species Drosophila birchii. The sequence goes on from JAWNOA010000064.1 coordinate 10,990,254, forward strand.
CTCGTCGTCGTCACACTCATCATCGGTGTCCATGTTGTCCAGGTTGCAATTGCGAGTACGATCATCGCGCAGCAGCTGATCAAGAGTCAAGATAAATGATTATGTTTACGCTTACAAAAATAGCATACTAAATGATTATGTTTACGCTTACGAAAATAGCATACTCAGCGATTTTGTCATAACAATTTCTTACCCCGTCCAATCGCTGCTTCTCCTTAGCCACAATTTCCTCCGCGTACTCGACGCCAACAACTTCGCGTTTTGGGGGCTTGGAATCGATGGTTTCCGTAGTCATACTGTTCACATCACAACTTATTAACCCAGCGGCAGGAGCAAGTTCTCGCTTGCACTCCTTCGAAAAATCGAAGAAATCCATTATTTCCCTGTCCATAATGTTTTATTTTTTTAATTCAATTTTCTGGAAAAGTTGTGTCGCCGCGTCCAAAGTTAAAACGGTAAATGACATCGCTGCGATCGCGGAATTATCGATAATTTATATCATATGGCGCCAAAAGTTTATTTTTCATACCAATTCCATATTTGCAACTATGTCAAAATTAGTTAATTAATATTAATTGTTTGTTCTTTTATTAATCAACAACCATGTTTTCCCTGTTAATCATAATATCTTCTTGCATTGCTTCTTGCCTATTTCTTTAATTCAAACGAATTTTCCCGTTAAATATTAATATATTTAAAAAATATTTTTTTGTCAAAATAGAGCATAAAATAAAAATTTGAGAATAGTTTTATATTTAATTCATTTATATTTATTTATTTTTAAAAGTATGTGAGAAAAGTAAAAATGAAACTGTCGAAACAGCGATTTCCTTTTTTTATTTCGATTGTATTATCGATAGTATTGAATTTTCGAAGGTTGGCAGTTCTTATTTCGATTTCGGGGAAATTCAACATCAAAACAATTTTTTGGCAATTTTAGTTTAATTGGGCCGCAAACATGTCGCTAACTATGCGAATTTTCAGCGCATCGCGCAATGGTTAGTGATCTTCCTAAAGCTTTTCAACCCCCTCTCGGTGCGATTTGTGGAAACGTTTAAATTCCCATAGGAATTGCGTCGAGTGAGGTTATGTAAGCTTATGTCATAGCAAAACAAAGGACTAAATCGGCCCTAAAAAGCTCACCGGCGATAAATAAAGGTGCGATTTAATGGCAAAATGTCTCGCCCACAGGTCAGCGCATGTTTGGCAGCCAAGGGGCCCGGCTGCTGGCCGCACGGACGGAGCCAAAAGACATCGTCGAGGTGCCCAAGGGATATGTGTATGTAAACAACAAGGAGCTGAGCATGGAGTTCGCGGACATCACAGACCGTGCGGCGACCACCATGTTCTTTGGTGAGCTCTTCCGCGGCTTCGCCGTCACCCTGGCACACATCTTCAAGGAGCCGGCCACCATCAACTACCCGTTCGAGAAGGGACCTCTGAGCCCGCGCTTCCGTGGCGAACATGCCCTGCGTCGCTATCCCAGTGGCGAGGAGCGCTGCATCGCCTGCAAGCTGTGCGAGGCCATCTGCCCCGCCCAGGCGATCACCATTGAGGCGGAGGAGCGTGCCGATGGCAGCAGGCGTACCACTCGCTATGACATCGACATGACAAAGTGCATCTACTGCGGATTTTGTCAGGTAAGTGGTGGACTTACTCTCGTCTCTGATCAAGAACTGGATTCAAAGTGTAATTTCTCACACCTGCAGGAGGCCTGCCCCGTGGACGCTATCGTGGAGGGGCCAAACTTCGAATTCTCCACAGAGACGCACGAAGAGCTGCTCTACAACAAGGAGAAGCTGCTCTGCAACGGCGACAAGTGGGAGTCTGAGATAGCCTCCAACCTGCAGGCCGATCATCTCTACCGTTAAAGTTGATTGTACCATTTAGAATTCCTTGTTTAGAACGATTTTCCAATTAAAGAGCGTTGCCCTGGCTGAGTCTTAAGCGATTGTGTTGTTGTACAGAGATATTTAATACATCAAACAGAATACAATGCAATTATTTATATTATGGTAATCGGTTTAATTGATCAATGATAAGAAATTATTGATTTAATTCAAAGAATGACTAAAATAGTTTTTTAAGCAATTTCTCTTTAAAAAAGTAAACTTATTCAAATGATTGCCATTGAATTAGATCCCAAATCAAGCTTTAACCAATTTTAGTTGTAAAAAATTCACAATTTACTCAATACGAAGGATTAATATGCATTTAAATAATTTATGTTAAACGCCTTCTGAGGCTGCAAACGAAATCTAACATTAAAAATGGATACATTGAATAATTTATTGCCCCGGTCCCGCCAGGCTCTTCTCCATGAACTTCTTCTTGGCGAAGCATGTCCACCACTTGTTGGGCTTGCCATCCTCACTGCTGAAGACCTTTTCCACCACTCGGTTGCCGGTTTCGTGGCGCAACTGCAGGAGGTACTGCCGCATTAAGTCCGCATCCTGGGCAGATTGCGGTTTAGCATAGACAGCGTTCAGCGGGAAACCGGCGTCGCCAGGTATGTCAAACTTGGAGATGGCCAGGCTGTACATGTCCTGCTGCCCCTGAGCCTTGTTGGTGCAGCGATTGAGCCTCTTCAGGCACTCGGTTATGTAGAGGGTCACGTAGATGAGCACACGATCCACATCGGACTGAAAATAAACTTTATATTAGTTGCTTAAACCACATTGGGGTCTAAAGCCGAGCTTCACCTTGATCTCGTATGTGCGAAAGAATACATTGGCTTTGAAAAAGTACAGTGACTCATCGATGATGTCGCTCTCCACATTCGCACTGGGCGCTGGTCCTCGCACCTGCGTCCTCAGCGGCAGGATGGCCATGTTGCCCACCTGATGGCGGGACTCTGTAATCTTCGAGTGGTATGCCTGTAAGCAGAGGAAATGTTGAGGGAAAATGCCTTTTTCGGAAAAGTACTAGCCTGGTTGGGGGTACAATTGCATTGCGATGACCAAGTAAACATTCCTCTCCCGCCATTCTGCTGGCTTTAACAGATGTAACCTACTCACCGGCATGCTAAGATTTGTAAAGAATGTTATTTAAAATCAATATTGTAAGTGTTATTTGTTTTTGTTTAAAATTTTTACTGAAAAACAGATTTGCAGGTGTGGCTGCTTTCGATAATTTAACTAGCCCCGGAAGTCTGATTATTTTTCACTACTGGTCACACTTATCTAAATGGCACACAATTTAAAAATGTTTGTAAAACGTTGTGTTTTGTATCTGATGAGCTTGTAGGCTTCATTCATAGGACAAAAAAAAAACACTAAAATGGCATTCAAAAACCTGCCCTAACTGTCAATAAATTTACTGGATATCTCGAACTGAAAACAAAAATTTTTGATGTATGCCGCGCTGCCAAAAGAATTAACTTTGGGATCATCACTCATTAGGGATTAGCATTAATATTGCCCTCGGAAAGTGGCCATCATCGCTGGTTAACTAAGTTTCCGCCAAGTGAAAAGAACGGAGATGGCCTACAAGAACGTGTGTCTGGAATTGGAGACGCTGAGTACTCCGGAGACCCCAGCCGTGGTGCTTCCTCCGCCCACATCTGTCGCCACTCTTCGGGCTAGTGCTACGGAGTTCGTGCCACAGGTGCCACTAGCCAGTGACCGTGTTCCAACCGAATCGGAAGATGAACGGGAAGAGTACTCGGACGAGGACAGATATAATGTGGAACGCACTACTAGTGCAGTGAGTCCGGGGCTTTCTATTCCATTTTCCATTTTGTTATTAGTATTTAATAATGCAATTTAATGTACAAATGTATTGTTTCTCATTCGATTTAGCCAAAGCCCGCCAGCTATGGTCTTCGCTTCTATAATAGCCATTACGAGTCGGAGAACGGAAGCGACAGTCACTCAGTGGAGGCAGATAAGAAGAGAAAGTTCAGCTACCGTACTCCCAAATTCCGACCGAATCTGGCATCATCCGGTCGTGTTCCGAAGGTCGAAACAACATTTTTGCCCTCAGCAAAGCCTCCCAAGGAGCTTGCGAGCGGGCAACCGCACTTCAAGGGTCCCTACATGCCGCTCCTTCAACACCGCATCGCCAATGCCGATGCGTATGGCCTCATCCGAGGTCCCAACGAGAAAAGCAGTATGATGCTGGACGACATGGTCAAGCAGCTGGCCCGCCTGGACCACTGTCCCTTTAATCTGAACTCGTTATTTCGCAATAGGGGCCCACAAAATTCTTTATCCTAGATTCCGGAGCGCAGGAGACGTTTTATAAAAGTGATCAAAGGTGGCGCTGCCTTTACAGTCGTCCAATTCATTCAGACCTTTGTTGAATACAGTTGCTTGCCTTGGAAATAATAAAGCTCGAAATAAAAATGGGTAAAAAATATAAATCGAAATCGGTGGCAAACCAAAAGAAGAAGGTGAGTGTTGGGCCCTGTGGTCAAAATTTACCAGATCATTCATTAAAAGCCTTCCATTTCCATGCTAGGCTGCCTCAAAGAAGGGGCCTGAGACTGTAAAGGTTAAGAAATCAAAGGACGTCGATGCAAAAGCCACTGAACCAAAGGATAATCCTGCTATTGTCATTACGGAGGAGGACGATAAGCATTTGGAGAAAATGGCGGCCATTGCCATAATGCCGCTACGCCTGGACCAGCAAATCCAGGGTATCAAGGCCATTCAGAAGCAGCTCTTGGACCTTCATCTGAAGCAGGTGATCATGCTCGACGACTGCACCAATCTCCTTCAGGAACTAAATGCCATTGAGCCGCGCAATGATATGGAGGTGAAGTTGGTCCTGGACACGTTTGTCGACGTCAAGGAAAAGCTAACAGATGTGTTCGGGCACTTTCTGCCTGCTCAGATGGATATTTTAAAGCAGGTGTTGGGAAAATCAAAGCATATTGAGCCCAAGTAAATTTTAATTAACATAAATAAAGGAAGATGCCATCCCCGAATATCCTGTCAAAACCTATTTATCTTTTTTTTATTTAAACACCGATTATTTTGTGTTTCGATAACTATTTTGGTTATCGTCAACCGGCCATTGCCATCTCTTTGTAGTAGCGCGTAAATTTGTAAAACTTTGCAAAGTTAAGATGAATCCACCACCTACCCGGGGCCGGGCTCCCTCGCGTTTTGTGCGTGGGCGTGGCCGTGGAGGCGGCGCCTACCGCCCATACTTCTACTTTCGGCGCAACGGTCGCGTGATCCCTGCGCGCGGCAATCGAGATCCAAATCAGGAACAACCTGACGCTGGTGCGGCTGCGGCTGATCCGCCGGCTAACCGGCAAACGAGAGGCTGGAACCGTGCACCCAGCCGACGGGGTCGCGATGTCAATCTAGACTGCAGTTTCCTGCGGCCCGAGAACTACGCCGCTCCGGAGGACGGACTCCAGGTGCAGAGCATCGCGGTGGACAATCCCCGAGCTTACCCCGGCTGGCGGCTGTACTTTCTGCGTGAGAATTACGTGGAGCTCGACGATCATGCCCGGAGGATCATGGCCGTGGAAGCTCATTTCCAGCGGCATCCGCACGACTACGATTTTGTGCGGGCCCGTGACCGGGGTTTCTTCAGCCTGCCCGCTGACGGCATCCTCCAAGATGCGCAGCTGATGGAGATCTGGCCTGGGCTGTCCGATGATTTACGAGAACATCCGCTGCGCACCCTATCCACTCTGTCGTTGGCCATGCACACGGTGGTGACAAATCACCTTCTGGACGCCAATGAAACCACAGTGAGTGTTGTCTCCACGGCAGAGCAGTACATTCCGCCACTGCAGACGCAAGTGCGCAAGATCTACGTGCGCCCAGAGAAGTTTGTGGCCGTGGAAGCGATGAGTGAGATCAGACACGACCGGGTGGACACACTATTTGCCGTTCGCGGCACTGTCAGCAATGTGGGCGAGCCAGGCTACAATCTCGCCTGGCAGGCATTCCGCTGCACCCTCTGCCATATGGTGATGGCTATGAGACAGCGCGGCACCTTTCAGCCTCGTCCCTACCTGTGCAAGCGGAAAGAGTGCGTGGCTCGAGAGGGGTTCCTGGCACTGCGCAGCTCCCCGTACACCCGTCTAGCGGTCAGACAGATCATTCGCCTGGAGGAGTCCAGCCTGGCACAAGTTCACGACTTTGAGAGCAGAGTGCCGGGGGAGATAGACGTGGAGCTGCGCCACGATCTAGTGGATTCGGTTTGCGTGGGCCAGGAGATCGTCGTAACGGGAGTGCTCAAGCTACAAGAGCTGGGCGAGGATGCGTTATCAGCAGTCGCTTCGAACCAAATGCGGGCGTATCTCAAGGCGGTGAGTGTCAAGGATGCAGCGAGCATCCAGCAAGAGTTCAGCGAGCGCGATCTGGAGGCCATTTCCGTGATCAATGCGGAGCCCAATAGCTTCAAGCTCCTAGTACAATCGATTGCCCCGGAGGTCTATGGACATGAGCTGCCCAAAGCCGCCTGTCTGCTCTCTCTCCTCGGAAGCAGTGGTGGGCCCCAAGCCGACCCCATCAATGTTCTTCTGGTGGGTGATCCCGGCATCGGCAAGACCAAGATTCTGCAGAGCTGCTCACAGATCACGGAGCGTGGGGCTCACGTGAGCGGAAAACGTGGAGCCCATTCTGCCCAGCGGTTGGGTGTGACCTTTGCTGGGCGAAACAAGCGAGTTGTGCAGGCGGGTGCCTTGATGGCGGCCAGTGGTGGCGGTCACTGCACCCTCGACGATGTGGACAAGCTAGCCTCCAAGCAGGCGGTGCTTCTCCAGTGTATGCAGTCGGGGGAACTTAACCTGCCGCTGGCCGGAGCCTTTGCCTCCTTCCCGGCAAAGCCCTCGATTATCGCCTGCGCGAATCCGCAAAGGGGACAGTACGACGAAGGGCGCTATTTGCTGCAGAACATTCACATAGCGCCGGCCTTGCTGCGGGAGTTCCACCTCGTCTACGTACTGCTGGACAAGCCATCGGACGACAGGGACATGTCTCTGACAGCCCACGTTAGGGCACTCCATGCTGGAGCCAAAAAGCGGGCCAGGATCGCAGCTCGTTACGCACTCAAACCCAAGATGAGTGATTCCATGTGCCAGGCCACCTTTCATGTGACGGCAGAGGGAGCTGATGAATATTCAATCAAATCCGAGTACGACAACGATAGCATCATGCAGCAGGACTACGATCTGGACAGGCGCCTGGAGCTCCTGCCCGAGGAAGGAGAGATGGATTTGCTGCCACCCATTCTGATCAAGAAGTTCCTGGCCTATGCCCGCCAGCAAGTGAGTCCGGTCCTGAAAGAGGAGGCTTGCCACGACATCCTGCGATTCTTCTTGGAGCTTCAAGCAGGCGGTTCTCTGGAGGATGGCGATTCTAGCCAAATTGGAGCGGGGTGAGTGCACTCTTTTGGACTGTGGTGAATTTATTTAAGTTATGTTATCTTATTTTAACTAAAAGTAATCTATAAGTTAGGGTTTAGAGACTATCGCAGTAGCTTGAGGAAGGAGGAAACGGGCAACTCCAGGAAGATGGCCAGCAAGAAGGAGCAAAGATAGGACACGGTAGCCGTGAAGAAGATGAAGGCGAACTGTGGGAAAGAAAAAATGTGTTTAAAGTTAAAAAACATTTAGAAATAAACAAAGTTATACTCACCATCATGCCAGTGCCAAAGTATATGGGCTCCCGCACCGTGGCCAAGACGATTCGTGCTACCAAAAGGTGGATAATAAACGCTCCATACGTAAGCCTGCCCAGAATGCGGAATATAGGCAGGCAGCAGAACTTGCGAAGGATCCCTGGAAAGAAGTAAATATAGATTATCTAAGGGATTCATACAAAAACTGTTAACTATACTCACAGCCCACCTTGCTGGCCATGCCCACGATTAAGACGGCCAGACCGAAGCCCCAGATATTCCGCTGTAGGCCGGCATACAAGGCGCCCCAAATGGCGGACGGAGCCACGTAATAATGCTGGAAAATGGGGTGAGCGCTGAACATCCACAGGATGCCCACGGGGAAGAGGGTGAACCAGAGTACCTGAAAGCTTTTCAGCTCCCGCAGCTTATACTGTTTTAGGCTTAACTGATCATAGACCAAAGCAGCCAGGACTCCAAAGAAATAGCAACCGAAATTCATCAACGACGAAGTGTAGAACTCGGTGAATTGACGATCTCCGATAAACGAGTCCTTTTGGGTTCTATTTTAGTTGGACAGACGAATGAGTCAGGCGGAGAATGAATATTTAATCCCAATAACTTACTGCGGCGTGGGTATAAATATGGGATAATAGTCCATAACATAAGTGAGAACCGCTGGAAGGACCACAAAGAATGCCAGCACTCCGGCATAGATCTGCTTGCTCCATTTGGCAAAACGATGGCCCAGCATCAGCACCACCAAGCTGAGAATAAAGGAATGAGTGTCCGCTGCCAAATACCAACCCTGGAGCAGGCACTGCAGAAAGAGAATTAATATCTCACACACCTCAAAGCCTTAAACAATGCAATCCTTACCCGTTCGTCCGTCTTCACGAAGTTATTGATGTACAAAAGATTAGTCCACCAGTTGCGCCGGCAGGACAGTTGCTCTCGCTCGAAGATGTGCCGCCACAGTGGACCACCGGCATTATCGAAGTAAACGCCGCTCATTAGCAGGACAAAGCCATAAGGAATGGTAAGCCGAATGTACCGGAAGATGTTGAACTTCACAAAGAGCAGGGAATACTGGCCAAAGCTCCAGGTATCCCTTTTTGTTTGCATCGTTCGAGTGGCCGCCAACCAGTTGATGGTCAAAAGTAGACCGCTGATAACAAAGAAGGTGACGGTGATTAGGGACCCAGAGACCAGCAGCGTGCCCGCTGCCGAGTGAAGCATTCGCTCCGGATCCTGTGGATTGCTAATTGCACTCTCGTAAATCACCCAGTTGGTGTGTGCAAAGATCACCAAGAACATGGCGAAGAACTTGAAGCAGTCGAGGAAGCGCAGATCGCGCCCAATCTTGCCACATGGTTCCTGGTTGAGACGATACCAATTGCGGGCCAACGAGAAGGTGAGCAGCACCTGCTGGGCGGTACTCTTTGGCGGGGTCTTGTAGTGGTCCCGTTCCTTGAGCATCTTGTCGTGACGGCCCCGCTTCAGGTGGAGATCAACCAAGCTACTCAGGCAGACCAAAATCAAAAGGGCGACTAGAATTCCATAGAAGGTCAGGTTCCAGGCATCTGGGGATGAGCAAACTCTGTTTGTTACCTTTACTTTATATTTAAATGTGAGATCATTTTCGTAATAGTTAAATCTTTAAGTCTTTGAAATGTGTTCAATGTTTTCAAGTTACTTTAATGATAAACAATTCCTCAGAGAATGATAATTGAACGAATATAAGCTAGCAATTGTCCACGCTGCTTAGCTTTAAAATAGAATCAAACCAGTATAAGTGAAATTGTAAGAGAATTAATTCATTCTTAAGTAATTGTTCAAGCTGCTCAGTTCTTAAGTCGATTAGTTGTTCGACCTTTCACTGCACCCTGAAAGGCTTTGGAATCAAGGTGTTATTGTCATAATGCACGTTATTGTTGTCATAATCATTGCTGACTGGCACATTGCCAGCTTATTACCTTGTATTGATATAATTCTTATTGCTATACAAATTTATAAAAATCTTTGGTGGGTCAGACTTACCATCTTCCACCTGACGTCCCGCCTCGTTGCAGTACTCCACCACGCTCTTGGCCATCAAGCCAAATCCCTGACGCTGCAGCCGCCAATTCAGGCAGGCATTCGTTAGGCGCTGATGCCGCTGGCGGTTTTCTGCTTCCATCGAGAACAAGTCCAAATACACGTTCACCTGTCCAAAGAGGTTTGGGCCATGAGGGGATCATAAAAATAAAAATACCATAGGCCCTTGGCCTTGAAAGAAATGCGTGTGATTTGATCGAATTGGATCGGATTTCGCTGCCCATTTCCAAGTGGCCAACGCCTAAGTCAATTCAACGACACAAGCGCTTTGTGTAATCAGCCATCGTAAATGCATTTTGATGGCGACTGCATCAATGGCAGCGGCCACACGATGCCCAATCTCTCATCTCCAGCCAGCTGCCATTACCCCAGCTATCCCATGTTTAATCAGCGGATTTTCCGGCTGTAATTTATGCAATATTTATAGGTAATGAAGATGAAGATTAAGCGTTTGGGCATAGGCGTAGGCAATGGGGACTGGAAACCCATTTAAGACAAATGGAAACCAATGTTGCCCTTGAAAATATCCATTAAATTCAAAGAAAAACAAATAGTTATAATAACAATTCGGTGATCGATTGTTAAATAAACTCTCAACTTAATAAACAATTAAAAAACCCAATAAACTATATTGAAAACCCCCTTCGAACTAAGCCCCTGATCCCTTAATTTTCAGCTAACTTTGTGTTCAAGTTGAATAAACTTTGGCGCTGTTATCACAGCTTCTGTGCCATTACTGGCGACGCCTTGGTTTTGAAATATATATATACATATATCTTTGCCCATCAGAGTGTTTGCCGATTGAATTAAATCGATCGTTAGCTTGGGCTGAATCGATTCCAATGAGGTGACACCTCTGTGTGGCCTTACCTTCGCATTTCCCGTCAGCAGGCCGGCCTCTAGGGCCGCCAGTTCACTTTTATCCAAATCGACCAGCGATGCCTCACACTCCCGCAGGCAGAGGCCGAAGTAGAGCTGGCTATGATCAAGGTGATGGCGCTCGTACTGCGAAATCTCGGCAATTGCTCGCCAGGCGGCCACTGACTCATCCGGCTGCACTTCCGCCCGGACGAAGCAGTAAGTGGAGGAATGCCCATCATATTCCTGAAGGCAGCGATCGTAGTCATCGAAATCATATAGTGGCGGCATCTCGTAGAACTGCGTCACTGCAAGAGGAAGGGTTTAAAGACAGATCGAGAAACATCATGGGGAATCAGCAGATGAATCAGCTCATTAAGTGGGAAAACTAGTTTCCACTGGGCAGATCCTTTTTTCTAGAGAAGAACCACAGTCCCCGGGTTCAATGGCAGTTAATTCGAGTGAAAGGAAACACGTTTCCTCAACCCGAACTTGAACTTGTTTTGCATTTGTTTGCGGGCAGCATCTTCCTCTATTCTGAGTCGGGGGAAAAAACCAAACAAGCTAATGTAAACAATGTAATTGTTCTGCCATTTTTTCGCTGGTCAAGTGGATGGCAGGCAGCCTCAATCTCTTGTCAAATGCCAGACACTTTTGGCTTATTTAATTTAATTGTCAAAATAAATGCTCCGTCATTGGTGGTGTCTCGAGATGTGTTTTTTGTGTGTGGATGCCTCCAATTTCAAAGGGGAACTTTTGGCGTGGATCACGCGAATGGGAGGAGCAGGTGCAGACAGATGAACGGGTTAAGCAGCTGCCTAGTCTAACTGATCTTTAGCTAAATATCGATTGACAAGCATAGCATGTAATCTAAGCACGTTACATTTGCATAACGGTATATTTGTGGCTTTTTAAAGTGTTCAATTTCCCCATTTGCATTAGACAATACGTTATAAAACCTGCAGTACTTAAAACGGTAATTGAGTGGTTTTTAATTCTAAAATGTAAAGCCCACATTCCTAAATAAACAAGGAAGTATTAAAAGAAAATAAATAAATTATTCTTTCTTTTTCTTTAAATAAACCTGAAGCTCAAGTTTTATAATTACAAAAAAGGATAAACTTGACAGTGAGGAAAATTTTATTTTTTCCAGAAGGCATTATCTTTTACATTTTCTTAATACCTCCCCCATGGCACTCATCCATTGTTACATCATTTCAGCATTAATTCTTACCCAACAATTGTTAGAATCTTTTTTATGGGCCCATAAACGAGGGATTTAACACGAAAAACATTAATCCTGTCTAATAATTATTATCAAAACTTACTGTTCAATTGAAAGCATTGCGCAGCCGTTAAAATTGACGCCAAAAGCACGATGTGTAGCATCATCGTGGGATGATGATGATAATGATGGATCCAATCGGCAACCGTAATGCACTCTCTAATTGATTGACTTTGAAAGACTCTTGGCACTTTCGTCACCCAGCCACAGCAGAAATTGCCGTGGGCTCAAATACCAATCAAATGCAACACTAACAATAAGAAGAAGTCGGAGTTTCATCAACACAACATCAGCCGACGCGACACGAAATAAATGAAGTAAAACAAAGCAGATGCTCGATGCACGATGGATGCTCCGGTGACCAGACCCAGGGGCTGCTCTCCGGCCAATGCCAACGACGTTAGGAAATGCACTTGACTCCCGGTAGATAGATAGCTTTCGATGGCTGAACAAACCAAACCGAACCGATCCGCTTGCTCCAACGTGCCAGCTGAGAATGAAGCCCAGCCGGGACAGATGTGTGTGGTTAAAGCCTCTGGAGGTCTGGATTTCCGTTGCTGCTGCTGCTGCCGACGTCGATGCAGTTGTTCGGGCAGCGGCAGACGGTTTCAAAACTCTAGCGGAGATGCGTTGGTTTCCGAAAAATAAAGCAAAACGACGCAAAATGCGTTGGAACATGTTCGATGCTGGCTCTTAGTAGTCGCCCACATGCAACTGATTTATGTTTCCATATTGGCTTACGGGCAGTTTATCAGTTATTGGGCCCTAACTTAGGGCCATCTGGGCCCTACGATGTTCTCTCTGCTAGCAAAACGTGTTTCTAATTTTTGGACATCGAATTCTAACTGAACAGCATAAATATGACTGAAACAAAATGCGAAATTAATTGGAGGTCACGTAGACCATACCATATTGAACCCTCGGGCCCTTAATAGTGGAATCTAAACTGGTAAACACGAAAGAATCTAGGAAATACATGTAAAGTTCTTTTGTAAAAGGGAATCAAAAGACTCAGGCAACAAACTTGGTTTCCACCTACGGTAGCAAGACAGACTTGGATTGATTAGCCGAGAACTGCGTTGTAAATAACTCGATGAATTGAAAGTGAAAACGGGTTTGAGTTAAATTAGTTAGAATACTAGAGCAATAAGATAAAAATATTAATAAAAATTACAAAAGTATTTCTTACATAGTCATCAACCTATGTGGGCTTGACACAATAATTAAAACAAAACTGACCAGGCACAATATTCTCGCTGTTTAATTACCTAGTTTGCTACAATGTTTGTTACAATGTATACTAATTTTATGCACATTAAATTAACAAAAACTGCCAAGTACCTATGACTATGAAATTAAATCCTTGCAGTTAACAAAGTAACAAAGGAGGAAATTAATCACATTAGATTTATAGAAACTAATTTTAATTTAAACATTAGTACAAATTTATGCACATTAATTGAGTTATTGTCTAGTCACTATTAAAGTGCAATAATAAAATGTAGAATATGTAATATTTGTCACATCAGCAATAAGATTTATTCAATAATGCAAATAATGTGTGCACATTTAAATGTTTTAATTGAAAACGAAACTGACAAGTGACAATATTGAGCAGAAACCTTAAGAAAACCTTATCTAAGTCAAAAAAGGGTTAACTCCAATTCAGTGATATACAAAAACTAGAAATATATTACAAGTATTAATCTGTAATATATTTTCCCGCCAGCCATAAGATTTATTGCAAATTACACTTAAAACTAAAAGCCGATGAGACACACTTATTACATGGATTCGGATTATAATTTAAACATTTATAAACATAGTTAAGTGAATGCACTTTTTTAAAAAAGCAAACAAAGCATTAATTGGCAATTTTATTAGCTTTAAATAATGGTTTCCTATGAGATTATAATATATCCCATGAAAATTGTATGATATATTCTTATTGAGCAGCCAAGAAAATACTTATACCTAACATAAATATATATTCTTTATTAACCCTAGAGTCCCTCTTAGACCAGTTCATCTACGTAAATAGTAATAAACAACATTTTTTAAGGAATAATAAAATATATCTAATAAATATAGTCTTATAAAACTATAAACCTTTCTTTATATTTACCTCTTTTTGCAGACAACTTCTTGGCCTGATTCACCTTTCCCAGGCACGTGCCCGCCTGGATTTGTCGCACATGGTAAATTCACAGCATGTACGCGATGTGATCGCCCTGCTAACGGAGAGTATCACCCAGACCAGCCTCAAGCGAGATGACGACCTAAGGCATGGACCCAGCGGATCTGGAGCTAGAGGAGGCGGTGGGAAAGGCGCTCAACTGCGCAATTTTGTGCAAATGTTGCAACGACGATCGGCGGCGCTGGGTCGCCGCATCTTTGAGTTCGAGGAGCTAAAGGAGATCGGAGTGCGGGCCGGCATCTTGACGGGCATCAGTCAGTTGGTGGAGACAGCCAACATGGGCGGCTATTTGCTCATGAAGGGCGCAAACATGTACGAAGTGGTTCCGGACTAAGCGAAAATCTATTCAAAGTCAATATTTAATTCGTCTGCTATTTTGTTTGTTGTTGTTAACTATTAGTTAAGTGGCTCATCAAGTATATTCCCCTAATGAGGCAATAAGTCTCGGCCTAGTATAGGAATTCAAATTACTACTAAAGATTGTTAAGTTGTCAATTTAATTGTTAAGACAATAATTAAGTTACTTCTGAAAAGTCAATAGTTATTTCCATTTCCGGTTCATCAGCGGGTTCTATTTTTGAAAAAATAAGCATACTTTCCGGAGGCCACTCAATATTTACGCTGTCATTACACTATCCTACAAAATTATACTTACCTTATAAGTTTTCCTAAATGTGTTTGTATAAGACGCGAAAGTCAATATATAAATCGGTTTGTTGGCTATAACACTATATTCCATTTGACATATCATAACAAAATATTCTGAAAATATATTAATAAATTATAAAATCTATTTCACATCAATAATCTATTGTAAAACGAAAAAGGAACAAACACACCTTCCTTGATTGGTTTCCATTTAATACTTTATTTTCTTGTATTCATAAAATTTAAATATAATACGATTCTTTATAAATAAATACACAAATCCTTTCTATTCATCGCTGCTTTATTTTCCTACTTTCCGGGTTTTGTCTTGCTTGCTTTGAATGTTTCTGTCTTTTTCTGTAAGTAGTCAGCAGTAGTAACTATTTGACCCTCGTATACAAAGTTTATACCAGAGAGTTGAGATGGGGGCTTATGTCTAAGTGGAGCTATTTAATATATTTCTAAATATACCGTGCCTGGAAATCCTATTCGACTATATACAATATTGCTAGTGAATGTAATGTAATATTTGGCTTATACTTTTCCTACCCCACTGCTACGTTTGCCCATTTAAAACTTATAGCCTATGTAAGGGTTTGACAATCGTTATATACTTGGTTTGGGTTAGTTTCGGATTAGGGCTAGGATCGGTGTTAGAGCGAATGAGATTTATAATATATATATTCGAGCCAATTTTGCAATAGCTTTTAGGCTAATCAGTCTAAAAAAATCGATGCAAACGCATAACGCGCAAACGAGAACAAAAAATTTGTCTAACTTGCTGTCTAAATATTTCAATCTAAAATAATCAAGCTAATCCTTAGGCTAAGAGCTGCATCATCATTTCCATTGTTTCAAGTTTAGTTAAAGATCATTATTGCACAAGTTAAAGTAAATATAATAAAAAGCTGGTTGAGATTGGCCCTGGGCAGTCAAGTCAAGGTGGTGTCATTGGGCATTGATTGCATGGAATCAGGCTGCCATTTAGGCTTGTCTTTTCGTATGCTTGGGTGGGTGGGTATAAACGATAGCAGAAAGAAAATTATAAATCAATGGATATACAAGGTATCGCTGTCGTCTCTTTGTCTATCCCTATCATTCCAAATGAATTTAACAAACAATAAATACAAAATCTACCCACCCTATACTATGTATATGTCGTGTGCTTTGTACTTTCAAAACTGTTGCAGACAGACAGTAGTAGACGTGACGAGAACTAAATAAAGCTAAGAACTTTGCACTTGGCGCTTACCACTAACAATTTAGAGCTAAGCCACAAATAAATACAATAAATATTTCAGCTAAATATGTCGTCGTGATTGCCGCCTCACACTTCCGCCCGGAATGTGAGGTTGAAGGTGCGCAGCTCCATCGGCTCCAGACTGACCTCGGCCAGGGAGCGCAGACTATTCTTGGACGGCTTCTTCTCCATCCCCGTCAGGCTGGTGGCCTCGATGGTGTGCAGGCTCAGTCGACCCAACTGCACATTGCCCAATCCCTTGCTGGACAGCGGACAAACGGCCTGCATACCCAACTCCCTGCCAGCGCTCACGCCGCAATCAAAGCCCTGCCGGTGCAGCACCAGCAACGCTGAGGCGGACGGAAACAGCTGCAACTCGGGATCAGAGAGGGTACGCAGGGTGGTCAGATGCACGTCGCAGGGCAACGCTCCCTTAGGTAGAAGCCTGACCAAAGGCTGCAGCGCCGGGGCAATTTCTGGCTGCTCCAGGTTACTCAAAAAGTATAGATTGGGCGGGTAGCGCAAAGAGTTGGCCAGATGCTGAGCCTGTTGGCTGAGCACCTTGTAGCTGGGCGGCTGAATGGGTTGCTGACCGCCTGGCAGGTCCTCAACTAGGAGCCAGAACTTGTGCCGCGTCAGGCGGCTATCCACAACGCCCTCGCCCATGCCACGGTAATCGTCGTACAGCGTTCGCCGGTCCAGCATCACCTCCAGCTGGCCGGGCTCGTAGCTGGCCGCACCCTGGGCGTGAGTGGTAAGCAGAGTTAGGCGGAGACGCGTATCCTGAATGAAAGCGCCCGAGGTGATGGGGAAGTAGTTGCCTTCGATGCCAATGGCAGGCACTTTGATGCGTCTAAGCAAAAGGGAAAATGACGGATAAAAAAGGATTTTAATTTCATACGCGAACTGCTTTACTTACTCATGATACTGGAAACCGTTCTGATCGCTGTAGAAGATCGGCAGCTCGGGCATGGGTCCCGTCTCCGCCGGCTCCTTGAGTGGATCACGCTGCATGGGCGCTTGAGCAATGTTGTCTATATTGGTGATCAGTCGCATAAAAAGCTCCGTTTCCCGGTTCTTTGGTGGCGGCTCGAAGTCAATATCGTTCTCCACATATATAGCAGCATCCAGGTGGGTTCGCGTGTTGAAGATGCGCACCGTGTGGGCCAGGAAGGGGCCATAGATGACGGTAACATCGCTGGCAATCGGCCCCGAGGTGATTATGATACGTACATCCGTGTAGCCCTCGAGCACTTCCTTCTCGGCCTCGCTCTGCTCGGGATCCGTCTTGAACAGATACGCACCCGAGTGGAACTGGGCACTGCGGTAGGCGGCGAACTTGATGTTGCACTGCATCGGCTTCAGCAGCTCCTTCTTTTGGTTCTTGCGCGTGATGGTCTTGAGGAAGCCGCTCTTCTCGTCGAATAGCAGGCGCATGTGCGGATTCTCCAGTTGAATGTCGCCTGGAAAAAGGAAAATATATCAATAAATTTATATTTTTTATTATATTTTGATCTCAACTTACCCGCTGGCTTGGCACGCGCCTCAAACACTGGAGCTGCGGAGCTTTCAACTTCTTCCGCCGGACTAGAACCTGGCGCTGCCGCTGCCGCCTTCTCCGTGCACTCATCACAATAGATAGTCGCAATGTTCTGCTTGTAGTTGAACTCATCAACCTGGACGCGATACGTGCTGAGAGACAACGGCTCCAGCTCGGCCACAAACATCACCTCGAATTGGCGGGTCGAAGTGCGAATGCGTCCCATTGTTCCGGAGAGGGATGTACCTACCTCCTGCTCATAGGACTCGGTGATGTTCCACACCGGATTGATCTGGATGTGGCTTAGCTCCACGTCCTTCTCGTTGAGGATCTTAACATTGGGATGTTGCACTCGCAGTGTGACGATCTCGATGCGCTTCTGGGCCAGCGAATTGTAGAGCACAAAGCTTCCCACTGATCCTGTCGAAGCTGCACCACCCGCTCCAAGTCCTCCTGCTGAAGCTGTCGGCGCGGACTCATCTCCGTTGACCATCTGGATGGGCATCTTTCGTGGCAGCTTATTGAAGTTATCGCGCTCGAATTCGCTCAGCACGAAGCCATGGTGGCGAGGCTGCCCCTTCTGCAACAACAGCTCCAGGCAGGATTCCTGCATCTTGACCATGTTCTGGGTGCTTTCGAACAGACGCATGGCATAGTCCCTCATAACTGCAGCCTTGGAGGTTCCCGTGATGGCATCGTGGTGCTGGAAGAGTCCCAGATTACGCCTGGCATTAATGATGAGCTCGTAGTTCTTCTCGTAGATCTTAATCGCATTCTCATGCTTCGCCTGGCGAGCTGTGTTGTAGGCAAGCGTAAAAAGAATCTCAACTGCACGCAGATGGTGCTCCAGCTCAGAACTCAGTAGCTTGTAAAAGGGACGGGTGGTGAAGTATCCCGACCAATAGGCCGGCCTGCCCTCCGAGAAAATGTCCGAGTAAACGAAGAAGTCGCCCTTGAAGCTCGGGAAACCGGGACTGTGATCCTTCATGCGCTCCTTGATGGCCTCGAAGTAATCACTAGGCGTGCCGAAGCGGATATCAGTGTTATACAGCCTCCGGTTGGCCATGATGTGATCGATCAGCTTCTTGTAGTTCTGATACTGCTGATCCACTTCGCGCTCTTTATTGTAGCGGAAATCATCGCCCACCGGAATGAGAGCCACGTTGTGCGGAAAAAGCGAGGCAGTCCGGGCGTATTGCTCCAACAGGAGTTGCGCCTTGGCTTCCAGATTGTCATCAGTTATGAACTGCGCCTTCACGGAGTATTCGGTGTACTCGCCGGGGATTTTGCGAAAGTCAAAGTTCAGGCAAATGAATGGATGCGGGCCGCAGGATCCCTTAATTGAGTATATATCGAAGGGCATGTTGTGGGTCAGCAGGCTACCGGTTTCACTAGACTTGCCGCTCTTACTCCGCCAATAGGGCTTCCAGATGAAATCACCCGACTGCTGGCGGGCGAACCACTGCTTCCAAGCGTAGTGAATCCGCTGGATGATGGCGCCCTCAAAGTTAGCTCCAGACAGCAGGTACGGCACCGTGCTGCCATGCCCAAAGGGGTCAATGGACCAGCCCACTTTCGGGGTAACATTCAGGTTGTTCTTCAGCCACTGATGACCCTCGATCAACTGATCCAACATGGGATAAATGTGGACATTTGCCTCATCTGTCATTACCCAGCCGCCGGTGGTAATTTCGATGCGTCCCGAGTCGATTAGCCGCTTCAGAGCTCGCTGCTTGGTGGGATGTGCCTGGTCCCACCACAGCTGCAGGAAACTGATCTCCGACCAGATGAACGTCATGTCCGTGTATTCCTGCATTTTGGTTACGAGCAGGTTAAGGATTTGGCGCGAGTCTGACTGAAAGTAGTTGGTGAAGGTCTTCAGCCAGCCAGGATCATTGTGGGAGTGTGGCACAACGATTATCTTCAGCGGAGGCCGCTGCTTGTCCTTCTTCTGCGCATCAAAGCGCTCCTCGAAGCCTCGATCCCAGTACTCCTTTGAGCGCATCCACTCCGGCTGGAAATCGAACTTGCTATGCTCCTGGTTGGCCGTTATATTCGTGTTACTCTCAATCAGCTCGTAGCACTTGTCGCCCCACTGGCTGTTGGTGTACTGCTGCTCATCGGATGGGGACTCCATGGTCACTTCCGCTGGTTCCGGGAATTTCTTCTGGTTGATGACGACGGAGGCATGCAGTTTCTGGAGCTGCTGCTGGGGGGAAGAGCCTCCGGCCGCGCTAAAACTGATGAGGCCATTTAAGGGCGATCCCCGTAACGCCGCCGTGGGAACTCCCGTTTCGGAAACGGGCGCCGGATTGGGCTGCCCAATGGAGATGTAATAGAGGCAGAGCAGGATAGTCACAAACGCCGAAAGCAGGCCAATACAGCGCGCTGAGCCGCGGCGAAAGAGCTTGAAGGACATCCTGTAGAGAGTCGAATGCTAATCTTTGTCCACGGCAGCGATTCCAAGGGAAGATCTCACTGCTAAGCTTTCGCGGTCTGACTGGTAGTGTGTTTTACTACATCTGTAAAATTAAATTTAAAAAAAAAATAATTTATTTTAAATTCAATTCAAAGTTAAATATTTTGCTTAAAATATGTACTTTAAACTTCTGTAGCCAAGGAAAAATCAAAAAATCATAGCTAACAAAGCGGATCAGCTCCTCCTCTGCCTCCATTCCCAGCTTAATCCTCCCTCTGATTCTATTTTCCCAGCACTAATCCTGTCTGGGCCATCCTTACCGCAAGAGTGTTTGAATATTTCATGTGGACGAGAGGACAGGAAGTTTTGTGGAGAATTTAATTAAACCATAACAGGGGACAAGGGAGAAGAGCCAAGTGCCTGGGGCCTGGGTGTAAGGAATGCATAAATGTTGGCGAAACATTTTGTGTGTTGTGTCGAGGACTCATTTCTCGATAAGAAATTTGCAAGTCTCTTTAAACGAGTGCTTTAGAGGGATTAAACAATTATGAATAGAACCCCATTTCTATGGCCAATGCTAAAGTCAAAAGTTCGGATCTCTAACTACGTCAGCACATCGGAAGCCAGCGGCAAGTCAAACTTACTAACCGAACTCTGCCAACTGAAAACTCAATCAAAAACTCTTCACATGTTCACAGAACTTTTTGCAATGATGAAATTATTGCATAGTTTGGCATCAACTTTTACCCCCCCCCAATGATGATGTTTTATCCCTCCTTTTGCGGAACAGCTCTGCGGACAAATAAATTAATAGTCCACAAAAACAAAAAAGAAATGTGTGGAAAATGTTCAAGCAAACACACAAAAAGCAAAAGAGAAAAACTACAGCAAACCAAGTTAAGGGAATTGTAAAAACAAATGAACATTGCACATGATTTATTCACCTCGGTTTGCCACTGTCATAATTTAGGTTTTTATTTCTGTTCGACACGCAGGGAAAAAACACCATCGCTGCAGCAGCTGCTGCATTAAATTTAATTAAGATTTAAAAGGCATTTAAGCTCCGACGAGCAAAGCAAGCTACTACATCGTCATTCAGCGGGCGTTCAGCTTGATTCAAATGTTTCAATTAGCCAAAGGGGTAGCGAGCACCGAGCGGAGGGAGCTGCTCCACACAGCTTAGCTCATATGCTAATCAGCGGACATTAAGTGATGTTGCCACAAGCCACCGCCACCACCTGTCACCGGACGGAACAGAACCAGCAGGAAAATGCAAAACACTTGGCGATATACCATTCCCATGCTCCTATGGTAATTTAAACGTTTCCCTCTGTCCCCAGAGACCCATTTATTTCTCTTTCTTTCTTTTTTTCTCCTTTGCTCCACAGAGAAATGTGCAGAGCGTGCGGAAAAGCAGAGAACTGAGGCACAGCCGGTGCTGAAGGCTCCCTAGAAATGCTTAAAGTGGGACAGCAGATGAAAAAGAAAATATAAAGGGGAGGCCACAAGGCAGTCAGCGATCTCTGATACCAGAAAAACTTCTCTTCACTTGAGCAAAGTTTCCTTCAATTATTTCAATTAGCCCAATATTTTCACTTCCTTCCGACCACCAATGGGACCTGATAACTTCCTGCAAAAAGTAAAACTGCGGAAGTCAAACGTCAAATGCTGTGGGCGTCTTGTCCTTGACTCCTTTCAAGCATTTTCCTAGCCAATAAGTATCTTTAATATAAACAGAGAGAGAAACAAAGGAGGATATAAGCAGGATGCTTCAAAGTAAAATGTAAACTTTATTAATATTAATAAAGTGCCAAATTAGGTTTCTTTTCCTGGTGACTTGTTCGTTCAGCTTTCCTTTATTTATTTGATTTCAACAAAAATTATATCAGTTTTCCCCCTGTGTATATGGTAGTTAGTTAGGAGATAGATTGAGATAGAAGCCCAAGCGATTCGTGCTGCTGTCATCACGAATGTTGGCAAGAGTTTTCTGGCAAATTTGATTCCATTGCAAATTGCACTCTGTCAACCTTTTTGTACGTCCTGGAATAGATGACAACCTTCATCTGGGAGTCAACACGTAGCATCCTTCGGTTTCTTTTGACATGTTATCCTTTTGCATTCACTTTCCTCCTTCTGCACAATATAACTTTGGGTTGCAAATTGTTTTCTTTTTTTGGTTGTTGTTGTTTCCCGTTCTCAGTTAGCTCCTAGCTTCCTGTGCTGATTGTGAGTGTGCGTGTTTGTCTGCTTGTTTTTTTGTTTTTTGTTTTTCGGGTCCCTACACATCACAGGGAGAGAAAACCCAACTCAAAAAGTCAGTTTTTCCGGCACCTTGCCCCACCCTGCTCCGCTCTGGGCCCTTCATCACAGACTTTGCTTTTCGTTTTGCCGATTTCCATGCTCCTTTGTGCCTCTTAGCCCCCAGACACCTCTTAACCCCTTGACGCCTCCTGTGAGGAAGCTTAATTTCGTTCAGAGTTGCAACACGAAGCACCATGTGAGTGTGCCCCATGCAAATGGATATCTTTTGCTACCATTTTGTTGAAGGATTTCTTTGGTTTTATGGGTATTTTGATTGGAATAATGGATTGTTTTTCAACTAAATTAATTAAAACTACGAGGAAACAATATTTAAGAATGATTATACAACAGACGGACAGCTAAACTTTCTTAGTTTTAATTCTTTGATATTTCGTAATCTTTTCTTTATTCTAGAAATGTATAAATATTATAATAAAAAAATTGAATATATTTTCAATATTTTCAATTTTCAAACTGCCTAAAAATTTGTTGCTCTGTTTTATTGATTGGTTTTGGTTGCTTTTCTTTGTGGTCCCCACATTTTTATACCCGCTACCCATAGGGTAGAAGGGTATTATAACTTTGTGCCGGCAGGAAATGTATGTAACAGGTAGAAGGAGGCATTTCCGACCCTATAAAGTATATATATTCTTGATCAGCGTCAACAGCCGAGACGATCTAGCCATGTCCGTCTGTCCGTCTGTCTGTCTGTCTGTCTGTCTGTCTGTCTGTCCGTCTGTCCGTCTGTCCGTATGAAACACTGGATCTCAGAGACTATAAGAGATAGAGCTCTAATTTTTTTTCGACAGTATTTGTTATGCTTGCACGCAGATCAAGTTTGTTTCAAATTTTTGCCACGCCCACTTCCGCCCCCGCAAATCATCAAAAAGCGTATAATTTTCATCATGTTAAAGCTAGAGTCACGAATTTCGGAATGTACATTAAAAACTATAGTCTGTGTGATTCCTGAATTTGGTTGCGATCAGATAAAAATTGTTGAAGTTATTAAAGAAATAATTTTGTATGGCCACAAACGGCCGTTGCAGCATGCCTCATTTGGTTGACCAACTAGACCAACTAAATATTCTTACCAGTTCTTGATTGGAATCGGAAAAGAATCTTATAAGAATTCGAGAAGCAATTTTAATATATGGTAATAATTATTAGCCGTTCAAAAATGTATTAACTATTTATTATGGGTAGCGGGTATCTCACAGTCGAGCTCACTCGACTGTAGCTTTCTTACTTGTTAGTTTTGTATATGGAAAACTTTTTTAAAAGCACTCTGCCAGTGAATCAATTGTATACTTTTGTTGTTTGCTGTTTTTTTGGGGGCACCCTCAGAAGTTTTGTATGGCTTTTATTCAATTTCATAATACTTTTCCAATGCAATTTTAGTTTAGAAACTTTCGAACAATCGCAAAAGGGGAAACATATTTAGCACTTTATTGTTCGCCATTGTATTTACATAAAAATTACAACTGTTGCCATTGCGACACCTTGGAAATTGCAGCATAAAGAAATGTAATTTCCCTTAATTAAAAGTTTCTGGCAAAAAGTTAATTGAAAGTCATTGCAGGCCAACTTAAGGAGGCCCAAAAGATGGCTTAAATGAATGCAACGAAAAGCAGAAGGCAAAAGTGTGAACGTAAACTGGTAAACGCTGGAAAAAAAATAAGAGCCAGAACAATAGTTTGCATAAATGGCACGGAAATTGCAGCTGCAGCTGAAGGCGAAGCGAAAACCCTTTACTCCACTCCTCGGCCCCTTGCCAAACTGCAAACTAAAAACGGTTTTAAAAACTGTTTTCTTAGCGGCAAGCACACAAAGTTGGTATCCCCCTTTAGAAAAAAATACACACCGAAATTTCAACTCTGACTTTGGACTTTGGGAGTGGCATGGCAGCTGGAGTTTACTGGCCAAGCCGAAAAAAGGGAACTCTGTCGGGGGCAGAGAGTTTAGCAAGGTCCCGGAACTCGACAAAGAGTTCATGCCTTTTTAATTAAAGAAACTAGCGTTGCACCAAAGCCCCTCCGAAAGCAACGAGTTAACGGGTAAAAGGGCCAGGGAAGAACCAGTTATGGCAATTTTCCGGAGCAGATGAGCATGAGTAATGCGGCGGTTAAGCCGCCAGTGGAGCGTGTGGGTTTGGCATGTGCCCACCATGTATAATCGCAGCAGACACAAACAAAAAAAAAAAACCAAATAACTTGGGCCCATCCGGGCCATCCCAGAGCTATGCTAGTGGGCCATTAGCATAGTCAGCGGAGCAACAACAGGCCTAGGAATTATGGCAATCTTCTTCGGGGCGAGGGCGTAAGGCAATTACCAGAGGAAGTTGTCAAGATCTGGCCACAAGATGTGCCAGAATACTGATTATAATAATCAAGATTGCTCCACTTTTTCCTCGCCATACATTTTTTGTAATTACTTTTCACAAGTAGCTATAAATTAGAATTCAACTTTGCATAAAACTATTACCAAGTTTCTCTTTAAATGGAAACATTCAATTACTAAAGCTATCCATTATTGTAATAATTATAATAATGGCTTATAACATTCACTTGAACTAGTTTGAAATGTGCATTATTCTTGTATAATTATATATTTAATGTCTTTAACACACAAGACATATATTGCACCTGAATTTCCTTTCCCTAAGCATTAGCACCTGAAATAGTACCTCATTAAAAATACATCGTGGCTTTCCTACCAAAGATTTATGCCTTTTCACTGGATGTTTTTACAATGTCTAGAACAAAGTAAGTCCCTCCCATCACACCTTTCCTGCGACTCACTCAACCACCCAACCACCCATCCACCCACTCGACACCGCCGCAATTGAGTAAATGGAGCCAAAACAAAACCTCGGAAAAAAAAGAAGAACTGCTCCGGGGGCTGCACTAAGCTCCCCATGTCAATGGCAGACCAACGAAGCGAACTGGCTGCCTGGCTGGGGGGGAATACCCCTGGAACCCAACCGAAAGCCGTTAGACAAGAGGAACTTTCCAGCTAGCCCGGCGAATTCACAGTTACTCACTTATGCAGCGACGCCAAACGTGACATATGGACAAACAAAACAACAACAAAATAAAATAAAATCAGGGTTCAGGGATCGAAGTTAGATATACCCTTGCAATGGGACATTAAGTAGCTATAATTAAAGTTTTTTTTAAATATTTATTAGGAAATTTCAAGCTAAGAAACTAGTTATATTCGCTTATATGGTTTTAAAATATTTGAATACACATAATAAATATATCTATTCACTTAACAAACCTTTCCTTACAACTATAATACCTTCCCAAAAGTGTATATAATAACAGCAATGGCAACAGCGAGCTCAACATTAAAGTCTGGGCCCATAAACTTGGCCAAATGTGTACGGACCAGACCAGTCAGACCATAAAGGGTTTGAGAAGAAGGAGAAGAGGTGGCGGCGGGAGTAGCGCCAAACGTTGATTAAATGTCATTCAAAAAATACAAAAAACAATTGGCAACCATATCTGGGTTTTCCATAATTCCCTCAGGAACTGGAACTAACCGATCTCGCCAAGAGAAAGTTGATGGTTTCCCCCACAAACATTATAGCGGTTGCGGTTATCAAGCAATCATAACTCATTTTCCAATATCTGCAATTTATTGCGGAAAAGCGGCGCACCAGGAGTACTTCCGTTCCACGCACTTGAACACCAATCGAATTATCTATGGTATATGGCTCCGTATATATTTCCAATTAAGTGCTTCCAATTGATTTGCCGCTAATTAATGGAATCCCTAGCCACGTCGTGTTAACTGTTTCAATATAGTTGTGCTTTTTTACAACAGCAAAAAATAAATGTATATTTGTTTTACCAAGTCCTGTTTAATGTTGATATATTTACGATATTAAAAGAATGTGAAGGCTTTAATAATAATCAAATATTTATAGTACTTATTGTTAATTAAATTGCAATGAATGTGAAAGGAAAATAAAGTCTCTGAAAACATAGGAAGTTATCTAATTATCTTGGCCAATTCTGCTCCGGCAATACAGTTTACATAATGTTCCTTTCTTTAAGCTCACTTTTGTAGCAATTTAAGATTCTACACGTAGACTGGACCACCATATTAACTTATTGATATGGCTTGGCTAAGACCTTAACGCCGAAAGCTATAAAATGCCATAAATGCTGACAAAGAACTGGGCACAAGTCGCCTCATAAAATGTGCGCCCAGAACGTGAGACTTTATTTTATTTTTTTTGCATTTATATGGAAGGTTTTTCGCCGCAGAGTTTGCTGGTTGTTTCGAACCTTTTTTCTTTTTTGCTTTTTTTTGTTTCTGTACGCAGAGGAAAATGAAATGAAAATTAATTCTTGTTTTTGTTTTTCATTATTACACGCTGAGCTTAGGACAAAAGAAATGATGGCCCGGTTGGGGGGTCTTTGAAACAATGGCAACGTTTATGGCTTTGATTATGAAATTTTCCGTTTCAATTTCATGGAGTTAAGTGTGGTGGGAAAACACTCACTCATTTGCGGTATATGTAACAGGTTTACAGTTACCAATCGCTGCCATATATGAACCTAAGTAAATATGGAGTAGAACCGCCTCATGGATACGCGTGGCATTGTGGGAACGGCAAGCGAGCTGGGAGCCTCAAACAGTTTGACACCATTCACCACCACCCGAGATTCAGATACAGATACAGATACGGACCCGGTGTGAAGTAGGTCCCGGGCTCTCATATTGTCTGAATTTATTTGTTTAACCAAAGAAATAAAAGCTGCGACTCACTGTTGGTTTTAAAGTGTAAACTAATTGAGGGTCTGGCTTGGTTAATGAGGCCAACAAAGCGGATTTCCTTTAAATTACTGGGAAAATTTAAGAAGATGAAGAAGATGTATTTATTTTGGTAAAACCTTAAAGAGGGTTCTTTCAATTAAGGAAAAGCAATCACTAACATAATAAATAAAATAATAGAAAAACCTATTAATATCTGTTAGGTTCTGATTTAATTCTACTCAAAAAACTCTACTCAGAAACTCAATTGTTTTTAAAGCCTTTCTTATATTCTCTTATTATGATATATAAACAATAATATGCTTCACTCACGCAGTAATTGTTGCCTTTTATTTACAGTTTTCCAAACAAACTCAACGTC
The DNA here is from genome assembly GCA_035046345.1 of Drosophila birchii. NCBI lineage: Eukaryota > Metazoa > Arthropoda > Insecta > Diptera > Drosophilidae > Drosophila > Drosophila birchii. Next base: position 11,017,572 of record JAWNOA010000064.1, read on the forward strand.
AGCTCATTAGCAATTGGGTCACAAATCACTGACCAAAGCAAACATGGAATTCGATGACCAATAATGACCGTTGAGCCCCGCGGCGGGTTCTAAACTATTTAGCAACGAAATTCGAACTTCTAACCAAGTGTGACTGTGGCCAAAACCAAAGCCAAATGACACAAGCTGTGACTAACTTCAATAATAAGGGAGCCAGCCGGAACAGCTAACCCATACGTGTCCCATACGGTTTTGGCCAATTCATGGCGCGTTCTCTCCACTGCCACCTGGCAGTTTGTGTCACGCATCATTAGCAGCCGTCGGATAATGCCATTGAGATCTCTCTGCGGAGGGAACTGGGCTGGGAGACGAGGATCGAATGATTATTTTGTGCGAGGCGATTTATGCGGTAAAGCGATATGATTGCATGATGACATGACATCGCTGTTTCCCAAAAACCTGCCACCGGAAAATTGACAGCACGCCATCCGCGAGCGGCGGGGGAAATTTGAGTATGAACTAATGAAAATAAATAATAACCGCACGGAGTTGGAGTCCGATTCGGAGCCGGAGTCGAACTGGGGAGCATTACCCGACAGTTGTCTTGGCTGGGGGTCGCCAGGCTAATTTTAGTGGCCCGGCACGAAACCCCGATGGAAAGACACTTATCCAAGTAATCGATACACGGGGCTGACTCCTTAAGTGACAGGCGGAATTCGAAAGGGGGGAATGATCCAAGGCATGTGGCATTAAATATAAGGAAATCGGATACTTAAAGGAAATACATACATATTTGGTTCCTGTATTAAATATTATTTGAAAAATTCTATATGAAATATGATCAGAAAAAGTAATTTGGGAAATACATTTTTAATATAATTGAGCTTATTTTATATTGAAAATATTTCCTAAAAAGATTTTATGCTTAAATTAGTTAAGGGATAACATGTTTCTTTAAGAATTAAATAATAAATAAATTTTAAATAATAATAAATATTCAATTCCCAACAGATTATTTTCTTAAAGCCGGAGTTCTACATTTTATGATACCTTTTTGTGCTCCGATCAGTTAAACTCCCCTTTCGGATAAGTATTTTTAATAAGCCGTAGAAGGACTTTTTCTAGATTTTACTATCAAAAGACAAACCCCTAATCAAAAGAGAATGCATCTATAAAGCAAGAAACCCTCAGGGAACCAGACTTTAAACTATGTCCTTTCATTACTCATTGTTCTCGCTCAGAAATAAACTGCAATTTACATGTCTATTACATAAACTTACATTACCAACTTACACACACAAAATGGGATGGCAAAAAGTCCTTTCGTCCTGGCGCGGAACAAGGACAAAACACATAAATCAGCGCCCGCCGCACACACAGACAGAAACACACACAAAAACACTCGCCCAGCGGTGAGCTAAAAGTTTTTCCCTGTTTTACACAATGTAAAAGAACTGGGAAATGAAAAGTTTCCACCTTCTTTTTTTGCCTTAATTTAAATGAATGCACAGCGGATTGAATCCTTTATTGGCCATGAACGGCATTCCCGTAATTAGAGACAAAGCAATTGTTGACCTTTCACTACGATTTGCTCTAGCTAGTTGTCCCCCCCTTTCAGTGTTGATTTTGTTGTATTTTTCCACTCGCGTTGTCCTTGCCGGCGAATAAAAAAAGGAGGAGTTGTTAAAGCGAAAGCCTGGAGGAGCTCGCGAAGCGCCCTCTGCCAGCGACAAAACGTAACTGAGTCGCCCGGAGGAAGTCGGCAGGACCTCGACTCTCGCTCGGCAGCGGCGAGGTTCGTGTTGCCTCGGCTCGTTAGCAGCCGGCAATTGCAGCAGCGCAGCATGATAAGGAGCGTGTTCAGCCATCCCACCTCCACCCACATCTCCCACCCAACCGCTGGCCAGTGTTGCCATTTTTAAAATCATTTAAAATCATTAAGAAAATAATTTAAAAATACGAAAATCAATTAAAAGAATATCTAAAATTATATTATAAACTTGTTTTACAAATTTCGTAAAATTCCAGGACCTTATACTTATACTCCTCATAGTGTCCCTGGTGGAAAACTCACTTAAACAAAAACCGAAGAAATAAAATAAAACAGTATCTCAGTAAATTATCTAGTAGCTCCTCTAGTCTTCCAGCTACTCCAAAGCATCCCCAGTTTCACAGATCTGTTTTGGTTATGTTGTTCCTGGCTGTGTTTTCATTCTGTTGGCCAGGTTTGGCTTTGTATTTGCTTTGTCGGCGCCGTCAACATCAGAGCTCCAGCCATCACAGAATCTCCCTCACCTGCCCCCCGCTGAATTCCCGCCTGGCCACCGCTCTCCATGGGACGCCTCGGAATGCGGAGGTGTTCGAGAATTCTCCCCCGTTTTATTCTCCTCTCGTATTGGAGAAACAGCTGGAATTACTTTTGTTTTACAACCCAGGGGGCTGCTGAGGTGGAAAGCATCAACTGGGATTCCTGATGGTTCCTTGTTTGTCAAGAGCAAAATTGGTTAAGGTTGTTGTAGTTTTTGTCAAGTGCTGACAGCTGAAGTTATTAATTATTTGTGTTTCCTACAGAAGCAGTCGGAATTGAGTAGAAAATGTGATTATTTTCGATTTGTATTAATTTTCCCTTAAGGTTCTTACAAACTTTGAAGTTTCCTTCTTGAAACTACTTTTAATACAATTATTGCTAAAATGTTTGTTAATTTCCAGAACATTTCAAAGTCTTCAAACTTAAACTTTTCTTAAAGCAAATTGATTCTTAAAACTTTATTGCATCTTTTGCAATATTTCCAATTCCCTTTGAATATTAACTTTGTAACCATAATTATACAACTTTGAAATAAGTTTTTCGCATTTTTCTTGCACTTCTTTTTGAATGTTTAATGCTTCTTTTCATAAGCTATTTCTTTCCTTTCTTCCTTTTTTGCAATTTTTCTTTGCTTTTTCAAGCAATTTATTTTTTTCACTATTTTTTTATAGCCTCTTAACATACTTTTTCTTGGGTTGTTGTAAAGTTCTTGAACATCGCTGGCCATTGGTAAACCATTTTTGGTTTCTTTTCAGCCGCAATGTGGAAATCTTTACCTCAGCGTTAATTTGCGAACTTGTTTCAGGCATTAACTTCTATCTAGGATTAATGAGAGAAATTAATGCCCTGTTCGCCAGTTTTATAAAGAAATTAAATCTTTAAATATTGATAAAATAGAAACATTGAAGGATGATGTGAGATATTTTAAAGACTCTGCAAAGTATTCTTTCTAAGCAACCGCCTAATGTAGGTAATACTTTCTGCTAGACAACTACTTTATGTTTTATTTCAGGAATTTTAAATAACCATAAAAGTAGTAACAGTTCGTCTGAAAAATAAATCAACAAGAATGTCTTGAACTCTGCCTACAACCTGGCATAACCCTCTACTGGCATTCAGCATTTTTCCCAACCAGCCAGCGAGCAATTAACTTTGAAAAATGCCTCGAAATCAAGTGGCAGGAGGAGGAGGAGCTTTGGTGGGCAGGTGGTGCGGAGAGTGCATCTCAAGTGGCTTTCGGGATGGCTGGATGATGGCTAGCTGGCTGGCTGGTGGCTTCAAGTGGCGAATAAGCTCTCCTAAACGGGACGAGACAAAAGAACCCGGGCACGGAGCACTGAAGCATGTTTGCTGTTCCTCCTCCTCCACCTCCAAGTAATCCAAGTAACTTTTATCACATTCGCTCGCGAGAAGAGGAAGAAGAAGGTCGTTGTTTATTGATTGCCAAGTAAAAGCAGCCATAAAAGACGACAAGAGCTAAAGAAGAGACCAGGGAACAAAACAGAAACGGAAAGAGAGCAGTCGAGAATTGGCACAGGCCCTTGAAAAAATCTGGTTTTCCTTTTCTTTTTCTATTTTTTTTTGTTCTTTATGTTCCTAAGCCCACGCAAATGAAACGACGACGACGAAGAGGCCAACAAAGACGATGATGATAATTATGATTACGGCCAAGATGAGCGGAGCAAGTGCAAGTGAAGGAATTAGCAGACAGGCACGATTTTCGCGGACTCGGCAGCAGCAGCCACTGCAATCTCAATTTCTGATCAAAGTCTGCAAAGCTGATCGGGCAAAACATTGAGATATATGAACATACTTTATGCCAGCTTTTAAAATTTTTAGTTATCTGATTTTTTATGCTCCATTACCACTTTTTGTTAAGAGAGAATATACGCCTTTTTTGAGTTAGATTAAAAGATATATTAAAAGCGATATTTGAAAGCAATTAAGCTATGATTTTAGAGGTTCTTAAATGGCTCGTTTAACTTTATAAAAACCAACCGAGAAAAACTTTTCAAATTGAAATGAATGCATTTTTTGCTCAGTTTTTATTTATTTCGAATTGGTACTTAAATATCAGTTGCAAACCTTTAGAATATGAAAACTTAGGCTTTCCAAAGTTTCCTTTTTTGTATAGAATTCAACTTCAGACAGATGTCTGTAAAGTTTTAATTCCTTATTTATTGATAACTTTTTTCTTAACCCCTCTTATAAAAGTTTGATTTTGTATAAATCTGAACATCTGCTTATCTCGTCCCCCTCGGTTCCTTGATTCCATGATTACCCGGGTAGCTCCTGAAATATTATCACCCTGGTCTCCTGGTCTTTCCCTTTTTGCATTTACGGCCTGCCAAATGGCATCTGTTGGCCAACCGATTGAGGGCAGAGATTCGGAAATAAAAGAAGGGGCCGTGGACGCCGAGAGAAAGGCAGAACGATGTCAGGCATCGAAAATCCGGACCAAACTGCGGACTGGGGACTGCGGACAGTGACTCATTGAACCACAAGATGAATACAAAGATGCCAAATCAACTCGAACGAGTTTCTGCGGCCTGCAGTTGCCAGCGCCAGTGCCGGTGCCGATGCCGATGCCTTTCCCGCACTTTATTTTCAGGTCAATTGCATCCCAGTCCCAGTTTGTTGGCAGCACTCGAAGCCAAAGCGACATTTGAGTTTTGCACTCGGCCTAAACGTGCAACCGTTGCAACGGTGGAAAAGTCAGTCTGTGCCGGGGCCAAGTGCGTGCAGCGTTTGTCAAATTGCCAGCTGAGAGTGCTCCATTTGGAGAGTCTCCTCCCCCCTCTTTTTCTGTTGCCGATTTGGCCGCAATCTCGGGGCACATCCCATCCTTATGCCCAACGGCAGTTGACAAAAGCCATCACCCAACCAGGCTAACAACCGCAACATTTGTAATGGAAATTCCTGCATTGAAATCTTGTTTCGTTTCGTTTAGCTGCCGTTTCGGTATTGTTTTGGCTTATACCCTCCCCCAAAAGGTACAATGTTTTTCCATGTATTCATATTTAATCAGCATCAACGGGCCAGGGAACAGGGAAAAACGCAATGTATGGGAACAAGTTTCAGAGCGAAAAACCGGTTTCATGAGTCGGAATTATATAATACATATAATATGTCATGTCAGTACAATGTAGCTTTTATAATCATCAAATTTAATAACAAGTATAAAGTGCATTCGCATAGGATTGATCTCTAAGTTAAGATGTACAACTTATATTTTGCATTTACAAAATATATTTGGGGTTTTTGAATAAATTTACTAAAACTCATCTTAGAAATCTTAAATAATTACAAATTTCTTGGGAATCTTGGCTTTAAACCCAATCATTTCAGTAATTATAAAATAAGCTTTCTTCTGAAAATAAATCCTATAATTTTATTCGCCAGGTAAGAGTATTGCAAAGTTAAAGAACACCTTGTCCTTCTATTTCTTCCCTCTCTTTTTTGTTGGTTTAATTTTTTGTGGTTTGTTTTTGTTTGTTGTTGGTTTTTTTTTTTTTTTGTCGCAAGCTGTTGACTGCAAATGGCAATGCCTTTGTTGCTGTTATTGGTCTGGATGGGGCTTTTGTTGGAGCCCCGTAACTGTTGCGGTTCCGTCAACGTCATCGTCATCACCACACATCCCCGGACGCCTGCCAGCCCCGTACAAAGTCAATGAACCGGCCAAGTCCCTCCTTATGCCCGACGACGAAAAGTTTTTCAGCTCCATTGGCCACTTGACCACCACCAGCGGGGAGGAGGGGAGTCGGGCTTTGAGGGCATTACATTTGATGATCGATCGATTGTTATGATTATTCGAGTATTCCTGGCCGCTGCAGCTATAGCTTTTCCCTGTCATCCAAATGGGATGTCCATGCAAATGAGACGAAGCTTGTATATATGTTTAACATAGCTAATGTTTATAAATTGCAAATTAGCAAAGAGGCCGACCCAATAGAGGAGTCACCAGCATGTGAACCCACTGCCCGGGGTTGTGGCATCCCGTGCTTATGTATGTTCGTGCTAACTCTGATCTTTATCCGACTAGTGCGAATAGCTAGACACGCAAAGAAATAAAAACTCACTTAGTGGCCATAGATTTAGTATCTGTTCTTTCTGGTTTGAGGGACAGAAAGTAAACAAACAAAGCAAGAAACACGAGCTGTCAGTTTCAATTCAAGTTCAAAAGAGACGATGACTTAGTCAGTACATTGAGAGAAACTAAAATTAAAATTAAATTAAAGAACTTAGACAAGTTTCTGGCTTAAGGAAATGGATGCTTCAGAGAAATTGTATCTTATATCTTAAAAGCTAAAGGTTTAAGCTGCTCTGGCTTTTGAGTCTAAGTTAGATTTTTTGTTTAGAACTAATCTTTAGCTTTAGATAAATAAATAAATAAATTTCAAAGCCAACTTTTTATTTTATAAGAGGAATATTTGTTATTTTTAAGGTATAACTATCATAAATACTTTTATTAACCAAGTTTTTGAATTATATCTGATCTCTCATGGAGTTTATTTAAAATTATAATCATGTTGAAGTTATGTAGAGTTTGGCAAAGCAAAAATACGATTTTTAAATAGATATTATTCAGCTCATCTTACTTAAATGTAATTAATATACAAATATATATTTATTGATAAGCGTAGTCTTGCTTAATTACATTTTTAATATGAAAACTATATAAATAAATGTTTATGAATTTACTTTTTATAAAAATATACAAAAGGACAATCAAATCTTTAAAATTTGTATTATCTTTCATAAATCTGTAACAATTTCTTGTTAATTTTCAGGCAGAAAGTGTGCCATAAATAACAACTAAATGTTTATTTAAGTTTGATTTATTTACATTTCAAATTACTCAATGTTGTTGTTCCAAACATCCCAATCTAAATATTTAATTAAAAAGGTGCCAAGTGGGGTCCCGTTCGGCTGGACACACACTCAAAACCCATGGCTTTCAATTAGCGCTCGGCTCTGTTGTAAAAATAACCAACGTGCGAAAAATTCAATAGGGGAAACAACAACAATACCTAAATCTACATAGTTAGATTAAAAAAAACTTCTCGTTGGGGAGGTTTGTTAAAAATAAAGAAAAAAGCAAAAAGAGGACGCGAGAAAAAAGTGAAACAAACACCACAACAACAACAACAAACAAGGGAGATGCACAGCACACACAATGAGAAAATCAATTTAAATTGAATTATACAACAACAAAAACAACAACAAAGAAGACGAAGAGAACTCAAATAAAAGCGAATTGCATGGCCACCAAAAAAAAAATAAAGAAAAATACGAATAAAAGCATAAAAACAAAGCCAAAACGAGCTGCGGATGAGCAGATGAGACCAAACGGGTTTCACACGCTCCACGGAAAGGAGAGATGAAGCGATATTCTTGGATTCTCAATGAATGGGCATCAGCATCAGCATACAAAACGTAAAATAAAAAAAAATAAGGCTAAATAAAGATGAGCTGCATAAATTAAAGAGGCGGCTCCCCCTCCTCCTCTCTGCAGCATCCCGCCACCTGTGTGGTTCTTCTTTCCCTTCTCTCTCGCCCTCTCTCTCTCTCAATCTCTCCTTTGGCTTCTCCTTTTCCTCTGCTTCTTCTGGTGGTTGCAATTTTGTAACAATTTGTCTGCTCCAAATTTTGTTGTTGCACTTTTTGGCAATCGCTCGGAATCGAGTACAAAATCCGTCTAGACAGATAATACATATCGGCAGGTGGCGGGGGGTCCTAATTCGATTAGATATATATATGAAAACCCCAAAAGAAAAAGAATTTTCTTTGTTTTGTAACTCAAGTAAGCGGGGGTTGAGGAATCCGGTTTCGGGCACTGTAAACAGACGCTTTGTCAGGGGGTTGCTTCTCTATTGATTGTTACAAGTTTGCTCTCACTTAAATGATGTTAAACTTAAAGTAAAAACTAAACCTTAAACTCACCTTTTGCTGCCCGCGAATATTGTTAATAACTTTTTTAAGGCCACTTCACCGCTCACCAACGCACACACTCATGGTTGCACAGGACACAGGTCCAATGTCAAGTCGCGAATTTTCCGTAATTTGTAATCGCCCACAGAGACGCCCAGCTTACAGCTTCGGAAGCAGAATTGCACTCGCAATATTAACTAAATATTAGCTAGTTACGTTATTTACGTATTCCAAGTGTTTTTGGTTTAAATTGTGACGAGGATTCTCGCTGTTTGCGAATCAATAAAAATTACGCGACGCGACTGCGAGCGGCATTTGTTCCAGCTCTTCGTGCCGTAAAAAAGCTAACTAGCCTTTGACGTTCAGATGGTAGTTAAACAAATCAATAGTATGTACATATTTTTTGTAAATTAATTTCGTTTGGACCGTCCGCTTGCGCCTTTTGATTTGTTTTGATTTTTTAAAACGCGATTCAAGAGGTGGAAAAACCTCGATGAAGATAAATTTAATATTAAAAACATCGGTACTCTTTCTATCGATGTTTAGCCCCTCGGATTCGTATATTTTAAAATACCGTCACGATAAAAGACATTTTTAAGGCGCTTGCAGTGTGGTCACGCTTACAAACTTTAAACATTTCGACATGTTTTAGTTTTTTAATTATTAAAATTATTTTGCATAGTATCACACAATATTTAGTTAAGATAAATTAAGATGAAGCGCAAAAAAGGAGCGTAAAAATAGTATGATACCTTTTCTCTATCGACTATTTTTGTTTTGCTCTAACAACGTCAACAACTCTTCTTCAAAACAAAAATAGTTGATCATCGGTTCGCTCATCCAAGGTCGTTGACCGCTGCTGCACCAAAAGAGAAAGAGAGCGAATAGCTGATCGACTATTTTTGTTTTGAAGGGAAGTTGTTTATGTTAAGGTCAGAGCAAAACAAAATCAGTCGATCAGCTGTTCGCTCATTCGAGGTCGTTGACCTCCTCTTGCATTTGTTTCGCTAATATATATATATATATATATCGATAAAATTATATACTTTTCTCATCGAGCACAGTTAACAATTATAAAATTTCTACTAACATTTGTTGCGTTTAATTTTTATTATCCTATCTTTCTGAAATATTAAAGAAAACATTTATAATTTATTCGAAATATTACGACTCAATTGATTTCTATGATTTGTAAAAGCATAATTGGGCGATACTACGATTTGGGTTAGATTTACCAAATACAATACAAATTGTTGCTGTATAAATAGTAACTTATCATTTATTTATATATTTTCATTCTTAATACCATTTCCAACATTTACAAAATAATTTCAAATTGTAAGTTATTGTTTACATTTTTTTTTTAAATATTTAAATTGTTATTTATTTATTTATATTATTTTCTATTTTATTTCACAACTAATTATATATTTTATTTGATAGATGATACAGGACATACAATTTCAATTCGATACCCATTCGATGTATCGTTAAAATAAATGTAATGTGAAATTAAGTGGTCGTCAAATTTCAAGTGCAAAGTATAAAACATTTAATGAAATATTGAGTAAATAAAGATATACAAAAATAAGCAAAACCCCCCATGTGCAGTTTCATTTTAATACGATACCTATCGGTAACGTTCACTGGCAGGGCCATCTATCGGTAACGTTCAAGCAACATTTGCTGATTGCTATTTAAATTTCGAAGTTCGTCGCCGCTTAATTCTCGTAACTATTAGCCGGATCGCCGCCAGAGTCGACATTTACGGGCCGTATCATCATGCGTGAGGTTTTCGGAATGTCCGCTCCAATTCCCCAATACGACCAGAGGATGGCCGGACCAGCTCTCTGGTTTCCGTGCTCGCCATTCAAGTTGGACCTGGTGCAGCGATCGAGCCACCAGCCGCCACCGTAATGCTCGGCACAGGAGGAATTTCCGACGGATTGGCCATCGCTCCGGCGATCATATGTGCTAAAGTCCAGGTGAATGTGTGGCTCCAGGGCGTCGGGCAGCGAACCCCGGAAGACGCCGTCCACTGCTAGTTGATAGCCGTAGCCCTCGCTGTCCAGCCGAAACAGAGAGTACTCCGCCCAATCAGGGAACTCCTCCCCCTGATTATAGCCCAACTCCACGCGCAATTCGTGATCGTCACGATATAGAATCTTGTGCGTGAACTCGTTGCCGAACCAGAAATCCCTGGACAGATTGCCGAAGCCCGCACGATACTCGTCCCAGCTGCGGTTGAAGTTCTCTGCGGGATCAAAGATGCCTCTGTTCTGGATCACCGTCCAGGCAGGTCCGTCGGTGGCAAATGCACAGTACCGCTCATAAAAGTCCCGCTGGAGTTCATTCCTTTCCGGCACCAGAAACTTATAGACGCCATCCACTCGCTCATCCAATTCGAAGCAATCCGATTTGTCCGGCTGGTCAAACACTGGGTAGGATTAGCAGGTGAGTTTGTTATAGCTTATATCCTAATAATTAGGACTTACCAACTGTTGGAGGTTCCTTAACTGGCGGAACATTTATGGGGATGAATGTGTCGTTTTGGGAACCTTCTGGAAGGCACTCATTGTGCCTGCTCATTTGGGTTTCTATTCTCTGAAGCACTTCCTTAGTGCCCGTCTCCTGTTCTAGTCGCTCCATTAAATGATTCAGTCGCTCCGATAGCTCCAACAAAGGGTCAGCTTTGGTGGAGAACCTGCGAGGCGCATGGATGTCCGTATCGGCTAGAAACACCACCTTGCTCAGAACATGGTGCAGATTAATCTCCAGGCCCCTTAGCCTTTGGGCCTGTCTGGCCAATGTCTTTCTGATCAGAGCAAGTTCCCCTAAGAATGCCGAGGCCATCTCGGTAGTGGGAGTAGTCACAGTATTAGCTTGGACAAGGAAAACAGAGCTCCAGGCCAGTAGAAAAATCAAAGAAAGCTGTTGCAAAATTCGCAGGAACATAGCTCGATTAGCTGAATCAATTCTTGAAATCCTTCCTTCTAGACTTTTCCCATCTTACCATCATCTCTGCTCCCAGTTTAGTAACTAACTGAATGAAGTCACCACAGAAAGGGCACACACATGTCGCAAAATATCAGCCATCTGTTGACGATTCCCCTCCAAGAGAGCCAGGCCACTTGATCATGGGACTGGCATTTGTGTAGTTTGTACGAATATAAATTTCTATATTTTCGCGGTCCTTAGTTAATCTTCACATTTCGGTTGTATTTCTTCTTTTTTTTTTAAGTATTAACGAATGAATCTTGTTTCTAGCTTTGCGATGAAACATACATACGAAATAGATAGTAAAAAACGTAAATAAGAATAAACATTTCTACGGACATAACCGTACTAGGTTTTCCTTCAGTTTTGTTTTTTTTTTTACGTTTTTAATGTCTACAATTAGCCACTAACTTTTAAGGTATAAATGAAAACGCCTAAGCAACTAAAGTACATTTACATACATATCGATCGTTTTTTCCACATTCCGGACTCCTCTTCCTCTAAATGTCTCTCCTCTTCTTTCGCTTTATACAGTTGGTAAACTTTTCAAAATATAAGAATTAATTGGGGGGCCTAGAGCCATCTTTGTTACATGTTAGAGTAAGGTTTAAGCTGATCAATTTACATTTATCGTGGTTTTGTTTTTAGTTCTTATATCTTTTGTGTGCAGGTGCGAATACATTTCATATCTTCAGCTAACTCTGCTCTCTTGGCATTCTCACGTATGTATTTTTATGTCTGTATGCATATATAATATATATTTAAATGGGTGTTTTAATATTTATATAAAGATAAGCTTACTATTGTTTATTCTTAGCCCACTTCGGCTTGAAGCCCAAGTGGATTGGTTTGTTTCTTCTGTTTCTGCTTAACAGTCACACGACCATCGTTCGAACCGAACACCCCCACCACACCACAACACAACACAGCAAGTTGGTGTTGTAGTGAGGGCGTTCGATGATTTCGACAACGATCCGAGTGTTTCCCGATTAAATAGATTACATTTATCGATAACTTGCTTACCTCTAAGTATTTAGCTTGTATTTACATTGATTATTTCAAGAGTTGTGTTTTTGTTTTTCTTAGTTTGTTTTTTCTTTTCGTTTGTGTTGTGGTGTGTTTGCTTTTCTCTGCGGAACCGTAGAACTAAATAACTTAGAAAATTGCTTTGAGTAGGCAATGCTGTTGTGAGTGCAAACAAATCCGTTTAAAACAAGTTAAAATTGTTGCTCTGCGCGGGCTGATTTCTGTTGTGTTGGTGTTTTAAAACCTGACGAATCGTTTAAAAAGACTTAAATAACGAAAATGAGTTATCTCCTTTGGGCTTTGTTGTTTTTGTTGTTTTGTTAGATGCGTCTGCTGCGAGAACCATCGGTCCGGTTCTTCCACTCCGGATCGTTGGGATCGTCATCATCGAAGGGATCCTCGGCCATGTCCTCCTCGAGAGCTTCCTGATCGCCCAGATACGCATCGATTGCCGAATCATACAGATTCAGCTCGACATCAGGCGTCGATTCCTGCTCATCGTCCAACGGCGCCAGATGATGCTTCGGATAGTCGTCGTCCTCTTCCTCTAGCAGCACATCCTCCTCTTCCGGCTCTGAAATTCCAGCATCTTCCACCATTACCGTTCCAACATCATCCTCGGTGCCGTCAATCTTCGCCGACATGGGGTGAATATTGATCTGGCCATTGAGCTGTCCATTCAGCTTGGTTTTGGTCTTGCTGCTCCGCCGACTACTGCTGCCAGCGGCGGCTCCTGTGAAGCTGCTTCCGTCGCAGTTCGACGACACAGATTTGCTCTTGGCACGCTTGGTGCCGGACATATATGCGGGCGTTGCGTAGGTCTCAGCCAACAAGCTCTGATAGACCTCCTCGGAGAGTGGAAAGACCAGAGGCTCAAATATCGACGGCTGTTGTATCAGCGAATGGCCCTGTTCGTAAAAAAGAAAGGAGATTGTTAGAAAAGTAACAAGAAATATTCTGTAGGTTCGAGGTTAAGAAAAAGAGATTTGACTCACCTCTCGAAGATCGGGTGTGGTGCTGCGCCTCTCCGTCTGATCCTTGAACTTGCTGGACGTTGTGCGACGTCGAGCTTGACGCGACTGTCCGCCCGTTAGCAGCTCGCCGCTTTCGTTGAACCCCTCCAGGGGATGGGCCAGCGGCGAGGGGATGCTTTCGTTGTCCAGCCCAGCTCCACCGTGGTGCGGAGCTGGTGAGGCAGGATCTGGAGTGTTGGCACCGCTCGATTCCGCGCGACTATCTGCACGACGATTCGCCCGGGATCTGGTGCTCCATGGAAACTTTAGGAACGTCTCGAAACGGCGACGCTCCTCGAGCAGAGCGCGTTGATGTCTTGCAATGAACGCCTCATCTGAGAGATCTTCCTCAATGTACCCTCCCTCCTCCTCCACTTCAACGAGGGGCGCTGGCGCCTGACCATTTTCATTGGGCTTGGTGTCCTCATCTGCAGACTTTTCCAATTTCGCTCGCTTGGGAAGTGGTTGCTCCGTCTCTGCAGTCGACTCTGTTAGCTTTTCGGCAATTTTAGCATTTTGATTTTCTCCAATGTTGCCATTAAGCTTCAGCTGCTTGCTCTTCTCTTCCTTCTTATCCACTTTGTGCTGCTTCGCTGTCTTGGGTTCAGCCGTTTTGGCATTCCCATTTACCAGTCCATTCTTATTATTGTTGTTATTATTGTTAATAATATTATTGTTATTGTGCTTGACAACTGCCTCCTTTTGCCTTAACCCGTTGACCTTTGGAGGCTGCTCATCCGGCAGCTGTTGTTCTTGTGTGGGGCTTTGGGCATTGGTTTGTGTGTTGAGGTGCTCGTCGGACGTCGGTTTTGCTGGGACACCACCGTTGCTGAGTTTGCACTCCGCTGACTCATCCGCCGACTGCTTTGCCTTATCACTGTCGCTGTCAACAATGCGCCACCTGTAGATGTGAGAAAACGCAAATGGTTCACGATTAGAATAGTAATGAAACCAGCACCCAAAGCTTCGATAATTCCCAATTTAATATTAAACTTTACGCCCTTCAAGTTAGCAGGGTTAAAGTACTTACTTGGGCGTTGGAATCTCCTTGTAGGGGAGAATCTCTACCCGCGTCTGGGCGGCCATGCTGTAGGGTATAACGATGTTGTCAATGTCGTAGATGGGTCGAATGCGGCGTTCCGAGGTTCTAAGCAAAAGAAATTTGATATATATAGGAACCAGCTCTTAATATGTTCAACTGCATGCCAAGCTTACCTCTCGTTTCGATGAGTGGGCGAAGAGTTGCGACGGCTCCTGCTACTGCTCTGTTCTGACCCCCACTGATCGCCGTAGCCGTTGAGGTGATGGTTGTTGATGTTGCTGCCGGATGTATGCTGCTGCTGTATGGAGTTGCAACTGCTGCTGTTGTTGTTGGTTGATTTGCGTGATTTCTTAGCGCCGCTCTGTGCCGAGATCGAGGTTGAGGAGGGACTGTGGTGGTGTAGTCGTTGGCGTTGGCGAGAGTCTGGCCACTGCGATCTGGAATTGTTCACTCCAGTTGGGTGTTGTTGTTGTTGTTGTTGTTGCTGCTTCCTGCCCGTTGCCGCCGCTGCTGCATTAAATCCGTAAATTGAATGCGGAAACGGGACGAGACGGAGACAAGAAACGGAATGGCAAAAATAAAGCAATTGGTAGTTGTTGTTGTTGTGGTTGTAGTTGTTGGTGGTTGGTGGAATATTGGTTGGAATATTTCGTGTTTTTGGTTGATTTTCGATGCAAAGAAAAAGAAAGAAGAAGAGATGCAAAAGATTGTTGTTGTTTTATGTTAATAAATTATCGAATTTTGTCATGTTTACAATAATTTACTGTTGGCCACAAGTGGCGTTGTAGTAGGCGTAGTAGAAGAAGTAGTAGTAGCAGTACCAGTACCGTTTCCGCTATCCCCTCCCCCGACGCCACTGCCACCGCCTCCTCCTGCTGCTGCTGCTGATGCTCCACTGCCCGCCTCCTTATTTGAGTTATTGTTGCGCTCCTTGCGGCGTATATATCGCCGCTTAACCGCATCACCCGACCGGCGGCTGCCTGCATGTCCGCCGCCACCGCCGGAAGCTAGCGTCTCGCGCTCCGCCTTCCACATGGCTTTTACAATAGCCTTAGGCTGGCAGCGCATGACGCGATACTGCCAGTCCGGCTGGCGGGCAACGGCCTCTAAGTGCACAGATTGGCTGACATCTGAAAAAAAGCAATTAAAATGGTGTGTGTTTTTGAAAGGTTTTCGACAAGCATTCCCACATTTAAATCCCAATTTTAGGGCGCTATTTCCGGTTTTTGCAGTAACCGACTTTAATTTAAAATGCAACCAGTCCGGTTCCTACTTCAATATAAATTATTTGGTATTTCAAGCTAGAATTTCCACTTATTCGCTTGAAAATTACTTATTTATTGCTTGTTATTATATTCAAATAGCGATTGCTCATTCATAATTAATAAATCTTTAAGAATCGAATCCAGAAATGGAAATTCAATGCAATTTTCCACTCACCGCTGGCAAAACTGAGCACCGGATGGTAGCCAGCATCGACAAGGGCCACCCGATTTGCGGGCATCATCGTTTCGACTAGCTCCCGTGGCGCCGTGGGATCCGCTCGACCCGTGCAGAGTGTGCAGGGCACCTGTGGCCACTGGCACCCGCACTTGATGTTGCTGGGTCGCGCCGCCTTCTTCGAAATTGTGTGCATATTGGTGGTCTGGAAAAGCTTGCGCTTCCGAAACTCAGACAGCACTAGTGGCCTGGCTCGGCTGCAGAGCCAATCGGATGGCGGCTCCTCCTTCAGGCCATTCGCAGGCGACGTCAACGGTGACTGACTGACAGTCGCCTCAAGCTGGACTTCTCCCTTGGACTGGGATAGCTCCACGTAGAGGTCACTGTACTGGCGGATTTTCATCTCCAAGTCGGCCAGTTGGGAGCAGAGCCACGACCATCGCAGGGCTATGGCGGCCCGATCTTTCGAGTAGAGCCAAACAGCGCGTCGGGTTCTGAAATGAAGGAATCGAATGGAACAACAAAAATTAATGATTTGAAGTCGGGATGAGATCCTACAAACTGTGCCACAAAATAATATAAGATTGGAATGGCAAAAACAATAATATTGTTAAAAAACCTTAATGTTAATCGGTATTGTTGCCTTTATAATTATGGGAGTATTTATATTTCCTAAAACAACAAAAATGCGCCAATGAAATTGATAAGATCCCTGGAAAAATTGTGGCATAAGCAGCAATAAAAATTGTTAAAAAACACAAGAAGCATAATGATTTAATCAAAATCTGACTCGCTGAAATCTTAAAAGCAAATAAATAATATGTGGCATCTGCTTAGGGCCACCTTAAATACCAAATACAAAGATTCTACTTTAAAGGGCTGTCAAAAAATAACCCCCAATACAAAGCCAAACAAAAAAAATTACAATTTAAATAGACAAAATATTCCCTATGAGGAAATACCCAAATACCCTCCATGTTATCGGACATGAGAACCACAAATCGATCTGAAAATGTGACAGAAAAGGGAGGCGGCTAAAAATGCTGGATACCCCACAAAACATTCGAAAGCGGAGCAGTTTAGTTGAAAATTCTCCCAGAACATCTACAAATAAAATCAAGAGCTGCTGATGGTACTGATGCACTTACATGGGTAGCGATAGCTGCTGGGTGTTGTTGTAGGTGACCATCTCATCAGCAGACTCGCCGCCGGAACTGGATTCGGTGGCATCAGAATCGATGGCGTTCTGAACCTCTCGCAGCTCTGTGTGCAGTAATCCTGCCACATGGGTGAGTTCGCTGGTCACATAAGTGTCATATCCGGGCACGATGTCGTCCGCCCGCGGCGTATTAAGATCCGTACTGGACCCCGTCGTGCCTGCTGCTGCTCCAGATGCCGATAGATTCGCGGCTGCTGTTGTTGCTGCTGTTCCTACGCCGATCGCCGAATCTAACTGATTCTTACGCGGACGCTTTCCCGGCTGCGTTGTGGCGTTGGAGCTGTTGAACCAGCTGGAAGATGGAGCCAAGGTGGCCGAGGTACCAGTGGCCGCGTGACAAATCTGTTGATGCCGGGCCGCTGTCCCAATATGCCGAATCACACTGCTCATCTGGCTGGCTGGCAGTGGATGCTTTTTCTGCTCCTCCCAGAAAGCAGCGTCTGGACGTCCGGAGACAATCGACAGAACAGTTGCCTCCCGCTCGGAGAGTGTGGCACTTCTGGCCGGATTGGGAGTCTTGTGGGAGCTGCGAGCGGACCACTCTAGAATGCCGGTCACCTCTCCGCTGGCATGGCGGCACATTTGGCGCGCCTGGAACTTACGCATCCGGCGCAGCAGAAATTCGATCCGACGTGAAAGCGTGTGCTGCTGCTGCTCCAGCTCAGCATGGCTCTCCTGCCAGGGTCGCTCCTGCTTAACATTCACGTTCGCACTGGAAATGCTGCTGTTGTGGGGAAGTGTGCTGGTGCCGCTGGAGCTGGGCTTAATGTCCGGCAACTCAGGGACACTGCTTACAGGCGCCGCCGTGGTTGTTATGGACGCAGCCGGTGGTGCCTCCTCCCACACGTCATTGAAAAAATCACAGATGGCATCTGGATTGACATGGGCGCCGTCGAATGTCTTCAGCGCCTTGAGCACCTCCTCGATGTCCTGATCCTCCAGCACAGCGCCAGCACCCCCGTCCTTGAGGAAGTTAATCGATCCGGCTGTGCTCTGAGGCGTCAGCTGTTGCTGCTGCTGCTGTTGTTGTGACGTCGCTTGCTGTCGCGGGGAATCCTGCTGCTGATTAACTGGCGTCTGCTGCTGCCTTCTGGGCGTTGTTGGTGGCTCTGGCTCTGGCGGAGGAGGCGGCAGCTCCTCTGGCATGGCAACGGCATTGCCATCCAACTGACTTAGGCGCTCTGGAAAAGCAAGCCAGGAGATTAGGTAATCATTTGAAGCTTTCATTTGAAGTTTGACACCAAACTTACCCTCTATGTTATCTGTTTCGATCTTGGACAGCTCCTCCTCAACTGGAATTGACTGATCTTCGGCTGATGCCTCCCCGCCGCCAACACCTGGGGATTCGGTGGTGGAACTGGAGCTCGTGGCAGCTGCCGGCGTCGTGGCCGGCTCCTTCCCCAGGCTCACTTCCGGCAGCGTTTTCCTCAGACAAATCTCGGCCGAAATGGTCTCCTCGAAGTTGATCGTCAGATCCGCCAGCAGCTGCGCCGTGGAGTTGTCCTTGGGCGAGCTGCTGTGGGTGTTTGTGGTGCTGCTGTTGTTGTTTGGTTCCACCACCGCTGGTGAGGCGCTGGTGGAGGCCGCAGCGGCATCCGGCGTGGAAGGACCAGCGCCGGCGCTGCTACTACTACTAGAGCTGTGTGGAGTCGGGGCTGTGCTCAGCCCCATTGCTGGTTCATTGCTGAGTTTATTGCCGCCGGACTTTCGCTTATTGTTCGGTTGTGAGGATCGAAGCTGCGGAATAGTGGCTGCCGGCGATAATGCCGGAGAGCCAGCCGCCGCTGCTGCTGCTGCGGCTGCTACGGCCGCCGCTTCCCGGGACCGGGTGACGCGCGTAGTGGCCGTGGCCGGCGTAGGCGTCGATGGCTTCTTGGCCACTGAGCCCGGGCCCGCTCCCCCTGTGCCGCCGCCGGCAGCTGCTCGGCTGTCTGAAGAGGAGCTGCGGGCCGAGGGCGAGGCGGTACTGGTGAGCTTCTCCTTGGGACTTAATGGCTCTGCTGTGAGCGCTGGTGCCATCGTTGGGTCGCTCGCATTTGGGTCGCGATGCTCGGTCTAATCCTGGTCAGGTCGCTTTAGACGTAAACAAAACCAAAACAATAATTTATTTATTTTAGTAAAACGATAGGCGAACCGACAATTGGATTGAAAACGGAAGGCAAACTTTTTGTTTTACAAACTTCTCTCGCACGCACACACACATGTATGTGTCGGGCTACTTCGTTATCTCAGTTGAACTCTTTCCCAAAATCGAAAAAAAAAAAGCCGCTAATATTTGTGTATTTTTTTTATCTCGCTCTGCCGCCCGCCTCCCAAAGAAATCTCTTCTTTTCCGGCGTGTTATGTACAAAATACACGCACTAAAACAGTCACAACCGCGCTCTGGCCTGAGCGAGCGAGCGAGAGAGAGAGGTCAGAACGCGCGCTATTGCACACAATGATGCGCAATAAAAAAAACTGTATAGAACACACACACACACACACACACACTCTTGAAAATGTTCACTCTGGCTCGGTGAGGTAGAGATGGGACTAGCGGACAGACTTCTTACATACTGACGAAATCATCACTGCTGCTCTCGAAAGGAAAAACACAATTTTCCGAGATTTTGCATCATCTGCGGGCGGAAAATTCGCGCGCAGGCCTCATTATTATACGTGGTGGTTTCCATGTTTTTATATAATTCCATTTATTGAATTTTTCGACTACAATTAGCAGCAGCAAACAGCACCTCGCGCCTTTACAGCACTAGTCACATACACTAGCACACCACACACACAGTCGCACTGAGACCAGCGTGCAATTGTGTGATCCACTATTTTCAGTTATTTACACAATCGCATTTGTTGTATTCCACATGTCTCTTTATTAAGTTCTCAGTAAAATTAATTAGTTGTGTGCGTTTTATATACTATATTTGCCCGATTCAGACGTAAAGGGAATAGAAAAACGTTTTCAGCGCGAAAGTATTGTGTCCAGTACTCACTAACACATAGGCACATGCACATGCCCACATTCACACCGACAGGCAAGCAAAGGCAGGCAGCACGCAAGAATTTGTAAATTGCTTTAAAATTAAGTAGTATTTTTGTTATACGCACAATTCGGCCGTTTCGCACAATGCTCGCACAATTGCCAACTATTTGCTTACACAATGGCGTGACTCGCGTTGGGGAATTGTACGGTTCTCGCTTCACGAATTTTTTTCCTCATTTATTTTTTTCATTGCTGCCCTGCTACGCTTTTGGCAAAACGACGTGTATCGAATCGTATCGAAGCTGTACTCGTTTCTGTGCCCTGGCTGCCAGACCAAAGTACGCATGCCAACCAGCCCGTCGTCTCGCTCGCACTTGTGCGTCACCTATGGCGGTGGCGCGGCGCAGGGCTGCGTGTGCGAGCGGGACGAGCCGAGGGTTGCGTTACTTTTCCGCATATGGCAGCATTGGGCGCGGGCTGCTACCATTGAATGCAACCGTGCGATAGGCCTTTCGATATATTTGTTTTTGTTTTGGGATTTTATGTCTAAATTATTGTTAAGAATATGTTTTATTACAGAGTTGAAGTTGAATAGCTCTTTGTTGGCTCCATGCCCGCTTAGAGATGAAGTCTGAAGTAACTGGACTAAATAAAGGAACATAAATAAATATATTTAGCCTCGAGTGGTGTTTCTTCGAAGGATAATTTTAACGCCTTATTTCGAAGCTACTGAAAGTGTAGGCATCGATCTCCTTTGCCGGCGAGAACTCTGCCTTGGTGATACTTGACTGGGGACTGCCCTTGGTCTGGAGCCAATGTTTCCTGCAAATTTGTGGGGTAGTGGGTAAAATCTTTAGACTAGCTACTAATTCCCAGGCAATTACATTTCGTTTAGCTGCGGGAGAGGTCCTTCCAGTTGTCCCTTAACCGTACCGTCCTTGGTGTTCATGCACCAGCCCTTGATGCCCAGCGTATTAGCCGTCTGTGCCGTGAACTAAATCGAAAGATTTACGTCTATCCTGATAATCAGACATCGAAATGGGAACTTACCTTGCGGAAGAACACACCTGCAATAAATAGGACTGTTCAGTGAAGTCAGATTAGGAAGATGGCTAATAGAAGTACCTTGCACACGTCCGAACACCTCAAAGTTGCACGCGAAGAGCTGTGCGGATTTAGATGCTGCCATAGTGCCACCGAAATCGGATGTACGAAGATCCTTGCAACTATATCCGCCTGGATATCCAAATAGAGACAGCAAAACAAAAGTTCGGACAACCAAAATAGAATTACATCGATGTGCCATAGTTACCACTAGCGATGTGACCGGATTCAGGGCGCCAAATAATACCAATGGGCTTAAAAATCATTCAAATTCATAATTTTTATTTGAGGATTTTTAAAACTATTTTGATAAATGATTGTTTTTAAATCGGTTTAAAGATTCATTTATGCTAGAAAATATGGAATATATGCATTTACTCATGAACATTTATTTTACAGATCTGATCGAGTTGCGGATAAAACCTTTCTCGGATTTACTACCTGCAACAGCACTTAACAGATTTGGAAAGGATACCAAAACTACAAACACGTAATTACAAACAATCCAAACTATGTTTCGATGGTCTTAATCAGCTTATCCACGTCCGTAGCCTCCACCACGGCGTTCACATGCATGCCCGCGTCCTCCATGGCTTTCCTGGTAGCGTCTCCAACAGCGATCAGCTTGCGATCCTTGACGGAGACCTTGTAACTGTCGAAGAACTCCTGGGAACTACGGACGCTGGATGGCCCGAAGAAAACGATTGTCTCCATTCGCTTAAGCTTGAGTGCGTGACGCATCTGATTGTTGAACTCCGGATGGGACTTATTCTCGTAGACCTCGCAGACGTCCACCCGAAATCCCTGGGCCACCAGCCGGAGTCGAAGCGTATGACCGACTCCATTGCCGCAGGGTATTAGCAGCGGGAGCTCCCGCTTGGGTCCAAACGTTTCTACGATCAGGTCACACAAATTATTGGCATTTATTGTGTAATCGCCCATAGTAGACAGCCTGTGCAAGGTATTCCAAACCATGTTGTGGGTGCTTTTGCCTAAGGAGTAATTGTTGAGTGAGCGCCAGCATGTAGGCAGTGGAGCCTTCTCCAGAGCCTCGTTAACCGCCTGGACACATCGGGGGGACGCAAATACAATTCCTGCATATTTGTGCGGTTCCTGGAGCTTCAGTTGCAGTTGCTTTAGATTCTTAAACACAAATTGCGAGGGAGCTATGTAAATCGGATCCAGGTTATGGCGACGCATGGCCGGTCCATATAAATCATCGGACGATGGTACCTTTAGCAGGATTACCGACCGTTTGCTATGCGCAGTCATGTTACAAAAGGAAGTTTATTCGAAATAAAACTTTATAATATGCTAAATTTGATCTTATTTTTTGAAGCGATTGGATTGGATGTGCGTTGGAGTCGTTAAGAAATTGAACTGACTTAGTTTGAAAACTATCGCCGCGCCTTTGTTATCGGTTTTACTTCAAAACAAAAGCTACAGGTTGCTTTTTCGAAAAATAAATGTATCAAGCAATCATTAATCTATTAAATTGTCCTTTAAGATTTACTAAAATCCAATAAAATAACCCAATTTTTTACTGGAATGTTATCACAATAATTTGCATAGTATTCAATAATATGTTTTATACATTTATATATGGAAAACAAGGGGAGTAAAGGACATTCATCGTAAAAATAGCAAGGACAACAACAAGTTTTTAGTTTGCTTAGACAGCTCCCATCTGCAGGATGGGCGTAAACAGCTTGTAGGCCTTCTCTATGAACTGCACGCCCGATAGCATTTCGGAAAAGAATGTGCTGACCCGGACCTTGGCCTCCTCCGGTTCAGGTTTACTGCTCAAAATGGCGGCGAACCTGTGGCTGAGGCCTTGGAGGTGTCCGTTGAACTGCTTGCAGAGATTGACCACTCCATCCACCTCGTTGGCAGTGCTGTGATGCGGTTTCACCAGCAGCAGTTCGGCGATCTTGTGTAGCTTGCACATCTCCAGGGCGCAGGCTTCGCTCAGAGCGTGGATGCTCTTGGCATAGGCCTGCTCCAGATCAGCAGAGGCGGCCTCATCGGATGTCAGCCACTCCAGGCACAGCGACCAGTGTCTGTTAGGGGTTCAAAGGTAGCCATTAAATAAAAGACTATGGGTTAAATTATAAACTACTTACTTAACCACATCCTCAAACTGAATCCCCAGCTCGGCATCGGCAATGGTACCAGTCAGTCGATCGCTCAAATCTTGAGAATCGTAGTCGCCCTCACTCTCGCACTCCAAATCCTCCAGTTCGAGCAGCTCCTTCACTTCGTTGATTGTCTCCTGCAGCTCGGACAGAGCGTTGCCACTAACCGCATCCCGGAGGGTTTCCAGCTTGAGGCACGACTCCTTCGACAGGATCTCCAGGGCCTCGTAGTGCACCAGGCCGCAGTAGTGCTCGAAGAGAATTTCAAAGCGAAGCTGCGCCTTTTGCTTCTCCAGCCGCAACTGCTGCAGGGACTCCTCCATTTGGTCAGCATCCTTCTTGGCCTCCAGTAGCAGGGCACTGAGATTGGGTTTGTTGGCCTCCAGTCCCAGGAGCTTGCGCTTGTTCATTAGCTTGGGATCGTTGTCCTGTAGGATTGTCATGGTCTTTTTGCCAATACCCTCGAGGGTGTCCAGTCCCGTATTTAGTACCTTGGAACCAAGATTTGTGACGAAGCCGAGGCCAAAGGCAGGTGACGCCTCGCCTTCCGCTGCTGTGGTCTCTTCTGGCGTGCTTGCTGGGGTCTTTTCCTTTTCTGTGCTTTCAACTGGCACCTCCTTGGCAGCCGCCTGTTCGGCTGCATTGATACGAGCCAGTTCCTCAGGATCGGGCACGCCTATGATCTGATTCAAGCCCTGGTTCACTTGGGTGGTTATGGTGCCCAATCCCTCGGTGGCTGTGCTTAGCACAGAGCTCAGCTTCCCGCCCCACAGGCCCCAGGACGATGATGTGTTTGAGTTCGCTGAGGGCGGAGCAGTAGCTGGAGGCTCCTGCTTTTGTGCCACCACCACCTCCTCTCTGGCTTTTGCGTTGTTTTTGCCATTATCTTTTTCCTGCTGCGGCTGTGTTTCCTTCTCCACGTGCACGAACTTATCCTCGTCGTCGCCCCAGTCGTCCCAGTTGTCATCCTCGTCACTTTGATTCCAATCGTTGCCTTCTTCCTCCATTTTTGGTTTGTTTGCCATTATTTTGGACTTTCCACGTAGATTTGCTGCTGCTAGTTTAGCTTACTTCCCGCTATATTTGCCATATCTGAAAAGCTTATTAAGCTTGCAACTAGCTTATAGCTTTATATAGCTTATTTTACTCTAGCAAACTCTAGCTACTCTATGGATTCCTCATAGCTCCTTTTTTAAAAATTCGTCAAATGTTGTATTATTATATGGCATTTAAATTTTACAATTATCTTTAGTCGTTTTGCCACAATACATTTTTAAAAAGTGGCTTGTTTTCCATAGAATTTAATGTGGGAATGCTGCGGCAGCAGTCGGCGTTAATTTAGCTATTTTCCCCACTACATTTGCCGGAACTGCCAACTGCGTTAAAATAGCTGTTTTCCGCTACAGGAAACGATATCGAATGATGTAGCGATAATTTTGCCGCAATAAATTTAAGAATGCATCCATTTTTGAAGTGCATAATTTAAATTACAAAATGCTGCGGAAGTTAGAAATTGAAGCTGCAACATAGCGGCACTCTGCAGCTTGATAGATAATGGAAGCGTTGTATGCTTTCAAAAATTGGATGGAAATTGATATGCGCGTGAGAATCGTAAACTGCCCTGAACCAGCAAAAAATTGCGCATACGACATGTTGTTACTGGTAGTAACTTTCTACTGTCAATGCTACTAGCTAAATTCTTAACTTATTCCAACAATGGCAAATAACTATTCCTAAACCATGAATAATATTATATATTTAAATTAATTAAGGACAATAATTTAGGGCAATATTTTCTGCTTTTATTAGCAGAAAACCCCTCAAAAATTCATAGAAACTCACATACAAAACCGTTTTTAATAAAAACATTTTTTAATGTTAATTGTTTCTCCTCCTGTGCGTCATGCAAATACGCATAACATCGCTTGCCTTTTGCTCTTATCAGGAAACCATAAATAATTCCTATTGCCTAAATTCCTTCACCTGTGCGCATACTACACACACCTTCTGGCAGAGGACACCTCCATCTCCTGCTCCATATACATAGGCACACACTCGTTCTCAAACACACACAAACACCCGCTGTGTTGTCAATGCATACAAATTGAATTGATATTAGTTTGTGAAATATTTAAGCTACCAAAATAGGAAATAAATGTACCAGCGTGTGCGTGTGCGAAGTTTTTTTTTTGTGTTTTCCATGTAATTCCTACCTATTCAGGTGCCTTCGTTTCCCTGTTATTGAGATGGGAGAGACCAAGAATGTTTTCTAATTTGGAATAAAACACAAACATTATTGTTTTGCCAGGTTTTGTTTTGTGCTTTTCTGTAACATTCTCGAGTTTATTTGTTTGCATAGTGAATATTGTAACTTACACTGGTCAATCCAATCTTTTAGGTTTGTATTAAGCCATTTTTTTTTTAATTGTGTACTTTTAGCTTCCATTGTTTTGAAGTAAACATACATATATTTTTTATTAATTGCAGTGTCGGAAACAGAAACTTTGTGCAGATAAAAAGCAAAGCTAGTGCACAAACAATAAATATTAAATTTAAAAATAGAAACAGAATTTTTATGTTACATTTAGATTTATATATTAATAT
This sequence comes from Drosophila birchii, assembly GCA_035046345.1. NCBI lineage: Eukaryota > Metazoa > Arthropoda > Insecta > Diptera > Drosophilidae > Drosophila > Drosophila birchii. The sequence continues at coordinate 11,043,347 of JAWNOA010000064.1, forward strand.
ATATATTTTTTTATATTCTCATAAATAGAGGTCATAATAATTACTTGTCGCCATCAATTTATTCATTGTAAATACAGAATCTATCTACAGAAAAAATGCCGTCCTGCCCAAATTCTTTTCAGGCTCATAAAAAAAAATTATTTAACGAAAAAAAAAATTTTAGATTGAAACATTAATAAACTACAAACATTTGATGTACAAAATAAATTTCACTTTCTTTTAAAAAAAGAAAATTACAACTTTTTCAAATCAAAAGAAACTTTTGAAAGTAGAAAGGAGAATTCCAGTTTTTGCTTATTTTTAAAGCTAATTAAACATTTAATATTTTGCACACAGTACTCACAATTATTATTTATATGCATTTCTAAATATAAACTCTAAATTTTCTGCCGAATTTTCTGGTTTTTTGGCGAACCCTGTCCCACATTTAACTGGGCTCATAAATTAGAAAATCACACAGCCACGTGAGCAGACAAATGTGCGTTCATCAGTCGAAAACCAAAAAGTTTTGCTAGCCAAGCTAACCAGCATATAAATTTGACAGCAACGGTGAGGCAACGCAAAATTAACAAACCAACACAATTTGCACACACTCGAAAACACACGCACACACACCTTGACATAAACAAAGAATTTTCATAAACTTGCTGCACAGTTTTCCTTTTTCAGCCGGGAACCACATGAATATTTCGTCAAGCCATGAAATTTATCTTCCCCACTTGCGGCCCAAGGAGAAAAGTACCACTATATTCAACCCGCAAGCGATATGAGTAATTTTTTAATTAAAAACTTGGAGAAAAAGACGCTATTGCTGCCGACCAACAAAACCGCTAAAATGTCTGTTGGAATACCTTTAAAAAAGCTCACGTCCTTTACATTCTTCACTGAATAGTGTATCCTGATACGACAAAATAGCCTTAAAGTGCCACTCCTCAAGGCATCACCATCCTTGGAGCCAATAATTGCATGTTCAGTGTCTTGTCAGGGCCAAAAATCTAATGTAAATTTGCAGGATTTTGGGAAGGAGAAAAGATATTCGAAGAAGTTTAATAATAATAATTTTTTCATTTAAATAAGCAAATTTAATGATAATATTTAAATGAATATTTAAGCCCTGATTTATATTACTAACAATCAAAACTTTGTACATTGTCAAACATAAAATAAAACTTGAAAATTGATTTTAACTATGGGCAAACATGAAAAGTGGTCTCAGAGTTTCCACCCGTCAATGATGGGGCAACATCATCACAAGCTGGAACCCAAACACACTCACATCCACGTCCTCATCCTTCGTAGCTGCCAACCGGCATCTTTGTCAAGCAACTAATATCACTGACGAGGAGCTACTACGTTGTTCTGGGCGCCACATAGCTCCTACTCACCACTCCCACTCCTTAACCCAGGACAACAATGTTATTGATACCTCAGCCATACCCCGGACAAACAAGAGAACCCTTTCGGCAAGCCCCCTCGAGCATATTGTCTCAAATATTTCGATGCGTGTGCGGGTGTCTGTATAAATCTTATTCCCATCGACTTGATGTTTCTTTCTGAAGAGTTTTGCTGATGACAATAAACCAAACTTCCAGCTGTTTATTAACATGTTTCACTGCCAATATATATATGTATATATATGTATATTCTCCTATCTATAAATACACGAACGCCTGGGAAGAAAGGTCTCGGGTGGGTGAATGGGACAGTTGGGCTGAATCCCGAACTCGGAACGCATATCTCTGTCCTATAAGTATCGCTTTACAAGTGGAAAAATTCCTTTAGGCCAAAGTGTGCATTAAGAAGATTGTTTTACTATTGTTGTAAGACACCCAAAATGTACACATTTATCTATACGTATAAATACCGACATATATATCCCTTAACTACATGAATATTGAAGGTACTGAGAGAAATAAGTGGGGATATAGTCATAAATCTGAAGTGAAAATATTATGTTTTAGGCCTTGTAAATGTTTGTTTAAGGTAAAATATCTATATTATTATTTATAGATATTCAAAAGATGTTGTTTAATTCAAAGATCTATATTTTCGCAATAATTTTGATTCAATATATTAAAAACTTTATTGATTTATTGCAAATATAATGCAAATATCGATGCAGAAATGAATTATCAAAATTTTCTGCCATCAGTATCTCAGAGCAGTACTCACAAGATTGCAACTAGGCAGTTTAGAAATTCTAAATCAACGCAAATGGAAATTGTTTTCTTTTATCATATAATCAGTTAACCCAAGCATTTCTCTCAGTGTGGCCACACGAAACATGCCCAAAGGCGAATGCTTCTTGTTCTTCTCCTTCCTGCGTCCTGCTTCCTGCCACTTTTCGCCATCTTCTTCATCGGCGTCTACAACAGCTTCCTTGCTGTTGTCATTCCACTCAACAAAAGGATTCAAATTTCATTAAATCTCATACAAAAGTATCAAAATGCCATTGTTGTCATGGAACTCCCACACACACACTGCACTTGCCAGGAGGACCTTGTCCCCCATTCCTTAGCTCACACATTTGAGAATCTGGGAATGGAAGGCTTGACGTCTTTAGCTATTGGTAACTGCTTTTACTTTGGGCCTTTTATTCGATTTACGTTTGAAGTTACCCCATATGTTCGCAGGGCGAGAAAAGTGTTTGTGTGCCAGTCTGTGTGTGGGGAAATGTTTGCCGAGCAGGCGTGTCCTGATCGCTATCTCATGTAATGGAAAACTTAATAGACAAGAAATAAACTGGTAGAGTGTGCCGCTCTCTCCCTCCCTCCAATACATTAATCACAGCAATTGCAATCGTTTGATTGTCCTTCCTTTTTCCCTTCTAGATAATCCCCACAAAATCAGATATTATTGCCAATACTGCGATATGTGATCTGCTTAAATTGGGTTGTGGGAAATCACACCTGTCGGTGGCATTAATATTTACAGAGGGTTTGGTAAGCTGATTAAGGCAACAACTAGGTTAAAGTTTGCAACCCTACAAAAAAGCGTTGGTTGAGAAATAGTTTAAAAATATATATATTTTGTATGTAAATAATTATATTTAAAAAACACCTTATTACCAATCCCTAATAATCCCTTGCAGTATTCATAAAGTTAAGCAAAAAGTGCAGATATTTTCATAGTATATATTAAACAAAACAAAGACAAAACTGTAGCTAACAATGTTCTTAGTATCGTTAGCATTATTTTTTTATGTTGAACAACTTTTTGAATTGCTTTCACATTAAGAATCACTAAAATACGATTTTCGCAACACTGCAGCGGGGTCGTTATGTCGCATACTCATAGTAGAAACATAAACAAGTATATATATATTTATGTCACTCAGTGTCCAGCTTATTTCAAGTGTCATTAAGTTTGTGGTGATCAGCCACGATGTCTCGTTTCTTTCACTTTTTGGACAACTCAACTCAAAGTTTGGTTTCGCACAAAAGTTGAATCGTCTGTCCCTTGGAAGGTTATGACCGAGATTGGATTAAACATTTATATGTGCTTACATCTGGACTGAGGCCAAAAGCCACAAAATGATAGACGAAGCTTGGCCACAATAAAATTGCTGTAAACAATGTGAGGCCAAACCGAACAAATTTTCAAGCTTTTCCCCACTCCCCTTCCACACAGCCGCAAATCATTGGAAAACTGACCAAAAATATTACACATACGCCATGTGAGCCGGAAGAGACTTAGGCAATTTATTTGGATTTTGTTTGTATTGCTCAAAACCCATAGGAAGTTCATAATTTTGGAAATTTGGTTAACTCTGATGGTGTTTTTACTTAATTTGGCATCAAATAAGATTAGGTTAGCAAAGAAATTTAATTCTTTTTGAGCTGAGTGAATGAGCAAGAAAGTGAGAAGGATTTAAATTGAAATATTAAATTGGTTTGATTCAATTTCTGCTTTACTAGATTTGAGCAAGGCATTAATGTTTGGCATTTTAAAGTTAAAGATAGCGAAATAATTCGAAAAGATATTTCATAAGTTCCCAGCAGTTTCCCGCCTTCAATTGCTCTGCAATCTTTCGCTGCTTGGCAATCATTACTGCTCTTTATCCAGGAAGAAATCACGTTCCCAGCAGTTTCCACATGTCAACGCTGGACACCGAATGATGCCGCCAACGCCACGCATGCCACTAATGAGGCTCGTTAGCGTGGTCATCCAGCGGCTGGATCCCCTCGGCTCGGCTCCCTGAACCGATCCAACCCGTCTGTCCATCTATCCCCACCATCAGCCCCACCATTCGACGGCGGGTAATGTATGCAACAAGCCGCACTGTACAAATGTACCAGGCAAATCGATAAAGTAATTTGGCCAAAAACCCACCGACCCTTCCCTCCCTTCGCGAACATTTTGGCCACATAATTTTGTTTGGCAGAGCGGCACGTAGCCGATGACTGAGTGACTGGGACCCGGGGACCAGAATAACCTCGCCGTGGGAAACGGTAGGGGAAGAGGACTCTGGATGGCTCCGCCTAATTGCAGCACCATCTTGCGGTTATGTGCGCTACGTGCGTTTGTCGCACGTCTGGCTAATTAAAATTGCATTTTTCGTATGCACAGCCCACACAGGTTATTGATATGCCATGGATATGTGTATATATATACCATATATAGGAGAACAATGCGAACATTGGTTTATCGTGGCACCAGTTGGAGGTCGTTTATACTGGCCTTATAACATATTTGAGTGCTTTCTGGGGGTTTGATGAAGTCGAGGATGTTTTGTTGGATAGAAAGGCTATTAAGGCGGGGGAGGGTTGATTTTTAATGTAAAGAAATAATGGGAAAAATGAATAAAGAAATACTTTTTTAAGAAATAAATCAATAGAACCTTTTTTTGCTAAATATTAAAAGGCTTTTTAAGTTTTCTTAATGTTCTTTACAACAAATTTTGTTCATGAAATATTTTTATTTTATTTGAGAATTTATTATCTGAAAGATGGAGAAAGGATATTTAATAAATAAATCATTTATTTAGCATAATATTTTAAAGTGAAATATTAAGAAACAAATAAAAGTACAAATCATTTATTTAGTACAATATTTTAAAGTGAAATATTAAAAATAAATATCAACGTAAGCTAACTCTTTTCAATTATTACAGACTTTGTTTCACGAGAAAGTTCTAGGAAATACATATTTTGAATAAAAATAAATTAAAAAATCGTATTAATTTTTATTTTAATTAAAAATCTCAAGAAAACTCTTTCATTTTATTCCCTGTGCATTTACTGATAGCCTGATTTAACTTGGGCAATCGAAACCCCACAGAAATCACATGAATTTTCACTCGTTTGACATGTCAAGCACAATGCCGACGCACACCTTAAAAGCAATATCAGTTTTCAGCATTCAGTTAACCCAGCTATCTCTCATTGATTGGGAGGCTGTCCGGTCGGTCCCCAAGGACCCTAGGCTGTGCGCACATCCTTTCACCAGCTGCATAAAATCAATCAAATTTACGGAAATGCTTGAAAGGGTCAGAGACCCCTCTCATCAGGCCCCCTCAAAATAGGCCTAATTAATTGATTGAAGATGTCGTGGATGTGTTTGTTGTTTTCCATGTCCTTGGTTTGGTCGCGCTCTCCAGCTCCTTTGTTGTGCCGGGGTCACAGTTGCAACTGTCATAATATTGACTCATTGCCGTTGTAATTAATGGTGTTAAGACTCGCACGCCGTTTTAATGCAATCCAATTGACAGGCGGCATCCGCTGTAGATATGTATATGTACATATATATACCCCTCCTGCAATGAACCATCTGGGGGATATTGATTTCAATTATAACGATGTAGCACACAATGGCCGCTGCTGGACCCCCAACGACCTCAATTTCTGGTTCGAGGGGAACCTGTCGATGCCCCGAGGGCATGTTAACTAATTGTTAACCTTCTGGTTTGTGTTTCGCATATTAAATAGGAGACCAACGAACTTCCAACAAAGGAAATTCCATACGAATGGCAAGGAAGTAAATCTTTTTGAACGGAAATAGATTAATTGAATGAGGATGTTAAAAAAAACGAGGTTTATTTTAATTTGAAGAGGGAAGAAAGCCTGGCACCTTGATGGCTGCCTTAGGAGGATCGGTTTGATTTTAAATTGTTTTTACTATAAATTTTCTAAATGGAGTAAGTAGGATATCAGCTGCTGGCCTCGTCATTGCTATTATCTTCGCTGTCCAAATCAATGCCCGTAATGTGCGTTTCCGGTTCGTCAGCCGAGGTGGGTACGTTTTTAGCACCAACTTTGGGTTTATTTGTGCTCGCCTTCTCTTTCAGTTTGCCACTGCCAAAGGATTCGTCCTCTAATTCAGAGCCTTCGAAAATATTTGATTCTGTTTTTCCACATTTTTGGGCCTTCAATGTCAGTGGTTCTCGGGATGAAGTTGGTTTGTCATCGATGGCGAGTCCCCTCTGATATTGTTGAAAGAGACACTCGGCCAGGCTTTGTTTGATATCGTAGGGTCCACCCTCTTCGCCCTGATCGGAAATGTATTTTCCCTCCGGTGGTAAGTCATCCACAAAGACATGTCTATCGGGTATATCTGCATAGGCATCGCTGTCCTCCGATTCTACGCTAAAATCAGACTCGAAAATATCAGATTCTGAGCTTTCCACGCTTACTTTTCGAACCGCATTTTTGATTATCGGCTGAGGTTGAGGTGGCGGTGACCTTGGCTCTTTGATTGTGATGACTTTTCGCATGGGATCACTAGCTATTAGCTTTTGGTTATTTTGAATTAGTTTCTTGACTTTGACATCCCTTTTGGTTTGCTGAACCTCAAGCTGTTCGCTAGGCTGAGGATTCTGTGGAACTTGATGCTGAGTCTTTTGAGGTAAGCTCGACTTCCAGTCTCGCATCACCAGCTGAGCCAGAAGAGGAAGATCCTTCGAATCGGGTATAATGAATAGTCTCTCCTCCAGTTGATTTCGCATGGCCATATCATCACCGGTCTCCATTCGAAATGTCTCGAGGGTGTGTCGGTAGCCGAACCAATTGAAGAATTCCATAATTAGTTGATTGATAAGCTTGATAAGGCTCTGATCCCTGGAAGGTTTGTTTAATTTCGAAGTTTCGCCAGTCAGGAGTCTAGGCTTGAGCATGTCCTGCTGACCCCGCAGAAGTTGAAGGACCTTCAAGTGCATTTCACTACGAAGAGCCGCCATGGTTCCATTCTTCTCGAACTTACTTCTGATGGTATCCTCCATCATCTGCTCGTAGACAGCTTCCTGATTATGATCACCAGAGTACATCTTGCTTACTTCTTTTACGATAGGAATTTTTAGGAAATCAAATAATTTACTTAATAAATTTTAATTCAAAGTTTTTCTCGTGAGCGATTTGTGTGCTATGAATTTGACTTTCGAAAGTTTCGATATACAAGTTGTGACTACAGTGCCTGAAATGTGTATTTGAATTTTATATGCAAAGCCTTCTTCATGTAGTTTAGCTCAATTCAAAGTCATTGGCTTGTGGCCAGGTTTTCTTGAAATGTCTGGAAAGTTTGTTTCACTTTTTTTTTGCTGGAAAACCACATCAACTCGTTAATCATGCAGATACACTTGAGGTTTAGACGGTCTGTGCATATATTAGCCAGTTGTTGGGGTTACTGAGCAAGGTTTGTGGCTTTGGAATTATGATTTTTTGTTGAAATACTTCTTTGATTTATTGTAAGCCTAGAAATACATATTTTTCTGTTCACTTTCACAAAATACCTGGGGTGTCATTAGGCCAAATTCTTACCTTTTTTTTTACTTCTTCAATTCCCAAACTATCTGCAGATCTTTCTCATAACTTCGACTTAAAGCTTCCTTTTTTATTTCCGCCAAGACCCGCTTAATTAGGTGCAGCGCCTAATTAAACTCACCTCCCCCGTGCACAGGTAAACACACCTGAAGCTATAGCTTTAAGTCGGTCGGAAGAGGGCGCCGCGACGTCCGGCTATATCAGCTACAAAATTTATTGCACTTAATGGAATTTAAAAGTTTGTTTGCCGGAGCAACTTGGGCGGATGGAAAATGGTGGAGTCGCCTCGAGAAGCTCTAAGTGTGAGTGTGTCTCTGAGGGTGAACTTACTAGGGTCGGGTTGATATAATAAATTTAAATGCTCAAACGATAATCAGGCAAATTAATAGTTAAAAAAAAGGCAACGGAAAAAATGGCATAAAAAATGTGTATAAAAAGAAACAGAAACTTTATCAGGATCAACTTTTCGGTGTCTTTTTTGCCTTTCATTTATTCCCTAGGTGCTGGCAGAAGTTTGTTCAGCAATTGAGCCAAAGAAATATTTAATAACTATTTTCTTGGCATTTTTTCCGGCCTTGTTGAGGGAAAAGTTGAAGTTCTCTTTGCATTTGCTTTTAATTTTGTAATGGAATTGTTAAGAGCAGCAAGAGGGCGACCAGCTGATTTATAGCCAGTCCAAAGTTGTTTTGAAAAGACAAAAATATATATAGCTTTAAAGTTCTTCGTTCTTGTTTAAATATTCGTTCAACTAATTAGGAAAAGTGTTGCCAAAACAATGGCAAAAGCTGCGAAATCTGTAGATGTACATATCTATATATTTAGCTCAATGCTGCGCCATTTCCGGTTTATCTCTCAACTAATTTTTGTTGGTCTAGCAGAGGCAAAGCCAATTAGGCAAAATGGCTGCGACACATTTCCGCTGGTTTGCTGAGCCATCTCCAGGCCGTTAAGTGATGCCGGGACTAAGACCTGACCTGCCCTGACCTGACCCCAAATGGGAATCGTACGTTGTGCTAAAGAGAATGGAAAAGGAGGTTGGGTTTACTTGAAAATAAAGTTCATTTTAATATATAGATATAGATTGATTTCAAGAGATATTTTATATAAAGTTTTCAGTTATTTTCACAGTTTTTTCTTTAAAAGTTTTGTAGAATAACTTCGAAATAAATTTATTTATATATTTATTAGTTAAATTCTAATTTATGAATAAAGTTATCTATAATTTAAAGCTAAAATTAAACTACTTTATCAATAAATAAATGTATTTTTTTACCTATAAATATTTTTAAACCCATTTCCCTTAACAAACTTCTTTAAATGTAGAAAAGAAAAATAAAAGGGTATTCAAAGTGTACAAAATCCTTCGTTTTCTGCTATTATCATTGTCCTTATTGTTGTTATTTGTGTCACACTTTCGCATTTCGCTAATCGCATTAATTATGCGTTTCTCATTTGCTGCTGGGCCTCCGTTTCCGTTTCAGAGTATGAATCTGATTCTGGTCCTAGATCCTCCAGGCGCCTGCAGGCAAAATGGCCAGCAAATTGAACAAAAGCAAAATGCAGGCAAAAGAGAGCCGCTCCAAGGGATAGGGGCTACATTTCAGGCATAATTGCCTCTCAAGGGAATTAAATTGAGCAGAGAATTTTGTTGGGAGCAGCAGCACAAGCAGCGGCGTCCGCGACAACAAAAGATGAAGATGGGATTTTATTTCATTAATTATCAATTAGTTTTTGAAAGTTGTAGCGCCAGATTTATTAAGTGGACCATGGACAAGTGGCCGGCATAACTTTTCCCGGCGAAATTTCTATCAAATTAATTAGCCGAAGTGTTTTGTGGATACAAATTGATGGGCGTGTGTGCCGCAAATTAATCAGTAATGAAGCGAAAAGTGCTGGCAGGCGAATTATAAATAAATTAGTATTATTTTTCAGCTCTCAAGGCTTTCAATAATTAAGGAAAATTTCCTTAATATCAATTTGAGATGCGGTTAGCCAAGTCAGCTTTAATTATGCAAATTTGCTGGAATATTAAAACTGATTCGGTTGATTAGGATTTATTAGGATAAATAAATAAATATATATTTAAAGTTATTTAAAACTATTAATGTGCTTGCGAATGGTTTTAATCATGGCCTCCGCCTGGGAGTTGGATGAATCGCGCAGGAGCCCGATAACCTCAGATATGCCGCCACCAGGACGACCCCGCTGAGCCTTGGTGGACAAGGCGAATAGAACTCCGGCACAGGCGCCTCTCTTGCCCTCCCAATTCTCCGGACTGGGATCAAGTCTGTGGGTTAAATAAAATATTAATAAATTGCTTTAAGATATGTAATTTTATTACTCACTTTTCCAGCATATCGAATGCCTTGGCTGCCACCCAAAATTCGGTGCACCTGTAGCACTCATTGGCAATCAGTTGAAGGAGAATGAATGCCTCTGCATTTGTGTCCCTGGTGATGAACACATTCCAGGCCAACTCCGGATGTCCACAGTGTATGTGACATTTGGCCAGGATCATGCAGTAGGCATGCTGATTCTTTATATCCATGTCGGTAATCTGCATTAGCAACTCCTCCGCCTCCTTGTAATACCCTGTGGCGCACTTGGCCTGAGCAAAGTTGTAGTTAAAAACATCGTCGTTCACAAAATAACTGCGTATGGAGTTCATGTAGACGAGAACCTCTTCGAACTGTTCGTAAAGGAAGAAGGCGGAGGCCATGCTCTGGCGACCCGGAATGGTATCACATTCTGTAGCCGAGCTGCCCACTAAATGGAGATTCTGCTGAGCTGTCTTGATGTGCTCTTTCTGGAAGGATAAACATAGATTTTTATTATAAGAATATCTATTAAAAAATTTAGATTTAGTTCCTTACCGATCCCAATTGTTGCCCCAGAGCAGCATGCACCACACCCTTTAGGATATACTCATGCGGCGATGTGGGCTGCATTTCCTTCATGAGAGCATGTGCCTCCTGGACATCACCCTGCTTGAGGTAGTATATGGCCAGGTTCAAACGTGCTTCAGGTATAATATTCAATAGTCCTGGCAGGACTCGTAGGGCTCCTTCGCCATTCCGAAATACAACCAGATTATGACGCAGCAGATCCGCTCCAAATGTGCCATTATCGGCAATATTCTTGATTTCCTGCTCGGCAACTCGACCGTTGAACAACCGGAACCTATTGCAGGCCTTGAGGTTTAGGGCAATGGTGCTGTCACCATGTTGACCAAGATACACATCCAACACCTCCTGGGACATGTCATAGTAGTCCAGTTTGTAAAAGCACAGAGCCAAGTAGACATTGATGGCCTGATAATCCTTATTATCCACCAGGACACGCTTGTAGACATCGATAGCCTCCTGGTAATGGGCACGCATATAGTGCATCGATGCCAGGCTGAGCTGTTGCTCCAAGCTGGAGGAGTTCTGGAGCTCCTCTTGCAGCTGGACCCACTCCTCCTCGTTACCCAATTTATGGGACAAATGAAAAAGCAGACGCTGCTTCAGCGGATTATCCGCCGCATTGGCCATCAGCTGTTGGGCCTCCTCGTACAAGCCCAGGTAAAACATGCACACGGCCAAGTTGAGATCCTGTTTGCCATCAGAGCTTGTGGAACTTTGCTGCATGATGGCCTTGTATTGGCCAAGTGCCTGCTGGTAGTCACCCAGGTGGAAATTGCAAAAGGCAATCCATTGGTCCACCTGACGCTGCTTGACTCCGCGAGCATTCTCCTCCTCATCCTCATCGTCATTGGCGTACTAAAAATGGATATCAATATTAGATTTTATATTTAAAGGAAAGCAAACTAGTGATTGCTTGAACAAATATATAAAAATCCTTGAAGTTTTCATTGTTATATATTATTTTGATATATAATCTAGGCAAAGGGTTTTCAGAATTTAATATTTTTAACGTTAGCAACGTGCAATTATTTAAATTTTAAAATTTGTTTGCCCTATTGCAAAGTTAAATCTTTAATACCTCTAGAAATGCCCTGGCACCCGTGTAGTCCCGCTTGATGATGAAATCCTCTAGGGAGGTCGGTGCTGGAGCCTTCCTTGTCTGCCGTCCAACGCCGAGACCACTGCCAGGACCTCCGCTGGCCGCGTTTCTCGAGCTTGCCGAGTCGGTTTTTCCACGCGAAAGTATCTGTGGAAGCGCACAAGGTATCTCCGGTGTATATGACAACATTTCTCGTCGCCTTTTCTTACCATTTTTTCACCGGCTTTCTTTTCCAAGGGATTTTTGCTCCTCACGCCCTGCTGGTTGTACACGGTTTGAGCCTTGTGTTTTGCTTTTCCTTATGTTTTCAGCGTGGAATGCTTGGTTACGGTTGCTTGGCAACCTATATAGCGTCGATAAAGCAGTTTATCCATGCCTCACTGTGCACAATAAGCGCCCTCCAGGATCTGCAGAGCCAGCTGTAGCTGTAACTGTAGCTGTAGCTGTATCCTTAACGGAAACCAACTGTTGATCCTTGAAAGTGGGTCACCCTTAATTCTTGGCATATTCTTGGCGCTTGTCTTGCTGATGTCAGCGATTGTGTATGTGTTTGTACTGATTTAAACCTAACAATTTTATGACTTAAGTGGGGATATGCTGATTATGATATTTTTTTAGGGATTGGGTATTAGGAGTTTAAAAATTTAGTAGTTGAGTCATATTTGAGATTTTAGGAGGATATTTGTAAACCTATTTTAATGTAATTAAAGAGTGGTTGCTAGATTAGAATTTATCATTTTTGCGTTAGTGTATTGTCTTTTTTATTTATTTAATTTTTAGAATATAGAGGCAAGATTAAGGAATCTCTTCATAAATATTTTAAAAATTATTTAAAAGCGTGCAAGGATAAATTAAGGCTTTCACCATACAAAATGAATGTATTGTTTGCTCTTTAATAATTTACAAAGGTTTTTTTAATTTTGTTATAAATATTTATAATTAAATAGAATTATTATTTTATCGTATGTTAAATAAAATAAGCTATTGCGAGTTATTTAAATAAAAACAAAATCTATTGCAAACCGTCTGATTGAAATGCCTTAAAATAAAAGAGGTTTCCAATTTAATTTCAATTTAATGTTATTTTGTTTATTTTTAGAATGTAATGAATCTTTGTTAAATAATCAAAAAGAGTATTCCTTTGAAAAAATGTCCTAAACATAAATCCATTCCGCGTGTCTTGCTTAGATCAGCTTGTGGCTCACATCCATGGGAACAAGATAAGTATTCACAGATAGCACTCACCTTATGGCACGCATTGTTGACACAGTTTTGCTATCCTGATGCTTGGAGAATGATGCTGCTCTTGCATTTGCATTTTGCCATTTTCCTTATTTATAAGAAGACGCACACAAATCATAAATATGCAGGCAGTCAGCCTTCGGGGAGAAATGCATGCGTCAATCCGGACGCCTCTCGGTGTGTGCAATACTTTAGGAATTCTTCTATTTTTTTCTCTCATTTCTTGACACTGCATAATGGCTCACACGCACACACACAGTCACGTCTACGAGTGATAGACGTGGCTAAGGAATTTTGTTATTCCAGAGAAAATTCGTATGCCATCAAGTGGAAAAATAAGTGGAAAAACAACAAGAATCGAAGTTAAATCTATAGAGAGTTTAAATAGTGCCTTAAAATGGTTTGCTCGGGTCTATTTTTGATGAGTTAAGGAATATAGTCAACTAGAGTTTATATATATAAATTAGAATCAGCATTACAACCGCAAGCAAAAGGCCACCGAAAACAATTGAAAATAAAAAAGGAGATAGGAGACGAACAACAATCTGTTTGGTGCCTACAATAAAACCAGATAAAGCATAATGCCAAACGCCAACAACATGGCAAACAAATTTACTTTCAAGTTGAAACATTCCCCTCGCCCTGTGTCCCGCTCTCTATATAGTATATATATCTATTGCCATCTGTCTGCTAGTCTCATTCGGTGCGCGCGCCTTTGTTTATGCTACACTTTATTGCGCTTTTGCAATTTCGCGTTTCCGTTTCCCGTCAAATCAGCCATAAAAAACGTAACGAAAGCACAGCAAATCTGGGAGTCACGACCCCGCCCAGCTGGATGCTACTGGCTCTGGTCTTGGTCTTGGTCTTGGTCCTTGAAGGCGCCTATTACATTTCGCAGTCGAATAAACAATGCCAACATCATTTGCACCTCCTTCATTATGGGCTTGCCTCGTTATTTGTCAAACAAATAAACAGCAGGCAATGGCTGCTTGGGATCTTTGGGCGGCCGGGATGCCAGTCACTGTTACGTGCAATTGTCTCTGGCCTGGGCCCATGATTTTCCATCATTATCATGGGAGAGCTGTTCGTGTTTACAATTTTTCCTTGGCTCCATTTTACCCTCCATGACAATTTATTGTCATCTGCTCCTTGAAGCTGAGTGTCGCCCACTCTTCGCACTCTCCTTTTCTTTTTTGCTTTGTTTTGTTTACACACTTTCGTATTTGCATTGCCTTCTGTTTTCTGCTTTATACCATTTATTGGTAGTTTGTAAGGGTATATGGGGGTTTCTCAAAGGATGTGAAATTAGAGAGGCTTTTTGTGTGAACTTTTTGGAGCACAAAGGTTGATTATTTTTTTAAATATAATATATATTTGGAACAGAACTTACAGTTTTCTAATTTTTAAAAGGTTTAATATTTTACTTAATTTCTTATTCTTAATACTAAATGCAAGCATAAGAGTTACATATTTCCTAAGCTCTAATTTATTGAACTTCGGTGAATTTATTTTGTATTTTCACGATTAGTAATGGGTATCTTTCTGTAGACTAATCAACATTTTCCTCTCCTTCTTCAGTCTGTATTTTTTCTGAAGAAAATTGCGAACTTGCGAAATGAAGTGCAAAATTCAAACGGAAATTGAAATGGCAATGACAGAGTCGACTTGAGTTGAGTTTGTTTCTTCTCTTCGCTCCTTCGGATCCTTTTTTTTGTTTTTGTTACTGGGTGCCATGTATTTGTTGTATTTTGTTTCTGTGAAAGGCCTGGACTTTGGCTTCTTGGACACATGTTGCCTGCAGTTGCATATACCAAATATATAAATGTATATCTTTGAAATGAAGTTGGGGAAAATGGCGATTTCCTCAAGCGTAAACTAAACACTTGAAATGCGAAAATAAATAAAAATGGACATCTTGGCGAATTTATTGGTCATGATGATGGCTGCTCCTGGAGCTCCTGGAGCTTAGCACAAATGTTGAATATCACTGAAGCGTGCATAATAATGGGGCACTGAACTTTTTTGCTAGTCCAAATTGGGTTCTGGTCAAGGGTGAAAAGCGAAGTGAAATGAACTTCAACTTTTCCGATTTGACGGGACTTGAACCGGATTGTTTTTGGAATTTTCGGAGAGTTTGAGTGGGTGGAATTTTATGGATATGGATTTTTCAATCAGCGGTTTATGCCTGAATTTTTAGCCTTGAATGCACAGGCCAAAATATCAAAACAGAAATCCACTTTCGCTGACCAAAATCAATTCGTTAGTCCGACTGAGAGGGAAAACGCAAAACTAGAAAGGATCGCAGAGCAGCAGCGGATTCAGCAGATATATGTGGGAAGGAAATCAGAATACTGTTGTTTGCAATTAGAAGCAAATAAACTAAATTGTTTCGCGGTCCACAGTTTTTGGCCAAGCGCCACACATTTTCAAATTTCTGGTTTTCGTGCACATCGAACGCTGTTGTGGCAATTGCATTATTGGTAAATGTGTGAAATGTTTTTGGCTGATTTTCCCTCGCTCTCGCTCTCTTGATGGGAAATTCAACGCGATTTGGCGCATTTACATATTTTAATTAAAACATAAATTTTGCGTTTTAGCCAGCCGGCTGAATATCGTTGGCGTGCAAAGAGCCAGAGAGGATTTTCGAGAGCTGTGACCCCAGAATGATTAGTAGTGATGCCACCGAGTGGTTGCCGTGATTTGATTTGGCATTATTTAGTTTTTCATTCGTTCAGCGATTTCAAGTAGATTTTGAAATATAATTTATATAGTTGGGCTGGATTTTTTAGAAGGTTTCTACAATACAGAAATTCATCAGTACATTCTACAATCTACTTACAAAAACTGTCCTTATTTTGCTATTAAATAGAAATATTTGACTCTTTATTAATTGTATTTGAATTTATTAAAGTATTGTAAGAAGCTTTCCCTTTTATAATGGTATAAAATCCCTTTCAAAGTCCCTTCTTTTCATGGTTCTTTATTCACAGATTCCCTTTTCTGTTGAACCTGAATCACTGGTTATCCCGGTGGTTCATCTCTTCGAGTCGTTCGATGTTTTTGCATGCCTTTGGTTATTTTTATAAATATTTCAACAGCCGCACGCACATCACCGCACAGCCTGCCATAGCCGCACATGGATAGCGCACATAGTTTACTATCTACTAAATATTTAAGAGCAGCGTCTGATCGTAAAAGCAAAATGTATGCAAAGTGCATGTCGAGCAGCAATCGAGGTGAGTTGTAAAAAAAACCGAGGCGAGTAACAGCAAGTATGAAGGCAAACATGAAGGAAGTTTCAAGTTGAGGATTCACGACTAAAGGATACCTGGTCTAAAGATAAATTTATACTTTCTTGGATATTCTAAATATTATGCATATGAGGTTTTCTCAAAAGAATATGAAACATAAAACGATTAGAGTGTGAACTCTTTTTGGGGTTTATTTATTTTTTCAGATCAAAGAAAAATACAAATTATTATTAAATTTCCAAGCTAAGGTTCCACCTTAATATATTTAATTAATCTTTACGAAATAGGATTTATTTCTTCAACATCACTCGTCCTTTCCTTTATCTACGAGTAAGGGGTATACAGCCGTTAGAAAAGGGTAAAAGTTCAAATAAATAAAAGCAGACAGGGCAAGGAGCATGGCGAAATGCTACAATATTGAATAAAGTTAGTACCTGGGGGTATGTTGTGGCTCCTATGGCATATAGTGTGTGTACTATGCTCAATTTTTAACTCCCTGCCCAAAGGTTTAGCCACACTGATAGAGATATATATGTACATGAATCTTATATGAATGCAAATCTTATGTCTTCTTAACTTTTTACAACTCCAAAGTCTTGGTAATTTTCTTTCTTAAATGTCAAGAATTGATATAATAAACCACTAAACAAGGTATTAAAATTCTTCTTAATTAGGACCCCCATTTTCCGATTGCCATTTTGTAATATAGTATAAGAAACAGATTGAGTGCTAGCAAACGTATTTGAAAATTGTTAAAAATACTTATTGATTTGCTAAGACATAAGCAGTAATATATTTGCGAATCTGGATAGCCCTATCAATAGCTAAATTATTAAATTTCCCTTTTAAGTATAAACTGGCAACTTCTTTCCTTGAGTCTCTCCATATTTCCCCCGGAGTAAAGTAGTCCGTAGTTTTCATTGCAACTTTCAAATTAACGCTTATCGGAAGGACAGCCCTGCAACGCCAAGTTACGCATCGATGCCAATGCAAACACGGCACATGGCAGAGGGACAAAATTTCTTAATTTCAGTCGAGGAATACCCACTGCCGACCCTCCTTCCATTGGCCCCTCTACACCCCTACCCTCGATGCCTGTGCGTTGGGCAAATAAAAGCAGGAAAGTGCCAAAGCCGCAATGTGTCTGGCTCCGGGTCTCTGGCCCATGTTCCTGGCAGCCTCCAACATGGATGCATGCATACATATATGGCCAACATGTCTTGTGCCTCTCCACTCTATGCGGCCACGCCCACACAATCAGGCGCCCATTTATGCACTAATTAAAATTTTATCGTTAAATCTTGTTTGCATGCATTGCTACAAGCGGGCAGATTGCACCATTGCTCCACTCGCTGGCATATCCCCCGCCGAATGCAAGCAATGTGAACATTTTTCGTTGGAAAATGTTTGGCAACAGTTATTTGCACTTGCCGATTCCCGGCATCCAGCCAGCCGCGCCCATTTTGGGGAAGAAGAGGATCGGATGGCTAGGCCATAGGATTTTCATAGCGTTTAATGTCTGGCACAAGCATTTTCATATTTTATTTGGCACTAGTCGATGCCAAAAACCAACTGGCTCTCGATAAGTGGCTCTACACTAGGAAAATATTATTTTTTTAAATGTAAAAAAAATAATATAAATAAATAATTGTAATCCAGTGTAATTATGACACTTAAAAGTGTGATTATGCTATTTATACTGAAAACTAAACTATGTACACGCATGTATCTGTGGTAAAAGCAAACAATGTAAAGACCTTTTTTAGTAAACAAAAATATTTTAAAATCATTTTATTTATTTTCATAAAATTATTATTTTTATTCATTTTCCCAGTGCATTTCAAGTGTTTGGGGTTGGTGATTCTATTTGACCTTCGATGGCAAATGTGAATAGCATTTGTACCAAACAAAATAGAATTTCGAAATCACTGCCTCTGTCATTTTGTTAAACATTTTTTCAATTACACCTCATCTCGCGCTCACTCAGCAACACGCACATCAACTACAAGAACAACATCGACTATAAAACCGAAATTCAATTTCGAAATGTTGAAACCAAAATCCAAAAAGTCGTACAACTTTTTCGTTTGCCGCTCCACTCGCTGCGTCAACTTTTTTAATTTAATATATACACTGCGTATGCGTAATTTTTGTGGCTTTAAGCGGCATCTGCTGCTGCTGTTGCTCTGTGCCTCCGTGTGACTCTGTGTGCGTATATTTTTGGGAGCGTGAGTGTGGTTAGGTTGGGAAAAGAAGCAAAAAATTTAATTAAAACGTTGCATAAATGAAATTCAAATTCGAAATTGCAAGCAAAATGAATAATTGAATGGACCATCGCAGTTGACTAGCTGCGACTGATGTTTTTAGTTAATTTTTGTGTCACCGCGTTCAGTTCAACACGCCTCAATTGGTTTGATGACAGTGGTTAGTCTAAAAATTGGAAGATATATTGGATATTCTAATATATATTTTGTAGTATAATTTTTATAAAATCTCTAATGTTTAATTTAATAAAAGGTCAAATATTTATCAATTTCGAAAGAAAATATTCGAAAGATCTTGTAATAAAGTAAAGCTTAAAATATAAATTGTATTTTTTTTTTTGTAGGATATTTTACTTGAATATAATGAAACTATGTAAATATATATTTTTTTCTAATTTCATGTAATATTTATGTGAGTTTATGAAGAAGACAAAAATAGATTTATTTACATAAATTCAAGTATTTTATTTGTATTTGGTAGACACTGTATCTGTTACTGTTTATTTTCTAGTCAGTAAATAAATCAACCGCAAAACAAATTACTAATTTAATTTTCATTGCATTCAAATGAATATTAAAGCCTTACTTGTTTCCTCTTTACATTCCTGGAATCGGGAAGAAAATTGGTGCTGCAATGTGAATATTTCTCGTCCGTTTTTTGCAATTTTTCTTTTGTTTATTTTGTTTTATAAATCTTCTTTATGGCTGGTTGCAAATGTCCCAGAGATGTTTTTTTTTTAGATTTTATGTGCCTTAGAGCTAAGCATTGTCACGCCCACAAGGAAGACCGGAAATAAAACCAGTTAAAAAGTGCCTTTAGTCTTAAAGACTGATAAATTCCCTTTGTTAATTTATGGTTTGATATTGCTTAAATACAATTTGATTGTGAATATTTAGAAAATATCTTCTCTTCTTTTAAAGCATGATGAAAATCCCTATTTTATTTGAATCGAATTGCGGATATATTTATCTTCAACCTTTTGAATAATACTTTAAATATATCGCTTTGAAATGGTATTTTTTTATTTTTTTTCTTGAAAAGATTTCTTCAACGATTATCAAAATATTTATAAAAATAAAATGCTCTTTGTAAGCGTATATAAAATGACGACAAACTTATTTATTACCTTTGTTTAGACTTTATATGACACGACGTTGCCTCTGTTGAAGGCACTTGAGCAAATGGCATTAGCATTGTCCTTGCTGCCTTCATGCCTTGCAGACTTCGCCATCCTTTAGCTCTTTCT
Source organism: Drosophila birchii (assembly GCA_035046345.1). Taxonomy (NCBI): domain Eukaryota; kingdom Metazoa; phylum Arthropoda; class Insecta; order Diptera; family Drosophilidae; genus Drosophila; species Drosophila birchii. The sequence goes on from JAWNOA010000064.1 coordinate 11,063,110, forward strand.
CTCGCTCGTCTTCTTGAAAGTCTGAACAAGTTTCTTATCGCGGCAAAATGTTATTTTTTTCTCGGTTGGGTTTACTTTGCGCTTGATTTGTTTTCGTTAGTTTGTGTGTGTGTTTTTGCGAAAATTCTGCTTTATTCTATGGAAATTTCGACTTTTCCTTGGTTCCATTAGCCTTTCGGCATAAGTGAGTGTGCGATATGAGGAAAGGGAGTTGACTTGGCCCAAAAGCGCAGGCGGCGCAAAGTATAGATGCTCCCAGGCTGGGGAGTTAATTTCCCAGAACTTTTGATTGCTCAATTTGGGAGGCTCCAAAGATTTTACATATTAAAGTGGTGGCTTAAACACAAATCGGATTGGTATTTTCAGAGATTTTGGTTATGCCAAAGAGAGGGGAATATAACACTTTGATTTTTAGAAAATAACCCTTTCTATATTCGTCAATATTGTTATTTGAGTATAAGAAATCAAATTTATTGTAAGAATTAATATTGAATTTTAATAGTAAAATATGTGCGAGATAAAGAAGAATTTTGTATCCCACGATTTGGTGCACAATCTGAAGTGCGTTGCACGTGCCCCAAGAATAGTAAGCACTGATATAACCAGATCCCCTTGGAATTTCAATCTATACCTTTGATTATCTTCTCCCCTAATTAGAGGCATAGTATGAACGCGACCAAGACTTGGCCCGGAGCACGTTTCATGTGCGTTGGCAAGAACGGTGATCTGAACACAGCGGCCTACTGTTTGGCGGAGCTGATGCACGAGCCCTTCCAGCCCTTTCCCATGGCCACGGTGACAGTACATATTTCGATCCGAGATGAGTTTATCGCGAGGCTACGCAGTCGCTTCCGGCAGGTGAAGCCGCATGTGGCCAATCATCCCAATTATAATCGAACGCTGAACGAGCTGCAAAACGGTTTTCGGCCGTATAAATATGTTCTGGCCGACGTGGCCGATGCTCCACCTTGTGCGAGTCCCATTTTGGTCACGGGCAATGAGACTCATTTGATCTTTCCCAGCGGCGCCAGTGGGGCCACCACTCTACACACGTTCCAGGAAATGAAGGATGTGGCCCAGATCTTTTCCAAGGAGACACCGCCCTTCGATGCGGTGTACTTCTTCGACGAGGGCGTTGTGGACGTCTATGTTCTGGCTCCGCTCATTAAGTGTGTACAGTTCTTTGTGAACTGCATGGACGCTTGTCTGGTGGAGATTATGCCTCACTACTCGAACCACAATCCCATTGCGATCTATAAGCGGGGCTATCACTACGAGACGATCGAGATGCGTAACGAGTGGAAGATCATAGTTTTTCCGTACAGTTCGACCATCTTGCGGCAATGCTGCTGCCCCACCGGCCATTGTCGATGCTATGCCACACATATTGCCTGCTGTGAGGACCACTTCAATACTGCAACTTTTCCCACTGATAAGTAAAATTCGTGACTCCGTCTTGGCACAGGAAAACTCGACTTCCTCTCCGTCTGCGGCTCCATCGGCGGGAAATTCTTCGACTGTCTGCGACGTCCCAGAAATCCGCAGTTCCAATGAGTAGTTTGCGACTGGCAACACATGTGAGCCATAATTTTCGCGCTAGTTGCCTCTTGGATTTGGTAGTAAAGTGAATATTGGCTAAGTGAGAAATTTGTGGCTATTATGTTTTACCTTTTTCTGATATTTTACGATACTTAAATGGAAAGAAGCATAAAGCTTATGATTTATAAAGAGCAAAAATTATTTAACGTCAATATGTATAATGTAATAAATTATAATTATCATTAATTCAAGGCTCTTAAAAGTTTTGTTTCTTGCCTCTGAATCCCCTCTGTACCTGAAGCAAAAATAATGTTGGCTGTATTTATCAAGCCATGTCCCCCTCGGCCCCCAGACCTTCGACTTTTGGCCAACCGCTAGCAGGATGTCGCCGACTGTTGGCTTTTAATAAAACTTGCACACAGCCGCCAAGTAAGTATTTGCCTTGGCCTTGCCGAAAAAGAACTTGAAGGAGCTGAGAATTTGGAACTGGGAGTTGGTGGTGAGTCGGAGGAGGACCAAAACTCCTAAACCGACACAAGTCTGGCAGCCATTAGTTGCGGCTGCTGATGCGGCAGCTTGTCGCCGAGGCATTGACTTCTCTCTGCCAACTTGTTAATGAGTTTGCCGGGATGCGAGAAGGACTCCCTTGATTCCACCCAGCATCCGTTCTGATCAGTTAAAAGGCGGCCTATATGCTGCACTTACTTACTCACCTTCTGGAGTTTTGGCATTGAAAAGGAAAAACTACTGCAATCACCGGCATCTGTCTCTGTGTGGAATGTATCTCCATCTGCTGCACTTGTTTGTCTGACTGGCTGAGTGACTGTTTATTTGTCAGAGCTGTCTGCCATTTTGATTTGCAGACTGACATATTTTGGCCGCACTTCAGCATTTTGACGGTCTTCGTTGGCAATGAAAAATTGCAATGGGAAAATGATGTTGCACATTAATATTTTACCCCGATGGAAGTGATTTTGTTTGTTTCAGTTGCTGCTGGGTAGAATTTGCAAAGAGAAACATGAAAAAATACTAATAAATATGATCAATAAAGAACGTGGCTCATGTATTTCTTACAAATTTAAAATAAGAATATATATTTCTTTAAATATTATTCTGTTTAAGTATTTCCTAAGGTATAAGCTGCGACCATGGGCAACCAGCAACTCGGTGGTTGTACATGGGCACACATATGTACATATATACAAACTGTACAATCAAAATAACAAAGTAACCATAATGTTCATAAAATGCCACAACAATCACCTAAAACCGCTGCCAGCATACAATGCGAGGCAAAACAGAGCAATTTCGACCAAATGTCTCTCAAAATGACCGCAACAATTTGAAAAACATTACCCATACGCCGCGTATGACACGAAAAAGCGAGGCAGAGGCAGAGGTGGGCAACCAGAAAAAGGGAGGTGGTGGGGTTGGGCTGGCCAAAAACCAACTCGACCATGGAGCGCAGTGTATTTTCAACACCTGCTGGTCAAACAAATCGTGTTCATTTCGGTACAAACACTAATTTCGACAAGGTGCAAACAAGCTGGCGACTGGTTGGCAGGACGAGAGACAACGGACCACCAGGACGTTGGCAGCCAAGGGCTCGGCTTGGGACACTGGCCCGAATAGGAACAAGCCTGAAATACAAACACAATGGAGGAAATTCCGTCCAGGGAATAGGGAGCAGACACATGGATGTCACGTGCACTGACTATTGCCACGCTCTGTTCTACCTTTGGCAGGAGTACATAAGGAGAAATATATAATTTTTGTAGTTTTATAATTTAAAAAAATTGTAAATTTATTTTAGTTCCAAAAAACATAAATTTCATAGATAAATATTAATATTAATATTATTAATATCAATATTACTTAAAAAAAGGCGTTTAAAGTATAGAAAATATGTCTTTAACATTACACTTCAATTTAATTTAGAAATTCAAGGGAATTTTTTGAATAATTTTACATGTTTTTAATGGAACTTTAATATTAAAAAAGACTGTAAATAATTTTCCCAGAGTGTATCAAAACTTTGGAGTCGCAGTCCCGGAGTTTGGAGTCTGCGTTTTGAGCCCGGGCCTGGCGTCGACAGATAAAATGCTTTTTGTGAAAAATGTAAAATTGCATTTGTAACCGCATTTCATTAGAGGAAGAAAGTCAACCGTCAGGTAGCAGACAACACGCACGTTTCCATAGATGGAGCCAGGATCTGGATGAAGCAAGAGGGGTAAATAGAGGACAGTCGGTGAAAATGGCAACAAAGTTCGCATCCGCGCCGGCGAAACGAGCGTCACGGTCAATGGTGGGCAACAACGAGACAAAACCTGGCCCACACAGTCTAACCCACACACCAATGGAAGCATGAAAAGCAAACTATTCCTGCGAAGTGTCGAGTGTCGGGGCTGCATTTTGCCATTTTTGTGTGTCCCGGCGAGGACATAAACAGGGATTCTGTCTGTGATGCAACTTCGGTACCGTATCTGTGTCTACATCTGTTCCTGCCCCACTCATTGTCTGCTTGTTTAGGCCTTTAAATGTCCTGACAGGATTGTTGATGGCAAACTGGGCTATCGATATGTGAGCAACGTTGAGGCTATAAATGAATAATGGTTGAGTGTTGAGGACTGAAATGATGTAGGAATATTTAAGGCAACAATCTAGCCTTCTAGCTAGCACAGTTATTTTGTTCTTTTAAGGTAAAGAAACCTTTTCTGGGGCAAATACATTAACAGATCTTATTACACTTTCATTTGAATAATGTTAAACAATTTATTTCTAATAACTGCTTGATTATATTAATATACATATATCAGTTACGATAATATCCCATATTTACTCGTTCATTGAATAAATAAATCCAATATCCTATAAAAAAAACACCACCATGCGAAGACATGCCTTAAAAAATTTGCTCTTCGTATTAAGTCTGCTAAGAAATCACCAAAAGAATACATTATGTCGGGCAGCTGCCTGATACCTTCTACTGTTTCGGTGATGGTGACACAGCGGTAGATCAAGAGGAGACCCATGATGACCAAGGCGGGAAGGGCGAGATCCGCCACCATACGTGCCACACAGATTACCAGATAGGATAAGACTATTAAAAACAGAACAACGGCAATAATTCGTCCCGTTTCACCAGGCTTAATCTCACTGGACTTGCTCCACTCGTCCAGGCGTACAATAAGTGAATGGGTATTCTCCTCTTCAATGCAAGCCATTATTTTTACTTTGAATTTTGGTGTTCGTTATGAAAATTTAAAATTTATATTTGAAAAGATTTAGGAAATTTTTGACAGTTTAAAGAGGAAAGCTGAATTTTGTTAAAGGTTTTATAGTTTGGCATAATCCCCATAGATTATCTACCTATCTAACATGAATTGTGAACCTTTGCGACATTTGACTTTTGGAGACTAATCAAATCGCTTAAAGCCTTCCTCATAAATTCCGTATGGTCTTGTAATATAATATTTCTCAGTTTATACTAAGAAAAAACACGAAACAATGGGGCAACTGTGAAATCTAAATGGCGCACTTGATGTCAACAGCAGCATTTTTGGGCTGCCGAACCGTGTCCTGACAACTTGACAAATGAATGATCGGGCCGCAGTCTCGGCACCGCAGAGCGGCCAACCTCAGGCAGCAGACATTGGACAGCGGACTGGGGGTGGCGGGGACACTGGATGATACCGAGAGTACAGTATGGACCGGGAACAGGGGCCACATGACGGAGCTGACGCGTCGACAAACCGCAAAAAGCGAAACGGCAATCGACCGGCAACAGCACCAACAAAGGTCAAAAATGAACCCGACAATTTCTCTGCCACCAGTAAAACCGCCATTGCAACAATCAGGAATAGCACCGATTACCAATCCTGGAGAAGGAGAAGCTTCAGGAGGAGGCGAACGGGAGTAGCACCAGGAGTAGGTAGGACGGAGCAGGACACAATCCAGCATGGTCGGTGTCTGTGCATAAATTCCATCATATGATATCAATTAGTGATAGTGCGGTGCGACTGAAATGTCATTTGCAAAAATGCGCATATTTTAAATGTGACACACACAGGGCCAGGACCTTCTCCTGGTATCTTGCTAACGGAGCGAGAGTTATTTTGATGCTCTCTATAAGGATCAGGCATGATTGCTAAGAGCCTAGATTTATACAAATTTAAAGATTTTATATTATTTCGACAACTTTCTTTTGTTTAATACAAGCAGCTTTGGCCTAAGGAATAATATTTATAAACCAAACCTTGGATGGCATGTAATTTTATTTATATTTCTATTAAGTAGTTAATGTTTAATTCAAATTATTTTTTTTTGTAAGAAGTCTTTAAGTATTTATAATAAAAAATTTAATTAATTGGCGAGATGTGGCAAAATGTATACTTTGTTAAACAAAATATTTACGAATAACAGTAGGAATATTTTTATTACAAAACGATTTAACTTGCTTCAAAAATGTCTAAGATTTTTAACCTTTTTTCAACATTTTCATTATAAAATCTTCAGAAACAGCCAAGTGCTTAATCACTTTGTTTAGCTTTAATTTTTTATAAGGCTTACAGTTTGAATCAAGGAATAAAGGGCATCCATCTATCGTCCAGTCTTGGCCATAATTGACCAGCTTGATTTCGCTTTTTTTTCGCATCGCTCGCAGAGACCATAAAAACCAAACAGAAAATGGCCAAACGGACCAGGCCTGCTGCTTGGTCAGCCACATAAAAATCAGCTCGCCCGCATCAACTGCATGGCGATGGCAACAATGGGCCAGCTGAGGGTGGCGGCGGTGGCGACGTTGGCGTATGAATATGCAACGAAGCCGCCGATGATGACCACAGTGATGGGGGCAGAACATCAGCCAGGGAAAAAAGGGAAAATATAGTCCAAATGGATTGGGGATCGGGAAGCCGGGAAGAGGTCTGCAACGGATATGTATGCAGGTGCAATCTCAAACAGAACTTACCGCAAAAACAGGTAACGGGTGGGGCGGGGGGAAGACATGTCAACGTAACCAGAGAACGGATGGCCAAGGCCAGGCCAATAAAACTGCAGCCAAGTGCAGCTGATGCAAAACGACGATTTAGTGACTGACTACCCTCTCCCCCACCCTGCAGGCATTCGCACACCCACGAAACACAAATTGCATTTTCAGTTTTTTATCTCAGCTGAGACCTTTCAGGGAAATTTAATTTGATTTTTCCTCACCATTTTCCAGCAGCCATCGAGGGCATTTATTTGTTGGCTTATTGGCATTCGCAATGTGAAATTAATGCCAGCGCAAATGTGAAAATTTGCCAAATTGTTGTTTTGCCCTTTGACATTTTTGCGGCTGCCTGGGAAATGTTTGGCGGCGGCAAGTGAACTCTGACTGAGTGGATAGCCAAGCTGGAAATTGCTTTTACCGGATTTCTGTGGCTTTTGTTTGCCGGATTTCGAGTAAATTAAATTATAACTACACGTAACGAGGCCAAATAATCCTTTTCAAAATTTGATATCCTTTTGATTTGCTTATTATTTTCTGTGTTTTACCTTTAAGTGCCAAGAAGCTCAAGCGTTTAATGGTTTTGTTGATTGACCTTGCGTTGCAGCAGTTGCCTTGAATGCAATTGACCCCCAGCTCGAAAGCGTTTTACCTTGTTCACATTTTTTTTTTTTTTTTTTTGTTCCGAATTCTGTAATATTTTTCTGAATATTTTTGTTCATGCTACGGATGAAGGTTGACTTTTGGAGGCTAGTATAAAGAAGAAAATAAGCTGCAGGGCATTTTTATTGGGCAGCTCAAAATTGAGTGCCTGCATTTTATTTTCAGCATTTTATGGTTATTAAAGAAGAAAATTATTTTACAAGGACGAAACCGAAATAAAGCACTGTGGAAAATTATAGTGTAATTTTTTATGTTGGGTGTTGTGAGATATTTATTGACTCAACTCGAAAATCCACCAAAAGTGGGACTGGGATATAACTCCTCACACAGTAGGTTTGATGTAGTTATCGAGATCGGATATATGTAGTAGCCCTGGCAACGCGCAATTAGTTGCATCTCTAACAGAAATAAAGCTATTTGCTTGGGAAGAAAAGAAACAGAATTTTCCACACTTTTAGTACCCGAAACAATAGTTAAAGTGAAAGTGATCCCCCTGGATTAAGTTTATCTCCTTTGGATCATCGTCTGATTCAAAACCAAAAGAACTCCACTCCCTTTGGCCTTGATATCTGCATTATTTGTGGCTTCTAAGCTCTCTCTTTTTGGCGGCTGAACTGCAAATCTTCGACGCCATGGCAAATAATAGCAACGAAGGCAAGTAAAGCATTTTATATTGGAACTATTAAAGTCTAATCAGCTGCATCCATCCAAAAGTCAACGAAACTTCTGAGGAAACCCTTGAGGAGCGTGGAATCAACGAGGATTACAAGATATGGAAGATGAACACACCCATCCTCTACGACCTAATCATGACGAACGTCCTGGAATGGCCCTCACTCACCGTTCAATGGCTGCCGGACGTCACCAAGCTGAACGATTCGGACCACTCAGTGCATCGTCTTATACTGGGCACACATGCATTAGACGGACCCAATCATTTGTTTATCGCCAGCTTGCAGTTGCCCAACGAGGACGCCGAAATCGCTGAATTGCATTATGACGACAAGAACGGCCAGTATGGCGGCTTTGGATCGAAGTCTTGCAAGTTGGAAGTGGATATCAAGATCTATCAAGAAGGGGAGGTAAACCGCGCACGCTACATGCCCCAAAATGCTTGCGTCATTGCCACCAAGACGCCGGCCAGCGATGTTCTGGTGTTTGATTACTCGAAGCATTCCAGCAAGCCGGACTTGCGACTGCGCGGTCACAAGAAGGAGGGCTTTGGCCTCTCCTGGAATCCTCATTGCAGTGGTCAGCTAATTTTCTGTACGAATTGCAAAGCAATACCTAATCGGTGCTTTCCTTGTAGGCCATTTGCTTTCCGCTTCCGATGATCAAACCATCTGTCTGTGGGACATCAACGCTAAACCCAAGGAACACCGGGTCATTGATGCTAAGAATATCTTCAAAGGGCACACCGCTTCCGTCGAGGATGTTGCCTGGCATGGGCATCACGAGTCGCTCTTCGGCTCGGTGGGCAGCGATCACAAACTTAAAATCTGGGACACCCGCAACAAAGACACCTCAAAGCCATGTTTCACCGTAGATGCTCACTCGACCGAAGTCAACTGTTTGAGCTTTAATCCCTATTCACAGTTCTTACTGGTTTCCGGTTCCGCCGATAAGACGATTGCTCTTTGGGATATGCGCAATCTCAAGCAAAAACTTCATTGTTTCGAGTCGCATAAGGACGAGATCTTCCAGGTGCAATGGTCACCGCACAATGAGACTATCTTCGCCTCCTCTAGCACTGATCGACGTCTGCATGTCTGGGATTTGTCAAAAATTGGTGAGAAGCAGACGAAAAATGATGCCGAAGACGGACCGCCCGAATTGCTCTTTATCCACGGCGGTCATACAGCAAAGATAAGCGATTTCTCCTGGAATGCCAACGATCCGTGGATTATAGCCTCGGTGGCTGAGGACAACATTCTGCAAGTTTGGCAAATGACCGAATGTGTCTACAAAGATGATGACTCTGATATAGATGCTTAAGGCTATATCTTCCCTATCCAAAACTCTACAACAACGATTACAACGCATTTTAAGCTGAAGACGTAATTGATATTGATTTTAATTTGACACTTTGACATAACTTCATTAATAAGTAGCTTAAGAATATATTTTTGAGTTAATACTTATGACTTGTATATGCTATTTGTTGAAACGAACGTATAAGAGATATTTAAGTTAATCCTAATGATTTTTGTGCGACGATTTTTGAAAATAAAGTATTGAAACCATTTTCATTTGAACAGATTTAAAGTAGCTTTTCATTTGAGGTATTTAATCGAACTCCCATTGCTATGCTATAGACAGATCGACTTTTATTCGCAATCGGGAAAGTGGAAATACAAAGAGCGGGAACATTTGTAAATTGTATTTTGCTGCTGACAGTTGTATGGTCGAGTTTTCAATTGAAATGCGAGAAATTAATCAGCCATGGCTTAGGGCCAATGCCACTTGCCAATAGCTTATTGGCGACACATTGCCAATGCCGCCGAGGTTTCCATTCCATTCAAATCCCAATCAATTGGCAATAAAATTGAAATTAACTTGCCACAAAGGCATAAATGCTTCTGCTCCTGTTTCCCTCCCCTGGCCGCATTCTCCCCACTTTGACACAAACTTAATTTGCAGCAAAAATACAAAAAAAAGGCAACAAAAAGTGCAAAATAAAATTGAAAGAGGAAAAAATTCTTGCAGAAAAAAAATTCTGGCTGATTGCTCAAGGGAGCTGAGGGAGGGTTGAGTGTACCGATTGTGGTGTTGGATGGAAGACTTTAAGCCACAGGTAGAAGCAAAACAGTTGATGAAGTTTTCGTTCAAAGAAGCAGCAGCAAAAAATAGAAATGTTCGAAAGAAAATCCAGAGAAAAAATGAAAACTACCAACCCACACACACACACCTACCACCCACTCACACTCGCCAAACGAAATAAATTGAAAATCGAGTGAGTAGCGACAACAAACACACTTGCCAGGATTGTCAACTGCATGGGAGGAGAGGAAGAAAAAAACCAAAATAACAAAAATATCCAAACTCTTGGCTATGCGGTTCCTGGTGTGGGAAAATAAGAAACAAAGAAAAAATGAAGAACAAAAAATAAAAGACAAATCTAAGCTTTGGCATTCTTCGTGCTTAACAGCAAAAGTTTTTCCATTATTTGAAGATTATAGACTCTAAACATTCGTCTCCTCCCCCCCCAAAAAAAAACTTGACAAGGTATGAGGGTGAGCCTGAGCTTAAAAAGGGAGAATTTTCCATCCCAACTTCCCCCCTTTTCCGCATCATTGTTGCTGCTGATGATGACGTAGCTGAAAATGCTCCACACTTTTATGACAGCCACCAGATAAGGAGTGTGGCGAGGACAGGGGAAAAATTCGGAAGTAAAAGATAGATGTTAAACTTTTCTAGCAATGCATTCGCATGGCTTTGTTTTATTCCGTAACTCCCACCCTGCCATACGGTGTCCCTTCGTCCTTCTGTCAAACGTCAATTGCTGTTCGTAGCAGCATATGCTGATTATTATTGTCTTTTCTGTAGTTGTTGTTGAATTTTGCCGGCAAATGATTCAATGAGCTTTATCCATTGGCATGTGGAACACAGCAAACAATTGAGGTTTCTGTTGTTCAAGTACAGGGCGAGAAATGTTAATATTTATTAAATAAATTCTTTGAGAGTATCCTTTGATGTGGGAAGAAGTTGAAATCTTTTGCTTTGATATTTATTTTAATTATCAATTTCATTTCATTTATAGAAAGAATTTCTTGGAACACAAACAAAGGTAAATACAGCTTCTAATTAAGTTTCAGTAACTTTTAATGCCAGTGTAATCTGCATTCAATATTTATGATTTCGTCTTGTTTTCGGTTACTATAGTCCATGTTATGCTCTTTTCTGTATTTTCACTTTGCCAACCTCAATCAATAAATTCATAGAAATACTGCAAAATAATTCTATAGACACTCCGTCACTCAGTGGCTGTTAGCAGGAAAAAGGAGTGGAAAAAATATTGTAAAATGTATTCAGATGCATGACTGAGGTGGATGCAACAACACCTTTAGCTACCAGCCACACCACAAACAATATGGCATCGGAAAAAGTCAGTCAGTCAGTCAGTCCTCTCCTCCGTTGTACATTCTCAAACAATTGGAAATGCAAAACGACAGTGGCAACTGTCAGATATCAACCGCCGGGGGGAGAGGGTTTAAAAATATGAAAGGAACTTTTCCGGCTACTGAAATATGCAAATTCAAAAGTTTTTAGGCCAAATCAAGCGAGCAAAGGGACCAAGGAGCACTATTCAACTGACAGACAGGTGTCATTTCAATGTCTGTGGCCATGATTTTTGATTATTGTGTTCGTATTTTTATCAGGATAGAGACTCTTCTTGTGGTCGAAATGAAAGCATCAACTGGAAGTGCGAAAATAACCTAGGAAAAATAAGCAAAGCAAATGACACTTACACCCAACCGGCAAATATATGTATATATATTAAGGGGTGAAAATTGTATAAAAACTTTTACATCTCTTCTCTTTTCATGATGATTTTTTTTTTTATTTTTGTTGCTATTGAAAAAGTTTTTATGTGGGAATACCAACTTTGAAAATAATATTAGCCAAATTGATAGTAATTTAAATTTGTAAAGTGTAATACTATTATTATTCAGTAAAGTATTTCAAAAGTTTTTTTATAGTAAACTGTTGTTTTTCTTGTAATGAAAATTGAAGAGTTAAAAAAAAATATAATATAGTATAAATATAAATATAAAAATATAATTAAAATAGAAGGTTAAATGTGCATATTAATTATTAATTTCGTTGTTATGCAATTCAAAATTGCAAGAAAAAAGATTTAGTACTTTACTAGTTAATTTTCAATTCTTGTTATTGTTAAAAGAGTTAAACACATATGTATTCACATTACTTCTCAATTTAAACATTCTTTCTTAAATTTTTTTTTTATTTATATTTTTATTAATTATTACAATCTCTACCATTTTATGTACTTTGCTTTTGCCTTTATCAGCTTTTCTTAAACTTTTGAATGCCTGAAACAACCGAAGGAATATCTTATGCATAGAATAAAGAAAAATCTCTGCATTGCCTCTCTATCGGGGGAAACCCCTTCGTCACCCCGTTTCTGGAAAAGAAAAGCCCGCTTTTCGCGTTGCTGTTGCTTGTTGGCGTTGCCAAAACAAGTGAAGCGCATTAAAATGCAAATTTTTGGCTTTTTTTTTGTTGCTTTCTGCTTTCTGTTGTGATTTGTGTGGATTGCTGTCTGCCGTTTTCACAGTTTAGTTGTGGGCGTGGCCGGGAAATTGGGTGGTGTGCGACGGAAAGGGGGGAAAGGACGACTGCCGACTGCTGCAACCTTAAAAAAAAGATCGGATTTTTCCGCCATGCATAATCAGTTTGAATTTTTATTTATTTATTTTACGCGCTTTTCATTTGCCATTCCGTGTGCTGTCTTATTTTCTCTCTCATTGTTTCTTATTTCATTTTGCTTGTGATTTCGCTTTGTGGGATTCCCATTTTATTTTTCTGCTTCTGCTTTTGCCGCTGTTGTGTTGGCAGCACATAAAGTAATTTATTTCACTTGAACACATTTTCGTTTCCGTTTGTTGTTTTTTGCCAGCGACTTAACAGCCGAAGAGATTCAAATAAAATGTATAAAAAAACGGGGAAAACTAACAAACGATTTTTGACTGCGTGAAAGCATTTCGTCGTTCTTGTTGCTCTTGTATATATTTTCTCTTTTTATTTTTTGCATATTTTTGTTTTGTGTTTCATGTTCATTGAGTTATACATTTTTAAGCATTCATTTTGAATTTTTGGGCCTTTTGTATTGTGCATTTTGAACCGCAACAACTGCAATCCGTTTCCCCCAAACGATTTTATGGAATTTAAAAAAGGATTTCTACAGAGAAGAAGTCATGTGTGAGATTTGTTTGCTGGCAAAAAATTGTTTTGGTAATCTAATCCCATCGCTGGTCAGTGAACAACTCACTGAGGAAAATTCTATTGGGATAGCTCGAAAGAAGTATTGTCTAGTCATCACTTAGCAGCTAATTTATTGATAAACCAATGCCCGATGCCAATCAATTATTTCATTATGGGGCTGCCAGCAGTCGGCAACTATCAATAAATGCCAAACTCAAATAGCCATAAGCCCGAAACTAATCAGCAAACAGCAGCAAGGAAACCCAGGCTCTTGGCAAGCAACAAGCACTTGCCACTTGAGGGAAATCCCTCCGAACTTCGGTCTGGGTCTCTTCGTCAGTGTCAACGCCAAGCGAAGTTTCTCCGAAACTAGGAGACCAATATTTTGGGGTCAGAGATGCCAATATAAGCAAGTTATAGGGAGATCTTTATAAATGGATATAAAAGAAACTGTTATAAGGTGTATATTAATTAGTTCTCCTTAGTTTATGTCTTTTTTTTAAATATCTCTTTAGACGTAAGCATCTCTAACGGAAGTTTGTATAAAGCCAAGTTTGGCAGAAGACTGAGCCGGGTTTGTTTTGCCTTCTAGGTTTACATCACCCTTGCCTTCACTATTCGCCAGACAAAATAAACTTTCAATAGATCTCTAATGCCATATCGAAGCTTGTGTTTGTGTGTGTGTGCAGGACTCAGCTGGCGAAAGTCCTTTCCGCAAAACTTCGAAATGCAAACTAAACTGCAAGCCGTTGAATTTCGTTGTCGGCCTCACATGTTGTGTGTGTGGCGTTTGGCAAATTCCCATCTCGCCAAATTGTTGGCGAAATAATTGCGTACGCCTTGCGGTTGTCTTCAGACAAAAACATACATTTTTGGTAAATATTTAAATAAACGTGGGGAAAATAGAATTGACCCAATTACAATTTGGGCTTAACTGATGGCAATTTCGCAATTCGGCTGGCACAGAAAATTCGCGACACCTTTGGCTGGAGGCCAACGAATAGGAAATTTCTACATTTCCACAGCTGAACGGAGACAAAAAAGTTTAAAGGAAAAATAGTCATAGGTTTCTTTAGAACATATGGTATATATACTTTATATGTATATATACTTTAATTCTTTAAATCATGAGTTTGGGAGTTATTTAAATATGCTAGACATGAGGTAACCGCTTTATTTCATTTTAAACAATGAATTTATTAATAATTGTAACATAAGCCAATTTATGGGCCACATATTAGCATAAATACTTTACATTGGCTATATAAAAATTATCTCTCATCCTAAGCTAACAATAAACTAATAACAAAACATTAAGTTTACTTCTATCCCCCCTTCTTGTTTAAGGAATTATTTCCAAATATATTCTCATAGCATACTTTTGCGTGTCTTTTATGGTCATTTAACTTGATATTCCTCAGCGGGCGGGGCTATGGGGGAACTGGGTTGAAATAGAAAACAACCGAATCCGTTAAGTCCCCATCTTGGTAAGGGATTCTTCTCTAAGACGTCGCCTCCTCCTGACCCGACACACCCTGCACATCTCCGCCGCCGCCCAGTCATTTTTCGCCCAGTGTCGTGTCTCAAACTCACTGGGAGACTGGCAAGTAAAGTGTTTGTTAGCGCATTATGCTGACTTAGGATGCTGGGATTCACACCAGCCAGTCAGGCAGCCCGGCAGAGAACCACTTTTACTTACCACTGTCCTCCGCAAGGATCCTCTGGCTCCGCTGGCTGCGCTCCTTGTTTGCCAAGTGGCGTGCTGACAGCCAAAAAGGATTTTCGCTTGGCGCTGCCAAAAAGCTTAAGCCTTAAAGCCAAAAGCTAATTTTCCTTTAAGATTTCTGGTCCACAACGGTGGCAGGGGCAGGGCAGTGGCAGGGGCAAGACGAAGTCCTTGGCCCGGCGAAGAGAATGCATTTCAAAGCGGATGGGACATTATCCGTTTGTGATTAGGTGTCCTGACATGCAAATGTATGTTGGAATTGAGTTGCAAGAGGGAAGTTTACCGGGGCTATCAGTGGCGCATAAAACCCAAACTGGGCCAAGGGAGTTTCGCAATTTATGCACTGAACATTTTGCGCTTTACTCAATTGCCAAAAATGTTTGGGCAACTTTGTAGCTGGCACCGTGGCACCTGCTCTCCAGCTTCGAGTCGAGTCGAGACGAAGTTGTAATGAAAACTTTTGCTCAAAATAATAAGTATCATAATTTTCCAAGGGTTGTCAAAAAACTCTTTTAATTTATGCTCGCCATTTCCGACCGAAGTCCAGGTCCAAGTCTGGCTGCAAAATCAACATAAATAAGCAAAAGTTGTTCAGGTCCCGCCAAGCCTTCACCAGCCGCTCCAGCCTCTCCTTTACCCACTCCAAGGACCAAGTTTCCTTTTTTTGTCACTGTATTTTGTCCCGACTTTGCGAGTGTGTGTGCTTGTGAGTCCTTGCCGTTGTGTTTATGGCAAGTTGGCAACTCTGTTACAATTGCGCCTAATTTCATGCCTTACTTTGGCTGGCAAACAAATGTTGTTGCATACTTCAGGTAAATAACTTTATTAAAATAATGACAAGCCACCGAAGGCTGCCAGCCTGCGCACACACACACACACTTTAGGGAAGTTGTAGGAAGGATGCTCGGTCGGTTTTTGAAGGGTTCCTTGGTTTTTGGCCCGGCTTGTCCTGAGTTTGTCCTGGCTTGCTTTTGTTCCGGTTGGCATTCGGTTAGGTGATCTGGCCTGACATTATATTCAAAGGGATAAGAGCGCCATTCAGGGGGATATGGGGAATAAGTAATTCATAAATTAAAAATATTTAAAGTAAAAAATATAAATAATGTAGAAAACTAGTTTGTGTAACTCCCTAACTTTTTAACTTTGATGCAAACTTTCGTCTAAAATGTTGTTACTTAGCAAGGGTGAAAAAAAGCTTCAGAACGAGTTTTCTAAAAGTCATAAAATACTTTTAAATTTCTAAAATGTATAAATGTTGGAAACTGGGAATCCTTGGTTAATGTTAATGATTTTTATTTACAAATTTTACTTAAATATGTATTTTAAAAGATTAATTTTAAGATCCTAGCTCAAAAGTGGGGTTAAAAGCACAATAATTATATATTTCACTTTCACTTTCATTTTTATTAATTAAAGTTAGTATATGTTGATACTTAATTATTTAATATTCAAATATCAAAACACTTGGCCTGAGACTACGCCTCTGATCAAAAGTTACCCGCAGCTCTTCAACAGCCTCAGCTCGATGCATTCTATATGAAGGGCACAACGAAGACCCAACTTTAACGGATGCTGTTGGCCAAACACCACCACTGTTGCTGCTCCTGGTGCCTGGTGCGGCTTGAGGCAACTTGGGCAGGTTCATCTGGGCCCGGCTGCTGCGCTGCCATTTTGGGGCCATAATGCACAACGAGCTTCGGCACAAGAGTGCGAGAGTGCGCGCACCCCGAAAATGTGACGCTTCTAATTATGAAACTAAGCAGCTTGTGATTTGTTCAAGCGTAAAAATGGCTGTCGACAACAGACAGCGTGGTGGAAAATGGAGGGAAAATTCTAGAGGGGCAAGCGGACTTCGTCTCGGCACGCAAAATATTTCGGCAACTTGTAAATAAGCCGCAGCTGGCGACGAGGAACCAGAAACGAGGAACAAGCAACGAGCAGGTCAGGCCCCGGACTGGATGGCTGGAAAAACCAGGAAAGCCAAAAGCAAATTTTGCCCCGAAAATTTATGCAAAATTATTTCGTAAAGTTTGCGTTGCGCCATCGCCCATTTTTTGATGGCAAACTGCGACTGCGACTGATGCTGCTTAAGCCTTTTGATGATGGTTCCTCCACAACCCCTTTGCTCTGTCCCATTTTCCCGAAACTCTTTAACCCTTTAGGATTTGAAAACGTTTTTAAATAAATAAAAATATACATATTTATAAAAACTAATTGAAAAAATATAATTTTTAATGTACAAATAAAAGTCAGAAACTTAACTTGCTTTGTTTTATTTTATTTACTTGATATTTTGTTTAACTGCATTGATAAATATTTTTATTGCCTATTCTATATTATAAATAAATATTTTGGTATTAGAGGGTTAATGTTCCCCCCTTCCAATTCGTTGGTGGGGAGTTCATCGCCATCGTCGACAAAGTTTAGCATTTTGCGCGACAAAGTGGCAAACAGTTTAGCAGAGTTTACGACAACAGGGCCGCCGCTCTTCGCGCTTGTCGCCCAACGTTGCGTATACGCCGCGTCGGCCTCAGCCATCTCTCCTCGCCCTGGCGCTTTGAGTGTGGACTATTTAATAGCAGCTGCCATGCGGCCATGATGCTAATTACAGTTGCCATTTAAGTGGTTGCACCAAAATGACGGCATATTATTTTTTTTTGTTGTTGTTGTCCTTTGAAGGTGGCTGCCAGGCTGGTGGTTCAGGTGGTGCGGAAATTGCTGGAAAGGTTAAAAGCTGGCCAACTTTCATGGCTGTTGAGTTAACTGGGTGTTTGCGTTGGATTAAAATGGCATGACACCTTGTTATATCAGCGAAAAATCGGTGAGCTTCGTATGAAATAAGGTTAGGAATTGATAGGTATAAGTATCTTCTTGAATATATCCAATCTTAAACTAGATTTCCAATATTAAAGTATCTGCAACTCTGTCTTGGTATTTCTCGCATTTCTCAATTACCAAAAACTCGCTGGGTGACATGAGATTCAATCAAAATAGAATGTTTTTTGTTGGCCTAATCGAAAACGGATTCGATTCGTCTCGGCAGTCTTATATATCAAACATACCATGGCGTCGTGTTTCGTTCTGAATTCTACCAAATTTCAGTTACAATTTCCTAACGTCTCCAATCCAACCGCATTCCTTCGCCTTTGCCGGGGCTAAATCGCAGGTCTTGAACACGCTCAGTCCGTGTAATGCGCGTTTAAAAAGTTTACAAACTTTTGCCAAGTTCTTTCCGTACTTTTGCTCGGCTTCGCTTCTTTGCCAGACTGCTGCAAATACATTCTTTTTCCCCCGCCCGCCGCCGCTTGCAACTTTGTGGCCACCGTAAAGTCGGTGCAAGGGCGGGACTACACGCGCCTGTTTACACTTTTCGCGCCGCTTTGATGTATTTCGGTGCCCTGGCGTGGCGTTTAAACTGCAAAACGTGACCATTTAAAAATGCGCCACGTTGGCCAAACCAAAAAAAAAAGGGGAAAAAAGAAAACAGTGGAGCTGAAAAACTTTGGCAATGCCTCGAACTTTGCCACCAAAAATGGTGGAAAGTCGAAAGCCGGTTGAGAAATTCGTGACAAAGGTGAAAGGAGCAGCGAGCTTCTGGGGTGTGGCAGTCATATGCAACTGCCGCACGGCTGTAAAATTTATGAAAATTGATTTTCTCCCAGAAAGCCAAACTGAAACCGAAACCGGACAACTTAATGCCAAAGTTGGACACGTTGAAAAAACTCCTTTTAATGACATTTTGACTTGAAACGTGCCAGACCATTTTAATAGAAACATCAGCGTTTGCTTCTAATATTTTTTTGTTTCCATTGCTTGACACGCACGCGTGTTGCACCCGTTGGATGATAATGATGACGGCTAGTGAAAGGCGAGAGCTGACTGATTTTATTTGCGTTTTGAAGCAAGTTTTGAGATGATTGGAATGTTCTCAAATTGGAAAAAAATTTAATGTTCAAGAATTCCAACAAATTTTAGATTAGATAAGAGGCAGAGAACCTTTTCTTCCTATTTAATTCATAAAAATGTACAAGTTTAATTTCAGATTAAGATTCCTTATACAGGAACATCCTGAATATAACGTTATTTGCTATAAAACTGTTTGCATCAAGTACGTGCCAAAAAAAAAGAAGAAAATTAAGCCTGATGCTGCAGCAGGTTCCTGTCGGTCTGCTCCGGTCTCTGGTCAAGTTAATTTTCTATGGCACGTTGTTGTCATTCAGCGCTTTTATTGGACATTCGACTCCTTTTGAACTGCTCTTTTGCACCCGCCCCTCCGATCCTTCGGGCCCGCTTTAATTGAAAGGAAAACATCAGGGGGAAAAGCGTTGAGGTGAACGCCGGCTAATTCGGTAATTTGCACGCAATTGCATGAGTTGTTGACCATATCTATTGAATGAGTGGAGCGGGTCCTGCCCAAATATACGTTCATATATATGCTCCTTCCTGTGGATTGGTGTGCGCACATGTCCATGTGTTGTCGTCCTCTGCGTTCGGGTTTGTTGACTCCTGGCAATTGACTTAAATGACAGGCCTTTGTAGTTGTGTGCCGCCTGTATTGTCCACAAGCATGACAACACGGCGTATGCGTAATGTTCATTTGATGTGCGTGCTCGGAGGTGAAGGCAAGCTGATGAGGCGTTTATTGAAGCTACACAGTCCATCGTCTGGCCATTCAGAGTGGATCGAATGAATATTGTATGCTAGCTGACAACAAACTGAATTTTATTTGGATTTTTTGGAAGGTGCTACCAAGCTTTAAGGTTCTCATAAAATGTATTTTTGTAGCTGAAATACTATTCCAAAGGAGTAAGAATTAATTTTTTAATATAAATAAAGCATTATATGTGTGTTTGTCTTTTGGTTTCTTATATTTAGTTGATCTAGTAAAAATCGTTATTTTATTATTTTAGGTTGCAAATGAAACTGTAATCAAAGTCAAATTTGATGAGCAAGCAACTTGCAAAGAAGTTTCAACTTAAAGTTCTTTGCTTTCTAAATCCCAAACAAACTTTGAAATGCTCTTAAAAAGTATAGGAAAAAGGGAGTGGAGGGAGTGGTCCTCGGGAATATCCTTCTCTTTCTATATGTCTGTATGGTGCCTGTGCCACGCTGCGTTTAACACAAATGAATATGAATGCGGGCAGAAGAGGAACCGTGCAGAAGATGGGGAGTACGTCTGGGAGAGTGCTAAATAAAATTTAATGTAGTGCGAAACGTTTATGAGCTGCAACCACAGCTGATGAGAGCTGCCTGCCACGGGGAGCTGCTGCTGCTGCTGGGCAGCAACGAGGCGGAGCGGTAAATAAACAACTGGCAAAGTGCGCAAAAAGTCGACTGGGCGTGTTAGTTGGGCTCCCTCTCAAGTCAAATTTCGATTACGCTATTTAAAACTCACAGCCAAACCGAAACTGTTCATCAGCATTTTCATTTGACAATCGGAAAGTTTGAAACTCTTCTGTCATTAAGCTATAGGAATGAATATTATTTTATACACTTCTGAAAGCTAAGCAAGAGTTCGATTAACACTATAAAATACCTCGCGAAACCTTTAATAAATCTTCAATCTAAATCAAAATTTTGACAAAATCCCCAAGTGTCCTGCAACTTGCCCCCAAATGCCACCAAAACGCCTAACAAACGCTTAGCAAATGCCTTACAAATGTCGTAAAAATCAAATGCTGACTAAATTCTGACCAACAACCCTTTCAAATTCTTCACAAATCTCGTCCAAAATCACCAAAAGTTGCTTAATTTTGAATCCTTTTAGGTGTAGGTGCAGGGTTGGCTTATATTGACAAAAGAAAACCAATTTCGAATTAAATTGAGTAAAATATATATGATAAAAGAGTTACGACACTGTGGGATGCATAACGATATCCCCTATATACAGCAAAATTGATTGAATTTAATTTAAATTCAACTTTACCCTGCAGAATTCTATGCAGCTTGCACTTCAAATGCAGAACAGGCCCTGCTCTCCAACGTCCCCCATCCGCATATTCGACAGCTGAAGCGCTGTTTGATTTTCAATTTAAATATGGAAAAAAAATTGGTATTCCAACTGCAATTGGCATTTGCCTCGCAAAATGTGTATGAACTATTTTATATATATTTTTTTTGTATGGCGCTGCGCCTTTCGGCTGGAAATCGCAGAGGAAAAACTGCTTGTAATTGACAGCACCAGGAAGCATGACAGTTTAATTATTTTTCCTACCGCCAATCTCTTTTCTGCGGTTACTCAAAAATTCAATTGAAATGGATTTTTGTTTTGGCAATTATGAAATTAACATTTTTTGTAGCTTTTCCGTAACAAACAAGGATGTCTTTCGACTTTTTTTTAATGACAAAATGCTAAAAAAATGAATCCCATTATTTAGACTCACAGCTTTATTCTCAAAGCAAAAACGGAAATGCTTTCTATACTCATCCTACTTATAGGAAATACGCCTCTGCCTTGGAAAATATTTACAGCAGGAAGTCAACGGGAAAGGGAGGTCCGTTTAAATAAACTCTGCCGCCATTTCTTTTCCCTTCAGACATAACCAATAACAAGTGGTAACAACCTATACAGACGTCACTTAAACTGTCCAACTGTGAAGCGCCTTTCCGCCGTCTCCATTTCCCTCAAGTGTTGCTTTGGTCCGGCTTAGCATCAATATTGGAAAAAAAAACGAGAACAAGAAAAGAAAGTTTAACTTTAGCGAGCCCATAGCCCACCTAAGCTTACATTCACTCGTAGGCAAGAACCTAGGGCTGGCGGAACCCATAGACAATTTCCGTTTCCTGTTGCAAGATGAACAGCTGCTGCCTACTGTCGCTTTTGTTGTTACGTTGGGTTGGCGTTGGGAAAATAAAGCTAATAAAAATAATAAAAATAGCCGCCAATTGCGGTGAAAGTGCAGACCTAAAGGGCCTATCCTTGGAAGGAGAGAAGTTACTGGCCACGGCCTTAAAGATGAAAAAGGTGTTTAAGTATTGTTTGACTATTCCGAAACCAATTGAGAATAATGAAAAATATCTTAAATTTGATGTTTAGGTTTATAGCAAGCCATACCCCCGATTACTCGCCTGCTGATTGGAACTGTGTAAGTCTTCATCCTTACTTCAATATCTCCTGACTAGCGCACATATCATGGAGCAAAGCCGAGGCTAAGCATCATATTAGCCTGGTCACTTAGCAAGGGCATTAGCCCGCTCAGGTGCTGTCCGTCCTGGGCCACTTTCTTGGGCTGGTCAAATGCTTTGCTGGCTTTTAATGCGTTTAAGCGCACTTACTTTGCCCTGTGCGATGGCTGCTTACTTGGTGGCATTCACTTGAGGGAAAATTTTCAGCCAGATGTCGGTGGCCACCCACTTGTTGCCTTGCTCCGCCTTGGGCTCACCGCCTACATGTGAGCTGATTATGTTAATGCGCGGGGCCGTTTAATGCGTTGCCAAGTCAAACAGCATTTGCGGTGCTTGGGAATTAAATTAAAAGCAAAAAATGGAAGAAAAAAAAATACAACAACAAAATACAGCGAAAGGAAAGTCCATGAAATACAAAAGTTCAGTGTTAAAAGTGCACAATTAAATTAAAAGTTGGCTGATTTTATTACGATTTTATGACTTTCACTCAAGAGGTGAAATTACCAACAGGTCAAGCGGGAAATGGTCGAGTGTGTATGTGTATGTATGTTCTCTGGCTGTGTGAGCTCATTACAAGGGATTTTCATTGAAGGCTTTTCCAGTTAAGCTTAATAACGTTGAAGGAGTAAACTGAAAAGTTTCTTTTGTCTTTGGATTTACTGGTGGGGTTTTAATATGGAAAGGTTATATATCAGAGCATATTAAAGATAAATATTTAAGAAGTCTTTTAAATGTTGGTAGAAATGCGGTGGAAATTTTAATTATATTTAAATATTCGTTTAAATTTAATCTAAAAATGAAATAAATAATTTATTAATATGAGAAATGTTTACATATTTTTTTTTTGTTTTTAAAGGCTTTACCATTTCTCAATCACAAGAGCATTAACGCTTCGGCTTAAGTATTGATACATTTTCCTCTTCTTGCTTTTCGGCCATTTCTTGGTTTCCGCCTTACCTTTTCCTTTGTTTGCTTTAATTTCCACTTTTGGCCTTCTTATCGAGAAGGAAAAGCTTTGGCTGACCCGCATTTTAAAGCTGCTTAAATACTTGGTGGACCCGGTGGACCCCCCTCGTTGTGCTGCAGGGGTTGTGCTGTATTTCGGGGCCAAATGGAGGGCAATTTGCGGGCGGGCAGCAAACAAAAATTCATTAAAATTTTGCATATTTATAAAACTTGAGTGACCCCCGTTGGCGCCTTGGGGCACTTTTGTTTTTAAAGCCTTGCCCCTTCCAGAATTTCCTTGTTTATGCTTCGTAATGTGGCAAGCTTAAGTTTTCTAGCCAAAAAAGTATGCACAGCAAAAAAAAAGAAACACTCAAGCCGAGTGTAAAATATAAGCACCGAAGGGGACGGACGGACGGACGGGAGGGCAGCAAAGAAAAAGTTTTTAATATGCGGATAGCTTTAATTAAATATGTTTTCCACTCGGCGAACCCAAAACGCAAAGGAAAACAAAAACAAGCAAAACATTATGTGTTTTTGGGGTATGTGTGTGTTTGTTTTTGGTGTGTTTTTTTTCTTCACTTGAAACATAAACATAAATGTTGGTCGGTGTGGCAAGCAAACAACTTTTTCCCTTCACTTTTCTTTGCTGGTTTTCCCTCTTTTTCTTCTTTTGCAGAGTTTTGTTGTTTTCCTATTTAAGCGAAAAAAAACTTTTGGAACGAGAAAAATTTGTGTAATTTTTTTCCTCTGTTTACTTTGGTATTTTATGTTAGTGGGTTCTAATTTTTTTGTGCTTAGTTCTTGCCTTTGGCATTCATTTCGTTTTCAGAGGTTTTGAATTACTTAAATTCTTTAATTTATAGTGTGGCATGAATATTTTATAAATAGAACCCTATGACCAAATGGCTTCGAAATATTTTAAAGCTTAAAATATAAAGAGAAAATGCTATTTAATTATATTGCTGGATTCCGTCTTTTCAAGACTTAAATTCACGGAAAAGCATCTCAAGTAGGTGTCCGTAATTAATTTTCCATGCGAGAGTCGCCACCTTCTTCCAATCAGACAACATACAATATCGCATGGCTGTAATCTTTATTTATTGATTTCATTATGGAGTTAATATTTTACTTTATTAAAGAAGGAATGAAAAACAGCTCTCAGCGCATTCACTGAAAATTTATTTGTAATGAATTTCTTTATTTTATTTCCCCTTCGCTTCCTTTGTTCTTTTCCTGCAGCCATTGTTCTGTATGTATGATTTCTGGGTTTCTTTTTACACATTTCTCCATTTCGCCGCCTACGAGGGAAGTTTAAATAAACATAAAATGGGCGACACTCCCGTGGATGTGTCCTTTTCCTACCTCCCACATCTGCTCGCCCACCATATTATTCCTGCCCACGTGTGTATATCGGAGCGAGGAAAAACAACAAATTGACATATCGAGGCCGAAAAATTGCAGAAGCAGGAGACAGAAAATTTGTGTGTGTTTCGGTTTCGCTTATTTTTTTTTGTGTTGCTTGAAATTGTTGTAAAATTCATCGGATATGAAAATCTAATGATTTGTAAAGGCGTCGATAAGCGGAAAATGTGTAAAAGGATAGGCGGCTCGCCGCCGGGTCTGTTGGGGAAAAGTTTACACTGACTTACCCCCTTGATGATGAGTTTTGGGGTCGTTGGGTGGGAAGGGAAAAGGATTTTCAGCATTTATTGAAATATTAATATTTGCTCATATGAGTGAATGTTTGGGTGGGACTGTTGGAAACTTTTCATAGCATTACGCCCAACACAACCATGGAAAATTAAAGCCAACCAATGTTTGCCCAAGAAAATTCAGTTGGCTGAAAAGTTTTCATCGGTCCAGCCCCAAACCAAAAATCAATTCGAAGTTTTGCCGCAGGCCAACTCCTTTTTCTCGTCTTATTTATTCTTTTTTTTGGTTTATGGGTCAGGCAGTGAACCATCTGGGGATATTTCTGAGCTCCATATCGGATTAAGAGCCATTATCTTTTTGGAGGCTAAATTATGCTCAACTCAGCTGAGTGTGCAGTGGAAATTTATTGTGTAAATTGTATTTATTTTAGATTTATAGATACAAATGTCCATGTATAAGTACATATAAATTTCTTAGCTCCCTCTTGAGCCGAGATTTCTGGTCTTTCGTGCTGGCATTAAAAAATATTTACAGTGTCTAGACTTGCCAGCGCATAAATCAAATGCATGCGAGTTTTCTTCTTTCGCTGCTAAGAGGAAAACTCTCTGAGACTGTGACTATGTGTTGGCTCTTAATGTGCAACGTGTGGCGAAAGAAGTTCTACAATATTTATCTTTCGTTTCTGGTTTTTTTTGGGCCAAATTCTGCTGCATTTAAAAGCCAAGTTTATATCTTCTGTGAAATAAAAGCTTTCCAAACAGTAGATTTGTAATTAGCACAACTCTGGACTAAGACTCAGATGCAATGGATAATTTGGTAATATTATACAATAAATGTAATTAAAATTAATGTTATTCTCCGCGCCTCAAGCCGCTTGGGTCCAGCAGAAAACGCATGCCAAAGGCAAAGCGATCTGTGGGCAGGCTCATGACTACGCTGAA
Source organism: Drosophila birchii (assembly GCA_035046345.1). NCBI lineage: Eukaryota > Metazoa > Arthropoda > Insecta > Diptera > Drosophilidae > Drosophila > Drosophila birchii. The sequence goes on from JAWNOA010000064.1 coordinate 11,088,638, forward strand.
ACCCATCTGCAGGGGCAGATTTCTGAGATATTTCGTCCACATAAAGCCCACGGAGGCATCCGAATCGAACATTCCATGAACAGTGGAATTCCAGAAGTTCCATCGATAACATATGGTGGCTATAGTCTTGCGAGTACTACGATTCCAGGCCAGGAGGTTGGCCATCTCGATCTGAGGATGGATGCGCTGCCAATAACTGATGTCCAGGCCCTGTCGCGATGCAGAAGCAGCCAAGGAGTAATTGTAATGCGAGTAACTGAAATCAATAAGTAATTAAGTAATATATTTAATTGTTGTTTCTTAGGAAAACCTCTCACCGAGCTGCAATGGCCAGGCCCGTGTCCAGTTTGCTGGGATCATTCCACTCAAGGAGCACCTCCCCGCCGAGTGCCCAGTGAGCGGACACCGATCTCATCATGGACAACGTGCAGCGACCAGAGTCGCTTCGTACATTGTAGAAGTTGGCCGACCAAGTGTCGCTCTGTCGCGTCAATTCGATTGTGTATTGACTCTCCACCGGAGTGTTCTTGTTGGCCTTCTGCATGACGGCCTCCATGCGTAGCGATTGGAAGGGATAGTAAAGGATGTTTAGGTTGGACGCCAGCGACGAGGGATGGAAGTCTCCCGTTATAGTTGGTGTATACTGGAAAAGAATAAGGACTTGGGGTTTAATAACTTGCCTTGATTAGGGAATATTAGACGCACCATTGTGTCGCCAACAACGCGAAATGTGTATTGACCTCCAAATCGAAAACCGGATGGTCTCACATGGCTAAGAACCCAGGCGGCCGTTATGTACTTGTTAGGTGCCAGTCGGTGCAGATAGTCCAGCTCAATGCCATCGTAGAACTTGGGCATCACCGAATGGGCCAGAATGTGAAGGTTCTGGACATTGCCGGGATTCTTCTTGTTGCACTGACCACCGATACGCTCCAGGCACTCGGGAAAAAAGACACCAAGCTCGGAGGATTTGTAGGGGGGACAGCTCTTGCATGTCGACATATCGATGATGTTACGGCCGTCCAAGGGAGCGGCACATAAAATGAGGAAAGTGCAATCCCGATCCTTTAGCTTCTCCGAATGAAACAGTCTGGGGTTTGTGGGCAAATTCAAACTGTAACTGGAATTGTGTTTTTTTATTTATATTTCATTCAGCCTTCACCTGGCAACGAGAAACGAAAATGTTACATAGACCGACCCGATGGCTGGCTGGCTGTTCGATCAAATATTTATGATATACACGGATGGTTGAGGACGGTTACATTACAGACAACGCGCATTCAAGCAAAAATATCATCAGCTGTCAATTGTCATTTTATGCGCCATTTCATGGGCTCCTTTTCGTCCCGCCTGTTACTTCTTGGTCTTGGCACACCATTAGGCGCATTTCACACTTTTTACATTATTTATATGCCATCGTCTTCTGCCTTTTGGTTTTTATTCTCCTCGTCTGTCCTTTGACGCTCCTTGCTCTCCGTCGCCATCGCCGTCGCCGTCTCCGGGAGGCCATGAAATATTTAAGCACTGAGTCCAAGCCAGCTTTTAAAGGATAATGGTCGTCGCAGCGAAGAAGATGTGGATGATGATGATGACGATGATGATGTATGGAGAAGAAACTCGCGTGTGACTGTCCTCATGCTTGTTTGGGTTTTCGGTTGGACAGCTGACTCACCGAATGGAATTATAGATGCGATAGCCTTAGGCGACAAATCGGTGAAGCAAAAGCGACATAATTTCTTTATTAAATTTGAAAGGAAACACGAGCTCTGAAAGAATACCAAAGGATTCAATGCAAAATTATAATTCCCAAACATTTTTTCGATTATATATTCTTATTTATTCACACATTCTTTGAACTGAATCAAGTGGGATGCATTTTTTTTAGAATACTATATATTTTAAGCGAAGGTATAATTATTAATTAGTTTTGGTTACTCCTCACTTATTACTTCCGCAGAATGAAAGCTCTTATGATTGTTATATTTCTCTCCGGAGGCGCACAAGTTCTTATATACCCTATCTCGCTTGTGGCACTTGCCACCTGGATTTAGGCCCCATTTGTAAACCGATCTTCCAACTATGTTGGCCGTGGCAAAGGCACAGCTAAAAATGAAGTGATCATTGTTTTTAAAGTAAATTGTTGCGCAGCCGAAATGTGAGTTGCGCTCATTAATCAGCAGGGATGCCCTAAAGGTGGATCTGCAAGGATAGGCACATGAGTCAATATTAAATGTCTATAAAATTAAATTGATCAATTGATTACGTACGACTTCTCAAATGCTTGGGGTAGATGTAGGGTATATTTCTTGTCAATCATACCGATACCGCTTTTCCAGAATTCGACCACCTCGCTCATGATGTCAAGGTTCGACGAGGGATCTTTACCATAACTCCTAAACACCTCTTCGGTCAGTACGCCGATATAGTAAAAGTACGGCGAAGTGTGACAATGGTTTGTCACCTTGCGGCATAGAACCACATCGAGATGAGCAAACCAGGCCAACTCGTCCGACCAGCTCATCTTGGCCATTCGAGCGGCCTGGGGAAGGTTCCGATACTGGCCTCCGGCCACATCGTTGCGCATGCTGTTGAACAGATTGGCCAGGGGCTCTTTGTATCTGGTCATCTCCAGCAGTCTGGGGCGTTTAAGAGTGCAGTAAATGAGGGTCTGAAATAAAGAATGCGCTTAGTGGTTATATGTCTTGAAGTTACCGTCTTGCAATCCTACCCCATTGTTCATGCAGGCAGTATTACTTGATCCACATATCTTCGATAAGCAGTAACGCTTGTCAATTGACCGATTTATTGCGGTAATTTGGCTTATTAGGCAAACCAGGAAAATAATTGTAGTTCTCATTCTGGCGAAGGTTATTTCGAAACTGATGTCCTCAATGCAGAAAGGCAGTGCCTTTTATAACAAGTATCAATAGTTCGATCATCAGATGTTTTGGAAAACAGCTGCCTCTATCGATAAGCGCGAAAAAAAAACAATACAAAAACTGGTCATCAAATAATGATGAGTGTAAAATAATATTAAAATAAAAAGACTTGTCGACTTAAAGTAACTTTTTCTTGTGATAAAATTCTTTAAAATGTAATAATATTTTCTTAGCCACGGCGCATTGCTAATACGCTCATTGGAAAGAGCATAAATGACAATGGCAATGACGTTTGCCAGATGTCGTCTAAGCCGATTTCCACTTGGAGTTCATGAAAGCAAATGCAAAAGTTGTTTATTCAGCAGCTCAGCCGCCGCTCAGCGTTCTGTACATTGCCCCAACTCGCCAAAAGCTAAGCCCTCACCAACCCGGTAGTGGAGACATCACTTATTTAGACGGCAGCACTTAAATTTATCACTCAGCCAGCAGCTGGCGGCCAGGCCGTGCCGTCTGGTTTGTTCTACCATTTGCTTTAATTTAATATGCTAAAATATATATATATATATATAGGGGGAGAGACCCACCCGCATTCTTAGTTTGCAAATCAAAGACCAGCGCGACCGCAGAACTTTTGCCGGAAAACCGCAGGAGAGCTCAAAGGGAAAGCCGAATTGGTTCCTTCAGTTTGGGATGGGCGTCGTGGTGAATCAACATGATAATCATAAGTAAATAAGGCAAGTTGGAAGGATGGAACTTGTTGTCGCCTAATTGGGGGATGTGGCTCATACTTTCGAGGTAAAGATTTAAAATTATTGCTTTTCAATTCTAGATGGATCGTAGATACCAATTTGATTGGTTAAAAATTGATTTAGTTTATTATTCCTATCTATAGGAATGTTTCTGATTAAATCTGAAGCAAAATAAATATTAAAATTCAATAAATTAATACAATAAATAATTAAATGTTATATGTACTTTATTAATATTAGGAGGCTGTGCACTTCTACAAGTCATGAAAAAATGCATTAAAGTAAATCAACTGTTTTGACCTTAACCTACAAAGTAATTTTAAATTATTATTGCAATTATTTATTTGAAATAATTGTTTACAATAAATATTAAAACTAACTGTTGCACTGGCCCTAGAAATCAATTCACCTGTCATTTAAAAAACACAAAACAAATGACCCAGTTCAATAGTTCAACAATTTTAAAGTTCCTTTTGACTTTCGAGTGGGGGAAACTGTTGTTTCAGCAATCGGATTTCCATTAAAAAGTAACAAGCAAACAACATATAGTTTCAAGTGATGTTCGTGGTCGAGGGCAATTGAGTTTCCCGCTCCGTTCCCTCGCATCTTTGCCTCGGCCTCTATTAACTTATGAGCTTTTCCCCGATAAAGCGCCCGAAAAAGTAGGCAACAAAAAACGGACTGGGCAACCCCCCGAGCAAATATTCAAATGAATATAAATTAAAATTGAAATATAAATGATACGATACAAATGAAAAACACTGCGAATAAAGTAGAGAAAAAAGATGTATTTAAAAAATAACAACATTTAAAATATTTACTGTCCAGCATTGTGGAAACTGTAAAACATCGATGAAAAGCAATAAAAAAAACAATTCAATCGCATTTCGATGCACAACAATTTATTTATTTATCTTCTGTTTTACAGTTTTTTTTTGTATTGCATTCTTTTTATTTGTATGTGTGTAAAATGCTTGCTTTCGTGTTTATTTTTTTAATTGCTCACCGTTTTTTATGCATTTTGCATATAATTTAATTTTATTTATTGCGCCTCACAAAAAAACGCATTGCTACAAAAAAAAAGTAAACAAAACAAACAGCAAAAAGGAGTTGAGGCTGCAATAAATTTTTAATATTTTAAGCAATTTCCATTTTTGGTGTGTGCAGGGCTGCACTTTTGTAAATTCGTTATCAATAAAATTTATTTGTGTTCATTTAAACTTGTTTGAGTGTGCGTTGGCCACCTCAGGGAAATTGAAATGGGATTGTTGCTCTTACAACAACAGGAAACAGAGAAATAAAGTTTATATTTGCTTTTTTTTTAATACAACAAATATTTGTGATCCGAAATGAACAAATGACAGAGTGCAAATAAAAAATGATCAACTAATAACGTGGGAATTTAGTGACTACTTTGCAAATATTTTTGTAAGCCAGTTTATTAAAATATTTCAGCAAATATTTAAGGGAAAATGCCAGAAGATCTGGAAACTAAATTTTGAAAAATAAATATAGTTTAGTTTAAATATTTAAATATATTTTATTGAAATAGGAAATAACTCTTAGCTTTTCCACTGGAGAACTGATACTGAAGCCAAAGGAATACTTTTAAATCTTAAACCTTTGAATTTATCTCAACGAAATCGAAAGTGCTTGGATAAAATTTGAAATTGAATAAAATAAAACTTATCTCGCATGCCTCGAGCTCTCAACTCCTTTGCTCTTATTTCAGCTCCATTAAATATTTACAATGAGGCAAACAAATCAAAGTGACAACAAACAGAAGAAGGCCTCTCATCCCCGGCGCTTTTACTGATTTTCGCTTCACCAAATATTTGCATACCTCGCTGGCTTTTCCTCCAGAGAACGACTATTTCCCTTTGACTTGACGTGAAAGAGTTGGGCAAACCAAGTCGTCGGCACTTGGGCACGATTTGCATTAAGCGCCAATTCCATACGCCCCCTCACCCCTGCCTTCCTGCCATTAAAGTGGCTAAAAAGTGTCTGCGACACTCTGCCATTGGCATCCATTATTTTGTAATTATTTAAGTGCCTTCAATGAGGCACCTTATTGATGATGACAGGGGTTCTGGACCTCCAGGCATGCCCACCAACCCATACCATCCAACTTCCTTTTCCTCACTCCGTCCGCCCTGGAGTGGCGCTGGCAATAAGTGAAAAAATCAAAAAGCCATAAAAACTTTACACAATCGAAACGTGCAAAAGTTGATTTTTGCCAACGCTAGCAGCCAAAGCTGAAGAGTGGCCTCTCCTTCCATTCAGAGAATAAAAAAGGCAGACAACAAAATCAAAGTGCGGCCGGCATGTGAAAGTAAACTTTCTTTTTCTTTTTCTCCTTCATTTTGCTGTTGCCTCCTTTTGGCCTGAGAATGGGAAGCTAATACGAGGACAGCACAGGACATAAGAGTCCTGGCCAGGGTGGAGGCCAGCAGAGAGCAGGGAACTGAAGAGCACCGGCCAGTGATGGCCAAATCGACCCATAAAAAACGAGGGCGAATAAAAAGCGCAAGAAAATTACTTTCCGCTCTACAAATTCCAGCAAGGGGAAAAGAGTCCCCGGGCACAGTGCTTACGTAGCTATTTAAAGTATTTAATAATTTATATAGATATTTATATATTAAATTTCCAATTGGTTTTAGACAAAAAAATGTTCTGAATTAAATAGAAAGTGCCAAGTACAAGAATTATTTGTTTTTTATTTATATTTATTTACAAATGCTTTGTTAAATCATTGTTATATATTTTACTTTTTTTTACTATGCAAACATATTTTATAAAATAATAAAAATACAATACAAAATCATGTAACTCACACACTGTGCCACATCGAAGTCCCCAATCGGGGCCATCCACAAAGTCAAGCGTGTAAAGTAAGTAAAGTTGCGAGTAAAAACCTTTTCCGCCTCCTTCGACTTTGCCATCGGCTCTTTTGAGGCATTATGTACTGACAATTTTCATGATTATGCGCTTACGGATTTCGAGAGTGTCCAGCACGGCTTTCCCCCCCTTTTCCCAACCGTTTTTCCTTTCCGGCCTCCTGCCCCTCGGCCACAGTTCTCTCTGTCAGTGTCCGGGTGAGCGCAGCTGTTAAGCCTTTTCCGTTTCCGCCAGCGTTTACTTTTTTTGCAGCTTCTTTTCCTAGTTGATGGCTTGACTTTGGCGCCTAGCTGAGTATTGATAGTATTGAGATACCATTGAGAGCACGGATCCTGGTTATGGCCATCAAAGCGGAAATGAACATGGGGGATTCCATTCAATTGGCTTTCAAGGATATGAAGTCTTAGTCCTGTGTCCTGTGCCCACTGTGTGATGTGAAAGGCGTTGGCGGACATTTTACGGGTAATTATCGAAAATGTTCTGCCGGACTGCAGGAATGGCCGATGATTGAATATCAATTTGGGCCAAAAAGGGAGTTCCAGAAAAGTGAATGGAAGATTAAAGATAAATATGAGGGTTAGGCTGTTGTTTGGGTCAGACAAGAGGAAAAAGAGATGCGAAACAAAGATTGGGCAAAGTGGAAATTCTGCCATTCTTTAGGGATTATTTGGAAAATGTATTAGTGGAGATAAAAAGTATATTATTATTGAAAAAGGATTATAAATGTGGGATAAGTAGGACTCATATAAAAAATATATTTTTCCAAATGTATCTGTTCTTGTTCCAAAATTCATTAACCAAGACCGAATTTATATCCCAACCGAAAATTCAATTACTGCCAAGCATTTTGATTACCTACCCCAAATCGGTATGGAATCCGCGTTCGAGCACAAATCTTTGCCATAAAATTGTCATAACTGTAAAGTTATTGTGACATTTCCAATAAACGGAGGAAGGAGAAAATGCCAGCTGTGACTCCTCCTGTCTGCCCTTGGAAGGATATTCAGGGGGGTTCGTTGGTTAATTTACTACAATGCGCCCAATATGCAGCATAAATAATACCGAGCCCTCGACATAAATAACCGGGGATGCTAAAATTGGCAGGAGCAGCGACCTGGAGATGGGGCTCGGAGCAGCAGCAGCTGCTGCTGCAGTCAATTTCAGCGTTCGTCTGTAACTGTAACAATTAATTAGAAACTAACAAAGTTCCACTTGGCAGGCGCTAAACTTGTCCCATGACCCAACCGAGCCGTACCGAAGCGAATCGAATCGAGGGCGACAGCCCAGTCCAAGTCCAAGTTAGAGTGGAAGTCGTAGTCTAAGTCGAAGTCGCAAAACGAACACTGTCGCGCACATAAAACGCTTTTAATTGATTTTCCTGTTACGTGCGCTTGAGAATCGAAATTGTCGCCCCTCTGCCCCTGTCCCTGACCCATCCTGCTGCCCGTAATCGTTCATTCATTCATTCGAATTGTAGTTAATTAATAAATTATTCCGTGCGATTGAACTAACAATGTAGCTGTGTATAAACTTTCTCTGCCAGTGTCCTGTTCGCCTTGCTTTAATTACCTTTTTGGTCCAGGACTTTCCACTTTGTTTAGCCTGGCTTCTCTCTTCTTCTTTTATATATTCTTGTTTTTTCATCTCACATTTTTTTGTGTTGCTGTATGTATGTGTTGCCTTTGCTGCAATTAAACACATTTTATTTGCGAATGTTTATGGTGCCTGCATGATGCGTATACGCAATGTGTTCGCTCTGCTGCTTGCATGTTGCGTATACGCCGTGTGGCAGCCAGCTACCACAGGCTCGTAAATGGTGCGTGGCCCATTCGGGCGTACATATTTCTTTTTAAAGATACGGCCAGAGCATAAACATTTAGCCTTAGCTCTGCCTTCGCCTTTATCCCCTGGCCTCAATTAAATTTCGCTTTATTTTATGTCCAGTAAGTGGTACATATCGTGGCTCAGGTGCTTGGTAAATATAAAAGAATTTATTACTGAATTTATTTTGAGCAAACCTAAATTGCTGCCAAGGTAATCACTAAATTATACAAAGAAAAAAATGATATATAATGACTATATATAATTTAATAAATAATAATTGAAAAATAATTTGTATGCCTAAAAGATTGTTATTGGTTTTTTTCATTAGTTTTCCTTTTCCATTCAATTTAACATTTGACAAATATTTTTATTTGAAATATTGCCTACCTGAGATGGTGCTTTGACTCTAGCAAAAGCCAGACATATAAATATCAATATTTGGCCAAAGAAAGAAAAAATCAGGGAATATATATTATTTTCGAAAACATATTGCAGTTTTTAGCAAAGATATTTCATAAATCCAAAAGGCAGCCGAATGGCAAATACAATTCTCATAAAAAATAATTAAATAAACAACTACACACAGAAAGGAAGACGAGCTCAACGAATCCCGGGAGACCAGAAACCAAAAGGCATTAGCAGCAGATTACTGTTGTGGGGGATCGGACCCCGGGAGGAGGTGAGTAGGAAATATTCTGCTTCAGCTTGCAGCTTGCATCTCGAAATCCGACTTCGAGTCCGGCCCAAAGAGTCATTAGCAATGTGACCCAGAACTGGACGAACCACATAAAATTTTATGCTGTTTGCCATAATAAATTTAATTAAAAAATCAAATTGACTGAGAGAGAGAGAGAGAGAGAGAAGGAGAAGTCGAGGACCAGCATCCACTTGAACATTAGCTCCAGTTGCCTACAAATGTGCTGAGTAATATTTGGGTCAACTTCTGCCGGTCGACATTTGCCCTAATGGCCGGCAGAAGGCATAAGACTGGTACTGGCCAGTCAGATGGAATTATCAGACTTTACTAAATTGCTTTCGGACATTTGAAGTGCATTTTAGGGAAAGCCTAGGACTCAGAATGAATGGGAAAGAATTAATCGCAAAATAAATGTCTCCAGCTCACCTTGAGGAAGTCAAAAGTTAAGAGAGAAAGTTAGACAAAACTTTAGCTTTTTGTTTCTTTTTTTTTTTGCTATTTATTTTTACAATGGCTTTTCTTGGCTCCTTTTCATCCTTTATCAATTTGTTGGGAGTTTTTCTTTTATGAGCCGGCAGTTAATTAGGAAATAAGGAAGCGAAAGGGAAAAAATCAAGGTGGCTAATCAAGCAGGAAGCAGGCAACTCGAAGGTGTTTGAACCGGAAATTAGGTAATCCAGGAAAAGAACCAAAGTTGAGTCAGAAAATTCGAAATGATTTTTAACTTAATTGAAGCCAAATTGAGTTTTTTGGAGTTGAAAGAGAAGTACTATTAAAATGGTATTCTAGCTTGTTGACTACGATTTATTTTGGCAATCTCCAAATTAAAGTAATATTTCATTATTACATATCTCGATTTTGATGCTGCCTATAATAGCGTTCGCAGTTTATCCAAAAAATCATCTATAAACTCAGTTTCCGTGTAGTTCGTTCGCCTCGCCATATAGACACTGTGCTCGTAATTGGCTTCATCGTCGAGTCGCTTATAGGCCGCCGCACGATAAAGCCAAGCCCTCAAATATTTTTCATCTATGTGCATAAGGATATAGTCGCAGTCCATAATACCGCGCTTGTATTCCCTTAATCTTTAACAAGAACAAATTAAAATGAATCATTTACCCAAATAAAAACTCACTTGATATAGCACATGGCGCGATTTAGATATAGAACTGGGGTATCTTTCACATATGTTAGCCCCTTCGTATAGTGGTATATTGCCTCATCGAATTTTCGTTTGCGATACTCGAAATTTCCCAATCTACGAAATGTATCAGCCACATTTTCCCTTTGTTTCCGGGCCAAGTTGCGATCCTCGGGTTCTGGGTCGATTTGTCGCATAAAAGTGAATTGATTTGTGTTTAGTGGAATTTTTTTATGTTTGCCTCGTTTAGAGGATGCTTCTGTGCTTGAGACTTTTCGTTTGGTTACCAGAAAGTCCATGTCCATGTTCAATGATTTGCGGTCAACAGTGGATTTTCTAGCCTTCGCGGAACTAAAACCAATTTTCTTCAATTTGATATCTATAAAAATATATGGGAATTGCTACTCACTCCATCTTATTGGCATTTTCAATTATCTCGAGGCACTCAAGGACATCTTCGACTTTTGAACGCTTTTTTAAAAATGACTCATTGGCTTCGGGATGTGGAAGGCTTGGTAACACCAGGTGTGAGTCCTCTAAGCTTGAGGCAAAAACATTTTCTTTTTTGTGAAATGACTTAGACATATCCATTTTTTTTTATATATTTTTTATATTTTTATATTTTTTTTTTATATATTTTTTATATATTTTTATGTTTTTTTATATTTTTTTCTTGTTTGTATTGTTAATTGTTGTGTGTTGGAGTTTGTATGTTATGTGTGTAAGATTTGACAACAAAACCATATTTAATGTGATGCTACTATTTTTTAGAGAAAGCTTTTAGGTTACGAAATTAATTATTCATAAAAAAAATATTCCACAGAAAATTGAATATTTTATCTTCGAAAGCGCCACTCAAGATTTCTATAAAAATATATATCTTTTAATTTCCATTTTCGCTGTTTGCGTATTTCCTTTTGTCTTCGTCAGCTCCTCCCTTTTCCTGCCCTTCTTCCTGCCATCATCTGATTAAATATTCCTCTCAAATTAATTGACTTTTGCATCAGCAAATTAAATTGTCGCGACCCAGAATCTTTTACGCTCCACCACAAAACCGAAATCAACCCAGCTAAAAAGCCGTATTCGCACACACCCAGCAACTCCTTCGGTTCTTCGCTCGACTGCCGTAGGATATTTCTGCATAAAATCCAATGTGCTGGGAGCGATTTTTAATTTGAATTAAAAATGCATCATTGCGTTGATTTTAATGCACACACAATTAAAACGGCAAGTCAGGAAATTGCCAAATGCATTTAAAAGCCATGAGAAAATTCAAATGCGAAAATCAATGAGCAATTGCGAATGCAAATTGGAAAAATCCAGGCGAGGGTGGAAAATCAAAAGCGAAACAGAAGAGCAGCAAAAAAAAGCAAGCCAGGCGTTGAAATTAAATGAACTGAATACAAATCAAACTAATGTAGAGTCGACGAACATACGCGCACTGGATTTTTCCGGGGAAATGTTGAAAAGTCTCGCTCGCTAATCGCTAATTGCTTTCAGCGACACTGTGGCGAAAATTAGGGATATGTGTGTGGGGGAAGCTGTAATTGTCGCGCTTTCCAAAATGCTCAATTTGCAATGCAAATGTCAAGCATTACTTTGGCGGCTTTAGCAGCCCGCTGTCAACAGATGGGCGGCGACATTGCGCCTCCGGAAAATACTTTTATAGCCGCTTTGGGTGCGTGGTGCAAGACGGGAGCCGGAGCTGGGGGGTGGGTTCAAGCTGTCAGTGTTTGGCAACAGCTTAGCGCACAATCAATTAAACTGTTTTATTGACACTTTTCCTATGACACAGATACACACACTTGACACCAGAGCACAAATACATCTCACTGGAAATCTAATAAAAGGAAGTTGGAATTACGTTTAAAGGACTTGTGTACACTCTACAACTGATTACCGATTAAAGAATAAATCTGAAATAATTATATTTATATTTATATGTTTGTTTAATTTTTATTATTTAAGCTATATATTGCTTAAGTTATCATTGTTTAAAAATAAGAGAAACATGGTATTTTCTTAGATATGTATATATTCTTAGTTTTAGCTTGAAATATGAAAGGAAAATATATTCTTAAGCAACCACACCCAGTACTCTCTGCTGTTCTACCCTATAAACCCATGAGTGTCCCCCATAACAAAAAAGTAAACTCTGCAATTAGTTGACTTAACTTCTATGACATACAATTGGCAATTTATTAAGGAGCACAAAAGGCATTTTTCTCACCCTCTTAGACTGCCGCACTTCAGTGCTCAAGCGAACGGAAATTGAGTGTCCTTGCAGAAGGGATTTATTTATGGTTCATAGATTAAATACTAATTAACACCCAACCACACACACACACCGAGTGAGAGAGAGAGAGCAGTGTGTTGGCATTTGATTTATGTGTGGAGCATCTCCAACCGACGCCCTTGTGCGTGTGTCCTGTAAGGATTAGACGATGGGCTGGGGGAAAAAGAATAACAGGCCGAAGCGGAGGCTGAGACGGAGGACCAAACATTTGCCTGGCCATTGACCAAGGTCCTCCTCGACTATTATGCGTATCTTAATGCCATAAATTCTGCTTAAATTATTGGGGTTGGTTAACACGCTCCGTTTTCGTTTTCGGTTTCAGTTTCGCATTTACTTTTATGCTCTTCATTTGTTTTTTGCTTTAGTGCCCATTGTCTGTCCGTTCATGTGGGGGCCAACTGTGGCCACCTTTAAGGTCGCGTTTCGAGACGCAAATTACCATATAAATACAGCAGTGGCAGGGTACGCATTTTTATACACTTACAGTAGGGTGTAGTTCTACAGAACAGATGCTTATGTGACTCTGAAAAAAGGGATATCCTACCTAGACCCATGAGCCTAATAGCCTTGATTTTCAGAGCAAAAATTTATTTTTATTTATATTTCCAGAGAATTTATTATTTATTTAGATTTCTTTAGAAAAACTATCTAAATATGTGCCAGAAAGTAATAGAGGTTGTTGTGATATCAATTTCTAATCTAAAAGAAGTTATGTAAAATTCGTGATACAAAAGCAGCAACTATGTAGTTTTGTATTACTAAATTCTTTTTCTTTTAATAAGCATGTAAGGATGTTCTTTTCTTCGGTCTGTCTACTTTTTTAGCAAGATTCTTTCTAGCATTGTTTTCAGTGCACTCTCTGGAGGTCCTGAATGGTATTGGTAGGATGGTTTTTCCTGTTAAAATTTATGTGTCTGCATGTCGCGGACGCGTAAAAAACCTGCATAAGAATCAGATTCACTGCCCTCTTTTTGAGTTGGGGGCGCGACGTATAATCAAGCGAGACAATGCACATAAAGTCTGCTCAATTCTGTGGAGGTCTGAGTGCGTTGATTAACGAGTAACTGTCCAGTTATTCGAACAAAAAAAAAACTGGTTAAAATTATATGGAAATTTGGTTTAATCAACTGTATTATTTGTTGGCAGTTTCAGAATTCATTGATAATTTAAGGGAAGAAAACAAATATTTGTACGTGTGTACTGTAGCTTTTGGCCTGATCCACACATCCGATTATGGTATTTATCGGCCTATGCAAATGAAAGAGGAATCTCATTTTTGTGCGGTCCATCAGGGTTTCAGTCAGCCTCATTTGAATGCACTAATTAAATGTACTTTAACAGAAAAAAAAACTGAAAAATTGAATGAAATCTGATATTTATGATGACAGCACTTTAACAAGTTTTACAAAAATATATTTATATTTATTTAAGAATATACTAAAGTGTAGCAAAGATCAATATTAAGGAATTAAGCTTTTTCTTTGTTTGTCTTTAATATTATTTAAAATCCCATAAATCCTAACTTAAATTAAATGTATTTGTGCACTTGTAGCATTTTATAAGTTTTTTGCTTACTCATTCGATTAAAAAATCATTGTTTTTCTCTTTTTTGTTCTGATTAATCCATTGGGGCATTTCGTATGCATTTCGCTAGTTGAAAATCCGGTACTTAATCGAATTAATTAAAATTTCATAGCACGCTAAAAGCCCAGTTCGTGAAAAGTCTACAAAAAGACCAAAACAATTTCAAGTTGAGCGCACAAAAGCCAACCGCATATCAAATATGCGTCTAGGTGGGCCGTCGTATATGGAAGCGTCATTAAATGCAAATTTATTTAAATTCCATTATTGAATATAATCAGAGCAGAGCTCTGAAATCGTTTCGGTAATCGCAACCAGAAAACTGGTTGAATGTTTTCACTTGGCGCCAATTAAATCCAAACGCAAAAGGGTGCCGGCCCCCCACACAGTCTGCGTGTGGAAATGCAAATATCCGCAATTAAGCAATAATAATAAGCATCATTAATAAATCATTGCGTGTGCAACAAAAAAGTGAAATATATGAATAAATAAAAAGGCCATGAGCTGCCCACAAAGAGTGTTTCAGTATTTCAAGAAGCGGGAGAGTCGGTTTTGCCCATTGAAACCCATTGACAGTTGGCGGTGTAGTCATGTGTGAGTCCCTCTTTTTGTAATCCGCCACAGAAAAGTGCAATTAAAATGTTGAGAAAACAAAAAAATTGTGTTTAAATCATTGAATTCTGTGCTTTTCACACCAAGAAAATAATAGATTATAAGGTTTCTATTAAATTTTTTTCTGGCCACTCAAGTTTCTTTTTTTTTGAATTGACGTCTAACAGAAAATGATTAATTCTTGATCTTTACAAAAGTATATTAAATGATTAGTTAAAAACTTTTATTTAATAAAAAAAAAAATGTTTGGAATTGCTATAACGATTTTTATTGAAATAAAATAATATAAATCCGCATAGTTAAGTATTAAGTTGGTTTTTAAGTTACTCCCTTAAAAGTTTGCAATCATAAAACAATGCACTCTTCCACTTAAAAGACATAACCTGACCGCTGTTTTGTAGTTTTTCAATTGCCGAAATTTCAATTTTCCCCTGAAAACCAATAACTCATCGATCACGACAGTTGGCTCTGGCTCCGTATAGACTTAACCCTCGAAAGCAGTTCAGTTTCTCCCCCTCCGAACAAAAAGCAATTAAAACGTTTTCCTTTCCGTGGCTTGTTTTTGGGGGATTCACCGCACTCCACTCCTCCTGCAAAAACGCTTGACACTACAAGTACGAGTACAAGTTACGTTCTCCTGTCTCCTGGTCGCGTATAAAAGTTTGGAACATTCTTCTTGGACACTCTCGTAAATTTCGAAATGGACGTTTTTATGTGTGTATGGCAGCCGGGCACTTCAAATAATTTCAGTGCACAAAAATTTATTGCAATTTTGGTAATGAGTGTGCAGCTCAAGGCAGAGGAAGAAAATGGGGGGGAAAAAGGAAAGAATCCGGGACCAGGACCTTAGCTGGTTCCTTAATGCTGTTAGTGTTTGCCCGGCGGTTTTCCTGTTTGTTTGCTTGCCAGTCCGCGCTGGTTTTCTTGTTTGAACTTTGTGGCATTTCCGCTGCATTTCTTTTGTGTTCGTTTGCCAGCGGAAACGGAAGTTTTTAATGTTGCCCATTGGCCGTAAGTTCGCATGGATCGCTCTCAAACGTTTGCCGGCATTGTTTTCGCTTAAAATTAAATGCTTTTCCATTGCCAGATACTTGAATGAGTGCTTTAAAAGCCTGTCCCAGCCCAGCTGCAAGCCAACAAAAGCGCATTTCAATGTTTTATTTTTGTGGAAAAGTTTTGTACAAGCGGCAGCCCGCATTTTTGTTGTTCCCTCTCATATGGTAAAAGGCCTATCCGCAGCACAGGAGCAGCACAGTCCAAGATAAACATACACAAACAGCACACATACTACACTGAGTTAAAAAATATTCATCAAAAGGAAATATTTGGTATTTTACAGAAATATGCAGGATTTATGTACAAATAAAATAAACAGAAATTAAAGTCAAACTATATCAGCAGCGAACGAATGCTTCAAGCTCTGTGTCCTTGCAAGGATTACCTACATACATACTTGTGAATATATTTAAAATAATTGGACTTAAATATTTTGTTGCTGTGTAGGAGAGTATGCAAGAGGTGGTTTTTGAGGTGATGGGAATGGGGCTTGAAGCGTCAAGTGCGTTTACGTTGTAGCCCGAAATGCACGTCGCTCGTAAATCTCGCGCGTGAAAAACATCAGTTTTCGTTGTTAGCCAGAAGTCTGAGGCTGCCGGCAAAAAAGGGGTTATTCTACAGAGAAAAGAGCGAGGCCTTAGGCACTAGGGGTGCGGATTTTGGGGCTTGGGGCATCGGGTTGGTGGTTTGTGTTTCGCGGTCGCGTGTCTGCCTTGCTAATGCATATATACGGCTTTAAAACCATGGTCAAATCTAGGCGCAGAACGGGCACTCTGACTAAGTGGAATAAGCTGGTCTAGAATATTATTTAAATTAGATTAAAATGTATGAATACTTAATAAAGAAGTTATATAAAAATTATTTAAAAAACTGTACTTGATAAACAATATCGAAACTAATCTATTTGAATACTTCTGGAGCTAAGATTTGATATATATTTATTTATGGGTATATTTATTTCATCAGAGCTTAGCTTTAACTCAAATCCCCTCCACGTTGAGCTATCCCTTTAAAGTGTTCAGATGTGTCTAGACCATTCCCCATGACATGGTCTTTTGGTTACAAAACGGACCTTGCAACTGTCATATACTTAACCGGAAACCGAGACCAGCTTAAAAATCAGACAGCCATGGCGGTTCGCTCTCACCGTGGGGGAAAGTGGGCGGCAAAGGACAAGCTAGGAGGACGGATATTGCCCAGCTGCCTTTTGTCGCACCACTCGGCAGCTTTTGATGTTTGCTGTTTGTTTTGGTTGCATTTTTAATACCCGTACAGGAACCCGAGTGTGGAATTTTTAACTCACACCTGAGTGAAGGACACACACATACACACCTCCCCCTTTTTCTAACCCCCCGTGGGCCACTTCAACTGCTCGCTCTGATACAGAAATTAATTGCGTGGATCGAGTGGCGAGCTGAGATGGAGAGAGTAAGTGTGTGTTACCAAAATGTTGACGCTCGCTAAGCCAGATACCCGGCCCAACCCACCAATCTGGAACCGCAGAGCCCCAAAAGTGACAAACGCAAACACATTTGCCGGGGCCATCCACCAACAGTCATCCGACAGATACTCTGTATCTGCACAGACAAGTGGGGTCACAACAATAGAGCAAAGAAGTAATATAAAATAATATATTAAATAAATACAAGAAGAAAGACTGGGACAAATATAAATTATATTTTACTAAATAAATGTTAAGCTGAATATGTATTATCAGCAATTAAAACTAAAGGGTTTCTATAAAATAATAATACAATTTCCTTATATCCTCAGTTTACATAGAAAATATTATTACTTTCGCTGTATACAATAAAGATAAAGATAATACCATGTTAGAAGTAATATCCTGGTAACTATTATTTTAAACACGATTGTTATGTGAAAATGTATGCGTCGCAAGGCACTTGACGAGATTTGTTTATTTGTCTATGCGAATGGCCCGTCTGTGGCTGTCTGTGTTTGGATTTGGCCGTCTGGGCAGCGCAACAATAAAATTAAAGAAAAAATCTATATATGCATATGAGCCTGATAAAGCGTAAGGGTGTGGGAGTTTTGGGCAGATAGACGGGACGAAATCCGTTGAAACAACAGCAAAACAAATCTGTGAAATCTTTTTGCATTGTTCGAATCGGAAGACCCGCAGAAAATTCAATTCAACTTAACCGGCAGCAAATTGCTGTCAACTTGAAATCGTTTCCCATTTTTTGTGTATGCATAGAACTTTTGTGCTGACAAATTTTGGATTGAAATGCCAAGGAGATAATCTGATAATAACCCTTTGATGGAGGACCAAAACATATTTTAAATAAAAGAAAATAATCCTTTTTAAAGAATTTCCTAGAATATAAGTAATAAAGTATATAGAATAAAGTAAGCGCTTCCACGTAAATATTTTAAATTAATTTAATGAAGGCCAGCTGCGTGGACTCTTCATTAAGTTATTTCCATACGAAACGTAATTTGCAGATATTTGATTGAATTTTCCGCCATCGCAGGGCACACTCGCTTTGATTGAGTGCACAATTTGTTAATTCGATTTTCATTCTATCGGCACTTTTCATCTAGCCGTACTCTCTCTCTCTCGTTGCCCTTGCCAATTTATTGTTTAAGCAGGCGCAAACTTTTAATCTCATTTAATTATTTAATTTGTTAGGTGGAAAAGTGTTTGCAGGGAAAACATGCATTTATTAATTATTTTCTGGCTTGCATAAATTAATAGAAAATCTATTGTGTTTATTGAATTATTCATACTAAATCTTTAGAGTAGGTCGTTTTTCTCATTTTCCGCGTGTTGATTTGTAAATATTTCATTTTGTATCCAAAGCGGATTTTTTTTTGCAGCTGCAAACAACAGATGACAATGCAAATTAAAATTTGTTTAAAATCTAAATTTGTTTAGAGTTCATTATTTTATAATGAGATAATAAAAATATGTAATATTAGGGAAAATCGGCTTTAAGGTTTTTGTTATTAATTCGGTATAAATGTTTTGTTATTTTGTTGATATTATGTAAAAGCTTTGTATTTAATGACCATGCCTACCCTCATATTTTTGGACTAATTAAATGTATTTCTAAAAACTATCTTTAATCTATAAAACAACCTTTAATTAACCCTATATGCCCAATTATCTTACTGGCCGAACTTGTCTATTTTGACCAAACGGGATTCAAATGGTATTTATCAGTGCATTAAATAAGAAATTAATTTCGCCTGAAAATTGAGCCAAAAACAATATTTATCGAGGAGTGAACGCAACGGAAGCGGGGGGAGGTAGGCCATTAATTTCGGCAAAGCCGCGTAAATATTTATACACAGATTGCATATGGTATGTCTGAGCCTGGGCAACGTTTTCGGCATTTGCTCATTTGTGGAAGTCAACAAGAGATTTCCATAATGCTTCGGGAAACTGTGGGAAGGGAATGGCTTTGGAACCAGCTGCCCGGCTCCTTTTGGGACACGGGGCCCGGGGGATTCCTGGAGCTTGAAGGGGGTGGCAGCAGCAGCCAGGGGATTGCGGTCAAAGTCTCCGAGTCGCCAATTCGCCCGCCGCCGGGCTATTTGCGTATTTGTTGATTTATGCAGCGAACGGGGGCTTCTTGGGGCCCACCTGCAGTGGCACCTGCGCTAGGGCTTACACAGTTACAAAAAATACTATGAATTTGTTGCTCTTCAAGAATAAATTATGAACTTTTGAAAGAAAATAAAATTGAGGCAAAAAGTATAGCATACCTTATGGAGTATTTCATTTAAGAAATTTATAATTGTAATCCTTTTCTGTCTTGAGCTTGAAGTGGTATGTATATTTATTTTCTGTGTAGGGGTGTTTACCTACCCTACCCATGCCCCATCCCCTTCGATTGCCTTAGCCCGGAGCTGTGCAGTTGCATTATTCAAAATTGGAAAATCGCTTCCCTCTCTGCGCTTCGCCTCCCTGCACTTCGCCTCTCTGAGTGATTTAGCGTGTGCCTTGCCCGTTAACCGCAATGCAATTGTAATTACCCCGAATGGCTTCCGCACCCGAATGTCGTTCACCCCCTTAAGTCCAGCCCAGTCCAACCGACCCCATGCCCATTTTTGCAGTACCCCCCTCGGCGATCTCAATTTTTCCGCCTGGCTCCCTGCGCTGTGTTTATTGGTCGTGCAATGCTGCAATTAGTTCCAAATCATAAACGCCACTTCCGTGGTGGTCAACATGGTGGCGGTGGCGGCCAGTGCCCCCAAAAATGTCCTGTGTACAATTGCGTGTAAATTTAAAATTTTAATCGTTTTTATGCACGCACTCAAAACGCAACCGCAGCCAAAACACAGTAGCAACAATGGCATTGAAACTGTATTCAGTATTGGGTTGGGAATGGGAATACCATGGATTTATCTATTTATTGTTTGGAGATAAAGAAGAGATTTCTGTGGGAGATGAGAGGGAACATTATTCTTCCTGTTAAAAATAAAGCAATAAATACTTAAAGGGAAAATAAATAAATATAAAGATTACACGCGGAATTCTTTATAAAATCTTTATATCTATTAATTTGTATTCTTCGGATATTTGGGTTAATAAAATGCATGTTAATATTTACGTAATTTAAATCAGTTTTAATTAAGAATTTATTTTATAAAAAAAATTACAGTTTTTATCATTCTTTAAGTTTCAGAATTATATTTATATAAATAATTACATAATGAAAAATGTATTTAAATGGAACAACGGATTATTTATTTATTAAAATAATATTAAAGCGTTTTCATTGTTTAAATTCATATTGAGTGAAGGGCATTTTAATTCAGAATTTTACAAGTAAGCAAAAATTAAATTTTGCCAGACCACGTTCCCAGTATCCGGCTTCACCTCCATTGCACTCGCATCAACGGGGGGCAGGAGCTCTGGCATGCGTATTGCGTATCTGAGGTGTATCTGTGTATTTATAATTTATATGCATTGTCAGCGAGCGCAGGTTGGCAGTGGCCATCTCTCATGCACTTGGCTTACCCCGGCACCCGGCACCCTTAAACCGGGCACCCTCGCTCCATTATTGCCCATCTCCATTGCAGTGCACTCAGTTGTTGCAGGCGATTGTTTTATGCGTTGGCACAGACCCACACGCACACACCGAGGCAATATTGCATTGTTGCATATTTAGCAATAATAAAATATTTAGTACCATTTCCATAAATTTATTATCGCCACGCTTGCGAAAGGGTTGATGCATTGACCATGCATTGAACAAACAGTGGATATGGTTTTTGCCATTTTGGTTTTTGTATTTCTAAAGTTTAAATACTCCAAAAGCATACGGGGCGTATGATAAATTTATTTTGGATTGCGCCAAGCTTGAACTTGTTGGCGCCTTAGCAATTTTTCAACCTGGCCAAATAACCCGAGTACCCAACCCCAATTCCCTGGCCAAAATGACAGTCTGCAATGCAAAATTGCCCTGCTAGAATGATAAATTACACACCTTCCACAAGGACAATTAGGTGAGAGACCAAAGATGAAGAAGGGGCTGCAGAGTCTGCTCAGCAATTTGTTGCATTCATGCATTGCGCAAATATTTCCCAGACATCTCAGGCATTTTCGGCAAAGGGTCTCGGTGGGGTGCAATGTAGATTATAACAAAGGTTAGGTCAAAGAGGAATTTATTGCCTAGACCTTTGATTGGAAGTGGTTTGGAGGAGGCTACTAAGTTTGTAAGTAGCTAAACTGCTTCATAAATGGACAGCGTCATAAATAAATGGGATAGCACAATATTAAACTAAGAATTTGAGTTTTCATTGGGATGCGAATAAATATTATTTTACTTATTAATTATATTTAAAGCTCTCAGATTTTGTTGTTAAAGTTTTGTGAATATAAAATGTAAGTTGATTTATTTATCACTCCATTTTTTGTCGATTTTGTTATCCATAAATGCCAGATAAAGTAAATACTCAATGTATAAGCATATGAATATAAAACTGCACTTATTTATATATTTATTTATTCCAATATTACTGCTGCCACCGTTGTCCATAAATATTCGCCAAATGATAATCATAAACAATTTTGTCGCTTTAAGCTGATGGCAAGGAGAAATGCCATCGAGGCGACCGAAGGTGCAGTGGGATTGGGGAACTGATAGCCACCCATTGGGGGATTATTGTTGGATGATAAATGTGCTTAGGGTCGCGTCGAGTGTCAATTGTGTTTGTGTGTGTGTTTGTGTGGATAAATAAAACACAGATTTAACCATATATTATGGTCAGCGTGTGCTCTGCAAATACCCGCACATTTACAGCCATCAAACAGCGGGGGCTAAGAGGGAGGCAGCACTGCAGCGCCGATAAGTTGAAATAATTCATTAAATATTTAATTGTAAATTGAAGTTGTCAAATCAATGCGCAGGCTTTTGATTTGTTGTCTGCGATTTGGTCTGGGATATTGAAGATAAAGCGGATTTTGCAATATGTTTTATTATTGTTAACTGATATCAAATTTATGTACATAAATATATTTGTATTTTTAGTGAGTAGTAGGGAGTTTCTCTCTCTAACTTTTGGGTGGAACTTGGTCTTAGTTTAAGCTTGACTCTTTTACCTTTGTTCTGTCGAAACCTTTGTATCTGGACTTTAAGGCTCCTGCGAGCAATAATTGGAAAGTGAGAGCTATAAGGTTGTTTCGCCTATCAATTGCTGCCAGAGCATGTCCTCATAAAAGGAGACTATCCAATAAGCAGCTCGAGTTGCTTCCATCCGGTTAAGAGAGATTGTCCATAGGACGATGGATGAATGGGGGGCACTGCTGGGTCGACGTTGTGGCCTTTCCTTTCGGTCAGCTGCAGCACGCAGTTCCCTTTGTTAATGATACTCTTGCTGGACATCAGCAAAAGTCCCGACAGGAGCGGCATCATCATCATCATCATCATCTACTGAAAGGATGCAATGGCATGGGATCGCAGCCAAAGGCGGGGATTGCAAGGATGGCTCCAACCATTTTGTGGATTTATTGACATTCTGTGATGTTATTAAAGTTGATTGCCAGAGACTGTGCACGTTTTTGGCTTAGACGAAGTACCGGCCATGGTCCGGGAAAAAGGATTTCCTCATCTCCCTTCTCATTTCGGACTCCTGTTGGCCATCAGGATGCAGCTCAGCTCTGCGCACAAACAAAATGCAACCAACATGGGCTCACTGCGGTCAATTCGAAAGAAACAATGGCTGCAACAACCTCCTTTTCGACGGGACAAGGAGAATCAATTCCAGCCTCGGAGATTGGAAGTTAGGGTACCCTTGAATCCTGAATTTTATTATATTATATTATATATATTTGGACTCTATAAATATATGGTACTTGTGTAATCAAAACACAACTTTTTCGATTAAAACACATATATCATAATCTTTGTTCCAAAGACTACAGTAAAAAAAGCGAAATTCAAAATTCCTGTTTGTAAAAATAGAATATTGCAGATATATCTAATGCATCCAAGCCAAGAATACCCATTTAAAGGGTAGACAAGGGCAAAAAAGAAGCCTTCAAGGGAGCCTCATGCAAGGGGCAGGCACATCATCATCAAGTCTAATATGCGCATTATTGGTTTTGTCCTGTTTTGTCCCCAGACTCCGGTGTGTGCCGTTCTGCTGCAGTTATCCTTAATATGCCCTGCATGTTAATACGCTCATCCGGTTCTGGGAAACACACACACACAATAAAGGGACGCCAGCGCACACTCAACATGCAAATATCAAATGCAAATTCTACGGCGCAATATTAAAATTTGGGGAACAGAGAGAATACAATAATAAAAAAAAGTATTACACTCTCACTTGCTGCTGCCTACGCAGGCTTGCCAAATCCTTTTGATCTTATTTTTTTAATTTAGCATTTAATTTGGTTTCTCCTGGAGCCTTCTTCTGCTGCGGGTAACACATGGCGTATACTTGATAAGGATAATATGCGCCTGCCTTTGACTCGCTCAATTTTGCCTGATAAACTTATTAAAAAATATATATGTATGTAAGAATTATGAGCAGGGGCAGAATATGAATACAAAATTTGGTTGTTTGTACGTTGTTTGCTGCATATTAAATATGTATGTTTATTCAAATTGCTTTTCAGTTTTTTTAATAAAATGCTGCGGCTTTGATTGTGTTGGAAATTTAATAAAAAAAAATTACGAAATAAAATGATTTAAGCTGAAATTAAAGTTTGATGCGAACAAAGAATAACTCGTGGCTTTTGGCCCACAAGCGTTATATATAAATATTTTTCAATATTTCTTGTTATATCTGAACCGAAGACCCACTAAGACACTTTTTGCTTGTAACAAATTTCCACAGATTTCCACCTTTCATATCTTGTACATACAGACATTTCCGCAGTTTGTCAACATGAAAAGGTTAACAAGGTAAATAAAACACGGCTAAAGGTAGATAGCGAGTACAAAGGGAGAGTAAGTAAAAAATCAAGAAACAAGGCCCACAAACAATGTTGCAAAAGGGCGCAGGCAAATCTTTGTGTCAGTTTCGGAAGATGGCGAGGTGGAGGGGCAAGGACGTTGTTGGAGTTCCTTTCGGGCTTTGGCAGCGGCAGAGGGATTCCCCACTTTCCTGTTCTGTTCGCTGTGTGTGAATAACAACATTTTAAACATGTTTGCCTTTTGCTTTTTTGCGCCGCGCTCGCGCTAACGTTTATGCAATTTATTTCTGCACGTTCCCCACGCCTCGCTCCTCCACTCCTCCTCTGTCTCTCACAGGCAGCGGCTCCTCTTTCTCTTACATTTTTTTTTGTTGGTTCAGCTCGGTTACAAAGCATGCCCGCCGGCTGGGCAATGTATAATCTTTTGCTTGTCTTTGGCTTCATGCCTCCCATCGCTGGAGTTGAACTCTTGACTGGCATCCAGGCCCTTTTGGGGGAACACCCCGAAAAAGGGAGAGGTTACATGGCATTTCGACTGCGTAAATCGTTTGGAGTTCAGCGAAAGGTAGATCCTTATAACAAATCGGGATATAGGAATAAAAATCTTTGATATTAATTATTAAAAAGAATTTTGTAAAAATAAATCTATCATATAAAATATTCTTTTAAAAAGTGAAACATATATTAACTTAAAGAGAATTAAGTATTGTATATAATATTGAATTATTTTTCAATTGTCCTTGGAAACTTAGTGATTAAAATGACCAATAAGGTTGGACTACAAATAGCACAACTCACCAAAAAATAAAGGCTTTAGAAAGATTGATCTATTTTCATTAAGCAACTAGCGTATATTTATAAATATCCTATATCTATACATAATTGTTTAATCTGAAGACCTAGCCAAAATCTTGTTCAAAGAGTATCTCACCGCCAATGTTTAGTTTCTTCCGTTGTATATTTTTGGTCCCTTAAAAGGTGAAAAGGATAAAGGAAGGTTCAACCCAACGAAAGCCCAGCTTCATACAAACCCCTAAAACCAAGCCAACTTGAACCAGAACTTTAGCATAGTTCTGGCAGCATGAGAAAAGGAATCTTGGCCAAGTTTAAAGTTCGAAACAATGACGTTTAGTTTAGCGCCAAGCCTGAGATAGTTCCCCCCTCTGCCATCCTTGGCATTTCCTGCTTGGTTATGCAGCTCAAGTCGCCGCGCTTGACACATTTCTCCAGGGAGGACGTTCGCACGTCCTTGTCCTCCTGCCCCTGGGTTCGACCGTTGTTGTTGCGGGGGTCCTGTCCAGCTGTCAGAGCAACTTGTCAACGCAGTCATCAATGTCGGCGTGACAGCATCACGGCACCGGCATCGCCTGTAACTATGCCAAGCTTTTGCAATGTTCGCACATTTAGTCCACGCGCAGCCCCTCTTCCGGTTAACCCAATGCGGATCAGGGGTCAAAGAATGGAACAGGGAGTTGGGTAATTGGTAGTATATAAAAGGAATTTATTTTAAGAAATTATTGGTAGATAATATTGGTTAAATATATATTATATAGGATATTTATGTATAAACTTGTTTACAATATAAACTACACTAAAATTCCAAACCCTTTATAATTTTATTTAAATTTTGTATTACTTACATGACATGTTCTATTCGAATTTTTTAGTTTAATATTAGTAACTCTTTTATACTAAAAATAATTGAACTTTGGCTCTTATTTGTGCTTTTTAAAGTGCAATACTTAATGGGTTAAGTCGTGCTGCAAGTCGCACAGTGGGTTCTTCGCCACTGACCACCAGGGGCGAGAAAGTGCAAAAGCTGCAGCGACTCCTAACCAATATTAATGAGCAAATTCAGCAAGACGTGCACCACATTTAATCGAAAATTGAAAATAATTTGCGTCCAGGCGATGAGCTCATAAAAAGTGATGAAAGCAAAGCGAAGCTTTAAACGCAAGGATTCTTGTTTTTGGTTAAGAACTTCAAGTCATTAAAATTTGGTACAAAAACAGAACATATTAATTTTATTTTGATTTCCCTTGAATATAAAACTTTAATTTATTTGTGTAAAAAAACTAAATGAAATTGCTTTAACTTTTGACCAGTTTTCCTCTCTCTTTGCTTGCATATGTGTGATTTTATGTGATTATTATCATTTGCTGTGACACAAAAAACCGAAATATAAAAAAATGCTCAAACTTTGCCAACTGGGTAGCACGTGCTGCCCTATCCCGACCCTTATCCAGCCAAACCCACACCCTTTTGCCCAGCGACAAATAAAGTTGTGAATCACCACGAGAAGTTAAAGAAAAAAACAAAAAAAAAAAACGTCACGTGCAACAACTTTCTTAATTTAAAAGAAATTTTCAAACAAACTCAATTAAATAATTTCAGGCGCAAATAAAGATGAAAATGTGTGCGGCAGGAGTTTTCTGGTGGGGCCCGTTGATGTTTTCATAGAATTTTATATGCTACACGGAGTCATGCAACTGCTGCTCTGCAAGACAATTTTAATGCCACAAAATTTTAATTGAGCTAATCCCAAAAACCACATGCTGTTCCCTGGGCTAACGAGCCAGATGTCAGTTGGCTGGCTTGTCTGTCTAATTTTCGGAAAAGGGGGAGATTTTTCTGCAGCTCACATGTTGCACAGCCGGCGAAGTGAAGTCAAGAGGCATTAGACTGAACGTAATTATAATTGCCTTCTCGAAAAGATTAGCCCAGTTAGTTGGCCATGAAAAAAGCGACAGAGCAAAACCTACAAAAGTACAAATCCTGACTTGGTATTCCCACACTGAACAGTTCACATATTTGGTAAAAGTAAAATAAAATATTAAAAACAAAAAAATATTTCTACAAAATGAACCCCGATGAGAGTTTCCTGACACAGCGATCCCTTGTCATGGATGTGTTGAAGCAACTGGATGACATGCTCAATGCCAATAAAATGGAGTAAGCTCTTATTTCTTAAATGTGTCTTTCTAGATCTAGAGGACTTTCGATTTTCTATTCTCTAGCCAAGGAACCAAGGGCAAAGAGGAAAAGAAACCCGAGGTGGACCCATCAGCGGGTGTCACAGACACCAGTTTCATTGTTTCCGCCAGGGATATTCGCAAGAAATCCTCGAGACCCTTCAGGAAGGTCTACAAGTGCTCCAACCTTAACCAGATAACCTTTATGCGCCAGATCGATGTCACTCACCAGCAGCGCATGGAAGCTCGAGCGGATCGCGAGCGTGTAGCAGAAAGTTTTCGCAGGTGAACTAAATATATACTATATATTTCTATATATATTTTTCTTTTTAATTTCAGATTTGGCAACGAAGAGTTTCGCCGTACCAACTATGAAAAGGCTATACTTTATTATTCAAAGGCTATTCAATATGTGGCCGATTCGCCAGTTCTTTATTGCAACCGGGCTTTGGCCAAAATCAAGTGAGTTTACACTTTTCCTATATATATATTAATTTTCCAAGTAAACATGAACCTTAAAAGGAAGAGGGACTACAAGTTGGCTATTATGGACCTTGACTATGTGCTCTTGAAACTTGATCCGCTCCATTTAAAGGCCTGGCTCTATAAAGCCGGAGCTCTGGCCCGCCTCAACAACGAGGTGGAGTCACAGTATGCAATATCAAATGCTCGCCAGCTCAACAGGACCCCAAAGGATCAAGCGTATATAAACAATTTTTTGGAGAGACTCCGAGCCGAATTCTAAACCGAGTTTCATGCAATTTATTCACATTTACTAATGTTTTTATTTAGGCGCATGAATATGGAAAACCACAATCACAGGTTGTAAAATTTATGGAAAAGACAATAAAGCGCATTCATAAACAAAGAGAAACTAGATTTGGATTTCAGATTTCAATCAAATAACGAATGCACTTCCTGTATTTAATTTAATGTTTTTGTCACAAGGACTGCACTGCACTTTTCATAAACACAAAATTTAGACACGCACAGAAACAACATGCTGGGAACTGCAAAAATATGGAAAATTGTTTTCCTTTTTTCCAACCACTACACACAACTACGAACACAACTCCCTCTTTGTTAGTGGCAAATGAAATTTGCAATTTTTTGCATAAATTCGATAAAAATTCCTATTGTCATGAGAATATTTGCCAATACAATATACAGCCCAGCAGGGTGTGTGCCCTGCTCCAGCCTTCAGCTGGGATAAGGGCCACTTATACGCTTCGTTGGGGGTTACACCGACCCCTCGGAATCCTCCCTTCTCCCCGGCAACCACAAAAGACTGACGTTGTGGCTACAAATGCGGGCAATGGAAATTGAGGGGGAAAATGCGGATTCGAGGGCAGTAGTAGTAGTGACAGAGTTTTTCCGAGCTTTCAATATGGCGCCAACACCATTTGCATTTGCCAGCTCCACTGCACTTCACCCCGGCTCCTTCCACCTCCTGCAGAGCTCCTACCAAGTCCAAAAGTAGTTCCCGTTGCACGGCTCGTCGCCGTAATGAAATGCAGTTCAAATGCTTGGGGTATAAACTTTTGTCACAACACGAAGGCAGGCAGGCAGCCAGCACAAGGACATCGCCGAGGGACGCGCTAGGTGGGAGGCATTGGGCGGGTTGTAAACTAGCAAACAAAACGCAACGGAAGTGCCACAAAAAGGGTTTCACTGTTTGTCAATTGTGTGCGGCCGCAGAGTTGACACCTAAACCAATTCCCGCAAAACCAGCCAGAGCAGCCCCGCATCCTCCCTGGCCAGACTTGGTCAATCCCCCTGACACTACTGACACGCTAACTGACTGCCATAGAGCTGCAGTGCTGTGGGAGTGCACTGGGGGAAACGAAATATTCCTTTTTAAATAAAAATATATAAGGAAATAAAAATTTTACAATGAAAAACAATATCCTTACAAATATAGTATATACATTAAGGATTCTTCTATGCTTTCTTCAGGCCTTTGCTATTAATCCCAGTGTACACTGCCCTGAGGCCAATCTTAAGAAATGCAAAAATGGCTGTGGCTTTCTGCGGCTCTAATCAACATCAAATGCTGCACTTCCTGCTGGTGATGTTAGTGGCACAGCCTCAGCCACCGCCCATTCCTTGTAATCAATGCTGTAAACACTTATTTTTGTGGTTGTCACCAAGCTCAGCAACTACAATTTGTGCCCGAAACAGGAATCTCGGTCGGGAGATGGGAAAAGGTCTTCTTGTCCCCACATCTACCAACATTGTAGAAACTGGAAATCGGTTCTTTCGGTTGTGTGCCAGTTTTTGTGGTTACAACCAGGTCGGCGAGGATTGTTGTAAGGTGACTTTAATGTCTGCTTTATATGGCCAGCAGAAAATGATTATTGCAGGTGAAGTTTTTAGCTCAGGTTAAGCTGCAAGGAGAAACTTTTCTTATTGAATCGGATGAAAAAACTTTGGATTCTTAAAGTGATTAGGAGTGGTTTACGTGTGGCTTAAACTTTAGAGGATTTTTTGTTAAGGCCAACTGGGTTTTTTTTTAAAACCGAAAACTAATTTCTAAGTAAACTTCACAGCTGTGCAGTAAGGGGACTTGAAGTTGAAATCAGATAAAATCAGGTAATTGTTGTGATCATTATCAAAAATAACAATTTGTTTTATACACAAAATATTTATAAATTAACAGCCAATCATTTTTAAAGCTCCTGATAAGCTAGAGTCCTATTTCTATGTTAAGTTAATCCTTCTTGTCTGCGTTTTCTTTTAGAAAACTTTCCTGTCTCGTGTGTGTCAGTCACTCTGATTCCCCCTTGGCATATAGTAAACTTCAACGAGGATCTTTATGAATCACACACACTAGAGCCATCGGCTTCAGACTTTTCCGCTTTTCCGATCCCCAGGGTCGGCTTTTCAGCTGGCGGAGAAGTTTTCCCCGAAGGATCGCCGCCCATAAACTCATCTGTCGAGAAGCGGCGCTGGAAAAAGTACAAGCAGGCGACCCTTGGATTTTGGAGCTTCTTGTTTGTCCGATGGCTTTTAAGTTGCGGTCCGTGGCGGCAGCGGCAGCAGCTTCTTGGCCAGAAAGTAATTTGGCCTTTATCTGTATTGCGGTTTGAACAGGGGGCCAAACAAGCAACATCTTTTCCTCGGTTTTGTTGTAATATTCTGTTGGTTTAGCATTTTTGTTTTCCTTGTTTGCACCACATCCGGGACTCATTTTGGTTGTCTTCGGTTTGAGGCTAAAATTGCAGTCCTTCGCCTTGCCTGGGTGGGGAAAACTTTTCATTTGAGGGGTCGGAGCGGTGCGGGGCCCCTCCTCCAAGCCCCAACAACTGCTGCTGCTGTTGCCTTTGCTGTCTGTGCTGACATTTGCCCGAATTGAACTTTTCGTTGCGTTGGGCCAAGTTTTTCATTAAGCGGAAAATATTCCGTGCTTTTTGTTTATTTTTGCATCCATCTGACATTGACTGTCATTTGCCCTTTCCGGCTGGCAGTTCATTTAAAGTTTACGCAGCTCGCTTTTAATTAGCATCGAGATTTATCTAGTTGCCCAGTCCTTCTCCCCTCTCTGGGTTTATAGAATCCCAATCGATTGACACTTTTGGCTGCTGCTTTATTGAGGGTTTATTTGCTTTGCTGATTTCTATTTTCCCAACGACTGGCCAAAGGAATTTCGAATGCAAACAGCATCGAACCCATCCAAAGGACCAATGGAACATGTCTTGAGTCTCAAGAAAAAAGCTGAAAAAAAGATACGAAATCGAAACAAGTGAATGGGAATTGAGTTCTGGGAATTCCATTGAAGGATGTGTTTGTTTGTGGATGGAGATGAGTTGGCAGTAGACAAAGGACTTTAGCTACTTTTCTCCCTTTTGAGTGAATTAGCATTATTGGTAACCTGCAGACTGAAACAGTAAAAGAAAATCGGACTTGAAATATTAAATATCTTATCATTGCACAAACATTGACTAATTGTATTGTTCTTTAGAGGGAAATCCCACATATAACCAGCTTTCTTTTTCCTCTTTTCCCTCTCCAAAATTATTATTTAATTATGCTTGGGGGGAATGGGGAATCTTCTGCAGTTACTTCTTTCCTATCGAGTTTCCTTCGAGTGAAGTACAATCCAAGGTGCACTCACATCCTCTCCCTTGGCAGTGCCGAACTACCTAAGGAAATATATTCACGTTGCTTTTTCATTATTCATGACAACTGGCTGTTGGTCCCCTCATATCCGAGTATGTGAGACTATAGCCCGGGGTAGCTGTAACCGAGTCTGAGCAAATAACAGATACAGATACGCAAACTGGGGAGCTGTGGCGACGGGGGGTAGCCATAACAAATAACAAAGATGACAATAAAAAGCAGCAAAACAATTTCCCCATAGCCAAGAGACCCAAACAATATAAAAAAAAGAAAGCTGGGCAAAAGAAAAGGCAACTAATATTTTAAGAAAACACAGAGGGGAGAAACTTAATCGCATGTGTGAAGGGGGGTGTAATGGGCGGGTGGAAAACAGGCAACAGTTTTCCTACTTCTTTTCTTTTCCTTCTCTTTTTACTACGCAAGTGGCCGTCATCAAATTCAAGTGACATATTTAGACAGCTAAGCGACTCCCAAGGTGAAGCTGCAGCAGCAGGAGCAGCAGCAGCCGGAAAAGCCGTTGGCAATTTCCAGTGTCTAGACCAAGGGTGGCTGATACAACCCCAAAATGAGAAAAGACGGCCAAGTTAGGGGTACCGACTATGAAATACCTAAAGTTGAAGTCAAGGGTACTTTGGTTTTAATTAAATCTCACATTTAATTCTACTGAAATTTTATGGAATATTAGAATTCTTCTTTAAAACTAAGAATATTGTTTCCCATTTGAATATTTAGAATTAGTTAATTTTCTATATTTTCTTAATCCATTTTGGAAGCCCAGTGGTAAGCTTAGAAGGCAAATAAATTTAAAAAACTAAATATTTCTGCAAAATTAATTATATAGAAGGCTACTACTACCTTTATGTAGTTCTACATTAACGTTTCTGCTTCTCCTTATTTTTTATAGAATTCATTTCCTCAAAACAATATACTCTCCAAAGAACAAAGAGTATTTTGAAGAATAGACACAAGGGGAATAACCCAAGGGGGCGAGAGGCAATGTAAGAGGAATCCTTGGCCCGGGACAAGTTGCTTTTAATAATAAAATCATTGAGCATCAAAGCATAAAACTCAGTCAAGTGCAACATAAGCTTAAAGACCAAATCGTGATGGGGCGAAAGCGAAAAGGGGAGTGCCCTTACCTTGGTGGTTACCTCGGCGCAACCCCAACATGTGGGCATGTGCTCGCCCAATTCGATTTTCCACTATCTATATACACTCATACGTATATATACGGATTTCGCCTTTATTCGTTACTCTTGAATGTGATTTAATGTTATTTTTACAGCCAAATTAGTTGGCTTTTGATGTTCGCTTAACTTTGGCTGCTTTAAGCCGAACCACAAAGAAAATGATGGTGGCAGAGGTGGCCTATAAGGAAGGCCGAATAAAGGAGCATGAATTTATGGCTGCAGTCATAAAGCCTTTCGAGGCCCTGAGTATCTTTAAGATGTGTATGTGTACATACGTACAAAAAACCGAGAGATTCACTGTAAGTGTTACTGCAACTGTTACTGGTAATAACTTTTAACTTAGGCCACATTTTGATTGCCCCACTTTTGTTTTGAATGATTGTAATGACTTCAACTTGAAACTAAGCCTTCGAGTGAAGTGCAATCGCTTCAATCTGCTGCAGTTCGTATCTGAAAGGTCTTGACTCATAATGTGGCAGCTGTTAGCTGGACTGAAGTGCTTTCAGCTTGTTCACATTTGGCAAACATTTTGATTTCCACTCTGATTGATGAATGCCTGTGTGTTTTATTTTTCTTTAGTATTTGGTTTCAATTTTGTTTTGAAGAGTTGTTCAGCTTTGTCAGCTTTTGAAATGAAAGTAAAGAATTAAATAAATATAACTTCTTTTTTAATTAACTTAATTTGAATATGTAAATTTATCAAAGATACTTTAAAAATAAATAAATAAACTCTACATTTTAAGAAAAACCCTTACCTCCACTTAGGCATGCAATAATTTATGTAATTTGTACAGAACTACTTAAGTTGAAACCAATCAATTAGTTAAAATCCTTATTTGCCTGCAAAATAAATCGACATGTAATTGAAATTAAATGTCTGAGTGGATCCTGTGGCAAGGCACTTAAGCGGACAAAACCCTTGAAGCCATGTTTTCCCTTAAACAAATGAAGAATCAGTGAAACCAATGCCAGACGGACAATTACCCCTTGGCCATTTTCCGTTAAACCCCCTTTAATGTATTATGGTAGACTTGGCCGTCTCATTGACATCGTTCTCGATTGTTAATTATTTTCATTGTACTTGTTATGAAAGTTTTTGTTTGCCCTTGGAATTCGCGCTCTGAGTCTCGGTGTTGTCCTTAAGGATTTTGGGCATTTAATTAGGCGCAATCAAGTTGACATTTTAAACAATTTAAGCTGGCAAACACGGGCCTGTTTACTTCGCATTTCCCCTCCTGGTCGCTGCCCCGCTTCCGCTTTGACTACTTTAGCGCATATTAAAACGCTTTATGGCCAAAGGCCAATTGCCAGCGAGTTGAGTGAGTCTCAGTCGAGTCCTTTGCCTCTGGCAGAGTTCCTTTTTGGGCCGAAAATCGATAAGCGGGTGACTTTGGGGGGCCCCCGCTCCTCGCTGCTATTAATTATGTCTTTTGCCGTTTTGTCGCATTGACGTAGGCGGAGCAATTAAGTTGCTGCTGGTGGTAGAGCGAGGGGAGATGAAGATGGCCTAAAAGGGCAGGCGTGTGCTGGTATCAGGGGCTGTAAGGCTGCGGAGTCTGAGGAAACGAAATTCGGGCTGTGTTTTGGTCAGTCACATAATACGTATCAATGGTCAATTTCCGCCTGACACCCTCTTCCTTCTGCCAGTTCTCATATCCTATCCTGACCGCCCCAACTCCTGTTGTTACGTGACCAGCAAAATAATTCATATGAAAATTTAATTTGTATTTTTTTTGCTGGGTGTCGTGTTTCCCATTCTGCCTCTGAATGCTTTGGAATTGTCATCTAAAAAAATTATGTACACAAAATATTGATTACACTGGCTTTCAAGGGACAGCCACTTGCTTAGCAAAGCTGTAATATGGCGAAAAGAAAATAAAGGGCGAAACATTGATTATTTGGGTTACAAAAAATAATTTTAGGGAAATGCAGCTATAATTTCAAATATTTTCTAAACATTTAAAATCAATTAATGTTCAGAGTTTATTATTTGCACTTAAAGATTTACATTGTTATATACATTTATAGATTATTTGAATATACCATTGCGGTCAGATTTTCATTCAATAATAACCCAAATTTTTGAATCATAAAGAAGTATTTAATCTCCAAGTATATAACAATTTACGGATTTCTAAATATAATTTCTAAGCATAGCTGTAACAATGCTTTTAATTCTCTTGTAAACTAGTGTTTATTTAATAAAAGCAAACCTATTAGTAGTCCACACAAAGAATACATTTTTTCTTTAACATTTCTACTTTGTAACTGGACAAAGATAATTTATTTTTTTATTTACCAAACTCTGACTGGACTGACTGGACTGGACACAAAGCAAATGATTTTCGTGCTGCCAACCGCATGTGAAAATAAATATTATTAGACTGATCTGCCATTATCCCCATCCACCGGGAATGTTGTATCTGGTTTGCCATTTTGCATTGGAAAATATGGGGGGAAAAAATGAGAAATAAATAATTGCACATTTAGCAATAAACAGGCTGAAAAACAGTGAAGCAGAACAAATGTGGTTTAGCTTGTTTTGGCTTTATGTTTGTTTATCATGGAATATAGTGATGATATCGACCTGGTTGTGTCAACAAGATTCCTTTGATTTCTATGGCCGCGAATGGATGAAACTGAAACATATTTGCGTTTTTGACAATTTGTGAATATGTATATATTTTTTTGTGGCTGAAAATTTGATTGCACGAACCGCAATTTGAATGATATTCGGCTTTTGCGGTTGTTGCACACGAACGACGGTGGCCAGGATATTGACGTTCTGTGCGGTCATCGGTTTGGGCCATTAAGTGATTTAACCATCAGTTGGTTGATTACCATATTAATTATAATTCCCCTTAAAACCTTATGCCGAAGGCTGAAATTCTCATTAGCCCAGGAATGCAGAAAATCGGAAGCCAAGCTGAAAAGCTCGGCAAATAGGTAGAGTCCATTGAAATAATTAACAGTCCAAGCAGTTTGCCTGGAAATTTGCATTGGCCTGGATTTGTATTTGCACCTGCTCCCAACCACCAACGGCCACCTTGCAAATCGGCATTCGGCCAACCGCACTCGCCATCCGCTCAGCCTCTGAGCCGTTGGACAAGTTCCGGACAGCGTTTTAAATTTCATTAAATCTGCTCACTTCGTTTGCCAATGCAATCAACAACAGCCAAGACTGTGGAGGGGGAAGCACCGCATTTCATTTACACCGCCTCGAGTGCTTGAAATCTACTTAAGGGCCTGACTTGCTCAGCTCCTATGTAGTTGCTCTGTCTAACTAGCTTTCTTCCGTCTCTTTCCCGTTCTGCCTTCTCTCTTAACCTTCCGTAATTAACTTGCCTTGGATCTGGGATCTTAATGCATTTATTTTAATGCTCTATAAGTGATAATTAATACAGAAACTGCGTCAAGGGAAAATTTTAACATTTAGTTCATTAGAGCCTTTGAAATTAGAGCCTTTGAAATTACAGACTTTTAATTGGATAAATAAATAAATGGATAATAAACTGAAATGTGAAATTGCAACACTACATTAATATTCTTAATAGTTCGTTAGAATGAATAACCATTGAATTAACTTTAAGAAACAAGATTAAATATAACATTTTATATTAATTTGATTCGCCATAATTTCTACTTCATTTATTTTATCATAACTGAGGTTGTGCCTTCTGATTTTTTTATTTTAAAATGTGTATTTCAATGGAAGAGTATTCCCTCTTCGAATTAGACTAACTTAATTTTGCCTGGGCTTGTTTTTACTGCGTTTGATCCACTTTACGCTTGGATTTTAGTTTAATTTCTTGCAGTTTCTTTTCAGCTATGTGTTTTCGTCCTTTTTCCATAGCGCACCTTGTCCTTTTTTTTCCTTCATTTTGGTTAGAGAAGTTAGCTGTGCGCTTTCGCTTTTTCTCTAATTTCTTTTGCGCTATTTTTCAAAACGTTGTTTTTTTCTTATGCTCCAGCTGCTGGTGCTGCTGCTGCTGCCGCTTTTCCTCCTTGGCGCCCAGCTCTAAGTGAAAAAGTAAACAGAAATCCATTAGCTTGGCAATCATTGACGGCGTCGCCAGCGGCACCGCATCCTGCTGTCTCCCGCGCCTTCGCCCTTGCTCCGAGAGGTCAGTTGGTCTTGGGGCTTTGGGGGCACGGACGCGGGTGCAGGGTGATTTTATAAATTGCTGCCATCAAGGCATTTGTTCCACTTTTCCTTCACTTCCACTTCCATTTCCATTTCTAGTCAGCGACGACAATTTCTCGAACTAAACTTAAATAAATAACACAAACAGCTAACTAGGGAGCGGGGCTATCCCTAATCGATGTCGATTTTATAGCCCAGATCGATGGAGGCCCTTATGTGCTCCTTCAGGTTGATGTAGCCATTGCGCAGGGACTCCTGGGTGAGGAACTCCTTAACCTTGCCCTCGCTCTCACAAAAGACCAGGTTGTCCGTGTGGTCTATGAGTCGCTGCAGGTGCTCTGGAAATCTAAACAGAATCAGCAGGGTCGAGCTGGAAGCATCCGCCTGGCGGCACAGATCGCTGGACAGCTTGGAAATGCCCTGGGCAGCGGTGTAGTCCATGCCGCTAATGCGCTGTCCATCGATCACCACGGTGATCTTAAAGTCCGCCTGGGTGCAGGCCTTGAGAACTCGTTCCCGCAAATAGTTGATGGCTGGGAAGTAGATTCCATTGCCTGGCGTCACCCGGATGTACTGCATCTCATCCAGCTGCTCGATCTTAACCCGAATCTCGGGACGGGCCCAGAGGAATAGCAGGTGCAGGGCGGTCACCACAATGCTCACAAACAGGCCCACCTCAACGCCAAACAACACGCACACGCAGAAGCACAGCAGCCAGGTGGCAAAGTCGCGCTTAGAGTCACGCCAAAGCCGCAGCGGCAGCTTGAAATCGAGAAGCGTGAATATGGAGCATATCAGGATGGCTGCCAGAGTGGCTTCCGGGATATAGTTAAAGTACGGGCTCAGATAGCTTAGGGCCAGCAGCACGATGATGCCTGCAAGGAGAGACAATTAACGAATTCATTTCGAGGATTAAGGATTAAAAGTTATGTCAATAAAAGTCTGTCGTAATTATGCACTTCCCTTTGAGGCTTTATAAATTTTGCAATCGAAACTCACCCAAATACAAATTGGCCATGGGCGTCCTCAGGCCGCAGGCAGTGCTGATGGCATAGCGAGTGAAAGCACCCGAGGAAGGCATAGCCTGGACACAGGAACCAAACATGTTGCACAGGCCTACGGTAAGGAGCTCCTGATTCGTGTCCACCAAACCCTTGGGGGCTGAAAATAATAAAAGAGAGAGTGAGAGTGTTATTAAAGTTTATGTTTTTGTTTTTTTAATTTTTCCTTTTCCATACTCACTCAGTTTTCCAATGGATATATTCGTGAGTATTCCTACTATGGGAATTACAATGATGCCCATGTTCAGCTCCTTTAAGACCTCCCAAAAGCTATAGCTGCGTTCGGGTGTAACAATATCCAGACTGGGCACCGTGAAATTAGGCAGAGTGGCCAAGGCATTCTTACTAAGAGCATACGGAACCTGGCCATTGTTTTGTATCCAAATGAAGGAAACAATGCCGGCAATGAACACTATCAAGGTATTCCTGGAGGTAGACAAGTACCGACAGCAAATCCTTAGAACTTTGCTTCTGTTTTCATTGTAAGCCACGCGTTCTAAGAGCTACAAAAGGGATAGGATCTAAGGATACAAATTTAAAGGATTTATTCAAGACTTACCTCGAGTAACAGCAGGAAAACAATGGCACAAATGCCAACTGTAAGATCTGCCATATTGGCCTCGTCAATCCGAGAACTCAGCATTCCCACGGAGTTCATGAGACCAGCAACTAAGTACTTGATGCCCAACAGCACTTTTAACTGAGATTCAATTACCAAAATGGCTGTGGCCGAGGAGAAGGCCTTGATCACAGGCATAGAGATAAATTCGAAGATGAAACCTGCAAGAAAATGTAATAATTTTTATTATTTAATAGGAGTAATTTCAACAATGAGTGATTCATAAAGGGGTTTCATAATAATAATAACAAAACAAACTCTATCAATTTACTTAGCAATTAGTGAGTCAAAATAAACATAAACATCACAATCATTGCTCTATATTCCAATAGTCACTTCAATGACATCTCATTTTGCTTAATTGAATCTCTCCCGCACTAATGTTATCTGATATCAAGTCTAGTTCCGCATACAAATCCGCAACACCGAATCTCCTCCGAAGAAGTGCTAATTGAGCCAAATAGCGCTAATAGCGGTCAAACCGCATAACAGTTATCACGCAGCACACTCAATTAGGTGCTTAAAGCAAGCTCTAAAGCGAATCTATTTCAATCCAATTGGCACTGCCCGAGTCCAAGTTCATGGGGCAAGTCACACATGTCGCACTTAAGTCAATTTAGCAATGAGATCACACGAAGTCCAGCTGATATGTGAAAACTGGACACTAGGGGAAATTGCAGAGATATTTTAAATATTTTCCTTGTTTCTTTATAATAGTTTTTTTTTGTCATGCTGAGACAAAACTATGCCTCATTAATCATTAATCTTACTACTATTTATTAATTCTCATTACGATGCAATAGAATTTCTCAGACGAAATACCCATTAGCTCTACTGATAACATTTTATAGTGAGAATAAATATTGATTATCTTGAAGCTATACAAGTTATATTTGTCATGATTAATGAGTATCTGCTCCTGTTAATATTACTAATTCCTATCCAAGTTATTATTAATTTTAATAAAACCACAATACGACCTTAGATACTCTTGTTTCCTGCAGTGTATTCCCACTTACCCATACGCAGCGTTCCCATGATGATCTGCACAATTCCACTGAGGAAGGTAAGCAGGAAAGCGAATTCAATGGGTCGCCCTACGGTGAACTGTACACTGACCAAAGCCACCAGGCTGGTGGGTCCAATGATGACCTTGTCAATGGAGCCAAATACCAGGTAGATCAAGGGTCCAATGAACGCGGAACAGAGACCATAGCGAGCCGGCAGACCAGCGAGCAGGGCACAGGCCATGCTCTCCGGAATGATGGTGAGACCAAGGGTAATGCCGGCTATGAAGTCGTCGATGCCCCACTCGGTGGAGTACAGTGGCAGCCATTGGAAGACCGGGACATGGCGGTGCAGGCGGCGTTTCCATTTGCTGGCAGTCGGCGCCTTTCCAGCTTCACTCGCCGGCTTGCTGATGGCACCCGGCAGTAGGGCCCTTGCCGTGGCCTTCTCCAGGGCCTCGGCTTCCGTCTCCAGTTGCGGATACATGGCTAAGTAGTTGGTAGGTTGATGGATCTGGTTAGATGCCTTAGTTAATCGCACGTCTGTCCGCCACAAATCGCAACTGTCGAATGATAGCACCGGCCGAGCTCATCCCACTGATAACGATCTGGAGATCGCCGATCTCGGATTGTAGATTGCTCGTCTCTTGTTTGCCTTACACATCAGAGCCTAAATTGGCATTGTGACTGGTGGCTGCCGCCCGGGATCTCGCGCCTCGCTCGACTTACTCGCTCTCCAGCCGCTGGGTGTGTGTTTTGGGCTGTAATAAAACATATCTAGTTCAAACCCCCTTGTTTGATTGTTCAATTCCCTGCTCTCGTATCACATTTGACGCCATCTCAATTATCTCGGACCTGTTAATTGGATAATATCTTGATTAGACGCTGGGAAAAATGTGGCAAAAAGTCTGTTCATTTGAGGTGTAACAATTGACGATATCGCCAGGTTTGTTAGCACTTGGATTATTTATTAGCCAAGCGGCTCAAAGGAGCATTCATACGTATAACAAAAGATGCTTTATGAAACAAAGAAGGAGGGAAACCTATGAATGAATAACATGATTTAAGAATTACTCATATCAGGAACTGTATTTAGTATTTTCCTTTTTGTTAACCTAGACTTAAAAGCAAATATGTTTATTTATTATAAGTTAATGGGAATAAACAAATATTTATCTTGGCAAAAAAGTGCTAAAAAGACCAACAATTGACGATATCGCCAAGATTTTAACACGTGAATTTTGTATTGAGCCAAGCGGTTAAATTAAATCATTAAATAAAGTTCATAATAAAGGTTGAGAAAGTATATATGAATCAATAATTTCTTTATTTCAAATTTAATTTAAACCTTATAAACTTTATATAAAAAATACATATTATTTCTTATCTTAATATACTTTAATAAAAAATATTATAACAAACAAATTAATGATTTTAAATATCGTTTCTTTGCGCTGAAATCCTATTCAATTTAAAAACGTTTTCCACTGGGAATTCATGGCATTTCATTTCAGAGTCCCATTAATTTTTATCTCCCAAACTTTGCTCTTAATTTTTGTATGTAAATATTTACAGATTATTTTTTACTTTCACACTCGAAATGCTTACTTCAACGCATTTGCCACACATGGCGGATGATTCATATTTGCTCTTCGTGACTTTTCCTTTTAATGTTATCACTCTGCACCCAGTTTTCCCAGTTTTCCCAGTTTTCCCAGTTGTGTGTGTTTGTCTAGATGTTGAGTTATGCAAATGAAAGGGAAGTAAACTTTTTCGGAAAGTGAAGTGAGAAAAATTGTTATATGCAAATGTTTTTTTATGAAAAGCGCCGAGCGACATCAACAAATGGCAAGGCAAATAAATGCCAGCATAATTTTAATGTAAATGAAAATTAAAAAGTTTGATTGACTTCAAGCTGCTTTGCACTTGTTACGAATCAAATAATAAGCCTTTTTTTAAAGTGACAGAAATATTTTAAAGTTGAAAAATAGCTTACGAATTAGGATTTAGGATTATGAAACAACTCATTTAGATTCGAGAATTATTGAGGAAAAATGTTAAATTTT
This sequence comes from Drosophila birchii, assembly GCA_035046345.1. Lineage (NCBI taxonomy): Eukaryota > Metazoa > Arthropoda > Insecta > Diptera > Drosophilidae > Drosophila > Drosophila birchii. The sequence continues at coordinate 11,129,944 of JAWNOA010000064.1, forward strand.
TATTCCAAATAGTATTTAATATAAATGATTTTAATTGCAAAGTTAAACTTTAGTAAATCTGGCAATTTGTATTGTCTGCATGGAAAGATTGTTACAAAACCAATCTGTACAAATCTGTTTTTAATCAGAGCCGGCCATTAGTGCTATGCATGTTGGAATGAACAGATAAACTGTCTGGCATCCAGCATTTTCCCACTTACTCATTTGCCTTTTTGGTACCCGATTTGTTATGCAAACGATAGTAAAAGGATACTTTATATATGCGAACAATTAGCGCCAAATGCGTTTGCATAACGAGTGCGTGAAAAGCTCTGAATCTGAATCTGCGGAAGGGGCGACTTTTGCTGGTTGTATTCCACCAATGCATTGGCACAAAATCAATTAAATACAAATGCAAAACACATTCGATGGAACAAGGAAACCCCCAAATCATTAACTCGAAACAGGCGGACTAATCGAATGTTATGGCAACAGACAGAATACAAGCGGATGTCAGACACTAAATCCATCCAAAGTTTATTTAGGTTTCAAGTTTTTGGATATGAGAAGAGGCTGCTAAATCCCTTATGCATATATGTTTGTTAAAGGACTTTTATATTATATTCTACATATGCTTTTTTCTAAGGATACTCCGCTTGCATTTGCAATTAAAGTTTCTGCAAAAATTACAAACACACAATTTTAAAGGTGCATTTTCCTTGGCACAATTCTTAGACTGCTTTCACTAAGCCAAGTGCTAAACGTTCTCAGGTAGTTGGTTTCGAACCAAGAATAACTATAACTGGCTTTGGCTAGAACTTTATAAAATTATGCACTTAAAGTTATTATTTGAGGCGATTATTGCGCTTCCAACACGACCAGCAGAAGTGCAACAATGCACGATTGCACATTCAACGAGGAGTCCATATTTAAATGAAATTTTAAGTGCCATGGCTGGTCTACAACCTACATGAAACCATCAAGTGCCAGCAGCTGTGCTACCCTGCCTCTCCACCCGGCCATTATTCCGCTCTCTTTGCCCCGCACTCCCAGCCAAGTTGATTATTATTTCCGAGCACACTTCGTTGTGGCATTATTATAATGACTGTTGCAGCAAAATTCACAACGCACCTGACTCGAATACAATGTTACCACTGGCAGCAGGAGTTGGATGATTTTGAGTTGCCCAAAGTGTCCTGCCAGCTGTTGGCAGGCGTCCATTAGGCCAAAGCCATGGAAAGACAAGCAAACACATAGAAAACGGCAGACAGTCGACTGTCCGGCGGAGTTCTTAGACGGACTAAGCCGACATCAATGTCAGAATGTTTTCGTTTTTCCCTAATGAAATTTATAAGCCCCCCAAATGCATTCCCGGAGAGGTCAGCTCTTCTCCTCTGGCTATCAAGTGGAACTAATTAAAAAGTACTTGAATACTTTCAGTATTTTAAAGTACTGAGCGTAGATAACTCAAAATATATCTATATATTGCTGCTTGGTGGTGATTCACCTTAACCCATTTCGGGGAATTTTGCCAATTGATTATAAGAGTTATCTCAGAGCTCTCAACTGCCTGATATGATATGATGACGGATGTCATCGCTTTAATAAAAAATTAGAAAATTCCCCGAAGCTGCAGCAATCGGAAGATAAGGAAAAGGCTTGGGTTGCCATTAACTGATCAAGGATCTGATTCACAAGCAATAATAATCATAATATTATTATTTCCTTTCGTATATCCCTCAATGGTAATCTTTCTCAACAGGATAATCCTTCTTTTTCTTTCATTTTAATATAAAATCCATTAAAAATCAAATTACCATGAGTAGCTACTCGGCAACAATGCGAAAAGGAAAACCAAATAAATATCCAATCTCTCCTCTCCTCACCAAATATAATTAAAATTTTATCACGTTACGGCAAACACCTGGCGGGAAAAAATAAATAAGCAGCAGAGGAGATGAAAAAAGAAAGCGAAAGGAATCATAAAAATGAAATTCAAAACTCGAAATTAAACGAAATTTTATTATTAAGTGCAGGCACATACATAAACATATATAAATTTTTATTGGAGGCGCGACGTGTGCGCGTCTCAAGTGCCTCGCTGTAATAATCCCAAGCAAATATTACGTATACGCAACGTGTGCGACTGTATGTCTAAGTTTGCTGCCGGAGTGCGTGTGCCAGTGTTTGTGCAAGAACAGAAAATATTATGGCTCCCACACGTAGCTGCCCTCCAAGGAATCGAAGTAGGCAAAGGCGCCTTTGATTTTTAGTTAGCGACGTCAGCGGCAGCATCGCCGATTTTTGCCAATTTTGACAGCAACTCAGGCATTGTCGTCGCCGATGCCGCCGCATTATTTCCGCCACCTGCCACGCCCACCATCGCTGGGGCGGGCGGCGGGAATATTGAAAATTGCTCCGTGTCTCCGGGTGCGGGTGCGGGTTCTGGTCCTGCTGTTGAACCAAACGTGCCATGGATTTCAAATGAAACGTGTCGGAGCAGTTAGAGTGAGTCAGAAAAATACTCATACGCCGCGTGAGCCTCGCTCATTTTTACCTCTCCTATTTATGCACTGAGAAATGTTATCTATTTTCTTTTAAATCATATATTTTAAATGGTTTCATATGCAGTCTTATAAATATTTTATTATAGGATTATAGGAATTTCAAAACTTCTTATTGTAGTCTTGGATAATTTTAGTTAGAATTTGGAAACGTAGCGAAAGAGTCATTTGATTTCTTGATTTAGCATGAAGTCAATCTAGTTATTGTTTTCATAATTGTATAAGGAGTTGCAGTTATTATAGATTTAAGGATATAAGGCTAGGCTATAAAAACTTCGTTTTCGAGAAAAAATCACCTACTAACAGGCTTTTTCTACAATTTCTTTTCACTGTAATGTGTGTTTGGTTGTCCTTGTTTGGGTGTGTTTGCAACTCCGTTAGGCGTAATTTTAATGGCTCAAACACGCTGCACACACAAACACACACACAGCGCAAACTCGCACGGAAATCAAAGTGTATTTTTAAGGGGGGCCTTCGAGGGTTTTTCAGGGGATTCCCGTGTATGTAGGTGTTGTACCGGAAATTTAATTGTGTGCGTGCTGGCGCAGTCAAATTCGTTCGTCCTGTGTTGGTTCGCTTTTGCTGTTGCTTTGTTTGTAAACAGGTGTAAAAATAAAAACTAAGGCACTCCCAGGCCATTATTGTGTTTGCATTTTGTGTTATATTTTGCGTTTATTTTTATGATCATGTCGCTCGTTACGAATAATGCCTGTGCCAACAACAACAGGGAACCCACTCGCATAGAGATGGAATGGATGGGGAAATCGACAGCTAAGGTTAGCCATCCGCAATGGATTTGCAGCAATTTGCGCCAACACTCTTCCCATACCCATTCCCCCCAGCATCACTCCTGCTCCACCTGTAATTGGCATTTAAAATAATGGCTCTAGGATGGTGGGAAGGAAGGTGTGCGCTCTCAGAGGCTGCTCTTCTCGAGTTCGTTTTCTTTTACAGTTCGAGTTTTGCGGCTTTTGAGGGCCAGAGGTGGGGCCCTAATTAATTGCTTTAATTGCAGATGTGACGAGCTGTCAAAAGGGGATTCACACGTTTGCAGTTTATGGAAAAGTTGTGTAATATATATGTATGTAGGAAAAGGTTAATGTCTGCCGAAAGTACATACACAAGGCGAGGGAATCATTATCCTTTGTGAGTTTTAGTGGTATCGGGAAAAGCCTTTTCAAATTAAAGCAAAATAATGGCTACAAGGTAACTTTAATAGGTTTTATGTTAAAGCTTTTTATTCTAATTCTTAGTTTCCATTCAGAACTCTCCTTAATATTGTTCCTTTCTATATTCCCTCATTTCTTGTGGTTCATCAAAAGCATCTTTGTATCTACTATAACCTGATGGAATTCTAATCCCGCCAGACACTTTCCCTAGAACTGTAATTATCTTATGCATTAGCCTAAAGTCAACTAAAGACAAGACACAGTTCCATTACACAAAAGGCGAAGTTCATGTGGCATTAATTATGCAGAAATGTGAAGTTCAAAGGAGCGGCATTCTAAGGGGGCAAAAATGATCTAAGTTCCTATGTACCCTCGCTATATCTTTATGATAGCTCACGTTATGAATGAATCAACATTTTAATTAATTTATGTCTGCTTACAAATATTGTTTATTATTTGGAAAAGTTTCTTGTTATCTTTTTACTACCATGACAGTTATATTATCAGTCGCAGACTGTTTATCTTTATGAATTATTAGTATTATCATTATTACTTAAGATACGATAATATGTATTTTAAAGAAATAGATAACAAATAAACTTTTTGGGACTTTAGGAACCCCTTCAGACTAAGCCACTGCTGTTGCCATGAATATTTATGGGCGGTCGTGTAATAATGTCCAGACAAGCCGTACAAGTATCTCATAGATGGCAATTCGCATTGGCCTACAACTGTTAATTGAATGTAAATGACTGAGGACCTCCATTCAATTACCCCCACCTGTGGCACAGCATAAACACTTGCATACATATATGTGCATATTGAGAAGTATTATCCGATGCCGCCTGGAAATCAAATCATGTTTTTGTTGCCAAGTTTTGGGAAATCTATGCAAATGCGAAAATGCTTAGGCGATGGGCCAGAGATCAGCATAAATTTAGGTTTTCGGGAAGATGAGGCACTGGAAGAAATTTACATGTTTCTATAATTATTTTATTTATTTATTCCACAAGTTTTTATAACATTAATATTGGAATTGAATTTATTGAATTTAAGAATTTTATAGGATCTAGAATTTACTTAATTATAAGAATTAATGTCCTGGTTAATCTTCACTTCCAGTGTGCCTGAGTAGCTTATGAGGAGCAACACTTGAGTGACGATTGCCACTGAGAAGTGCTTGAGACTCGAGTGCCACAAACTTGGCTAAGACTTCAATTTATATGATAACATCAGACTCCTGAGCCACCCCTAAACAATTACACATCTACAGCTTCAAGGACCTAGACTTGTCCTGGGAAAATTTTCATTTCCCTCTCGTCACCGAATAAAGATATGTATGTCTGTACCTTTATATAGGTAAAAACTTGTCTCACACCATTTGGCAAAATCATTAGCCCGCCGCACCTCCGAAGAGATTGGGATCCGTTGGCCAAATTGTATTGGCTTTGCTTTTGACTGAAATGTCAACGGCATGCGGCAAGCTCCTAAATTCGATGTCCTGCAGTGACTGGGAAATTAATTAATAGTTTTGTCTGCTCTTCATGCTCCATGGCATCTCTCCCAAGGTCCGTCCATTTGCCCGCCCTGTGCTTGGGCGTGTGGTTCTTGGCTTTCGGTTTCCTAAGCACTTTGAGTATATTGCAGGACGATTGCTATTAGCATTGATTGGAGGCGTCCTTTGTTTGTCTGGCATTTTGACCAGAAGCCCTTGCTCCTGAACTTTGTTGCGGTTGGCTTTGGCCTGAGCTTGGACCTGGATGCGGATCGTTGGATGATTAGCTAGTTGAGAGCGAATAATTGTTGTCTGGCTGTGTTTGTGGGCGAATAGTCATGCCAAGATATTCATGAATAAAATCCTTTGCCAACTGAGGTGAAAGATTATTATCCATTAGCAAGAGGTAATTTAGTTTCAAAGGATAATTCCTATGAAAATGTTTTGTATACCTGAGGTCTGGTTTTATCAGGATAGTGTACAGTTAAATATTATTGAAATAATAATATTGAATCTTAAGATGTTACATCACAAGTTCCATTATTTTATAGCTCAAAACAGGCCAAATGTAGATGAATTTTAATAAAGTTTTACGCAAATTTTTGTAGATCTCCTTTTGCTACCAACTTTTTGGTGAGCTTCCTTTTTGTGCTGTCCTGGGCAACAGATTTTACAGCTACTTAATCGATGTAAACTTGATTTGAAAAACAACAACGAACCCTGCAAACAATGAGTAGATTGTAAGCAAACAATGTAACCAAATTGTGCCAACAAATAAACATAAACAAACCCCTGGAAGAGGAGGGCAGGGCAGGGGACAGGAGCCGCGGGTCAAGCAGCGCAACAAAAGAAATCGCAGGAGCAGGCGTCCTTCAAGTGGGCGACAGACATGCTGGATGGGGTGATGGTGTAAATGCCAAAGCCAAAAGTGTTCAGTGATTTAGTGGCCCTGTGTTTACATTCGTGTGGGTTTGTTTGCATCGGTATCTGGATGTGTGAGGGTGGGTTGATTGGGTTGAAGCCGAATAAATAAACAAGAAATCAGCAGTAGCAGCAGCAGCAGCCAGCCCGAAGCCCGAAGCCCGATAAGTGTATAAGAGGACGAAGCTCCCGAGGATTTTGTATCTGATTTGAGAGACTTGGCCAGCCCTCCGAGTGTTTTTTTTTCGGGTGGCGGGGTGGTAAACAAATCACAGCATCGAGTGTGTGCGTTAACTGAGTTGCCTTTCCCCCGGCTTCGTGACTTGCTTTTCCCAGCACTGACAATTAAGTGTCTGCCTGTATTTTTTTCTTTCTTTGCTGTTTTCTGTTCTCCTTGAAGGTGACAACTCTTCTGACATCTGACTAAAAGCGATATGAGAGGGCCAAGTGCTAGATAAAATTGTTTTGCCATGAATAGATTGAATTCCCTTTGAGGGAGTATCTTTATTATGAGAAATCAGTGGTGCTTTCCAATAAGCTCTTTATATTCTGAATGCCTGAAGTAGACTTTCTATATAACATATATATAGAACTATAAAATTTATAGTATAAATGCTTTCTCATTTGCTCTAAATAAATTATATAACCCCTAAAGCCTTGTAATAGCAAGGTTGTAATTAAATCTTCTTGTAAATAAAAATATTAAAACATTATTTAATAAGCAGAAATGTTGGAATATAATCATTCTCCAACTTCAACTTAGTGTTAAGACTGTTTTATCTATTTGGCGCCGACATCATTATCAATAAAGACGCAGAAATGTTCCCCCTTTAATTTTCTATCTTATCAAATTTGTCTGAAAATCATTAATAATTGTTTACTAGTGTCATGCCATTTTAATAAAGCCCAAAAAGTTTTCCTTCATAAATAAGATATGATTATTTTAAGGGCATCAGTTTGTTTGTTGTCATTTCTGCCTTTGACAATGGAAGATTTGTTGTGATAACGTTCCTACATAAGAGCAACACTACAAATTTGTACTGAACTCAATGGAGTATTTGAGTTACTTTTATGGAATAGAAAACACCTTTTATCTTCAATTTTCTTTAATAAAATGTATACAGTTTTATGTTACCAATAATGCTATAAACATTGCAGTTTGCCACCGCCTTTTTTGCTGTAAATCACTCCATACCGATTCGTGGTATTCCTTATCACATAATTACCCTCATTTAAACATAAAATCGAAAGAGAGAGAGAGATAAACCCATTGAAATCCGGGCAATCAGGGAGTGTAGTACCTTAGCTCCAAACCAGAGTAATTAACATTTATAATACCGAACTGAAGTGATTTGTCAATCAATTAATTAATCAGTGGCAGAACGTATGAAATCTTTTTGCCTGTGAACACGCGGCCATTGATTGATTTATGTGACGCTTGTTGAATACTAGCAGTGATGGAAATAGACAAGAGCAGTGTGTCTAAGTGTGTGTTAACTGGTGGCCGTAGTCGTATATTTTGTTATCGTTTAACCTTATCTTATCACGCATACCTTGTACAAGTTGCCGACAAATTAAAGCACTGATTGCAGCAGCGCATTGAGACACATGATTCTGTCTGAGTAAGCCTTTATCGAAAATGTTGGGCTTTTTTATGGGTCCTCACCCACTTCAGTTTTATTTTTATTTGACATCATCGCCAATGCCTTGGCTCGTTTTTCAGGGCGGGGAGTAGTGTAAAGCCAACTAAAAACTAAATAAAGATACTGACGCAATAACTTAGGCAAGTGTTTTGGTTTCGGCTATTTCATTTCGGATGTGCTAGGAATAGCAGGAAGTGGCATCTTCTCTTTTACATATCCTATATTTAGGCCTTGATCAGCAGCAGAGCCAGGGCCAGGAAGCCAGTGATCAAAGGCAGGTTCTGTGCAGCGGAGCTGGCATAACAACTGTAAGGGTAAAAAATTGCACTTAATAATGGGAATAAAGGATGAAATTCCTGTCTGAAACATACCCAGCCTGCGTGACATTGTAGATGGTGCCATTCACAAAGTTGCTGAAGTTCACAGAGGCATTGGCATTGACCTGAGGAATGAGGGAAACCGTGTAGTTGGACCTGGCCAAAATGAAGCCAGCGCTGGTCGAGGCATTGGCGGCATCCGTGTAGCTGCAGCCGACCAGGTAAGTGTCGGAGACCAGATCCAGGAGCTTAATGGTCACGAAGCTCTGTTTCTGGCCGTCCGTGAAGCTGACGTTGTAGGAAGTTTGGCCAGTGACCAGAGTGATGTTGGCCTTCTCATCGACGTTCTTGTACAGGGACTGAGTATTGGCCGAGTGACTGACATTCACCAGCATGTTGGTGTTGTTCCAGAAGCCAATGTTCAGATCAATACAGGACACATTCGAGGCAGGATTGCGGGCAACCTCCTGCCAGTAGCCAGCGAACTGAAATATGGATAAAAAAATTAAAGAATTAGAAACTAAATAATGAACTAAAGACATTTAAAAAGCCTTTAAACTTTATACGCTCAGATATTTATAATAATATAAACATATCGCAGAAGTTGAAATTGTATTCCTTTATTTCACTTCGCTATACTAAACAAATCAAATATCCTTTATATTCTAGTGTATATTCTATATAGTGTTAAATATTTCACAGAATAATTTATTAGCGAATTGATTAAAATTCTTTTAAGAAACAGGTCACTAATTTTTTATTTATTCAACCAAATGAGGCATTGAAAAAACTACATCCATCGAATTTGCGTAAACATAAATTCCTTATTTTGCTGTCCAATTATTTAACATTTTATTTGTTTTGAAAAACAAAGCAATTATTGTTTGTTTTTTGCTTTCACTCACTTGCGTATTGTTGAAATCTTTTCCGACGGCATCGACACAGGATTTGGGCGTGTTTGTTTGGGCCAAAACTGCTGAAGCTGAAGCCAAGATGGCCAAACAAATCATCAGATTTTTGCACATGATGTCACTGGGTTTATTATTTAACTTCTATGAGTTACGATTTTTGGGGGTTTCTTTTTATTAGATTTCCCGCTTCCTCACGATTCTGGGACTACGAGTTCGGTTCGCTGCAAATGCGTCGTTCAACTGAACTCGATCCCCATCTGCCTCTGGCTTTTATAGGCGCGTATCTTCTTCTCTGTATTTTCGCAGCCATTATCGATGCCTGCACTAGTGGCGGTTCTGGGTTCTGTCACTGATTTACGTATATCTGACGTCTGTTATCGTCCGAACGGCATGACTAATCTCTCTGGGCTTTAGCAATCAGTTCACTGTGGACTCGCTTTTTGTTCTTTTGCAATTGAAAACTCCCCTCCGGGTCACATACGAACATTGTCTTACCTGCAAAGGTTTTTTTTTCCTGGAAATGACTATTTTGGCTAAAAATAATTTGGCAATAACAAGGATTTGACAAATTCTTATCTAAGCTTTGTGTTTGTTATTTAATCTCTACTACTATCTCTGCAATTAATTTAAACTTGGCAGAGATTGGCTGAAAGATAGGTCATGGTTTTAGTACAGTATGAATTTGTAAAATTATGTATTTTTTTAAATACTAACTATTTCAAATTAAATAAAAATTTTATATATTAACAAAGCTTATAGAACTGTACTCATGTAATAATTTCTTATGGTTTAATATAGAGCTGTCAATATGGCTGTAAAAGTCTATTTGTTCAAAAGAAAAAGTTGTTTTTTTAAAGAAGTTTGAATGTTCTTTCACCTGTAGTACTTGTACCTTTTCCCATTACTCATTCTTTGCCCTCAGCAAAGTAATAAACAAGGTAAATTTTCTTATCACTGCTACACTAGATACAAGGGGAAAATATAAAATTAATTAAAATCTTCCACGTTCTGTGATATCTAAGTCTTTGGGTGATCTATCTTCCTATACAAGAATATACATATATAGGAAAGAAACCTTATACAATTCAGGATTATATGGCTTTATCACTTCCAGACACTGAGTCACTATTGAAGGCCACGCAGAGAATATGAAAAAAACAGCACAAGATTCAAAACAAGCTCGAGGAATGATAAACAAAAAACAATATTTCTCGTATTAATTGCACTAAAAGTTAAAGATAAATGTGCTAAATGAAAAATAAACAAAAAGAGTATTTAAAGAATATTGCATTTTAATTAAGGGATAATTAAGAGAGTTAAATCAGAAGAAATAAGTAAGATAAGAGGCTTACAGAATTTAAATAACAAAAAACAATAGGACATTGTTTTAAATATTACATGATTTTTTTACTAGTATCCCCGAAAAAGGATGTTGCGTCCTTCCTTTAGAAGAATCCATTAAATTATCGAACGATCGTTTCAGCGTACAAGAACGAAGGCTACGGCAATCAACATCAAGGAGATAACTGTAGTTGGATTGGCTCCGGCGGCATAGCAACTGAAATGAAAGAAACTATAGCCATTAATAAAAAAATAAAGATAAATAAGATAATAATCTTTTTTATATATTTATTTGAAGTTTTTCCTTTTTAGCTGATAACAGAGAAAGGAAACTTAGATATACTTTATAGGTGGAGAATTTTATTTTTATATTTCTAATGGGAATATCAAAAAATGATTGAGACTGACTCTTTTTTCTATACTTATCTATGCATTACTCACGTTTCGCCCTGAGTTATCGCCGCCATGGTGCCGTTCAAGAAGTTTGGAAACTTGCTACTGGCGTCACTTTCCAGCTTATTGAGGGCATCGGTGGTCGGTGTACGATCCCTGGTGAGGATAATTCCAAAGGATGTCGAGTTGTCAGTCTGATTTGTATAGCCACAAATGAAGGTCACGTCGGTGTAGTCGGTGTAAAGGATCTTGTACACTGTGTAGGGAGTGAAGCTGGGTGGATTCCAATACGTAAAGTTGTAGCCGTCATCGGCAGCAGATAAATTAGCCACAGTGATGCTAGCACTCATGGTTTGATTCACCCAAGGATAATCGGGCGATACTCCGTAGGTGGTATTGATCAGGACATTATTTTCGGCTGTATTCACCACGGTAATATTCACCTCCGTACAGAAATCAATGCCGGCTGGCTGCCTGGCCACCTCCCACCAGATGCCAGAGATCTGAGCGGGAATTGTTCAGTTGATCCTTGGCCATATCATTCGCCATGTACTCACCAGATCTAGGTCCACTGGGATGCTGGTGCTCTCATTGCACGCCTGCAAAACTGGAGCCAGGTCCTGGGCCTGGGCGGTGTGACTTCCTAGAAGACAAGCCAATAGGCAAAGTCCTAGTGCTGGGATTTTTGCTACCATTATTGCGAACAGGTTGCTTGCGACACGACCTCAGATGAAGAAATGAAGCCACGGACACGGTTACTGTTGCTCATCAAGTGTATAATTATGCGATATAAGGCAATAATCGATCAAATGATATCTAATGAGGCACATGATGATAAATATTGCTGTCCAGGGCTGGTCAATATGTACATATTGTGAATGATAAGAACCCTGTTCTCCTTTTATCCAAACAGTATGACTTTATGTATAAAGTGGCTTTGAGGAGTTGTTGTATATATGGCTTTAGCCTTTTGTATATGAAGAAAAGAGAAAATCTAATTTTTATATAAACCAATAATTAAATATATTGATATAACCTATTATAAAAGTTTGATAAAATTGATTAAAATTTTGTTAGCAACAGACATGGATAGTGATCAAGTATATATTTGAATTATAGAAACGTAGTTCTTCACTGCATTGCAAGGGTATACATATATTTTCAAAATACACAATCAACCATTTAAGTATCTGTAGGATTTACCTATTCCTATGAAGTCTCATGATATATAGTGAACTGACTTAAGGGCTTTCCTCTTCCACTGCAGTTGCAGAGAGCTCTGGGGAAAAATATGCCACGCAAATGCATATTGTATATCATGTGTCTCCTACTGATAGATAAGAGATAAGATCTTCGCGACCACGTTCCTATCGCTGCCTCTCAAGTGCTTGATAAACATTGGCCAGGTCAACGATACTCACTCGAGTTTCCGGTCACTGTTTAACACTGACCCATAAAAAAGAATATTAAAAAACAAATACTAGCTGGCATACTTTTAGTTTACCAAGAAAACCTATAGCGTTTGAAAGAAACAGGTCCAGAGATAAGGCTCTGTTCCACTTCGAGCCACTTCGAACCATGTTGAGTAACGCCATGTCCTGGGCGGGGAGGATATGTGTGAGCTAAGCTCTAGCGAATGTGTTAACAGCTCCGTGTCCTCGACTTGTCTTTGACGTGTCTTGTAAGCTCTCAAACGCCTCCATAGCACATTAATTTTAAATGTCTCGCTAGCTCCCCGGGAAAGAGTTGGATATAGGTAAGCGCGGGGCGAGATGCGAGAAATGAAGACATTTTCCAGAATAGTTGACACACATTTAACGTTATTCGGCCATAGGCTTTTGTCTCGGGAGCCGTTTCGCTTGGAAAACTTTTCAAAGTGCCAAAAGTTGACTACCAAAAATGGGGGGAAAAAAAATTAAACAAGAGCAGCTGGTGAAGAGGTGGCACGGAACGCCCACATCTAAAACTGCTAGTGAAGGTAGTAGCTTGTATCTATTATTTAATTAAAACTATTCTGTACGAGAGTGTGAGGCTAAATAATTTAATTGGGCCATGTGTGAAATTTTGTAATGAATGACAAAACGCTCTCCGGCCCAACTGCCAGTATAACTTTTGGAGTTTGTTGGGGAGTTCTGAAACTTTTGATTAACAGAAGATAGAGTTGAGGCTGAGGTTTTCAGGCGAACGCACTAATTACGTTTGCACTCAATAGTGAAATGTTAGTTAAATGTTTTTTAGAAAGGCAAATAATTCTCAAACTTTTATGAGTCGTTAAAAACAGAGGAAATTCTGAATACATTCAATTAAATATTTAAACCTATCAAATATATAACATTCTATATTTTGTGATATATTGACAAGGTCAGTTTTATTGAACAATTGAAGGTGAACTTGAACCTATTTATTTTGTTTTGTATTTATTTGGCACTTGGCTCCGATTTCATTTCAATTAATTTATATCTGTATGTCCATTGTATGGGCTTCGCTTTCATCTGACACGTGGATGAACCTAACAATAGAAACCAATCTTCAAGTTTGCTTTCAACTTAATAACTTGCTTTGCTTTGCTTTTAGTGATTCCAGCGATAGGGCTTATTATAAATCTCTGCTGGCACTCAACGGGCACTTTCTCCAATGTATTTAATTACCGCGGTGAAGCCTTGAAGCCTTCAATTAACAGCAAACATGCTTGACAAGCGGCGGCTCCCTTTCCCTTTTCGCGCTGCAGCCAGGAACCGCAGCAGAAGTGCAACCCATTCAAACTGGTAAAATAATTAAGTTGTTTATCTTAATGCAGGCATATCCTTTACTCACTCGCACATCTGCCACTGCAAGTGACTGTTAATTACACCATGAGCCCTATGCAAAACCCCAAGAAAAGGAAAGGCAAGAGTAGCGCAAACTTTCTATTAAAGCGAAGGCTGAAGCGAAGTGCACACACATGCTGTAAGCGCCTTTGCCTCTCGTCCTTGCCTCGCAGGAGTAGGAACTCCTTGTGGAAGGGAGAGCAAGGAAGGTCCTTACGCAAGTGCGCACTGCGCAAGCCAATTTAAATTTTAAAATAAGCACATTAACTGCATGCACAAGCGCTAAAGCAAACTCGGCTCACACACTTACACTTCCTTTTCTTTGTGGCCAACACGCGCGCATATTTAATTTGCAGCAGATTTAAGACTTGGCTTGATTTGCCTGGAAAAGATAACTAGTGAAATGTTGTAGATTTTATTCGAGACTATCGAGATATCTTTAAGTTTTACTCCCATGATTATACCAAATAAATCAAACACTCTTGTTTCATATTTCATAATGTTGTCTCGGTTTTTTTTCTTTCTCATTCTTTTAATTATTATCCATATCTGCTTATAGAAAAAGGTGAAACTAATTGTTAAATTAATTTTACAAAAAATGTATAAACTAACTAGTTCTTGGGGCATAATTAATTGCTAATCGTTTTGTTAATTTAATTGATATTCATATTGATGCTTGTCTGTTTACTTCGGTTACATTAAACATTATAAATTCGATTAAATCGCTCCGTTTTTCATTTGGTTTTCCATCTAGGCATATGTATAAATGAAAACATCCTTCTCGTATTCCGTACAAAGTCTAAGCAGTTGTAGAAAATTATTTAGTAGGTATACGAAAGATCCTTACATAGAGTTATTGGCTTGATATGCTGTCCAAAAGTTATCAATAAATTAACAGGAAAACAATTTATTTACACACAATTCAATTGAATTCAATTTGATGCCTAACACAAAGTTCTAGAGTTTTTTTTTCTTTTAACATTTTACATTAATTGTTTAATTTATTTTGTGGAAGAACTACAGCAAAAGTATCTTATTGACTTGTCCGTATGTACAACTTGAGATGGAGAAAAAGTTCTTATCGAGTTTGGTTTGCGTGGAAGGTTTTAGTTTAGGATAAAAGTTGTTGTCTTTAATATAGTTTTTTGTACTGATATTGATAGTATTAGAAACCAGGTGTGCTATATTACATAAATACGATCGTTGATATGTAGGATTCAAATGAAAATGGCAAGGAAATTAAGCTAGTTAACGGATGAAACTATTTCGAGAAACCAAGAAGTATAGATTCGGGATGAAGTATTATCTCCTAATTTTATATGGCTTTAAAAAGAATACGTTGATATATGTGTATATATATCTAGTTAATGTTTAGGATTAGTCCTTGTAAGCTGCTGATTTTCTTTTCTATTTTCACTCGCTCGATGATTGTGCTACTGCATTAATTTAACTGGGTCTCTTGCCATATCATATCTATATGGGCCTGATATTGCTGATAAATACCTCGACTTTTAGGGGGATCTCCGAAAATCACAACGACTTGAACTTGATCTAAAGCAATTATATCTCATATCATATGGCTGACGACGGCTGAAGAAGTTAATCTACGCTATAAAGGATAATCCTCTAGGATATCGGCTCTTATCAATACAAGCATATCTTCCTGGGGCTCACGTCTAAGCTATATGTACTCTATGTATGAATATGTATGTATATATAGACTACGGTTTATAGGATACATTGCATTGTGCTCATATAAGAAAATTTAACATTTCGCTTCCTCACACACATCGCGGGGGGAGGGAGAGGACTCGATCCAGAGGGGACTATCAGTGGATATTTTTTTACTGCAGGAGGAGCCGATAGAGCTCCCCTTCTGCTATTTACAATTGTCATACAACCTAGGAAGTGGTTTTCTATAGCGCGGGGATTTATTGACAAGGACGCCGCCCTGCTAAACTGGTTCACTCGATATACCTAATGGGTGTTTTCTCTGATTTTCATTTCCGCTTCTTGCTTGGATTCATCATCAAGATATAGTTTACAACGTTCTATGGACTAGTATTTAATTCTTTACAGTGTATTATTGTTTCAGTATTAAGTAAAATATGTTGTTCTTCTTTTATATGTAAACAGTCTTGTTAGAACCTTTGGAAGTCGTTTGTTCAAAGGCTTAAATGCAATGCATACTGCAATTTATGTTAAGCAAAGTTTTTAAAAATTAATTAAAATAAAAATCGCAATAAATAGTTTAAACAAAAATGAATATAAAGAATTTAAAAGAAGCTGAAGCCTATAATAGTGGGAAAGTCTCTGAAATAAAAATGTTTATGTTAAGTTATTAAGAAAATTTTAATGTTAAAATAGTGTTTTTTAAACAGACTCTGTTAGTTAACATTTTCAGTGACTCCGAAAAGTAAGCAACACTTTTCACACTCAACTTGAATTGGTCATTCCTAAAAGTAGGCAAGTGAAAAATGAAATTGTTTTTCCAGAAAATTTAATTTTGTCAACAAGAAAAACATAAAATACAAATAAAATTTCCCCAAATAAATATTTAAAAATTGTGAGAAAAATAAAAATCCATTTCATTGTTTTCTTGATTGTTTTTTTTTATGATATTTTGGTATATTTTCGGCTGACCTTCCTGTCAACCCATTTTTTCTTTTTCTTTAGCAGTTTTCCTCTTCTCTTGCTTCCACTTAAAAACTAAAATAACAAACAAAACTAATGCGTAACTTAGGAATACATTATAGGCTTAAACTTAATGATACATTATAAATAATGTTCGTAGACCTAATTTATTTTTAGCATTATATTGTAGAATTTGGCAATCACATTGGAAAAACACTTAGGAGCTATAAGTTCTTTGCTTTGCGTCAAGTTTTTGCTGTTGGAACAGAGCGAAAACTTGGTGGTATGGCATGACCCCTCCTCGATAGGCGACAACCTATCCAGAAACTTTGGGCTCTCTGCTTCGATATCAGCATATCTATAGAGTCGGTTAAATAGCTATTGCTTTGACGATGTACACGCAGGACAGTTTTGATATTCAGAGTATGCTTAGCTTACGGGCTATGACTAACTGTACAGGGACTTCCCTATTTACAAGGATCTTCTGGGAGGGACATACATAATCTATTACTCTATCTACGCTGGTGAGAGACTGGCCGCCGCATTATTGTTCTCCAACTGCGATGTGACGGTGGAGCAGGCGCTGCTGTTGTTATTGGGACTGGTGGCCTCGGCACTGCTGTTGCTGCTGGATGCCTTGGACACAGCTCCTCCCGGCAGGGCCTTGGCCCGAGACGAGTTGCGGTTCCAACTGAAGTTCAGGGCAGAACTCAGCTTGCTGGGCTTGCTAGGCTGCGATGGGGCTTGCATTTGTGGCTCGGCGAGGTCGTAGTCCTGGCGTCCGATCGAACTGGCCGGCGTGTGGTGGCTGTAACCCGAATCCGAGCCGAAGCTCGAGTCCCCATAGGGGTGTCTGTACTCTCCCGCCGCAGGCAGCAGGGTGGAGGCATAGGGTCTGGCTGCTCCGGCACTCTCGTAGTAGTAGTTGGCATTGTACATCGGTTCCGCATAGCCATAGGCCGGCTCCTGGGTCAAGGGAGCGGCGTGAATGCGATGGTGCTGGTGCTGATGCGGTGCCAGTCGTCGGTCCATCATTCGTGGCTGGGTTCGCGCCCGCATCGTGGCCGCCATCAGGCCACTGGCCGCACTCGACGGATACTGCTGGGTGGCATTGGGATACCGGATTCGTTCCCTGTAGATCGTGGAAAGCGGCTGGGTGGGCGCCTTGCTGAGCTGGGCATTAATTCGGTTGCGACGCTCCACCTCGTGCTCCAGCGTATTGTAGAACTGCGGGGCTGTCGAGCGGGCCATGTAGCCGAGGGCCATGAGATTGCTGCGATTATCATACAGGGGAGCCAGGTCAGCAATCTCCGCCGTGGAGGTGCTGTTGTTGAGATCCTGATCCTGCGAGCACCTGGGCTGTCGCGTCCTGGGAGTGCGACGTGCTGAGGCGGCCACGGAGCCCGATGCCATTTCGTGATTATTGTTGCTGACCGATGAAGCTGTGGCCGTGGAGGCATCCTGTCCCGTCGAGGAACCGCTGCTTAGGACACTGTGTCGCTCCTGGGTGACTAATTGCAGATTGGACGACGTGGCACCCGTAACACCACTTGCTGGAACTGCACCTCCTGCTGCACCTGCAGCGCTGACGCTGCTGCCGGCCGCCCTTTCGTGGTAGGGCGTGGCACCAGGGCCCGACGGAAGATTGGTCTCCTTCTGGAAACTGCACTCGCCTGGCAGCGATAGCTCGTCCTCGGCGAAGTCATCGTCGGAGTGAAGTGGCGGCTCTGATTCGCCATCGGAGTCAACGCGTCCCGGACCCAACTCCTCGTAGACATTGTCGTTGGAGCGATAGGGATCGGGTCCAGGTGAAGAGCTGACCAAGAACGGTGGGGACCGCGTCATGGGATAGCCGCTGGGATAGTGAATGCTTTTGCCTTGGAGCAGCTGTAAGCAAAAAAGGAGAGAAACATTCAGTTAGTTATGATTAAGAGAACAGAAAAATATTATGGAAGGGGGAGGGAAAAGGGTTGATGTTACTTTCGCTTTCTTGAATGCACAGGAAAAAATATTTGACAGATATAATAGTCCGAGAATTATTTTATAATTATTTATCGGTTCGTTATGGGTCTCTGAGGCTTATCTTAAAGGTTTTTCCATGTTATATACTAACTTTTAAGATTTTGTATCGTTTTAAGGTAATAAAGTTAAGCAATAAACTTATTAAAAATAAAGTACAAGACACTTTTACGCTCTGTGTGCAATTGCAACCCCTTCTGCGGGAAAGGAAAAGGTTTTTCCTAAGTAAGCCGCTTTACAGCCGCCTCGTAGCCTCGGGCAGGACTTTGAAATGTGACAGGACAAGGAGGCAGCAGGAAAAAGGGGCAAAGGAGCAGAAGGCAGCCAAGCAGCAGTAAGCAGTTGTTGAAACAGAACAAAGCTGACAAAGGCAAAAAAAAAAAATAATAATAAAAAAAAACGCTTAAAATGCCACAAGAAGTGAATAATAAATGTGAAGAAAAAAAAACAAGGAAGTTGAAATGCCCCAGTTAAAGTTTTAAAAGTAAAAGTCAAAGGGGTTGTTTTTTATTTCCATTTAAAGCTGAGCCAAAAATCCAACTAATTGGGAAAATATTTAAAAGTAGGCTAAATACCGATTGTAAGCGGGATTTATTTTAAGCCGCCAGTTTATATTTAACCTCAGCCAAGGCTTCCCTAAAGGAGCTGTTTATCAGACAATAAAATAAACACACACTCTCCCCGAAAAATAATGGGATATGGAGAGACTTGGGCCGACAAAAGCGCAAGACTCGAACATAAAATATGAAAAAATGAAATAAAACCGAGAGGGGAGCGCGCCATAAAGAAAACACGTTTTGGGTCAGAAAAAAGCCTTCGAGGCGTCAGAGTCGTAAAATATTTAGGCACACAAAAGGACCTGAAATTAAGCTGACTGGGGGTAGGCGACACACACAACACAGGATATTCCGCACCAACACACGACCATATCTTATGAATATGTACGAATGTGTATCTGCCACGTCAAGTTCAAGTGTAAATTGAGGCGTACAATGGGCATAAAGAGCAGTAGACATAAATGAATAATATGCAGAAAGGGATATCCTCGCGGAGAAGGAAATGTGGTCTCGTCTTACAATTGAATTGCATGCGACAGGATCAAAAACAGTGCGCAGAAACCCGAGCGCGAGACAATGACTGGGCAATGTTTTGACAGCGATTGTCGTAATGTTTGACAGTTGATTGAGGGTGGGAATATTATGCCTTGTATTGTTTAATATCCAGGAAGGATATATATATATATACGGCTGCGAAGATACTAACCTCGGAGTGATGCTGCTGATAGTGATGATGATGATGCGGCAGCTGCTGATGATGATGATGCCGGTGCATCACCAGCGGCCTATGATGACCCAGATGCGCATCGGGATCCTCATACATCCCGTGATGGTGATGATGATGCCCCGATCCCAGAGTGCCACCGCCCAGAGGCATGGCTCCATTCAGGGGGCCGCGGGTGGGTGTCTTGCAGGGCAGCAGATTCTGCACCTTCCGTTTGTTTCTGCAAGAAAAATAAAAGAAGGCGATTAGTAAGTGTTTCAGGGATAGCTAAAGAAGAATGATGATGATGGTGATGTTGCACGGCTTTAGCAGACATTTAGCATCCCAGCCCCGCCTACCGCCTACCATCTACCGCCTTCCGGCTAATAGAGCCATAAGTTCTTGGCCACGCCAAAGATAAATCGATTTGTAATGACCAAGAGTGCGGGAGCAGCACCGAAGGCAGACCAGCGGCAACCTTGATAAATGTCAGGTAAACAAGCCAAGGACCAGGAGTTCCATCCCATTTTGCCTCCCATCCCGGAAAGTGGATCCAAAACAATTTGATTAATAAAGAATGCCAAAGCAGCCAGGCCAGAAACAGACAACACACACACAGGACACACCCAAAATTCAATTTAAATGAGCACAAAGCGTCAAGCATATCAGAATGATGATGATGAGGCGGGAGAGCTGGCGGGATTCCCAAGGAGCGACAACCGCGTGCCATGAAAATAATGAACATAATTAAGTGTTGCTCCTGGCAAAGAAAACAGGCAGACCGAGAGACAGCCTTGGGGATGCCATTGCCACCCACCATAAGCATAATGAAAAATGTGAAATTAAATTGACGCCACGTAACGGGGCAAGGATGAGCCCGACATCCTTGTAATGTCTTGTAGGTAAACATGTTGCGATGTCAGAGCGGCGGAAGTCGCTCGTAAAAACTCTCGGCACACACATAAGGACACGTGGAAGAGAGCTAACTGCCGCTTGTGGAATCCGATTGTGGGAGGACATTAAAAATGCTTGCTTACTTCAAGGAGTAAGTATTTGCCCGGGAGGCCAAACGAGAATTGTTGGAAATATACGCAGACGGTGGACCTATTTTCCATCTAAAAACTGAATTATATTTTAAACTTTTAAGGGGTTAAGCAATGGGTATAAAGAACTTAAATGAGAAGTAAGTTGGTAAGCTTAATGCTGGCCTCCTTAAAGCCATCTCAATTGCCAAGCTACAAGCTGTATCTCATACTGTGTAATATCTTTGATTCCCTGCTGGATATAATAGACAGCAAAAACACACACACAGGCACATAATCAGGCCTCTCGCATTTCATGTTAGCCTGCTGAAGAGCAGCTTGTTGACTTTCTGGCAAGAGCAAGGCCAGGCGAAGGAGGTGGCCTGGCGCCTGCCTGGTAAAATATTCTTAAAAGTAAATTAAATAATGTGGCATGCCACAAGCCAGGGCACTGCGCACTCCGCACTCCGCCCTCGACTTGTGTCTTTGGCCCTTGACTTTGCCTCGGAATGAAATGGAATGGCATGGAATCGAGCGTGTGCTTCATTTCATTTCATTTCACTTACGAGGCGTAAAAACGAAATCAAGAATGGGCAGAGAGCTGGGAGTTGGGAGCTGGGGGAGGAGCAGCATGTGTGCTGTATGTATGCTTAACCCTTTGAGAGCCTTGTTTGATTTCTAAGCGTTATGGCCGGACGGCCATAAAGGCAGGGCCCCCAGAGTGTCGTACAATTTGGCAAGAAAGTAAACCATTTGTATGCTGGTTATACGTATGCAAAAAGGGGTTGAAGAGCCTGAAAGGCAGGAGTAGAAAGCTTAAGCCAAATGCGAAATACCTTTGGGGGGCAGAAAAAGAAACAGACACGGGGCTTTTCCTTTGGTATAAGCAATTTACAATAAAAAGTAGCTGGCAACCAAAGGGGCAACAATGTTAGCCGAGTAGTTGGGGGGCTGGCAAGAAGTGAATCTTTTATTTATGAACTCTGAACTAAAGTTCCAGCCACACACACACTCAGACTCTCACTTTTGGGGGTTGGAAGAAGTAAAGCCCGGCACGTAAAAAAGTAAAACTACAAAAGAACAGAGCTGGAGGAAAAAAATGAAAAGTACTAAGAATATTCCCCAGGTATAGCAAATAGGGGGGAAATCGGAAAAAGGGAGGAGGTTCAGGCGTGTTAAGACTTTGATATGGAAATATCTTGAAGAGATACTGTAGCAAGGTAACTAAACAAGCAGAGGAAAGATACAAAAAGAAAAGATCAGAACGCAAAATATTAAACATTTTGAAAGAAAAAATACTTTTTAAAGTATGCTCTTTAAACTCATATAATTTCCTGTATTTTTCCTTTTCCTCACACTTAATAAATGAATACATTTTGCCAGCCAATAATTTCGTTTGAAGTGCAGTCAAAGTAAATGCCATTTGACTGCTTACTTTAGGCCACAAAACCGACACCGCCACTTTGGTGGTCAGCCCCCTAAACCCCTTCACGAATGACCATTGCATAATTTCACTGCAGTTGACCAGCCGGCGGCAACAACCAAACCAACCGCAGAGACAAAGCCACAGACCAAGAACCGACTGGGCATCAAGTTACCAAAAAGCTGGGGGCGGAGGACGGGACAGCTGTTGACAGCGTGAGTCACATGACAACGGGGGAGATTCCCGGTACGGGGTTGTAGCATTTGATTAAAAAAAGCCAATGCCAAATTGCCAAGACGACAGAACGGGAGAACGGGAGGCGGCTGGCAAAATTATGATGATGAGCACAAGCTCTTGCTCCTTGGCTTTAATAAGCTAAAATTGTGATTGTTATGGCGCACATCCCGGAACTCGAGACTCGGAAGTCAAACAGACGG
This sequence comes from Drosophila birchii, assembly GCA_035046345.1. Classification (NCBI taxonomy): domain Eukaryota; kingdom Metazoa; phylum Arthropoda; class Insecta; order Diptera; family Drosophilidae; genus Drosophila; species Drosophila birchii. Next base: position 11,152,279 of record JAWNOA010000064.1, read on the forward strand.
CGGAGGGGGTGGCTGAGGCTATGGCCTCAGTCAGGTAAAATTGATTTTATTTATTTAACAGTCAACAATGCTGCTAATGCTGCTGTAACTTTTACTTCTCCTGGTTGCCGGGGTTTCCCCCATTTCATTTAATATGAATGAGCACAGGCCTCCGTCAAGGCCTTGATTTAAATTTGTAAAATATCCCTGGGCTCGTTATAATTGCACACAAATTAAGCCTGAACATTTATTGAAATATTATTAACTGGTGACAATGTTAACAATTTTAATAACAAGCGCTTCAGATTCACACGCACACATGTTGCATATGGTTTTGGGGGACGACGACACTCGCATTTCGTGTAATTAATAAAGTTTCAATATGCAAACATTTGCGCCAAAGTGAGTGTGTGCTGAAAACACTCTGGCGGTTTATTAAAATAATTAAGGTAATTACGAGCGGAAATGGGGGCAAAACCCGAAACCAAAAGCAAAAAGCGAGAAAAAAGACAGAATGCATCATAATAAATGCAATTTATGGTTTGAATTTTATACGATAATCGGTTCGGGGTAAGCATCGGTCGCTGGGGCTATTTAATTAATTATTTATAAAGAATTTTAACATTTATATTTATTTTTTCTTGCAGTGCTTTCACATCCGATGCCCTTGAGGTGGCATTATGATTATTTGATTTGTTTGAGGCTCGAACAGAAATATAAATAAAATTAGTTGCTATTTTATTTATGTGTTTTCATAGTTATGTGCGTTTGTGTGGGCCTTCGTCCTTCTCTGGGGTCCAGGACACGCAGCACATAAAAGCAAAAATAATGTGCCACATCATAAATGCCACAAAAATGGCACGCACACACACACTGAGAGCTATATAGCTCTGGGGGAGGTCAGACACTTAAAGCATACTGACGCTGACATACATAGCATATATGCATAGATAACTATGTAATAAAGATGCCCGTTTGTCCCTGTGTCTTTTTTTTTTTTGTTGGCTTTGTTTGGCCGCCGCTATAACCTCAAAAATGATGAAGCACAACAACAGCACAATTCGGTCCTCAGTGTTGTTCGTTTTTCCCTGCCCCAAACTGCTGCCACAATTTCCCGCCCGCTTTCCACCCACTGTGCGTGCGTGCGGTCAGCAAACTTTAATGAATATGTATGAAAATCGCTTGTAGCATCTCCGTCCCTTTTTTCCAAAGACCCATGAATATTTCCGTTACGTCCAAGTTTTCTGTTGTTGTTGAAAGGAAAATCGATTTCGGGACAGGACTGTGAGTGTTTATGTGTGTTGGGGAGAGCATGTTACTTCAACACTTGTTGATGTTAATGAGCGCCAGGGAATGGGTGAAGTTTTCCGGCCTCTAAACATCCTAGCCCTAGAAAAATCCTTGAAAAGGACGACTGGTCCTTGGTGCAGCTTTAACCCATTAAAGCTGGCAGAGAAAAAACAGTGCTAGGACTGAGTGTAAAGCTTTGGCCTTGCCTATAACCATTATCTAGCTTGGATTTCATCTCATCCCTTCCCCCCCAGATTTCACTCTGCTGTGCGTGCAAAAATCTTTGCCAGCTTTTCCGGCTTTTCCTGGCTGGGCATCCACACTGCATTACATGCAAACAATGTCCAGGGCTTGTTTCATTCGCCCCTCCGTTTTTTGCTGCCTCCCCTTTTGTGGTTTATTTCTGTAGCAGATTTCATTTCGTTTTGCAATCTGAGTTTTTTTCCAGTGTTTTTGTGTGTCTTGTTTTTTTGCTTTATTTTGCGGAGACCGTAAAAGTAAATTGTTTTATATCTTCACTGGTTTTTTTCACCAGCTAAAAGTTGATTTGTATGAGTGTGTATGTGCTTCGGTCATTTCTCACGTGCTTTTTTTCTTCCTCCTTGTAGCTGCTGCAGCAACATTTATTTAAAATTTCAATTTAATTTAGTTTCGGTTTTAAGTGCACCCAATGCCCACTAACACACATGCAGTGCCATGTAGGTCAGTGTGGCTCAGCTCAAAAGCAGACTACATTAATTTTCGTTTGGCTGGCAATGCGTTTTCCCTCCTCCCCTCCCTGTCTTTCACCCATCGACAGCTTTGGCAAATGGGTTTTCCCTGCCTTTCTTCTCTTTTCTTTTTTTTTGTGTGTTTGTGGAATTTTTTCTCGCGTGTTTACATACATTTTTGATATAGTTTTATAATGTTTATGCATCGCTTGCATTTTTTTGTGTGGCGCGAACATTTTTGCGGCCCAACACTTTTGCCCAGCAACACTTTTTACCTGTTCACCTGAATTCTGTGAATTTATTATCCACTGAGCTGACCAAGTTGATTACGCTTTTTTAGCTGCTCAGCTCAGCAGTTGAATTATTTAGGTGTATTTTAAATCTATGTTGTAATCTTGCTTATATGCTGGAGTCTAAGCCACATTCTCTTGACCATCAACAGGCGGAAAATGTTACCAAAACTTTGGCCTGCTGCCGTTCCAGAAAAAAATTTCTTTGAAATGCAGCCACTCCGCCTCTTAATCGCATCTCAGTCATCTACCACTGAAAACTTTTTTTCCAGCGGTTTGGAGCCACATAAATCATAGCGGCAAAAGAGCAACAACAACACGCCGCATGCAACATGTTGCAGGCCGTGGTTAACGCCTCCTTTAAAGCCTCAAAAGTCTGCAGCTTCCACTGCGCGGCAAAGAAAAGGCAAAGGGAAAAAGGAAAACAAAAAGAAAACATAGTTGCCAGAAGGGGACAAGCCGCGATAATAGTCAAGACAAAGCCACACAAGGCGATTAAAGGGGGCGATTTCCAGAGGGAATATCGTCTGTGTGTGTGGGCCAAGCCAAGTAATTGAGTCATTGCGGGGATCTTTGCAGTGAGCACAGGGAAAAATATCTGCTAACTATTTTGAGTGCTTTAAAATGTAATGAAAATTTATGTAGATATCTTTAGCTTTCTTAAATTTTAAGTTTCTTTACTTTCTAACTTTAGTTTATGTTCTAATATCAGATATACCCCATTTTTTATGTTATTCTTTTGAGTGTACTTACTTCCAAACGAACAGCGACGAGATGAGAACAATCAAGACCAAAAGCAGCGCGAACACGGCTATCATGGCTGATGTGGCCAGCGACTGACTGCTATATAGGCTAGCATCCAAGATCTGCAAAGATATAGAAACACACAGAAAGAGAGGATTTAGTTGGGGGAAAAGTAAAAGTTAGTGAGTAAATCAACGCTCAACTCAAACATAAAGCCATTTTGCATATAAACAAAGCCCGAGACGCGTTGGAAAAAAAGGAGGTAAACCCAGCCGGAGAAGGAGAAAAATATTTTGGTAAATATGCCTAACGAAATGCAAACAAAAGCGCAGAGCACGCGACTTGGGCTGTTAACCTTTCGGTTACTTGGTTTTCCTCCATCTCAAGGAAGTCGATAGTGTAGGCGTTTCACCTTTTTACTTTGGTTTTTTTTTTGTCTATTTCCTTCGACCAGGCCCAGGAAATTAAGGTCAGCTGAGTGGGGATAAGGCCGGCAAATTGCCTTTGAATTTATGCTTGGGCATGCAAAAAAAGTTACGAAATAAATGATGAAGTCGGGGATAAATAGGGAAATCAGTTGATAAGAGAAGTGAGCAAAGCAGGGAGGAAATCCTTGGTAACTACTTTATCCCTTATAAAGAATATTTCCCAGAAGATAGGATTCATAACTGCAAAATTGAACTCACTCAAAGCTTTTGAAAAATATTCGTCTATTTTTGTTGTTCATTTATTTCTATTTGTAAAGATATTCCCATTCGGTTTTGACAGACAACTTTTCTTATCGCATTTCCGGTTTTCAGCTGTCACTGTCAAAAACTAGATAAACCTACAGTATTTTCCTGCCTAAATCTCAAATATTTTTAATGAAGTATTTTTATACCCACTACCCATAGGGTAGAAGGGTATTATAACTTTGTGCCGGCAGGAAATGTATGTAACAGGTAGAAGGAGGCATTTCCGACCCTATAAAGTATATATATTCTTGATCAGCGTCAACAGCCGAAACGATCTAGCCATGTCCGTCTGTCCGTCTGTCTGTCTGTCCGTCTGTCTGTCTGTCCGTCTGTCCGTCTGTCCGTATGAAACACTGGATCTCAGAGACTATAAGAGATAGAGCTCTAATTTTTTTTCGACAGTATTTGTTATGCTTGCAGGCAGATCAAGTTTGTTTCAAATTTTTACCACGCCCACTTCCGCCCCGCAAATCACCAATTTCATAATTTTAAAGCTAGAGTCACGAATTTTGAAATGTACATTAAAAACTATAGTCTGTGTAATTCCTGAAAATTTGGTTGCGATCAGATAAAAATTGTCGAAGTTATTAAAGAAATAATTTTGTATGGCCACAAACGGCCGCTGCAGCATGCCTCAGTTGGTTGACCAACTAGACCAACTAAATATTCTTACCAGCTCTTGATTGGAATCGGAAAAGTATCTTATAAGAATTCGAGAAGCAATTTTAATATATGGTAATAATTATTAGCCGTTCAAAAATGTATTAACTATTTATTATGGGTAGCGGGTATCTCACAGTCGAGCTCGCTCGACTGTAGCTTTCTTACTTGTTTTTATTTATTTCCTATTTTTATTTCATTTTTATGGAGCGTTTGACCCGAGAGTCGAACTTGAAAATGCAAAACAGCCAGCAGAAGAATTTGGGGAAAACTCCTCCACAATGCACCTGTCGCTTGACACACACAGATACGCACACGCAGCATAAATCACTCAAAAACATGGAAAATATTTTTCAAAGAGTCAGAGACTCGAAGAAAGAAAGGGGGGAGGGGCAGCTTCTCCACACACAGAAAATTGGGGTCAAACTTTGACAGCTGTGCAAATAATTTCGCCGGCAACTGTGCTGGTGCTGGTGTGTGTATTTAACTGGCACTTATTGTTTGTGTATGTAGGTTACACTTTAATTCGTAATGCATTTTGTGCATTTACTAATTTATTAAAAGCATTTTTCCAACTTTCCGATTTCGATTTCGATTTATTTGCGTAGCTCAAACACAAATACGAGTGGCACAGTTTGCGCCAAAATGCGGAAGCTGAATGCCCTCACAAAGCCATCCAAATGCTTATCTTTCCCGGGTAATTAATCATGCGCTTGCAGCGAGTATAAATATTATTAATATTTCATTGAGAGCAGCACACACACAGAGATTGAAAATGCAAACAAACAGTCGCAGAGAAAGGGCGCACATTTTCATAGATAAGCCATAAAAATATTGACATCCATCCCAACCATTGCCCTCGACTCCAAATGGCGAAATTGTTTAAATTATCGAATCAGGGGGGAGAAATGCTCCCATTTTGGATCGCTTATCACAAGCACCCCGAAAAATTAAGAAATTTGTATTTTGAAACCCATTCGAAGACAAATCGACGCAGCCAAATACAAATAATAATAAATTAAACAATTATGTTTATGTGTGTGTGCAGTGCAACGCCAAAAGCTGAAAAGAAAAATCTGGAGGTGGGGAATCCCCGGCAAACAAAAACAATAATGCTGCTCCAATGCTCGTAATCAATTTGATTAATGAGACCTGACGCGAGTTTTCCCTCTGTCTTTTCTTTTTGGTGCTCCGATCATTCGATTTCGATTGAATGTGGAGCAGTGGCATGACTTGGGGGGGGGAAATGGCCAAGGGAAAAATGTGGTAACAAAGCTTAAGTGTCACCAAAGTATGCACTGTTACAGGTTGGAATTTTAATTGAAATTAAAAAAATATATTTGAAATATTTTATATTTTATTTTTGTTTCAACTGTAAGCATTTTAATCCTATTAAATAAAGAGAAATATTCCTTATTTACTTTCCTACAAATGACACAAATTTCCCCCTCTTTCCCTTCACATATTCCCAATTGAATTTATAGAAATCACACTTGCGTCATTCAAGTTTTAAAAAAGAAAACGAAACAATTTCCTTTTGTCTCGCCTTGGCAGCATATTTCCCTCTTTCATTTCGTACGCTTCACACATTTTCCAGTCAACTTTGAACTGCATTGTGTGCGTTGATAATCGATAAATCTAAAATACATGTGTTACTGGGAACTCGGCGAGCGTTTACCTATTTGTAATGCTCATTTTGGGGCCAGGCAAATAAACGAGTGGGGAGTGTTTGGGGATGGGGCTGGGGGCGAGGCCAATAACTGTACGCATTGCGACAGTTGTCGATTGCCACCGAAACGCTTCCAGCTGCCACACGGATTAAGCCGAAGATAAAACACAGAAAAAAACAACTACACAAAAAGTCCAAGTTGAAAGCAAACAGGGTCGCAGCATTATTATTGATAACAACAGAAGTAGCCCCCTGTTTGTCCAGATAAGCACTGCCACCGGTATGATTGAAGGCTTTCCCTCAAAAGCAAACCCTCTCTTTCAAAGTATTTAACACAACTCGCACTCCCATTGCCCCTGGGCATTCCATAAATTAAATTAAATAAAGGAAAAGTAGGGAAAAAAAGGAGTAGGCAATGCAAACAAGAGATAAAGATAATACATTTTGAACGATTTATGTCTAGGCATAGGTACAGCGAAATGCAAACAGTAGGCACTGAGGGAAAATGAGATAAGTTTTGAATTCATGTTTATCACAACCCCGGGGCTAGTGTGTGTATCAGTGCACTTCTAAAAGATATCACATACTTTTCCTTGTGCATCGAAAGAGAGAGAAACTTGGTCGATAAAATAATTAAACCCTCCTTCAAGTCGCAGACAAAAGCAAAAGCCATTAGTCGGCGGCGGGAAGGGCTTCGAAGGGAATGCTAAATAATGGCATAAAGTTTACACCCCCCAAAAAAAAGCAACATATAATAATAATAAAAAGCTGGAATAAGGCAAAGTGAGATTAACGCAGCCAGAGCTGCAAAATTTTGTTTACTTTTATGCGTGTGTGTGTGTGCTGGCGAGTGTTTTTCCGGCTTTTGTGGCAACTTTTTAATCATGAAAAATCACCAGGCTCAAGGGCGGCATGCGGCCTGAGTAGGCCATAAAGTGGAATGTTTGCCTTTGCCTTTGACCCAATTTTTAAGTGTTGCCAACAACAAAGTGCATAAAAAACTCTAACAACATTGTTGAGCGGGAAATGGGAGTTGGACCGTTTGGCAAGTCATCAAAATCAGTCGTCAAAATGTGAGGGAGGCAAAAGGGGGAAAAGTTCTACTCACCGCTGCAGCAAACTTTAAAGCTAACAACTTTTCTCGCTTGCTCTCTCTCTCTCTCTCTCTCTTTCGGAAAGTCAACGCCGATGAGAGCGTTTTCATTTTCGTGCCTGATGAGAAAAACACAAAAGTTTACCCGCCATCAAAACACGACAAAAGGAAAAGCTAGCAACAAGCACGTGCCACTTGCAGGAGGAAAACTATTTTGCAACAGCGGCAGCGGCAGCAGCAACAACAATGGCCAGAACTTGGCTGCTTTGATAACATGGCAAAAGTTTTTCCGAACATGCAATGCATGTGTGGCTGGCGCCTTTTTTTTTAACACCCCAAAAGGGGGCCTCTCCCAGCCGCCGCAGAACTTCGATTGCCTTGCACGTGCATATCGTGCAATCGACCTGCTGGATATCCTTCTACCTCCTCGATTTTTCCGCCCTGTTTTTGTAACCACTTGGCGGTGCAATTGTTTGGAAACAGCTCGTGATTGAGCCCCATTCCCATAAGATGGTCGGGAGGACGTAATGAGTTGCGAAACTTGTTGGGCCGATGTGGCTAAGATGGCGCCGATGATGGGGAAATGGAAAAGTGCAACAGAGAGTGGAGTGGAGAATGCAACTGAAAGGATATCGAATTTAATGAAAATTGTGAGAGCTTAAAACGTAAGCTAAAGCTGAGATTACGACTTGTGTGTGTGTGTCATTTATTCAAGCAAAAGACTACTTCTAAAAACTCTTTAAATATAATTTCCTTGCATGAAAATTGAATTTTTTTCTTTTGTTGGTTCCACATACCCAAACATTTTTCATTGTGCTCCCTCTCAGCCTGCTCCTTGCTTTCTGATTTCTGCGACTGTCTGCAGCTGTGTCTGGCTATGTCAACTGTAAACAACATCAACACTAAACAGCAACAACAATAGCAGCAGCAGCCTTGTCATTCTATGCCAACACCACCCACTGGACCGACCCAAGCCGGGAAAACCAAAAGCCAAAGCGCCCAAAAGCAGACTACAACAAAAGCCAAACACAACAACATTTTGCTATATATAAACACATATATATAGAGAAGGAGGAAGTGGCTAAGGAATTTCGCATTCTCACGACATTTGATATCAATGTCATGCTATTTGCTACACACACCCAAGTCTGGATGTCCTTCGTCCTTCCCGCTGGCATCCCTCTCACACACATACATATATCATCATCTTCAACAGTTTCTCGTCGTCTGCTTAAAGGAAAAGTTGAGACATTTCTTAGGGGAGTAGGAAGCGAAAGCTGGAAAAAGGATTATTTGCTGCCACGCCCATTGGAGCGAATCAGGAGCTGCTTGTCAAGTATTTTTGCTCCTTCGCTCACATGAAATTTAATTTCGCTTGTCTGGCGAGGATGCCACTTCCGCTCGCCCTTTTAAAGGTTTTTCCTCGTCTGCCTTTCGTTCTTTTCCATTTTTCCTTCTGGCAGTTGACAATTACACCCACATGGAAAGGCACACGCGCGCGCACTCCCCAAATTGGCACAATTCCCGTTAAACTTATCAATTTGATGGGCGAGAGAGCTTTCCGCCATTGAATTTTATTCCTTGAACGCTAATCCATTAAATTGATTCGTATGCTTAAATTGATTTTAAGCTGATTTCGTCGAGATTTTAATGTGTTTACCTGCGATTTATGTGGAATTGCATTTGGTCGCTGAGGACTTTCTAAGTCCTAATAACGAAAATAATCTCTCGACTGGTTACTCTGGGGCGAGGGCCGTGAGATACAGTTTCCGACATAAGTTGCATGTTAACATTAACATTTGATTTGTCAGCATAAATCAACGGAGACAGCCTCAAGTGCCCACACACGGGCGCTGCGCTGAGAAGAGTTGATATGAGGGGACCACACACAGATCCGGTTTATATAGATACACTTTTCGTTGCGTTTCGTTTTGGGTTATATTTATTTAAATTTTTCATGTTGAAAATTAAGTGGAAAACACTCGACTTCACTAGGAGTTGGAGTTGGAATTGGAGTTGGAGTGGAGGTGGAGACAGAGTTGGGGTTGTAGCTGGTTGGGGCACGTGAAATTTAACCATTGACCGCTGCTGCTGCTGCGGTGTTGATATGTGGAATTTGATCTTTGTTTTACCAGAACCCCCAGACGCACATCGCCTTTGCGCCTAAACAAACACTTGCCCCAGATTAGATGAGTGCCGAGTTACAGTTTTTCCGCATGAAAAATTATCTGTCCTTCGTTCGTGCTACACACAACAAATTATATATATATATAAATATCTATTTTTTCTTCTGTCATTTTCTGTTTCGTTTTTTTTGTAACCGCTGACAACCTTTTAAAGTTGAGGGTTGATTCCGGGGCCATATGTTGCCGAAGGACTGGAGGCCGAAAAATGCTTTTTGTTGCCACTACAGTTGTTGTCCTTTTCGTGTTGCTGCCGCTTAACTTTTCATTGTTATTGTAATTTCTGTAACTGTGTTTCCTCTGCCCAAACAGGGGTGGTCATCGCCATCATGATGATGATCATCATCATCATAACGATGAGGTCCAGCTCCAAGGAGCAACAGCTGTTGCTTGGGCAACTGGAGGCCAAAAGGACTTGAAACGAAAAGAAATTTGTTTCACTTTGCTTTAAAGTGATTCCTTGCGGTTCCTGTCGGCACCCCCCCAAATTGTGGGCGTGGCATCGAGTCCCTTTTTTGCTTGGATGGCAAAGTTGAATTTAAAGGACCCTAAAGTGGTGGTCGGGTTATAGTTTGCTTTTTACCCAAATTGAGATGTAAACTTAAACGTTTTTTAAAGTTAGCAAAATTCTATATATAAAATCAAGCCTGACAGTTTATCAATTATCCTTCTGGTTGGCAAATTGAACAGATTTTCGATCAAATGCCGCAATTTTGACTTGTCAATAAATCAAAACGCTTCCTGCAGTTGATTTTCCGAGTGCCTACTCAACTGTTAACATTTGTTAACATAAAATGCCACGCCCTCGGCCACTACCCACCACTTGAACTACAACAAGATGGCTTTTGTTATTGTAATATGCATATTGCACATAATTCAATAAGGCAACAGAAATTTCGGACACCTTCTCACACAAAAAGCCAAATCACTTGCAACTCGTTTCGGGAACACGCAGAGGGAAAATCCCAACAGCTGTGCCAAAATGCAGGCCTCATTATGGCCTTGCCGAGGGGGTTGCATAATCATCCACCCGTCATCATGGGTTTGGGTTGGAAAATCCCATTTGCAACGCCCTCAAAATTATAATCAGCCTAAGCTCAGGACTAAGGGTAAGGGTAAGGGGTACAACATGGAAGTGTCACCTAGAATTGGATGGAAATCTTCTAACGACGAGGCAAAGGTAAGGCCAGATTTGAGTTTAGAATTTTGTCAGATTTTCCAATTTTCCTTAAACTGAGATTACAACTCACCGGCATTGCTTGGCAGACATCGCTATCCCATTGCTGCTGGGCCAGGGCCTCCTCATTGCAGTCCTGGGGCACCACCGTATATTCCGCCAGGGCCGGCGGTCTGGGTGGCGGCGGGATGAGGAACTGTGGCGGCGGGGCCAGGGGCATGCCCGAGCAATCGTCGCAGTCGAACATGAAGAGCTCGGCTTCGGAGAGTTCCATCATATCCAGCATTTTCCACATTGAATTCGGTTGACTAAGGCTTTTCGGGGGATCCTTGCTCTTTGTATATTGTGGGATAATCTTTGGGGTTTCCCCGCTACGGTTTCGAGTCGCTTTGAAGGTTTTGGGTGCGTGTCAAATTCGCTGCCCGATCGCTGTCATCTGGACAGCCTTCATCGGCGGCCTTTGAGCTGCAAAAAGAAAAGAAAGAAAAGGAAAGGGACTCGGGTTAGTTGAGTTTTAAAAGTACTACAGTACTCTCGGTGCCCAGCATGTGTCCGTGTGTCCTTTTGTGTGCTAATTATCTCACACATGGATGTCCTGGCACGTAACAATCCCTACCCGTAATTAGCTTGATCCTGGCCACTTTCCTGCATGCACGCTTGTCACCCAACCAAAAAAAAAAAGGAAAAAATTAGATATATAAATGTCTCCCCCCTGGGCGTCACCTAACCACCCCCTAAACCCAATGTTAATTTTTATTGATTTTGCTTAATGCGTTTCCATTTTTTGCTATTTATTTTTATTTACTTTGCTTGCCACGGCTTCGCTTCGTTTTTTTCTATTTCTATTTTTATCCCTTCGCACCCTGATTTTCGTCGACTCACTGGCAATTGTTTTACCCCGAGTTTTTCCGCGTGTGCTGTATGTGTGTGTGCTCCTTATTTTCTATTTTCAATACTTTTATTATTATTATCCTTTTTTGTTGACTGCGGTTGTGTTTTTTCTTCACACATATGCTGACAAAATAATTGAGAAAAAACAGTTGACTTGGTGAAACCTTTTTTTGGGCGATAGGGTTTCGGGGTTCAATTGAGTTAGGAAGGATGATTGATGGTCCTGCAAAGGCAACCCGATATATTACGAGTCGTTGTAGGTAGAAAAGTATTCCCGGAGTTTAATCGAAACTTAAACATTTGACTGCCGCTTGTGGGACTTGTCTCTCTGCCACTCTGACAGCTCAAGAATTCCCCATCTGCTGCTGCTGCTGCTGTGTGGGGTAGTCCAAGTCCAAGGTTGGGATCGGGATCGGGATTGTGATTCTGATTCTGATTTCGATTCGAGGCTGGATTCCCATTCTCAACATATGTTGCCAGTTGGCTTCGTTTAATTAGCTGACAGTTCTGGAGAGGAGCAGAGGAGAGAGCCGAGTCTCAAGACTCGAGACTTGCCCGGCAGCCTGATAAGATCTCACAACAAAAAATATATACTATATATACACAATGTGCAGTATCTGTGTGTGTGTTGTCTTGCAATCAAATGTAAGCCGCTGTTGACATTGGAGATTAAAAGATATTAAAAACGAAGACGACAACGGCCTGGGCCGGCTCGGAGGAGGAGGATGAAGCAGGAGGAGAGTGGCGAGAGGCCGGAGCGAGTGGGGACTCTCGGATGTGGACACAATGACACACAGACAGACAGTCGGAGGGACACACAAAACATGTCAAAGATGAAATGTTGTAAAGAAAATTGAATTGAATTGAAGTCCAGCGCAGAGCAAACTAATAAATAACAAAGAAATCGGAGGGAAATAAAAGTAAAGCCAAAAATAAAGGCGGAAAGAAATCTCCAAAGACGCGATTGGGTTTCCCGAAAATGCGCGCACGCCGAACTTAAAGCTTTAGTTTTGGACTTGTCTTTATTCCGACCTCTCGGTGTCTCTCGAAAATCGATTGAATTGTCTGGCCTGGGTGATTAACTTGAGCAGACAAAAACTTAAAAAAAAAATAAAAAGAAACGGCCAAGAATAATGAAATAAATCGTGTTGAAAAAGACCCAAGCAGGGCCAAGAGGAAACCCAAACCCAAGACAGACAGTCAACGAAATCGATTTGTTTTGAGATTAAGTCGGCTGCTGCCGCCCTCCTTATCCCTTTCCCCAGCTCTCCGTCTCGCTTTCATCCAAGGAGCAGACTTAACTGAAGCGTAAAACGGAAATGTTATGGACAGGCCCGAAAGGAAGCGTAATGGAAATCAAAGTCCTAACCGAATCAGGTGGAGCAGTTCGGGGGGCAATTAGCGTGGGCAACTCGTTTCGATAAGAACGGATGGATCCGCAATCAAAGGCAGGACCAAAAGCACTTAGATAATTGTCTTAAAGCTGGGCAGCACACTTGGATAATTGCCTTTAAAGCTGGACGAGGACAGCTGCCAGGCCCCGAATTGGTTTTAGATTCAACACAGCCTCGGCCCTTGTCTAATGCAAAGTTTGGTCATAATTCAAACACTTCAGGCCAATTAAAGGGTTTCCATTCTTTCCCCCCTCTAAAGATACATAAAAGTGAAATTTTTCCCTATCTTCCTTTCACTTTCCGCACTTTCAACTCGACACTGATTTATTTTCGGGGAGAACTTCTTGCAGTACTGCTACTTGACAAAAGACAATTGCGGCTCAAGTACAAGAACAGCTGCCTGAAATTTATACACTTCCATAATTGAATTGTTTGATTGGGAAATTGTAAAAAAATAAAAAAAATAGAAAAGAAAGAAAGTAAAATTAGGTGGACACAGCCCAAAAGTCAGGCCTCCTTGTCGGGGGTTGCTATGCGTCGCATGGTCAGGGCCATGGAAATGACTCAATTGGAACTGGGTTCGTGTCGGTCAGGTAAGGGAAACGCATTTATTAGCTACAATGATAAATGTTCTCCGGGCATTGGCGGCGACAGACCTTCGGATTGTAGGCAAAGGATCTCCGAAATCCCTCCTGACCGCCAGTCAATGTGTAATTTTAATTCGTTTTGGGTCGCATAGAGGAAATTGATATGGGTGCGTCTCGTTGTAGTTTGGAAAAACTTAGCTCAGGTAGGAATTATATCAGTATCTCTTTCCTACAGTCTCTTGGTTTTATGTTTTATTTTTTTGTTCGTTTCTTCTCTTGGTGCTCGCATATTGAGACATTATAGCTTGGGTATTGATATCTCGGCGGGGGATTGTCGGAGTCGTAAGTGGAACAAATGTGGCAGACAGTTGAAATTATCCTTGGAAATAATGGTTGCAAAATCTTATTTCAAGGGTTTATGTCTCGTAGATAACTGCCGGAGCTATCTGGTTCGTAAAACTAGAACGAGGTAATAATTACCTTTTTTTGGGAACTGATTTTAAATGGGTCTTTATTTTTCCAGATATATTTTAATTATGTTTGAACCTGATTTTAATTATATTTTGTGGGAACTTCATTTAAGGGATATTGTTATTTGAGCTCTAAAAATATAAATTTATCTCAGATATTTTATACCAAAACACACGAATTTTCTGGAAAATATTTGAGATTACATTAAAGCCCACTTTCCCTAGTTTTTCTTCTTTAATCTGTGGCAATTGCCTTCGAGCAATGCTCCGCACGCACAAATTACTCGGAACTGGCCCCCACTTTTCCCCGTAAGCCCCTAAAGTTGTGATTTACCCAAACCTACGGCAACTTTTGACTTAGTTTACATATCATTTATTATTTGCCAGGGCCATGGGTCTTGAGGTCCTGAGGGCCATTGTTTAGTACATACAAGGTGTGTGTGTGCTCCACTAACCAAACAAAACTTGCCACGCCCCCGAGGCGTTAAGCATAAAAAAATAGCAAGAAAAAAACTTTTAAATAAAGCAAAGAACGCGCCAGTGGGAGAGGGCAAGATGACGGCATGTCACATCAATGTCACTCAGCATTAAGGCTCAAAGAGGCAGGCTGGGAGAGAGAGGGGGAATTCATGTCCTGCGAGTGCTGCGATAAAGTTTTTTTTTTGTTCTCCTCTTTGCCAGTTCCTCTTTGGGCCGCCGGGCAGCTGAGCGTGAAAAACAGCCTCCCGAATTTCCCCGAGCTCCTGCAGCTTTTCCTTTTTGCTTTCGCTTGTCGCACGCTTTCCTTTTGCCCAGGCCGGCGATAAATTTACAAGCGTATAACAAATATTTTGCTTTGTGTTTACAATTTCTTACTGCTTAATATTCTTCTTCCAATTTTTCGTTCACGATTTTTTTTTTCTTTTTTCGCCATATAGACCTATTTGCATAAGATACTTTCTGTTCTGAGACTTGTGCGGAGTTTACCTTGTAAGTAGCTTAGGCGTATGCCATAAGTTGGCCGATTCGATGAGCCGCGTTCTTTGATGGAGACACAAGGCACAGAGGAAAATATTGATGTACTCAAAGATGAATTGTATTTATCTGATAAAGGTGTCGAGTCTGGGAATTTACTTCATTTTCTTTGAATAAATTTTAATGTATACTGAAGGATATTTAACTCCCTTTTCTTGCTGTGCACAGACGACACTTATTCCTGAAATTTATGTTTCAACTACGACTAAAACCGAGCTGGCTTATAAATTTCATGGGCACACGCTCGGCATACTAATTAGCCAAGGGATTTCATTCGAAAAAAGGCTAACAGCCAGCGGAAATCCTGTGGAAAAGGGCCGACATGTGTACAACTCAATTCCGAATTAAAATTCAATTTGCCAAACAGGTAAAAAGGTTCACACGACCGCAACCGATTTCAATTCAAGAACCTCTGCTTCTGTGACCGCAAAAGAGGAGTTCACTTGTCCCGGCGACTTTTCGAGCTGCCCACGCCACTCGAGATTGAGTTGTTATTATTATTTATATCCATGGCGGCCACGATTCCCGTTTAACAACTCATTTAAGACCCGATCTTATCGCGATTGCGATCTGCCACGGGATCTCTGCGTTCAACTTCTTGGAGTTTCGCGGAGTCGGGGGCAAGGTAACTCCGGTCGAAGCATAAATTTTATTTTGCGTGAATTTATGAGCTGCGCCGCCGACAGGCGGGGGATTCTCTTATTTACCAAAGGCTTTACTCGAAAGGGAATCGGGGAAAAATAATGAACTTCGCTGCGGTGCACTTGTTGCTCGTCGTCGGCCGTTTGCTAATAATTTAAACAAATTTACGAAATGGAAAAAACACAGCGCAGCGCGGAAAAGTGCAGGTAAACAAAGGTGTCGCCTCAACTAGTATTTGGTTATAATTAGGGGTCTCTGTCTCTATGTTGTTCTCTTCGAACCATTCTTGGGGTTTTTTTTTTGTCGGTTTTTTCGCTTTGAAGCCGCTGTAGAAGCCGCAGCCCCATATGCCTCGGAGATGATTTGTTTACACACTCTCTTGGAGCTGGGAGCCGGGTCGCCACCAGAGTTCCAAAGACAGATAATTTCCACGAGAATCACTCATCACTTGGGCGTAACTCTATCTGGATAAACAATGGATCTGCTCGATAGATACATCGCACACTTTCTGGGAATTTTGTTTGGAATCAGATACAATCCTTCACTTGCTTATTTGAATAATTCTCCAGCGCGTCTGCCCCACTTCCCCCCATAAATCTTTGCTTTTTATTGCCCAACTTCCTCTGGAAGTTTTTCTTTTTCGTTGGGTTTCAATTAGTCACCGCACTTTGAAGATTAGAAAACGCATTTTAAGGCATATGTATTCTTATATATTTTAATGTTTTTTAGCCAGGGGGAACTTTATTGATAATTCCCCAATCAAAGGGAATTCCGTTGATCTCCGCTAAGCAGATTTTCACTCGCCTACGGAAGAAGCTCAACTCCCAAGCCAAAATCTCTAAGTAATCCGCTGCCTAAAAACTTTTCAATTTCTCTGCGGCATAATCCACACTTGATTTTTCGTTCTCAGCTTTTCCTTACCCGCTTTTCTTTATTTTTTATACGTAGTCCAATGGAGATTCGTGAATAAAATGTGATGATTTACTGTGACTGTTTTTTGCTGTCTGTTTTGCTAACTAATCGAGCCAATTCTTTTCAATAGATTTTTGCTTATTAATTTCGTTTTTGCTTGATGATAACTTTTTGTTATTATTTCTTGTTGACACTGAACACAGAATTTGTATGGTTTTATTTTTCAAAACATTTGTGGGGGCTTTGCACGGCGCGCGAACTGATTATTGGATGGTTTGGATTTTGGTTGTGAATATTTTCGAATATAATTTGCTGAAGTATCTTGGCGCTTCACATGCTCAGTCTTGAAATAGTCTCGTATTCCGTTCAGAATTTTTTGTTCGATTCCACAGATAAACTCGCGAGACGCTCACGTCCGATATCGGCAACTGCGAGTCAAAAACTGAATTTCAAATCCGTTTCGAGCTATAGCTACGGATGGGCAGTATCTGCAGCTACAACTTCGGCTGCCGGTTCCCGAAGATACACGAGAGAGAGAGAGTTCGGAACCGCTTCCGGAGAAAAATAACTCCCACCCGGGGTTTTCCGAGAGAGCACGAGAGAGAGAGAGATTAAGTGGAAATGAACTTGTTCTGGCATTTGGTCTAAGCGAGATTCTGGCCGTTGCAGTCAACATTCATTCTCTGGCACTGGAGTTTGTTGATGTCGCTGCTAAATTTACCTAAAAAAGAAATATTCAAAAATATAAAAAAGTCTTTTAAAATTATAGCTGACTAAAAAAGCTCTCGAGTTTCAAATTATTATAAATTGGCAATAATTCTTATGCCCAAAAAATGTTCAATTATTGTCAACATTGCAGTTAATTGCTGCCGTTGAACTGATGTTTATGGCGAAACTATTTATGTCTACACATTCTTAACATATTGAGCTCTGTGCTCTCATTTTTCTGCAGTTTACGAGAATTTATTTTTAAATTTTTTATTGGTTTTTGTTTTGATATAGAATACTTGTTTATTTATTTTTATTAGAATTCTTACATTTTTTAAAATAATCGATCATTTTATTGGAAGTTTCTAAAGGATCAAGGCATATCTTTAAGTATCAGCAAAGCAGGGATTATTCTGAATATTAATTTAAGATTTGTATTCAATTATTTGGGTTTAAACCAATTTTTTAAATATTTAATTGAAAAGATGATTTTGTATTGATAATATATATATTTTTATGAATACTAAATGCTCTTAAAGTATATAAAAATCATAATAAAAATTATGTTTACAAACTAATAAAATTATTTCATAAAAGAAGACTATTTTCCTTTACAAGTTACAATTGTAAAGGATTCTGTTATCCATGCAGTCTTATTTTTTGCACCAAAAGTAAAGCACTTACAGACATTTCTTATTTATTTTTTGCAATTTTGTATAAAAAAGAGTCATTCACCTGCACATGGAAATTAAAACTGCAGATGCAGTATAATTTTGCTTAAAATGATGACTAATTAATTGCCTTATAAAACAGATATCGCAAGTGTCTTTCCCGGAAAAGAACAGACTAATTTGAGTTTTCTTTTGAGAGATATCAATTACCGCCACCTGCATATTAAATGTATCATCCTAATATTCAACAAAGTTCAATAAGCAATAAATGTATCTGAAAGATATCGGATTATTGTAATTGCATCCATCAGATGCAAAGACAGAACAACTTTGTTTTTTGCCATCCAAAAACCAAAAACAACAACAACTAGCGCAAGCCGCAATATGATCAAGGTCAATGTCTGGTGGGCGGGGGTGTACAACAACAAAAAAAAAACGCGGGGGGGTGGGCAGGCAGGCAGGGCTTTTCAGCATTTTCCTTCTTTTGCTGCTGTTTTTCCTGCTGCATGTAAAATGACAGCAACAACAACAGCAGCCGGCATGAAAATTCAATGTTATTTTTCACATCACACACACAGACACAATCAAAACACTGCTCTCACTTCGAAATTCGAATTTCGAAAATGAACAATGACTCTCTCACTTTCTCTCTCTCTCTCTCTCTTTGGTTCTCTTGTTGTTTGTTGATGTTGCTAGCGCACTTGGCAACATGTTGCTGGCTTTTCATTTATTTGTTGCTAGCTTTATGTGTGTTTTTTTTTGTTTCTCTGTTGGGATGCAATTTTTGTTTACGCATTTTTTTCGCACCTCTGCTTACTGTTTACGCTGTACTTTCACCTTCTGCGCTACTTTGGCCCCAGCCCCGCCCACCGCCCACTGCATTCCTTGTATGTATGTTTTGTTTATAAACATTCTTGACTGTTTGTTTTCAATGCAATTCCATTGTGCCAGTTGTTGAAAACGGAGATGCTGAAAGATAGATGGAAAAGTATGGGGGGAGGGAAGCAGCTGGGGGTGGTGCAGAAGGAGGCTCATCTCTTTGTGGTAGCCTACACCGAAAACAAAACTATAAATCTTTAAAACACAGCCAGTTTTATAGTTTGTTTACAACAAAATTCGTTCAAAATCTTGAACTTTCCCATTTTTAAAATTTGTAATTAGCTTTTTATTTAAAGCCCCATAAAAATCATTAAAATTCATTTCAATTTACCTATTTAATTTATGGTTAAAATAGAAATTTTTGATTTAATTGATTTTCTTTTTTTACCACATAATTCAAAGCAAAATACAGTTTTCTATCATTGCTTTCCATTTCATAAATTATTAATTTAATCATACTTATTCTTTATTTAAATTATTTGTTTATTAATTGTTAACAGTGCACTCGTAAGTTGTACACAAAAACAAGAGGAAAATTCTTTATAAATTGTTAGTTGTCGACGTGTTGTGTAGCCCGCAACTTAGTCAAAGTCGCTAACGGTAATATCTGCCACAGAACCCCTCTACGTCTGCACTCCCCCCACCACCCCTTGTGGTGGAAAACCCCCTCCCCCACCACCCAGCCCAACTCATTAGGCGCGTCAAGTGATATGTTTGCCTCTTTGTGCCGGGGACCAAACCGAAACACATTAGCGGCTCATTGGGGCCAAAGGCAGCGCAAATTAAAGGAGCATTAAGTGATTGGCCGATGGGTGGGAAAATTGGGGGAGGGGAGTCCCGGAAAAATGTCGACCACACGCACATTCTGCAAAACTCGAAGAAGTTTTCTCCGTCAGAAGCCACAAAAAGTATCTTATGGCTGCTCGTAATTCTTGAGAAATTGCCAAGACCAAAGATACAAAATTGGAGCAGCTTAAAAGTCTCTTTCTATCGCACAGATACAAAATTTATAAAGCAAAACAAACATTTTGCCAAAAGATACCAAAAATCCCATAAGCTTAGATTTATCATTCGAAAGAAAATGCGAATGCTGAGAAGTATCTCGTATGTACAATGGTTTCTAATAGTATCTTTTAAGCCTGAAAACTTACTCTTTTTTTTATAAACTTAATAGAAAAATCCAATTATTAAACGTATTTTTAAGACTTTTCTTTGGTTATTTTCCTGAAACATATTTATTATTTAGAGAAGCAATTCAATTCAACTCTTTAATACAAAAATCAATATATATTTGTTCAGAGCGTTAACAAATCTCTGGTGGCTTACCAATTAGTCAACCTGCTTGCCTTTTGCCAAAAATTCGTAACACAAAATGCTCTTTTATGGCCACTCCCCGAAAACCATGTAGGGGCAGGGGACAGCTGACGCAGCAGCTCGTGTTTGCAGATACAATAATTAATAATTCGGAGATAATCTGCATGTTTGTCAAAGTGATACGGCCTAAAAATGAAAAAAAGGAAGGAAAAAATGTGTACCGAAACAAAACACCTATATGTACACACACACGTGTGTGTAGATGAAAATCTGTACGGAAAAAATGTAAGCAAGCAAAAACCATCTGCATAAATATTCACATAAAGGGCTTGAGTCCATCCAGGACCTGAGGACCTGAGGTCCGGCTGATGGTTCAATAGAATTGAGCAGAAAACGAGGATCCAGCATCCCCTTCATAATTATAATTTTCTTTATTATTTTACAGCTGTTGAGCGAGGGCATTGCAGCAATTTATTTGACATTTATGGCAACCTCTTCATTAGGCCTAAACAAAATATTTGTGTTTTGGCGTTACATTTTATTATTATATTTTTAAAATGAATAAGAATTTCAAGGAATTAGAATATTTTATACATTTAAATAGGTTTTTCAGATGTTTAATTGTATAAGGAAACAATTATTGGATAATAGAATACAGAATATAGTTTCAAACTTAAATAAACTAATTATTTTATGTCTTTAAAACCGCAGATTTGTTTTAAGCTCCAAAGTCGAACCAGTATCTTCACCTGCAAACTTAAATTCGTCATCAAAAATGTCAACTTCAGATCTTCCAGCATATCACAAAACTAAAGAAAGCAAAATTCACTTAATCTTATCGTTAAAGTTAACAAACTTTTTGAACTTGACAAAATGTATTCCCTATCTATATAGTTCAAGGTTTTGTATGTTCTACATGTTCTTCATGTTAAATATATGAAAATGAAACTCTGAAATAATATCTTCAATGATTTCGCACAATTCCCGTGAGAGATAACAAAGCCCCTGTGCCAATTTCAAGTGCAATTATAATTTTTGTTTGTCATGCAAAAACATCAACAGGCAAAAACAATCGACAATGGGAAACGGCAGGCTCCAGCTTCAGCGACAAAAAAAAAATGCGGAAAATGGGGAAAATACGCAAACAAAACGAGGCACGAATTGAGGGTGGCTGTTGGGGGGCGGAGGCCACACGCCCACAATCAAACTGGGTCACATGGCCAGCCAGTGCAATTTGCATATGCATGAGTGGCAGGAAGATACAAAGAGCGGGAGGATAGGATATACGCGGCAGGGCGGGGCAGGATCTGGGGGGCATGTTGCCTACTGGAGGTGTGCAAGTGTGTCCTGCACGTCCTTCGGCACATGACTTTACAGTTTTTCGACCTCTTCTAATAAATTTCCGCCCAAGTGGAATATGCAAAGTCACCAAAAAGCGAAAAACACACGCAGCAAAATGCACACTGACAGAAAAAGGATGTTCCTGAGTTGCTAAAGTTTTTTATTGATAACAGAAAATATTAAATATTCTAATATTTATAAGATTTACAAATATATGGAGCAGACTTGGATCTGAAGGCTAATCAACATTAATCTTCTGCATGGATTTCTTTATAATTAGTTTTGCCTAGGATTTTAATCTTTAAAAGGATTTTCTCTCTGTATTTCCCTAGATATAGACGCACACACTTACCTATATTATATAGTTGTGTGTGTTCCCTATATATTGCAGATATATGTGGCTCATAAATCAGCGCCCAACTGTGTCACCTTTGTGGGGCAGTCGAGGGGGATCCTTCGACCAGGCCAGAAATCTCTCTCTCCAACTGTGTCCAGTTTTCAGCATATTTGCCAATGGTTTTTCTTTGGCGCTGCCTTTCTTGTGCCAGCTCTGCATTTGCATGCATATCCTTGATAAGGTTCTGTTGCATTATTCTAATATCCCTATGGGTTATGGGTTGCGGTGGTAAGCTTCCTTATTGTTTTGTCTGATCTGCGACCTTAATGCGAGTGGGTTGCAGTGGGTGAATAGTGTGTGGGTGTGTGTTTGTGGGAGGTATTTGCATACTGGGTTGTTCCACTTTCAGCCAGCTTCCAAGCGCCAACCAACTCCCACTTTGGCCCATTCCATTTCCCCGAGCCATTGTTAGGCCCCTGTCCTTTTTGGCCCACATTCCACGCTGCAGTTGGTCGTAATTAAAGGTGTTAATGCCGTTGATAATTACACTCGCCACTCGGCCCCCGCGCACCTCTCCTTTTGTGTTTTCCCAGCTATCGTGGCGGCCATAAATTGTTCGGGGTCAGGCAGCCTGGCACACACACACAGAGGTGTGTTTTACGTCCTGTAAGTAGTTGGTATTTATGGCGAACTTGGTCGGAAAGAAATCCAGAAAGTGCCAGCTTAACAGCCAGAGTTGGCGAGAGCTGAATGCGTGATCTATTGAAAGTTGTGCAGGATTAAGTATGTGAATTTATATCACTTTGAATATTCGCATTGACCTAACAATTGTATGATTATTAGTGATTTGATATTATTCTAAAGCCTTAGTATTCGAAGCCTTAAATATATCAGTTTTTCACCTTAGTAACCATTAATTACGAACGATAATCATAGGTATCGATTGAAACATAATAGAACAAAATTTCGCATAAAGTTCAGCTCTCTTGATCCCTCATTAGCATCCGCATGGCTGCAGGGAATAACAACAAAATTATTGAATATCCAGAATACAAAAGCCCCCGCCACTCTCTCTACCTGCAAGGAAATTCGATACCAACTAACCATTTGGCCACAAAACTACTGGCAGTACATTGGCCTGGTTCCCAACCCCACTTTCCACCCACTCAGACCGCCTGTGGCTGCAACATATGAAATTACAACAGAGTTGCCTTCCAAGCAAGTGAAGCAGGCCTGAAAAAAAAAATAGGAAAACCCATTACAAGCAGCCATGTAAACTAATTTAAAAGGTCGCCTCAAAATCACCACCGACCAGAATAACAAAAGACGTTGGGCTGGCAAAAGAAAAGGGGGTTCCAATGGGGATGGGATAGGCCGAGGGGTTGACTTGGCTAATGAAGAAAAAGCAGCTGTCAGCTGTGCATTACAAGGCAAAAGGATATTTGCGAAAACAACCAAAATTCAATCACTCCCCCGCCAGCAAAGGAAAATCCACCCCCAAAGTGGAGCGCCCCGGAAAATGCAGGTCAAAGGCGTTAATGCACATTTGTCCGGACTCCGGACCGGGAAATCTGGTGTGGAATGGCCACAGGCCGCACTGTAACAAGTGTCAGGGGCCCAACCCTGAGAAAAAAAATATACGGGAAACTTCGGGGGATGACAACGATTTATGAAAATGTCCGAGGGAAAAACGAAGAAAATCAATGAAGAGAAATGTGCTGAAGAGAAAAAAGTGCCAACAAAATCAATTGAAAGCAAATTATAGTTGCTGCAGTTAGATAAGCTCTGCCTGCCACTGCTCTCCCCTTTCCCCGATTGACGTGAGTTATGAACCTCGGAGTCCCCCCTTTCCCGCAGCTCCTGCTTTTCTATCACAAAGCGAAGCCCACAGGCGGCAGGACAATTTAGCTCAATGACTTTTTCGGGGGGTGTGGCATATAAACGGTCGAAGGGGGGCGAGTTTAAGTGGGAGTTGTGGGGTCAATTTGCAATCCGAGCAAGTTTGCCTCGAAATGGAGAAAAAAGTGGAGAAATGACCAGGAAAAAGGAGACAGCGAAGAACAAGAAGCCTGAGAAATGGGGAAGTAGAAAAAGAAAAGGGAGTGGAAAGGAATCAAGCTGAAATCTGATGATGAGCTGCATTTCGTAATTATGCCAGGCAATTAAACGATTAAGCATCAATGGAGCAGCCACTGATGGTGGGGAAAGTGGGGAAGTGGCCGCACCACCACCTTTTCTTGGCCTGGCCAGGAAGAGGAAGTGTTAAAGATTTATAAGGTCGAGTAGGCGTGTAATTGAAGTGCACTCGGCAAGGGAAAAGGAGGAGGAAATTGTAAGCAGAGGAGGAGGAAGCAAAGGTGCCATCTATAGGTGTTATTGACTGAGCTGACTTCAAGATATATGTGATGACATCAGACATCAATCGGATGGATTAGCGCGCACTTTGGAGTGCACTTTGCCATAAAAGCAATCATTTGAAGTTTGTCAGTTTTATTGAAGTTGACATTTGATCTGAGGGGCAATTTGCGCTAACTAAACTTTTTGTATTAAAGATAGCTTGGGGTAACGAAAAGGGTATTGTATGGCCATATGATACACCCTTTAAATCTTGTTAAAAATTAAGAACACCAAACACTTTTATAAACTCTACATCACTTCGAACCTTTTCCTGTCGTCCATTTACTTGTTTTCGCCTGACAAAAGCTTTGATTTCACTCACTCCCATTGACCGCTGACCCTTCGACTCAACTGCAACTAACATTAGAGACAGAGAGGGAGAGCTCTCGAATACCGCCCCTCGCCTCTGGTCCAGGACTTCGACATGACCATTTGCAAGACACTTTGGCAACATTTTACAAGGACCCAGGGCAGAAAAAAACTTTCATTTATGTGCAATGCATGGCCATAAAAGTTTGCGGCTCAAATCCAGAGAAGGAAGTTTTGAAAGTGCGAGTGTTTGTTGTGTCCCAACGGAGGGGCGGGGAGATGGAGGTTGGGCGTGGCAGGATCAAGGCAAACATATTTGGCAAATGCGGAAACGGAAATATTCGCACCAAGGCGAGACAACAGCAGCAGCAGCAGCAACAACAGCGGCAGCCAGTAGAAGTGGAAAACACTTTTTGGGCCTTCAACATCTGACAACTGGCAGCAGTTTTCCTCACACTTTTCCACCCAGTGTTCGCCTGTCTATCTACCATTTCTCGGCTGGGATTCTGCCTCCCCTTCGGTGCTGCCTTCTGCTTTTCCCTTTCTCTTCTTTTCATATTTTCTAAATGCATTTTTGTTGTTCAATTTCCAACTGCGTCTGCAATTTTATTTTGCCATTTCTACCCTTAGCCTCCATCCGATTCCCCCGTTTTCCCTGCTTCCAATTTAATTTTCCTTTCTTTTCTTAGGGTTGGCAATGCGATAAGAAAAGTTTCTTTAGTTTATTTTCACCGTAAACGACTTGCGGTGGAAATCTTTATATACTTCAATCTAATTAGGATATAATGATAGTTTCCTCTACAACGTGTTGCCTTTTCATTTCTTTGGGAAAAAATATAATAAAAAATATGAAGACTTTCTTTAAGATATTTTTAAAAAAGTGCATCTTGTGCAAAATTTAAAATATCTTTTTAAATTTGTTAAATACTTTTTGACTAATGAAAACTTTAATAAAAGAAAACAAAAGATTTTAAAACATTTCTGAAAACGAAAAGCTTGAACAATGCATGTTGGAAGAAATTCCCAAAAAAATCCACACGAAAAACTTGAGAAATTCAAACAGGAAAAAAAGAAGACAATCGGGAAAAATATTCACCAAGCAATTTCATAAAAATTTGAACAGCGCCAAATTAAAATAAGGAAACTTGGCAAACAGCTGGACTCCGTATCTTTCGGATGCAAGCGAGAAGTTGGACCACCCGCGGCGGAGACCCGCCCCAACAAACGTCGAGTTGCTGGCGGGGCCAGAAAAAACTGAATAATTTAATTAGAAATTGCCACTTCTGTCGCATTGGACAACAAAAGCGCGGCAAATTGGCTGGCAGAGGGGGAGCACGGAAAAAAATGAAAGAGTTGGCTGGTTTCGCTGGTGTTGCTGCCTTTTTGAGTGACGCATGCTGAAATTGGCAACGCTCACTTAACAGCTGCTCAGTTGGGGCAGCAGCGGGGGCCTGGGTACGGGGGCGGTTTAACTGACAGCTGGAAGAAAGGCGGACAAGGGGAGGGGAGCTGGGGCGGGGAGGTAACAGAAAACGGGCTTTTCCGAGTGCCAAGGCAAACACACTCTTCAAGTAGCGTAGTTTAATTAAATTTCGAACATTTTTCCGAACGGCACTTTACATTGTACCAGCAAATGGTGTGTGCAGTGCCAAAAAAAGGGGTGCAAGGTGGATGTGGATCAAAGGGGGGAAAATAAAGTTGCAAAGTGTCAAATTGAGACAGTATGGCACAAAGTGTTTCCCTCGAAAAAGGGGGGTGCGAAATATGAAAGCGAAAGTCAGCATGGCTAAAGTCAGGCATTCCCTCTTTTCCTGCTGTGTTAATTGCGTTAAGTGAAATGGAACTGTAGCTCTTAATTGACATTAAAATTAGTATTCTTTACACATTTAGTAAGAGCTATTAAACGGACTTTATTCTACATTTTACTCCCTTTCAAGTAGTTTCTGAATTTACTTGCATTGCATCTTAAACCTTACTCATTGATATAGTTTCTATAACAAATATCATAACACCCAAAAGCCATTGTAATTTTCCAATTCCACTAATTTTCTAACTCAATCCTGGCTGAGAGCCATTAATCCAATCACTTTTCCCCTCATTTCCTCGACTAAATGAAAGACAAAATAATCCATGAATTATATGCGACTGATTTTCCACCTGAAATCATCGCCTAATTGTGTTGTCCCGGCTCGAGCCTGCTTATCACCTGAATTTTGTCCCGTCACCTGAAGAAGGTGGTGCCGCTTCTCATTAGGGAACCTTATCGAAAAACCTTGTGCTCCTCTCCGGCTCCTTTGCTCCATCCGTAATCCTTTGTGGACCCTAAAGTAGCCCATTAAACGGCAGTTTCCATCGAGACCCAATCGGCTTTGTCGGCCGGCTCAAAGGCCAATAAACAATCGCCGGGCAACTTGCATTGATTCTGTTTCCCATTTCCACAAGTCAGTCAAACAATTAAGGCCACAATTCAGAGTTAGCCGAGAAATTATGGTGTCACCACAGCGGCGGAGGTGACAGGCGACTTGGCCGCTCGCCTGCTTGGGCCCCTGACAAATGATGGTAGGAAAAAAGTAATGCTGACTTGGGAGCCAGCCCGTGGTGTCCCAGTCCGCACATAAGCAGGTAATCCTTTAACCTGCCGCCAGCCAGACAACTCAATACAGAGCTCACAGGGGTCAAAGACAGCACCGACACAGCACCGATTGAGACATTGTCATCGTCCCACTATCTCGGCCAAGGGCGGTGTTTATCTGAGGGAAAACAGGTATGGCGACCGAGCAAACTAAACCTCAAAGGACATTTTCACAGGCCAGTGCACAAAGGGACTGAAGACTAAGGCTAAAACTTCATTGTGCAATTGGCACAATTAAACATGAAACCAAGTCACATCGATAGCGAGGGAGAAGGCGACGGCGGCGGCGGCTTCTCTGAGGTTGAAGTTTTTCGCCAGAAATCAGCAGAAGACCCGATCCAACATCAAAGAAGAAATTGTTGCCGATTCTCGGTCCGATTGTTTGATTGTTTGTCACAAAATGTTTATGCTTGACTGCGAAACAAACAAACAATTGTGTTACCTCAAAACTATTTATAAGGCGGAGCGGCACCCTTAGAAGGCAGCTCGGTTCCCTGGGAAATCTTTGCCTTTCTGTGGAATCTCCTGGGGCAGATTTCGCTAAAGGAAAACCCGCGGAAAAGCTCGCTAACCACAGCCTTAACCCAGCACCGTGTGAAATGCAAAACCTGTGCCTGTGCAAATAATTAAAATTGATGTCCGCGCCAGCGAGAATGTGTTGGGTCCTCGAAAAGCGGAAAATGCCGCTTGCAAGGCCACCGCTGTTCACTACAGTAGCATAATTTGATTAAAGCAGCCCAGAAGCTGAAGGTGGTAACCAGTTGCAAGGTGAGCTAGAGACGCCACTATACACTTGAACAAAAAAGATTAGATTTTAATCAAAAAAGAGAGGGACTTCTTAACGAATTTATAACTCAGACAGCCTTTTGTACTTAGAATCAGGATAAAGAGAATTTTAAGTTTTAATCAAGATCTTTAAAGTATACAATTTCCCTTGAGTAATAGATTTTCTCAAAGGAAAACCTATTAATTTTCTCCTTCAGTGTATCGCACTTAGTCTTCATGTTCGCTCCATGTCCGTGTCAGAATATTTGGAAAATTTTGACGCAGTCGAGGCGCAAAATGCCAAAAGCATGCTTCAGTCAACGGTCGGCCAGGTTGCTTTTTATGGCTCGTAATTACACCCCTTTGGGGGCTGGTGCTGCTGCTGGAGCACCGATGGAAGTGGCATTAGCTATAAACATTTGACTCCCACTGGGGCCCGGGGATCCTAGGGATTTAGTTTGATATTCGAAAATGTTTAAATATAACTTTATGATGCAGATTTATGAAATTAAGTTCTCGAGTGCAGCAGCCGCAGCAGCAGTTGCGGCCGGGTTGGTTCCGTTTTGACCTTGTTACCGCAACGAATTAGTGAGTGAGAAAACCAGAGAATGATTTTTAACAACTTTCCTGAGAGTTTGAGGCCGGACTAACAGCGGGAAATTTTCGGAAATTCGGAAATACTCGCTCCTTTTTAGGTGTCCTTGACCGCGCGGGTACCTGGGAAAATGTTCACACTCAATTATCGACGGTCGACCGAAGTCATTAGCAGCAAATTTGAGTCTCTGACCCCGCTCGCCAGGATATTGGCCAGAAGACAGAAAAAAAATACAGGAACCGTGGCGAAACTGAGCTCAAGCGGAGTTTGGTAACTTAATCAAGCATGGCTAAACCGTCCGAGAAGAGAACTAACTCCAATTGAGTTGTGAACTTGTCAATGCCGAGATAATGGTAGCGTGAAGAATTTCCAAGGCAATCTTCAGCACGCAACACAACCTCAACATGAGCACAACCCCAACTTGGCCCTCATTGCAGCACATGACAAGAGGAAAGCATGTTCCACACAGAGAACAATATAACTTAATATCTTTAAGATATTTTTAAAATATTTAAATAGTTTATTTTTTGGATACATCTTAAGGAAGAAAATAAACTCTTCAATAATTTCTATATATTTTATTGCCATGTTTATTATCTGTTTTTCTCTCTGTGCCTAAAAATGACTTTAAAATTCTTTTAGCTGTCACAACTCGATTTCTGGTTCTACAATCTGCTCTAATCACACAAGATCTTCGGAAAGCAAGAGATCTTTCTCCCCGAAACCGATCACAATGCACGCTTTAATGACTAATTATAGACGGACTTTATGCCAGGGCCATGGCTATTCCAAGGCATGTCACGCTATGATGAGTTGTCATAAAATCCTCAGTGTCAGAGTCGGAGTCAGGCATCGGAGATGAAAATTTTCTGCTGAAGACGAAGGGAACAAGAAAAGGCAACAAGCAGGCATCTCTCTCTCTGTTTCTATGGCCTCAATGGTCATGTCAAAGTTGAGAGACAAACGTGTCGTAATTGATTTTTATGCTCTGTGTCATTGTAGCCGCTTGGCCTTGTCGAAAGACGAAGAAGAAGCCAAATGGTTTATGACGTAGCAAAGATTGTAAATCCATCTGACCTTAGCACAGAATGAGATGAGCCTGTCCCCATGGTTTCTATGAGCCCAGTTAGTTGCCAATTTGTATTGCCCTTGCACATTTACGACCTTGGGACACGGCTGCTAAACTGCAGCCTTGAATTGGGCATAGATATAACTCAATCTCGGCCTGCTGGGCTCTCTGGTACTCACATCTATAGATTCTGGTTACTGGGATGACCGAGCATAAACAAATTATCGACGGTTTCGGCAGTATGATATCATATGGTGTGCCTGTCAGCTGGGTAGTTGGTTGCGGATTTGGTTACGGTTTTCCACCGGCCTCTCCATAGGTGACAAGGTCAAGTCTCTGGTCAAGAAGAGTCCGGGTGCCATATGCTTCAATGGTTAGCCAAATTCGCGTTAGTTGCGCTGTTCTGGTGTTGGATGATGCTGTTGTATATATCTCTTAAAGGTTGACTAAAGGTAATTTGTACAGTTTACAGGATATATTAGAGCGGATATAAATTCCAAGAAATTGTACATTTTCTAGATAGTTTCACAGATACTGATATTTGTTTCAAACATTCAAAATCAATTTGTGAAATTGGTGAAGGAATGAATGATATTAAAGAAAAGGATATATGAAAAGTACATCCCTAAATAAAAGTACACTTACTGTCTTGCTCATGATTTTTCTCCTATACATATTTAAGACTTCTTCAATTTTAAAACCATAAATTCGTGGTCATATCATATCTTCTACGAAGTTATATCACTTTATTGTCTCTGCGTGCGCATTACACTTAATTTGTGATTTATTGCGATATTAATCCAGCATTAATATCAATTCAATTGCACAAAACCCACACTTAACCGCAACGAGGAGAACAAGTTGCAAGTTGGCAATCGTTTGACCCGGGCCAACCGTTAATTGATTTAATTGCAAAGCCAAACAATGCCACAGCAGCACGCCCCCGTCAACGCCCTAATGCGATAACAAACAATCCAAGAGGGAGCTGAAAGTCGAAAGTCTCGAAACCGAAACCCGAAAACTTCGACAAACAAAAGATGGAAAAGCGCTGGCTCGTATCAGGGAAATATTAAAAATTAACAACAAAAAATAATTTCCCATAAATTCTCGTTACCGCGGCAGCGTCCCTCCCCGCGAATGCCGCACTTCACGCTGCCTAATTAAAAGCAAACATCCAACGTCTGATGATCCCCAGGAGGCAGGGAATCGTCTCGAGGATGAGCAGCTACCCGTCTGATAAGGGAGCAGCGGGCAGGAGGGATATTAGAAGAGAGAGAAAGGCACATATCGGGGGAAAAACGAGAGAGACACTAGCAGCACATCATATAATTTGTCTCATAATCAAATATCATTTGTTAATGTCTAGGCCTGTGAAAAGGGAGGACCAAGGCGAGATCTGCGGGCGGCTGTCAAGCCGGAAAGCATGCACCCGAAAAAAAAGATACATCCTTAAAATTAAATAGTTTTCCATAGTTAATATGGTTTCTGTTAAGATTTTACTTCTGCTAACTAGAATAAAGTCAAACTCCCTTATCTAAAAGATACTCTTTATAGATATCTTCTTTCATTGGTTTCTTTTAAATTTATCATAAAATTTGCACTATTTTCTTGTAGTGTAATGGAGGGTGGCGTAACTCAATATGCATTTTAAGTGTATGCGTAAACATTGATAGCATATTGATGACCACACTGATGAGTATGATGATGCCGCTGTGGCCGTGAATGATGCAACTGCCTCTGTCCACTGATAAGATGCAGCTGGAACTGGCTGTAACTCCTCCTTGCAGATCTCGCATCGATGAAAACAAATGAAATGCAAACGCCCTTAATTAAATTTCCCTTCGTTTATCCCATCCTTCTTCTTCCGTTCCCCATAGATCCCCCTCCATCTCTGTCCTCCCGCTGCCGTGAAATTTCCTGGCCACACGAAGATCATCACGAAGCCCGAAGAAACGAGCAAAACTGGCGTTTTTAATGTCTCAATTTGCCTGCCTGCCTGCTTGCATACGTTAAGAGGGGAGCCAGGAAAAAGAGGGGGTCTCAATGTCTTCATCAAAAACCACGATGCACAGCAAAACGCGTTAAATGAGCGATCGTTAAAAGGAATTGCGAATCGCGACTCGCTTGGGTTGCGTCTTGTCTTCGGAGTCAGGCTCCCTTCTTGTGCATCGCCTGCCCAGGGCATAAAATGGTTACGTAGCTCCTCAGCTCTCTCTGATAGGCGGTACTTGCAGCACACTGAGGCATACCTTTTTATAAAGAAAATTAAAACAGTTTAATAGACAAAGACCAGGTTAAAGATACATGTAATAGGTACTAGTATCTATGATCCGAATTACCGAAGTCAATTACTTTTTCTTTACAATATCCTATATATTGTCATATATTCATTGATCCCAAACCAATGTGCTTCAACAAGCTGCTGCAAAATTGCTTGCATTGAGCAACAAAATCAACAATAATAATAACAACAACGTCAAGGGAAACACCGGCTTGGAAAGCCCCCACACAGCACACGACGTCACGACAAAGCCCTCGCAGGGATAAAAAAAACCAAAAGGATGGGGTTTTTTTTGGGGGGTGGGGAACAAGATAGACAGCAAAGTGAAGAAGTGAGGGAAGGCATCGTTCGTCACACTCGATGAGAGTTTTTCTGGCTCTTAAATATTTTTTTATTACCCTTGCAAAGGGTATCTTATATGGTATGAATATCTATCCATAATAGCCATAAATACTTACAGACAAAGAAAAGACCAAATTCAGCATCATATTATAAAAAAAATTTTGGTATTCATTTGATTCTGATCCAAGAGAAATAAATCTAAAGTTGGCGATAAAGTTTAAAATTTATTTTGCATTTTGCAAACTCCTCCAAAAAGACTTCAAATCCCTTGACATTTAAGAGGGCTTTTAAATTAAATTTTATTAATATTAAATAACAAACAACTCTTGGGAATATTTCTTAAAAATATATAGAATTTCTAATCAACCCATTGATAAGCTACATCGAAAACCAAAGGCTCTAGAGAGTATCTGAACTCTCCTTGAGCTGGCGGCAGCTTCCTCTTGTGCAACTTTTTGCGCTTTTTTTGGGTTGGTGGAAGTGATGCCGTTGTCGCTGGCTGCTTGCCGCTGATCTTATCGGCAATTTGTCATGCAAAAATTTACTGCCGCTCCAAGTTGCCATTGGGCCTGGCCAGAGGGGCGATGAGGGACTGAAGGGACTGCCCCCGTTTGTTTATAATAAAAGTTGCTTGTGCGGCTCATGCGGCAATGTTTTATAATTTTTTTGTTTCGGTTTTGGTTTTGGTTTCGTCTTTTTTTTGTTTTTGTGTGGCGGCTTCAAAGCATTTGTACAGGATGTGCGTTGGTTTTTTTTTAGTGTCTCCCCCGAGCGGTTCCCCCTACTGCCCCACGCCTCCCCTCAGCCTGATCAACTCATACAAAATGTGTCGATTAATGCGCTCCAGATGCTCTGACAGACACTCGCACTCGTCAGAGAGAGAGAGCGAAAGAGGAGTGCGGCTGGAATGCGCCTTTGATTTGTTTGGGGCTCCGCAATGCGACGGAGCAGGGCGTGGCGGCAGGGGGTGGCGCTGCTCCAGGGGAGCGAGGGGGGATGGCTGCCCTGACACTGATGAATGTCAGTCGTTTGTCAAAACGCACTGGAAAAGTGCGTCGAGTTGTTGCCGCTCCAAGGGGAATACGGGAGGAAAAATTAAAACAGTAACAACAAGTGAGAATGCATTGAGAAAGAAGTCTAGACTATAAGATACCCTTACATTTTCTTACATTTTTCGTTTTCTGATACTAGAAAGTTAGAGTCTGAATTATTTTAAGGCTCTTTTTAAATAGCAATGGAATATTTTATTCAATATTTCCTTAATTTCTTTTATTTTAATACCTTGAATCAATATTTAAATATATATTACAATACAAACGCCGAAACTGGTTTATAAATAAAATTCTAAAATTATTTTGCATGTGAATAGAATATATCCTCCCTTCCGTGAGTACCTCGAGTACAAACCTAAACGAAAAGCAATGAATGAATGCGTGAGTAAGAGACCCAGTGAGTGATGGAGGAGTGAAGGGGAACTCCGGCTCCAATAGCTTTCTCACCCCTTCGGAACTTTCAGAAGGAGCGCTTCCCCTTTGGGGAAACTGAGGAGGGGGAACCAGTTTGAAGGAG
Organism: Drosophila birchii; assembly: GCA_035046345.1. Taxonomy (NCBI): domain Eukaryota; kingdom Metazoa; phylum Arthropoda; class Insecta; order Diptera; family Drosophilidae; genus Drosophila; species Drosophila birchii. Next base: position 11,185,927 of record JAWNOA010000064.1, read on the forward strand.
GGGTTTGGTGTGTCAATGGATGACGCCACTGCCCCGACACCTTGGAGCGGACTGCGGTTCCTCTTGCATGTGTGTGGCCCCCAGGGCCCCCAAACAATACAACTTGTGCTCCATATTAATGTGGCTCAGTGTTGGGTTTAATTGCCGACACCAGAATATAAGGCGCCTTGAAAACTCAGACAGGTCACTAGAAGATATTTCTTTTCAGGAATATTTCTGCTCAAAAGTTAATCCTTGAAACCCAAATTAAGCCATGAACTAGAGAACCTACATATATACGATTTCTGATCTCTTCCATGTGGTGGCCAGAGCTACTCGAAAAACCGCTGACTCGCACTACCTGCCTTCTGTTAGAAACCACAAATTAGAAACAAATTATTACATTAAACCTATTGATAATCCAATCCCGAAAAAATCCCATGGAGCGGATAAGAAAAACCCCAGCAAAAACCAAAACACTTGAGAATTTTCCTTTTCAAGAGCAGTGGCTGGCTGGCTGGCCAAGTGGAAAATGTGTGCCAAACAAAAGGATTTCAGACATGAACAGTTGTTGAAATAAAATACGAAAATGTTCAGAAACTAAATGAAATATTTCCCTCTAAACAGTTGGTGGCTCCCTCGGCCAAAAAGGTATATAGTCATTTAGATAACAATCTGAACTACAGAGTAATGGAAACGAGAACTAGAACAGAAATTGTCATCAGCAGAGAGGAAAACAAAACAGAAATTAAATGGACAACATGTGTTTAAAAAGGATCCCAAAAAAAAGGAGCGGACGAAGGACAACAGTTGGTCTGATGAGTTGTTGAGACGAATGAAAATTTCAAGTTTTTAAAAATTAAATAAGAAAAATATTGTTTTTATATTCGCATTGGGAAAACCGCAACAAAAGGCGGCCTTGGTGGAAAACCCAACCAAAATCCACACAATTTTCGCAGTTGCTGATTGAGTGGCAAGTGCGGCAGGTAGCAGGCAATAGTTTCGCCGGTTACCTGTGGCGTTTTTGGCAGAAATATGCAGGGGCTACGGTTTGATAGATGATTGAGTGAATGCCCAAAGGAGAATGCAGTACAGTTTTGGCCCGTTGAGGCTCGCAATTAGGCATGCCGCATGGAACTAATGCATTTTCGCAACCGCAGAAATCAATTTTCAGCGCAGCCAGGGGAAAGCACTTAAGATACGGCCGGCAGCTCGAGTATTTCCCGGAGACAAGGTGCGATCTATTCAGGGAGGTCCCCCGAGGGGAAAGCGCTGACAGCCGGCGACGACTGCACTCGGGATTCGGGATTGATGGCTGTCACCGGGAATTGACATAACAAATGTCACCCCAGGGCGATCGAGTAGAGAGCTACGTCTTCACATCTCCGAGGTTTCCTGTTTGTTTGTCCAGAATTCTTTGTCAACGTGCTCGAAAATTAAATAACAAAAAACCAAAATATCTGAAAATACAGAAAATATAAATTGTTCACAGACCACAAGTCCCGCTGTTGGGGTTGCTTTCCGAAGCAAAAAAACATGTGTTTACTTCTCCAGAACCCAACGAACTATGCCTGTTGTCAGTTTTCTCTCGATTTGTGTAACAAATTACTGAAAGCAACAGATTTTTAATGTAAATATAATTGTATAATTATATAATCTCCAGCAGATGTGGATGCTGGCAATGGGGGAGTATTCTAATTTAAAAGGGCTGTCGTTTTGGGGGAAAAGTATGGATTAGAATTGAGGATTTCCAGTGACATGGATTAATTTAACAAGGTGCGTTATGTCGAAAATTAAATATAAAATTATACTTGAGGGGCAAACTAAAGGATTAAACTGTCGAAAAGGAAAGTAAGGAGAGATTATTATAATATGTAAATTTTATGAGAAACTATACAGACAGTTTTATTTTTGTTATTCGTTTCTTAAAACTAATTGGATTTTAATTGGATAAAAATAAATACATAAAATAATTCAATATAAGGCAACACCAATAAAAATTGACTTATTCCCCTATTCCAACCCCATATAAATCTCAGACGATCGCATACATATTCATGGGATCTTGGAGAATCCCTGCCAGCTGCAAGACGGAGCCACGCCCCCACCAAATACCGAGTCTCATTCGTGTGCTAATCACGAGAAATTCAATCGAAAAATATATATACCAAGCAGACGGGATCGGGATCGGGAACCGAGAAATCACGCGCCTCGCAGGAAGCCTTTGTCCGAGAGCCTGAAATTGGAGTGGAGTGCTTAGCACCCCTGCGGTTAGGGCTCCTCATCTTTGGCCTCATCCTCTGGCGATCTGACGATCCGAATTAATTTCGAAACACTTCAAAGCAGGCACGACGCCGGCCAGACTCTCGAATGGAAATAAATTAATTAAATATGCCCAGACCTGCTCTGACTCCGGAATCGGGCTCCCTGGAGGCAGAGGCTCTCGATCGCCAGTCCCCGTCCAGATCCCGGCATTGTTTGTGTCAAATTTTCAAATTTAGTTGTTAAACCCGAAAAACAAGACAAGCAGCCAGCCCAGCGCCCGAAAAACCAGACAAACCAGGCAAAAGTTGGACAGACAGCCAAAAAGGAAGATTCGAAAAACAAAAGGCGTCGGAGCCCATCACTCACTCTATCCGACTTCCAGTCCCCGGGTAATTATGGGTTATGCAATGGCAAAAAGCAAAAAGGAAAAGCAAAATACATACCAACGCAGGGAGAAAATTTCCAGCCAAAGGTTTCATTGCTCAGAAATTTAGACATTAGATGCTTCCTTCTCCCTCATTGCCACTTATTGGCAACAGGGGCAGGACCCCCTTGGACTCTCCGAAAATTGCTGTTAGCAGGTAGCAGCCAGGAGCCACAGATCATGGACGGTCCTGGCCACTGGACCAGCATCCTCCACCTCCTCGGTGGTTTCCCATTTCTTTTTCCTTGTTCATTTTTGCATCTCTTGTGGATAACCTGTCATTAGCTTTGGGCGGGTTTTTCGGGTGAAGGCAGCCGGCACCTTCCTTAGTTCCTTTGGCTCCCCGCAGCGACTTGCACTGGAATTGAGACATTGTAGGCAGCACTTGATGGTTAACTGTTTCCAATCCACGGGGGCACTTACCTTGGAAAGCAGTTGGAATTTTCAGACCGAATTCTTGAGTTTCCGATTGGTGCCTTCAAACACGTGCAATTCGGAGTTGAACAGCCTTGATGAATGAGTTTTGAATGACTGGTGAATGATTTTGCAAGAATTTCAGCTGTAAATACAGATCTATTTTATATTTTTTAATATTTTCTTAACTACCTTTATCGCAATGTCTTTAAATATTGGAGTATTTAAAAAAGATTCCGCTATCCGCCTTTTCCGATACCATTATGATCAGAGCAAACCAATTATGATTTGATTTCTGTGCCCCGCTCTTCAGCCAGAAAGCATTTTGGCAGTTGGCAGCTGCCGCTTCTAGTGCTGCTCCACTAACTGCATCCATTGTTGGCCTCAATGGAGGCAAATTGTCAAAGCATCAGCGAGGCGAAGGCGGAGCAGCGGGAGGCGCGCATCAGAGAGTGAGAGAATATTCAAAGTATCTGCAAGTATTTTGCATGACATTCGCGTTAAAAGGCAGACATCAAACTGAATGGCCCTCAGAGAGAACGGGGAAATGGAGCGATCGGGGGGGACTGCACTTCTCCTCGGTAGATGGCGTTGGAGATGATGATGATGATGATGAGGATGGCGACGATGATGGCCATGTTGGGGCCTGGCATTTTATGGCTGCAGCTAATAATGCAATTTGCTGTTGGGCCCTTGGCTGCTCCTTGAAAAAGTCGCATCATTTGACAAGACATTTATGCGGCACTTGTGGCGTTTTCTGCCTTTTTGCTAAATTAGGCCCAACTGCCGGAGTGGCAGGTTCCTTTGGGCAATTATTCAGTTATGAGATGCCATTTGATTTGATATATGTACGCATGCTACATATGGCTTGACAAGTTGCCGCAGTAATTGTGTCATTTGTGGTCCGGGCTCCGGAGGTGGCGGAAATTAGACGGATATTTGTATGTATGCGCGTTCACTATTTTCCAGCGGACCACAATTCGCATTTTCAATTGAATTAAGCAAACTAACAAACCGAATCGCAGTTAACTTTTTCCGGCCAACGTCCACGAAACTTAATTAAGCCACATTGAATTCAATTTTTCAATTTGGCAGGCCGACAAATATTTCGGTATCCTTTCATAACCGATACGCACATCAATGAATATTTTACAGGAGAATAATTTTATGCAAATTCAATTTCGGTTGCGGCAAAAGTTGTTTGTGATCCGAAACTAATTTCAGATTTAAGTGGCTCCATTTGATGAGTTGATTACGTAACGAAATCAGGCTATTAAACTAGAAATTTTTCAATCATAATTGACACGTTTGCATTGTTGATATATTTTTGATATTGGCATATTTAGTTGATGTGACAGATAAAATGGGCTTTTTGTTTATAATGTTATTATAATTTCATTTTCGCCTGAATAAACTTAATGAGGAAAGCCTTTGATTATCTTTAGCCTGACCAAAATCCGATTCTCCCCCCTTTACGACCCAGTTTTTATTTTTCCTTCGAAGTCCCTGGGCCAATTAATTTTGTTTATGCGCTTCATTTGATCCCCTCGAGATGTGAGCCTTCAGTTTTTGGACAAATATATTTATTTCGAATACATAAATTTATGCATATTTATGAAGCAAAATGTATCTCCATGTCCATTTCGAATGCAAACAAATAGCACAACGAGAGCTGCCGCCAAGCTGCTCTCCAAGCTAATTCCCCAAATCCCCGAATTAATAAACCAGAGTACCCGGGGTCCCCCAACAACTACCACAATGATATACAAAAAAAAATATATATAGCAGCCGGAGGACAACACGCGAATGGAAAATAAGCAGGGAAAAAACTTGACAGCCAAGGCAATTTACATGTCGAAAGAGACAGGGCTATGCCAAGGCAAGGAGGCAGGCGATTATTAGATAGAGATACATCCAGGTAATGCTGCAGTTGAGAGAGAGTTCCGCAGCCAGAACCAGAAATTAGTTTGTGTAAACAAACATGTCAACATCCACATTTATCACCGCCAGAACCAAGGCCACACCCCCCCTTCCTTCAGCAGCTCACCTGTCCATCTATGCACTGAGAATAATAAAAAGAACAATGAAATTTGTGAAGAAGAACTGTGTCAATACACTGAATCGTTCCTTAAAACTTCAAAAGCAATAAACATAGTTTTAAAATAAGTTTTTCCTTATTAATTCCAAATAATTTTATGACGATTCATTAGTGTAACTCTCAGTTTAATCTCCTTTTCGCTCAGTGCACGACAATGGCTAGTTGCTACACAGACCTTAGAATTCCTGGAATCCCCGCCGAACTCCTCCAGTCTGTCTTATTGTTTTTATTTTTATGGCGCAATGTCAACACTGAATTTTTATTCCTCGCCAAGCTGGAAGATCGCAGATGGAGTTTCTAGACCAGGGGGCGGTACAGGTTACCTGTTGGCCTGTCACGAGACTCCTCTGTCCTAAACAAAGACATTATTGATGCCCAGATGGTTCCGAGTTGATAAGCGAGCGCTCGGCCGACTTGGAGGCAGTCACTCAATGATCAGATAACTGAGATGACCGGACTCTCCGGTCGCGGGAGTCTGGCTTCTTCGGGAGAGACACACGCGATGGTTCCCCGAGCTTGCTCTCCATAATTTATAGAAGGTAGTCAGGTGAAGTCGGGGACCCAACATCGATTCCCCACGACAATTACTTTTTGAGCTGCCAGTCAAGGGACTTGCTGACATCTACTCCTTGCATGCGAGATTCTTAAAGGCGGAATCTCCCAGGGATCTCGGGGTTCTCTGGGATCTCTGAGATCTCCTCGGATCGGATCGTATCGGATTGTATCGGTTCGTGTTTGTTTGCTTTGTTCGCCTGTCACTTCGGGGGGCCTTTCTGGGGGTAATTGGATATTGTAAACAAGTTGTAGTAGTAGCCGGTGCCAATGGGATGCATTTTCCCGGCTTATACTTATTTATGAGTGCGATGCCGGGGTGTAGAAATGAATAATGTTCGAAGGTAAAGCAATAGATCAACGAGGATCGAACTCTGGCAAGTTGAGAATTGGTTTCCCCCCGCAAAAAAAGAAGAGCTGAATGCCTATAAAAAATATAATTTAGTACGGGCACGCTATGACATTCAATCAATGCTTGTTAGGGAAAATGAAATGTCTTCTCTTTACAACTGGCATAAACTTAACAACAACTCCTTTCATCGCTGATATCTCGCCTGAGAAAATCAAGGTGAATAATTCCTGGGATAATTTCAGATACCCGCACGTTTGAATCATAAAGTAAACATCTACTTCACCTCTAATCCCTTTCTCTTCATATCAATCTCGATCCAACCTAGCTCACAATTGATTTTATTAGCCTCACTTCCTGTCTGCTCCGGGCGCCAAATAATCATTCAAATATTGACCACAAAAAAATACCCCACAAAACCAGAAAAGAAATCACTGAAATAAAAACGTATAAAAAGAATAAACAAGGGAGTTACCACCACTGACATTGCTACCGATCGATCGTCTTGGGTAATCCAATCCAGAAGTGAGCCCAGATCGCTGAGCACCGAACTGGAGATAAGGCAGGTCCCCGAAAACCCAAAGAGCCTAAAACTGATTCAGCTCTCCATTCAGGCGAAATTGTCAACGATATAAACGATCGCATGTGTGCGGAGGTAAATATTCAAGTAGGACGATTATCGGACAAAAAGGGACAACAAAAGGAATTTATGACTTGTGTCACTTTCAGCGCCATCAACCCGTAACTCAGACGCCGCCAGACAACAACAGCCCACGAGAATTCCACGTATGCGCGCCTGGAAATTAAGATACAAACATGCCCACGGAGCCTTTGCTTTTGCCTTTGGGAAGATCGCATCTAGCCAACGATCGCTCAAGCGTTGCTCTCGGGTCCTCCTGCTCCTGCTTAGGTTCCTGCTTATGCTTGGGCTGGGCTCCTTTCCCGATCCCGATCCCTTTCGCTTCCTTCCCCCATTATCCGCCTGTCGTCAGCCAGGAAGATAAGTGCGTGGCGATAAGCCAGACGGACGACAAACGACATCGATGCGTCGGGTTGCGCCTCTGCCTCCGTCTTCAAAACTGCACGGAAAGAAAAATGGGAAGTATATTAAAATAAAGTAAATATAAAATTATTAAATAGTAATATAAAATTATTTGAAAAGTATTTAAAACAACCCACCATTTAAATATAAATAAAAGGTATAATCAATGTATTGTTTTTTAGTCGGTAGTGTAAATACCTATATTTATTTAGCAACATCCTTAGCTAATATTTTTCTCAGTGAGTCTTTCAAAGTGATCCACAGACTAAGCCTGAACCTGCGCCTTGGATGGAGAAGTCACAGGAGCCACTGGCGGAGCAGCTGGCCAAGCAGAGGCGTGTCTGCCGCTTCTCCTGGCCATTCAAGGAGTTTGCACAATTGAGCACTTGAACGTTCAGCCACGACAAGGGGCGTTGTTTGTGAGGGGGATTCTCGGTAGAGAGAGAAAAATGTGTGGGCTGGTCAAGGTAAACACAGCAGTTTAGCCGTTAGCGATAATTCAGGCAGGTGTCGGTTGTGTTGGAGAAGATTTTGCTGAAGGATCTTATAGGTAATGATTTTCTTATGAAAATATAAAACTAATAGTATCCAACTTTCAATATATAGCTTCCAGGACTATCCCCTTTAAGCCCCTGCCATGTTCCGCATGCCGTTCTATCCTCAAGCCGTTTAACGCGATAAGGAAATATGTTAAAGGATTCTTAATTACTTTCGAGTGGCCGAGGTAACCAAACGCAGACACTTAACCAGCGAACATTGGACATTCTCGGGGCCTGCATTTATGTATGTAAAAATCGCTTAAGGAGCCGTCGCAGGCCAAGAGAGATGGCAACCATTATACTCTGGCACTTTAATGAGGTAGATCCACAGGCCTGGCAATCATCGAGAGGGGGAGTTGGAGACTCACAGATAGGCTGCAAAGGTAACTTATAAACTAATTGCGATGCTTATCCATGTACAGCAGCTGGGAGAGAAGATAATGGATGCTGCTCCCATATCAAGGGTCCCCTTCCCGTCCCTAATCAATGTGATGAGCCTCGAATTGTCATCGAGAGTTTACAAACAATTTCAACTACCGGAAAATTCCCGGTTGGCGAGAACTCCCCAATCGAAATCAACAATTTATTTATTTAATGCCGAGCATTGGCTGCTCATTTGCTGCGATTATTTGCATAAACAGACCCGGTTTGATAAATATTCAATTAGGCATAGGACCGAGTGCACTCCAGAGCGTGAAAATATTATTTTTATAATTTTCCACCAAACTGAATTTCGCATTTTCCACATTACACATATTACAAATTCAGCAGAGATTGAAATTACAAATTAATCGTGTGGGATTTGCAATGCAAAAATGGTTTAAATGTAAATTCCAGCATTTGTTGCAAGCCCCAACTCCCCTTGATATCCCTGGGAGTTGCATTTTCGGCGCCACCTGGCCTTCGGACCATCAAAGGTCCCGCCTTGGAGGGGATCTTTGCCGCGAGAGATGCTAATTATGTACGCTTTGTTGGCACTTCCCGTCGTTAATTTGGCTGAATCTGAACGTTTTATTGGCCATCGAAATGCAATTAAAGGCCATAAAAGGAGTCGCTACAAGAAATTATATATGTGGCCGACACATGCTATTCGGTTGGCAGTTGGTCTGTCTTTCAAGGCGGCGCCAAGTTCTTTGATTTCTAGCACCTTTTTTCCATCTCCCTTTGCCAGGAATCCACTCACTACTGTCTTCTGATCTGAAGTGTGAACATTTGGTGTGAACTTGTAAAGAACATTTGTTAGCAACGTGATTTCAAGCTGGGAGTATCTTTGTTGTTGTTCGATGGGAAAGGGAAAAGTGTTGATTGAGCTGGAAAACTGATTGATATGTTTATAGTGTGTGATTATTCTTTTTAATTTTTCTCGAAAATTAGTTAATTTAATTAAAAATACTACGCTTAATTCACTCTTCAAGAATTAAGCTATTGAAAATGTTTTACATCTGCTTCTCTAAATATTTAATGAGGGGAAAAGCGCCATTATTTTACAAGTGCATTCTCAAGTTTCCATTTCCATTTTTATTCCTCAACAGCAACACGAGAAATCATAACTCTATGAAAACAAATGATATAAATGCGCATTTCTGCTCCGATATACGATTTAACGATTCAAGTTCATGAGCAATTTTAACGAGTCTGCTGTCTAATCACGAAACATGACCGAAGGTTGGGACGGGGGAGCGGAAAAATGTTTTGGGGCGGAGAAAACCCTTCAAACAAAAGGAAAACACTGAAACTCAACATTTCTTATGCATGTAAGTACTCCGAGCGATTACAATTTTTATGTGCACTTCACCCGATGCTTTACGAGGCCCCGGGCACTGCTTTTGCATACAAATACTATTCTCAACATCTATATCTTCGTACTATATAGCATATCCGAGAACACACTTTTAATGACACTTCTCGAGGAATGCGTTTCCCTCAGAGCCTAAACACAATTTGTGCATTTTTCTTTAAACGATTTCCTCGCTGGGTCATATCTTTATTGGTTAATGTATTTATATATATTTCGTATATGTGGTTATATAATTTTAATTTCTTTTCATACGAAAACTGCCCATAAAAGTCAAGTGTGGGGGCTATAAAATGAAAAGATCAGGCCAAGCCCCTTGTTGTGGCCAAAAGGTGTGAATTTCAGCCATTCTCCCTGCTCAAGGAGCAAAGGAAAACGAAAACTGTAATAAAAAATTCCTAAAATTAAATGTTTCTTTTTATCCAAGGGACTCTTTATGAGTTGGCATTTTGATCTGTATCGTCGGACGTTTTCTATGAGAAATTTTCCTAACACGAAAATCTCTTTCTTTCTCCATTTTTCTCCTCCCTCTCACATGAAGGCTCCTCAAGTGATGCCAAAATATTAGTTGCTGGCTCTTGAGCAATTTCACGAAACGAATTGTAATCATTGAAATGTATCTAAACAGACGCAAGACGAAGGATCTTCAGCTGCGGTTACTTCAAAGTCCGCATAGAGATCGCTCGATCGCAATGCTCCTGCCTCCCGGCATGTGGCAAGCAGATGAGAAACTCAAGATGAACCTTCAGTTGAACCTGCACAGCCTAATGAAGCCATTAGCAGCGCCTTATCGGAGTGCTCGAGGATCCTCGGAGCGAAACCGAACGAACGAGGCACAAAAGGTCCGTCTAAGTATTGTCTTTGTCTTTGTCTGAATTCGCCCTTTGTTGCGGGGCAACTAATACGCCTAAATTAGATCGAGATCGGGATCGGGATAGGTGCTCGGGGTGCCTGTGTGGCAGCTGTTGTTCAGGATACGGCTCCTACTCCTCCTTCTTGTCTGTCCTGGGCTCGCCAGTAGGTGTATCCTGACTCTTGCGGCCAGCCATTAACTTCACTTTCGATGACTGTGTCTTAACATTTTTTTTTTGCAACACAAATCATGCTGAAGAATAGCACCTGATGCAGTAGGGTCATTAGGCAATTATCCTCTTAAAAGTTGCCAAAACTCCAGTCAGTTTGAATTTGTGTTCCAATTTAATGAAGTGATTTATTTTCTTTACTCTCAAAGGATCTTCAGTTCCTGGAATTATAATTCCTTTACAAATAAATTATAGGTCTTGCAAGTAACAAAATCTTTTGAATGTTTTATTTAAGTTTAGTGTGATCGCTTCAATTTTCTTCTAGTTTCCACTACTCATAGGTGGCAGTTATAATTTAGTCTCCATATGCTTGTCTAACCGCAGACATAAATTACATGGAAAAATATTCGTCGCTCGGCAAATATTGCGGCACTTAAGCACAAATGCTGCCACCCACTGGGGGCACACCGCATCCCCTCCTGGCCCAGTGTCGCAACACTTTCCAGACAATTGCAACAGCGAGTGCAACAAGCGTCGCAAAAGTTGCAGCCTCCGCGCGCTCCTTGCCTCCCGCATGTTTTATTACTTCCGCGCACTTTCGCTTCGCGGCAGAAGCAACAGAATGTTGCATGCGAGTATGTGTGTGGGAAAGTTCTCAGTGCGTTTAGCAGTTGGTTAGCAGGCGGGGGGAGGATACGTGGTGGGGTGTGGGTCTGCATATAGGAATAGGAAGTAAGCTTCCTTCATCCTCTGTTGTCTCTGGCGCTGTTGCCACATTTTGGCGGTTGCTGCGAGTGGTTTCCTGTCAGAGATGCTTTGCCACATGTGTGTAAAAGCACTGGAAAAATACGAAAATCTTAAAATAATATTAAAAAACGAAAGTTTTACTAAATATAAACAATAATAATATTTAAATCTACAAAGCCAAGATCTATAGACTTTTATTTAGGTTGAAATAGAGCATTATTTCCAGCAGCTTCTGTTTTTCTATACAGACTTTGTATATGCTTTTAGCCAAGTATTACTTTTCTTTCTTAGAAATAACAAATTTCGTCTCAGTGCAAAGAAACACATGTGGCTGGAATAAAATGTAAAAAAAAAGAATAAGACAAGGAAGCTGCATCCTTGCCAGGATACACATCCCAGACGCTGGCAACTGTTCACTTTCGCTGCTCCTGCTCCACGTCCTACTCCCTGCTACTCCCTTTCAGTTCCTTTTTTAATATTTTTCCTTTTTGTCATTAAACTTTAACCGCAGCATCTGTCACCGTTGCTCCTGCAGGAGCGCAACCTTAAAGCCTGCTAAATTTTAATTGCCCTCGTGAATTTACAGCGAGCATCAGCGGCAACAGTAGTGGCAGTACATTCGCAGGAAATAAAAAGAAAATAACTGGAGCAAATGCAGATATAACTCTTTTTTTTGAACTCACGGCTTTTTGCTTCCCTCTGTTATTTTTTCGCTTTGGTTTCCTTTATTGCCGGCGTCTCCTTTTTATGGCCAGTTGCAGGTTTGTGGCCTCGTTTTGGCCACAGCTACTCCGCCATATATCAAGAATTAATTAGCGTAATGCATTCACTCCGGCAAATTCAGGACAGGAGGACTTCTTTTATATGGCCCACTGATCGTGAAAAGTGTTTACTGCGGGCCCAGAGTTTTTCCGCATTTTCCTTTCCAAAAAAAAAGAATGGGAGAGAAGAACTTGCATTAAATATGCATGGCAAGCATTTGCATGATGACAATGTTGGGGTTGCCAGCGATTTGCGTTTTAAATTTCACAAATTGAAGAAGGACTCAACGAGAGAGTTGGAGGAAAAGTTTAAGGGGGGAAAAGTTTAAGTTATATATCATTGTTCTTACGGATTGCTAGACAATTCTTAGACTTAAAAGCTTAAAGTATTGGCTTAACGATTATTGCTAATTAAGTGAAATATATTTACTGATTAGGAATTTCCTTTTTTTAGAATAGACTCTAAATTCTTTTAAACAAAGCAAGTACATTTAATTAAAATAAATTAATACTTTCAAAGACTTCTAAAGGATTAATTATAACAAAAAAAAAAAACGAATATATTGTCAATAACACAATTATTTTCATAAAATGCATTTAATTGTATTTAATATTGTTAAAAAAAAAGTGAGGCAGCCTTATTTAACCTTTGCTCTTCAACCTGGTTAATTGAAATCCGCCCGATGCCTCTTAGTCGGCATACCCCGACAGTTCAGTTGAGTTGCTTTAATTAAATTTCAGCCAAATTAAATGCGGACTTTAACCCCTTCTTAACCGGGCTTTCAAGACCACGCCCACGAAGGCCAAAAAAACGTGGCTGTTGACAGGCAACGACGATGACGTCCTCGGTTTCAGCCAGGTGCAGTGAACAAGGTGTGCACTGGACGGAGGGCAGAGCAGGAGCAGGAGGACACTATCGCCATTTTGTTGTCAGCTGCTTGTGGCAGGCGACATCAGCAGAAACTGCAGAAAAAGGGTTAAAAAGGAGGAAGGAGTCAGCAAAATGCATGCCAAATTAAACAGTAAATGCAGCGGGCCAAAAGGAATTTCCGCTTCCCTCCCCCTCTATAAACGAAAGCCCAAAAAGCCAAAAAAGCATTCGACCAACCCGACCGAACCAAGCCAAGCCAAGCCAACAAACAAACAAACAAACAACAAGCGAGTGCAGTGTGAAATTTTAATGCACAAAATTGCATGTGTGTTTGCGGCCATTGTTGTTGTTGCTGCTGCTGCTTCCCTTTTGGCCAACCAACAAACGGCAACAACACAAATTACTGGCCACGTCAACACACGGAGAAAAAAGTAGGAGTGAAACGAAATGAAACTGTTGCTGTCAGTCTGCGGCAGCAACAAAATTCGCTTCAGGCCATGCAAAATACAACAGCAGTGGAATAAAATGAAAGCGACGGGATAGTTTTAATCAGTCGAAGGTCTAAATACTCTATATAATATATAGCTTAGATTTTTCTGTAAATTAAAGAGCTCTTAAAAAAATATAAATAGATAAAGATGATGATCTTTTTACATTATTTTTAAACAATCTTAAGATCATCCTAGAAGTTCAATACAAATAATTATATAATTTTAATAAATGTGCTAATGTTGTAAACTAAAAACTATTGATTGCTGGAATATATTCCTCTAATTATATATAATTTCGCTTTTTTTAAACCAGCTGATGCTGATGCTAGACAATTAATACACACCAACGTCAAGAGGTTCTCATTTAGTGGTCAAAACTTATAGTACCCTTATCCAGGGTATTAAAAGGGTTAAAACATGGTAAAAGCAATTCATTGGCCATGAAGTTTTCCACCTGTCGACAATGCGTTGATTGCTCCCGCTCCACAAAAGCAGCCAAGTCGGACGGGACGTCCAACTTGGCCTGAAGTCCAAGCTGAAGCTGAAGTTGAAGTTGAAGTTGCCATTGCCGCTGCCTTTGCCGTTGCAGTTCGCAGTTCTCAGACGCTGATTGTTGCCATTTGCCGGCGATCTGAGGCCGATACAGGTCGGAAAGAGACACAATAAGCGGTAGATGACCGCGGAGAAAGCGAGATGGAACAATGGAGCCTCCCCTAGAACTCAGCGAAGCGTGGCCATAAAACAAAGACTGGGGACCCTTCCAGTTGGTTTATTGCATTCATTTAGCGCATTCCCAGTGTGTTTGTTTGGGTATTTTATAAGCTCCATAGCGGGCAGGGCACTTTTAGCAGCTTTATGGCTCTGCCACACGCCATCTTGCCAAGTCTCTGCCTACGTCTCCGTCTCCGACTCCATCTCCATCTACTGGCTGCACTTCTCCCGCCATTGTAGGCAATCATTGAGGCGTTAAGGGAAAACATGGAAATTGCATGCGAAAGTCAATCAGCAAAACAAAACATGGTCTACAGTTGACAACAGAGTGGGAGAACTCTTTGGGAATGCGAAGGGAATCATTGAGGCAGAAATAGTAGCAAGAATTCGAAAGGTTCCATGAGAATTCATTATTAATTCACCTTAAATTATTACATTTTTTAAACCCTTTCAATTTAATTTTTAAATACCTTTTAGGGTTACCAATATTAAACAAATATTCACTTACACTAGCATTGCAATCAATATGAAAATTGATACTTCCCTTTATGATGAATCTAACATACTCTGATATCTTAAAGACTCTTTCGGTTTCATTAGTAATCTCTCTATCGGTTTTGGTATTCCTTTGTTCAATGTTTGTTTTGCAAAATGGAAGGAAACTCATGCATTCCCTAGCCTGATTATAAACATTATGCTCTTCGTTCTTTGGTCCAGGGTTTTTACCTTTCCAAAGTGATGGGAGATTTTTGAAATTCCACCCAGAGGAAGGAGAGCTGCATGCCAAGAGGTGTTCGCCTCGTTTGCTCCCAGGTCGATGCATTTTAATGATGTGCCGGGGCCCCACAAATATAATTTCATTTTTGCATTTCTGCAACTTTCGCAAGCTGCAGACTGCTGACTGCAAATTGATTGCCGGCCAACAAAAGGGCTGAAACGGCACCGGCAGCAACAAAAGCGGCTCACGCAATGCATGGCAACAATTGCAGCCGGTTTAATGAGCTCAAAAATGCGCGCAACAATGAAGAGCTGGCCGGGCTCCAAACCAAGGCCAATTTCCCAATGGCCAACCCCACTTGGCATCCCTCTTCCCCCGCCCCCCTCTGCACTCGTGTAATTAAATGCAATTTTATTGCCACGATCGGAGGGGCACAAAAACTAGGTGGGCAATAAAGGCGAGCGGGCCTGCGAGGGCCACAAAAGTGTTGAAAGTGCTGCAAACGGCGCTGCTAACTTGATTTATGCAGCAGAAAGGAGCAGGGCTAACATGGCTAACGCAGGGCCCCCAGGCGGTCAATGGCTGCCACTTCCGCCGCCCAAGCAAACAATGAGTGAAGTAATTAATTCCAAAGTAAACAATTTATCAAGTGCATTCCGCTGGCAGCACAAAGCAGGCCTGCAGTGCAGATCAGGTGAAGTTCAGCAAAGGTTAAGGAAATCACAACCCCAGGAAATATTTATAAATAATAATGAACAATTGTGACAAATTTTCAAATCAATTTAATAAAAGGTACGAATTTTCTAGACCTTGTTTTGGATGATATCTATATTTAGAATTAGCTCTTAACTGTTATCTATTTCAATTTATTATGCATTCATTTACAATATCAAATTATTTCAATAATTAATTCAATCGAAATTGCTCATAAAGAATTTGGTTTCATCGGAGAAGTTAGAATCACTTTTTCTTTCATCGGGTTTTATCTCCCCGGAAAGAACCACTACTCCGGTCGTTGGATGGGGCATCACTAGGTGATCTCCGCTCGCGTCGTCTTCTGACTCCTCCTGTTGTTGCTCCGTGAAGCCCGCGAAAAGGTTTAGACTGTCATATATACGGACAGGTCCAACGGATTCGATATGTTCTATTTGCTGTTCCCATCCCGATTCCCCCTCATCTTTATCATCAGCTTGACCTTTCGCGTTGCGATGACCCAAGATAGGGCGTTCCAAAAGCCCATCCGGCGCGACGTCAAAGGACATCAGTTCCCAGAAGATCGCACTCTCAACAGTATGGATGGAAGCCAGAATGTGATTGATATAGCATCGTTCAAGGCCTCGGTACACATCCGGCCACGTTGGCACGGACAGGATGCACCACAGCTGGAAGGCATGGTTGCTCAGCGGTCCGCATTTCTGCGGCAGATTCTCAATCAAGTTCACCATCATGTAGTCCTGCCGGTAGCTCTCAATCTCCTTGGGCTGGTCGCACTGCCGCGGAGAAAATGGCGGCTTTAAGCACAGTTGAGCGGCTCCCCAAATGTAGGGCACAAAGAAGTAGTCTTCGATGGCGCACCTCGGGTTGCTCGCAATGGGCAGGTCAAAGACAGCAATCAGGCGGCGCACCAGGTGAATGTAGCGATAGAAGAGCATCAGGGCGGCGGCCACGGTGTCCCTTCCCCGCAGAATGTTAGCCCGAAATAAGCCGCAGAGGAAGAAGAGGAACATCAGCTCGTTCCCGGGCCCAAACTCGAGAGTGGTGGCATTGCCAAAGGAGCGTCTAAGGTACTCCCCCAGCTCATGAACGTGCTGGCACTTATCCGGGCTGATGGTCACCGCCAGGTTATTCAGAACTGTGTGGAACATTTGCCGCAACCACAAATGGTAGGAGGCCATCTTATTTTCCGGAGTCGTTGGACTTGCAGCGCCTGGGTGCTTTGGATTGAGTGGGCGCTCTAGGACATCAAACATATTGCACAGCTTTTGCATATCCTCCGATACGGGAAAGCTGCCAGTCATGCGATAGCCCTGAAGGACAATGCTCGTGTTGTTTATGTAGGAGATTAGGTCACGGTAGGCGTTCGAGCGGACCCAACCGATCAGATCAGCGTCGCCTCGCACCTGCTTCACTGGTCCCTTCTGGGTCAAAACGTCAGTCGCTCGCAGTACATCATCGTTTAAATCAATAAAAATATCATGTTTATGGCTGGATCTCATTTTGAATCCGGTTGTGAAAAGGGGTTGGGTGAAAAACTTACTGAGTTTGAATCTGCCTTTGAAACTATCGGCATGGCCTACTGGGAACTTAAAGAAACAAGATTATGAGGTCACTGAGAGTCTAGTTTTATGCAAAAGTTAGTGAATAATTATTTGTTTTAAAGTAGATTTATACTTTAAGTTTCGATTAAATATTTTCTTTGTATTTAAATCTGGCTCCCGTGGCGTATGAGTAATTTATGAAATTTATATGATATATCCATAGAAAATATTATATAAATATTAAAATATTTAAATATATTAGAAATACAATCTTAAAAACCAACTGATTATAGTTTAAAAACTTAACCAACGAGAATTACTTCTGTGATAAATATTTCGCACCAAAATCTGGGTCCTATTCAGAGTTCTCACTATTACAGGATTCAAAAATAAAAAGTAAAATTAACCTGCTCCCTCGGTCTTCTGTAACCTCCCATAAGTTATCTATAAAATTCACTCTGCAAACTTTTCAAATCACGCTATCTTTTCGCAGCATTTAAACAGCTCTTGGGCCACTCGGTTCGCTGACCAACATTTACTTATAATCGAATCGAGCAAATAAATCCAAGCCGGAAAAGCCCCCAAAGCCATCACATTATCTACTCTAATTAAGAATGCCGAAAAAGTCTGTTTGCCAAGCACTCTTCTCTGCCGGCTCTGCTGGCCCGGCCAGAACCAGAACCAGAACCAGAAATGCATTTTGGGTTACAGCTACGTGCTCATCAGCATAATCAAGTGCGCGTGGGAGTTGGCTGCGAAGTGGAAGTAAAACTTAACTGCAATTTGAAAGAGATTACAATTATTTGATTGCACTTGAGGGCTGGCAGCGGGGCGGCGAACTTTGGCGAGGCCAAAAGTGTTTTGCAAGTCGGACTCATAAATTTTGAATGCCAAATGCCGGAGATAAAGCTTATTGCGATTGAACCACAATACTCGCTCTGGGATCTGCCGAATGAGTCACGGCCCAGGGAGTTGATTTCAGTTGAGTCATATAGGGACAATGAATGGATCCGCTTGTCTGCCGAGATCTCTGTGCCATCTCATCGCAAAAACAACCGACCGATGGCAGGTCTCTGCGCCCTGACAGTCGTTCATAAATTAAGACATCCAGCCAACAATAAATAAGCCAACCGGCGGAGTCGTCCCTGGGAGAGGGATGCACACGTGTCTGCGGTTCGAGGAGCTCTTCAAAGAGTTTGTCAACCGGCAAAAGTCTGCGGCTAATTATGCGCGCGGCCCCCACTACATCTTCCCGCATGAAGATCTCGCCTCAGACTTGCGGACTACAGACTACGGGCCACATCCCAGCGCAATTGCATTTGCAGCGCACAAAAGGCGGAAAAGAAATGCCAAAAAGCCGAATGACATGTGAAAATATGCAAATATCAAAAGTGAATGAATGGGTCTGGGACCGGTCTGGGTCGGTCTACTTCTGCTGGTCTGGCCTGGCACTCTCTGGCTCCTCCGCGGGCCTTCTGGCCTCACATGGTTCCGTTGGCTCACTCATTAAACATAATGGACCCGGTCGCAAGAAAGAGACCCAGCGTCGTCACCCAGCGCTTTAATTATGATGTCGAAATTCGCATTAATTGCCACAGAAACGACGAGTTCCGACTGCAGGTCCAGGATCCCTTCTATACACTTGAAGGAAGCCTTTATCATTTGCAGAAACTATATTATATAAATTGAAAATGTATTTTTTCCAATGCATATATTCTACATATACCTCACCTCACTCACAAGCAAATAATATCAAAAATAAGAAATTACATTACATTTTTACAATTTAATTTATTTTCTAGCAGTGTCCGGCTGCACTTTAAAGAACACTGGGCCAGGAAAGAGTTCCCTAGTTCCCGCCGGCACTTCTGACAGCAGTTTATATAATTTTGACAAGCGTTTAAATGCCTGCCAGACGACCGTCGACAGTTGTCAACTGTTATTGTGGGCTGAGCACTGCGACTTGATTTCGCATTCAGATTACGGCGCTGTTAATAAGTGTGGGGAATATGTAAGGACACTGGAATGGGGCTGGCGTTGATGTCGCCATCTCGGTTTTGATGTGGCTTAATGCATTTGGACAGCACGCGATTTAAATTGCCCCGGCAAGGCACTTAATTAGTTGCAAATGTGAGAATGAGAGTCCCTAAGTAAGGGTTGCAATGAGAAGAATTATGGGGATTAAACGGAAAATGAAAAGTGGGAAAGGTATTCCTATGCGGTAAGATTCAAAGGCAAAGCTTAGACTTGGAATAATTCAAAGAAAAGATTCTTAAACTTGTCTTAATTGAGGACAAGCTCCAGGAATTCCATAAATAATTAATATAGAAACAATAAATTAAAAAACTTGTCAAATATTTCAGTGGCTCTTCTTTTTCAGGGATCTTCTTATTGGTAAAACCGAGATTATAGAATAATTCCTCAAAGCTATTGTGTTTGATAAGTAATGTATTATCCTATTTTCCTCTCCACACCAACCGACTAGAAAAATAATTAAGTAATTGCGCTGGCAAATGGGTTGCCAATCAAAGCTGATTCCCTCCAACCCGCTGGAGTCAACGGCAGCTGGTGGTCAGTGGATCTGATTTGATTTATGTTAAAGCTCTTATTAAAATTTCACTTCCCCCATACCGCTTAACAGCTGATTAACAGCCAAAAGGAAGCCAGACGTGCGTGATGCCAAACAAAGGCATGCCGGCAGTGATGGAGCCGGGCTTAGCTGGGGACGGGATGAGATCAGCGCCAAGTTCCTTTAATTAAAATAGACAAATGGCGCACGATTGGGCACTCGATGATGGGTCGCCGCCCCTCCTCTCTACCCCCCAATGTCTCACAGCTGTTGCCTAATTTATGAAAAATTCACAAAACGAACTTATCAATCATAATGCTTGAGCTCTCCAAAGAGGAAGCTGCCACATTGTTGGCCTCTCCCTGGCTCGCATCCTTAGCATTCCGAGCACGTGCCTCGCTGCCGGCCAAGAGCTGCTGCGAAAAGGAGCAGCGAGAAGCTCTCAGCGAGAATTCATAGAAGAAATAGAAAAATTGCACAAACCTTACCGTCCATTTGCAGTTTGCAGTTCTCAAACGTAATTGTGGGCGCCTCGTTTCAGGGGACACTGAGCTGAGAACAGGGAGCCGGAATCGGGGAAACGGGGAAGCCGGGCAGACCGAGTCGCCACGGTGATGAAGATGAAGATAATGCGGCGGATGCTTTACTGTAGCCAATTTGGCTGGCAGCCGCTCAGCAATGACACGCCGTACGTGACCTGTTCGTCAAATGTAGCCCAGAGACAAAGTGCAGGAAGCTGGCTGATCAGCTTTAAACTTTTCGGTCAAGTCATTTAGCTTCGATTGACAATTGGAGACAAATATTGATGGAGGACAGGAAATTCATCAGGGCTACATTTGTGGGACTTAGGCGAGAGAAGCCTTAAAGATATTCTTACAATGTTTCATAAAGCTAAGTTAATATTAGCTAAGGAAGTTATATATATTATATATTTAAAATATAAAGATTACATGTAGTATTTTTATATTCTATTTCTTTTTCCGATCGCGTGCTTCAACTTCAAAGCAAATTACTCCCCAAGCAAATCTCCCTAATTGCCTTAGTTTGCCAGCGACAGCATAATTAGTCACAATCACTAATTTTTAAACAGGAAAACCTTACAAAATTCAATTTCCAATGAAAATTGCCGACCGAGAAGGGAGACTTAGCTGGGAAGTGCTTTAAAAATGAAATATCAAAGACCGCCACGCGACCACAAAACAAATTTTACTTTGCTCTAACGCTCCATCCCGCTCGAGTAGTAATGAAAAATTCCAAGAAATTTCAATTATTCAACATTTTTAACGCCAGGCAAATGAGCACAAGTTTTCCCCCCTCGACTGCTCCTCGAGGAAGCCAAACTAATTAAAGACGAGTCCACCTACGAATCCGGGCCTGCGCTCCCGAAGTTGGTCCCCGTCTCGGGGAAATTCGAAAAATCATACAAAGTTATATAGTCATCAACTGCACATCAATCATAGGCCGGCAAACTTGGGGCCCAGACATTGCTTTGTCTTGGCAATCGGAAAATGGGATGGAGTGTGGTTGTGGCTGCCGGGGAAAACCAGCACAAGAAAAGCGTGAAAAATTGTCGAGCATGACGCAGTCCCGGAACGCATCCACACATCCATGGGATGCACTTAGACATTGCTAAATTTGGACCACGGCCAGAGCAGATCCCCGTTTTACGTTTGCCATGTGTGTAGGCATTTTGCTGATAATTAGCGAGCGGCCCAGCCGAGTGTTTGCCGCCCTAATTGATAAACGGAGAAGGAGCCCGTTGGCCTCAGTTGGAACTGATGCTGCAAGCTCCCCCTTTTGGGGCTCGCTCTACCATAAAAATTATCTTAATGGACGATTTAAGAATCACTCATTGTGAATTATGCGCTGCATTTAGCCGCCTAGTAGTCAAAGTCTGGCCACTTGAATTACGGTATCGAAATCTAGTCGGGGGCCCCAATGTCTGCAGTGTTGAAAGTCTTTTCTTTAGGAATTTTCCTTTGGCTGGAAAGCACTCTTTGTCGGGTTTGGTTAGAGGAATATCTTTAGGAATTATGTAAGCATTGAAAGAAAGGAATGGTTAGATATTAGCTAACATTTTCACTAGATTCATAACTGCAATTTATAAATACAATTTAAGTTAAGGCCTAGATTAAGGTAAGCTATATAAATATGTTCTTACTTTTCTGGATATTTCTGGGGTAGTAATAGAGTACTAAATAGAGTAGCTAAAATTCGTTAAACTCCTCTCTAGCGACCCGCCCATTCTTCGTTTTTGATAAACATTTGGCCTCAGCCAGATCTTCAGGATTGTAAATGTTTTGGAAAATCTTCTCGCATACGCAAATGAAATGCCCGATGGCACAGATCGAGCCAGAGACTCTAGGGGGAAATATTTGTGGCAACCGAGGCAGGGCCATGTGTGCCTCTTGGATGGGTCTCGGTTGGAGTGGGGATTATTTCTCATCACTCAATGCTACAGATGCTGAAAACAATCAACAGGCACATTCGTATTATTCAGCCGGCAGCAGGCATGCAAAATTATGGTAGGGCCCTGTCTCGCCTGTCGCCTCCCATTCCCCAGTCGCTTTATTCTAATGTTTTTAATGAAACAAACTTTTCTTGTATATATCTGTGTTTTTTTTTTTGTTGGTTTTCCTTAATGTGAATTTATTGTTCGGGCAAAGAGTTGCGGTCGCTTTTCGTGCTGTGTGGGCACTCGAAAATAAAACCCGACAACCAGAAGAGCTGCGTGGAGTGGGTTAAGTTGGGTTGCCCACCACCACCAACTACCTACTCCGCTCCCTCCGACCAGGCATTCATCCGTCCAATCTGGCCAGAGTCAAGCTGCTTATGCGCGGATTTTTCCTGAGGAGTTTGAGATTTTGTGTGGCGGAGTTTGAGGCTTGCGGGGGGAAATGCAGATTAATCAAGCGCATGATGCAAGCGCTCAACTTGCTGCTCAGTGACTTCACCTAGCCACCGCATTGGTTTGCTCACTTGGCCCCGCAGCTCCTGTCTGTCGCTGTGGCTGCTGTGGCTGCTGCTGCTGCCACTTTGCCAGCTGATTAATGTCTTACATGCGACGTTTTAATACCAATTTTTTATGCATATTCAAAAGTGCAGTGCGAAAAGCAACTGCAAGATATCTGCGGGCAAAAACCTGAAGTCTCCTCCGGAGCAGTTGGATGTCGTGACATTTCCTGCGTGTTCGCAAATGCAGAGGAAGCTGCCTAAAGGAGTCCGTAATTTATAGAGGAATATTAGAAGAAAATAATTGAAATAATAAAGCTATACGGATATGGCATTGTCTCTTTAAAATTGGCTGTTTTATATGTGTTTCTTTTTTGAAAATATTTTTTAAATAAACTTCAACTATTTAAAAGCAAATATTTGTCCAGTCAATGAACACTGTACCATCTCCAATCCATTTTGTCATATTCGCAATGTTGTTTGCAACTCGCTCAGATTGAAAGGTGTTAATGCCAAAAACTTGCCCAAGATTTGTTCGCCACTAATTTCTGCATATTTATAAAGGCAAAGTCGACAACGAAAAGACATCTCCAGGCCAGTGAATGACCCCCGTTCCCCCTTCGGAGGAGTAATTGCAGATGAGTTTGGGTTGCTCAGCTCAAAACAACTCGTTGGAAAGTTGTAATTAAAAGGAAATTAGTAAGCCATACCCTCATGCTGGGCAGTATTCGAATGATTACATCATACAGGACCCATATGTGCAGTACACTTCCTCTTCTAATTGAGGTAATGACTTAATAAGTGAACTGCGCGCGTTCACCTTCAACGAGGAAGGCATTAAACATTTTCAAGTTCAGCTCGTTATATCATTGTGTTAAATTGACCAATTTTTCTGTGCCACAAAGGTTCCCCCTCTTCGGCATTCTGAATCACATTTCCAGAGGTGTCATCTCCGTTGCACCTCGTTTGATGACTCGGCAACACGACTTAAAGTCGTGGCGGCAAAGGTTTCTGTAGAGATCAGAGGAGATCAGAAATGATGATTTCGATCATGGAGAGAATCTGTGTTCGTGTTTGTATCACTTCCGATTCGTAACGCCTTGACGCGAAGCAGCAGCTCTAATTGGCTTGAAAAGGTTTAGGCCAAAGAAATGTTTTCGAGGAGATTGGGAAAGGCATCTTTGATTCGGTTCCTGGTAACGAGATCAAAAGGAGTTGAATAATGGCTTCAATATAAATCTCGATCTTAGAGGCGAAGATGAAAGGGTTCTCGAGTGTTAATTTTTATGAAGAAAGTTACCTAACCTTAAGTAATTATGATGAATGTAAGAAAAGTATTAAATGTATAACGTAATAAGATGATACATTACATTATTCGAAATTACTCAGAGATGAGGAACTGTACTAGACCTAGACTTCTCATTTTTGAAAAGTATATAAAACATATACAAATTATTCATATTTTTAAAGATTTTTTGTATTAAGCGTAATTTCTGAAAGCTACCTAATTGATGACCTAATAGGATTTATTTTCTTTAAGGCAGCAAAACAATTTTCAATTCAATGACGAGGACGTGTGTTGTGATTCAAGCTTAAATTGAAATTATTTCCCATTGACTTTTATACCTTGTTAATAACACAATATATCATAATACCACCCTCATAAGAGCCGTCATCAACCCCCATGTAATCATCGCTCAGAAACAGATTCCTTGTTAGTAGCATAAACTTGGCTGTTGTCACTCTGTTCCGGTTGCAAATGCAATTAAAATCTAATTAAATTCTACCGGCATTTTATTAAATATTTTCCAAAAGGGGGTTGCTTTGTTTACCCCCCACCCACCCACTCCCCCTCCGAAAAAAAGCACTCACTCACACATAAGCAGCCTGTAAACAGGCACTCATACATACTATATAGTACACACACTCGGAATTATCATTATGGGCAGGCAGGCACTCATCAGACGGCAGAACATATCATCGACGGGCACCGTTCGCCACTCAATGTCAACTGCAAAACAAGCAATGACAGCAGGGCACACACACTCTGCCACGCCCCTGCCCAAAAAACATACACGCCCACGCCCCCAAGCAACAACAACAACAGCAACAACAATATTGAGGGACTTTCGGCTAAGAACAAGGCAGACAAATCAAAAATTTATACCAGCCGAACGAGCGAGAGAGATGGGAAAAACTTTCTAAAACTCAATTTCCAACACACTTTTTTCGACGCCCCCAAATTTCCATTGACACGCCCCCAAAGTGCTGTCATATTTAAGAAAAATATTTGTTTATATGTAGATAAATTCAGCTATGCCACCGAATTCGACTGGGCGGAGGTGTCATCTACAGACTTTGGGATGGATCGCCGAGGGTGAGAAAACGGGTGGGTCGAAGGTTGCTACCGTGGGTGGTTCATCTCGAAACTGGAACAAGGATCCCCGCCATCCAAGGAATCGAATCTGACAGTGGCACCACATGAGAAATTTATAAGTCTTGAGTTTTCATTTTCGTTCTCATTTCAATTTGGGCCTGCACACAAATTTCATTGTCTGAAGGCGCTGGTTTTGTCAGTTTCAGAACAGGGATTAGCTTATCACGAGGCCCACTGAGTCGGAGGTGTTTCATTGTCATTGCTGGGAATTTGATTACGGCTTCCTTTGGGACTGGGAATATTAATATATTTATCTTGTGCCAGGGAAGTGACGTAATTTGTTTTGAAGAAGCATTAAGCTTGCCAAGCTTTGCTTATGAATATTTAAGCTGATTTATTGGCAAATATTGAGCTCAATATAGAGGAAATTGAACTTGTGCTGGGGAACTATGGATTATTAATATCTTTTTATATAGATAAATAAATCTAAAATCTATATTTGAGCTTTTGAAATATTATAATGAAATATTTAAGTTGATCCCAAATCAAGTTTTAAATCAAATTACTCACCACTAAATTCAGATTTTGTTGTTTGATATACGAGTCCAGTAAATCATTCCAGTCGTTTATTTTATACACTTTTAATGATATTTTTCAGTGCCAAAGACTGTCAACAACTTTGGGAATTTATGTGTGGATGCTGGGGGGAAGGGGGCGTCTTGGGCCACGCCCACTTGCCGCTGCTCAGCCACAAAATATTTCAGCCAGCCAAAAGAGACACACATGGCTGGAACAGTTGCGATCACTTGTAAAAGGGGGCGTGCCTGCCCCCAGGAAGAGTTGAGTTCAGGCGAGGCGGCCTGGGAAGATGTGTGGTGGAGATGCCACGGCTGAGTGCCGCCGGATTCGTATTTTGTTTTTCATTCCCTGCCTTTTTTCGGCTACCGTACATTGGTGGCAACACAAAATAGGCGTGGTAATGAGGTCCATTGATGATCGTGATGGGGAACGGAGTCGTTGACACTTTCGAGTGCTTCGATCGGTGAACACGTCTTTGGATGGTTGTAGTTTGTAGATAAAGAACTAAAAGAAAAGTATGTTTAAGGATTAATTTGCATCTTTAAAAAATATATAATCTAAATTCTAGTTACGATTCTCCGACAGAGTCTTTCATCATTAAATGTTCTTTTTAAAGACTTCCTAAGTTCTTTCTCTGTAAGGCCGCTGTCAGTATTGATTTGGTTTCCCGATCTCAACATAGTCGTGGCTGCCTTTTGTTGTGCCGCTGTGTAGGAAAACTTTTGGCATTTTATTGAAGTTCAGTCGGACTATTTATAGAGGCCGGCATTTTGATGAATTGATGGCTCCCCAGTGGGCCGTCCTCAGATTTGATAGTTCTTCAGCCGCCGCTTTCGCATCGATTTTCATTCTTCAGTCTCGAGAGCTGGTCTCCTTGGTTTGTATTTTTATTTTCTTTTCAGATATTTGGAATACTTTCAAGGATGCATTCATTCCGTTCCCCCTAGGCTGGCTGGCTGGCTGTCTGTCTGGAAGTGTCGTCAAGTTAATTAAGTGATTTATGCTCTTCGAGGTCGCGCATCTACTTAATTATCAAATAGTTTGGCATGTGGGGAATGTTTCTGGGGAAATTGTTGACTTCGCCGTTGCCCAAGATTTTCTCAGTCTGCGGTTGGCTCTCCTCCTGCCAGGGGTCCGGCCATAAAATAGCTTTATGGCCTACGCTTGGAGTGATTTCAATAGTGCCTGAAGGAAAACAGGAGAAATGGGTTAAGATAGACACATCAGTGTGTGGTTAATCGAGGGAGAAATTCAGAGAAAACCATATAAAAATTATTATAGAAATTTCATAAAGTAAAATCAACAGAAATTTTTAATTTTCTTTGTCAGTGACATAAGCTTTAAGGTCAGCCAGCAAGTAACGTTACCCATAATTGGTCGGTTGCCCTGCTGTGGCGAATGCCTCATCTGCGGTCTCGCCTCCTGCTGGCGGCGTTAACATTATCCTTTCTGATTATAATATATGAAAAATGGCCAACAATGAGCTGCATTCTCCTTATATGCCACCATCGGCATGACAATGGCCCTCGCCATTGCCATATTTACATGCATTTATCGATATCCGCTCCCTTTGGTTGATATACACTTTCCCTGAAAAGCATATAAAATATCTGTTTCATTATTTTATAAAAAATTAGGGGAAGAAATATTTAGTTTATTTTTAAAATTGTTTTTAAAGGAATTATTTCTATTGGTTAAATATTTTTAAAGATATTTATTGTTAGATTTTTGTTTATATGATTTTTTATATCTTTATGGTACCTTCTATCTCGAAGAGAGTATTTCCACATCGACCCAAAAGCCATATTCAGTTCGTTATTTTTTGTAAATAAATTTGGGATTTATGCAAAGTAAAGCAAAGGAGCGATACGAGGATCAGCAGGATACTCGAGGTGTCCCGACCCGCGCTGGCGCAGCATTCAATTAACAGCGCACATAAATTTACTTTGACCGTAATAATGCAGCTGGGTCCTGCCGGGGTCCTCGCTGTAAATCCCCCAGTCCGCCCTTATGTGCCCCAACCCCTCCCTGGCGGGGCTGCATTCAAGTAGCCAGAGAGTCCTGGCCTCTTGGCTTTAAGCTGCGCATTTATGGGTGTCCTTTTGAACATTTCGGGACAGTAGCAGCGGCCAGGAGTCGGCTTAAGTTGCTTGAATGAATTTATGGAGGGTCAGTGGGCAGCGAAGGCGCGTCCTTCGAGGGAGGAAGGAGCCCATGAAAATGGCGTTCTAATTACTTTAAGCTGCAGACGGTTGTTATTGCCATTTGGGCGAGTCTACTCGCCCAGGCAAAAGGATAACAGGCCCGAGGGCTGTCGGGGAATCCCCATCTGCTTATTAGCTGACCACACACGACGCAAGTCTCGTCGACCTGCAACTAATTGCAATATGGCATTGCATCCTGTGCATGGATGCAGGGCTTCGGGCGCAGGCATGCGTCGGTGTCGGTGTCAGTGTCCTTGTCCGGTTGTCAGGTCCGTCATGTTTGGCTTTTCCTCAAGTGGGGGGCATTTCGAGAGTGGCCTTTGACAGGCCGGCAACATGCAGCATTTCGGCAGGCAGGCGCCCCCCATATTGACCACATCCTGGATGCATGTCTCTGTATGCCTCACTGACAAGGACAAGGCAAATTAAAACGCAATAAAAGCGTTAATGCAGCTCGAGGAAAATGGCCAGGGGAGGGCACTGGAAGTGACACTATAAAAAACTAGTTGGATTTAACTTTCTTCTTTCTTTCAACTTAATCGATAGACATTAACTATTAAATATTTTTAGAAATTGTATAGCTTGAATCGATTTATATTTCAGCAATTATATGTTTAACAAATATTTATATTTATTTAGAAAACAATTTTCAATATTCTTACAGTGCACAGATCAGAAAACTCTAATGAAGAGCTCCCCCGCACACTCGCTTGTCAGGGATAAAATGGGGTTAAAGGGTTCGCCCTCGCGCCTGTTAACATGGCTAAGAAATGTCGCCGGCACATTGCCAGAGTGTGTTGTCATCTCCGACCCAACATCGCTGACTAATTCCAAACAAACAGCTGTCAACATTTGCTGTCGCCTGCCCCTCAGTTCGCGGCTCGCAACCCTTTCACGCTTGTCCATCATCTGGTTCCACTTGATGGCCAAAAGGTCAACGAGGTCGGGAATAGGGGACCCTGTAGCCCTGTAGCCCTACAGCCCTATAGAGGCACGCTGCCTAATTTAGTGGTGCACAAAAGTCCTGGATATTTAAGGCAAATGAGCGCACATTTATAATGACAACAAGGACGAAGACAGAGACAATGGCGGGAGCAGGCTTGGCTGGTTTTGACATTTTTCGGGTTATTCCATAAATTCGAATTTCGAATGGAATGTTGAATACTGTATGGCGATCCACTTAAGGATCTTCGTAAATGGGTTAATAGATTTAGATTTAGATCTATGTTTATAAAGCTTTAGAAGACTCAAGGGATCATTAATGTTTTTAAAGATCTTTGGGAATTTCTAAACGAGACTTTATAAAAAGAAATTTTGTAAGAAAACTAAACCCATTAAGGGAAGAAATATAATTTTTACTTGACCTTGGATATTTTTAGAATAAACTTTTAAGCTTTACTGTCCACTTTTAGAGCTCACTTATCCAGTCGACCCCGTCCAGTCCTTTAATAAATTATACTCCCAACCAAGAGGCATTATCTCACCCCAAAGCATTTATTTGCATTACCCATTCTGCCTGCCAAATATGTTTCATCAAAAGATATACATATATTAATTATGCAAAAATACGGAGAAAAAAAGCCCCCAAAAAAAGGGGCATGACAAAAACAAAACACAAAATGTCACAGTTGAATGAGTTTTCCTCCTTTATTTCTGGCATTTTTTTTTATTCGTGATACAAATTGAAAAAAGCCGCGTGAAAGCTGCCGCCCGAGGATGAGGACGAGGGCGAGGGATATTTTTTTTGTGTTTGCATGTAATCAGGTTTAAAAATGACCGAAAAGAAGCTGGGAAAATAACGGTCACAAATTGCAAAGGACAACAATGACAATCAGCAAAAGAAGAAATAATGGAAATTAACGCTTGCTTTGTAATCAAATTGGCACGAGAAATATTGTAACTTTTTTATGGCCAAAATGGGAGGAAAGAACTGATATCTTTGGGCATTAATAATAAAGGTTTATGGTACTTTTGGGTTTTGTTTTTCTTGCCAAAGTTGAGCCTGGATAAAGGGAGAATTTAATCTTGAACGTAATTTAAAGGCTGCAAGGTTTGCCATCGATTTAAAATGCCATTTACGAAGAGCCTTGGTTTCTCTTTATGAAAGAAAGATGAACTAACATGGAAAATAATTGGAATTTTCACGTTGTTTTTACGAGAATCAACCCCAAATTCGTTGGTAAACAAAATCAACCCCACTAAGAGTCTCATTATTTTTCGAAAAACGTAAACTTAATGAAAGGACCGAAGGTAGCAATTCACACATCCCACAGATACTCTCATCCCCAAAACTGGTTCGTTTTCCTACCCCCCTTCGAAGGTGTCTGACTGGCGGCTCATTTGTCACGAGCCCAAGAGCATTTTACATGGAAAAAAAATGAAAAAATGCCCAACGATCTGGCAATTACACACCTCACACACACACGTCTCCACTTCCGCTGGCAGAAAGCAACCCCAAAGAATTGTCAATTATTAAACTTTGCATTGCAAATGAAAACATATGTTTAACAAGCGAGAACGAGACAGAGCCACAGGGCAGGGGCAGAGTGCGACCCCATATCCGTTTCCGGCTATCAGCATCAGCAGCCCCCCCCTCGGTCCTTAATCCAATCCCCCAAACCCGCCGGAGAAGGGTTGCACGTTGGAAATTAAATGTTTCAAAATGAAATTCCTCAATTGCAGTCGCCAGTGCTCAGACACTCGCTCCGAGGCGAGCTTGTTGCAGGGGATTCTGGGGGTTAAGAGGGACCTGCAATAGACCCAAAAGCAATAAATCCTGAACACAGCCACGGCAGGAGCAACAGCAACCCTTGTGTGGCCGCCCCAGTACCGGACTTGAAGGCTGCTTTTCAAATTGCAATTAAACGTTTTACAAAACCGCGCTGACCGGTCCCCGTCTGGCCAGCCACCCAACCACCCGGATGCCCAGCCCAGCCACCCAATACATTGGCCAGCAACAGGGAAAACGCAGCAACACATCACAATTCGGTAGGCCAATGTTAGCTAAACAATATGTGGAAATCGCAAGGAGAGCTGAAGACAGATGATACCCTGTAAAAGAGAAATAAAATTTGAGTTTAAATCATCATTTTATTTAGATTTATCTAACTTCACTGAACTAACTACTAACTACTAAATATAAAAAGCCTTTTAAGTATAATAATAACTGCTTATTCCAAAAGAACCGATAATTTATTTAATAGTTTTTCAAAAGGTTAATCTATATTTTACGAAAATATAATTTGTTAAATCTTTGACTATGTTTTAAGCGAAAGTTTTGTATTTGAGTGGCAACTGTACCCCTAAAGGATATACCCTTTCCACCAGCAAATCGTTCATCTGTGGCCTCCAAACCAATTCCAGTGCCTAAGCCCTGACAACTCGGCCAGGAGCGAAGCATTCACACGACCTTACGGGCTGACCATCAACGTCCTACGGCCTCGTCTTCTTCGTACTGGTCGTCGTGCTCGTCCTGAGGCTGTTGCGTTATTTCCGCTTCCGTTGCCTTAGCCAGCGCTGCAGCGCTTAAGCAGTGGGGGAGGTGGTGAATGGTGGGTGGTGTTATCCTTGGTGCAAGAAGGCCTTGCTTCTGGCGGCGCCCCTCAGCCCGACACTTTCATTACACTGACGCCGCGCTTAATTGCGTTTGTGTTTGCGTTCAAATGTTGAATGCGCAATTTTAACGCATTTTTGCACGTGCTTCTTGCCACACCCCGCACCATCCGCCTGTAGCTATTTTCCCCTAGCTTCCTTCCACTCTCGCCCCGAAGGACAGGACCTGGTTCAATTTACAATTTTTCATTGCCCCATTCAGGGTGCTTTGGGCGACCAGAAAGGGGCACGTGTTTAGCAATTCGCTGCGGTTTGTCAGCAATTGCAACCCTCCCGAAAGTAATGGCTTGCTGGCGAACGAAAAAAATATAGAATACCTTGCAGCCCAACCCCTGGAAATACACCCCTCTCGACACTTTATTTGCTTTATTCAAACAAACAAAATCAAGCGCAAATAATTAAAAACTTTAGAAACTTTTACTTGCACTCTTGCACTCTCTGCTTTCATAAATTATTAATTGCAGGCCACTCAAAATGCAATTAAATCTTGGTCAACTTGTTGGTACCCGGTGTCCTTGGTCCTTCGGTGCAACAGCTGCCCCGAAACCGTAATGAAACCGAATTAAAATTCCGATGCAGCGAAGGGAAAGGAGGATGGACTTCGCAATGGCTGCCAACTGCTGCCATTTTTGTGGTATTTAGCCAGGGCCAAAAGGGAGCAGTGGCAGTGGAGCGAAGTGGAGTGCAGCTAAACGGATTCTACGTCCTGCGAATGATAATGAAATGCCAGCGGAATGGTCGTTGATTAGTTGGCCACTTTTCCAATAGGTATGTTGGGTCAAGGGGAGGGACAGGAGGACCAGCAGCGGAGACCGAACAGATGACGCTCTGATGAGACAAAGTACGAAGCGAGTTTGTCGATCACGTTCTGTACACCTATTTAGCTGCACTGAGAAAAAAAATATCAGAATTTAGGTAACCGATATCAAGTCCTAAAATAATAACTTGAACGAAGACCAGATTGGCTTTTAGACAGTTGAATAATTAATTAATAAGTCTCCAAAAGTTTATTTAAAACATAAAGTCAAACTATAATGATATGCTTCCATTTACTAAATAACTTTTTAGGTATTTATTTATCTAAATGAATAATTACTGTATCCAACATTAAGGCACTACTAATTCTTTTAAAAGTAAATTCTATTTTGCCCACTATACTCTCCCATTTTCAGTAACCAATTGAATATTTTGAATCCCCTAAAGCCCTTCCAGTAGCCCGAGATTCCAGGGATGCCGTTCTAATCGAATAATAATTGGACCTTCAACCATGTAAAGGCCGAAAGGTCATTGCTTTCCATTTTCTCCAACTGCAGCTATTCATTTAGCATGTAAACGCTTCTGTGTGCTGCTGATAAAATTAAAAAGTATTTTAGAGACACAACAAAGGACAGCACCGAAGGGATACAGGACAACCGGCGGAGGATGCTGGCCAGGTGAGGGGACCAACAACTTTTAAGCGTTATTTGTTGTGTGTTTCTCCTACAAGCTGCCCTCCACCATTACCATCCATATAAGTTAGGCGGTGTCCCTGAAACTAGTCAGCCGGCGAACAGCTGGCACATGACGTCGTTTTTTGGGGAATACGTGGAAACAAAATGTTTTGGTGGTCATAAAAATTTCATTGGCCATTTTCTGGCTTTGGCGCTGCTGCTCGGGCAACAGTTGCTTAATGACAGTTAAAAGCCATTTGGCTAAAAGTTTTTGCATATTAAAAACATATTTTGTCCGGGACTTCAGTCAAATTAGTGGATCGTCCTTTGCTCGCCAAGCCAATGCCGGAGCCGTAGCCAAAGCCAAAGTCAAAGCCCCCAAATCAATCATAGCCAATTAGACTAAGGCGATTTTTATGGAGGCTAATAAGTAGTTTTAAGTGACGACCGGAGCGAATGTCCTGCTGCTCGGGCAAAAAGCAATCCGCCAGCATCCAGGCAGGACCCGAGCCGGCCATTAAATCTAATCGCATTAAATGAGCAGCAGCAGCGGGAGTCCCGACCGGCAAAAAATAAATCGCCAGAGTGGCAACAACAGTCTGCTGACAGTTAACGCAAATTTATCGATTGGCGATTAAAAGAGAACAGCAAGGACCAAGGATCCAGGACCAACGGCCAACGGCCAAAGGACCGCGCGTTGACGTTGACGTTGAAGCTGTCCCGAGTTATTCCTCCGGATCGCGGAGCAGGGTGAGTCCTTTCGGTGCTGCCACAAACGAAAATCACAGGAAATTAATTACAATTACGCGAGGAGGTAGCCGGGATAGGACTCAGCCCTCCCCCTCGATCAGGACATTTCGGGGCTATCGCAGGCATATGGCTTAATGCCCGAGTCGCTGCCGTATTTATCGCTTTGTATTTTAAGCATTTTAAGTGCCGCGAATTTCGCCTCACCCACAGCGAATAATGATTTTGTGGGTTTTTCGCCATCACCGGGAATAGTCGCATATGCTGGCTGCGGATTTGCCGCCTGGGTGGTTGATGATAGTTTGCCAGTTTGATAGTTTCGCTAGCTGCTCTTATCAGCGAAATGAAATTGATTGGAAAATGCCAATGAAAAGATTGCATTGTCGGGCTATTAAATGGGGAGGAATTCCCCGTTAAGTGGTTCGACAAATGCATTCATTCATTCACACGAAACGCCCCCCAGGATTCTAGATGGGAGGTCGCGAATGGAAATTTGTGAGCTTGGGAAAAATTCGTGAAATCCAGTAGGTGACACAAGGGATTGGCTGTTTGAGTCTTAGTGATACTTTATTTAATTGATGCTTTAAATAAACTTTGAAGTATCATAATACTCACTAAAACTCCCCTAACTAATCAAATCTTTATTATATAGAACCTTTCGAGTCCTTTGCGTGATATACAAATCCCCTGCGTGACTCACATCCTGCACGATAGATAGTAAAGCACAGAAAAATAGTCTCCTCGCGTGACTTATCAGATCAGTGAGGGACTTAGCCTATCTAAGATTAAGTGACTCACCAAGAGCTACAGCTTTTGACTAGTTTTAAGCTCTAGACACCCACACAGTCCCACTGTTAATCCCTAGATGTCCTTGGGTAATCCTCACCCTGTAGTTTGGGGGAAGACCACATCAAAGTCCATTTAAGTGGCTTGAAACCCAGCCAATTTGAATACGACTCCAGTTGAGTTTTGTTTACTCATTTGACTCGGCCTCGTATGTCAGTTTTAATGTATTTAATATTTGCTTAAGCCTCCAGTGTGTGTGTGTGTGTTTGTGTGTGCAGGACCCGGGAAAATTATGCCCACGACTTTGGCTTTTATGCACAATAAATTCAGCCAAGCCCAAACAGAACCCAGAGGTAAGTTCAAGTTAAATGCCCTAAAGCGCATGAGTTGTGGCCTTTGAAGACCGGACTGTGGTTGAAACAAATAATGGAGGGGAAAAGGGAAAGGATAAGGGAGAGGAGCATCCTCATGCATACATTTATGCCTTTAATTTTGCGCATTAAGCGTATTTAATCCTCAGACAACTTTTCTTTTTTAAGGGTTGCAGCAGCAGCATTGTGAAAAGTTGTCACTGAGGGAAACAACTTACTTACTGTCATGTTGCATTAAATGATTGTCGGGGCTCTGCTTTAAATACGTTTTTATACATCGGCTATGACCGCTTAGCAACCCCACGCCAAAAACCCAAAAACCCGAATGCTACGTGACATGAAAATTGCATTTGCAGTCGGACTTTTCCGTCTGTCAGTCCCTGCTTTTATTATTTTTTTTCTCTCTTATTTTGCCTTTGCAACCCTCTCTCTTTTTAGCTCTTTCGCTCACTTGGTGACTGCTGCTGGCTGGTCCATATGCTGGGGGTTTTCGGGGCATTTAGCAACAGCATCCCCCTTTTGTCTATTTATGCATCTCACCGCGAAATAGGATTAAACGCTTATGTAAAGGACCCAATCAAAGTTGCCCACTGTGCGGATGTGCACACCTTGATGGTGACGTCTCTATTGCGAGTAAGAATTTTCCATGGAGAGGGTGCCGCACTCACACATGCCACTTTTCCCGTCGCCCGTTGCCCCGTTCCCCTGATGATGGCAAATCCGCTTTAGAAATCCCATCAACGTTTCTCGCTCGGTGGAGAAAACTTTAACTTTGTTTTCGAAAAAAATTCCATTTTCAATTTGGCAAAACTTCTTGTGGTCGAACTACTTTCTCTCTCTGTCTCCTTCCCCGGATTTCGCCTCTCGCAATCTCATTTTCTGCGTAGCAGCTTAAGTTTTCCGGACTAAAAAATAAAAACAAATTTGGGGAATTTTTACGCCTTATAATTTTTGATGTCTTTAATTTGTCTTGCCTTAGGACAACAACGAGCCAGGAATGTAAGCAGCAACAATTTTTATTATGACAAGAACAATAAAAAAATTGAGGGAAGAATAAAACAAAAATATGCTCAAGTTGGACAACTTGTAGTACAAATTTTGTGGTCCATTTTACAAAATGAAAAGTTAAGAGCCAGACGGCGCAAGAAGGACAACGGACACACAGGACGAGGGGCAACAGGCAGAAATTTATGTAACGTAAAAAATGTTTTGATGATGTCCTTAAATCAAAATTTAAATAAATATCCCAAAAAGAAGCAAGTATGTCGAGGTGGAGAAGGGAGGATACTTTGGGACTTTTTATTTCTCGGCATTTTACATACATATATTTTTGGGTTTTCCATTTTTTATTTGCCTGCCGTGAATTTATGTCTGGCCCATGATTTTTTGGCATTCACTTCGACCGATTCCCCTTCACATAAAAACTTGGTCTAGGCAGCAAATAACTGGCCTCCCGTTGTCTCTGGCCAAAAGTTGTTAATGCAGCTAAATAAAACGTATTCCCATAGATCATGCATCATGGCAGATTGCCTCGGATTTTGTATTTATGATTTTCTTTAGAATTTATCTTTTCTTGTTTGTGGCTAATACGAAAATATAATTCCATTATAAAATCTTTTTTGATTTGATTTTGCCACGAGTTGGATATAAATGGCTTATATTTGGACAAAGGCTTTGGTTGGAAATTAATGGGCAACTTTAAAGAAAGGATATTGATAGGACAAAAGGGATTTATGTAGAAGAATCAGAGTTAATAAATAAATAAATCATTTTAGAGTGCAACTCTTGTTTTACATCAAGGACCACTCCCACCTGATATCTGGTTATAAGCCTAAGAGTACGACATTTCGGCTTTCTAGCATCCTCTTATTACCATTTGTTGATCCACCCACTAAAACCCCATTAAGCCCAACACTATCCCCTCCTTAAGCGCCCCAAAGAACCAAAATAACACTCAAAGGGGATTCGTTTGGGGCAAGTTCATTTGCCTAAGAGAAAAACACAGTTCACTACGGACTCAAAGTATATCCAAGCACTATAGTAATCGACTCAATGAGTCATAAAAATGCCAAAAATGTGCGCCCAGCTGTGTGGGAGGGAGTGGGGTTGCTTTCGGGATCCTTGCTACCATGTTGCTGTTTGTGTTTATGGGGCGAGCCATTGAAAATTTTGCGGTTTATCATAAAAATAATAAAATTTGCATAATAATAATATATATTCGCTTTTTGTTTGCGAAATGTGCCTTATGCTGGTCTCAGCTGGACGCGGCATCCCTTTCCTTGTCCTTGATGAACTGAAAGTGTTGTGAATTATGGCTGCCACTTAATAGACTGCCGATGCTACCTATGGTGCGAAGGATTGTCGATTGGGGACTTGATGGGACGGCCATGGCAGCCGGCAGCTGCTCGATCAAGTGGCAGGATTAAGGGAATATTCCACCCAGTTGGAGATGGAAGTGCAAACACTCGATGGCCGTGATTTCAGCGGGCAAAGGATTAACTTTTCAGCGGTCCCAACAGGGCAGACACGCGACTGGCGGCACGCAGAGCCACGCCGGACGCAGGACGCAGGACAAACAGGATTCCCAGTCCTTAAAGCCGGCAACCAAAAAGGATTGCGAGCGCCTTGTGCAAACACCAGCGCAAAAAGGCGAACAGCGTCTACGCATTATCCTTGCAGCAGGTTCCTTGTTGGTTCAGCGCATTTTTTATTCGTCTTTTATTTATTTATTTCCCTTTGTTGTTCCAGCCGCTCGTGCGTGTAAAATCATTTGAAGCGTCGTCAATCAAAGCGGAGATAAAATAATAACGAACAGTCTTTCACCAAACCTATCCGGCGTCCTGTCAACTCATCAGACATGCAACGGTTTCTTAATTCCCCAGCTGCCTTCCGGCAAAGTGCACACTGTGTTTATTTTAATTAGCGCAACCGGAAAGCATTTTTGCAGCTTAAATAAATTGAATTAGGCACGGGAAATGGAGAAAGTTTCATGGATTAGCGCAGGACATGATCGCCTTAAAGAATTGTATATGCAAATTAAGGATATTCAAGTTTTCAGAGTTACCTTTGTAGTGTTTGAATGTGAGTATTATTATGAATTAATGATTATTAATAGTAAGACATAAATGGATATTACTTCAATCTATTATT
The DNA here is from genome assembly GCA_035046345.1 of Drosophila birchii. Classification (NCBI taxonomy): domain Eukaryota; kingdom Metazoa; phylum Arthropoda; class Insecta; order Diptera; family Drosophilidae; genus Drosophila; species Drosophila birchii. The sequence goes on from JAWNOA010000064.1 coordinate 11,223,740, forward strand.
TATTAAAGTTACTATTAACAAATATTTGATTTTGAAATGTAAACATGTGGTTTTATGATTTCAGTCTGAAGCAATCCTTGTCCAAAATCCCCACACAGGAATGTGGATTTCTTTACTTTAGAATTGCCAATGATATAAATGCACATTTTTATTAAAACCCGTCCCAGTCCCAGCGAATCCTGGCCGCAGGGAGAAGCTCATGCATTTAAGGATGCGACCCATACAGATGTAAATGTTTATGTTTCCTGTGGCGGTGCTGCTGGTGGCCATTCTGCCAGAAGATCGGGGTCACCAGGGCCACACTTTTGTTATTATGTTTTTAAGCGTACTTCCCCCCTCGGCTTCCCCCATCCATCTCTCTCCTTCTATTCATTGTGTTTGCCCAGCGAAAGGTATTCCTGTGTCTTCCTCTAAATTATTATTTTCCATTCTGCGGACTTGCCACAGTTTTTAAAAATTTATTAAGCGCGATTTTTATTTGCGCTTAAGCAGAAGCGCATGCGAGGCTGCGAGGCTTTTGGCTGAATTTGTTGTGCAATATTTTTAATATTTATATGGCAGCCACACACACTGGCACACAAATCATTGGCAGGCACCGGGCGGCGAACAAAACCGAGCGAAGGGAAATAAAACCAAGGCGGGGCGAGCGCGAAGAACATAAAATGAACTAAAGGAAAGCAGCATGCGAGAAAAAATTCCTGTAAATAATAAATATCTTCTCGCTGGCGAAAGTGGGGTGGCCCAGCGAATTGGGGGAAGCGCGCGGAATTATAAACCGTGGAAAACTATTACCCCAAGGATGCTCAAATCCAAACACATAAAAACGCACACCGAGCCGCACACAGTCGTACCAGCCAGCAGCCACACAGATACAGAAGCGCTTACGTGCTCGGCGGAATATTGCGAAAATATTGCAACATGAAGAAGGGAATAAATATCGGATGGGACTGAAGTCTGAGTACTCTTTCAATCAAAATATAAGGATAACAAAATTTTGAATTAATATAAAATAAATGTCATTTATGCTCTCTTTGCTTTGCTTATAAAGTTTGACAGAATTCACAACACAAAACGAATCTATCTTTAAATAATATGTTCTTCCCCTTTTTTTAAATATTTAATTCATATATAAAACATATTCTTTTTAAAGAATGATTACAATTAACTGCTATCTATTTTTATTTTTCAAAATTCAAGGAGTCCTTTTGACTTGCTTTAATCTCCAGCTGAAATTCCTTCATCTCTTAAATAACTCAAATATTCAAATATCTGGCATTGGGGACTTTCCCTTTTTTTTGCTCCTTTCCATCCTCTCTCCGCCAATATTCTCGCTGATGAACTTTTATGCGGGAAGCAACACAGCAACAGAAAAAAACGCACAAAATGCACAAACAAAAAATTGGTAGAATGGGAGCGAATGTTCGAATATTCATTCATATGCAGTCAGCAGCAGTGCTGCAGCACACCCAGCAGCAGCCGCTCCGTAACAACCCGAAACCCCACGGCAATTGACTTGGATGTGTGTGTGCGTGGGGTATACACCGACAGAAAAGAAATGTGCAAATCAGAATAAATACAAACTTGTACAGATAAAGATAAATACTTGCTAAAATAGTATATTATTTCATCTTAAAATGGTTATATTTTCCCAAGTGTAAACGTGTGTGCGGTGGCTGTGCGGGTGTGTCGTATGCAGCCCCCACTGTGCATATTTTTAATTGAGTGCGCGGGGAATTGATTGTCAAGGACATGAACGTGGACCTGACTCGCAAGTAGATGCGGGGGATGAGTGGGCTGCAGTAGGTGGCGCAGAGGAGTAGGTGCCGCATGTGTGTGTGTGAGTGGGTATTGTTTGACTACCGTTACGGTTACCTTTTAGCAATTTGTTGGCGTCTGTGTGGATGAATATGAGTGCGGTATGAATAACTGCACTTGACTTGGTTCGTTTGCTCCTTTTCCACACCCCGTATACCGCACCCCCACACCCCGCACCCTGTGCTCCGATTCACCCACAGCTTTTTTCGTTAAGTTTTCATTTTTTGCTTTTCTTTGGTTTTTCTTTACTCGTCTTTTTTTTTTTTGTTGGAATGTGCAAATAATATGAGTACTTAAAGGGTTTCACTTGCATTCCGCACACACACACAAGCTTATGAGGGGTGGTGGTGGAGGACCTTAATGAAGTATGGCTCTGTGGAATGTTGGATGAGTACTTTGGCTGAGTATGCAAGATGAAGGATCCCGGCAAGTAAAAATGCGAAATGAATTTAAACAAAAGGAATTTAGCCAACTAATTATGGGGGCCAAAATGTGGAGAAAGAGTTTGTGGCTTCTGGGGGTTGAGTCCAAAATATCCCCGACCCCGTAACATATCGTGTTGATGGACGTCCTTTGGGATTGCTGATAAGAGGGTTATTATAACTGATTAAACTAATTCATTAATTAATAATTTTACTCTTCGCGAAGATGAAGTTCGTATACTCATTATTTTAAAGTCGGAGAGCATTTCGGCTATCACATGGGATTATTATTTTTTTTAAATCCAATATCTTTTATACCAATGAATTCCTTTCTTTTCCCCCAAATCCTTAAATTTGCCTTGCCTTTCAGTTATCCTTCTGTGGGCTTCTGCTCTTAAATTCATTCCTGTTGCTTTGGTGCTCGCCTTCGTTTTGGGGTCTCTTTGGTATTTTCACAGAAAATTGTACAATAAATTTTCACAGCTTCGCAAATGCGACTCTGTGTGCCATAAACATGCCTCCTTCTACCTTGCGCCCAGTTTGCCGTCCCAGCGGCCACTGTTTCTTGCATTTCCGTTGCATGTTTCTATATCCGGGCCACAAATAAGCGACAAGGCAGCAGGCAAACACCAACAAAGGACTCGCCAGGTTCAGGATAATAGTTGAAACGCACGGAATCTGGGCTAAGGCAATATAGTGTAGTAGTGGCAACTATAGGCGACACCAAAATGGGAGTATTATTAAGATAGATAAAGCTTCAGGCTTTAGGCTATATAAAAATAAGAATGGTTTTATTGAGATGCTCAGTTTTAGCAGCATTGTTTTCTCTGTGAACTTCATTGGGTTAAAGACTATGGATTTAATACTTAAGAAAGACTCAAAGCTTAAAAACTTAATCTACAATTGTCAAACCTATCACAACAACAAAAAATTTAATCATATCAAAGCTTTGATTACTGACCCACATTGCGTATTCGTGATATTTTGGTATTAAATATTACGTATACGCAATGTGGGCCAATAAGCAAAGCTGCTATTCTATATCTAAGATACTACATATATCTGCAATTGTTTCTATCCGGCATCCGTGGCCACTGACGAAACCAATTTCCATTCGGTTTGCAATATATTCTCATAAGCAAAAACCTAACTGCAATTTACATTTGTATGGCATCTGGAGCGAGGAGAATGGGAGTTTGTGCGAGTGTGTGAGAGTGGCAGAAGGATATGGCAATACCCCATGCACCGTTATGGGCGCCATTTTGTATTCGCTTACCGTTTTGGGAACTCAACGGACTCGCATTGCAATTTCCGCTGAGCCGCGGCATATAAATAAACATTTATTTCGTGCACTTCCCGCACACACGGCGTGGCAGCAGCCATGTTGCTTAGTTTTTCAGTTTGCAGTTACAGCTACAGTTACCGTTAGTTTAATTAATCTTAATTCACGACTGAAACAGACGATGCGCCGCCGTCGCAGCCGCCGAAGCTGGGCTCCATTTCCCGCTTTTCCACTCCTTCACTTCGCATGCAAGATTTTATTTATGGCGGAAAAAGAGCACCAAACTAAAAAAACTAACAAAAAATCTGCCGCCGCAGCCATTTTTATATGCTTTTAGCGAGTGTTTTCTGTTTGTTTTTTATACACTATTTGTTCATTTTATTTTCGCATTTGTTGTTGGTTTTTCTGAATGTGAACCAAGCACTTCAAAAGCAGCGTTAGATTGCATAAAAGCAAGGCGGAAGTGGTAACAGCAAACCGAAGGAGCACGAGAAGGGAGGAGTGTCCGTCCCACTCAGAGGGAATGGAAATGGGAAAGGTGGGGAGGACTTCTAATATATTTGGAAATAAAATTTATTTTTGTTTGGACGCATCAACAGCACACAGCAAACAATATTTAAAACAAAAATGTAGTCTACTGTATGAACTTTCCCGCTCCCCACACCCGCTGTGTGCATATTCTGTGAGTCACTCAATGCGCATTCGACTTTTCTGTTTATTTGGCAAATGCCATAAATCTGTTTTCTAACAATAAGCGCGGGGTGGAGGTTAGAGGGGTGGATCATAGGACTCCTCCATGCGAGCAATAATAATTCAATATTTCAATTTGTGTATGTTTTTATTTTGCGTTGTGTTTGGTTTTTGCACATTTATTTGCTCTTTGCACGGCATTCAAATGTCTGCCGTGTGCAGTAGCAGCCTTTCAGCTCTGATTTCGATTTTGAATTTCAATTTAGCTTTTGCCTCATTTTTGCCATACTTTTTGCCGGAGTAAATAAATCGAATAACCGGGCGGAATATTTTAAATGTGATGTTCTGAAATCGCGAAAAATATACAGTCATGCATATATTTGCCAAGATACTGATACCAATTGAATCTAAATGGTATTTTATCAGCTTACATGGGGTGGAAAAAAATACATTTAATTGCGTGCGAACAAACGTGCGAATTTGATTTTAAATATTTGAATCTAGCTTTTGGTAACATATTTCCTAACATTTTTATGTACGGCTTAATTTAGGTAGAAACTAAATTGAATCAGGGGAGGAAGTGCAAGGTTTTTAATTATCTCTTTAAATGAGATACATTTTAATAACTATTTGTCAGAAATCTTTAGGAGCTTACTTTTCGAAAAGATAATACTACTTAATTTAATTCAATTTATAAATCATTCCTCTTTCCCTATGTTCCAACTTTCAAACCCACCGACATTAATCTCTAATTTGGCTCACATTAATTTCCATCCAAGTGCAATTCACTTTATGTGTCCAATCTCCTGATCCGTGACGACCGATTGGTTTTAGTCAGAGCTGCTTTTCATGCCTGCCAATAACTAGGGGAAGGCGGCCATCAACCTTTGCGTGAGCTGTCAAAGTGACAACTGAATTGCAGTCCCAGGGAGAGGCAGCCAAGCCAAACAAAACACAACAAAAATTGGGAAAACTTTAACAAATGTCGACAGTTGCCCTGGTAGGAGGCAGGAGGCAAGGGAGCCAGACGATTGTTTCCCACATGATAATATATTTCTTGTGGCATATGAATTTTCATGCATTTTGAGGCCAGAACTCTAGAACCCGATCCTTGGGCACTGCGCACGATCCCAGGAGTATTTTGGCACGGAGCAAGCATTTTTTCACTCGAGCTGTCACTCCTGAAATTACGGGAAAGGAGGAAAGGAGGGGGGAGCTGTCGTGTGTGTGCGTGGGTGCTCCTTGGTTCATTCATTTTTAGCCAGCTCCTGCTTTTGTTGCTCGGCTTTCGCTTTTGACAGCTAAATGCAGCCGCAGAGACGGAGGCACGAGAAGGAGTTGCCACTCAGTTGTCAAATGTTTCTGCACTCGCAACATGTTCCCCATAAGCTCCGTCCACCCCCTCATTGCTTTTAGAAAAACGTTTTTTACCAAATTGTTGGCCAAAATGCCGCACTGACATTGAGAACGGGAGCATCCAGCACCAAGAATGACGCTAATGGAAGGCTCTGTCATTTGTTCAAAAGGGAAAAGTGGCAAAAAGAAAAAAAAGGGGGTAATACATGTAAGAGACGTGTCATATGCGTTTAATATAAGCTTTGCCCCAGTATATTTTTGTACATCTGAGTGTGTGTTAATTGAAGCCATTCTGTGGTCGCATCCTTTTTCTATTTTTTTGTACAAAATTGTTTCCTATTTTGACACCTGTCGGTGCTGGCAACTAACTTTATTTACTCAATTTGCCTTACTAGACAGCGAATTTGCCATTGTCAAGGTGAGACACAGGTAACACAGGTAAAAAAGCTAACAATGTTCAAGTTTAGTTTGGAATAATTGAGTTTCCAATGACATTAAAATATATGGTATGGCCCTGCAGGTTGTGGGGCAGTTTAATTATATTTTAATTATCTTCTAAAGATTACAAGTTAGTGTCATAAGTTCGATTCGATTTATAATGCTTACACTTAAATTCAATTAAGTTTCCTTGGTAATCTACAAGAATCTACAGTGTAAACACACCCAAAAATAGTTTAAGCCATATTACACACTCGTGTTGCGTACTAATCCGTCGTTTTAGTTGCAACCTAATATCTCTGCTTTTGCATAGATGGCATGCTAATGAACAATATACATACGTATATCCAGCTCCAGCAGCAATTTATTCCTGCCCCGGCGACCCACATGCAAGGTTTTCCCATGTGCCACCGCCGTCGATTATCCCCAGGAGCTGCCTTCACTGCATTTTCACTTAGCTGCTTTGCATATGCTTCACCTTCCGCCCAGAATAATCCCCGTCCTCGAAAGGGATGTGTAATAACTTGTGGCGATGGCAGCTGACTATTATCCTGCGAGGGTGGAGCGAGGAGGGAGCAGCAGGAGCGACGTGATCAGATTAGTTATTTTATTAGAAGCCCTAAAACACATTTTCCACATTTTTATCTCGAACAGAGAAAATTGAAATAAGTTTTATTTATATGGCGTATTCAATAAGGCCAGGGGCTCCCAATCATAAAAACTGATGGCCACACGTGGGTGTGTGCACTTCCCCGGAATGACTGAGTGAATGAATGAATCAATATCAATGCGAGTATATACTCTGGTGCCTTGGTGCCTTGCAAGTTGCATTTCCAGGGCTTTGCCCAACTCCAATCACGTAAATAAAGGCAGCCACAGTAGCAGCAGCAGTAGCAGCAGCAGCAGCAGCAGTAGCAGTAGCATCAGCAGCAGCAGTAGCAGCAGCAGCAGCAGAATCTGCTAACTGCAAATGTTCAATACAATTTGATTATGAGGGGGGGTCCTTGGAAATGGGAAGCGAGTGCCAGGCAACTGCACTTGATCGAGTGCCATGCCCTGGCATTTGAGTGGCTTTCGAACAGCCAAGCCAAGTCAGTGAAAATTGCATAAATGCATGGCACTTTTCCACGATTGCATTGGCAACTCTGTTAACCCTGCCACACGCAATCACCACTCCCCCAATCTAACGCCACTCTCGGCCCTCTGGCTGTCTGCTTTCAATATTCAAAACAGTTGGTCCCATATGCAAATGTTTGGCAAATGCCAAACTTCGGGGGAAGGAGCTGTCCGCTGCTGGCCCGAAAAACGAAAAGCGGTACACTCGAAGAAAAGGTGACCCATTTTCTATAATTAAAATATTATTTTCGTGTATAAAACACTAGCAAATATCAGAGATAAAAAGAATTGCAATACTTTACATGTTCCAAATACCTTTTAGTACCAGAAAGTTTAAGCTAATTTAAATCTTTGTAAACGCCTTATAAATAAAATATTATATCTCTTTTTCAGGTAATTAACAATTTTCAGTGTAAAATGCATTGTACAGGAAGCTGGGAAAAATCAACGACAGCAGGACAGGATAAGCAATGGCTGGATCCTGCCGGGGACACCCTGAAAACAAATGCACACAAATGACCCATGTGCCACAGAACCCGACCCTTGTCCACTGCCCTTGGGGCTGGAAATTGATGGTAATGACGGGATGAGAGGATGAACGCAGAAGGCTCCCCGTTCGACGGGCAATCAGACAACAATTGTTAATAATAAATGCATAATTTCCAATTGAATTTTGAATGTTTTTGTTTTGCATTTCGGTGCGGGAGAGAAATTGATTAACGAGTCGATTGAGACAGGAAGCCAAAAGGAAGGGGCATCAGACGAAGCTACATACATATGTCTGATGGGAATTATTGTATTTTCAAATAAGGTATTTTATAAAAATAAGAAATTAATTAACTTTAGTATGGAGATTTTCCTCTGCACTTCTGGAAGTTCTTTTTATTTTAATATTAAATATTGTTAAGCTTTCTTAGTAACCTTGAATTAAATTAAATTTCAATTTTATAAAGCCATTCATGTTTATGTTTATATCAGAATAATGTTAATACTCCTTTATGGGTTCTCAAAGCTATGATCCTTTATTATCTGCCTCTATTCATTAGCATGCTCCTCTGTGGTCCTTAGGGACCTCCCTCGAAGACCCCTTCACCTGCCTTCGGCCAGATGTCACCTAGGAAATTCCTTAACCCCATATCGCCCACTAACAAAAGCCAGCGGCAGTCACTAAAATTTAAATTCGATTTAGCCAAGCGTAAACTAATCATAAATGTGGCATAAGCATACGAAATATCCGTAGCTCTTGGGCAACAGTATTTTTATTGTTTTCGATTAAAAAGTCATAAAAATTAGTGGCACTGGGAAACATATGTAAAACGGACAATTTACTTAATTAGATGGCAGCGTGGTCCCTGCTCAGAGTTGAAAAATAAGAGGCGTTTTCTGGTGCGCTACTTTTCCAGGGCAGCTGCTCGGCTCAGATCGGGTTCTACCCAAAAATTAGGAACCACCAAAAAAAAGTGAAGGTAGCCGAGAGAGCGCTAACCCACCTGCCGGAACTTTAACCAACAAAATTTATAAAAAAAGAACAAAAACCCGATCGTCGCAGGGGGAAACCAAAGCAAAACTGTACCGACCACGCCCACAACGGCCCGCAATTACTGCGTTAGTGTTGCTCATTAAAGTTGATGTCTTAATTCGGAGAGTTTTACATGCAGCAGCCAGGACACACGAACCGAACCACAGGCACCCTGTAATTAGGCGCCGCGCCAACAGCCAACAGCCACCAGTCAGCAGTCGGCAGCCAAAAACCAAATACAGATCCCGACCCAGACCCAAAACCAAACGCAACGAAACCAAAAACAAAACGAATGAAATGAAATTGTTAACAAATGAATTTTACCACGAAATTGGCCCCAGGGCCGGCGATGTGCATGAGGATGAGCGAGGACCAGTTAACTGGAAAGACAAATAACAAGAGGAGCTGCGCTTTAGTTTGCGGAATCCGGATACACTATTTAAATATATGTAAAAATGTTTCTCTTTCAGTTTAAAAAATGTTAGAAATACTTTATATTTTGAGACTTGTTTAGGGGAATTGAGAAACACTTAATCCTTTGAGCATTAATATAATTTATTACTAGAAAAGAATTCATATTTTATTAGTTTTCAAATTGTATAAGCTTTCCCTATACATATATCCTTTTTCTTCTCAAATTCGAAACCCTTTCCATTGTCATTATCCCCACTCAAAGGGAATTACAAGAGGAAAGTCTTGCATTGCCTTTTGATTACGCGCTTGGCAATTAGGCAGAGTCTGCCGAGGATCCGGTCCGCCGAGGGCCCCTTCGCCATATGATGAAGTTGTCAGTGGCCGGAGCTACCGTTTCATGTGTGGAACTGGTCTTCTGTTGATTTAGCCATAATCATTCTTGTTGCCGCTCTTGGCCGCAAGCTGCTGACTGCAGGAATTGCAAATAATTTTCCTTTATGGTGCGACTTGAATGGCCAATCGATTTGGGCCCAAAGGGCTGAAGATGAGAAATGTTAATGTGGTATGGGTGGGGCTTTAACTGGATTTCTTGGCCAATTGAATGAATTGCTTAATCAGAGAGCGCGGCAGCTCAAGCTGAAAGATTGTAAAGCGATTGGACTCATGCAAAAATCAAGAGCGCTTGTATTTTATTTCGCCCATCAGTAGCCCCTTTGTCAGCCACAATGCAAATTCTGCCACCGCATCTGCCAAAGGCAGGACCTCACATCCTGACTTCAATTCGCCATGGAGAAGGAGCTGGCTTTGTCCTGGGCCAGGTAGTAGCATCTTCCGCTCGCCTTGGGTCCTTTTATTACAACATTTTTATCAATGGCCTGGACACAGCCTTTATAGAAGGATGCTGCTGATGCCAAGCTTTAGTTCCGCTGCTTTGATTTCTTTGCTTCCTTTGGGATCGAACAACTTTATCTCATCCGTGCGATGTGCGATGTGTTCATCTGTGTGTGGGTTCCTGCAGCTGCGCTGTTTGTTTTCATGCTTCCAAGGACTCCCCCAGGACACGCTACTAATCACAAGTCGTTGCCTGTTGTCACTTCCTAATGAGAGAGTGCAATACAACACCCAAAAAAAAAAAACAACATTACAACACTGCAACAAAAATTACCACATTTCTGAATAAATATAAAATTCAAGGTAACATTTTTCCAGTTCTCGGGATATCCTGTATAGAAGGTCTCTCTTTTAAAATTTTGATTTGTGTACTTTCCCAAAAAAAAGAGATTAAAAATAAATGTTTATTTTTCATTTCCCAGTGTAATCACGGAAAAACTGCCGGAATCCAGGCGCAGGCTGCAGTGCCACATGTGTGGGTCCTTCCGCGTGGCGTCATCAAGTGTGTTTGTGTCTGGGCGCTGAGCCTGTTGCCCGACACTTGATTTCCCAGGCCATCTAATTTTATGCCTTCGCAGTGTCAACTGTCAACTGCGTGGCAACAGTTTCGTCGCGTTGCAAGGTCGTCCTCCGCAGCGAAATTGGATGCCTCCCAAAGTCTCTGTGTTTATATTTAAATGTGGCAGCAGTCCCGAATTGGATAGGGCGCATCCTGTTGCCGTCCCGATGCCTTCGCCTCATCAGCAGCTCATTAGGATCGCTATATGGACGGACAGTCGTCATCACACGCTAGTCGTAATGCGATTCGAGATCCCTTCACTTCAAATACTCGAACTGGACTCAGTTCTCATAAATTTCACGGTGACAAGAGCAAACTAGCGAGTAAATATTACTCAAAGCATATGAAATGGATTTTCACAGTGTTAATTATTCCACTTCAAGAGGCTGGTTCAGAGTTTCGGTGTCGAGTAGGGAATGATTTTGAAATGTGAGTCCTTAACTTAAATTGTTTACTAATGAACGAATATTTATCTTTTCTCTAATCAGCATTAAGAATTAGAATTTGGAAATAGCAATAAAATATTTCCCAAATATTATATTGACTAATATTCCCCTTGAGACTCCCTCTGCTTAGATCCTTCTTTGATATAATCTTGTCAGTTATTAGATCACATTATGCATGGGAAATAATCTTTAACTTATCATTCTAGCCAAAGCAGCTTCCCCCCTTGGCCAAGGACATTGAAAATATGTTCCTCCCCCTTGTGATATCGAAATAATTCACTTTTAAAGTCCTTTTCCGGCCGTACCCATCGATTCTGGTATCACACATGGCATAATACTCGTACATAGGAGTTGTAACAAGATTGCCTTTTCATGATGACCAGCGACTGGGGTTGAATTTTGGTATCCCCGGCAGAGGGGAGACCTTCTGGGGTTAAGCTCTCTCGCCGGGTCTCGGCTGTTGCACGTTGTTTTTTATGTTTTTAATGGCAAATGTAACATTATTTATAACTCAGCGGCGCAGGGATAATGCCATATTAAATGTCAACTGCACTAGAATAAGACTTCGGGGACCCTCACACACGAGGACACAAATCCCAAACATGAAAAATCTATTGCCCGGCCACAATTCTTTCTTCTGCCGGATGGTCTTGGAATTGGGACACAGAAACTGGGGGTAGTGGCCGGGCAAGTTAAATCCTTAAGATGTCCTGGCGGCAAAGTAAATCCGGCGAGGTTACCTTTTCCAAGAGGGTTGACCTCGGACCGCAGTCCTTTGTTTTTACGCGCCACTGAAGACATCGAAAGGGAGTCGTCGCATATGACAGGCCCAAGCCTTGAGTCTAAGAGCCAGAGTCCTGCGCTCTCATTTTCAATTCCGCTCACATGGCCACATCTGTCCCCTCCTGCCTGGAATCTCCTGTTTTCTGGCTTTTTTCGGCTGCTCCCACTTCCTTCGGCCTGTCCATCCTCCATTGATTTATGCGCCAGCAATGCGCTCGTGTAGCTCTGCCCGGCCTGTCGTGTCCTTTTGGCCATTGTCCACTCGGTTCCTTGCGCCCCGCCGGCTACTTTGTTTCACTTTGGCCACATTTGCGGCTCCGTTTTGTGCATGCCCAGCATGTCCGATAATGACCACAGAGAAATTTCATTATCCATTCGAAACTCGTATTGTAATTAATTTAATATATCTACAGGATATTCTCTATATGACTTGTCTATGTACATTTCCTTTGCAGATCGGCACTGAGGCCATCAAGATTTCAACACGTAATTGAAGCTCAATCAAATTTTTGGTAATGCTTCGGAAGGGGTCAATTAGTTCGGTGAGAAAGGTTACGACTTTACGAATTTACGAATGGGTTAAATATTCTAAATAATTTATTCTTAGTTGTAATATTTTAAGCAATAATTTATTTAAAAATTAATTGAGATTTTTACTGAATAAAATAGGTTAAAGCAAAGACTTTATAATCTGGTGTTATAAAATGTAATTTATTTAGATGATAATTGGTCATCCTATTTACATACCTTTATAATTTTTTTTTTCCATATTTAAAATAAATATTTTCCCACATTTATTATTATTAATACATAAATAAATATCCGCACTACTTTATCCTTGCTGTCATCATCCCAGTTGTAGCTCATTCGAGTGTTCATATTGGCCAGCTTATCTGGGCTCTGGCACACTTGTCCAGAATAATGAGCAATGAGCTGGAGATGCCAAAGGAGCGGAGGGAGTTCGATCCCTCAACGCTTCGGTTGCACAGCCGGCGGCGGTCTTTTGTCTAATTCTATCAATTTAATTAGTTTCTTGCGCTCCAATTGCTGGCCAGTCCGGGCCCGTTTCCGCAGCTGTATTCTCGGTCGTATCTGTGGCTGAGATGCTTCCAAGGAAATTTGCACAAAACAGTTTGCGGTCGAATCACGTACCAAATGAGCAGCAGGAGCGGCAAAAAGGAGCAGAAGGAGGCCTCCAGGGACGGGGAATAATGGCCTGGTTGTTGGGGGAGTGGCAGCTCCTTGTTCACACCTCCCGCCATCGATCATAAGGGCGGACTTTCGACTTTCGAGTCTCCGATTATGGTTTAAAGTGAAAGGAGCCGTTTGACTCATTGGCTTCTGCTCAATCATGGCCCATCAATCAGCCGAAACCGAGGCTGACTTTTCATTTGTGCTGTCAACTCCTTCTTTTTCTGGTTTTGGTTTTTGGCTGTCCCCTTTTGCCTTTGCGGTTCCCGCTCCTTCGCTGGCATCTCACTTTTCAACAGGACTGCCGAAGCAGCTGATATCCTGTGCTGGACCCGCCCTTTGTTGCATTGTTGCATTGTGAGGTGTGAAATGTGCTCGGCACTCGGGCATATCCTGTTGACAGGAGCGCATCCGACTGCCTGCTGGCCTCAGGTCCTTTCTTCTTATCGCTGCCCCCTCCTTGGGATCGGCGTTTTTGTCTAACATGTGTCCTACAAATGTTCCCCCGAAGGAGACGACAGCCTCATCGACATCCTTATCCTCGTCATTGCTGCTCCTCTTTCATTTTTAATTTATGTTCTCATCCTCGATCCCTCTCTGCCTCTGCCTTCTTCTTCGCGCTTTGTTCACCGACCGTCTAATAACTCAATTAAATGTTCTGCGCTCGGCTATCAATGTGTAATCTCGAGGAGAATGTTTGCCGTACCTTTAATTCAATATCCTGTTCGTGGCTAGAAAAAAATAAAATAAAACGACAAACCGCAGGCAGGATGCGCCGGGATACACGGCACACGGCAGTAGCCGGACCGCGATTCCTGCCGTAGGAAGCAGAAATCATTACAGCAATGACAGGAATATCAATTTACCCATGGGACCACGGCGAATCCAAACGAATCGAATCCAACCAGAACGGAACAAGATGCGAATAGCCCCGGGGAGGGGACCGCTTTTTCCATGCCACGCTTAATTATGTCTTGGAATAAGAATATATCGTGAATTCGCTCGAAGGAAGACGGATATAAGCCAGAGATGCCAAGAAAATTGAAATTGTGTTAGGTAGCAATATTAATAAAATAAACATTTTTCGTCTATAATCATTTTTGGATTACAAGTTTTAAACGAAACGTTTAAAATAGATTACAAATTAAACGATTTTCAATAAAGACATAAACAAGATTTAATTTATTTTACAATATTTTAATTAAAACCTCTTTTGTAGATAAGATAATATTTCAATTTCTATTTTCAATTATTTTACCTCTTTGAGTTATTAATCCAGCACAATTTAAACAGAAAATTAATACCTCAAAAATTTAGAAAGAATCATCGAGATAGCCACAAGTCCCAGCAATCACCATCGCCATGACATGGATCACAGTGACAGTGACAAAATCGTCAAAGTGGCATCTTCTATACCTGCGAGACATGTCAGGCAATGACTCACAGCCGGAAGCAAGGAAAATGGCAGGAAAATTTGCCGGCTCATTGTTAATACACTCAAGAAATCGAGGAGATTTCAAGAAGCTAAGGAGGGAGTGGGATGAGGTCGGGCCGGGCAAGTGCAAATCGAATAAACACCGCAGGAAATCAAGATGAAAAATTCTAAAGAAAATCCAAAAGCATAATTGCAAGGAGAAGGTAAGGGGAATTAAGCAGAAGAACCTGAGCACGGATCAGGTATAGATTTGTAGCCGGTTCAGAGGCGTACTTTGGCCTAATTAGAGGATCTGCGGGAGTAAATCCCTCTCCGGAGCCAAAGCCTACTTAAGTGCCAGCTTGAGTCTGATAATTGTGGACTAAGATCCGGGGACCATGACCAAGAACCAGACCAAAACCAATCAGCCACTTCATTTGCATTTTAAGCAGCCGATTCTGAATGCGTTTCGGGAAATCTGAAAGCGGCTTAGCAGCGGTTTTGGTGGGCGTAGGTCGGAGCTCCTTATGGAATTATCGATATTATTAGGGGCATAATTGAGCTATTTATAAGAGCAGCCAGGGGCCAGGGACCAGCAACCAGCGACCAGCGACCAGATGATGTAACCCAAACGGAGTTCCACAAAACGAGCTGTGAAACCGTAGGTGTCGGCTGGGAAAATGCGACCTGTGAAGGGAACTCCCGCTGAACACCTGCGCATTCATTTTGCCTCCGATGGAATCGGGTTCGTTCTTAATTAAAAGCTGCCTTCCAACACACTCAGACACAGACACAGGCTCAGTGGGATGCCCGACCCCCAGCCCTCGTGGCCATTCCACAGCATCAGATCCAGTTGCAGCTCCATCTCTGCCGCGTCTCCCACTCGGAGGCCAAACAAAAGGGCCGTGGAAATGTATCGCGCCGGGAAGCAAACAACGGCAGTCAAAAGAACGCATCTGGCTACCCGACAAAATTAGGTGCTGAGATTCCAAATTGACTCTGGCCTCATGCTGCTGATTAGCCGCTGATAAGTTGCAGCAATCAATGCAAGGGAGCTGGGAATATGTAAATTTCTGATACCTTTTTCTATAGTCTCGCCTCGATCAAATCCCATCCGTGTCCAACCCAAAATATGTGGGCTCCAAATGTGACACTATTGTCTGGCAGCTGTTCTTATCTTAACTCCTTTTCACATCTCACTCGACCAGTTTGAAACGTCTTAATCATGAGAGTCTTTCTTATTCCATTTCCCCTTTTTCAACAAATTTCGTTTCTTCCAAATTGGTTTCTTGGTTTACTACATTATCTGGCCAAAATGAAGTTATCAATGGTATCGGTCTTTGGAATTGATTATAATATTATGCTGAAAATTAAAGAGAGAGACACTTCATTAAGATCGTGTTAATGCTGATTTGGTTTGTATTTTCTTACAAAAAGTGTGAAAGTTGCAAAGACCTTGGCAGGGGAAAACAAGATTTTGGTTGAAAAGGTGAAGAAAGTCGCATAACATTTGAATAAAACAATAATATTAAGGGAAAGGTGAAAGACTAAACTGGCAAGACTAAAATTGTTTATTTACTTTAGACTTTGTTACAGTGTCTGTTTTCGATATAAAGAATTAATTTCTTGCCTCTTTGTTGAAATTTAATTCAACTTAAACAGGTAACTTGATTTTATTCTTTATTTTAACATAGGAAATAGGATAGAATCCATATTTATAGCATTACAAATGTAATTGCCAAACCTTATTTAAATTTATTTTCCCTGACTTCCATCCTTCTCCAGTTTACTCTCTCAAATCCAAAGAAATAACATTATTCCATTCAATGCTAAAACATTATGTCAATTTCAATTTGTAATGCCCTGTTCCCTCTCAGCCTCCCAGCATCCCTACAAAACCCTATCGTGTCACCATTATTGCCAATATTGCATTTCTTGGCTGACAATCGAGAGTCTAAACAGCGTTAAGCCGCTACTAAGTGTCATGTTGAACACATGTACATCAAATTCAATCAAATCAAAAATGAAAAACTCGCTTTTGGTGGAGGGCCTACGTTTTCGGAGCTATTTTATGTGTCCTGTCATTTGTCTGTCAATCAACTGTCGCATATATTTTGCAATAAGGGTTAATTTACGCTCATAATCCTCGATGCCTGGAGGACGATTGCAGCAAATTTTGTCACACACACACACACACACACACACACTGTGGGGGGAGAAATATGTCCTCGAGCCAGGCTCTTCTCTATTGATTTTTAATGCTGATTGACAATCACAGCGAATGTGTTGCCACGGGTGCTGCTGGCATGGCCCGACTTGCAGCTTGCATCGACAACTTGCTGGATATTTGCATAATTTTTCCACAATTACGAGAAAGCCTCAAATCGCTTGCCCCGTTTGAGCTCATTTAATTGCCGCATAATTGTCCGACCTCCATTATGATGATGAGCGAGGTGGAAGTGGGCGGAGTCCGCACGGCGTTGTGTGTCATTAACCGGAGGCCGAAAAACTGAAACCCAAATACCCACGTCGACCGACGACCGGACCGCATCAATTTGATGAGGTAACAGCGCTGCAAAAATATTGGCATGTGTGTAGTGCGGTAAATGTGCAGGATAATGGCGTCCATTGTCCTTCGGCCGCATCCCAAAAAGCTAATCATCCCGCCAAGAGCGCATTCCCACTCATAATTGTTGCCCATAATTATTGGCATGGCACGCGAAACGGGACTTGGGTTTGGTCCACGTCCCGGATCTCAGTGGGTTCATCATTCGTCCCGGACGACGAAGCAGGGGTGTTGCCTGGTTGCGGCATATGTACACGTAATAGTTGCGTTCTTATTTTGTTCCGTTTTGCGCAAAACCCCACTATTGTTGTTGCAATAATTTAAGGATTATATTCATAAGCCCTGGGCACAGCATTTATCTAAGGGACGTCAGTCAGCAGGCGGCGGCTATCCGGGTTAATGTATACGCTTCCATACCATTTCCGGTGTGGGAGGATTTTGGCAAAGACAAGGCGGCTTCAGAAGTTCTCTACAGCTTTGAAATATATTTAATTATCTACAAATACTGTAGATATGCAGAAGTTAATATATTTTTATATAAAATTGATTTTACTTCATTCCCAAATTGAATTAATTTAAATTTTTTACATTATATTAAAAGCAAAATATTTTCGATTCTTAAAAGCAGAGTCTTTGCAGCTTCGTTATTATTGATCCAACTAGTACTCAGGATATTTCCATCGACCATTAATCCCAACATCTTCCGGAGTAGGGCAGCGTGCAGGGAAAATGTTAACCGCAAAATTAATGAGCACAAACTAAATCAAACGAAGCACGAAGTGCGCCGCTGGCTGTCGCTCGGTTCGCTGATTCTGCCGCCCAACGGTGGTGGGTTGACCACTGTGCAGCTATAGCTTCTCGACGATTTTATGGGCGGCGGAAGAAGGGGTGGCAGGCATTGCATTCAGAGAAGATAATGCAAACATACGCTTGTTTGAACAGCCAGCAGTAAGCAGAGCGAACGATTTGATGCTAATCGCCAGAGACAATTTAATCTCTAATCAAAATTCGAAATTCGCAAATTTCCAAATCAGACCAGTGAGAAAACGGAAGTGGGAGGGTGGGTGGAGTGTGAGAGCGGCTGTTTTGAGGGGTAACTTGCGGCATTAACCGATGGCTATTAAGCAAAAGAACACGCAATCGTTGGCTTTGTTTGCTGAGCCAAAAGAATGCATTCAAAAACTTATCAAGTTGCACTGCAGAAAATATTTTAGGGAATAAATATAAAAATGCCAAGGCAAGGTGTAATATGCTTCTTAGTTTTAAAAATATATTTGACACAAAAGTATTATAGTTTAGCTCTCACAGTATCAAATAAATAGCTAGCTCGAATTTAAAGAATTTTCTTAGCTAATAAAACTCCATTTTTACCAGTGCACTCACCCTCTAATTTCGGAACTTCCCCCCATGAGGGTAGACTTTCTGTGTTTGTTATTGTTTGCCCTGGCAATGCATGCGTTTATTGGAAATCGGAAAAATATTATTTTGTTTACATTACCAAAGGATTTTCACACGTTGCAGTGAATCGACCACCGTCGACCATAATATTTAATTATTGATTTATAGCGCTGGATAACCAGCTAACGACCATCTAACCCCTTGGGCCGCGAGCCCATTAAAGGGCGCTGCGTTAACGAGAAAACTAAATACAAAAAAACAAAAAAAAATAAGGAGAGATCCAGGGAAATGTACAGATCTTCAGAGGAGGAATTACGAGCAGGTTGCCCGAGCCTGGTTCGGCACATCGCTTTGAAGTCGCTGTTGGCACATGCAGCCCGAGATGTCTGCCAGTCTCCTCCTTTATTACCATTTCTTGTTTGATTCTGGCAAACAGATAAATCCAGCTAGCGGCACAGGGCGTAGGACAAACAGAACCCACGAAATTTGGATGCTGTATGCTGCTGCAGTTGTTGATTCACATTCACAGATTGTAAAACTGCATTGGCCACACTTCCCAAACCCAAACCCAATCCCAATCCCAATCCCTCGCGACTCTCGGCTCTCGACTCGCCAAGACAAACAAACAAAGATTGAAAATTTCGAAACTCAACTCGTAGAGTCTCTGGAAAATCCGATGCACCTTTTCCTGAAACGACGCGCGACGTTGGACAAACAATACAAGGAATTGCCGATTCCTGGTTCCCAAAAATGCTGGAGAGCAAACAAGAGAGACGGATCCCAGCGGTCCCCTGGAAGTCGATTGTGTAATCGGCATTAAGCCGACGTAGACTGGCTTAGGCTTGTCCAAGAAATTAGCATGCCGGCCCAATGAACACGACTGCGGCATCAGGGAAATCAGAATGTTTTGGCGACTTTTGAATGGAAATCTAAAGAAGCGGCACACGAACAGCTTGTGCTATGGAAAAGTGGCAGAATAAAATAAGCAAGTCAGAAATCAATAAGCAAGCCTACCTTTGGCTTCTCATCAATTTCATTCTTTTCAAAAGAACCTTAATAATTTTAAAGGCAAAATATATTATATATTATATATTATATATTATTAAGGCAAAATATTTAATACCAAGTAAATGTACATCTGTTCCCAAATTAAATTTTAAAGATACCTCTCTAAAAATATAGTTTAATATTTTTAAATCAAAATAAATGTCTTCTATTCATGTTTATTTCACACCTTCCAGACCCATTATAGCATCCTTTCAAAACTTTTCTATGGCTCACATTTCTTTTCAAATGTTAATTCAACGGACTCTATTAAAGTCAGCTTAGAGCAATCCAAAGGCGGAAAAATCACCACCGGCAAACACATTTCATTGAGGAAAACCCTACCCAAGAGGAAATATCAAAATAATATAGCATGAGCAGACGTAGCTGGTAGACTGGTGACAACAATGATGTGGCTGATAATGAAGAAGTTGGGATCTCAAAGGAAGCTGCCACTCAAAGGCGTCGATTCGAAGGGAGAAAGATGTTGTCACCGGACTTATCCTGCGGAACCGAAGATTCCGTGTGAGTGTGCGACGAATAAAAGTCTCACTTTGATTCACAGTTGAATTCACGGGGCCAAAACGTGTCCGCAACAAATGAGCAGCCGCAGATCCCATAAAAAATGGCCTGTGAATGCGTGTACCTTGGAAATCGGTGGCTGAACAAAGAGGAAATCTTTGCGGAAAACGTTCGGCATCATAATTCGATTGTCCACTCAAACGAAATCGAATGCACAAATCAGAAATCACATCGAGGGGAAGTGGGTCGAGGCCGAGGGTGAAACGTTCCCAGAAGGGAGCCGCTGCAGTTCCCAAGCAATAATAACAATAATTGTTGTGTTGCTGCCTCGATAAGCATATGGCCACAGGAGGAAGTGCGAGGACTCCCCCTAATGGACTGCCAGGATCTCCACTCAAGTGTTAAGTGTCAGATGCAGGATAAAAGCGTGCAGCGTGCTGCGTGCAGCATTCGGCGTACAGCGTGCATCCTTACACCCGAGCAGCGCCAGGATATTTGTGTGCTTGGCCTGGCCTGGGCGATTGCCAAACACATCACGGCCAGCAATCGCACTCTTAATGCATACTTCAAGCCAACTCGGGGCACTCGGGGCGTTGGCATCACGATAAGGACCTTTAACAAATGACAGCTCGAAAATCAGAGTCCGTAATTTTGTTAGCCTGTGCGGGTGTTTGCCTGTTTAGCCAGGACTCCTGCGACAGGCAGGCTCGTCGTTCGCTTGTCCCTTCGACACACGCTACCAAAGTCAAGTTCAATTTTTGCAATGCACTTTGAATGTTATCTGCAAGGACCCCGCATTGCAGAGAACGGAGGGTGGGAATCGGGGGAGGCTTAGGCAGTGCAAGGACCATGTGCTCGACGATAAGGATTAACCACAAATTTGGGTTTATCCCAGCCACAAGAAAGGGGAGTGAGATATGTGAGTAGGAAGGCGATTCACAGTTTGAGAAAAATTAGAGCGATTATTTGTCTTTAAAACTATTAGTAAAGCAATTTATTAAGAGTTAAAATGTGATTAAAATTTAAATAAAATAAATTGGTGAACTTCCTTTTAAAGTGCACATAGAAATCTGTTAAGAGCAACTTCTCCCTTGGAAAACAATCCATAAAACCGAACTTCTGATCTAAGGATAATAGATAAACATTTAGCCAGGCATAATATTTAATAAATGCAAATAAGTTTTGAATTACAGCGGGTCGGGAGATGGCAAAAACAATTTGTCAACATTTATTCTGGATGGCATAATTTCCGAGTTAACAATTCCATCCGAATCCGAGAGGCCAGCACTGCGGCCAAGGGGAATCCCCGCCCCAACTCCAGTATCTGGCCATCTCTGAGTGTGTCTGTGTGCCATCCGTTTGCCATTGTCATTTAGTTAAGAGTTTCCTTAATTGCAAACATGTCATCCGCCCCCCGCCACAGTCCGCAGAGGATGCAACAGTTGCCCCAGCAAAATGATTTGGAGCAGAAAATTGTGCAAACAGGACGAGGACGAGGATGAGGACTAGGCGGGAGCATCTGGACGAGCAACTGAGTGTGCATCCTTGGCCACAGTGTAAATAAATAAAACGCATATTTAGAATAACATTCGTGAAAAGCTCCCTCGGGAAAGAGCAGCTGGGAACGGGGCCAGGGAAAGCAAAGTGAATTGCAATTGCGATTCGTGTTTTAGCAGCTTGCCGCCCTGAACGGATTTGATAAAAAGTTAATCACATAAAATGCACTTGGCTGACTTCTCCCCCTCATAAATCCGAGTCACAGTTCCCAGTTCCCAGTTCCCAGTGCCCAGTCACTGCTCCTGCGGCAGTGAGTACTCATAAATAATTGTCGGAAGCTCCTCCCAGATTAGCCGCCAGCAAAGTTGTCACAGAAAGTTGGCTGGGTTGGTGTCAACTAATTGCCAGTAATTTGGTTTTGTGGCCCGACGACACTCTTCCCCAGCTTAAACTGGGATTTACTGTGAGGTAGTGGCAGTGTGTGGAAATTTGTAATTGTCAAATATTACATTAAAATATTGCGGGAGCTTGTATTATGCAATTAGTTGGCCAAAAGTTAAGTGGACAGATTTTACAAGCACGAGCAACTTTGACACAGTTCTTGGAATGATTAAATGAGTAATTACTAAATTATCCTTTTATCTGATGTATAATTAACTCTTAGACTTATTAAGATTCTTTTAATGAAAACTACTTTAAACTTAATTTAAAATCCAACTAGTTGGGGAATACATTTCTAGACCCCTTTGCTCTTTCACACCTGAATGAAGCATAAAATTTGAAAGTCTTTCTTCCCATTCAACCTGAGATTGATTACTTTATCCGTAAGAAATTGGTTGGCCCAAAACTGAAGATCTACTTTCCATTGGGAAAGAACAATCGCTGCCCATTTGGGACAATCTCCTCGCCACTTGTCCATTCAAAATCTTCTGGTTAACAGGTTCATTTTACAAGAATCCAATTTTCTGGCGGGCCTACTTTCTTGATACGCTGCATTAAGTGCAATAAGCGCAGCCAAATAGCAACAAACAACAAACAAATCTCTCACAAAGTGAACCATAAAATTGTACTCAAGTCGTTACCAATAGAAAAAGAAGAGCGCCGCTGAAGCTGGAGTTTTGAGGAGGATCATTAGAAACCGATGGTCGGAGTCAGTTCTTCAGGTGTTTGGAAAAATATTAAGAAACGAAATTAGTGCAGGCAAGCATTTTACGTTTAATGATGCTGAAATTGTATTTCTTTTACGAGAAATAAAATTCCAACTCTTAACGGATTGTGGCGATGTGAAGAAGGCCATTAAAATGTGAAAAGTCGTAAACTAAAATTTGGTAGTGGGCAGACAGTCGAAGGGACAAAGGTGGGAACGAGTGGATCGTGTGGTAATTAGTATTAAAATGCATTAAAAAGAAGTTGGGAGAAAAAAAACCCAAACAATTCGTTGAGGAAAGGTCGTAAATAAAGCCATAAAAATGTAAACCAACTGCACCGACCGACTACCAAAATGAAACTGTGGAAACTTAATTAGTTTCAGTCGCTAACGGTGAACTTAGGGTTCCCAAAAAATAAGACAGAAAAATGTGAAAAAAAAACTGCAAGTTCCAAGCGATAAACTCCATGTGATAACAATTAATTTCTGGGTGCTCCACTCGACTCTCAACTAATTTATGAGTGCAGCCTGTTGACATCTCCGTTTTTGGACAGTTCGTAAAACCCGGGACTCATATTTAAAGCATTTTCGAGTGGCCATAAAGCGGTGACAATGCGGAAGCAGCTGCGTGGGCGATGGTAACAGCCCTGGCAGGGTCCCACGGAATAGCTGAAAGCAGGAATTACAAGCTCGATTGATTCGCAATGAACGGCCTGATCTCAGGATAATTATTTTCAACTTGCCATCGCCAAACCAATGGGGAAGTACAAATATAGTATAGTGTGTGTCCTTCCAAACCCTACGTACCTCTCCCCGGTGTTTGTCATCTCTAATCCAGGATCGAGCTGCGCTGTAGGTGCACCAGGGGATAATCCTGTCGGGCCACAATGCGCTGACGTTTGTGCCAGAGCTGTTGACATGCAATTTGTTGAGTGTTCAACCCCACGGCACATCCTAGGTCCTCGGTCTTGGGTCTCGGTCCTCGCTCCTCAGTCCTAGGACTCGAATCCCAATGGCCGTGGGATTGGCGAACAATTGACATTTACCCAGACCAGGTGACAATGTGAGCCCGACTCGAGCCTGATGCGGATGCGAGTGCAGCGACTCGAACTCGGCTTTGGATTTGGATTTAGCCCCACGGCTTTGGCTTATTATTTGGGCATGTTTTCCTCATTTCTTTCCAATTTTGTTTTTCCCATTCTTTAGTTTGTTTTTTGACAAATTGAATACGTGATGTATTTATATTTGCGAAAAGCATAAACAAAGAATTGTTAATCGAAAATATAGAAAACTCTTGACCCTCGTAGAAAGCAGATTGTGTAGAAGTGGTTTCTATCATATATTCATAGTTAAATATAGTTTAAAATATTATACACAAATCTGTAATGCTCTTCCTGAATATCTTCTTAACAATACAATTTGCTCATCTCTGAGCATCCAGGCGAGTAGAGTTTATCTTTAGCTCCCCATTTTCCTGAGCTATCCCACAGCTATTTACGACTTCGTGTGGGATATTTATGAACTGTTAATTTGCTGCACACACACTTACAGTAGCCACTGTAAATGGCCAGTGCAAAACTTAATTAATTGCAGCTAATGTGATTCCCGGCGAGGGAGATGGGCAGACAAGCCGCAAAAGTGAGCTGGATGCTCTCGGAGCTCTCGGAGATACCAGTAAGCTAGGAGCAGAAGAGCGCCCGAGAGCTTGCAATTTAATAAATTATAAAAACTGCAACATGTACAACACCACTCCCCGGGGGGAGTGGCTTAGAACGAGAATTAAATAAAAGTATGTTTAATGTAATTTTTGAGGCAGCCCAGCAGAAGATTCTGCCGGAAGCTAAGCGAATTCTGTGGTGGAAATAGGAGGATATAAATATATATTTATATATACATATAGAGAGAGAAGCCTGCTGAGCTCGACTAATTGGGTCAGCTTAGAGGACGTTAAATTTCTTGCTGTTTGCAAGCTGAGCTCCTCCAGAGTTAAGCAGTGGCTCTGTTAAGTGCACACAGCTACTTGGTTAAACCTAAGCTATTAAAATGATCCCAAAATATTTTATTTATTTATAAATAAATAAATAAAAGAAACTGGGAGTGAAGCAGAAATTTATGAAACAAAAGGCAGCTAACCTTACTGAAAGCCATATCTCACTTGTTCCCGACTCACCGTTGGTAGATTCCTGGTTCACTCTGGCATAATCATTAGTGGCGTCGTGGCTACGACTGAGCGGGTAAAGAGTCAAATCCCACCCACGCACACAGCCTGATGACTGGAGGAACCCGATCGAGGCCGGAGGAATAAAACATTTCCATGAGCTGACGATTTGACAGGCAACTGGAGGACGGCGGACTGAAGACTGAGCTAGTCTTCGGCACTGCCACTTACCCAAGGAGGTAAAATATGCGTAGTCGATGCTGTTGTTGGTTTTAAATTTCAAATGGCTTCGCCGTGTGCTTTTTTTGTTCCATTCATCGCCTTTCATTTTCCGCGATGGAAACCCACTTGGCGGGGAAGTCCCCTCGAAGTACTGCTGGCACTCCAGAAAGCCGCACGCAACAGCGAATTGCATTCATTATACCCGTATTCCATCTCCATCTCCATCGCATTCGGCGTATTTGCATTTTTCGTGAGCCAAAAATGGCTGGAAAATACTTGACTAATGTTTTTGGCACCGCCTTTGTTGTGGCCCCCAGCCCCGCTCTGGCAAACAGATTTAATAGGATTTTAGTGCATTGGAGTGATTTCCCGACACCGCGCCATCGCCATCAATGATGAGATTTCTAGCGGAGGCTTTTGGGGGCTTTCGTGTGCATCAGCAGGATGGATGTGAGAGTGGGGTTTAGGGGGTTGGATAATCCGCTTTGATGCGTTTTGTTCTTTGCCATCCATTAATGAAAACGAACATACGGAATGGGGGGTGCAAACTTCACCCAAGTCTGCATGCGGTGAAAGCTTGCGATTATTTGGGTTTGGATAATGCACAGCTAATGGGTCTTCGTTTGGGGAACGGGTGAATTATGATTGCAGACAGCAGAGATGAGTCCAGATTTATTTATCAACTAGTTTCCAAGAGGCAAAATCTACAAAATCTGTTGCAAATTATATATTAAATTCATGATAAGGATAAAAGCTTTGCATTTGTATGCAATTTGAAAAATTTGTGATAATCTGTTTTATGGCCGTGTCTCTTCCTTATATAGCTGTTATCCTTATCATGAATTTAATAATTAGAATAAAAAAATAAACTCTCATTTATGGTCTCAGAGTCTTAGCCCAGACTATTTCCTAATTCCGTGTGCAGTTAGCCTTCAATAAAAAGCCTTCGCAGGATGTGCAGGGTACTTCTTCAAATTCAGCTGGAACATTCGAGTCTCTGACAGTTCAAGGAAGTTGGCTTTAACAGCATTTCCACGTGCCACAAGGCACCACACACACACAGCGATCCCAGGCGAACCAGTGAGGCTTCCCGGGGAGAATGGGAGGCTTCGGAGGGTCGTCTTTGGTTTCGGTTTGGTCTCCGAACTGTTTCTAAATTTATGACTTGCCTTTGGCTTCTAATGAGTTTGTCGGCATCACTCACAGACGAGGTACGAGGGACGTCGTTTGGGGCAGGGCATAGCATACATCGAAGGTGGCGCCCCGAGAGCGGCTTAAACCAACTGAGAGTGGAGCATAATGGGTTAAAAATGCGTAAACGCTTTTGGGCGCTGTAAGCTTCTTAGACTTTTGCATGAGATTTCCCATAAATTGAGTGGTTGCGCCACGAGGGAGGGGGTGGGGCTGCCTTTGTTGGTTCCCGGCGGAAGCATTTTGATTGATTTACACACACATGCGGGCCAGGCCGGTGGACTATGCCAGAGAGCTCCTTGCCATTTCGGGCATGTGATGAAATTTGCCATGAAGCCCAAATGCGGCCGTATTTCTTCAACTTCCGGCATTAAGTGCACACAGCAAACGGACGAACGGACTGACGGACAGCCAGCAAGCAGGCAAATTAATTAAGTGACGTTCTTGGAGAGTTTTAGCCGAAGCCCAGTGGATAAGGTCGTGCCGTGTGGAATGGGGGTGTTGTCAAATTAATTAAACGCACACCAAAGACATCCAGCACAGCCAGTGTCCTGCTGCTCCTCCTGCTTACGTCCAGCTTTGCAGTGGCTTTTGTTAAGCCTCGACAATTTACACCTGTCAGTGTTGAGCCGCCATGAAGGCCGGCCATGTATCCTGGGCTTTATGACTATGTCAAGCCCCAAGCCAAGCCGATGAATACCAAAATGTCGGAGCAGGATCAAATACCCAGAATTTTGTTCTCGATGCAATTTCACTTTTCAACCGAAATCCTTTATTCAATTTTCTAATTGCACTTGATAGCACAGCTACCAACTTTCACTAGAGTCAATATCGGTTTTTAAACCGGTTTTCACGGCGTTTGAGCAAAGTCAGCAAAAACAATCTATAATAGCAAAGTCGGTATACGAAATGCCCTTTCTGAAATCTACAAATCTGAATTCTAGTAAATTGTAAACTATGTTAATACTCCTCCTGTCTTAATAGGATCAATAATAAGTCTAACATGTTAAATTTCTTAAAGTATTGATCCTAAAAATAATTCATTTAGAATATTCAACTTACGTTTTATGCAAAACATATAACTACATTAATTTATATGCTAAGTTGTATATAAAATAGATTCTTCCCGATTTGTAACACATGTTTTCTGTAAAAATCGCTCATACCCTTTGGCAGCATGGGAAAACAGAATGAAAACACACAAAAATCCCCTTTGCTGACATAGTTTTACATTGATCTGATGGCTTAGTTTGGCTGCCTGACAGCGGAAATTAGGCAAACGCCAGCGGGGCAAAGGAGTGAGAGTGAGGGCGATCCACCGATATGTGCCTTTCCCTCGCTCCACTGGCACCCGGCGGGCGGTGGGGCATTAAAAAGCAATTTTGCGGCTCAGTTTTGTTGAAATGTTTGCCCAGTTTGTTATTCCGGGTCTCGGCTTTAGCCCATATTCGCTTAGTTGTAGTTTTTCCATTTTTGTTGTATCAGGGATTTCGACCAGCTACACTTGTAGGTGTTAGTTTTCAGTGTCGAGCTTTAATGGGTTAATGTTACCTGTGTGTCAACATCGAATTGGGCTTACATCGAAATCTCTCTTATTTCAATTGGAATTTGGAAGCTTAGGCGGGAATAGGTTTATTGTTTGGCCAATTTGTTGGCCAGACTTCCAATTCAAAAGGGAATTATGTTATTTCAAGGTTATTTTTTAAAAGCATCTGTACACAGAATTCCCATAAATTAAACTTAAAACTTTATAGAAAGCATTCCAGGTGTTCGAAATCCGAAGTACTTGTGACTAATGCATTGGCAAGAGCACCAGGATAAATTGTCCTGTTAGCTCCTGTCCTGTATCCTGTGTTTCGTATCCCGCTGCTCCACCTCCCGTTGGTTAACATTGTCTGAAAGCATTTCCCAGTGACATGCAAGCAAATTGCAACTTAAACGGGCAAAGACAGCCAACGGAGGAGCAGCTCGTCCGACGAAAGGCGTGACCAGGCGGGGAGCTCGTCCGCCCTCATCCCTTAGGGCTCGTCACCCCTTGTTGTCTGCTCTATTTTGTATAATTTGGCGTAAGCGCCAGACGACGATGCGAAATGAAAGAGAGGGAGGCGACTGGCGAACGGCGGGCGAACTTCTTTTTTAATGCAATTAGTGAATGCTGGAAAACATTTAGCACTCCCCCACACACTCGTCGTGGATGGCTCTAATTGAAGCTGAAAGGCGCTGCAAATGAAGTAAGCGCCAAAATGTTGTACGAAAATTTTGCGACGTCTAAAATGCAATTACGTAATCAGCATTCACAGCGCCCAAAGAGCAGGGCGGGGATTCCCCCTTCCTGTCAGAAAAACCCCACACATGCACACATGCAGATTTTTGTGAAAGAAATACGCAAAAGATAGTCTGCAACTTAAAATCTATTTATCTCAAGTGGTTTGCACAAGTCCGAAATGAATGTCTACGAGAAGGATATCCTCCTGGCAAACTCCTTAACGACAACAGTTTGTTTGCTTGTTTGCTTGCCTGCTGCCCTTCGGTAAGGGTGAGGGTGTGTGTGCGTGTGTTTTGGTCTAATTGAAAATTTGCATAAAATCAATTTTAATTGAAAATCCTGTCCTGGCCAGGGCAAAAAGTTAAGTGAACAACTCACTCGCTCGCTCACTCACTCATTCAATCATTGGCCAACTGGGGCCACACAAATATTGGCATTTGCCTTTCTGCCAAGATTTTCGATAAGATTACAAGCGCACAAGGATAGATGTATGTACATACATATGTTAGTTGTGCTTGTGTTTGTCCAACTTATTTATTTATGCTGGCCCAAAACTTAAGCATTAAAAATTGAATTAAAGCCTCAAGTTTGCCCCAAGATCCTTTTGACTTTCCTGTCCGGCAGTTTGGCAATTAGCAAAATTTCATTATTTAATTTATACATAAAGCAAATTGTTGTCTCCACCGGCAGACAGACAAATGCTGCACTTATCTCTGCCGTAGTTGTTGTTATTGTTTGTCATCGGGCACAACCTGGGCAGCCGGGCAATTAGTTATTTAGTAGTTGCAATTGTCGTACTGTCGAAATTATTGGCCTTATCCCTTCGGGACAGGCCAAGAGCATTGTGCATTAAGTGTAGAGCAGAGTGCATTTTTAATATCTTAATGTGTCCAATAATGAGGATAGAGTAAGTAAGCTGGACTTGGCATGGTTTTGGAGGAGAATATTAATGCAGTGTCATTCGAAATATAAAGTAGAAGCTATTAAGCAATTATATATAGAACTTCCGAAATATTTAAATATTTCTGTCTTTTCACTTAACTTTAAATGCCCAACTATCAATTTTTCCAACCCATTTCAGCCATCAGCCATCCACATCATCGTCAGGAGACATATGACTTTTATGAACCTCTCTGGCTCTCTCTCAGAAGTTCCCTCGTCAGTCACACCATCAAGTTGGCCCCCAAAGGGGACTCCCCTTTGGCCACCTCGTCCACCCTTCTTGGCCATGTTTTTGCATTGTTCTCAGCTGTTAGTTTAGTGCTCATGGGGCATGCCAAAAATGTGAATAATAATTTTATTTGCCTTTCAATTTGCATATACTCGTCGTGTGTCTCCGGCAGAGCTTTTTTCACTCTGCGGCTTGAGGTTTGTGTCCCTCCAACAGCTCCCCCGATGGCCCCAATGGATTTCACAGAGAGAGAAAAATATTAAAATATTGAAATAAATATATATTGTTAGGTTGAATTTATTTCTTTAAAGTTGTAAGTTCTATTAGCAATATACTATTTATTAATTACCAAATAGCCAGACCATTTTTCACAGTGTCCACTCACTGAAGTGAATATATATTCTCCAGACCCTCGCCTCACTGTTTGCTTACAATGTAAGCTTCTGGGCAGTTTGGCTTTTCGTCCATCAAGTTGTTAACATGTGTTGACCAAGGAGGGGCTGGCTAGCCGCTCGGAGGAGACAAGGGGTCTTGGTTTGGGTGGACAGGATTGGTGGCTGGCTAGCTGGCTGGCGTAGGTAGCAGTGCCGTCAAGTGTCTTTTGGTTTATTTATTCATGCACTTAGTGAGGCATTCAACGCTTCAGCTTCATTTCAGCCGAACCTCTCGGATGGATTTCTCTCTGCTAATTGCCCGGTCTCGCCAGCTCCTCCGCTCCCGGGCTCCCGGGCCCTTGGCCATCTCCTTGCCAATCAAAGATCAAGTGTTGTCAGCTGTCCTGAACAAGAGTCCGTCCCTGTGGATGTCCTGCCCCCCTGGTCAAATCAGTGCGTGCCATTGTTGTTTATCTTCCAACTTCCAAGCAAGCTCCTGCCCGCCCCCGCCCCTTCTGGCCAATTGAAGCGTGTTCTTTGTATCTGCCTCCGAGTCTGAACCTGAACCTGCTGCTGAAGGCAAACTTATCGGAGGCTGCTGCTCCTCTGCCTCGGCTGCCAACAACTCAACTTCAAATGACTTCCATGCAAATGAGCCTCCCTTCGACACGACTTCAATGAGTTGTTTGCTGCTGCTGCTGTCGTCGGCCGTCACCGACATTTATTGAAAATGCAAGTGCTAATATTTGGACAACAAAAACCGTAACTTAATTGCGAATTCATGTCCGTAGCTGGTCTAATTCGATGAGGTGGGTTATTTCAATGGTCAGAGAAGCTATTGTACTTAAAAACAGAGGATATAGTTGGTTGCAGATGGTCTGGAAAGCTATTAAATTTCAAAGCAAAAGATATCCATCTAACATTTCCAGGATACAAATTACAAATAAGTAGAAGTAAAGTTCTTAATTAGGATTCTTGAGAAATACAATGTAGAACAACTCCACAATCCTGATAGCTTTTGCGTTCTTCTGATTTGAAGTGTCAATCATAGGAATCTCTGGTGGTGATTCCCCCACAGAAATCCGTGCTCAACCTCAACTTCCCGATTGTTTCACGGCTTCGGTCGAACCCATTAGCTTAGCCCCAAATGTCCTTTCCCACGGCGTAAAAAACGCAACCAGAAATCAAAGGCTAGACAACAAAAGAAGGTTTGTCTTCCACAGACTAAATACCGTTACGCCCACAAATCACGCCCATCAGGGTAACCTCAGATAGGAAAAAACAACACAAAAAACATGCCAAATAAAGCGAAGCTCAAGAAGCAGCCAAAAGCGGAGGAGAAACCGAAATTGCAAAAAGAAAAAAAAATGACAGGAATTTTACAGCCAGTCAATTATGGACTAGCCAGCAGAGGACAACACATGCATACACTGAGAAAAATTAATCATTTAAAACGATTATTAATCTCAAGGGAACTGGCTTTTATCTGCATCTCTAGCATTCCAAAAAAGGGTTTTTAGTGCATTGACAAGACAATATTTAACTAATAATTCAGCATTTTTTTTTATTTTCTCCGTGCAGAAGCAGGAAAAACAAAGCCACACGAAAAGCAAAAGTTGCCATTGTTGCCGCTTCGAACCGTTGTAGTTGTAGCAACTTGTTTTTGCTTTTATTGCTGGCATGTTTGTAACCAAAACGCGCATTTTCCACAGAAGAAAAGCCAAAACAAAAAACCCAACCAGAGAATGGGGACGAGGACGAGGAGTAGCTGGGTGGGACGATGCAAGGTGGACAGCAAGGCGGGGCAAATCGACATATTGACAGACTAAATGGAGTTGTGGGTTTTGAGTAGTAAATCAAGTTAGGCACTCACACCGGACACACACACAACACATTCTTTTTTTACGGTGACCAGACACAAACACACACTTTTCTGCATAAGCGAAAATTGCATACCACTGAGAGTTTACCAACTCGAAAAAATATAGAAGGATTTTAGGTCGAAACCGGAAACACACCAACTTGATATTTAAAAGATGGCAAATAAAAGGGAAATTTATTTATTGGTATTATTATTTGATATTATTTAGAAGCTAAAAATTAATCTTTTGATATCTAAAATTCTTTATAAAACATTTTTAGAGTTCTATAATTTTATAGTATATTTCAAATACAACATCCTTGCAAGCCGTCTTCAATAGCCAAGCTACTCGAACACAATCGAAAGGGAAACGCAGACCTTACAACAAGTTGGCAAGTCAAAGGGGATACTTCCCGATCCAGTGGCTACCAAAATGTTTGGGGCGTTGCGGCGGTTTGGGGCGGGTGACCTGTCTGATGTTCATGCTGGGTCTGGGGGACTGGGTCTAGGACTGGGACTGTGTGGCTTTTTGTTGTCTGTCAAGCGGAGTGGCCAAATATGGTTGTTAGATTGGCCAGAAGAACGAAGGCGGAACACGGCAGGAGCAGGCGAAAACATTTGCATATTTTTGCCCAGCCAAGTGTGCTGTCTTGTCCTCCTCAGGGGACTTGTCTTCGGTCACTCAGGTCTCTGGTCTCTGGTCTATGGTCTCTGTTCCCTGGTCTAAAGGAGTTGTCTTTTTTTGCTGCCTTTTCGTGCTGCCTTTTTGCCAGTTGCCAGTTAGCAGGGAAATCAAAGGCAAAGTTCGTTTACTGCCAGCGAAGTTTGCTCGTCAATGTTGTTTGGCTTTTGCGCCCCGCGAGACAGCTTAGAATCGAGAATGTTGCCGCCGATGCGATGATGTTGCTGGTGCTGGTGCTGGTGAGGTTGCCGTTGCTGCTGATGTTGCCGCTTATTGTCTTTGGGCGGGCACTATGGAGTGTATTCGCCATAGCCCTTTCGCTCCGGGGACCCCCAGGGGAGTGGCTGCCCTGTAACGATTGCTGTTTGCACGCAAATATGAAAATCACAGCAGCAGCGGCAACAACTACAGTAAAAGCCAAAGCCACATCAGCAGCAACATCCATCGACAACATCGTCAATTGTTGTGGAAAATGTGTGTTTAGCCTGTGTGGACGAGGCTCCAAAAGTCCCACACTCAACGACTCGTCATCATCCTTTCGGCACTGGGGAATATTTATGCAAAATGCCCATTCCACCCGGGCCGAGTGTGAGGGTATTCATGGTCCACAGTCACATTTGATCCATAAAACATGAGTCGATTTCGATTTGCGATTTAATGCAATCAGGTTGCTCGGTTGAAGAGTGTGCATGTGCAGGAGGGAATGCTCAGTCCTGGCAGGGATTCCAACGAGCCGGTGGAAAGCGCTCACAAACTATTTGCCAATGGATGGTTGTCTGCCAAAATGTGTGCCAGGCAGCGATTGGTATTGTCTCTCCAGGAGCAGCAACAGCGGCAAGTGCATCGGCATTTGATGGAATTTATTCAGGATTAGGTATGGTGATCGTATGCCGCACTGAATACTGAGATCAAAATTGGTTGTGTGATTGGAACATTTGTGAGCAATGAGTGGAAAGTGATTAGTAAAAGTTAAAAGTTAGTAAGATGATGGATATATTTTTTGTGTACTATTTTATCTCTCAAGTATTGAATTCAATTATAATGCTTAATCTTTTGACCCGGAAAAATAAGTTTTTCTCTTTTAATTCATCTCCAACGAAGTCATCTTTTATTTGTTATACCTTTTCTGTGTCGCCTTTGAAGACTCGGTAGTCAATCAGTCTTAATGATTGCATACAACCCTTTTTTCGTACTCCACCACATTCTCTTTTGGGTTTGCAGCCTTTTTGCAGTTTTGACAATAACTTCATTAGCAGCAAGGCGAGAGTCACTTGGCTTGACTTTGCCCTCTGCCAATGTGCTTCACTGTAGTACCTCCACCTTTAGCTCCTCCTGCGCTGTCCTCTGGCCAGCAGCTAACAACGAAGACCATTTAGCAACTTTTAATATGAGAGTGTGTGTGTTCACTTGGTAGTAAAAATCAACAGCTTCTTGCAATGGAGTGTCTGGATGGACTTTGGGTTCTGCCATCAAACTCGACCATCTAGTGCCTTCTGGTGGGACCGAAAAAGTGCAGCAAGCAATTAGGCTAACGGCCACAGGGCAGATCACACTAAGAGAAATACTAAATTAACTAATTAAAAATAAAGATGAAAATATAAACACAAAGACTGATGATAAGTTCTTAAGCTTTCCCCATTTAAACTTTATAATTTTTTTCATCTAATTCATATTTCTTACTGTGTAGTAGGACCCCTTAATACTTTCCCCAGCATAGTTTGGCAAAAAGTGTTCTCTGAACCGCAAGACTGGCACTCACCACTCGATGGCAGTCAAATATTTCTCGGCATTTATTGACATTTGAGGGGCGTGGCCGTCTGCAAAATTTACTACAAATTGGCAATCACCGTAAGGCGGAGGAGCTGCCGAGAACAAGTGCCTCCGAAGAGTCATCTTGCCCAGGCGATGCCGATGCCACGTGGGTGCAGTGCCGCACTTCCTGAATCTCCATTGTGGGGTTCAGGGTTCAAGTGGCTCGGTCGGCCAGCGGCATCGTTACTCCCCGGTACAAGTTTCCAATTTAATTAGACAAATTTTTAATTGATATCATATGGCCAGGGCCCCGCCATTGTCGGCGCGCCCCCGCTTAGCTCCTCGGCTGATGCCTTTTCAAAGTAGCCCCCGAAAGTTGCCCGTAGAACTTGTTAAGGAAACTGCGTTGCAAGAAGAACCGGCAACTGGGGTCCCGGGGAGGAAATGCAATTATTTGCGTCTGCCAGTATGGAAATGCTGTAGCTGGAGCTGAAGTTGGAGTCGGAGCTGGAGCTGGAGCTGAAGCCTGAGCTGTAGATGAAGCTAAAACCGAAGATGAAGCTTCTCTCGAAATGTGAACCTCTACCCCGGGCACTCAAACAATTCAAGTTTGTTGGGGAATCTCTCTTGTCGAGTGATTCCTTGCAAGGTGTGAGCATAATGGAATTTGGATGCACTTCAAGCGGCAGCAGTTGCGTTGGCAGCATGTTAACATTGTTGATAACTCGGCTCCACTTCAAAAAGTTGGTAAAGACAAAGGAGCATCAGTTTATTGTGCGCCTCACAAATTAGTTTAGGGTTTTCTATGAATGGTATATCCAGCAAACAGTGGAGTGCTTAAATAATTATGATCTAAGGTTACGATTGTTTTTAATTAGGGTTTAAAAAACTATAATTACCTACCTAACTGAATTCACATTAAATTGAATTCCGTGACTATTAAAAATAAAAACAAATTACGCCAACTTCTGGGGATTTCAACCAACTCTGCCGGTGGATAGCAAACTATTTAGTCACCCTCTAGCTTCCAGTCTATTTCCCCAGAAACCCTTTAAGCGCATTTTAGTGTTAAGTAAACAAGTGCATAATTAAGGAGATTCTAAACCAACAAACAGGAGGAGCAAGGATAGCAGACAAGCAGCAGGACATAGCCAGCATTTAAAAGGCGAGCCGGGAAATCCCCATTTTGCCCCCGCTTCAATCCCTTGCTCGTGGCTCACCGTTTTCGCCCTTTCGCCAGGATGTCAGTGACAGGCGATAGGCAAACACACAAACACACACACAGACACAAACATGGCGAAAAGGACCAAGGGACTAGAAGGGCGGCTGCGTTTGTTGGTAGATAATGTGCCTGCAGGTCATAATATTAATTGTTTTTACCGTTCAGCACTTAAAAGGGGGCAAAGGGTTGTGTTGTCCTGTCCACTTGCCAAGTGGCGGGCAAAGGGGGAGAAAAATCCATGATGGCAGCGGGGAAAGTGAGAGCGTATTGAATGTCTTTGACAGCCGCTGGCACGCCCAAAAGTATGCTTTGCAATTTTGCAATTAAGCCGACGCGTGTGCCAGGACATTGCTTTGATTCAATTAGCCGCGAGACTGGAATACAGGGATACCGGCAGAAGCAGCGGCCAAAGCCACATGATCCTGGTCCTTGTCCCCACCAGTTCCCATCGTGCATTCCGCCGCCGTTTCATTAAGTCGACGAACTTCTATTAATTGAGCATTTGCGCGGCTTCTGGCGACTACCCACAGCGCCACTTGTCGCCGACAATCGCCTCCGTTTGACAGGCCAAGTTTGCCGGCCCAATCCCTCCGGCAGAAGTCCTCCCCACATGTCCACCTTTGTGTCAGCCGCATTTCCGGCTCTGCCAGTGACTTAATTTGATTAAAAGTTTTGCGGACAAAACCAGCAGTTTCCCCAAACTCTCTGTGGCAGTCTCCCTGCCAAATAATTGATCCAAGTGGCGGGCAGGCGGCGGCCAAAATGCAGAAACAAAAGAACTTGTTTCCTCATTGAACATTTTAATGATTTAATTGTCCAAACAATTAGGTGGCAAATCGCTGATGAAGAAAGTTGAGAGTTCCAGCAACAAATTGAAGGTGAACTCGTAGACAATGTAATTCCAGGGATGAGCTTGTAAGGCTAATTAGAGGGGGGCACTTCTGAGAAGGATGAACAATGAAGTGGAGGTGGGATCGATTAGGGTTCAATCAAAGTTTTCAGCTTCTTGGAATTAGGGAAAATAATTTGGTCGAGAAGCTGAATTCATTAAGATGGAGGAAAATATTTTCTGATACCAAAAGTATTCCACTATATGGTAAATATTTTGCCGCATCCTTAAACCAATTTCACAAGCAAATTTAAAAGACCTGTAGGCCCTCTCAGAAGAAAGTAGCTCTCATATCAACATTTTAACTTGCTTATTGCCCCTTAAATGCCAAATAATATTTCAGGAAACTCACCCAAATCCCCACACAATCACTTGGCGCACCCACATCTGCCTGACTTGCATATTCATGGCGCTGAAGTGGACTCGGCTTATAACTTTATGCACATGTAACTGACATTCAGGCAAGCGTCAAAACAAAAACTTGAGCAAAAGACAAAGAAAACTCTTGGCAAGACAGTGCTGGAAAAACCCCAGTATGCAAAAGCCAAAAGTGTTTGTGTTCTCAACTCTATGACACTCCAGGGACCTCCTGACAACTCGTGGATTGTTTGGGGCTCTGTCTTAGGATTTGGGAAGCTCCAGCCGGAGCTGGAGTTGGAGCCGGAGTCGGAGACCCCTCTCTTTATGTTCGTGCACGGGCTGCTTAAATGTCAGGAGCACAACAAACTCGTATCGTGTCGGTGGGGAGAAAGAGCATGGAACGCAATGTCAAGAATTCAAATTATTTGAAACGAAAAAAAAGGGAGATCTCCTTTACGCCGTGCTTTCTTTTATTTTATTTTTTGTGTGGCTTGGTTGCCATTACTTAATTGAATTGACTGCAAATACGTTCCTTTGTTTTTGCCCGGGATTTTTCTGGTTTCGATTTTTTTCACTCGCTTTTTATTCCGCTCGATAACTTCAAAGCGCAACCAAAGGAATTTCTCATTATTGACCACAAAAGTCGTCCCAGGATCACCGCTAACAATGTCTCTGTTACAAATTGCATTCCACTTTTGCCTTGGCCAAGGAGACCGCTGGGAAATGGAATTAAAATCGTTTGATGGCAACACTCGATGGCTAGATTAATGTAAAATCCAGTACAAGTCAACAGAGATACTCGAGCAGCTGCAGTTGAACAAAAAGAAATTAATTAAAACCCGAAAGCCATCGGGGAATCGACGTCAAAGTGTTTCTTTGTCCTGGCGTTGGACCTGAGCAAATACCGACAAACTTCAATTAATGTAAGCAAATGAAGCTCGAATCATCGTTTCGTTCCCGTTCAAGTGTCAAGAGCAGTGGTCAGTCCAATGGCTAAAGGCGGGGAAAGAGTTTAAGCTTTGGATATTCCACTTTGTCGCCACCCTCACCTGACACCCCACTGCCATGGTTCCGGAATCCATTCCAATTTCTAAAACTCATAAACCCACACAAAGTGGCAAAGAAGGAAAACTCATCACTTGAGCTAATTTAAGCTAAACAAAAGCACAAAAATTTTCTCATTACATGAGCACACACATTTCATTTTCCGGCCGACCATAATTTTGCCCCATAAAACGTCAAATGTGGCACTTAAAGTGGCCCACACCCAAAGCCGGCATCCCGGATTCCGAATCCCTCAATCCTCAGTCCCAAATCCTGGAACCTGGTCAGGGGTCCCACAGGTGTTTCAGCGCCCGGACGTTCTTCAAATTAAATGAAATGCGTAAAAATGGCAACAATTTGATTTTGTCAGATTTTCCAGGGGGATAAGGACCCACTCACGAACAGGCACAGATACACGGGGCGGATACTTTATGGGACTGGGACTGGGACTGAGAATGGGGCAGAATCGTAGCTGAGGCACGTAAACATCTCGGTAAGGTCGAGCAACCCCCGAAACGCATGTTTTATGCAATGTGGCCTGGCATCCTCCTCCTGCGGAATCCTCCCTTCGACCAGCACCGCCACAGCCAAGTCAACTTCCTCCTGCCCTGCTTGGAATTGCACGCGCTGAGCTCCCAAGTTGCTAATTTAAGTGTAATAATCCTCAAAGCCAAGGAAACGTGAGCCAATTTATATGCAAGCATTAGGGTAAGTATTGGCGGGGCGGATCGGGGCCACTGAAGGGGGGAATTTGAGATATGGAAGCAGGTCCATTTACCTGATGGCCAGATTTGTTCTAAATTACCAATGAACCAGTTTCGACGAACAGTTTCGACATTATCTCCTGGATATACTCAATGAACTGTAGGCAAAGGATAAGACTATACTTGTATAAATAAACTATAATATATAAACATTAATTAAAAACCTAGTGAGAGAAAGCTAAAACTGTTTGAAATACTGTTAATATTATTTTAAAATATCAACCTTTTCTTTTATTTAAATCTCTTTTTGAAGTTTTCTTTTCCGTAGAACTACAAATATGCCAGCACTTCTTAGAACTACAGCCTGAAGCTAATTCTAAATATCTAGCGCTACTTTAGATGGCAACAAACTAACAGACAATTGTTTATTGAGGTCCCCTCTTATCCTCCTGCCAGAGTCCAAAAATTATGATGCAAACAACCACAACAAACAGGATCCTGCCTCCATCGCTACCCTCTTTGCCGTGTTTGTGTCCCGTGTTGTTAAAATAAATTTAATATTGATTCAGCTTTTGTAATGAGAAACGCGACAGCATCAAAAGCCCACTTAAAAGCCCACGGCCTAGTTGGCGAGCATAATGCTCTAACTGGAGGGCAGTGATGATGTGGTGGTGGGGCTGTTGTCCTGGGTTACCCTGTCAAATGTTGCTGTTGTTGCACTTTAGCTGCCCCCCGAAATTAAAAAGCATTTAAATTATGCTGATGACCAGAGAGACACGGGGCATAATCGGATGTGGAGGAGAGTCTGGGTGTGGCCACTCCGCACTTGCCTATTCCAAACATGGGGCCATTTCATTATAATGCTTGTGGGTCCATCCAGCAGACACCGAAAGTACTTTACACGTTTCAGTCGGCCCCCTTTTCATTAAGTTTGGCATATAACATAAATGATAAACAAGGATGCCAGGGTGAACGGCAGGAATTACAATAGAGTACTTAAATTGCACATGCGGGACTCTGGCGAATTTTCCGAAAATTCTTACCACTTTATTACAGTGAGTTGAAGAGTTAAAAGTTCCATTCCAATCCTTGGTTTTCGGACTTGCACGAGAAATGCTTTCTGAAATTTCTGCTTTAATTTTCCAAGCAATTTCTTAATATCCCATTAAAAGATGGCTGTTCCTCCGTATTTAATTATTATTATTTACCGAGTAGCTCATTATGCTATGGCCAAACTCCGGCTTTGAGGGCTTGACAAAGGTTGGCCAACTGAAAGAGATGGGACAGAAACAGGAGACAGTAGTCAGCGGTTGGCGGAGATTGTCGCATTTCATTTTTCGGTTTAAGCATAAAAGTAAATGTTAATATTTAGACCGCCTGCAGAGTCAGCCAGAAAGGAGCAAAAGGGTTGCAAACTATCGTCCTTTCGGAAGCTACACCTTGAGAGTTGTGACTCTTATTTTGATAGACCTCGGCGGGTGAAGACTCATCCCTCCTTTACTGCCTTTTACCCAACTCACAGGCGGCATTGAAATGGAAATCTGCCTCAAAGTTCCAGAATGCAATTAATTTCAACGCCAAAACTCATTAATATCCAGCGGGTAAGGACACTCCACTCGAGCGGCTCCGAGTCCTTGCCAGCTACCTTTTTGTGAGTTAGCCCTTTTGCTATTTACCTTGGTTAATAATAAAGCAGCCAAAGGCACGGCTTGTATTATTTTCGTCTACAAAGATGAAAACAAACTCAAACTTGTTGCTCGCCTTGAGCTTTTCATATAAAAAAGTCCGCCTCTACCTTTTTATTTACCCCTTTTTTTATTTTGTTTTCCCTCTTTGTGCCGCTTTCTTTGAGGCAATGATTTATGGCCAAAGGCCAGAAAAGGTCCCGACCCCGGCACGGCCAGGAAATGAAGTTCAAGGCATCGTAAGTAGTTTCGGAAACGTCGGGGAAGCGCTGAAAGTGTAAAAACTCATCCTTTCCCTTCCGCTCCTTTGGCACTCGTCCTGCCAGTCCGTCGCTCGTTACCTGGCTCAAATTGAAAAGCTCACTCGAGGCTCACGCGAAAGGATTTGCCGGGGACGAGGCGTTCGCTCTTAGGCAGTTGGAAAAAAGTTTCATTGTTGTCCCGGGATTTGGGCAAACAAAATTAAGCAGTCTGCAAGTTTTTAATTAAAAAAGGACGAGCGACGTGTGCCTTAAGCGGCCAAGACGGGATGCGGGCCATGCCCCGGGGGCTAAAAGTGGGTAAAGGACCTCTTTAAAGATGAAACTCCATTATTTGTTTTCGGGATTAATTTATAATTTTTTTGTTATTCTTGTTTTTTTGAAGATTACTGCGATGTGTATGCTTAAAGTCGAAGATTACAAGCCGAAAGGTAGGAGAAAGAGATTCAACTTTAATAAGGTTTCCTTTCCTATCGAGCATCACAATTCAACTTTCAGAAATAATTCATTAGGTCTCAAATACTGATGCTGGCAGAATGTTTTGCCAATGTTAACAAGATGCGTGCAATCTAAACAAAAGTAGAATAGCCATACCTGTCGGGCCGCAGCATATGCAAGCCAATTGCGTGGCCGTTGGCAGGAAATTTGTTTAATCTGCTAACAAATTGGCGAAGACACGCAATCCGCGGAAACCCAAATCGCCAGGCGACTCGCACTGAGTGTTAAGCCAAAACTTGATGAGATGCAAATGGATTTGCGAGATAGAGAGCAGGGTCGCAGACTGAGACTGCGACTGAGTCTGAGTCTGAGAGGCGTAAGATCGAGGACCAGTTTCGAGGCGGAGACAGGAACCGGAGGGACCCGACCCAGCTCCAGACGTGGGCCCGGTCCATGCCGGCTTATTATTAACTGTATAATTTAATGTGTAGGCAGGAAATTGATTTATTATCAACGTCAGTTAATTTTTTGTTGCTCATTTTATAAATTAAGCAACTCCACAGCAGGCAGTACGAGTCTCACAACTACTATTCCTTTTGCCGAAACAACGGCAAAAAATAAATCACAAATTAAGTTGTTGGCTCCCACAGTTGAACAGAGGGAGCTGGTGAGGAGGAGGGTGAGGCGGCCGAGTAACAACCAAAAATAAATAAAATAAAGCCAAATAGAAATAACACCGTCATCCGAAGATAAGGCCAGCCAACGTCGGGTGACAAACTCCACACCACAGAAGGATGACTGGCAAGCCGGCAGGGAAAGGGACGAGCCTGTAGCCAAGGAGGAGCTGGAGCGGAAGCTGGGCCAGGAGTCGCCCGTCACAGTCACTTAATAATTTATCGCGCCTACTTTTTACATGACTATCTCTACCATTCGCCTGATACCCTAACAAGAGAGATTAAAAAGTAAAAATAAATAGTCACGCTGAAACCTTTTTAACTAAATTAGAATTGTATTGTTTGTGTTACTGGATTATAATTTAATAAATAAATTAGAAGTGCATTAAATTAAATTAATTTTTAATGCAGTATTTTTTAAATGGGTTGCCTTTTTAGCTTATTAAATTATTAAATTATTAAAATAATCACTTATTAAACCTAGGGAGCGGGTCCAAAATGCGAAAAATGTTCTCTTTAGTGTGTTCCAGAGCATCTGATCTTCGATTTGAATGCCACCAAGTGTCCTGTCTCTTGTTTTATATTATCTTTGTATCTTAATGTTTTGCTGTTCGTCGTCGGCCGACTTATCTTAGGCTTTATCGACTAGGTAGGCGCCTTGCCAAGTTGTGCAAAAAGAGAAACATTTGTGTGGGTAAGCCCGACTGCAAAAAAGACAAATCAAATAAGTGCCGAAAACTGAGGGAGATTGCTATGGAAACAACTTCATATATCCAAAATGAAAGATAAGGATTATGAAAACATGAAATCTCAATCTTAAGTGGAATAGCCCTTTCGACAGGATGTATAATATGGCATAAATATCCACTTAATTTAGATTAAGTCAGAGGCAAAGCTTTACTCATAAGAC
The DNA here is from genome assembly GCA_035046345.1 of Drosophila birchii. Classification (NCBI taxonomy): domain Eukaryota; kingdom Metazoa; phylum Arthropoda; class Insecta; order Diptera; family Drosophilidae; genus Drosophila; species Drosophila birchii. The sequence continues at coordinate 11,266,113 of JAWNOA010000064.1, forward strand.
AGAAAAGACGCCATTGTAAGCCCCAAAAGAGAACCCAATTTATCTTTTGATTTCTGAACCATATAGTTCGTTAGGCCCAGAGACTAGTTATTGTTATTGTGCAGTAACCATTGTTACAATCCAGTCTGCAGTCGTGACAAGTTTCCAATTGCATTTCATCAAAGTTTCGTCAATTTTCGGGCTCAGCAGCAGCAGCAAATTGCTATTAAATTGCCACACAATTGCGAATGCCATAAATCGAACGGAATTGAAACGAATCGAATCGAATCGAACTGGGAAGTGTATACGACTCCCTCTGCTCAGTATGTCCGATTCCGATCCCACTACTCTGTCCATGGGACCCGGAGCCGACCAACTCCCACTGCAGAGTCGGAATTTAATGGCCTGGTTTTCCGCTTGGTTAACTCAATTTGCGTGGCTTCTTTCAATTAGGTTTCCGCTGTCTGCTTTGTTGGCTGCAAAGCTCATTTCACTTAAATATATAAAATTCGTTATTTGTTTATTTGTCGCCAATAGAAATGACGGCGGGTCGCCGGGTCGAGAGCAAGCGTTCCATTTAAAGAGTTTTTATGGATTTTTCACTGAACTCGTAAAAATAGAAATGTTAAATGGCGTTTTCATTTCCATTTGTCTGCCGCAAACGAGTTCGACGACAGTTTCTGGGCGACTTTCGCAGGGGTGAGGCCCGACGGCAGCAGCAGCAGGTGCAGTGCAGCCCAGCCCTGTTCCGATCACAAACCGATCCCATTTGCACCTGGGTGGCTCCATTGCCAGGTAACCCAAAATTGAAAGCGACTCAAAAGCCACCGCTAATCAATAATGGAGCGCTGATGAATCAATTAAATGGCATTTCAGCCGCATAAACATATCCGAAGTGCAATCATTTATCACCCGACCCATAAAGAAGCTGCCAGTTGCTGCAGCACAAGTCATTAAATTGCCAAGTCTGGTGTCCTGGTGTCCCCCCTTAACCCTCGTGTCACATATATCCAACGACTGGCCCAGACCGATAAACGCGAAATTATTTCAAGCAAATAACGCGAATTTAATGTGACATCGGACAGGCGACAAGAGAGTCGCCAGCCAGAAGAACCCAAAGGCTGCGGACGCGGAAGACTCCAGCCAACAAGCCAATGAAAGCCAAGATGATGATGATGGTCAAGAAAAGACCCCACATAAAATGTGAGAATAGTTTCTTAATAGTTGAAAGTATAATACTCTTACAAAACTTAAATTTAACTTTATAAAATTTATAGCAAATTTATAACAAGTCATATTACAGTCTTTCATTATTTTCTTTAATTCAAAATAATTCAAACTACATTAATATATTATTTTATGCAAAATAAACTCACATTATATTTTCATTAAAGAAATAAAGCATGTTTATCGGCTTTTATGAGTCCAACTGCATTTAATCATTCTTAATGTTACTCTAAGCCTCCCAATAAACCCAATCTTACCCTTTCCAGATAAAGAACTCTTAGTACCTGCTGGCAGTACCCTGTGTCTTTCCTTTGTCCAGTTTGATGTGACAGCAGTGTTCGGCGTCCTCCCTCCCTGAATCCTTGGAAAGAGAACCCATGATGTCCCATCTCCACAGCCCTGACACACACCAAATGACGCATTATTGAACTGTCAATGGAAGTGACAAAGGGTTAACAGTGTCACCATCGAGTAGTTACCCATTTATTTCAGTCTTCCCTCATTCTCATCGATATTACAAAATAAAAAGGCTTGTCCAGAAGGAGTAGGAAGGCGAATGATGGAGTGCCTTGTTTTTGGCAATTGTTAAACAAGGGTGGATGATATGGTGATACCTGTATATAAATATTTTCAGTAAATCTATAGCCTTAGAAATGAGTCAAACTTTTGAAGTTTTATATGTTTACACATGGGTCTTCCAATATTTCGTTTTTATTTTTGGACCAAAAGTAGACCTACAAGTTTAGACTTCATCTATTCACTTTTTCTTTCACTATCTCGATGCGAAAAGTTTTGGTGCAAACTTTTGCTAATCTCCAGGCCCCAAGGCGAACAGGCCTTCCTCCGACCTGGCATATTTATGAGATGAGCTAAGGGGCGTCTCACCTTGCCTTCCTGACCTGGGCTTGGCTCTGGTTATGGCTTTGGCATTGGCTTTGGCTGGGCTGTCGGCCTGGCCGACTATCAGTGGGTCAGTGTCATCATCCGAGCCGCACTGGCGAGCATCAAATGGCCGTGGGCCAATAAAACCCAACACTCTGCCAGGGTGTGGGTCCGCCTCGACTGTTGACCAGGTCCCGGGCTCGGTCGAGTCGGGTTCTGAATCTGGAGATGAGACTGGAGACTGGAGCTGGACTCGGAGTTGGAGTGGAGCTGGGGGCAGACGGCGGTGCTCACGTCACTTTTCTTGTTTGATAAGGATCCGCAATCGAGAACGAAGACAGGGCGAAGGCGTACGTTCGAATATATTGGAATTTTATTATGCATGACAGCTCCAAAAAGAGAAGAAACAGCCAACAATGGACACTCCCCCAACAACAGCACAGGGTCAGAATCCACCGTCCCCGTGCCCCGATCCCCCCTTGTCGGCTTAACCCTCTGCTTACCTGTTTGACAGCGGGTTGCCTCCGATTCCTATAACCAAAATGCTTAGCCATGTGAGAAAAGATTGCGTTATTCATATTTTAATTTTACTTGTTTAAAGTTTCCCCATCATTTTCTTCTTGGCTCTGTCGTTTTTTATGATTACTTTGTGTTTGGAAAACGATTCTTGAATATCGATAAGGTGCAAGGGCGGAACGGTGGCTTTGTTGTTGGGATTGGTTCTTGTTCTGCATGTTTTGTGCATGATTATGTAACATTTTTTTCCTCGTCTGGCCGACCCTTTCGACCGTTCCCCGAAAGGAAACATCGATTTATATTTTGACAAATGATTTACCAATGAGTTGACAGTTTTTTCAGCTTCTCCCCCTCCTTTGGTCTTGGGTAGAGTTAATAAAAGAAACAACGAGGAGGGAACATGTATTTAATTAATTAACGCGCGTCAAGATTCAAAATCCGTAAGGTGATAAGATAGCCAATATGGAAGGCCATTAAGGCTTGTTAGGGCTAAATAATGCTTCAGAAAAATGTGTATTTTTTACCTAAACGTTGGCCACTCAAAAAATTAAATTAAGTAAAATCAAGCAGAGCAAAATGAAGCTAGTAAATGGTTTGCTAATAGAATCAGTTACCTCCACTAATCGGCACATCAAATAATGGAAATTGCAGCCGAACAAAGGCGGAAAATGTATACAAATTTTGTTAAATGAATTCAGCAAACCGAGAAAATGCAATTACCATCCATTTTCAGCGAGTTTTTCTTTGTTTATTAAATGACAAACGTAAATATTGAATATGTCAATGGTGGCGCAAAACTATATTAGAAGGTTCTGAGCCAGAAGTTGGTCAATTGGACAGTGATCGTGTCTACAGCTAGTAAAGAATAATAAAATAAAAAGATTATAATGTCCACCACATTTACCATCAATGGGCAACCTTATACGGGTAAGGGCAAGGTTTCAAGGATGCTAACTAATAAAGAAGCACTTTAAGGATATAACCTATTCCCTGGACTCTTTAATCGGTTAAATTAAAGCCCTTGAATCCATTTAATATCTCAGTTAACCTCAGCGACCTCCCGCCAGACATCACGCTGAACACCTTCATCCGGGAGCACGCCCAACTGACGGCCACCAAGTTCATGTGCCTGGAAGGAGGATGTGGGGCCTGTGTCTGCGCAGTGAGCGATGGGCAGAGCACCTGGTCTGTCAATTCGGTAAGGTCAGAGATCAGGTGATCCCCTGCTCCGAAATTAACCACCTCTCCCGCCGTCTTGCAGTGCCTCAAGCTGCTGAATACCTGCGCCCAGCTGGAGATCGTTACCTGTGAGGGATTGGGCAACCAGCAGAGCGGCTACCATCCCATCCAGAAGCGGCTGGCCAAGATGAATGGCACCCAGTGCGGCTACTGCTCGCCGGGATTCGTGATGAACATGTACGGGCTGTTGGAGCAGCACGGGGGCAGAGTAACCATGTCGGAGGTGGAGAACTCCTTTGGCGGCAACATCTGTCGCTGCACCGGCTATCGTCCCATTCTGGATGCCATGAAGTCTTTTGCCGTGGACAGCAATATCCTGGTTCCCAAGGAGTGCGTTGACATTGAGGATCTGGACCTAAAGGCACGCAACTGTCCGAAGACAGGAAGAGCCTGCAAAGGTATGTGCAACGGACAGCGATCCAAGCTAATCTACGACGACGGACATACGTGGTACTGGCCAAGCACCTTGGCGGAGCTGTTTGAAGCTTTGGACAATGTGGAGGACTCGGATGAGTTCATGTTGGTGGGAGGCAACACTGCCCATGGTGTTTATAGAAGATCTCCCGATATTAAGCACTTCATCGACATAAATGGGGTGGAGGAACTGCATCAGCACAGCTCTGAAAAAGAGAAACTTATTTTGGGAGCCAATCTAAGCCTCACAGAGACCATGGAGATCCTTCGCGAGACGTCAAAGCATCCAGGATTCGAGTATCTGGAGGTTCTGTGGAATCACATCGACCTGGTGGCCAATGTTCCCGTTCGCAATGTGAGTTCAATTTTGACTTTTTGAGCCTTTTTATTCACTGCATTTTTAGTCTGGGACTTTGGCGGGCAATATTGCGACCAAAAAACATCATCCTGAGTTCCCATCGGATATCTTCATATCCTTTGAGGCACTGGATGTACAAGTTGTGGCCTCGAAAAGTATGGGTGATGAGAGGGAAATGTCTCTAGAGGAATTCCTAAAGGATAGTGACAGAAATATTGTTCTGAAAGCATTCGTGCTGCCTGCTTACCCGAAGGATAAGTACATTTACGACTCCTACAAGGCACGATAATTTTTACCAATTTTACTTTGCATTTTTAACCTGTACTTCTTTCGGCAGATTATGCCTCGTGCCCAGAATGCCCATGCCTATGTCAATGCAGCCTTTCTTCTAGAACTGGATTCCGACTCAAAAGTAGAGTCCGCTCGCATTTGCTTCGGAGGAATCCGTCCTGACTTTGTACACGCCTCAGCCATTGAGGATTTGATGGTGGGACACAGTCCCTACGAGCCTAATCTAGTCCAGCAGACATTTAGCAAGCTGGAAAATCTTATAAAGCCAGACGAGGTTCTTCCCGATGCCAGTCCCGCCTATCGCTCAATGTTGGCCTGCGGGCTCCTTTACAAGTTCCTACTGAAGCACGCTCCTATGGCGGAGGTCAGTGCAAAGTTCAAGAGCGGCGGCGAGCTGCTGCAGCGGCCACTCTCCTCCGGCTTGCAACTCTTCCAGACCCAGAAGAGCACCTATCCAGTAACGCAGGCGGTGCAGAAGCTGGAGGGCATGATCCAGTGCTCCGGAGAGGCCACCTACATGAACGATGTGCTGACCGCGTCCAACACGGTTTACTGCTGCTTTGTAGGGGCCACCAAAGTGGGTGCCACCATTGATCAGATCGATGCTTCTGAAGCTCTCCAGCATCCCGGAGTAGTGGCATTTTACACTGCAAAGGATATTCCCGGAACGAACACCTTCTGTGAGCCCAGCTTTGGTTACGACGCGGAGGAGATCTTCTGTTCGGGATTTGTCCGTCACTCCGAGCAGCCAGCTGGTGTAGTCGTGGCTGCCACCGCTGATCAGGCTCAACGGGCTGCCAAGCTTGTGAAAATAAGCTACAGTAATCCCAGCTCCAACTTTAAGCTGCAGCCTTCCCTAAGGCATGTATTTTCCAGCGGTGCCCCAGATCCTTCTCGTATCCTGCCATTGGCCATATCAAAGCTGCAGGAAATAACATTCTCCGACAAACCCGATGTGGAGGTTAGAGGCATCTTCGAAATGGGTCTGCAGTATCACTTTACCATGGAGCCCCAGACAACGGTGGTCAGTCCCTTTGAAGTTGGCCTGAAGGTTTTCTCGGCCACCCAATGGATGGACCAGACCCAGTCAGTGATCGCGCATGCTCTCCAGATGAAGGCCAAGGATGTGCAACTTCAGGTAAAGGATAAAGTCATAAAACAAAATTGATCCTATAAGTAAATATCGTCACAGGTCCGCCGGTTAGGCGGTGGCTATGGCTGCAAAATCTCTCGAGGAAACCAGGTGGCCTGTGCCGCCTCCTTGGCTGCCCACAAGCTGAATCGTCCTGTGCGCTTTGTCCAAAGCCTAGAGTCCATGATGGACTGCAATGGCAAGCGATGGGCTTGTCGCTCTGAATATCAGTGCCACGTCAAGTCCAACGGAAGGATCGTAGGGTTGTCCAACGATTTCTTTGAGGACGCTGGCTGGAACACAAACGAGAGTCCTGTGCAAGGACATTCCACCTTCACGGCAGCGAACTGCTACGAGTTCACCGACAGCAACTTCAAGCTTAGTGGACATGCAGTTCTCACGGATGCCCCCAGCTCCACCTGGTGTCGTGCTCCGGGATCTGTGGAGGGCATTGCCATGATGGAGAACATTATTGAGCATGTGGCATTTGAGATCCAAAAGGATTCCGCCGAGGTGCGCTTGGCCAACATCAGCAAGAAGAGCAAGATGGCGACTCTGCTGCCGGAATTCCTCAAGTCAAGGGAATATTATGGCCGCAAAAAGGAAATCGAATCCCACAACACAAACAATCGATGGATCAAACGCGGCCTGGGCCTGTCCGTGATGAACTTCCCAGTCATATACATTGGGCAGTTCCCGGCCACAGTGGCCATTTACCATGTGGATGGCACAGTCGTGGTGACCCATGGCGGCATAGAAATGGGACAAGGTAGATTGAGTTCTGTGGAGATTCCCCTTTAAATTGATTTATCCATCTTCACAGGTATGAACACAAAGGTGGCTCAGGTGGCTGCCTACACTTTGGGCATCGACTTGAGCTACATCAAAGTGGAATCTTCGGACACCCTCAACGGAGCCAACTCAATGGTCACCGGCTACGCCATCGGCAGCGAAAGTGTCTGCTATGCGGTCCGCAAGATCTGCGAGACGCTCAACGCCCGCTTAAAGCCGGTGAAGAAGGCCAGGGCCAGTTGGGTGGACACCGTAGAAGCTGCACATGCCCAGTCCATTAACCTGGTGGCCTCGGACCACTATAAGACCGGTGACATGCAAAACTATCAAGTGTTGGGTCTGGCTCTCTCCGAAGTGGAGATGGATGTGCTCACGGGAAACATTCTGATCCGGCAGGTGGACATCCTAGAAGACGCCGGCGAGAGCCTAAGCCCCTGGATCGACGTCGGCCAGGTGGAAGGTGCCTTCGTCATGGGCCTGGGCTACTGGCTAAGCGAACTTCTAATCTACGAGGGCGACAACGGCCGCCTGCTGACCAACCGCACCTGGAACTACAAGCCTCTGGGGGCCAAGGATATTCCCATTGATTTCCGCGTGGAACTGGTGCACAGTCAGCGGCCCAGTGGTGCCGGATTCATGGGCTCAAAGGCCACCGGGGAGCCGCCGTGCTGTTTAGCCGTCAGCGTGTTATTCGCCCTGCAGCAGGCCCTTCAATCTGCCCGCCAGGATGCGGGCTTAACGCGGGAGTGGCTTCGCCTGGGGGCACCCACAACGCCGGAGACCTTGTTGCTCAATGCCGGCCACCAAGTGACAGAATTTAAGCTAAAGTAGAAACGGTTTTGAAAAGCTTTTACTTAAAAACAAATATTTAAAATATGATTTTATTAATTCATTTAAAATAGAACGATATTGAAGCTAACAAATGACTTTATTGCTAGCTAATCCTTTTAATTCTTTTTAAATTGAATTTCTATAAACTTGTAAAACAAAAATTTAATTTTTAGTGAAATTATTACATTTTAATCAACTTTAAATGCTCTATTTCTAAAGTATCTTGCAGCTGCAGTCTTAAAAAGCTTTTAACTACATTTTTGTATTAATATTTTCTAAAAAGCGAGCTTTTGTAATGATAAATATCACTCAAAATCTTGATTTTCTAGTTTTTTGCTGGAAGTTATTTCAAAGTCAGCGCTTATGAAATAATTTATTTGTTTGCAAAGAGCTGAGCGTGAAAACATTGTTTATGAGAGAGAGAAATTCAAAAAGATGTATATACAAACATATATGTATTTATGCCGGCCGGCTCACTCTCTATTTTTTATCAGCCTCTGCCTCTTTTTATATTTTTAGTGTGCATGTGAATTAGTTTGCTTCTCTTTTGTTAATTCTCTTTTTCCGTGCTGAACAAAAATTATAAACAAATTAGTCAAGTTTTTGCCCAATTTTACAGTCATTGTAATATCAAACAAGGTTAAAAATTATAATTCTTAGTGCACTCAAAGCTCAGTCAAAATAATTACTGCAATCGAAAATAAATGTGCAATTTAATCATTATTTACCTTTATAATAAAGTCCATCGCTTTGTATTGTTATTTATTTACTGTGTCAGCAGTTAAGTTTTTTTACAGAAGAGTAGAAAAGGGTTATTACATTCTGCCAGTAAATTTTAGAATTATTAATTAAAACCTAACACTTAATGAATCTTTCAGGTACCAATGCTAATTTCCACAAGATTTTTTCATAAAGACTAAATATCTTACTAGGCGTATCTGGATTTTGACTAATAAGAAAATGACAGTCAGGCATAAAAACCTAATAAACACTAAAACATATTTTAAAATAATAATATTACTAAAAGGTAGAGTATCCAGGGAGTCGAGAATAGGCCATAATAGCTTTGCCGCTTTTCAGTTTTATTTTCACGCCGATATCGTGACTACTTCACAGCTGCCGAAAATCGGAGAGCGAAGCTACATACAACATATAGCCGGCGCCGTCAGTCCGCCGCCAGTTGTTCGCCATCGAGGAGCTGAGGCTCGACGAACTGCAATTAACGTCGATCGTCAAGCACGAAAAACTCAACACAAATTGTTGTTACGTTCAAAGGCAGCTTGATTGTGTGTCGAAAGTGACTCCTGTTCGCTAACTGCTGCCAAGAATATCGCAATCGGAGAACGGCGACTTTGATCTGATTTCGCGATCAGTTGAACAGCAACACCCGCCGCGAACGGAGGCACCAGTGGGCAGCGGCAAGTGGAAAATAATGGAAAACCTGGGCACAAGTCAACAACTAATTGAATTTATTTATTTATTTATAGACAACACTTTCCCAGCTGGCATTTAGCTATTTGTTTGCTCTGTTGTTGTTGTGGTCGAGAAAATACGCAAAATGACTACGAAATTTACTATCAACGGATTGCCCTACACAGGTGAGTGGTTCAAATTAAGTTTAGCAAGGGTAAACCACTTAAGACAAAGTAATAAACAATAGTACTTATAGAATCTCAGCTATATAAGGCTTTATAAGGTGTTTTATAGCTAAAGCAAACCCTAACATCTTGAAAAAAGTTATGTTATTAAGTAGAGACTTATTAGTTGCGCTGCTTCCAAGAGAACAAAGGCAACAGAATTATATATATACATATTTCAGTTTCCAACAACTGTGATTAGTATAGCTGTGGAGCAATTAAATTTGATTGCAAATTAAATTCCCATTGTTTATTGTTTTGCCAACTGGTTTCTCTTCTTGTTTTTGGCTTCCGATTTTTCATATATTTCCCTCTAATCCCGCAGTAAATCTGACCAATCTTCCACCGGACATTACCCTGAACACCTTTATCCGCGACCATGCCCAGCTCACTGCCACCAAGTTCATGTGCCAGGAGGGAGGCTGCGGTGCCTGCATCTGTGTGGTGCGCGATGGAAAGCGCAGCTGGGCTGTTAACTCGGTGCGACACTCAAGACGTCGATAATATTCCCACTTGACCACTAATGATTCATCCCTCCGCAGTGCCTCACTCTACTGAATACCTGTGCCCAGCTGGAGATCGTCACCGCCGAGGGACTGGGCAACCAGCGCACCGGCTACCATGCCATCCAGAAGCGACTGGCCAAGATGAACGGCACGCAGTGCGGCTTCTGCTCGCCGGGCTTCGTGATGAACATGTATGGGCTGCTGGAGCAGAATGACGGAAAGGTCAGCATGACGGAGGTGGAGAACTCCTTTGGCGGCAACATCTGTCGCTGCACCGGCTATCGGCCCATTCTGGACGCAATGAAGTCCTTTGCCGTGGACAGCAACATCAAGGTTCCGGCGGAGTGCGCCGATATTGAAGACCTCAAGGCCCGCAACTGCCCGAAGACGGGACAAACCTGTAGTGGCAGCTGCCATCGCACCAACTTGGTCTACGAGGACGGAAGTCAGTGGCATTGGCCCAAAAATATGACTGAGCTTCTGGAGGCTGTGGACAAGGTGGGAGATGCGGATGAATTTATGCTGGTGGCTGGCAACACGGCTCACGGAGTCTACCGGAGGTCGCCCGATATCAAGCACTTTATCGATGTCAACGGAGTGGAGGAACTGCACCAGCACAGCGCAGAGGGACATCAACTGAAGCTGGGAGCTAACCTGACTCTGACTCAGGCGATGGAAATCATTCGCACTGCCACCAAGCAACCGGGCTTTGAATATTTGGAGACCCTGTGGAACCACATCGATCTTATTGCAAATGTTCCAGTGCGAAACGTAAGGAGACGTGAATAATTCATAGATATCTTTTAAATTGTATTTTTTTCCAGTCTGGAACCCTGGCAGGCAACATTTCGATTAAGAAGCAACATCCCGAGTTTCCGTCAGACATCTTCATAGCCTTCGAAGCCCTGGATGTCAAAGTGGTGGCCGTAAAAAATGCCACAGAGGAGAAGCAAATGACGCTGTCAGACTATTTGGCATCAAACGATAGGACTCTATTGCTGAAGGCATTCATACTGCCTGCTTATCCGAAGGATAAGTACATCTACGACTCCTACAAGGTGCGATGCCTCTTCCCGATTTGGATTGTATTTTTAAACTGTATCTCCTTCGACAGATTATGCCCCGAGCCCAGAATGCCCATGCCTATGTCAATGCAGCCTTTCTTCTGGAAATGGAATCGGACTCCAAGGTTAAGTCCGCACGCATTTGCTTCGGTGGAATCCGTCCGGACTTTGTTCACGCCTCAGCCATTGAAAAATTGCTGGTGGGCCAGAATCCCTACGAAAGCAGTCTGGTGGAGCAGACGTTCAGCAAGCTGGAGGATCTGGTCAAGCCAGATGAGGTTCTTCCCGATGCCAGTCCCGCTTATCGCTCCAAGTTGGCCTGTGGACTGCTCTACAAGTTTCTCCTAAAGCACGCTCCCGAGTCGGAGGTCAGTGCAAAGTTCCGCAGTGGCGGTCAGATCCTGCAGCGGCCGCTCTCCTCCGGATTGCAGCTCTTTCAGACCCAGAAGAAGAACTATCCCGTTACCCAGGCTGTGGAGAAGGTCGAGGGCATGATCCAGTGCTCCGGAGAGGCCACCTATATGAACGATGTGCTGACCACATCGAACACCGTGTTCTGCTGCTTTGTTGGGGCCACCAAAGTGGGTGCCACCATTGATCAGATTGATGCTTCAGAAGCGCTCAAACAACCTGGAATTGTGGCTTTTTATAGTGCGAAGGATATTCCCGGAACAAACACCTTCTGTGAGCCCAGCTTTGGATACCAGATCGAGGAAATTTTCTGCTCGGGATTGGTTCGCCACTCTGAGCAGCCAGCTGGTGTAGTCGTGGCCCTCACCGCTGACCAGGCTCAACGGGCTGCCAAGCTAGTGAAGATCAGCTACAGTAATCCCAGTCCCGACTTTAAATTGCTACCCAGCATAGGTGATGTATTTGCATCCATCACTCCCGATGCATCGCGCATTCTGCCCGTGTCCAAGTCTGATGGAAAGAAGCTAAAGTTGACAGATGAGCCCGATATGGATGTTAGGGGCATCTTCACGATGGGCCTGCAGTATCACTTCACCATGGAGCCCCAGACAACGGTGGCTATTCCCTTTGAAGACGGCCTGAAGGTATTCTCGGCCACCCAATGGATGGATCACACCCAGTCCGTTATTGCCCACATGCTCCAAGTGAAGGCCAAGGATGTGCAACTACAGGTAAGTTTTTTTGTAGAGTTTTATAATTGGATTTAATTAATAACGCCACCGCATACAGGTCCGCAGGCTGGGCGGCGGCTATGGATCCAAGATTTCCCGTGGCAACCAGGTGGCTTGCGCCGCTTCTCTGGTGGCCTACAAGCTGACACGGCCGGTTCGCTTCGTACAATCGCTGGAGTCCATGATGGACTGCAATGGCAAACGATGGGCCTGTCGCTCCGACTATAAGTGCCACGTCAAGTCGAATGGCAAGATTGTGGGCCTGACCAACGATTTCTTCGAGGATGCTGGCTGGAGTCCCAACGAAAGCCCCATCGCAGGCCACTCGACATTTACGGCTTTTAATTGCTATGACTTCACTGGCGATAACTTTATAAACAACGGTAATGCGGTGCTAACGGATGCTCCCAGCTCCACCTGGTGTCGCGCTCCTGGATCCGTTGAGGGCATCGCCATGATGGAGAACATCATTGAGCACGTAGCCTTCGCCGTGCAGAAGGATCCGGCGGAAGTGCGACTGGCCAATATTGCAGCGGAAAATAAAATCTCCGAGCTGCTTCCCCAGTTCCTTCAGTCGAGGGATTATGCGCAGAGAAAGCAGGAGATCGAGGCGCATAATGCCAAGAATCGCTGGACGAAACGAGGTCTTGGCTTGGCGGTGATGGATTATCCCATCTTCTACTTTGGCCAGTACCCGGCCACAGTGGCCATTTACCATGTGGATGGCACAGTAGTGGTTACTCATGGCGGCATAGAAATGGGACAAGGTAATTTCAAGGGTTTCTGGTTATGTTTATCTAAAAAATTGATTTATTTATTACATTTTTTTATAGGTATGAACACGAAGGTGGCTCAGGTGGCCGCCTATACCTTGGGAATCGACTTGAGCTTTATCAAGGTGGAATCCTCGGATACTATTAATGGAGCCAACTCAATGGTCACTGGCGGAGCCGTGGGCAGCGAAAGTCTTTGCTATGCCGTTCGCAAGGCCTGCGAGACTCTCAATGCTCGACTGCAGCCTGTGAAGAAGAAGGATGCCAGCTGGCTGAATATCATAGAGGCAGCCTACGCTCAGTCTATCAACCTAATTGCCTCCGATCACTACAAGGAGGGCGATATGCAGAACTACCATATCTATGGGCTCTCGTTGACGGAAATTGAACTCGATGTGCTCACTGGAAATAGCCAAATTATTCGCGTGGATATCCTGGAGGACGCTGGAGAGAGCCTGAGCCCCTACATCGATATTGGCCAGATCGAAGGAGCCTTCGTCATGTGCCTGGGTTACTGGATGAGTGAGCAGTTGGTCTACGACCGCGAGACGGGTCGCCTGCTGACCAACCGCACCTGGAACTACAAACCGCCAGGTGCCAAGGATATACCAATCGATTTCCGTATCGAGCTGATCCAGAAACCGAATCCGAACGGCTCGGGATTCATGCGTTCCAAGGCCACAGGAGAGCCACCTTGCTGTCTAGCCGTCAGCGTGGTCTTCGCCCTGCGACAGGCGTTGAATTCCGCCCGTCAGGATGCAGGACTTCCCCGGGAGTGGGTCCGTCTGGGAGCCCCCACGACTCCGGAAACTCTGGTGGTGAATGCAGGTCACGAAGCAGCTAGCTTTATGCTTAAATAAATAGATATATAAGTGGTTTTGTGCATCTTATTATCCCCTATACATATATTTGAAATATATATTCGTTTTTATACAAAAATTTCAATTTGGTTTTCGGCAAATGTTTTACACGAACTGCTTTTGCAGTATGTCATTTGCTGCAGTTAAAATCCGAACCCGTTTTGTCCAATTACTGGGTAATCAGGTTTCAGCAGCGCTTTGAAATAGGAGCGCCTGGCCAAGAGCGCTCCATTCGATCAACGACTCTGCAGCGATGAGCATTAGATTCACCGTCAACGGATTCCCCTACGAGGTGCTGGCGGCGGACTACGCCCCGGACACCACCCTCAACGCCTTCCTGCGACAGCATCTGCACCTGACGGCCACCAAGTACATGTGCCTGGAGGGCGGATGTGGCTCCTGCGTCTGTATCATCCGGCGGCGCCACCCGATAACTCAAGAGGTGCAGTCTCGGGCAGCAAACTCAGTAGGTACCACCTTCCGGGAGGGACTTTCTCTAGCACCTTTTATTCCGTCGGTAGTGCCTAACGCTGCTCAACACCTGCCACGATGCGGAGATCATGACGGATGAGGGGCTGGGAAACCAGCAGAGTGGCTACCATCCAATCCAGAAGCGCCTCGCCCAGATGAATGGCACCCAGTGTGGCTACTGCTCGCCGGGATTCGTGATGAATATGTACGGGCTGCTGGAGCAGCACCGCGGCCAGGTGACCATGTCGCAGGTGGAGGACGCCTTCGGGGGCAACCTCTGTCGCTGCACCGGCTATCGCCCCATTCTGGACGCAATGAAATCCTTCGCTGTGGACAACACTATTGAGATTCCTCCCGAGTGCGTAGACATTGAGGACTCTTTCGAGCTGCTCTGCCCGAGGACTGGGCAGTCCTGCCAGGGCAGCTGCTCTAGGCCACCGCTTGTGGATTCCGATGGCAGCCAATGGTACTGGCCCAAATCCCTGGCGGAGGTATTCTCGGCGCTCGGCCAGGTTGGTAATGGGGAGAGGTATATCCTGGTAGCCGGGAACACGGCTCACGGAGTTTACCGACGATCCAGAGAAATCAGGCACTTTATCGACGTTAAAATGGTGCCGGAGCTGAGGCAGACCAGCATCGAGGCAGATCACCTGCTCCTCGGCGGCAATGTGACGCTCACGGATGCAATGGAGGTGCTCCTAGAAGCTGCCAAGCGGCCCGGATTCGAGTATTGCTCCCAGTTATGGCGGCACTTCAACCTGATTGCCAATGTGCCTGTGAGAAATGTGAGTAAATCTTTAAAATTGAAAAACTGGTTAAGTCGGTTGGAAAAAATTGGTATATACATAGTTTTCATTTCTGCGAAAAGGATTTTATTTTAAAGTTTTCCGAAAAAAAACATTAAAACTTGTTATACTTATTTCAAAGATAAGTGAAAAACGTATTAACGTTTTTCTACGTTTTAGATTAAATATAAATAAATATTAATATTAATATTATTAATATTATAAATTTAATATTAACCAAAATGGCTCCTGATTCTTTACAATTTAAAATAGAATGGAACTCTAGCAGGCAATATTACCATCAAGAAGGAGCATTTAGAATTTCCCTCCGATTTGTTCATAACTTTCGAGACGTTAGATGTGCAAGTCCTGGTCTATGCCAACCAGAATAGCAAAGAACAAATGAGCCTGCGGTCGTATCTTAAGGATAACACACCCAAACAAGTTCTGCGTGGCTTTATCTTAAAAGCTTACCCCAAAGACAGATTCCAATTCAGCTCCTACAAAGTAAGTATTTTTAAGTACGTTTAAAAACATAATTAACACCTATTTTTTCGTAAAAAATAGATCCTTTCCAGAGCCCAGAATGTGCATGCTTATGTAAATGCTGGCTTCCTCATCGAATGGCAGGATATTCAGCGTCGAATTGTGCGCTCTGCTCGTATCTGCTTTGGCAACATCCGACCTGATTATGTGCACGCTGAAGAATTGGAGCAGCTTCTTCCAGGCAGGGATATCTACGATCCTGCTACGGTTTCTCAAATATTTCAGCAGCTGCCTGCTAGTTTGCAGCCCGAGGAGCGGCCCCCAGAGGCATCTCCTGAGTATCGCCAGAACTTAGCATGCTCGCTGCTCTACAAGTTCTTGCTGGCCACCGCACCAAGGGATCGTATTCGGGAACGATTTCGCTCTGGAGGCTTGATTCTAGAGAGACCCCTTTCATCCGGCAGCCAATCCTTCGAGACCTTAAAGAAGAACTATCCAGTCACAAAACCAGTACTCAAGCTTGAGGGTAAGATAAGTTTCCTTAAAAATATATTACTATAAATAATTGTTATTAATTATTGATTTGCAGGTCTTATTCAATGCTCTGGGGAAGCTTCCTATATGAACGATCTACTGACGGCATCAAACACCGTTTATTGTGCATTTGTGACTGCCAAGAGAGTTGGTGCCTCCATTGAACAGATCGATCCCTCGGCCGCACTCCAACTCAAAGGAGTGGTGGCCTTCTATTCGGCCAAGAATATTCCAGGAGTGAATAACTTTGTCACTGTGAACACACTGACACCTGAGGCGGAGGAAATCTTTGCCGCTGGCAGTGTGAAGTACTACGATCAGCCTTTGGGAGTGATTGCAGCGACGACTCAGGATGCAGCCGTCTATGCTGCCACTTTGGTGAAGGTAACTTATGCAAAAGATCAGCGGAGAATCTTTACAAACATGAATCAAGTTCTGGCGGAGAAGGCAGACAATCGCATTGTATGCTTAACAAAGGAGGAAAAGAAAACCTTAAAAATACCACCACTGGCTCCTGGCGATGTCCAGGGAAAAGGCATTCTTGAAATGGGATCACAGTATCATTTCACCATGGAACCCCAAACCACAATCGTGGTGCCTCTGGACAACATCCTTCAGGTTTACTGTTCCACCCAATGGATGGACTGCACACAGGGAGCTATTGCCCACATGCTGGGCGTCAGTGTGAACTCGATTCAGTTCCAAATTAAACGAGTTGGAGGAGCCTATGGCGCTAAGGAAACTCGCTGCAATCTGGTGGCTTGTGCCGCTGCTCTTGTGGCTTTTAAGCTGAGACGCCCCACCCGATTCGTGCAGACTATCGAGTCCATGATGGAGACCCTTGGTAAACGCTGGTCTTGTCGCTCGGACTATGAGTTTCAGGCACGGGCCAATGGCTCAATTATCATGCTGACCAACAACTACTACGAAGATGCAGGATGCAGCATAAACGAGAATCCTGTCGATTTTTTGACACTGCCAACTTTGAGAAATGTTTACAACCTTACAGACTCCAACTTCAGGGCTAAAGGAAGTGCTATTATCACAGATGCACCCAGCTCGACTTGGTGCCGGGCTCCGGGATCTGCAGAGGGTGAGTTTCCAACTTAAAAGCATCATTTTTTGAGTAAATCTATAAAAGTAACAACTTGTTTCATTATTTATTCTCAGCTATTGCAATGACAGAGACAGTCATGGAGCATATTGCCTTCACTTGCCAGCTTGATCCCGCCGATGTCCGTCTTGCTAACCTTCAAACGGGAAGCAAAATGGCAGAGCTTTTTCCTCGATTTCTGACAACCACGGAGTACCGCCAGCGACGGGACCAAGTCAACCTATTTAATACCCAGAATCGATGGCGCAAACGTGGTCTGGGATTGGCTCTGATGAATTTCACGCTTAACACTACAGTGGCCTACACCTATCCGGTCACGGTGGCCATCTACCACGAAGATGGATCGGTGGTGATCTCGCACGGAGGCATTGAGATTGGACAGGGTATCAATACTAAAGCGGCCCAGGTAGCAGCCTTTGTGCTCGGCGTGCCACTGGAGCAGGTTCGTGTGGAGGCGAGCAACACGGTTAGTGGAGCCAACTCCATGCTGACGGCCAACTCAATGACCAGCGAGATGATTGGACTGGCAGTGAGGAAAGCGTGTGACACTCTAAACAAGCGATTGGAGCCGCTTAAGCAACGACTTGGATCCCAGGCCACCTGGCTGCAAGTTCTCCAAGCGGCCTTCTTGGAGTCGGTTTTCCTCATTGCTACGGAATCTTACAAATTGGGTGAAATACCGAACTACAACATCTACGGGCTGAGCCTCACCGAAATTGAGCTTGACATATTGACCGGTAACCATCTAATTCTCCGTGTGGACATCCTGGAGGATGCTGGGGAAAGCTTGAACCCTCTGATCGATGTAGGTCAGGTAGAAGGTGCCTTTGTTATGGGCTTGGGATACTATCTTACTGAGCTTCTTGCCTTCGACCGCCAGACGGGTCGGATTCTCACTAACCGGACATGGAATTACCATCCGCCTGGAGCCAAGGATATCCCAATCGACTTTCGCATCGAACTGCTGCAGAAGAACCCGAATCCAGTGGGCTTCATGCGGTCAAAGGCCACCGGAGAGCCAGCTCTGTGCCTGGCAGTCGGAGTCCTTTTCGCCATGCAACATGCCATTCAGTCGGCCAGGAACGATGCAGGTGTTCCAAGGGAATGGGTGCGACTGGGAGCACCCACCACGCCAGAGACTGTGGTTCTAAATTCCGGTAGCCAGGTGGAAGCTTTCGCCTTGCAATGATGAAGTAGGATTACCTTTAGCTAAGCAATTTCATGAAGTTTTGGTGATTTAATTCCATTAAAAATTAAATTTAATTTCATAATAAGCAAATTAAACTTACACAGAAAAGAATTCAGAATATAAATGTTAACTTTTTTGGGTTATTTATTATCGATTTCAAATAGATTAAATGGTCATATTTTTTCTAAACATAAATTTATTCTAATATTTTTTCTATATTTTCTATATATTTTGTATTTATTTTTTATATATTTTCTATATATTTTGTATATTTTTGTATTACCAGTAATTAAATAAAATAAAAAACTAATCGAAAATCGAAAATCGAAAATGGCAAATGGTTCAATAACCCGCATTCGATCTTGGATGTGCCTTAATTGTAGATTTAGCAATAAGACCGACCGAAGAAAGCAGCTAAAAGCAAAAGCATTGTCAGCTTTGATGGCACTGTTATCTGCCCGAACCAGTTTAGTCTAATTACTTGGTAATCAGGTTTCAGCAGCGCTTTGAAATAGGAGCGCCTGGCCAAGAGCGCTCCATTCGATCAACGACTCTGCAGCGATGAGCATTAGATTTACCGTCAACGGATTCCCCTACGAGGTGCTGGCGGCGGACTACGCCCCGGACACCACCCTCAACGCCTTCCTGCGACAGCATCTGCACCTGACGGCCACCAAGTACATGTGCCTGGAAGGCGGTTGTGGCTCCTGCGTCTGTGTCATCCGGCGGCGCCACCCGATCACCCAGGAGGTGCAGACTCGGGCAGCAAACTCGGTAGGTAGCTCCTTTCGAGAGGGACTTTCTTTAGCACCTATTAATCCCTCGACAGTGCCTAACGCTGCTCAACACCTGCCACGATGCGGAGATCATGACGGATGAGGGGCTGGGAAACCAGCAGAGTGGCTACCATCCCATCCAGAAGCGCCTCGCCCAGATGAATGGCACCCAGTGTGGCTACTGCTCGCCGGGATTCGTGATGAATATGTACGGGCTGCTGGAGCAGCACCGCGGCCAGGTGACCATGTCGCAGGTGGAGGACGCCTTCGGGGGCAACCTCTGTCGCTGCACCGGCTATCGCCCCATTCTGGACGCAATGAAATCCTTCGCTGTGGACAACACTATTGAGATTCCTCCCGAGTGCGTAGACATTGAGGACTCTTTCGAGCTGCTCTGCCCGAGGACTGGGCAGTCCTGCCAGGGCAGCTGCTCTAGGCCACCGCTTGTGGATTCCGATGGCAGCCAATGGTACTGGCCCAAATCCCTGGCGGAGGTATTCTCGGCGCTCGGCCAGGTTGGTAATGGGGAGCGGTACATCCTGGTAGCCGGAAATACGGCTCACGGAGTTTACCGGCGATCCAGAGAAATAAGGCACTTTATCGACGTAAACATGGTGCCGGAGCTGAGACAGACCAGCATCGAGGCAGATCACCTGCTCCTCGGCGGCAATGTGACGCTCACGGATGCCATGCAGCTCTTCCTGCTGGCCGCCAAGCGGCCCGGATTCGAGTATTGCTCCCAGTTGTGGCGGCACTTCAACCTGATTGCCAATGTGCCAGTGAGAAATGTGAGTAAAATTGAAAAACTCGTTTTGGCGAATACTTAAAGCGGAGTTAACGAAGAAGCCAAGAGTCCATGACACTGAATGCTCTTTCCCTTTTTATAATTAAGTAAGTAAATATTAGATATACAACAATTAACATTTGGGACAACGTAGTTTTTGTTTATAATATTTTTTTATTTTATTTAGAGCTTATACATTTATCAGTTTTCTGAGAAAGCGAACAATCCTTTCCACATCTTAGAGTATAATTAGGTTGAAAGCCATTCTACTTTCGCAAGCCTTTTGCCGCGAATGTAGTAAATCAACTTAAGTAACAGCTTTTTCTTCTTTTTTAGTAAACGAGTATAAATTATAACGTTCTATACATAAACAAAATAAAATTTAGTATATTTTATTTAATTACACAATTTTCTTTGTATTTAGTAATAAAATTGTTTTAAATTTTAACCAGAACGGCACACTGGCGGGCAATATCAATATCAAGAAACAGCACTCAGAGTTTCCCTCAGACGTTTTCATCACTTTTGAAGCTTTGGATGTGCACGTTGTGGTCTACGATAATCCTAGTACTCAAAGGGTGATGACATTGCTGTCATATCTTGGGGACACCACAAACAAATTGGTCTTGGGTGGTTTTATCCTGAAGGCCTATCCCAAAGACAGATTCCTCTTCGGCTCCTACAAGGTAAGGTGGTGTAAAAGTGCTGTGAGTAATACAAATTTTATTTTTAAATCATTAGATCCTTCCCAGAGCCCAGAATGTGCATGCCTATGTAAATGCTGGCTTCCTCATCGAATGGCAAGATATCCAGCGTCGAATTGTGCGCTCTGCTCGTATCTGCTTTGGCAACATACGACCTGATTATGTGCACGCTGAGGAGTTGGAGCAGCTGCTCCCAGGCAGGGATCTCTACGATCCCGCTACGGTTTCTCAAATATTTCAGCAGCTGCCTGCTAGTTTGCAGCCCGAGGAGCGGCCCCCAGAGGCATCTCCTGAGTATCGCCAGATCCTGGCCTGCTCGCTGCTGTACAAGTTCCTGCTGGCCACCGCACCAAAGGATCGTATTCGTGAACGATTTCGTTCTGGAGGCTTACTTTTAGAGAGACCCCTTTCATCCGGGAGCCAATCCTTCGAAACCATAAAGAAGAACTATCCAGTGACAAAACCAGTACTTAAGCTTGAGGGTAAGATAAGTTTTCTTAAAAACATACTGCTCTGAATAATTGTTATTAATTATTGATTTGCAGGTCTTATTCAATGCTCTGGGGAAGCCTCCTATATGAACGATCTACTGACGGCATCTAACGCCGTTTATTGTGCATTTGTGACTGCCAAGAGAGTTGGTGCCTCCATTGAGCAGATCGATCCCTCGGCCGCACTCCAATGCAAGGGAGTGGTGGCATTTTATTCAGCCAGGGATATTCCAGGAGTCAATAATTTTCTTACTGTCAATGCCCAAACCCCTGAAGTGGACGAACTATTCGCTGCTGGCCAGGTCAAGTACTATGACCAGCCTTTGGGTGTGATAGCAGCCCTTTCCCAGGATGTGGCTGTCTATGCTGCCACTCTGGTGGTGGTCACATACGCCAGGGATCAGCGAAGAGTCTTCACAAGCATCAATCAAGTTCTGGCAGAAAAACAGAACGATCGCATCGTACGGCTTGGAAAGGATGAAAAGGAACTGCCAAAGTCCGCGCCTTTAGCACCTGGCGATGTCATGGGAAGGGGAATTCTCGAGTTGGAATCGCAGTATCACTTCACAATGGAACCGCAAACCACAATTGTTGTGCCTCTTGATAACATCCTTCAAGTATATTGCGCCACGCAGTGGATGGATGGCACCCAGGGAGCCATTGCACACCTGTTGGGCGTAAGTGTGAACTCAATTCAGCTGAATGTGCGACGAGTAGGAGGAGGCTACGGTGCCAAGGTGACGAGGTGCAACCCAGTGGCCTGTGCAGCTGCTTTAGTGGCCTCGAAACTGAAAAGACCAACCCGATTTGTTCAAACTATTGAGTCCATGATGGAGAGCAATGGAAAGCGCTGGGCCTGTCGCTCGGACTACGAGTTCCGGGTACGTGCCAGCGGATCAATTATCATGCTGACCAATAATTATTACGAAGATGCCGGATGCAATCTAAATGAGAGTGTGGTGGATTTTTTGACACTGCCAGCCCTCAGGAATGTTTACAACCTGACCGACTCGAATTTTAGAGTCCGAGGAAGTGCTATTGTCACGGATGCACCCAGCTCGACTTGGTGTAGGGCTCCAGGATCAGCAGAGGGTAGGTTAAACGCCAATTTATCGGGAAAGTATTATAAAGTATTATTCATCCTTTTCATTCATAGGCATTGCCATGACGGAGACAGCCTTGGAACATATTGCCTTCGCCTGCCAACTTGATCCTGCTGATGTGCGTCTGGCCAATCTTCAGCCGGGAAGTAAAATGGTGCAGCTGCTACCGAAGTTTTTGGCAACCACGGAGTACCGGAAGCGGCGGGATCAGATCAACCTTTTCAATACCCAGAATCGATGGCGTAAGCGGGGTCTGGGATTGGCTCTTATGAGTTTTCCGTTGAACACCAGCATAGCCTACACCTATCCGGTCACGGTGGCCATCTACCACGAAGATGGATCGGTGGTGATCTCGCATGGAGGCATTGAGATTGGACAGGGTGTCAATACTAAAGCAGCTCAGGTAGCAGCCTTTGTCTTAGGCGTGCCACTGGAGCAGGTTCGTGTGGAGGCTAGCAACACGGTCAGTGGAGCCAACTCCATGCTGACGGCCAACTCAATGACCAGCGAGATGATTGGACTGGCGGTGAGGAAAGCGTGTGACACTCTAAACAAGCGATTGGAGCCGCTTAAGCAACGACTTGGATCCCAGGCCACCTGGCTGCAAATCCTTCAAGCGGCCTTCTTGGAGTCCGTATTCTTAATCGCCACAGAGTCCTACAAGTTAGGGGATATACCGAACTACAACATTTACGGGATGAGCCTCACTGAACTTGAGCTTGATATTCTAACTGGAAACCATCTGATCCGCCGGGTGGATATCCTGGAGGATGCTGGGGAGAGCCTCAGTCCTCTGATCGATGTGGGTCAAGTAGAAGGTGCTTTTGTGATGGGTCTTGGTTATTATCTCACGGAGCTGCTGGTCTACGACCGCCAAACGGGTCGTATTCTTACTAACCGGACCTGGAATTACCATCCTCCTGGAGCCAAGGATATCCCAATCGACTTTCGCATCGAACTGCTGCAGAAGAACCCGAATCCAGTGGGCTTCATGCGGTCCAAGGCCACCGGAGAGCCAGCTTTGTGCCTGGCAGTCGGAGTCCTTTTCGCCATGCAGCATGCCATCCAGTCGGCCAGGAAAGATGCGGGTCTACCCAGGGAGTGGGTGCGGCTTGGTGCTCCAACTACGCCAGAGACGGTAGTGCTCAATTCTGGAAGCCAGGTGGAGGCGTTCGCCTTGCAGTAAATATGATTTTCTGATTAATTGAATGATTTATTTCGTAATTAAAGCTCATATATATATTCGTATCATATTCACTAAAATTGAATGTTTATTTCTGCTTGAATTTTTATTTCCAACACAAAGAAATTCGAGGCCTCAGGGTATACAAGATTTGCCCCTTTCCCGTTCTCTTTATTAATGTTAAATACATAAAGTATATAACTCCCTCCAGTTCCAGTTAGGTTCTTGTTTAGAAAGCTGAGCAAAACAAAATCGTCTAAACAAACCATTTACTGACGAAGCTCTCCGGTTGCGTTGCCGCGAGGGAGAATGATTTAAATCGGCGCCGAGATAACAATTTCGAGTGCTATGATCTAACGCCGAGTGGGGAGCAGTGGAGAGAGCACACGGTAGTTAAGAGCGGGGACTGGCGAACTTGAACTTGGACTGGCGAGAGTCTCTTTTGGAGCCCGGAGAACGAATATATAGCGGACCCGGAAGGTTCCAGCCTACAGTCGCTAGGAGATCGGCGTGTAAAAAGCACGCGAGCTACAAGTGGCCCCAATACCTTCCTCTGGTGAAATTAATAGTTTCCAGAAAACACTTCAGAACCAATTTTCGGAACACTGCCGTCAACTGAAGACGAGAAAGGCTGCAATTTATTTCACAATAATTCCGTGTCTACTAGAAAACAATTTCAAGTGATCCGAGGACTTATATAACACCCAGATAATGGCTGGAAAAATAACAATCAACGGCACTAGCTATGAAGGTGTGTATACATAAATAGACATGGGCTTGTGGGCAGTTAATTGCCTGTCATTCACGAAATTGTAAAGACAACGAACTGAAATGCGAGAAAATTACGTTTTAATTATGAATTTATTAATATTTAAATGTTATTTTTAAAATAATAATTTAAATGCTATAAAATATGTCTAGTTCTAAATTAATTAAATTAACTAAATTAACTTTAAAAAACTCTATCTTTTCACTTTTCCAAAGGCAAAATGCTTTTACAGATTGAACTTTGAATCGTAGTAAATGAAATTAAGTATTTATACACATAAAGAAAAATTTAAGAAGTTGTTAGATATTTAATACAAATGTTTTGAAATGTTGTGACGCCTTTTGTGATTAGAATGACTGATTAGATAAGTTGTACTGCCTCCCCACTTATGCCAACTGCCAACTCTCCTTATCCCTTAGTTAATCTGGCTGCCCTGCCGGCGGATATCTCGCTGAACACCTTTATCCGGGAGCATGCCGGGCTTACAGGCACCAAGTTCATGTGCCAGGAGGGTGGCTGCGGCGTCTGTGTCTGCACCCTGAGCGGTTTGCATCCGGAGACTAAAGAGCCGCGCACCTGGGCTGTCAACTCTTGCCTCACGCTGCTGAACACCTGCCTGGGCCTGGAGGTGACCACTTCCGAGGGTCTAGGCAGCAAGCGGGCCGGCTACCATGCCATCCAGGAGCGACTGGCCAAGATGAACGGCACCCAGTGCGGCTACTGCTCGCCGGGCATCGTTATGAACATGTACGGCCTGCTGAAGTCCAAGGGCGGCAAGGTCACCATGGCGGAGGTGGAGAACTCTTTCGGCGGCAACATCTGTCGCTGCACCGGCTATCGGCCCATCCTGGATGCCATGAAGTCCTTTGCCGTGGACAGCAACATCAAGGTGCCGGCAGAGTGTGCCGATATCGAGGATCTGAGCCTCAAGCAATGCCCCAAAACGGGTCAAGCCTGCTCGGGAAGCTGCAAAAAGCAGCAGCCGAAGGGCAGTCAGCTGTATGCCGATGGCAGTCGCTGGAGCTGGCCCGAGAATCTGGAGGAGCTCTTCGCCGCCTTGCAGGGTGCCGTCAAGGAGAAGCTGCCCTACATGCTGGTGGCAGGCAATACAGCCCATGGAGTCTACAGGCGTTCGCAGGACATTAAAGTCTTCATTGATGTGTCCGGCCTGGCGGAGCTCAAGGGTTACAAGCTGAGCGCAAATAACTCTTCCCTTACACTTGGCGGAAACTTGAGCCTAACCGAGACCATGGATATCTGCCGCCAGTTGGAGAAGACAAAGGGCTTCGAGTACCTGTCTCAGGTGTGGCAACATCTCGATTGGATCGCCAATGTCCCAGTGCGCAATGTAAGTCAAATTTCGAGTGTCTTATCAGCTGTAAGACCTCGACTTCTATCTTATCATTATTATTTCAAAACACCTTGAGTATGTATTGTTTATCAATCTATTTCGCATTAACCCAGGCCGGCACTCTGGCGGGCAACCTGGCCATTAAACATGCCCACCCCGAGTTCCCCTCGGACGTCTTCATCGTGCTGGAGGCTCTGGATGCCCATGTGATAGTCCAGGAAGCTGTGAACAAGCAGGAGATTGTGAGCCTGGCCAGCTATCTTGGAGCCGCTAGCAAAGGCAAAGTCATTCGCGGCATGGTGCTGCCGGCATATCCCAAGGAACGCTTTGCATTCGATTCCTACAAGGTGAGTTTTCTAGAGCTTTAATAAAATGCATTCATTAATTATCAGTCTAAAGACACTGTTATCTTTTGATTTTCAAATCAAACAAAATAGATAACATAATAGAGAAACCCTTTTCATGTTTCAATATAACAAACCTCTAATCTTATATGCCCTTTGACCCTTCTAAAATCACAGATCATGCCGCGTGCCCAGAATGCCCATGCCTATGTAAACGCCGCCTTCTTGCTGGAATTGGAAGCCGATTCCAAGGTGAAATCTGCCCGAATCTGCTTTGGCGGCATCAATCCCGAGTTTGTGCACGCCACAGCCATTGAGAAGTTGATTCTGGGCAAGAATCCCTTCGAGAACGGTCTGGTGGAGAAGGCCTTCGGGCAGCTGTCTACAGTACTGCAACCCGATGCCGTTCTTCCGGATGCCTCGCCCATCTATCGCAGGAAACTGGCCTGCGGCCTCTTCTACAAGTTCCTCTTGAAAACGGCTGCTGAGCGAAAGCAGGGATTGGCCAGCAGCTATGTAACCGGAGGTTCTTTGCTCCAGCGACCAGTGTCTAGTGGCCAGCAGAAGTTCGAGACCTTCCAGGAGCACTATCCGGTCACCAAGGCCACGGAGAAGCACGAAGGTCTGATCCAATGCTCTGGCGAAGCCACCTACGCCAACGACCTGCCCACCCAGCACAACCAGCTGTGGGCGGCTTTCGTGTCTGCTAAGAAAGTGGGCGCCAAGGTTACTCAAGTTGATCCGCAGCAGGCCCTGGCTATTCCCGGAGTGGTGGCCTACATGGACGCCAAGGACATTCCCGGAGCCAACTACATTGGACCCAAGGTCAGGGACGACTTCTTCTTCCCGCAAGACGAGGAGCTCTTCGCCACGGGAGAGATAAAATTCTATGGTCAGCCGGTGGGCATGATTCTCGCCAACTCCAACTCGCTGGCCAATCGGGCAGCCGAGCTGGTGAAGCTGAGCTATGAGGGCGAAGCCAAGGAGCTGCTGCCGAGCATGAAGCACGTGCTCGAGAAAGTCGGGTCCGAGGCTGGCGACAGCAAGCGCCTCGAGCAGAAGATCAAGTCCACCATTGACGTGCTCCAGCTGGAGGAACCTTTCGATGTGAGCGCCTCCGGGCATCTGGACATGGGTCTGCAGTACCACTACTACATGGAGCCGCAGACCACTGTGGTGCTGCCCTTCGAGGGCGGTATGCAGGTCTACGCGGCCACCCAGTGGATGGATCTCACCCAGGACGTAGTCGCCAACATTCTTAATGTGAAGAGCAACGAAGTGCAGGTGAAAACGCGCCGCATTGGAGGCGGATACGGTGGCAAAGCCACACGCTGCAACGTGGCCGCCGCTGCTGCTGCCGTGGCTGCTCACAAGCTGAACAGACCCGTTAGGTTCGTCCAGTCCCTGGAGTCCATCATGACCACCCTGGGCAAGCGCTGGGCCTTCCACTGCGACTACGACTTTTTCGTCCAGAAGTCCGGCAAGATCTCGGGGATTGTGAGCCGCTTCTTTGAGGATGCAGGCTATCTGTCCAACGAATCGCCCATCGGCCACACGGTGCTCCTTGCCAAGAACTGCTACGAGTTCAGCGATAACTACAAGCTGGATGGCTACCTGGTCTACTCTGACTCGCCATCTAACACCCCCTGCCGAGCTCCTGGCTCTGTGGAGGGTATTGCCATGATGGAGAACATTATCGAGCATATCGCTTTCGAGACCGGCCTGGATCCGGCGGATGTGCGCTTTGCCAACATGCTTCCCGCCCACAAAATGGGCGATATGATGCCGCGCTTCCTGCAGAGCACCACTTACAGGGAACGCAAGGCAGAGATCAATGCCCACAACAAGGAGAACCGCTGGCGCAAGCGCGGACTGGGCTTATGCATCATGGAGTACCAGATCGGCTACTTCGGGCAGTACCCAGCCACGGTGGCTATCTACCACAGCGACGGCACGGTGGTGGTCTCCCACGGAGGCATCGAGATGGGCCAAGGTGAGCAATGGAAGAGGATATAGAAATTTCTGACTTATCTAATAATTTCTTTTATTCTCTCGTTATCCGCCAGGCATGAACACGAAGATATCGCAGGTGGTGGCCCACACCCTGGGCATCCCCATGCAGCAGGTGCGCATCGAGGCGAGCGACACCATCAACGGGGCCAACGCCATGGTCACCGGAGGAGCGGTGGGCAGTGAATCACTATGCTTCGCGGTGCGCAAGGCCTGCGAGACCCTCAACCAGCGTCTGGAGCCGGTGCGCGAGGAGGTGAAGCCGCAGGACTGGCAGCAGCTGATCAACGAGGCCTACAGCCGCAAGGTCAACCTCATCGCCAGCGACCAGTTCAAGCAGGGCGACATGGAGCCGTACTCCGTGTGCGGCCTTTGCCTCACTGAGGTGGAGCTGGACGTGCTCACTGGCAACTACATTGTGGGGCGCGTTGATATCCTGGAGGACACCGGTGAAAGTCTTAATCCCAATGTCGATATTGGTCAGATTGAAGGAGCCTTTATGATGGGCTTGGGCTACTGGACCAGCGAGCAGGTGATTGTGGATCCACAGACAGGCGAGTGCCTCACCAATCGCACCTGGACGTATAAGCCTCCAGGAGCTAAGGACATACCCACCGATCTGCGCATCGAACTGCTGCCCAAGAGCCCCAACAAGGCCGGTTTCATGAGGTCGAAGGGTAAGTTGTGCTATTATTTCGCTCTGAAATTCCTACTAAAAAGAATCTCTATTTTTTTTAGCCACTGGTGAGCCAGCCATCTGTCTGTCCATCGCGGTGGCCTTTGCCCTGCAGCAGGCCCTGCAATCGGCTCGCGATGATGCCGGCGTGCCCAAGTCCTGGGTGACCCTTACCGCCCCGATGACCCCCGAGCTGTTGGTTCTCCACGCGGGCACTGAGCCCGGCCAGCTCAAGCTGAACTAAGCGGAGCGGGAGCCCGAAGAAGAGGAAAAGGAGGAGGAGGAGGAGGAGTTTCTCCTTAGCGTGGGACACGGCACGTGGCCGCGATGGGAACGCTCCGATAGGCACGCCAAGATAACCTGCACTTACACCCCCACTTAACCTGGCGAACCAGCGGACTAGAGACTAGCAGACGTGGTGTTGTGTGCACAATAAATTAAAAACTTATCCAACGCTTAATCCAAATGACATTCATTGCTAGCCAGCCGGAGGCCTGGGTCAACAGGAGCACGGAGCCCTGTGCCCAGGCTGTTGTGAATTTACATTTCGCCGGTCTCTTTTTAACGCTTAACACCTCAACACCCGGCCACACCCCCAACCCACCGACGCCGAAGAGCTCTTCATTAATTTTAACATAAATTTTTGTATAGAAATTTTGTGCCACACGGAGCGTTAAGAAGGGACAGCGAAATTGGGGGTGAGACAGGAGTTGGGGGTGGCTTGCGGTCATGCCAGAAGGCCAGGCGCTCCTAATGGATTTTTCAAATATCACCAACTGCTGTGCCGTTAATGAGCACATCCCTCTAACGACACTGTTCGATTGACACACTCCACGCCGGTCAAAGGATGTGGCAGCCTTAATCGCGGCAATTGACAGTCTCTCTGGGGCTTCGCGTTATGATATTCCTGACATGCACATCTAGTTGGAGTGGAACAAGCAGGGTTTGTCTGTTCAAGGACATTATTGGTAATTTAATATATAAATCTATATTAAATACAGTCCCTAGTCCCTAAAACCAGGAACTAAATCGATTTTGGGTTATATTATGTATACTATTATTTTGAACTTTAGTCAATATATAAAAACAATGCCTTGGTTTTTCCAATGAGTGTGAGCAACGAAATTTCTTAAAACAAAAAATAAAACCACTTCAATAGAAGTCATTTTTAATAACAGCTTTTAAGGGAAATATGTATGTAATAAGTAAGGCGCATGACAGGTGCTTCTTCAGTTAATTTATTTCGTAGAAGAAACTAGTATATAACATGTTTTGTATGCAACATCGGGGCAGGTGTTTTTTCATATAGCCAACACCATGCGATCCAATATAAATGCGAATCCCTTTTTTACTGAAGTTCCATTCTTCGATAAGAAATGAAGCTGCACGGTTTAATAGCTTTTGCTCTGATCAGCATTTGGTCTCTGGGCTGGTGCATTGACCGGGACTACTGCGACACAACGTACTGCGGAATGAACCACCTGGTCTGCCGTAATCCAGATGTGAGATAAGCATGATCATCTCACACGGGAAGATTAATTAGTTTTGTGTCCTAATCCCCGCAGCAAATAAACGTAAAGTGCCCCACAGGCGTCAAGATCCTTCCGACAATAGGTTACCGCAGCGCCTTGCTAACGGCCATCAACGAGTTTCGCAACCACACGGCCTGCGGAGGCGGAATGTACCTCAAGCCGGCGGCCCGCATGGCCCGCATGAGCTATTCCCCGGAGCTAGAGGAATTCGCCCGACTGGCGGTCATCACCTGCTCCACGGATAAGTTCTGTTTAAGTACAAAAGACTTTTACTACGTTGGCTACATCCACGAAGCCATCTACTACATCGGGGACGAGGATGAATTGGAGGACCTGGAACTGATTCTCCGGATTATCCAAGACTGGACTAAGAGTCTGGACAACATTAACGTGACAATGGCAATCCGCTTGCCTGATACTTTGAAAGATACGTAAGTTGTGTTACTTTGTTGAATGGAATTGTTTAATCAACGATCCCTGCAGGAACACCATCAATACCGCACTGTTAATGGCGGAACAGAACACACACATAGGCTGCTCAGCTTTGCGCTTCACTGACATTGGTTATCACTATTTCGTCTTTGCGTGTGCCTTCAGCACAGACCTCATAGTGCATCGACCCATTTACAGGATGTCAGGACGCGCGGGAAGTGCCTGCAAGTACCGCGATCCGATCTTTCCATCCCTCTGTTCCCCCGATGAGGATTACGAAAGTGGAAAGGCCGTGCCCAATGCCACGATTCTTTTACCGCCGATCAGCCTCTTGGGGATTCGCAGCCTGTACATGAAAGTTTTATAGGAGTTTTCCCAATTTTGTTCAGCTAGTTTCGCTGGCCAGACAAAGGTTTACGCCCCCCGGATACCCAAAACGAAATCAGCGCACAAAAACAAATAGTTAACACCCAGACGCGGTCATGGAGGTCGTGAGGGGATCGTCGGAGGATGAGGAGCAGTCGGGAACAGACATTTCAGAGCAGCCTCGATAATCACAGGACGCATTTGCATATAAACACGCTTCCGGGCTGATGTCCTTCGCATGCAAATGAAAACATTAGCGTGGCACACGCGCATCCGCATCCGCTATCCACTATCCGAATCTGCGAGATGCAGATACATGGCCAGCGACAGATACAGATACAGCTACAGCTATAGCTACAGATACAAATGACACTCGTCGCCGTTGCCTCTTCCCTGCTTAAATATATATTTCAATTAAAATTTTACACACGAATAAATGCAAAGCCACGCCCAGCACATTAGATCCCCGTTCCCAGCGTCCCCCGCGCCAAATCCCAGTCGCAATCCCACCCAGTTCCTGCTCCTGCTCCTGCTGATGCTGCCCTGGCAGTGTCCAACTTGTGTCGCTTGTTTACGAGCGTCTGAAGGCCACGAGAGCAGACAGCAGACACGGACATGGCCATAAAACGGTCCGAGCTCGCAGGACGGAGCACGAGATGCAGATGCGCATGAGGGGCAGGGATCAGTCCCGGCTGGCATCGGTGCATTAAGGGGCGGGGCGCCAATGAAGCATGATGATGTCGCTCTGAATGTCCACGGAATTATTCAAAAGTTTCACCATGGCCGGAGTGCCGGGGAGACAGCCAAGCAGTGCCCATGAAGCGACGAGTTTGGCATTGTGACAAGATGAACTGGCAACTAGGAAGGGCCAAAAGTCATGGAGCCAGAGTGGACATAAACTGTTTATGGGATGCCCATAAGGAGACTCGATTTCAGGACAAGACATTCCCTTCAAATCGTTAAATTGTACAAGATTTAAAATAATAAGCAACTAATATAACATTGTAATACTACGTAAACCAGTCCCCTTGGGTAAATCTTAAGGAATAATCCTTTAAACCGAGTTTAGTTCTGTTAAATAAAAGATTAGGATTGTCATATTAAAAAAAATGTCTGTGTGCATCTCTATCTTTAATCCGCCAGTCTCTCAATCCCCCATTACGAGGGTTTCCATTACACGTCGAGAGCAGTCCGGAGTCAACCATGAACTTGAACTTGCAACTGTAATAATAATAATAATGCAGATCCCGACTAACAATCCTTGCACTACCACCACTCTCAGAGCTGGGCAGCTTTTATTTCTTTTTCATATCCAGCGCATCCTCATTCTCTTCTGTCTGTCCCCGTCTGCGGCCATTGTCTGGCTTGCATTTCAAATTCTAAGCAAATTTGTCGTCCAACGGGGAGAGGGAGTGAGAGGACCAGAAGCTGAAAATAGGAGGAAGTGGACTTGTGCCGGGGTGTGAGCAGGCGCAACATTTTATGAGCGTGCCCGCGATGCAGCGACTCAGATATGACCAGAGAAACGTCTGCTTGCCGGGTATAGCGACGCCCATCCAACTCTGACTGCTCCAGTTTCCAGAGCAACCTTTTCAAAGGCTTTTACTCCTTCGACACTCAGAAAAATCTAACAAAATTATAAATAACTTTTTTAAGATTCGATTTAAATACCAAGTACGGAGATAAACTTTTTGTACAACTATTTCTATATCACAAATATGGTAACAATAAACCGAATTCATTGTTTTAGCTTATTCCTTAGAATTTTCTTTTCTTTATATACTTTTTTAAGTTTTTTTCTTTGAGTGCACGCGGACTGCTGGTGGTCCGCAATGGTGTTGCGTCTGCTGCTGGCACACAAAGATGTCCCGGTGTGATTTATCGCCGGCAGAGCCGGGATAATGGCCACGTATTAAAATATCTGGCGCGCCCACAGGGCGTATGCTTATCGGAGGCGACACCGCCGACAAGGACGACGATGTGGCCGTCAAGGTCTAGACTCTAGACTCCTGCGGTGCAGCTGGTGGCTGCGCCAAGGATTTCGCCCGCGCATCTCCCCCGTTTTCTTGCAGTTTCATTTGCATTTCCCAGAGCGGAAAACTGCATGCAGTTTATTAAATAGGAAAAGGCGCTGGAAAAAAGAGGCTGCGAGGAATTAAGTACATCATATCGGGCTGGCTTGATTGTCGACTGCGTTTGGCGCATATCCTGTGGGTAGGACCCACTCGCATTGTCGGATTTTATGCCGCAGCGAGTGTCTTCGCCTCCATCTCCTTCTCCGTTTCCCCTTTGGAGCTTAAATCGTGAGCCAAATACATAAAATCTACGCATGCATGTCTGCCTGTCCTGCTGTATGTGTGAGTGTATCC
This sequence comes from Drosophila birchii, assembly GCA_035046345.1. Taxonomy (NCBI): domain Eukaryota; kingdom Metazoa; phylum Arthropoda; class Insecta; order Diptera; family Drosophilidae; genus Drosophila; species Drosophila birchii. The sequence goes on from JAWNOA010000064.1 coordinate 11,299,225, forward strand.
TTTGCCGCATCCTTTTCCACTTAATGCCGACTGCATTGTGCCCAGATACACACACGTGCATATATGCTGCATATATATTTCTGGCTCAGCTCCGTGTGTATTTGATATCATTAAAATTTTGAGCTTGCCACTGCAGAGGCAGCCAAAGAAGCAGAAGAAGCAGCTTGTCCTTGCCATTGGTCCTGTTATTGTCCCTTAGCCCCGCACCTCGCACCTCGCCCCGATCCTGCCAGCGTCTGGCCAAACATGAATAGCAAAGTCTGGCCGTGCCCCGAAAAAAGGGGGGAAACTATGCATTTATGATATGTATTTTCAAGTTTATTTGTTCGACGGACTTTGCACTGCTCCAGCGGGTTAAAATATTTCTGCATGTATGCACAAGTTCTGGGAATTAGGAGGAATTTTGCCTGGACAGAGGCATGGCAACTATCTGTGCCTTTTCTTTCCACAACTTTAAGGTTTATTTAACATTTCAGAGATGCGACATAAGCCGGGCTTTGCCCCACGCAATCTCTCAAAGCATGGCTTGCTCTTGACTCTGGCAAAAGGCAATTCGTGCAACGTGAACTTTAATTAAATTTAAATCCAAATGGGTCTTAATATCCAGTCGTCTCTTTCATAATTAAAAAAATACGCAATATCCGATTTTTCAATATCCAAACCAACGACCGCCGCCCGCCCAGTGGGAGACAAAGTCTGAGCAGCAAAAGGAAAAAATCGACATACAATCCTGAATCCTGTTCACGGCCACGGCCATGGCCAGAACGAGAATCCGCTGCGGACGAGTGCGACTGATAGGCGACGACAAGGACAACGACTGCCAGTTGAAGAGGACAAACGGGCGTAACTCAATCTGTGGCTGTGCAAAAAGGAATATCGAACCAAACGCACTGCCGCAGAACAATGATAGCAGAATGTGCCATGCCAGAAATGGTGCAAAAAACTCAGAAAAATAAAAACCAATCGCGTGGCCATTTGCTTATATACCCTGTACGATATTGAGCCATATCCATATACTATCGGGGATATTATGTCAAAATTTTATGAAATTATTTAAGCCATTTCCTTCCTCTAAGAAGCTTCAATTAAAATATGCAAAAATAGCTTGGCTTGCTTGGGGATAGTTAGTTCCTTAAATTTGATGACCATGCCTAATATTCTTTACATTTATTTTTCTTAAATTCGTTTAACACGAATATTTAATGAGCACATTGAAGTTTATCAACTTCATTGCGTTACTAAGCCACAACAATTGTTTTTCTTTTCACTCGGCGGCTTTCCGAGTAAATTAAAAAGTAAATTTCTTCACTGGAACCTCTCTGCAACGACGCATTTTTCTTCTCGTCCAGCCAATAATTCAATCAATTTATTTGCACTTTAATGCAACAACAGTCGACTTTTTGGGGGAGTGTATGCCGTGTACATCCGCCATGACCGTAAAGCGGAGAAAGCTGCCGTCGATGCGCGAATAAAAATGAAATCAATTATGATGAAACTTTTTTGAGCGGCAATACCGCTGGCTATGTTGTAATTAATACAAAATGCTTTGGCCTGAGACAGACAAAGCGGGTGGGTGATCCGCAGGAAGGGTGTGCAGGATCGTTATGGCCGTGGGCTTGCCAAAAGTTGAGTCCTTGCCGCAGTGCCGTTGCCCGAAACTCAATTTGATAAAAATTTCATTTACAATTGCCGACGCCATCGTGGGCACCCAGAAAAATCCCACCGCCCTTCTCTGTGGGAGTGGACAGTTGGCCAGGACTGGCAGGACTTGGAGGACTCCCGGCTTGGGTTCTTGCCTCTGTGCCAATTGTTGTGTTTATTAATTTAATTTGACAGTCGCGGGTCCCTTGCACGTTGCCACTTCGCCTTTGGCTATTTCACAGCAGCTGTGGACGCTTGTGGATTTCCAAAAAGGCTTCGAAATGGCTATTTCTGGGAAGAGTGGAGAATCGGTGGGGGAATGGCCTCGCTTCGTGGCTACTACTGCGGTTGGCCCTGCTATCCACAAGGGGAGATGCCAGAGGAAGGAACTGCGGGCATGAGTTGTTTATGCAACATCCGTTAACCATTTCAATTCATTTATTTGCTAATCAGTCTTCCTCTGCAGTTCCATAATCATTCAGTAACCACAGCGGTGAAGTGAAAGTCACAAAGGTTCCTAGCAAACGCTTTCAACTGAACTATTCCATAAATCAGTATAGATATGCGTAGGGGGGATTAAAGGGAATTCTTAAGCTCAATATTCGAAGTTAGAGATACTCTTACCAATAGGTTTATTGAATACAATTAATTTTTCAAAGAATTGCTCTTCTATAAAAATCATAAGAAATTCTAATATGTCCGATAAATATTCCGAGACTTCAACATTGTAAATATTTTTACAGGAATTTAATGTTTAATCATGATAAAATAAAAACAAGTAGCCCGATCCCTTATCTGAGATATATTAAATAAAATGTGCCAAATTCGAGTGTGGAACTCAGATAACCCTTTTATTTACTATACCCTCCCATCAACCCACACTGAGTAAATACAGCGATTTGTTGTGAATTAGCTACGCAATGCATTCTGCATTGATTGGGCGGCATCGAGGTAGGTAGAAACCTGATAGTCAACGACTTATCCACTATCCATTATCCAGAATTAATACCAGCCGCCTGGGCCGACACTTTCAGTTAAGCAGCGGCGCATGTGGCTGGCACATTTGTCAACCGGCAGCGGAGTCGGCGAAACATCAACGCCAACGCAGCAAAACTGGGCAAAACTTCTTCAGCTGCCTGAGGAGCGAGTGTGCCAAGTGACAGATACGATATATGCCCCCCAGTCCACCTTGCCGAAGCTATAAACAATTTATGGGTTAGGGAAGTCTCGCACAGGCGACATGCAATGCATGCCAAGCGCCTCTGCGATTGCTGTCAATTGTGCTGGCAACATGTTGGCCAGAGAAACCAGCCAAGATGTGACTTTAGCAACATGTTGATGACGCAGGCTTGGGTATTGCATTTCATCCCAACAACATTGTAAACCACAGTTGCTGGGATACTGCCAAGGGGAATCACTAGGATTAACTGCTGAGCTTAAATAGTATTTAGTCTGTTCGATAACACGTTTTAATTATAGTTAGCTGATTCTTTCTTTCGCTGGTCGCTGAGCTTTAAAAGAAATTGTCAAGGGTAGATCGGATCAGCTTTTAGCAGATTTGTTAATTTTTATGTTTCTTCAAGATGTTGTTTATAAATGTCGTTTTTTTATCTGTAAGATAAATGTTTAACAAACTTAATAAAAATCATAAAATAAAATAAAATTCAATAAAATATTTTTTATGGTTAAAACTCGATTAAATATTTTTTTACTAGTGTTCGTTCTTCTGAATATTGTTCCTAATTTGTCTATCACTTGGTTGGCGGCAACTTTGTTGTTGCTGGCTTAGGAGGCAAAACTTTGTTGCACTTGAACTTATGCCCCACGGTTATTTGGCTAATTATTCGCCTGGGCACTTGGCCACTTTGTTGCAGCCTTCACCCAATGCTCCCTCCCCAACCGGACCAACTTCGCTGCTCGTATAATTTACAAAAATCCTGAACAACAATAGCAACAGCGGGGAGAGAAGGGAGAGCAGGAGCTGCGATCTCGTTGAAAGTTTAACAAGTGTTAACTTTACCATTTTCATTTTCATTTCTTTGGGTTTTATTTTGTATTCATTTCGCAGATAAGCCGGGAAAATGCGCAAAAGAAAATAGCGTAAAATGGGTTCGGGGGTTTGGGTCTCGGCGTCGTGGATTCTGTGGCAGCTGCTGCTGCTGAGCAACTACAGTGAAATAATTTTAAATGACCACAAGTGTGTAATTAAAATGCAGCGCATAATAACAACCACAACAACTACCATTATAATGGAACGAGGGGGAGGGAGTCTGGGGAAAAGGAGAGAGAAGCGGTCAAAACAGCAGCAATTACAAATGAAAATTGAGGCAATCAGCTTTTCTTAGCGAAAGGAAAATTCGCCTTGCCTTGTCTTGGCTGAATACGAATTGCAGAGTCCTCGAGGAGTTGAACTTTTGACTAGATATTCCCCGAATTGGGATTTTGAGTTGAGTTTCGGCTTGCTTTCATTGGGAATTTCGCTGATTTAAAGTATAAATTAATTAAATCAAATTGCTAGATGCCAAGTGTTTCCATTGTTTGTTGCCTGTAATTGAAATTCTGTGTAAAGTCTATAATTGGGAAGGTGGTGGAGGTAGTTATTTAAATGTAAATACTTGTGTAAACGAAGCTTTTGTAAAACAAACGTGAAAGATATTAAGGTTTATTTATTTTTCATTCATCAGAATATTATAATTAAGAATTAAGCTAAAAGGTAATCAAATACGAATACCTAAGACATATAATATTTATTATACTATGAACCACTTCTTCAACCATCTTAAACACCAATTTTAATTTATTGTGGTACCTATTTTCCAATCCCGGCCTCTGTCAATATTATTTTACTGGAAACCTCTATTATTATCAACATCAAATAAAATACAATATGTAAATCATATTGAGGTATGACAGGGAGAAAAACATCCCCGGAAATCAATAAACAAAACATGAAACTAATATTTTAAAATATTTCTGACATACGAAAATGTATCCTTCATGGTTGATTATCGAGAAATTCAAAATTTATTCATGGCCTTTACCCGCATGAACCTCAATGCATTCGAAATGCCCAAAGTCGATTCATTTAATTATTTGCATTTCTCGCTGATTCCTGAATTCGTCGGTTGAATAACCCCGACCGTCGGCTTAGTGCGAGTATCTTTTGCTGGCTGCATGCAACATCCACTTGTTCAGCTCCACTTCCGCTCCGCTGTTGCCGCTGCCGGTGCCGCTTCCGTTTGGTGGCCAGCAGCCAGAGCTCGGACACAGAGCCCCCACTATCCAAGCCCTCCCCCGGAGGACTCAACGTTTGTGATCCATTTGGCAGACCGCGACACGAGCATCAGGGCCACTTTTATGTGTATTTAAAATCGTTAAAAATAATCTGCAAATTGTGAATTTTTAATGCATTTCGCGTCTGGGTGCAGCGGCGCAGCCTCTGTTTCATGGCCAAAGGGGAGGCGTGGCTCCTGGGGCAATAATGGCGTCTGGTGGGCGCGGCGGTGTCTGGTTGAGGTTGGGTTTCAGGTTCTGCCCATCACCATCGTCATTATCATCGTCATCATCCGCAGCGGCATTGTCGCGGCTTCGTCATTATCATCGTTCGCATCCTCGACGTCACCGTCATTTGCATTTATTGTTTTTGTGCCTTTGTGTGCGAAAAGTGATCAGCGATTGCCTTGGCCGAGGACACAGGGCACAGGACACAGGACGCAGGACACCGTACACACGCATAAATACACATGTATGAGGAGCAGGCCTCTATAAATGGATATGTATTTACATGTATGCATATGGTTATGTGTCTCATTGTGCCTGTGCGTGCATTGATTGCACAGCGGAAGTGTTGTGGCGGAATTAAAATAAATAAATGCATTCGCATTTCCCACTGCCAACTGCCAACGGGCAGCTGCCGGGGCTGCGGGGACGATGGACGAGTGTCCTGGACACTGGGTTGGATCCGGGGTCCGGTGCTTGGCTTGTTGCTTCATTTGTTGCACATTAAACAAGGCCATAAGTTACAGCCACTGGCACACTATCTGACAGCCTTTAATGGTCAAAATAAAGCAGATGAAATCTTGCATGAAAAATATCTCTTAAAGGCAAAAGTTATGAAGCATCTCTGGATATTTTGAGCGATACAGCCAAAAAATACTGTAAAAAGTATGTTACATAATCTGGCATTCAAATCCGATGGCATTACTCTTAAAAAATTGGATAATAAAATGTTTGATTTCTCCTGAACGACAAATTATCTTGCAATGTTTAGATTTTAAAGAAGAACATGTAATGTAAATTAAGTTCAAACCAAATATTTTAATAAATATAATAGCAAATTCCTTAGAAATACCTCATTATTTGAAGGCATCTCATTAATTATAGTTTCTTAGGTTTTCTTTATGTGTGAAATCAGTTTCATCCCCTAAAAATACATCGAAACGTTGGATGCTTTTTAAAGAAGTTCTATCTAAAAATACATTTCAAAGCCATTTCTGAAGTTATACCCTCTGAACCGTACTCTTTAAGGTGGAAACTTTCTTCGTGTTATTGATTCCAGGCGAATGTAACCGAATTTTGCGGCTCATTTAATCCGCAACACGTACATCTGAGGCGAACACGTATCTTACAGATACGCCGGCTCCCGACCCCCCAAAAAAGCCGGCAGCAGAAACCAGAAACAAATCAAATCGAAGGCTGCCTCTCCCTTTGATGTCTCATTAGATGGGCGGTTGCCAGGTGATGACGATGATACCGAAACTGAGACTGAGACTGAATGCGAGGGATTGCCAGTTGGCAATTGGGGGCATAGTTACACGTCCTTGCCGGCTGCAAGTGTATCCGGATGCGTATCTGTTTCACGGGGCTGTGGCTCCTTACGGCAGACTTTCAATGTGATACTTGGCTTGTTTGTCTTTGGAAGGAGCGTATAATCAGCGAACTGGTTTCGGATTACCCCATTAAGATCGCTTCGGTTTGCTAATTGCAAGAAGCTGGCTCTGCGACTCACTCAGGCGCGCCGGATGCTGACCTCTGGCACTTGAAATATGACAACCCTTAATGGCTGAATTAATTAACATAAAAATACCGATGGCGGATGTCAAACCGTCCGCATATCAGCGGTTCGAAGGATATGAATATGTCCGGCATGCTGGCATATCGGTATGCACTCCAAACTGAAGTGTTGCGGCCCAGCACTTGCGATAATGAAGCGTTGGCCACATTTGCATATTGCCAATTTGCAATTCGTTTGCCGTTTTAATATCCCCATTAAAGCTGAGTCCACGAAAATTCACAAAAATAAGGAGCACTTCATCAATGATGTATTCGTGATGATGCCCGGACCTGTCTATAAATACAAATTGCTATAACAAATACCTTACCTCAACAACAATTACAACTTTTGCGTTGTTTTCTGGGATTCACTTCGAGTGCGGAAAGTTTTCGGAGTTGGCGAGAAAAGTTTTCAATGCTGCCGCATATTAAGCAAAATAGAAGAATTTTATACATATATATTTATGCCGGCTACAGAAAAGAAAGTTCTGCATTTTTTTGGGGGGATCTAAAAGTTTTTTGCCTTTTCTTCGCTACATGTTTCTCTTACGGCATTTTTGCTTTAACGCCCGGCGGTAGGAAAAGTTTACGAGGACTTGGTCATCTAATAAACCAGGGGAGGGACGGTCCGTCTCTGGACTTGGACTCCTGGCTAAAAACTCAACTTTTACTACGGCTAATATTGCCGCATAAACTTGGCACAGGTTGGCCAGTGCCTTGCTAGGTTTTATGATCCCCTCTGCTCGGCACAAAAAATATGAAAGCCTCCCCGGCATTGGCTCCTTCAGGAGCAGGATGCGTGACTTTGCATTCGGTTTTATGCGGCTCTGCGGCCAGTCCTTGGGGTCACATTAACATGTATTTTGTGCTAAAAGTGTTATTAGATTTTAGTTTCGAGTCAAGTGCGAAAGTGCGAGTGTGCCGGAGGTCCTTGTGCACTAAAGTTTTATTCGGGGCGGGCATAAACCAAAAGTGCCTTCGGGCCGGGCTGCGAACATATCGCCGAGAGCTTTACGGCCTTCCGTGGGCTGGGACCGAGGGCAGCAGCTGTGCGAAGAATGTCACTTTAAAGCGTGCCAACACTTAACGGTGCGATAAAGATAACAGCCCCGAGACGAACCCAGTGAGCGATATTGTATGGGACTAGCCCCGTCCTAGCGTGACTTTGAGGCGAATTACGGCTTTATTATTGCTTTGGGGGAGCCGTATGCAAACTTCAGGCAGTTTTAATTGCAACGCAGAAGTTCCGACTCGAGTCTGGAAGCAAGTGCCACGAAATGTCAATCATAAACAGATATTTATCTTGTACTTATACTCAGATAAAAATATTTTAGATTAACCATTACCAACTATTCAAGCAAGGCACTTTCTTGAAGCAAAGAAAATGAACCAAACCAGACAGGCAAGAAAGATTTAAGATTATAGAAAATTATATCTTAAAATATAATAAATTAAATTTATTCACAATGACAAGATTAAATTAAATGCTGATTATAATGCCAAAATAATATTAAATAACATAAATAATATTAAATAACTACTTTTATTTCTCTGTATTCTCGCTGACAGTTTGAAAAGTAATTTAAGGCCCCGAAATGGATTTTCAAAAGCGAAAGAGAAAAGCGAGAAGTGAAATCAATACGTTGACATTCATCTAACGGCTAGACTTGGCCCTGAAGTGGACAGGACGGCCAGGATTTGAACCAATGCCAAAGGACATTGCTGGTTGGAGTTTGTATTTTTTATTTGTCGCATTGGCACGTCAGTGTCATTAAAAACAAAGAACAGACGACTTCAGATTAAATAAAAAAGTGATTATCTAAAGAATAAATAACACAGAGCAGACAATGACCCATGGTGAATGGGTTACCATAGCGAATTATTATTGCAGACGAAAGTTGCAGAAAGTTCTCTGGAAATTGAGGTTTCTTGTGTCCTTAGAATGATATTTACTGTCTGTGTGCTTTAATTCCATATATATTTAATTAACGTTATCCTGAGTGAATATATTTAATTTCCTTAACTTGTTTCTTTCGATATCCAAAATCTGGGAGCGGAAAAGTGAAATTTATTTGAATGCATAAGCTAAAAGTTAGATTTTTCCCAGGAAGCCCTATCAGTTCTTAATTCGATTACGTTCTATCAACGCTCGGTCTCCCCAAATCTTTTATTCTTGGAACTTTTATGCCCTGTCCCCCAGTCAGAGGACGGTAGATACCCATCTAGTGGGTAAAAATAACACCAGCCTTGGGTCCCATCCCCCCGACAAATGCAAATGTCGTATGGCCCGGCGCGATCCTGGAGAAATTCGTTTGAAGTTCTCACTTTAAAAGTTGACAAAATTTACATAGAGCCGGAGTGCGTTGGGCTTCTAATTAAATTAAGAGTGTCCTGGGCGCAGGCGGTTGATATTCAATTTTGGCGGGCGTCAAGGCGTTAATAGCAATGAATTAGGTCGGTCGGGAGTGGCCACGGACCGGGAGGTGTTGGCAATTCATGTTTACAAGTAATTAAGCAATTTCCATCCATTAAGCTAAAAAAAATGAGGCACTTTGATGTCCCACAAAAAGCCATAGATATAATATTCTTTTTCAGCCATCTTTTGATAACACCAGAATGGATTTTTTGATGACGCCAAAAGGAGAAACGGCACTGGCAGCGGCAGGGCGAGCCCGCCACTAATTTGAGCTTTGTGCGCTGTCAGACAGCATCTTTTACAGCTCCTTGTGGCTGGCGGGAGCATCCTTGGCCGAGCTCCCACTATTCCATATTCTCTGACAGCTTGCGGCTTTGTGCGAAATATTTAAATGTCATTTGAAAAGCAGCGATAACAGCAGGGCAAGCCAGGAGCTGTCGCTGCCTCTGTTCGTGGTGCTGAAACTGCAATAAAGTATCTGCCAGAGCTTCGGTATCTGTATCTATCACTGCTGCGTTGGGTTTTTCCTGCATTTTGCATTCCACTTTTTGCTGATATTGCCGATTCCTGTAAGAGGGAGACGTTGAATTGTGGTTCTCCTGGATTTGGTTGGAGGTTTGTTAGGGATTTCGATTAAAGCTTGCGCATAAGGGGAATGGCTTTAGTGCACCCAGTATAAGTATGTCCCAATCAGATCTTATTTCCATAATAGCGGGGCAAAGAGGTCTATCAATCTTTCCACTCATTAGACGCAAATCCTCGAATCCACTCCGAGCGGAATTAGAACCAGCTTGAGCCGCCGAACCGCATCAATCATGCGGCATATAACATTTTAAAGCCCCTTGGTCTCGGCCTGAGAGTGTTGTGACAAAAGCATTTCGCTGTCTGAGGTGAAAGTCGGGCGGCCAAGTGGGCCCGATTGATTGATTGATGGATTGATTTGCCGCGGCAAGTTTATGAATGCGAAATGTGCATGATTAATGAGTTGTTCATTAAGCTTGTTAAGGTGACAGGATGGCCGGATGAGAGCGGTGGCGTGGCCTGTTGCTGCTCCTTGTTGCGGAGGATGCGACAAAAATAATGTAACGCCAACGCCAACCTGTCACAATCGTGGCATGGCAGGCGGACGGCGGAAGGCAGAGGTGACAGGCGACTGGCAAAGCGGCAACCCTCTCGCAGGCCCATCAGATTGGCAGCGTTATCCTTGACACCCCACGTCCTGGCGGCTTGGCGGCTGGTGGTTTCTTTTTTCACTCGCGCCGCCTGAAAAATGAAGTGCAAAACAAAATCAAATATTTTGCTTTGCCACGGCACACACACACAGAATAACAACAAAAAAAGCGAAAACGAATTTTCATAAATTGGGTTAAATCCTTGGAGGATTCCCCGTGACAGCGCGAACAAGTGGCAAGCTGACTGACGCTGACTGACACCGAGGGGTTGATTCGGTGGATTTCCTGGCTTCGGTGGTGGTTCGCCACCCCTAAATGGCGGCGCAGTTTAAAGCCCACTTCTGCCGTGCCTGCTGGTTACTATGTTCTTTTTTTTAAGGATGAAAGCATCCTGCCAGTGCTGAGAATTGCCCAACAATGGTTGCCTAATTTGGCCTTTTGAAGCATTTCCCCTGTGCATTGCCACGCCCCGCAGCCCGCTGAATTGTCCTCGGGGCCACCGTAATTAAATCATATTTTGCATATTCCGAAACGAGCTCGATGCTCATTAACCGTTTGCCAATCAAGGCAAGAAAATCAACATTATTATTGAGACCAACCCAGGGGGATTGACAGGTTCGTAAGGAGAGAATGAGGAAGGATCGAAAGTGTGAGGTACGGATTATTGTTTCGGGATAACAAAAGGAAAGCGATTTGAATTTGTTGGCATTATATACATACGTCTTAAAAAAACATTTAAATAACAATAAATAATGGAAATACATTTAAACTATGCTTATAATTTCTTAGATTTAAAATAATAATATTTATATCGGACTAGTTTTTTTGATTTTCTAATATACCCAACCTTGGAAATCCCAATTTTACCTTCCTCAACGATGTCTTCCAATTATTTCCGCAGATAAACATTTGCTTTTTAATTTAAAATGTAAATTCCTTTCGCTAAATGGGCGACGCAATTAATTACAAGTTCAAAGTGCAATTGCCATTATCCATTTAGCCGGCAGCTAGTCAGACACGTTCCACCGCGAGAAAACACATTACGGAAAAGCGAGGAGCCTCGGGAAAACCTCACGCACACTCGCACACGAGCCTAGACGGCGAAAATGGCTGTTGGCATGTCATAAATTTACGGATTAACTTTTAACCAATTTACAGTGGCAACAAACAAGCTGCAAGGCCAAGATGCCGCATATCCTGTTACCCCATATTGAAAGTGTAATAAAAAGCAGCTGTGCGCCACTCACACGCACAGGCAAAAACACACACACACACTATCGCCATCACACGTACGAGAGAGTCAAGTTTGTGATAGAGCAACAAGGAGCAGGACGAGCCGAGTCCTTGGCTTCCTCTTGGGCACCTCAACGAGCATCACGTGCAGCCCACTTCCGTTTCCGTTTGCTTGTTTTAAACTTCAGACCCTCCCCCGCTCACCGTCCCTGTGCGTAAATCAATGCCGAGTGGAGCGGGAAAAGGGGGAGGAGGGTGGCAGACAAAGTACATTGCTTACACAAAGCTTAACAGCGGCAACGACAACGCACTGCCGGCGGCGCGGACCCCTTTCCCTGCCATCCGAGCACCGCCCATGGTGAAAGGAAAAAAACAAAGCAGTGCATAAAAAAAAAGTAAAAGTAAAGCTCTGTCGCATCCGCAGGAACAGGAAGAGGATCCGCAGCAGGGGTAGGAATGGGAGCGGGAGTCACAGCATCCAGAGCCACTCATTAAGCTGATTATATTGTTATCCTTTTTATGATACGTGCAATACGTGAGCGCATATGGCTGAGGCCCAGCAGCCACATCAGCGACTCCGCCACCAACTGTCAATGTCAACAGTCGACACATCCACTTCCACCAGCCACTGCCTCCCATCGCCCACGCATACTTCCGCCTACCCGTCGAGTGCTCCTTTGTCTTTGCCCTTTTTACAGTTAATTTTTGCAAGTGTAATTATATGGGTGGCTGCAGGGAAAGTCGTCGAGCTGGATTCACAAGGAGCTTATTTTTATGAACCCGGATGCAGACAACAGCAAATTTATATGAAGATCCTGCGTGGAAAATGGCAAGGAATAAAAAAGAATGCCTGCATTAAATGAACTCAAATAACACAGAGGCTTCAAATTTGATACTTTTGCATGTCTTTGGCAAGCAAATTGGTTTAAAAGGATCAGAACACTAGCTCGTGCGGTAGTTTACTTATTTATCAGATAAATAATATATTAATTTCAATATTTTTAGCCTGTCTATTATAAGATTCAAAGGAAACCCCAACTGTTTTAAATAATAAACTTTTCCCCTTGACAATCACAATTCCTTTCATTGCATAATTAACTAAATAACTGCAACAAACAATAAATTCAACAAAATTACATGCAAATACCCACAAACATTCTGGCTGTGCTCAAACGAAAGTTAAGTAAATTAATTCTGAAAACGAAATGAAAACATAAATGTAAGCAGACGCGGCAAAGAAGTGAAAGCACACAATACAAGTGCAAGTGCGGGGAAATTCGTGGGGCAGACAAAACAGGCGAATTGCAAATGAAACTGCACACAAAACGGCGGGAGATTTATATATAAACAAATGTAATTTAAATATGAATTTAAGTGGCGGCACTGGACCCGTGACAAGCGGGAATGCAGAAGGGCAATATTACGTATACGCAGCATGCGCCGACAACGAGCCATGTAAACAAAACTGTGACTGCGGCTGTGGCTATGGCTGTCGCTGCCAATGGGAAAGGAGTTAAGGCAGGAAGCCAACGGAGAAGCCAACACAATTTCATAATCATAATCAAAATGGCATTAACAACAGCAACAAAGGCAATGCAAATACGAGCATAAAAGCGACAACAGACGCGCCGGAACAAAGTGTAACCAAAAATGCCATAATGAAATGCAAAAAAAAAGAAACTCGGATAACAGCAACCGAATAGTTGTTGCCGCTTTTGCCATTGTTGTGCATAATGCAGTTTCAATTTCAATTGTTGTCGCCATCCAGGGCTGTGGCAACATGGCTCCTTGGAGCCCCACAAAAACAGAGCCATCATAGCCATCATCATCATCATTGTCCTCGTTGTACTCGTCGTCATCGCTATTGCCATCGCCGTCGGGGCAGCCAAATTATGCTAATTAGATTAAAGCATAATTTCATGCAACTTGCAGTCACAGTCGCAGTTCCACTTCCAGTTGTGTCTGGCTCGGTCCTTTGTGCTCGTGTCTGGCATCCTCCTGGCCGTTGTTGTTGAGTACTTTTGCCAAAGGATGTGTCAATTTGTCCCTGGCCGATAGAGGGTAAGGGATTTATGAAAATTAAGGGATTCATAAAATATATATTTTGTTTGAAATGCAAATGAGTATGTGGCAATTATTATCATCGAAATTACGGCGCAAAAGTTTTTCCAAACGCATAAAGCTGAAGGCAAGGCCAGTTTCAATACCAAATTGATTTGCGAATCTCATTTTCTCACCAAACTTAAATTCATTTTGTGTGAAAACTCCGGAAAGTGTCAGTGGAAAACAAATGATTGCAGACGAAAACTAAAAGAAAAGTCGCAAATAACTGGGAGCTTCCATAATGCCGCGTCTAAGGTCAACACTTGATAAATAGTTGGAGCTGCGAAAATCCTTGGCCAGTCATAAGCGAACGCAAAGCGGAAACGGAAACGCAAACGAAAGCAATAATAAACTTAGCAATCAGCTGTCAGTGCGTAATGGAAACTTCGTTCTTCGCTGCAGTCTTTCGCCTCTGCTTCTCGCCTTCCTTTGCCCTTCCTCTGGAAAATGCAGTCGAGGAAGACAAATGATTAGCCGGGACTCACGTGCTTTTCGGGGCAGGACAAGAGAGCCGGATCTGGAACTGGGTTAAAGCCAGCTCTGTAATGTTCGAGGAGCGCGCGTGATCTTTGGCATATGCCCGCATGCACCGATATATCTATGGCTCTGGGTAAGTGGGCCTCAGGGCCCGTCAGCCAGGTAAAAACAGGAAACAACTTCTGACCATTTTTCAAATTTCAGCACAGCCCCGCCCAGCTGCAGTTGGCTTGGATTTTGGGTGAGCCATTTCAATATGCTGGGCACGTCCACCGTACGGCGGCAGCATGAGCAGTAGCAGGAGCAGCAGTTGCTGTTTACGGCCATCTCCATCTCCGGACAAGCGCCGTGCATTACCTTATGCCCGGCCACGCCCATCAGCCGGGGTCAGGTCGTAAAGTGCCCACTGCGAGTATTTACTCAGCGCCCAGAAGTTGAGTAATGATGACCATGATGCACCATCTCTGAAAGAAGCTGTATAAGCTCCAGGGTCCACAGGGCAAGCATCAAGCGAAGGACGCAATATGCTAGCGGCTGACGCTTATGCAAATATGAACAACACATGCCGGAGATGTTTTCAGTTTGGCACAAGGATAGCCATCCTAACAGCTCCTGCAAAGGATATGATTTGGGAGCGAATCAGGTGCGGATTACTTGGTGGGCATCGCAGGGGAATCTAAGTGCAGACTGTAAATTATATTACTAGAAGGTATGCCAGGGAAATTTTATTACTTTAAAGACACTTTAAGTATGGTAAATTCTTGTAGTGATTATTTCTCTGCTTTATCATGTGATAAAGCCGCCTTAAATAATTGTGAAGTTAAGGAAAGGATGGAGGATTTTTTTTGTTTGCTGGCCAACTTCTAGCTCCCATGGCAATCCAATTAGATTAATGCAAGGCAATATAAACAATTATGACTCCCATGATTGTTTTCCAATGGCTGAGGACACGCGCCCAGCCCCCTTCCGTGGCATCCACCATAAATCAGCAATGTTGTGCGTCCAAATATGAATTTAATTAAAGGTCTCTTTATGACAACAAGCGTCGTCTGGGTCGTGTGCTCGTGTCCACTTTAAAATATTACCAATATTGTCAGCTCTCTGGTGTGACCTCCGCCTCCATCCACTCCACTTTCCCATGCATTAGGCTTATTAGAAGGACACGCGCTCGGGTTTCGTTTCGGGATGGGCCTGATGGTTCTGAGCCTGGGGTTGGGTTTAGGTTTCGGTCTGGGTTTGATTAAGGTTGAGGGCATTGTGCAGTGCATGCAACTTTCGGTTGTCAAGGTTGGTTGCCATTCGGCGGCCGAGGATGAGTTGTCCGTCTCACCCGAGGCTTCACTTTGTTTGCCACAAACAGTTTACGCATCAAAGGACCTGCAGCGCATCCTTCAGAACGGTGGTTGATCTGGGAAACTCTCGATTTTTTGAGTCAGATACACATATAAAAATAGGTAGTCTATTTCGTATTTAAATCATTATTCTGTTTAGGATACATATAGTACATATGATTGGCATTACATATTAATGTCACTCGAATTCCTATTCAGTGTATCTATAATATATAGGCTTACTGGAAATATATTCTTATAACTCAATACTGTTTTATTTCAATGTATGTCTGAAAGATATATCTAAAAGACTGGCTTCTTCGACTCCTTTTGATGATGTATTTCCTTGGGCCATAATACGGTTGCCGTTTCAGTTGATGCATGCAAATCCCGATTATGCACGGGACACGCGTCACTAGGCTGCACCCCTCGCTGCCTCCACAGCCTTCTCCATATCCTTTTGGGCGTCACGTGTCCTGCGACAATATGGCAACAAACAGTTGATTGTCAGGGCTACCAATATGCGTGGTGGCTTCCCCTTTTTTACGCATTTATTGCGGCAAGAAGTTTGTAGGATTTTTATTTGCTGCAATGACAATTCAGCAGCTTCTTTGTTTGTGCCGCTTAGAGATTGATTTACAGAATACCTTTAAGATTAGCTTCTAATCTGATTTTTGGATGATCCTAGTTTATTTTGCAGATTTATAAAAAATAAGCAACAGCGGATTGGTTGCAATAAAACCTACTAAAACATTCTAAAATACCCTGTAGAATTTAAAATCCCAGCGATCGTATCTATTACCAACTCAGATTGCTGACAAACCCTGTTGGGGGACACACCTTCGCATTGATAGCTGTCATCTGTGGACAAGCACTGGCCCTTTGTTTATGCAAAGCTCGAAAACGCTCGCAAATTATAAATCAAAAGTGACTTTTAATTAAAAGTTCAAACCTCAGCGGCAGCGCCAGTGCGGTGGAGAGGTTTCCGGGGGCTAGGAAACCCCTGGCCAAGATGCTGACGCCGAATGTCGTCCGTCCGCTGGCTTAATTTTGTTTTGCCATCGCACCCTCATAAATCACAAAAAAGAGCAAAGGGCCGGAGGAGGACCAGGGGATGGAAAGTCGGCCCAGACTGCCAGTATATTAATTGAAGGTGCAAATGCGACGCACTCGCACCCCTGAAAACGAAGGAAGACAGCGGCTGAGAATGGAAAACAATAAACGACGGGAATGGGGACGGAGACGGATACGAGTCCGGGGAACAAATGCAAAATACGCAACAGTTTCGTTTTAGTTGGAGTTCTTCATGGTCGCCCTGGGAATCGCTGCCACCAAAAGGAACGGAAGACTCGATTGCAGTCGCCGGAACATAAAACCCACTTGCCCACATTTTCACAACCCCTCGAGGGTTGTTTTCCTTGACTCCAACCTCGCCAGCCGCCCTTGGATTCGGTTGTCCTGGCGGCATTTCGCTTTCTTTCGTGGCGGCGGTGTCAAGTTCTTTTTGCGCCGTCAAGTTGAATTATCATAAGTAATAATCATAGCCCAAGTATCCGGCCCAGGGCAAGGTGCACCGGTGGTTCAGGGTGGGTGGCCGCTCCTTGTTTTTTCCGGTCGCTCAAAAGGGGTTTGCTTCCATCATTGGGGGGATTTAAAAAGTCGCTCAGTTAATTGCGTGACTCTGGGGTCTTTATTGAGAATCCCAGCCAATCTGGGGTGGCCGGATTGACACTGGGATTCCTTCTTTGTACCCCCGATACTCGATAATTAACTGGGAGTTATGAGTGCCTCTATTTTATGGACATAGCACAAGTGATCTCAGTTAAAAACAACGAAATAACACTCATGGGATTTGCTAACATCCAACTGAACCTGACAGGCCACAGGTCCTTAAAGCGGGCCACGCCCACCGAAACACACAGAAGGCGGCAAAGGGATATTGAGAGTTAGTGAGAGTTGCCAAAACCAAACATCCACAGCAATCGAATGTCAGTCACAAAAACGCAATCACAGTTTGACACAATTTTACCGAGGCGCCACTTCAACACGTTGCAGTTGCAATATCTTTACTGTTACAAAAGCCAGTGAACACAGTGAACCCAGTGCACACACACGAGGTCCATCGCACGAGCGACAACTCGGCAAACAGCACAATGACAACTCTTTAACACACTTAAGTTGGCATCGCTGCAGCGACAATCGATCCATTTATCCATTTGAAAGTGCCCTGGAAACTAAGGGGAGTACGCTTTTCCGGAAAATAATCTACAGCTCTTTGGTTTATCTCGGGTCGGAAAGTGTCGGGTATCAAAAGCTTCAAGCTTCAAATACTCTATATCTCAGGTTATCATTAATATCTAATCAGAAAGATAATAAAAATAGTAACAAACTCGATGAGAAATCTGTCAAATAATCATTTTCAGGAATGCTCTTTAATAGCTACATCACGGTTTCAATAAGCCTTTTCTGTTTTTAATATTCAATTACCTAAAATTGATTTAACTTCTGATAGCCAAGTACTCAAGTACAATATAGGCGAACTTGTGCGAAACTATTTTATCAGTTGGAACATTTCGTCGTCCGACACCTTCGGCAAACCATGTATTTATATGAGTCACACCTGCCTTATGGCTTATAAAGGTTATCAGGTTGTGATTACGATTAGAAAGATCATAACTGATTGGAGCAAAGGATTCGAGGAATATGCTATCTTCGGCGACGCACACCTGTTTCTATATCTTATCAGGATATAACCATATATGTTTATGCTGTCAATATTGAGTTCTATTTGAAAGTTTTCTTTACTTGGAGAACAATTTTTAAAGAGACTAAAAGTCCGAGGGTATTGGCTGCTTCGGAATTTTGTAATAGCTGAGAATCCTTTGGATGTGCGTGCTCGAGTGCATTTACTCACACTCACACTAGATGGAACATACAATGGCACCAATACCAACAGATGCCGTTGCCATTTTTGTCTTTTTTGTTGTTGTTTGATTACGTTTTTATCTTCGTCATTTCAGCAGCGCCTGAATCGGGAAGCTGGAAGTGCATCTGCAGCTGGGAAAGGAAAGGAGGAGACGACTGCAGCGATATTTTACTGCGACAACATTTCATTGCAAACATTGTGCAATTTCACTTTAAGCGACAATCGAATTTCATGTGATTTTTACAAGCAGCTCTGCCACTCGTTCTTCACCAAACTTTTGACTTTGAGGCGATTTTGGCTTCCTCTCCGCCATCAAATTGGATTGGTGAGTTTCATATTTTTGAAACAACTTCTTGATAGTTTCATAGTTATCTCTTTGGCACTCAGTCAATATATTTATTCATATTGTTATCTTACTCTGGGTCAAAGAAATGAATGTGAGTCTGTAAATAATGTTTTGGCTAAATATTCCTATCTATTTTGCATATCTGTCAGAGATAAGACACTAAAACCTTTGACTGAACGAAGTAAACAAAATATCTTGTAAATAATTTTGAGCATAATTAATATAAATCCCCTTATGGCAAAAATAGTTACAATTTGTAATATATAAACAACAATTTTGTAGGAAGTTTCTTGGTTTCTGTTAATATGTTTAATGGGGACAGATGTGAAGTGATCAAGTGTTCGATGAAAAAAAGGATAGCTGATTGCACGTGCAAATAACGATAAGATAATACGATAAGAATGTAAGCCTTATCAGAGGTAGTGAATCATCCATATAAAGTATCGATTATATGCCCTCCTGTTTACTATATTATATTCATTAACAATTTTCATAGCGACTGATAAGCCCGTCATTAGGGAATCAAAAGTCTGTGTGTGACCGAGACGGCGTTTAGTTGTCTGGTGCTCGTCGATGAGAACGAATCGAAATGGAGGGTCACTCACTTATCTGGACGCTATTGCTCGCCCTCTGCTGCTGCGGAAACCAACTGGAGGTCGGAGCGAGTCGCTTGCTGAGCAGGATGCTGCCCACATTGCCCGAAAACTGGAGCTGTCAGAATGCGAATATAGGCGGCATCAGCATCAATCTAACGGAAGTGAGTACCAAATAATTTTTAGAAGAATATCAGTTCAAATTCCTTATAATTAAATATTCCCTGTTATTTTCCAGCTTTCTGGTTACTGGTACGAGGTGGCCCGAGTCCCCAATGTTGATGTGCTGGCGTGCCTAAATGTCTCCGTTCCTGCCGAGCCCAAGAACGACAACCTGTCGCTGGGCCTGAACTACATCAGCACGGTTAACAACGACTGGCAGTTCACCAACGAGTCCATCAGCTTTCCCTGGGATAATAAAACCCAGCAAGGTCTCTTTAATCTTGACTACGGAATCGCCACTGTGACGTACAAGATGGTGTATGTGAACTACACATCGGTGGCGCTACTATGCGGCTTCAGCAGCATCTCGCCAATTCCGCTCTTCAAGCTCTTCGCCCGAGTCCCGGAGATTAGCCAGGGGGCGCGCGACGTCATCCAGCTGGTGGCGAACACATACAACGTTTCCGACCAGATTGCGTGGGATGAGCAGTCGCCGGACAAGTGCAACGGATCCGCTCTTGGTCAGGCTTCTCTGACTGTCCTAGTGGGTCTAACAGCAATGCTGTGGTGCCTCAGCTTCGGCAAGCGAACTCTTAGTTAGCTTTCTGATTATAATAATGAGTAGTCAAATTGTCCCCCCTAAACAATCATCACAAGCTCTTATCAATGTTTGCTTTTCATCAGTGGATGGCATTACGTTAATTGTTTTCATTCAAAGAGAATTACAGTTGAGCTCTCTTATCTTGTAGGTTAGAAAGGAAAAAACCCCCAAAGAGCAAATTATAAATATATGTAAATATTATAAATTAAATAAAATATTAAGAGACATGGAGTTGAGAATTTTTATAGAACAACTAGAGTTTTCTTCACTGTAATTAAAAATCTTAAAGTTATATATTAAGCTAGCTCTTATAATTTAAGACTATTAAATCTCTACTTTGAGGCCTTTTGTTTTCTAGTCTGCTATTTTCAAGCTCTCTATTTGAGCTGATAAGCGAATTGTATTTTCATATATGTACATATTAAATCAAGCAAGAATGTATATATGAATGTACATACATATTATATGTACATCCGTTTGTGCTAGAGGCAAAGCTTCAGATTCAATAAGAGATTTGGGTGGACTGCATTGAATAGTAATAAAATAAATACAATTACTTACTTTTTATAAGTAGTAGTTCTTAAAGCATATGAAACCAAAATGAATTTAATATTATTTTAATTTAATTAAAACGATGTACTTGTGTATTGTGCTTGAGAATTCTATATTTTATGTGAGTGAAGTGGAGTTTTACAGATGGAAACACTACTTACTAATAAGTCAATGACATATCCTCATTTTATGGCGTTGCACATTGAGTAAACATTGAAATCTCAAAAGGATTCCTTTTACTACCCCCCTACCACTGAAAAGCTTGCTTTACTCCCCAGGATTGCATCGGCCATCGCCAACAACAAGAAGGTATTCAATCTTGAAGCCTTAAAGCCGACAATAAACATTGTAAGCAAACTATTTATTATTAAACCGAATTTTTAATTACATTTTGCAGCGATTGCAGCAAGAAGTCCCCCTTGAACTTGGCACTGATGTTATACATAGTTTCAGCTTTAGGTCTTTGTTAAATAGAACTTCCTACAAAATACGCATGATCCTTAGGCATCAGGATCATGTTGCCATCCATGAACTGAACTATTATTAAGATTTTGTGCAAATTTCAGGGCTCAAGTCGCCTGGCACATGCATTGCCAGTATGAAAAAACTTTAAACCCATTATTTAACCTTATTAAAATGCAAGCTGGAATGCCTATACTCACAATCACCCCCTGAAACATACAATGGAAGGATAATAAACAAATCCCCATGGTAATATAAAGAACCTGAAGCACACTTTTCTTAAAACCTGAACATTAGAAGCTATTTTTCATCATTTCTGTCTGGTTTCCAGTTTCTAGTTTAGGGCCTTTGTTTTCTATTCTCTTAGCTATTTTCAACTGCTCTCTTTATGTTCCGATTAAATGAAGCGATTTCATACAGAGGAACGATAGTCTATGCAGTTCTTGATTGGGTTAGAGGGGAAAACGGTTTGTTTAGTGGCCGTGTGCTCCAGTAAGCTCATACAAGTGCAATTACGAAGCCCGAAATTGCAAAGAAAAATACCACAAAATATGACCGAAGCTGGGGCCAAAGAATTTGTTCATTGCTCGATTTTCCTTGCAGTTTTCATTTTCATAAACCCAATGCAAGTGGCTGGAAAATATAGGAGATGAAAAATGCTTTAAGTAGAGCTTGAAGCAATGTTGGCTTCGGATACACCGAGGGAAAACGCATAAGTTTGTGGTGAAAACTTTATGAAACTTTACTACATGTTTTTAATATTATTAAAAGTCTTACAGTCACATTTAAATGATGGTCTAAGTAACTTTTTAGTAACTGTATTACCATATTATTTATTAGTAATTAAAGTACGTAAGTCCCAAGAAAAGCATCTATAATATCTAAACTTTAATCGTTTGGAAAATTATTTATCAATTTAGTAAAATGTTTTTATTTTCTAACTGAGATTTCAACTGAAATTTGAATTTTGTAAAGTTTATTTTTCCTGTGTGCCATTTCTCTTTCAATTGCCTCCGTTGTTGAGCGAATCAATGAAGTGCAAACCGTGGTCAAATGAGCTGGGGCTAGGAGGGTCCGTAAGTCCGTGAGTCCGTGACTCTAGGGTGGCTTAGAGTGGACCTCGAACCAGTCGATTCAGGGCACTTTCGTTGATTCGATGCGTTTGCGTGCCGCCTGCGGTGGTTGCATGCTTGACTTGAGCGCCACCGAAATCGAACGGAACGAGGAGCTGCAAAGCTGTTTACTTGCAGCTAACCAAGTGAAATTGAAAGCCCTTTCGCCGGATAATTGTGTCCGGCTCCTGCCACCGATCCTGCTTTTCTGTCCGTGCTTCTCCAGCGGATGGCTTTAGGAAATGGGATCTGGGATTCCGGGGAGGAAAGACCCCGAGCAGTGCGTGTTTGTGTGTACGCCACACGATGATTACTCGGGCCCCAAAATCGACGTAATCATGCGATGACTCTGCAAAAGTATTCGCAAACTCGCCAGACGCTCCTCCACCCGTCCCGTGCTCCGTGCTCCAGAAAAGCATACAAAACAGGGCGGGGGTAAAGAAGGAAAATCAAGTCGAAAGAAAGCCAGAGGAAAAGGAAAGTTAATGTGGCACATCGAAGGGAGAAGGGTTAAACGGAGCCAACAAGTGAGCGCCAGCGTACGTGTTCCAATTAATTTTGACATTTGCTCTTAATAGATGTGCAACAAGGTTTCAATTTCGATTGAGTTACGCCCCCGAATTGTGTTCATAAATAAGGATCCCTTTTTTTATTGAAGTTCGATGGATATATAAGTTTCTGAGGCTATTGGAATGACTAATAAGAAGGGTTAGGTCTAGAAGAGTTATGAGTGGAATTTAAATTGGATTAATATATTTTAGATTTACCAAAAACATATATGTATTAAGAAGAATAAATTATGGATCTACAATAAGAAGCCTTGAGTTGAGAAAGATGAAAAGGGTCGAATCCCCAGTAATTTGAAATTTAATCAGTTGCTTTGTATTCCTGCCTAGTTTTTTGTTACCTTTTTCACAGATAGTTTCAAAGCCCCCCACACTATCCTCACTCATTACGATTAAGCCCTGGCAGGCGCACAAGTTTTGCTCTGCAGCAGAAACTGCTCAAAAATGCAACTATTCAAAATGCGAGCGCAAAAATCTGGCCAACTTTTGTGCAAACTGCACACAACCCCAACCTAAAAGCCGGCAAAGGAGCCGCCTCCGACCGGGCAAGGCAAAAAAATGAAAACAAAGCCGGCTGCACAAACATGCGAAACTATTAAAAACATGTCTTTGTCCTTTGGCTTGGGGTGCATATAATGAAATTCCTAGCTGCTTTGTGCCCGGGACGAAACCACTTGGCGGGATATATGTAGCAACCCCCGAACCCTGAGTCCTGAGTGCCGGTGCCCCGCTGTATCCACTCCCACTTTTTTGCAGTATCAATCTAGGTGAAATATTAACAAGCGACAGTCGGGGGCTCTAAAGTTGGCGCGACGGCAAGCCAAATGCCAAAAGGACGCCGGCAAGGCAGCTCATAAAAATTCCTCGGCTGACGACAAAAGCTGGGGACAGTGGAGGAGCAAGGATCCGAGGTTCGGAGAGCTTAAAGCGGGCAGAACAGCGCTGAAACAATAGACTCGAGTTAACTTAAATTGATTCCCAGACGGTCCCAGCGAAATGAAACTCAACTCGGGCGTATCGCCATTTTGTTGTGACTCCGCAGTTACTTTCCTACACTCCTTGCACCTTGATTGCAAGTTATTTGCAATTTTGTGCAAATTTAAGTCAAGCAAAAAGTACAAAAATGAGCGAAAATCCCGCCAGACGACGACTGCTTCGGCCTCCCTTACCTTCCGTCGGGTGGGCGACGTTGGCCCTGCACTTGAAAATTTTTTAAGTGTGCGCAACATTTTTTATGCAATTTGTGCAGGAAAAAAGAAAGCGGAATTGGGAGTCGAGTGTTCCGAGATCCGGGCAAGTGGGTGGGGCACCATTGTTGTGCTGCTGGCTGCTCAATTTGCTGGTTTATTTTCGCAGCATTCGGGATATTAAAATTGACACTTCATTTGTGTCACTCACTGCACACAGCAGAGTTTTAAGTATTTTAAATGATTTTCCAGCTGCTGCATTGTTGTCGATTGTCGTTGATTGTGCAGCAATTTGCATTGAAGCAATCCAGTCACAGCAATCAAAGTGGAGGCCTTGTTGTGGTTGAGGATTTGACTTAAGCTGTGTTGAGTGCTCCCTCGTCCATCGAGAGGGTGTTAAACCGGGCACTGGATGTTAATGGGACAGTAAGTGATAAAGGGCGAAAGGATGAGTATTTCCCAAGCCGATTAATGAAAGTGCTTGTTAATAAATATAAGTTTTTTTATTATATTTTACTTCAATCTATATTATTTAGTTATTTATTTAATCTAATTAACAGAAATCTTCAGAGACATCACAGTTTAAGTAAAAGTTATAGGCATTCTTCGCTTTGAAGTTCCCAAACCAAGGGCTACCCCGTTCCTAGACCAGCTGGTGTCCTTTATTTGCTCGAATCCCTTCCCGCTGCCCTAGATGGTCTAGGCCCAGGAAAGATTTCATTAAGTGCCTGCCGAGGAAGTCCTCTTGGCCGCCCTCGGCAGCA
This sequence comes from Drosophila birchii, assembly GCA_035046345.1. NCBI lineage: Eukaryota > Metazoa > Arthropoda > Insecta > Diptera > Drosophilidae > Drosophila > Drosophila birchii. The sequence goes on from JAWNOA010000064.1 coordinate 11,323,921, forward strand.
TGCAACAAAGGAGCTGCAACAATGCCCCAGCCAGCAACACTGCGACTGCGAAGGTTGCACTTGAAGTCATTCAGCTCCGTCCGTACTGGCAGTGCAAACTTTTTAAGTGAATTTTTGATTAGATCTGGACGAAAGTTTTTTGTCGCACAGTCCAGTAAACGGACTAAAGGGGCTGGGGGTATAGGAGTGGGAGCCGGGGACACACGGTCATAGATATAGTAGTTGCCTTTTCCAACTTAAAGTCGCCAGTTAGCTGCGCTCTTTTGTAATTTGCGCAAAAGTATATTTATTTGTGCGAAAGGATAATAATAAAATATGCGCTCCAGATAGTGCTGCGGCACTATTGCAAAGTTGTCCCTGCTCCAGTGTCTGACCCCTTGTAATCCCCCCCTCTCCCTGCTCCGCCTCTGAAAAGGTAACGAAACTGTACCTACTGCAACTTTTCGCGAACAGTTCACAGTCTGTCTGTGCCTCGGTCCTCCTTGCTCCGCTCTCGGGTCTCGGGGTGCATCGCTGAAGTTTTGCACAAAGTTAATAAAATTATTTGCCACAGACGTTGATAAATATGAAACAAGTCTCTGGCAAATGGCAAATAAATACAGAAATACAGAAACACCAACATGAAATGGCCCAGAGTGGAGTCGGGTTAGGCGAGCGAGCTTTGTCTCTGCCATAAAATATTTGCCAAAGTTTTATTGCAATTTTTTTTTGCAGATCGCTTCAAGTAATTGCTCTTTGGATGAGATGGGGATATATAAAGAAGTTTATATATTTTTTAATAAGAAGTTGTTTTGGGTTTATTGATGTAGGAATATAATCAAAGGTTTGCGTGATTTTATATATATTTTTTGAAAGAGAATACACGTGTTTTGTGAAATGTATAATACATTCTGATAAAAATCTCTATTAAAATATATCCTAAATATACTTTAAACCTAAATAAAGATTTCTCTCACTTTTTCCCCCTTCTACATCCCTCAAGCAACCACTTGGAAATAGATATTTAGAAAAAATATAAAAATGAAAGCAAATCTTTAAATTGCAAAGCAAGTTCCTGAGTCCAACCCTTCCGACATGGGATATCCCCGGCTTCTCCTTTTATTTTTTGCTACCATATGCATTCCGTGTAGTTATTATTCATTGTCATGCTTCGGCAAATATCAAATGGAGTCCGGCGAGTGGCTGCCGTAGATTCCTTCCTCACGGATTGCCCCTGGCTCTCCCCTTGCCTCCTTCGTATTTTGTTTTCTCCGTTACTTACTTTTTGCACATGTGAGCCAGGGGTTGGAGCGGGATGTGGGATGTGGTTGGTTTATTGGCAACCCCATAACGACATTGGCAAAAAAAAAGAAAGGGAAATTTTTAATCGAAACATTTGTAGCGTGAAATTGTCGTTATGTTTGTTCTCCTTTTTTTTAAGCAGCAATATGTTAGGATTTAAATGCTAAAAGAGGAAAGTATCGATTATGGATTGGTTTTTGCTACTAGGAAAATTGCAATAAATTTGCAACTTTGTTAAAATCCGAATTTTGCTTATGTGTGACATTGATACGACGGCAAAGGGCGAAATCCGTCATTAGCCGGTCATTAATCATAATTAACCGAGATACGCCTAACCCAATCTCCTCCAAAGAAAGATTCTCTTAACTTGGCCGGCAACTTTAAGAGCTAGACGAATCGTAACGCCGGTCATAAATCTCAATTTTCCACAAATTAGGCGACGATATGCCAAGCAGCCAGGAGCCAGGAAACTTTCGGAAGCCGGCCCAGGTAACTGAAAGTCACACATCAAGCCAAACTATAACTCAACTCAGCTCAATTCGATAGTCTCGGTTTCTGTGCTGGGCTTCCTCTCCCGGTGACATCTGCTCAATTTATCGTTATTTTTGGCCTGGCCAAAACAAAAAATCAATTTACCCTATGATAAAGAACCAACAGAGGCCAACAAAAAAAAAAACAAACAGCACACTCCCAAATGAAGACAGCGGCCAAAAGGGAGGAAGGGGAAAAGAAAAACTTTTGAAGCCAGCAAATCGAACTGTTCCCGCCACCGCTGCCACTCGGTTCTCTCCGAACTCCTGGAGCACTCCAGTGATTTATGCCCTGGAAACTGTTTTTGAAATGTGGCTTCAGACTCGCCCGGCGAGCCTATTGCCCGCTCCCAGCTCCACTGCTGGCCAAAAGTCAAGAAGAGAACGCCGAACGACGAACACAAAACTGTCCAAAGTATACAAATTGGCCTGGCATGAGTTATTGATGATCCCGGCCGTGAAATGAACGACCGCAGCTCCTCTGAATCGGCCAGGGCCGCCCAAACTAACTGGCTGACAGACTGACTGGCCAACTGGCCTCAGTGTCCTGGATGTGGGAACAAATGTCTGTCATTTACCAGAAAAGAAGTCAAGTCTCCACTAGGTTCCAAAGATTCCAAATGAGTGGGAGTCGGGCTAATTGTGGAAAAGTTTTATGCCAAGAAAGATAAGTCAGCGGGTCAGCTGTTGATCTGGTTTGCGGTTTTCCTTATTATTATTATAAATGCAGTTTGAGTTGCAAAACAAAACACAATTTCTGGTTAAACTAAATACCGAAAACTAACCCCTCTGCGGACTGACAAACCACTGACCTAATTAGACCCAACTAAGCCCGGACTAAGACATAACTCATCCGCTCAGCCCATTAAAGCGTATTCCATAAAATATTCATGGGGCGCGTCCCCTTCCCAATTATTACAAGATCATAACTCATGTCAGGGAAGGTCCCCGCAAACAAATATGCGAGCCACGCTTATCACGGCGACAAAATCGTGTTATTTAATGTTGTGCTAATTTCTGGCCAAGTCAACAGGACTCAAACACACCCCAGGTAAGAAGGGGGCCAGGTGAAAGTCGTGACATTTCCGTGTGGCCAGGCCAACGGACGGAGTCTCATTTCTTGGCCATTTCCGTCAAGTGCTGCGTCTGCGGCTGCGGGACACGAACTATTTACAAATGACCAGACATTTAAGCCAAATGCTTCCGGGCTGGCCAGCCTAAATGCCTGAAAATTATGCTGCCTAAACATGAAAGGGCGAAAACCCGTAATACACAAAAAATTAACGACAAACAAGTTTGTATTTCAGGAAGCCAAAGTCGAGCATTGAATACACTTTGCAGCATAGCTCGATATCATTATTAATATAACTTAATTCTAGAAAAATTTTAATATTTATTTGGTAAAAGTTCATATTTCAATTTAAACTTTTTCTGTTTTTATTTTCATAAAAGGACTCTTTGAGCCAAACCTAGCCACGAAATAAGCATACCCTTCCCTACTGACCTGCATATGAAACGATGAGTTATGTAAACATTCTGGCTGTGCTTGGACGACGGCAGGAACTACCAGGACTTGGGTGTCACTGTGTCAATTGCCTTGGCTCCTGTCCAACCAAATAGCAGCTGCTGCCCTGCCCAGTTCCCAGATCGGCTTGAACTTAATTAAGTCACAACCTCGGGGCGATGGCGTCGAGGACGACGATACAATTTCACTAATTTCCGTGCAAGGCGACACCAGCAATCAGCGGCCGGCGAATGCTAAATGCTCGGCCCACTAACCGGTCACGAGTTAATAAATATTGTCCTTCGGCGCACCCAGTCGAAGCGGAGCAAACAGCTCCCCGACCCATTCCAGGCGTTAAAAGCCCCGAAATGAATGGTCAATATATGCCATGGAAGGGGATGTGGCGCGGAGCATAAATAATATTCAGGGGTTGCCCCTCACTTTCGCTGCTGCTGTCATCTAGCGTGTTTGAGCAGCGTTTCCGCTGCGTTTTGTTTTGTTTGCTTTCAATTAACCAAAACTGGACATGGACATGGTCATCGCCATCGCCATCGCCCAGTTGGGTACGTTTGTGCCATAGTCTGTCTTGGTTGGACCGATGGCCGCCGCGAACTGCCTAATTGAGTGGTGTCAGACATAATGATTTCGGAAACTGGGCAAACTGCCGAATGAAAAATGATTGAAAGCGTAAACAGATATTTTATTAGCCTGGGAATCAAAACGAGAGTGACTGATAGAGGCTTGAAATAAAGTCATTCAACTTAATTAACATAACTTAGTCTTAAATGGTGGAGTATCTTACTTCTGACTGATCAATTTTAGGAAATATTTTTCAATTTCGTTACCATATTGGTGACATTACAAACATTAAGATTGCCACAGAAATAAACCAATTGAAAATTATATTTTTATTTCAAGTTCAATGTTTAAGTTAATTAAAAGTTCAACCTAATGAGTTTCTCTTTATTTCAAAAATCACATTAAAAGTAATCCACTAACTTTCACTCCTTTTCCCTTTTTCTCTCATTTAATTCGCAGCTACCATGACTCATCATCGCCTGTCCAACTCTTTCCGGACTCTAATTGGCATGATACCTAATGAATCCTCCGCACTGACAGTTTAATAAGTCGAATGCTGCAAACGAAATGGGATTTATCCGACACTTTCCAGCTCATCGCCCCGCCACCGCACTTTGAGGGTTTCAATGGCCACTTCTCGGAACCGTTAAGACAGTCGGTCAGTGGTCAGTGGTCCGATAGCTGCCAGCACTTCCGTCCACCGGGCGATAGACTTCAAAACCCCACCGGGGGCCATGGACAAGGGAAAACGAGTGGCTTTCCCCGCCCACAGCACAGCCGCTCTTGAGCTCGTACAATAATCTTGATTTCGTGGTCAATTGAATTCTTAACTTCTCAAAGCCCGACACACAACAGCCAAGGATATCTCGAGGGCGTGTCCCGGCCATGGATGACAGTGCAAAGGAGCCGGAGCCGGAGCTGGAGCTGAAATGCTGGGCTGCTGGACGCTTGAGTTGAGCAGTCGGTTGCCAAATTGCGATTACTCAACAACAGAAGAGGCGGCGGCGGCTGCTGACTGACCAGAAAGCGATTTGGCCGTTGCCTACTTATTGGCCATTGATTTCTGAAAAATGGGCCAACCAAGGAGGAGGCCAATTTGTGGGCCAATTTAATGCGTTATGATCTTTATGAGAGGAGCGGCGGCGGCTCCTTAGGGCCTGCCTGCTGCTGCTGTCGATTACTTTTTGAGCCTCTCCACCGAGCCGAAACCGAATCATTTGCCATAACACTTTGCCAACGCCTCCCTTCGGCTTCTCCTTCCCCCGATGCTGGTTGTAGTAGTAGTTTTTGTTTCGTGTTCGAACATCTTTATGGGTAATTAAAACTTTTGCCCATTTTTGCCTGAAAGTTGGTTTTTGTTTTGCCCAATTCCAATTCCCTACCCCCCTTTCCGAACAAGGGTTTCCCTCCACGTTCGCATTCTAGCGCCGCTTCCTGTGTTCTAGTCAAATTTATTGCCGTTCAATAATACCAATTTTTGGCCTTTCTTTTGCCGGAGATGCCAACAGATGTGTTGGCAAACTATTTCGCCCAGAATAGTTTTCGGAGCACGTTTGTGTTCACACTCGAGTGTTCCACATTATTGAAATTGAAGCGCGGTAATGTGTCTGCAATTTTTGGTCCCGGCTTCCCGTTCCGCACAACTTTTGGCATTCCGCATTTGGCAAATTATTTTCGCCAGCCAAATGCTCCGCGCTTATCTCGGCAAGTTTCGGGTTATTTGTGGCCCAAACTTCGGGTTCCGCCAACTGCAATTTCTTTCCATCGATAAGAAGTGCAAATAATGAGAAGAAACAGGAACAGAGAAGGATATGGCTAAGGAACTATGGTAAGTAAGTAAGGAAAGTCTCTGAGCCTAGCATTGTTTCATTAACATAAAAACCGTCTCGAGTTTATTATTATGTAACTTTTAAATATTGTACGTATCACCCCAAAATGTCAGCTTAACTGGAAGCTAAACAGGAAATTCTTTATATCTCTAAGTATGCCTAAAGTTTAAATCTTTTCAGCTCAGAAGATAGATAAACTCATTGTTGTACTTAGCAGGCGATTCCCCAGCAATTGTAGCCAACTCTTAACCCTACCCATTGGTTGTTTGTCCCGCTGGGAAGCAGCTTTCCTACATTATCTCCTGGGGGAAGTTGCCCAACTGGAGCACTCGGCCTATCGCACATTTTCGAGTATTAGCGCATCGTGGGGAAACTTCCGCTTGTTTGCCGAGCGGCTTAGAAGACGCACAAGGACACACTCGCCCCCCATTACACTTCCCCACATCCGGCAAGACAAATTGCAGATTGGTAGACACCGACATCACTCGCCAAGGACCTACTCCGCTGTCGATTCCCCTTCGGGGCACGTGGAACAAAGAAAAATCCATATTTTATTTTGATTATTTTCCGGCGCCTCGGCAGGTGTCGATTTCGTGTGATTTTTCTTTTTGGGTGAAATTAAATTTAGCCCGGTACGAGGCACTCTTCCCCCTTGGCCACACACCCAAATCAGCGCCAATCAATTTTGGTCGCTTTCGTCAGACAAAAACAAGCAGGCCTCAGCCTCAGCCTCGGTCTCGGTCTCGGGCCTCCTTCGCACAAAAACCACCGCCTTTTGTAATGGGAAAAATTATTGAATTTGTCAACGACTGCCGCAGGCTCTCGGTCCAAAAATTAGGTGGGTAGAATTAAAGCTCAGCACTGGGATCCAGAATTAAAGAGCTGCGAGATTTATGCGACTGTTGTAGGTGTCAGGCAAACAAAATTATGTTTGGAAACGATTTTCCACCTTTGCCGTCATACATCATCAGGGCTACTACATACTACTACCCCCGCGACAATGGTAACAAGAGCGGCGGAAACAACCCTCCAACGTTAACAAATTTCTTTGCGACGTTTTTAAATTTTTTGTTCCTTTCTTTTTTTTTGTATTTCTGTTGTGTTGCTTGAGGTGGGGAGGCGAACGGAGGAGAGCGGCTAATGTAAATCGCATGTGTGTGTGTGTGTATGACCTACGCCTTATTTAGTGAGGCGCCCCAAGCCCACAGAGCCAAGTGATTTGTTGACAAAGAAATTTTTTAATAATTCACCGAGTCCGGGAGTCGAGGGTAAGGGGGAGAGGAAATCTCATTCAGCATAAGTGATGATGTAATTTTCGCTAAAAATTGAAAAAATCTCCACGCAGGCGAGAGCGATTGGGGTCGGTGGAGCGCCGGTAACCCCTCACGTAAAATATGTTGCAACAATATGCTGCTGGCCTGGAGTGGAGTGTGTGTGTGTGTGCCGCTGACGATGATGAATGTGGCACGCATGCGTTGCACTGATTCCACTGACGGACTGGCTGACAATCCTGTCACGGCGTCATATGGATATTAAGACCCTTCAAAGGTCCTCGCAGCCACTTTATCATTAAGCTAAGAAGATGGAGAAATGGAGAGTTCTGCCAGGATCGCCAAGTAACCATTGGAATATGGCTTAACCCATGATTATATCTTAAGAGAAGTTAGTGATAGCTTTTACTATTTAAAGCTTTGAAAATAATATTTATAATAAATTATTAATTTAGTTATTTTTAAAAACTACTCAACTAAGAAAGGACACTACTTCTTAATGATTAGACTTCATTCAGACCCCATCTCCGGTTGATTTACTGGAACTCAATAAAACAGACATTGCAGGCAAGTGAACCCTGTAATGGGCATCCATTACGAGACCTGCAGTGGTCAGGTCCAACGACCCCCTTGGCCAAGGAGCTCCCTGATGACTCAATGTCCTCCGCAGGGGAGAGTAAACTCTCCTCGGACGCAATTTCTTCCCCCCCCTGAAAATGATAGTCGGAAGCTGGAGGACAACTTTTAATGCCGGCTGTCGATGGTCATGTGCATAGCTCATTAGTTTTTGCCTAATTTGAAAGGCAGGCGCTCGGTTTGGCTTGGCTTGGCTCGGATCGGTTCCTCGCCCTCGTTGGCCTAATGGAATTCAATCAATTTCCATTTATTTCGATAGCGAAAGTCGCACCACCACCGAGCACAAGTCGGGGGGTCCTGGAGCGGGAGCTGAAAAATTTCTTAATTATCCTGACGTGACGCTTGTGGGCGGCTCGGTTGACAAGCTTTTTAGCTCCCGCCGCTTTTCACTCCCTTGTCAATTTTGTGGGCAGTCTGTTTTCCTAATGTTTGTGGACAAAGCAAGACAAATGGGTCTTGATACGGAAATGCCAAGGAAAAATTATCGTGGAAAATGCTTTTAACGAGGGAAAAATGCACCAAGAAGAAGCAAATGGAAAGCCTGGATTTCTCGCCATAAACTTTAAAAATTCGATTGAAAATATATGCTTGCCAATAATCCCCATTGAAAACAATATGCCACAAATGTCAATACAACAATACACGGACCAAAAGTGAAAATCCCCGAAACATGCTCCGCCAGAGGAGCCAAAGGGGCAAATAAGGATGGAAATGATGAAAAGCTTATAATCTGCTTATCAACGGGCTGCAGCCCTTTTTTGACTCCTCTTTTTTGGCAGAGAAGGAAGGGGCAGGCGAAGGAGTTCCAAGAAAAATGAAATGAAAATGCTAAACAAAGGGAAGTGTATATTTGATTTGCATTTTCTACAACAACAAAAATGTATATAGAGAATAAATTGAATTGTTCGTAGGTTTTTGGTTTTATTACCCCTTTGTTGTTTTGCTTTATTGTTAAACCTATGTATAAATATACGTATATAGAACTCCTCTGGTCTTTACAAAAGTGTATTTATTTTTCCTCTACTCTACAGGTTTTAAAAACTCTTTGAAATTGGTTTAACAGGCAGCAAAATTGTTAGTTAAAAACCAGAGCTAATAGCATTTATTTTATTTAATAAATTAAACAATCTCTAAAAATAAATAAAATACTTCCTGTCAGCGCTGTGCATTTTATGCAAACTGAAGATTATGCAAGACCCATTTATATTTACTTGGACTTTAAAAACAACAACATAACATACTGCCCCTGGCCGGGCATAGTCCTTGTAAGGCAAAAGGGAAGTCAACGAAATCTGCGAATTAAATCTGAAGGGAGAAACGAGAGCAGGAGCAGCAGCAGTAGCCAAAGGGGAAACCGACCAAGAAATCGAAAGAGATACATACCACAACCGAGATGCAGCGGCAACTGTGCGCCTCAATTATAATGAGAAAAGCAAACGAATTGGAAATAATTTTCAATTCACTTGTTTCCCACCTACTTTCGTTGGCCGTTCGGGCCGCGATCTCCAAATGTTTATGCGCCCTTTGTTTCATTATTTATTTGACTTGCCAAGCTTTGCCTGCATTCCGGCATCGAAGGCGAAATCAGAACGCACCTTTTTGGCCAACTGGTAGCCCCCGGGTCAACCGAGGGTGCCTGCAGATTGATAAAGCTGTTAATGTTTCAAGGAACGGAGGAGGCCCCGTAGGAGTATCTTGTTTGCAGACGATAAGCCAAGCTCCTGCGGCCACGTAATGAATTATTTATGCAAGCCTAAAAAACAAGAGATGCATAACTGAATGAATGTGTTAAGGCAGAAAATAATTGGTCTGAACTTCCTAAAGGAAGTTCAGTGTCCATTTCCCGAATGAAGTCCAGTCGTAATTCGGTCTTAGCACAACATTGGACGTCAGATCTTCAAATAAAACAAAAGAAAATAGAGTATAATTATGTGATGTATTAAATATAATAATTTTAATGCAAAATTTAAACACCATGCATCAAAGTTTACTCTTCATGTGGGTCTATATAACCGCAAGCACGCTTGGCGATTGGCTCAATCTTTGGCTCCATGAGTCGCTTGCCAATATCTGGATCAATCTGACGCTGCTGGATCATTGCCTCCATCTGGTCCGTCTCGATTTTTGGTTCAATGTGGCCCCTGACAGGCAGCGGAAAAGGATATGACTCTTCCTTGCGCTTGACGATTAGGTCGATCTCTGGCTTCATCGGGCGCTTGACGAGCCACGGATAAGGATTCGGGGCTTGGCTAGGCTTAACACGCGGCACAAACTCTGGGTCCATATGGAGTTGCTGGAGCATTGGTTTCATCTGGCGTTGCTGATTCTTTGGGTCCATGTAATGCTTGACGGGCAGCGGAGAAAGATATGGCTCTTTACTGCACTCGGCCGTCATTTCGATTGGGGCTTTCTTACGTTTAACAGGCGACTCAGTCTCAGTCTCCGGGTCCATTTGGCGCTGCTGTATCTTTGACTCTATGAGACGAAAAGCATACTGCTCTTCACTGCGCTTGGCGATTTGATCGATCTCTGACTCCATCGAGCGCTTGACGAGCCACGGATAAGGATTCGGCGCTTGAATCGCCGGCTTAATCTCTGAGTCTGTCTGGCGCTGCTGAATCTTTGGCTCCATCCTGAGCTTCTGGGCGCTCTGATCTATTTGGCGCTTGACAGGCAGCGGAGAAAGATATGGCTCTGTACTGCGCTTGGCTGTAAATTCGATCTCTGGCTCCATTTCGCGTTTGATAGGACGTGGAAACGGATATGCGTTTTGAATGCTATTACCAGCCGGCTGGGTTTGTGGCTTTATGTCGCTGGGACTGAAACCAAACCTTTCTGGCATTGGCGGTTTCGAATTCTTGTAGGCAAACCGGACCGAGATGGGCCGCCTAGCATCTTTAAAGACGTAATTGTCCAGGGCATTCTTGGCTACTTCAGCGGCCACGCGCTGATCGAAGCGCACAAATCCTGCACAGCGCGACTTCCCAGAGAACTTGCAGCGCAAGAGCCTCACCTCAATAATGGTTCCATAGCATCCAAACAGAGCAGACAACTTTCTCTCATCCACATCAGGTGGCAGGAACGCCACATACAAATTCGCTTGTACGATGTCCTCGCTACGGGGCCTGGCGAAGGCCACTTTAAGCAACTTGCCACGGATCTCATACTGATCGCACATTACCTGAGCGATACGTGCGGCTCTGGCGTTTTTAAAATCTACGAACCCGTATCCGAGACTTCGTCCCGAATGCCTTTCCCGGATTATTTTAAGCTTATAGATTTGACCAATACTTCCAAAAATTTTGAAAAGCTCGTCTTCCGTCATATCGGCCGGTAAGTAATTAACAATGAGGTTAGTCTGGTCAGCGTCGGACATGGACACGTTAGTCCGGTCAGCGTCGGACATGGACACATGCTCCTCATCGACCTTTTTCCCAGATTGGACTTCTGGAACTACCCAGGAATTGTTGTTGTTCGAGATTTTGGGATACTGCATGCTGTACGTTTTCGCTTTGAAAATAAAAAGAACGAAAAGCAAATATAAGTTTAGGAAAAAAAAGCATAAACGACCCAACTTACATGCAGGGAAAACAAAAAGGAAGAAGAAAAGAATTTTCGCTAAGAAAGCTATGTGAATAATCGAGTAGTCGAAATATTTAAATGACAAAGCTGGACGAAATATCGCACCAAATCAGTTTTCTTTCCAACACTTAATTTTTCATTTCCTGTTCTTGCGGTAATTTAGTATAAGAAATTAATTCTCAATCGAAAATGGCGGGATAGTCGCTGATAAATAAAAGTTTTAAAAAAATGTATCCATTTATTAAATGTAATAAGAAGACCATTTAAATATATATATAAATCTACTTGGAAATTGATCAGTTTCCCATTTTATAAACCAAATTAAATAAATTTCGTTGGCTGCCATCGCTGATTTGCCTTAAAAGTTGGCGTGCCAAGACAAAATGAAACCCTTTACGTGCCCAAGGTGCAAAAGTACCTGAAAAGTTTTACAGCTGTTTATTTATTTGTTTGCTGATTATGGAATTCCAACGCTGAAGGTGGGATAACTGCATTGGGGAATGTGTAAATTGGGCAGGTGCAAATTAAATTGGTTGTTGTCCTTCCAACCTATTGATTATACGTACTTTTGGGGGGATCTCCAATCGAATAGCACCCACAGGAGGCACCGGCAAGCTTCGATTTGCCAAAGTAAACTTGTTCATTATTTTTCTCTTTTTGTTCAGCCTCATATTAATTAATTTCCATTTCCGCTTTGTTATCTTGGCTACGCCGATTTTTACCTTCATGCTGACTAGACAATTAATCAAGTTTAATTACTCAAACGTAGCGGGAGAAGGGCGGCAGGACTCGGCACACCCACCAGGTCCTTATCCGCCGCCAGTCGAGGAGCGGACCCCTCAGGGACCGGGACAGACCGGCGGATTCGCATTCGCCCGATGTGGTGGGCATCTGCATTAATCACTGGAATATGCTTACATTTCTCAGCGCCATGTGTGAGGGATGGGGAGCGGACCAGAAGTGGGCAGGATTCAGATAAAACTCGCCATTAAAAGACGCCTCACGTAAACAATACATCTGGACGAGGTGGGATCGTTTACATATTTTTGCTGCGAATAATGGTTCCTTCTTGGTATATATTTTGATGATTAAAAACGCGTCTTAGTGCAGACGGGTGGCCTTTGGGATTAATGATTAAGAGATTGAAAGTATAGGTATTATATTCTATTTACGCTTTAGTATTAAGGTTTTATGTTGCAACTGAATTCTGTAGCTGAATTAAGTTTTTTCTTTATAAAGCCAAACTGGCAAGGTATTAAATACCATAAAAAGTAATCTACATTTTGTATTTAAATTCTCTTTTGAGATACAAAGTCAATAGATTTACAAAGCTGATGCAAACTTTTTAATTTGTAGTTTTCAATTGGATCATGGCTCAAATTTAAAATGGTTAGATAAATAAATAAGCCTAAAAAGCATTAATTTTAAATCGGATAGATTTTCTGAGTTTTTTAAGTTAATAAGTCTGCATATTTAATTACCAATTTATTTGAATTAAATTATTATGCATTTGAACAGTTTTAATTATGTAACCTTGCAAAACACATTGATTTCCAAATTCCTATTATAATTTCAAATACTTACATTATCTCGGCATGATTTAATTTCGAGCAACATACATTATAATGACTTTTTTACAGATAAACCCAAAAACTCATTGGTGGCGACCTCTGGTGAAGAAACTTTGCCAACAAATTGCAAGATTTTACATCCTACAAAATGTACACGTATGTAAAGTATCTATAGGATACATGTAGAGCGATGCTCCAAACTTTTTGAATTTCCATATATTATGTTATATTATAAACACATAATAAATATTTTCACGTAATAAAAATGTTTATTCTTTGCTTTTTATGTATGTATGTATGCCTGTTCTACGGGGTCGGTTAACAAAGAGCTTCGTGTCGAAGTTACTAATGATACAAATGTTTAACATATCTTGAAGGATCACACATTAAATACGCAAGTTCAGTTTGACTACAAACCTAAGTTGTGCTATGGAAAACACTATCCAACTGATTGATTGATATTTGAACATCTATTTCCTATTAGCTAAGCCTCAAGTCTACAGAATGCTACGGTATTCGTCTTAGATTAGACTTCCTTCGCCTCGATAATCTCGAATTGCAGGTTGTATTGCTGATCAAAGCCGATCAGGCAGTCAGACATCAGATACAGCGTGAGCTGCAGGCGTCCACGTCGCGGTGTGGCCTGGAACGAGATGCGATTGGAGGAGCGCTGACCGCGTATGGTGACCCGTTTCATAGCGAATAGCTCATCGTTGGCCTGGGAGCCAAGGGTCAGGAACCATGCCTCGTTCTTGGGCTTCGGGTACTTGGGGCAGTGCACCGTATAGCCCCTGCCGCCAGCTCGCTTCTGTGCATTGAGTCGCTGCAAGTCCACTGCCAGAACGTAGTCCTCGTTGGCATGCAGAGGCATCCAGTTTCCTTTGGTGTCTGCAGCAAGTGAAAGCGGCCGCTTGGCGTACTCCTCCTCCAGATAGCGACCTTCCACCGATATTTGCAGGGTAATCTCAGGCATGTCTTGAATGACCTACATAGGGGGAGAATTGTGATAAAGAATATATTCTGTGTCTTCAGTGCTTACCTTGTACATCTGCTCAATCTCCTGCTCCTCGAAGACATCTCGTAGAGGCCTGGCCAGCACCTCGTACTCCCTGCTGCACAGCTCCTTTAGCACGGGCAGCGTCAGGTAGTCGTGATTGGCATGCGGTATGTCCAGGAACACATCAAGATTGTCCTCATTTACACCTGGAAGTGTAAGGAATTCGCTGGCGTCGAACCAGCGTGCCTGAATCACGCACTGCATAAGCTGCTGCACCACCAACGATGTCGAGAGCCAGCCTCGTTCAGCCGTGTAGTCCACCATGGCTTGCATCACTCGCGTGGCATTGTCCAGAGCCGACTTGGTGTCCGTCAGATAATCCGAATTGGGGAGGGACTGGCGGGAGAAGTGGGCCTGGAGGAGTAGGAACGTTTTGGTGTACGGTGAGTCCCAAGAGGCGGACGGAGGCCTGTACCGACTCGTGTCAGCCATCTGCTCGTTGTATTTGTCTTCGTTGTGCCGAACTGGTTGCTGATCGAATTCGTAGGAATCGGCGATGGCTAGGAGAACATCCTTTGTGCTCATGCCCGGCTGCAGATCCTCCAGGAAGTGCTTCATTGTGCGGTAAGACAGATAGTAGTAGGAGCTGATTCGCCCCAAAAAGGTCGGCACCAGGCATCCTTCGCGCTCCACCAAGCAGGCAGCTCCAGCGAGTTCATAGACCACGCGGTCCACCAGATTGGACATGAATGCATTTACATTCTCCGGCTCCACACCCTGCAGCTGGTAGTATGAGGGATTCCGAAGCAGACGCCTGAAGAAGTACGTCCATGTGAGGTAGTCCAGGGCTGCTTGCTTGGTCTGAACCGTTCCAGCCACGATTTCGGCATTGATGTGCTCGGGCAAAACACCCAGCAGGCTGGACTCCACTGGAAAGGGGTCGTAAAGGAATTTCTTGTAGAAATTCTTCTTTTCGTCGTGCACCAGGACAACGGCTACTCCCTCGTTGTCGAACTGCGGCCGTCCAGCCCGTCCCATCATCTGCAGCACGTCTGTGATTGGCATGTCCACGTACTTCTTCACCTTGCCATCGAAGTACTCCGTGCCCTTGATCACCACCAGATGTGCGGGGAGGTTGACACCCCACGCCAGCGTCGCAGTGGCCACCAGCACCTGGATCTTCCGATTGAGGAACAGCTCCTCCACGCACTTGCGATCTTGCTCCTGCAGGCCGGCGTGATGCAGTCCAATACCGAAGGCCAGACAGAACTTTAAGTTCTGGTCGCGAATGCTTTGCAGGATCAGCTCCATCTCGTGCTCGGCGATGTGCAGGAACTGCTTGGGATTGGAATCACCGGCCACAAAGGTGATAAGGTCCAAGGCAGTGAGGCGCGTTTGGCGACGCGAGGAGACAAACACGATGGTTGGCTCGCACGGAGAGTAGGCGCGGATGGCCTGGAACGTTGGCCGGTTCATCGTGGCCATGCGCGGACAGTAGTGTTTGCCCGGGAAGCCGTTGATATGCACCTGCAGCGGTACCGGGCGCACCGAGGGCTTAAAGTTGTACAGACCCATCTTGGTGATGCCCAGCCAGTTGGCCAGATCCTGGGCATTGGCCAGGGCAGTGGACAATCCCACGATGCGGATGGCCCGGCCCGTATGCGAGCGGATGAAGTTTGTGCGCGAGACAATCACCTCGATGACCGGACCTCGATCCTCGCCCAGCAGGTGGATTTCGTCGATGACTATGAGGGACACATGTTGCACATACTCGCGTGTTTGCCAGGAACGACTGATGCCATCCCACTTCTCCGGCGTGGTCACGATCAACTGGGACTCACGAATGGCCTGGATGTCGGGAGTGACGTCGCCCGTCAACTCAACCACTTTCAGTCCCAAGGCGGAGCGCTGGAAGCGCTGCTCCCAGTCCGATATCCGCTCCTTCACCAGCGCCTTGAGTGGGGCTATGTACACCACCTTGCATTTGGGGTTTTGGTTGAGGGCCCTGAATATGGCTATTTCAGCCACGATGGTCTTGCCACTGCCAGTGGGCGCGCCTAGGAGCACGTTGTTGTCCGTGTGATAGAGGCAGTGGAAAATCTGCGTCTGGATGGGGTTGAAGTGGGTGAAGCTGTACATGGACTCGTAGAGAACGTTCTTCAGGCAGCTGACCGGCAGCGGACGCAGGGGCAGCAGTTCCGTCAGCGGCGGATGGTGCTCCGGCAGCACCAGGTGTTGGAAGGATAATGGAATGCAGGTGGTGCTGCCCAGCCAGCTGTCGCTGCTCACACGGATATAATACTGCGGCGGCAGAGGCTCCTTCAGGGGAATGGTCATTACCAGCTGTTGCGATTGTCCACTGAACACCGTTTTCCGGGTCACCTGGAACAGCTCCGAGTGGTATATATAGTTGGACTCTGGATCCTCGATCCACAGCCAGAAACTCTGACAGGTCTTCCCATGCACGCGGTCGTTCCACGTGAAGCTGGGCCAGATGTCCACCTTGATGCGTAGTACTGTTCGCGTAATCGGCTGCAGACTCGCCTCCACCTCAAGCATGGGCAGCTCCTGCGCGGAGCGGATTACCAGCTCGGCGTAGCGATCGCTGCGCAGCCACTCTTTTAGCTCGCGCTGCTCCATGTCCCTCAGCCTATACACACTGAGTCCACGTCGCTCCAGCTTCTCAATGGTCTCGGCATTGATGGCAGGGAACTGGCGCAGGTCGCTGTCCAGATCCCACTGCCGCCGTTCGAACATCTTGCACAGCTGGAGCATGCGACCCGACAGAACGGCATTGTTCTGCCGCAGCACAATGGAGAACAGGGCTCGGGCGATGCGTCCAATATTGGTTGTAATGTACGACATGTCTGAGCTGAGCGAGAAGGACTTGACGTAGCCATTGGAGAGGTATGTCTGAATTAGGATGTTAACCTGACAGGAATAAGAAAATGTTGTATTAAATATAAATGGGAAACTGTGGGCATGCTGGTTACCTTTCCGCAGATATTCTCACTTCCCCCGAATGGCTTTATTTTGCAATAGTAGCTCCTCAGGTCGTCCAGCTCCTCCATTTCATCGTCGCGCACCTTCAGCTGCTGGAACTCCTGGGCCTGCGAAATCATTGCCAAGATCTCCGACTCGTTCATAAAGGGTTTCATCAACTCGTTGAAAGTCTCCACGGTGTCATATTTGATGTAGAAATGCGAAGCCGTTCGACCCAGGTCAGTGATGTTCATGTCCATGGTGCGTTGGTTGAAGCGCATCATCCGCGCTTTGTCCAGACTCATTGAGGCATTCATTATAAGGGCTCGACGGCGTGCCTCTAGCGTGGGATCATTCTGCAGCTCCGCATACTCGATGCCGTACACATGGGGATTGATGCGCATCCGAACAAAGAGGTATCTATAAATGGAATATTATTCACTGGAAACTCTTGCCATGGTATCGACTTACGTGTAACTCAGCCATTCGATTGCTTCCTCAACGTTCGAAATGGTGCCCAGACCGATCTCCGCATTAAGATTGTCCGCCAGACACTGTACGAAGTTGGATTCGATGGGGAATTGGTTGGTGAGCAGCGACAAGTAGTGGTTGAGCTTGTCGTAGGTGGTGATAATTGTGCCCACGCCGCTCTTGTCGAACTGGGGGCGACCAGCGCGTCCGAAGATCTGCAGCACATCCAAGATGCCCAGGTCCACAAAGCTGCCGTGCTTGGCATCGTAGATATCCGTTCCTCGGATAATAACTGCATGGGCCGGCAGATTAACACCCCAGGCCAGGGTGGCCGTGCAGACCAGCACTGAGATGTGGCCCTCAACGAAATACTTCTCCACCATTTGCCGGTCCGCGCGCAGCATGCCCGCATGGTGCATGGCCAGGCCGCAGGAAAAGAGGTCCACCAGCTGCTTGTTTCGACTCTTCTGCACCGAACGATTGGCCAAGCCGAAAGCATTTGAGTCCTTCGGAAGGAACACGGCACTGGTTCCATTCTGCTGGGCCAGTTCGCGTATAACGTTTGCTGTTCTCACGGTGGCATTGCGGGCATGGACAAAGACCATCACCTGGTGACCCTGCTGCACCATCTCCAGGCACTTCTGGTAGCAGCACTGGTCCATGTCGGCGATCTGCTGCAGCGGCTTTACAGACTTGATGCCCACGAAGTTGGTGTCCAACGGAACGGGCCGGAACCGGGAGTCAAAGTAGAAGAGGCCCTTCATGGGATTTACCCGTAGGAAGTGGGCCACATCGATGTAGTTAGGCAGAGTGGCAGACAAGCCCACGATGCGGATCATCGACTGCGAGGATTCCACAAGACGAAGGGTACGCGCTACCAGTGCCTCCACCACGGGACCTCGCTCGCCGTGCAGCAGATGGACTTCGTCAATGATGAGCAGTTTCACAAGACTAATTAAGGCTACGTCGCCGCTGCCTGCGAGGGAATTTAATTAGCATTAACTTTCGATTCCTTAGTCCACTTACCTTTTCTCGTGACCACATCCCACTTCTCCGGCGTGGTGACCAGTATCTGGGTGGCTGCCATCTCCGCCTTGGTCAGCTGCATATCGCCCGTCAGTTCCCTGACAGTGATTTGCAGCGACTTTAGGCGTTTGGAGAAGTTCTCAACCATTTCGGCGGCCAGAGCCTTCATGGGGGCGATGTAGACGATCTTGAATTCATCCCGATTGATGATTCCCTGCTCCAGGTGACAGCGAATCGTGTGAACAATGGTCAGCATGGCCACATTTGTCTTGCCGGCACCCGTTGGCGCGCATACCAGCATATTCTCGTTGCTGTGGTACGCCACTGGATAGACCACAGACTGGATGCGGTTGAGTTCCTTACAGTTGGCGAACGCCAGCCTGCCCACGTCGTCCAGCTCAACGATTTGGATGCGCTTGTTGCCCACTGTCAGGGGAGGCGGCTCGCTAGCCGGTATCTTTACCTCCTCCCACTGTTTGTTGTCAACGCGCTCAGCATTGTCCGGCAGGGTTATCCGGCTGCCGCCAATAAAGCCGGCATGCTGCTTCGCCGTCAGTTGGCTGTCAAAGACGTAGGGATAGTGGATGGGCTGGTTGTAAGCCGACTGCTTGTAGTCCGCCTTGGCTGCCTTGGTGCTGAGCAGCAGTGGTTCCCGCTGGGCGGCTTCGAGGAGTCTTCGTTGGTGTTGCATGCGCAACTGCTGGACGGATACGGCCACCGCACAGCCCGGATCGTCCTGGTCGTCCTCGTCCTTGATGCTGCGCATGATACGCTGCAGCTTCTTCTCCTCCCTTCGCTGCATCTTTCCCAACTGCTTCTCCTGGGCCGACTGCACCACTACGGCGCTGGCCACCGTGGGCCGTCGCTCTGCAGCTGCCCCGCCGGCGGCCGCTGCCTTGATGCGCTTCTGTTTTACTTCCTTGACACGACGGGATCGGGTAGCGAACTGATCCAACTGCCGGGCGATCTTTTCCCGCTCCTGGAGCAGCTGGCCGACTAGCTCAAAGTGATCAAAGCCGAGCAGCTCCATCAGCTCGTTCTGCAACTCCTCGCTGCTGCGCTTAGAGCCGAGCATGTCGCCCACGCGACTCAGCAGGTGTTCGTCGTCCAGCTTCTCGGCTATTCCGAGCAGGCTCTGCAGCTCCTTACTGAGCTTGCTGGCCTCTGCGTCGAGGCGTTTTGTCGCCGCCGCGTCACTCTTGGCCGTGTACCGCATGGAGAACTTCTTAACAGTGCGATTTTTGAGCAGGGAGTCCGGAGCCATGTCCGTCAGCAGGCTGATGTCCATCCACTCGGCCGGTCGGCACTTGACATGGATGTGGGCTCCCCACAGGGGACCGACACCGGGTGCCTTGCGTTGTGCCTGCTGCCAGCGCTTCAACTGCGCCCTCTCGTGCTCCTCCAGGGCATCGCCGATGGCCAGGACGCAGTCATGGATCTGAGTCTGCTTGCGGTCGAAGGTGTTGCCGAACATGCTGTGTAGCCGGTTACTGGTGGCCACCAGAAGCACCCGCTGCTCGAGCAGCAGCCAGAACAGGTAGAGGGCAGCGTGCTCCACCACCTGTGGCTGCTCCTCATAGCCCATGCACTCCTGCACGAGGTTGCGCAGCTTCTGCAGCTGCACCTTGGCGGCCGGCTGCTTTCCCGCCGGCATCTGAGCCAGCAGCTTGGCTATGGTCTGCTCCTCCTTACTGCAATTGGATCAGCAGTGGATTTTAAGTGGAATTTCAGACATGGTGAAATCATATGTACTCACTCATGGGAGTTTGTTGTCGTGGACGTCGAGGAGGTGGTTCTGGCCTGGCGCAGGATACTGAAGCGGCGGCTTCGAGCCTCCAGCTCCGTCTTGGTGCGCAGTGAAGCACTCAGTCGTGGCGGCTCCCACATTATTATTTGTTATTATTATTTAAATATTTCCTTTTATTATTTATTAGTGATGCTGAAAACATCGATGTTTTTTACCGATGTTTTCCGAGGTTTTTCGATGTTTTTGTTGATATTGATGATGCATCGATGTTTTAAATAAATAAAACTGGTTGATAATTAAATAAATATTTAAGACTCGATTTTATTTAAAATTATGTTAATTCCAAAATAAAACATAAAACATAATTGTACGCAATGAATTTGTTTAATTTCTTCCTTAATTTTCTTAATAAAAATTAAATTTAATGAATAAGGGAAACAAAACTTATGATCTTCAATATGATCTAATCTAAATCGTGGGAGAATATATATATATATATATATATGAAAACGAAACATATTATCAGCTCTGGTTAAATTTTCTCACTCCTCATTGGTTTGCGGAGTAATATTAATTCGCAGCAAAACAGGCGCACTTTTTAAAAATTCATTGCAGCGAAACGACTAAAGATAGTTTAAAAAGTTAAACTCCACATAATAAAACAACATTTGAGGAATTATTAACAAATATGTTTCTTAAGGGAGGGATGGAGGTCGCTTAGTGGACACTGCCAGTGCTTAAAAAACTTTGAAGCGCTCTCTTGAAAAAGGGCATTTTGCGAATCGGTGTACACGATTACGCAAAGTCTACTGGACCGATCGACTTGAAATTAAGCACAAATATAGCTTAACTAATTTCACAGGTACTCGCGTGGCCCTTTTTTAAAATTTTTTTTCTCCTTGTATTTTTTTAACAATATATCTTTTTTTAGTCAAAAATCGGACTTTTGACCTCAAGTCGGCTTGAGAGATTCTTTCCAATTCGTCAATATGTAAATGTTTCTTAATAAATAAATAAATACGAATAAAATTTCTTAATAAATAAATAAATACGAATACAATTTTTGAAATATTGTGCTACTTTATGGCATTTAAATAATAACCCTAACATTATCCGTTTCGCCACAAAAATTATTGAAAAACGGCAATTTTGTTCACCGAATTAACCATCGATGACAATGCTAAAGTCGATATATCGATTTCATTTTGCTTTTAAGCAGCAGTTGTTTCGATGTTGCCAGATCTACTGAGAAAAGTGCTCCAATATCATAAGATTTTGAAAAAGTTTGTTATCATTATTCTATTCTACTCTATAGCAGGAAAAATCAAATAAACATAAACTTTTAATTTACTGTTTCCATAAATAAATACTTTTCCTGGAGAAAGTGTTTAATTATACTCATAATAAAAATGATGTATATTGTTAAAGTTCCCTTAGCCGAATATCGTAAGTATTTAAAGGGTTGTGTGACTTCTTCATTGACCTTCTTTTAATTTATTTGTGTTTTTCATATGCAAAACTTGTCAGTTTCCAGCCCGATTAAAAACTTTTACGGCCAGCGTCCAGCTGCTGTGATTCGACGCCCCGGCCCATGTCGCAACCCCAAAATAACCCCATAAACTTGTTGCGCAAGCTGCAATTGTCTGCGTTACTTATTATGCAGCACATGTCGAGTGGTCCTCTTGGTTATCCATCCGCTGCTCGCTTCATTGAGCACTTTGAATGGCCCCAAGACCAAAGTGTGGGTGTCCAGCCTGTTGCTCCTAGAGCTCCGAGGACCGTATATAAAGCCGCCAGCCGACTTGTCGGTCCTTTCAGTTGCGGATTCTGTGGGAAACTGGACGGGAGACGACGAGTCGAGGATCTTATGAGTTGCACAAGCCCTTGAGCAGCACGCCGACCAATGACCAAGAACACGATGCATTGGCTGGCCCACATCCAGATCATCATGCTATGTGAGTGGCTCTTGAAGTTTGTGTTTTTTAATTAATCTTTTCCTCCAATTCCTCCTCTAGGCATGTGGTTCATATGCCTCGCCAGCTCCAATGCCATCAAGTGCGACACCTGTGGCAAAGAGTGTGCCAGCGCCTGCGGCACCAAGCATTTTCGGTGAGTGTTCAGGCTTAGAGGGTCCTTCAAGTTTCTTAAAAATTAAAGTACATTTATTGTTTCATAGAACCTGCTGCTTTAACTACCTACGCAAACGCAGTGATCCGGATGCACTGCGTCAGAGTTCAGACCGGCGGCTCATCGACTTTATCCTGCTGCAAGGTCGTGCCCTCTTCACCCAGGAGTTGCGCGAAAGACGCAACAATGGCACCCTGATAGACCTTGGCTTGCAGACCTACTACAACTGAGAACATCTACGATCTACCGACACTGACACCGAAAAGGACACTGACCTCGCACTACTATTCCTCTGATCCACAGGCTTTGGCAAAAGGTTGAAATGTTTGAAATGTTAATTTGTGATTTTTTTTTAATAAAGGCGCAAACTTTGTCGAGAATTGTGTAAAGACTCCACTACAAAAATAACTCACTTAGTTTTGATTTTGTATCAATTGCAGTTGTATTTTCACAGTATTTTTTTTACATTTTTAATTGCCATCTTTTTTTTGGGTTTTCGTTGAGGTGTCCTTGCAAAATAGTTGAGTCTGTGTAGATCTAGAGCCGTCAGTTCCCCACGTCTGCAGTCGTCGTCTCTGATCCGCTTAGGCCTGCGACTCGCTGATCTCCGCCGTGGCCTGAGTTCTCGAGTCTGAGGCGAAGTCGTCCTTGCCACATGCCAGGCACGGCATCTTCTCCCTGAGCACCTGCTTGTACTTGGGATGGCTGTGAAAAAAAACAAAAATTAAGAAAATATGACTTCATAATTGACAACATAATTTCCGCATGAGAACAGATAATTCGTCATTTTCTCACAGAATCTGTAATTTGAGAGCTTTTGAAATAATCTGTGGCGAATTATCCCAAATTCCTTATAAATGTCATCATGCATTTCGTGACAAAAAGCCAATTTATAACACAGATTTTGTGTATTAGTAATAAAGTAAAAAAGCGAGCGGTTCTGGGGTGTCACATAAATTCCCATAGATTTTTAAAAGGGGCTGCAGAGTCAAGTAAATTTCCAGAAAAAAACAAAAGAGGAGTCACAGAGTTTCTAGAGAGAGTTTCCTCGAAGAACACACTTTGTCATAGGCTACTCAAGGAGTTTAAGTAATGGTAAAAGTATGGCTACATCCCTAAATCCCTTATATGAAAATTATCTGAATAGTTATAAAATAATTGATGCAACACCTACCTCAAGCCGTACACAATGGGATTGCAGACCGCGTTGGCCTTGGCAAACACCGATCCGCAAATGGTGCTGAGCGGACTCAGGTGCATGGACTCGAAGATTCCCGCATAGTTGATGATGGTATACGGGGTCCAAGCGAAGAACCAGAGCGAGATGGTAGTCAGGGCCACCTTGGCCAGCTTGATCTCGATGGCCTTGCTCTTGTCGGCCTCACTGTTGCGCAGCGAAGCCACGTTCATCTTCTTGGCCTGCTCCCGCATGGCCTTCTCATGGGCAGCCACCGCCTGAAAGAAAGAAGGAATGATTCTGTACTTATAATGCTTGCTATGATTGAGACCAAAATTTGCACCTTCATGATGTACCAGTAGGAGAAGATGATGGTCAGCAGCGGCGTAAGGTAGACCCACAGCGAGTAGACGATGATGTAGGACCGATTCCACCAGTCCTTGGCAAAGTAATCGGTGCCGCAGGCTGTCATGTTACCCTCGGGCACATAGCGATTCCAGCCGAAGAGCGGCATCAGGGCCCAGGCGCCGCAGATGATCCAGACGACCAGGAGCCGTAGGACTGCTGCCGTGGCCGTCAGCGGCTTTCGGGCCATTCCCTTGACGATTACGCAGTAGCGATCGTAGGCGATCAGGGTCATGGACCAAATCGAGACGCAGCCAAAGAGCGAGCCGAACATGCCGTACAGTTCGCACAGGAAGGGACCCATAATCCAGGTGCCGTAGAAACCATTCAGAACCACGGGCGGGAACATGGTGAACATCATCATGAAATCGGAGAAGGCCAGATTCACCACGAACATATTGGACGGAGTGCGCAGTCCCTTCGACGAGGTGAAGATGTACATCACGATAAAGTTACCCGTGAGCGACATAGTTCCAAGGATGGCAATAACAAAGCCAATGATGCCGAACCACATGGGCTCCAGTGGGGGCCACTGGTACCAATAGGGATCCACCATGTGCATGATTTCGGCGGGCACACTCTCCGCCAGACTGAGATTGCGCCCATCGCGCATATAGGCGTAGCTTGGGGGATTCAGGCTGATCATGGCTGCTGCTTGGTGGTGCTTCGGTGGTGGCTTCGTCTGATCTCAAATGGCTACTCTGCTGGGGCCACTCTACTCGCTGTCCATAGCAGGACTGACTCTCGTGGCGCGGACTCGGCGCTAATGTCTGCGGCGGAACCCTGGCCAGGTCTTTATACCTATGGCCACTTGTGTCCAGCCCGTCTTAGACTAATTGCCCTAATCCAATTAGCGGCCACTTGGCCAATCCCAAGTAAGTTACCGGACTAGAATTGGGCTTTCGATTGCCGTAAATTTGCTGCGTCGGATTACCAGCAGTGCGCGTCATTTCCGAGCCGTCTTAGCCACCGAAGGGCCACCATGGACAAGGTCAAGTTTGAGGCAGCCGCCCACAGTCCACCTGCGCCTCCTCCTTCTCCGCCTGTCGTCAGCCAATTAGATTAAGACAAACGCTCTCCAAATTCACGTTTTATTGACACACACATGAGGCCCCCTCAGGCATGCCAATGGTAGCCCAGCTTGCGGGCTCCCCTCATCACGGAGGACAGCTGAAAGTTCAGGCTGCCGTAGGATTCCATGGCCAGGCCCTTGCACTTGAGGTTGTCCAGCAACACCTTTGGATCCTTTAGCTCCGGCTCCCGGCGCAGCAACCAGCTGGTCACATCTGCAATCATGTTGGGGCACCTGGGCATGAGAATGGGGGCCTGCAGCTGCTCCATTTGCTCGCCGGGGCGACGGCTACCAAACACTGGCAGGTGGATGTGGGCGTAACCCAGCAGTCTTTCGCGCCCCAGGCCACTGCGTCCGAATACGCTGACAAGGATTTGGGGCCCTGGAAGCATAGAGTTACGATTTGTCTTAATAATTTTAGATAATTTTACTCACAGCCAAAGGGACTGGTGCTCCTGTAGCTCATCTCGATGGGCATGTTGAAGACAATGGGCTCGTTGAAGTGGGCGCTCTTGTTTGTGGCCAGCTGGGTGAGTCCGTGCTGGGGCCCCGAGGCCAGCTGCCAGTCGGGGCCCGCAATCAGTTCGTAGCGCAGGAAGACGAACTCCTTGTCGGGACCAAGTGGAAATGTTGCTGAAACTATCTGTCCCGTGATACTCAGGCTAAAGTAACTGGCAGTGGCTTTTGCGTCCATGGACTTCGTCTCGCTCCCTTTGGCAGTCTGCGACTTCTTCTTTTTGGAGTTCTTTTTGGCCTTTTGTTTACGTTTTTCATACGTTGGAGTGGTGTCCATGTTGCCAGGGAGACTGATACCCTCGCTCCAGACGCTCATGGTGGTGGTTTTAGACTCTGAAAGGGGGGGTGGCCTTTCCAATCGAAAGCTAGAATATTTTCCACCTGTCAGTGGAAGAGTGTTGGAAAATAAAATCAGAATTAAAATAAAAAATAATCGAAACTTAAAGGTTTTTTTTTTCATTTGCTTTATGCATATGCTTATAATGTCCATATTAAATAACACAACACCAGAAGCAGTCATCGAACCAGGAATTAAATGATTGTTAAGCAGTTTTAAATCGAAATTTCATTGCAAATTGTTAGGCTTAATTATGTGAGGGCACTTACATAAGAATTTTATTTTTATAGCTATCCTAATAACAGGAATTGCTTTATCCATTT
Organism: Drosophila birchii; assembly: GCA_035046345.1. Lineage (NCBI taxonomy): Eukaryota > Metazoa > Arthropoda > Insecta > Diptera > Drosophilidae > Drosophila > Drosophila birchii. The sequence continues at coordinate 11,349,884 of JAWNOA010000064.1, forward strand.
TCTTGTGATAAATTTATGTTGATTATTATGAGAAAACTCAAGAATACGTGGGACGTTTATTGATTCTAAAGCTGGCTAGTATATGACCTGTCCATATTTAATAATACTTAAGATAAAGCCGTGCGAATAATTTCCATTTCTTGCTGATTTAATGAGTGAGCAGGAAATTACCAGTTAATAAATCACATTAATGATGTCTTTCGGTAAGTTGTTCATGTACTTGCCAGTATTAGTTGCTATTTTATCTTTGAAAAGTTAATTTACTTACTTTATTCACACTCTGTGTGTCCAGCTTGGGGCTTATGTCGACGCCAATGTAATTCAATATCTTCGAAGTTACAATGACACCGCTGCTCTGGTTCTGCATTTGCATATCGCTCTTGCACGGCTAATACGTGACAATTTACAAGATAATAATTCATTTTCTAGGCGTGTGCTGATTGTTCAAAAGGTCAATTAGGACTGACAGTATAGCTGCGGAGCCAGGGAGCGGGTGCTCCTCCCAGCCTCCGTCCAGCATCGCGTAATTAATTCTGTAATGGCCATTTAGCAATTTATAGCTGCCAACGCGGTATGCCTGTAAATCATCGAGACAATTGCCGGCGCTACCGAAACGGGAAGTCGCGCCTCCGACCAACGATCGACGATCTCCGGTACCGCTCCCTGGCCGAATGATGCATTATGCAACTGGCCAAGTGGCCAAGTGGCCAAGTCTGGGCCAAGTCAGCATTTCCATGCTGCCGGCGTAATTAAAATGCGCCGCAAATAATAATGCCAAGAGTTCAAGGCCTTCTCCTGGGTCGGCTTAAGAGTGGCAACCACGCAGGTGATCTTCACACCGCTTGGGCTTTGGCTCGTCATGGCAGCTGCAGTAAAGCAGGCTTAGTGTGGCTCCAAGTGCCACGGAATGGAGCAGCAGCTGGTCCCAGACAAAATGTGTGCTGCAATCGACGCCCGATCGAGGGATTACACTGGAAGATAAGAGTTTGTTTCTACATAAATTCAACAAAACAAGAATTTATTAAAAGTTTAGTATTTTAAAAGATTTTTAATTAAAAACTTATTCTTGAAAAACATTCTAAATTTCTTTCTCTGCATTTTCAGCTGAAACTAAAGCTTAGGCTTAGGCATTAAGCAAAAACGCAGCGATCAGGCCATCAGAAATTGAAAATCTGAAATCCGAAATGCGACATCAGGCCATAACATATGCCCCAAGACTTAAGCCATAAGCCGCTCACGTCGGCGGTGCAATCGGAGAGAGTGCTGACGCAGCACAGAATCAGCACTATTTCGGCTCGAGTTGAGCATTATGGCATTATGCTAACTGGTCCCTGCGATTTCGACAAATTTTCGTTTGCTTCTAATACTGGATAATACCAGCAATACCCACCATACCCACACACTCAGGGCATTCGCGCGTTTAACGTCTGCATTCAATTACGTTTTCGGAATCAATGAACGGAGGAATTATTCAGAAAGAAATATACATTTCATTCTTTCATTTGTCAATGCTAAGCCCGGTTTCGGGTTGGCTCCTTATATAAAACCAATTCATATCCATTGAATGGCCTCCGGCAAGTGCGATTTTTCAATTGAAGAGTCGTTGGCCACTGGCATTACTGAAATTACAGAAAGCCAAGAGTTGTGTGTTGAATTGCAATTCTCAATGATAAGTTCTGAGGGGTGGTTTAGACCCGGAACGCGGAACCATCTGCAGATGTCTAATATCTTTCTCCGGTTAGCCGGCAGTTCAAAGTTCAAAGGGGTTCTCGATAGCTTTCGAAAAAGAAGAAATGGAATTATGCATTGCGTATGTAGTACTTGTCGAATAGTCGATCTTTATGATCTTGCCTTTCAGCGGGCACTCAACTTTTATGGCGGGTAAGCGGCAGTGCCGCCCATTGTACTTCTGCTACTTTTAAAATGTTTTTAATTTCATCTCAATTCAAGTATTTTCCACATGATACCCATAAATATTTGCAAGCCTAGTGGATACGATTTGCGATTTGCATGCCCGTTTCGCCATTCTCAAGGAATATAGAGAGACACTGAGCCCAATGAGTGCCACTTAGTTCCAGCATTTCACCAATAATTAGGTTAATAATTTTATAAAACCGCTCAACATGTGTTAAATTCTCGCCGAGAATCCAAATCCAAATTGGTCAAGGTGAAAGTTTAATTTCTTGTTCGGCACATGAAGTAACATATTAGAATGTAAACAGTCCAAAAACATGAATTTTGTGTCTTCTTTTAGACGCTCTTTTTCCGCTGTGCATCTATATATAAACCACTATTAGTTTATATATTTTGCGCGTTGCGTGGGCGTGGGCTAGTCTCAGGGTCAACGCACGTCGGCCAGCTCCCCAAAGATCCCCACAGATCTCCACAGCCATCCCCGATTCCCATCTAGATCAGCATCAGCATCGGCATCGCCATCGCCATCGCCATCTGTGTGCGCTGTCATAGAGGCTGCTGCTGCTGGCTCTATGCTATAGTTGAATGGATGATATATGCCATACAGTTAAGTGAAATGTATCTTCGAGATATGCCGTCTATGGGAGTAGAGCGAACGCCTCTTACGCATGTCTCTCGATCTCGATTCCGATTCCTATTCCTATTCCGATTCCTGCCGCTGATTGACAGCACAAGTAATTGAGTTTGATTTTTGCGAATTTCCAGAATTCAGACATCACCATACGATCCCGTCACGCTCCGCCACGCTCCTCTCCACCACCGAATTGGGGGGGCTCTTTAAAAAAGGTTTGTGTTTAGTTAGCCCACATATTTGATTCGATTTGATTGAGCAGCTGTCAGGGGAACTTAAAAACCTGAGCTCTCAATAATTCCAGCTGTGGATCCGAATGGCCAAATGCCTGTCTCGGCCTTTCGCAAGCCTTCCATCATTCAATCAGGATCAATATTTATCAATCGAAAGTGTGTGTGGGTGACTGATTGGAACTATGCGAGCATCAAAGCCGCTGAGCCATTCACGCACCCAGAGCACACTCACCCCCACACTATTATGTACTATATAGTATACACTATATAGTGTATGCGGACGGACGCAATTGACTAAGAGGCCTGCGCGTGTTGGACGCACGGACGGATAAACAGACTGACAGCAAGCATTTCGCTTTTGAAGATACACGAGAAGGAGCCTAGGGCCCTTTACAGCCCCTCCAAAAACTGTCGATCGAAATTGCACATGTAACACACGCACACCTGAAAGCAATATTGATATGAATCTAATTGCGAATCTCTGCAGCAAATGTTGCTATTTTGGCATTTGCTGCTAAACATTTACTATAGCGCGTGCTGCCAGCCGCCGCTGTCGGCTGCCTAATGATCTAAATGCGTTAATTATTATGATGATACAATGCGATGTGGATCTGGATCTGGAATAGATACCACACAGATACCATACAGATGGATAGACAGATAGATACATTGTGGTCAGCTTCAGTGGCTTCCGCCTTGCCTCGAGTGCGTTTGATCATTAACATCTGAAAGGCAGCGGCAACTCTTTGAGCAATATCTCCTAATTCAGACATTCTGTGTGATTATGGATTAAAAAAAAGGATTTGCTCAACTTCATAATTAATTGGTAATTTACAAACGGATTTACTTAGCGCATTAAATCATTTCAGAGGATGTTTTAGGGCATGGATGGGTCGACCTGAAGAAAATCATCTAGGAATAGCCTGCTTGCCTCCTCACTTTTATGGGTGTTGGTGTTTCGTAAGATTTTGTTATTTTGGCTGCTGTTTTATGCCACGAATCGGCAGTTTGTTGTGTTGATGATTACAAAACAAGCGTTGCAGATCGCATAGTTGGTGCCCCAATGCAACGCCCCGTTGGGCCATCGAGTGGAGCTCTCTTCCCGGAATCTCCGCCAGCTCTGCTGCTGCTGCTTTTCATTAGCCGGGTGAGGAGGAGGAAGAGGAGGAGGCCTAGACAGCACCCATTGCCGCCAAGCACATACATACATCATATTTTTGAGAATGCTTTTGAGTTTTTGTTTTATTGCTGCCGCCGACTGGCTGGAGGCTAGCGAAATGGATTTTTAATTTCCAACTATATTTTAATTTGGCAAACGAGCTCTCGTCTTTTAATTGATTAATTCTTATTGCTGCGTTTGATTAAAGAGAATATTTAGTATACAAATAGGGTCAATTGCTACATATGGTAATTTGCCATAGAAGACATTTATGTGGAAGAGTTCTCGGCGCTCAAATAACGGAGCAAGCGGTTCGCAATTATTTTCGTCCACTGACGCGATCCGTAGATTGATCTTGACCCACATTGGCCGGGATCCAGCAGATGTCGCACTTGCTACATATAGTTAAAGTTGGATGGATCTACTATAACTCTGCCACTCATCCCTATCAATTTCTGTTTGTACTTAGTCACTTTTCAGGAGCGAACTTATCCGGCTTATCATCAAGTATGTACGTCACATATTTTGGAGAGACTCATTTACCATTCTTGGATCATAAATGATGTAACCATTTTCTGCGAATTATTCGTACTGAGATAAACCCAGTGAGAGAAAGTCAGTATTGTATTTTTACCCTTCATAGGGATTTTCAATTTAGTCAGATGCTTATATCGCCTTGAAGGGTCATTTTCGAACCTATAAATCATATTTTTGATTCAGCATCGACAAGAAGAACAAGGGTTACACGATTAAAATTATTTAAAAATAAAAAAATTGCTTGGTAATTATTAACATTAATATCGAAAATGAATTTAATAATTTTTTGTCATAGTTATTATTTGAAAGACTAGATAAAGATACAGAAAAGCTTTCCAAGTCTAAATCAATGAATATGTTGCTTAGCAATAATCGATTTTCAATTGCCAAATTGCAAACCTATTTTAAAATGTATTATTATTTATACAAAACATATACATCAATTGTAGTTACGATTTATTTTAGTGCTGGGGAGTCTGCAATCTCCTTCACTCGACAAACTGCGAATTTTGTTACTAGGTTAGGCTCCTCGTATCTAGATAAAAAGATATATAAAAGATAAGTAGTTTTTATCTCTAAAGGTTGTATAAGCAAAAAACTTAATCCAATCTATACATGTGCAAAAACCAGGGAAGGACTTTGAATGACTTTAATAATAGTTTATTTAAAAAGTATAAAAAAGTATTTTTCTAAGAAAAATGTGTATGTGCAGCTTTTACAATTCAAATAATTTAAACACAGGCAACAAAATTAAATTTAAAAATAAGTAACAAAGCTAATTTCCAAATGAAAAAGTTTGTTTACCTTTTCAGTTAATAATTCTACTACATTGTTAATATTTTATTAAAAATCGTCCCGATATTATGTTTGTTGAAATAATATAAAATTTAAAATCGATTCCCAAAATTGTGTTAAATTTCTATATTTCCAGCTATATGCTTAACTAAATTATATAGATTTTTCTATTATTTTTCATATCTCTCCTAAATCGACTAAAATCTAATCAAAAATGTGTGATCACTTTGATTAAAATGCTTGTCTTAAATGATAATACCCTCTTTAAGGGTATAACAAGACGTTTTTAGATTCTTATAGAAGCTTATTTGTCCAATTTTATGGATTTACACTCGCATGGTAGTTGAGCATTAAAAAAGCGGTAAGTGGTAACTGAAAGGCGAAAGAGCGAAAGTGTGAAATAACTTTTATCTTGAGGTTCTTTTAAGATTCCACATAACTTTTACTTGGCAGCTCTATAAATACGAATCTCGAATAACAAAAGATGGGCTCAGGCGTGTGGAAGCTAAGAGAGAACTCCGACTTTTCAAGCAACGCTTTGGAGCTTGCCTCTTTATCGCACAGATCGCTCTCTGAGCCGCTCTTGGCTCTCTGGGATCGGATTGGTTCGGCTTGGAGCGTGTGTGGTGGCACTTGGTGGATATGGGTGACTTGGGGCTGATACGGGATGATGATCCTGGCTGATGGCCAGGCTTCTTACCCGGAGCCTTCCTCCCTGGAGCGAATAGCCTGTGCCATGTGCCATGTGCCTATGCCCGTGCCCGTGCCCGCTTGGCACATCAGCTGGCGGCAAGAGAGCTTGTGTGCTGCGCAGCGTTCCGCTTGACGCGAGTGGCCGCTTCCAAGTGCCGATCGCCGAAAGGCAGCGGCAGTCCGCAGCGGGAACTCGAGCGAGCCGAACCGAACACCGCCAGATGTAGATACACGCCGTCTGGCCCGAAGCACTTGGTCAGTCTCTACACATTCTCGTCTGTTTGTTTGCGCGCGCGGCAATTCGGCAATTTAGCCAGACATAAATTACGATTTCGATCCCGATTCCGATTTCGATCCCTGTCCCCCCCATCCCCGATTCCGATTCTCATCCCGGCTTGGAACCCACGCGGCGCGCTTCCTGCCCAGAATGGCCGCCGGTCTGCAGTAATGCCATCCGATTCGCGTGTTAACCTGACATGGCAAAACCTTCACCGCCAGAAGCCAGCAAAAAGAGCTAGAGCCACCGCGACAACTGTCACTGCCACTGCCAAAAAGAAAGCCGGCCCAGAATGCCAAAGGTGACCAAGTTAATGGTGCAGCTGGAAAGTGAATGCATTTAACCGCGATGTGCGAAGTGGCTTAGCATTGGCCCCACGAATTCTGTGATTCGGCAAAAAGATTCATCATGAGACCGGACAATCGCCGCCGCAGTATAGTAAAATAAAGTAAAGTAGTTTATCTAAGCTAATCGCAGCATATGCCAGATGCCCTGATACCCCCCGAGCATACTACGAGCGTGTTTCATTTTTCGGCGGGTGCGGCGAACGGAACGAGACCGTCGCATTTCAATTAACAAAATAAGCAAAGCCAAAGAGCCAACGCACACAGCACGCAGAGTATACGCCAGCCATATACATACGCTGCTATAAATTTATATATATATATATATATATATATAAATACGTATAAAGAGTGGGGATTGTGCTCCGATTTCGCGCGCATTTTTGCACGTGCCACAACTGACTTTGTATTGCGCCTAACATCTCGGGAGCTGGTGCTTGGAATCATGTCCAGGACGGATGCCGGTGTCGCGGAAACTGCCGCCTTGGCGGCGTCCGACTTTCATCACCTGCTGGACCACGAATCAGCCCCCGCCTCTGCCCCATATGCCAGCGCCACGCTCCGCTCCACAACTTCCGGTCACAGCAGCCGGACGAACAGCACCACTGTCTGCGAATCGCCCGGAGCCGGCGTCGAGGATGGCGGCTACTTTGATGACGAGGATACAGCTCACGAAGAGTGTTGTCTGCGAGGAGCCACGGCTGCGGCGGACGACCTTGACGACAGCCTGAGGTATTCATTCAAAGGACCGCCACCGGAACTCTACTCGCCCAAGAAGGATTTCATAAGCAACGGCCCTCTGCTGGATAGACAGGTAGGTGGTCTCGTCCTCGTTCTAGGCTTCCCTTCGGGTCTGATCCTCTTCTGTGGCGTGAGAGCGGATTTTCGACATTCGCTGGGCCAGCCAGTCTTTTGTTTTACGATATTTCATTTATTTTTTAAGGTTTTTTTATGCCTTTTCCTCTCTTTGTGTTTTATCGAAATCGGCTGGCGAAGCGAAAACCAAATTCAAGTTAATTTATTGCATTGATTCCACATCGATGTGTCGAGTTCTTGCCTTTCTTTTATAATTTCGGTTGATTTGTCGATATTTTGGTGTGCTCGTCTCGTTTTTGTTGGCACATTGTTTCAGTTTTTTTCCCCCTCGTTTCTGCCTCTCTTTTCGGTTTTGATTAAATACCGCAGGGACACAAAGAAAGCGACGACGCGGTGGCCGCCGCATTTGAATTCACACGCTTCACTGCACAGGCCCGGCAACGGAAAGCCAAATTCGCAGCATAATCGAGCTAGACGAGGCAGGGGGAACGATCTCGATCTCGGTGGCGTTCGATTTGTGAAAGACCGATCCGCTCAACGGCCAAGTGGAGACTGCAGTTGGCAGTCATCAAACACGTTGTAGCCACATCCATCTGCATATATGTAGTACACCTGCACAGGGAACTTGTCGAAGGTACTTCGAATGGTTCGAGTTGCCCGCACTGAGTCACTGCATCCATTTGCGTCAAAAAGAGGAGAGGCTGGGGGCATGAGATCTCGCCACTGCTGATATGAGGGACATGTGTTTCCGCTATCCCTTATCGTCTGTGCTGTGCCGCAACACTTTTTCGGCGAAGTTGTTGCTGCATCCAACGCACACACGTCCCATAGTCTAATAGATTTATCTCTTCTCCGCTTATCTGCTGCCCAAGTAGACCCCAGCCAAAAGTGGCAGTCTGATAACCCAAAAACATAAAAGCGATCGAGATTTAAGGTGCTATACATATACGGAACGAGAAAGGTGTCCCCGACAATGGAATACTCTTTCTGAGGATTATAAAGGAAAGGTTGTTGGATGGGAAATTAATGAGAGAGGTTTTAAAAGTATTGTTAGATCTTGAATTCCTTGTAAATTGTTTGGTTTTTGTGTAAATTCTTACATTTTGTAGTCTATTTTTGTGGGCTATTTACATTTATTTTCCTATAGTTTCCCATAATGCTATAGCTCATCAGTTAAAAACCTCTATTCTATAGAACGCTTCTCTTTTAAATATATAATGAATCAATGATTATAAGATGCCAACTTATAAGCAAAACTATAAACAAATTAAATTTTAAATTTAAAAATCAGTTTCCAATTTTTTGGGACACCCTTGATTCTTATATTGCCTTTATCTGTTATTGAATTAAATTATTTTTCTGAATGTAGCTGATATCTATTCAAAATTATATAATGTTCAGCATCGACTCACTATGGAGACAGACGACGCCCCCCTGCCATATTCCCCCATTAGTCAGAATAGCCAGAATTCTCATGCAAATGCAACGCATTAGGGAAATGCCATTGCGAAACTGCAATTACCCGAGGCGGATGGAAATGACCGATTAGTTGGCTTTACAATACTCAACAAGGTGTAAAAATTAGCCCGTCGGGACGTGACAACTACAAATATGGCCTACGTACGGACTTACAGGCTATTAGAATTTTATCAACGTCCGTTGGGCGGAATAGTGTAAAATTTGAAAAACAACACGAACTTGGAGCTCAGAAATACACTGAGCTGGGATGCGTATTAGGAAGTCGGTAAGCTTGGCTCCGGCTGATAACGACCCTTGTGCATCGTAACCCCCCCGGGGCATCCGATGGACTGGGAATGGCTGTCTATATGCCACGGCTATGGGCAGTACTCGGGTATTCTGTGAAAAATTGTGACATTTTCGGTTGTGCTTGCGCTGCAGTAGTATTTAGTTTGAAAATAGATTTTCTAATTTTTCATGTGGCGCCTGGGATCCGCTGCTGTAAGTAACGTTCAGTGTATTGGGACTACTGCTCAGTCCAATTTGTATTTCGACGATGAAATTTGCACAATGTGTAGAATTTGAATATTTATTTTCTTTTTGTTATTGTTTTGTTTAGTGCTTTTTTGTATTTATGTATTTTTGTTGCTTTTCGAGTCGTACGTCGTCGCTTTGCGCGTGTTTCTCTGTCCCCTTGGTTTCTCGTCTTATTTTTTGTTTTTGCTGTTGCTGTATTTTGTCTTCAATTTATTTCGTCTACTTTAAATAAAAATGAAGAAAATTTTCAGCGTTCATTGACATTAAAAATGAGAAAAATAATAATAAGCAAAGAAAACGAACGAAATGTACACCAGTCTGAAATTGAACATTTGTCAGTCGCCAACAGTTTTTACCGATCTCAACGAAATACCACTCCAAATGTGGGTGTTGACGAATAAGGGGTGAGTAATCCCTTCCCGATGAAACTAGACGATGATGAAGACCCTGTAAGCCGAAATCCTACTGCCTGTAATGATCTTAAATTATTCTGCTCGTCTCCCTCTCTGAATGAATACGATATATAATATATTATTGGCCATACAATGTCATTCTGTATGCCGATTTGTATGCTAATTAGGAGGGCGTGGCCCTGCAGCCCTTCGGGTGTGGACGGGGTGACAGATAATTTGCCAGAATAATAATAATAACGAAACACAATATACAATAACCAAAAGCCGCAGAATAATTTCGGGTAAAAATGCCAAAAATAAACCAAAATCATTTTAAGTGCGATGCCGGGGCGTGACTTTGGGGTGCTGTGCTTATGCTTTCTGGGTTCATAGTGGGTTATTTTGAATTTAATTTATATTTTTTTCGGCAAAAGATATTTACGTGATCTGCATGCTGACACTTCTCCGAAGGCCCGCATCCCCACCCACGTTCCCCGGACAGCCAAGTCCCAACTACTCATTTTCTAGCTTAAGAAAACTGTCAAAATGATGAAAAAGTGCTTATAAAAAGTGGGAGAATTAATTTTAAGCAATAAAGTCGAGGGTGGAATACTCTTTGAAAATTAATAAAAATAATTATTTGAATAATATCTTGTTAAAAATTTATTTTTATTGCAAATTCCTTTTTTTTATCAATAACATTCCGTAAAATATTTAGGAAAAGGGTATCCGCCGAATATCATAAACCCCCTTTTCGAATCTGACAAGTGATTGCTCATTTTAATTAATTCTTTTTTAATTTATCAGTCAAGATTAATGTTAAACATTTTCAATCTGGCTAGATGCGGCTTTGGGACACCGAATTCGGTATTGGCCCAGCCGGGGTTTCTCTGTTAATAATTTAAATATGGATTTTAGCGGCCTTTTTCGGCAAGGTATTAGCATAATTGGTGGCCAGTGTCCATCCCCGTCTGCCAAGCCGAGCCACTCAAGGCGAAAACACCTTTAATAATTATCTGTCCAATTTTTCTTCACATTCGGGTGGATTTGTATCTTGTGTCTCTGAATGAATTTTTCAGCAAATTATTTGTGTATCTTTTTTGGTGAATAAAAATTTGTTAAACTAACTCGTATCTATAAGGCGTCAGGCTTACATCAAACGCCAGAACCGCCCATGGCCCGGGCCTATTTCAATGCTTTATTTGGTGTTTAGCCGCTGGGAGGACGGGTCCGAGTCCGACCCGACTTACCTGAACGAGCCTATCTTAATGATTTTTTATTTATTTGCTGCCATTTGTTGTGAGCCGTCTTATCGCGACCGCGACCATTTCGAGCCGGAGCGTGTAACACCACTTTACATAAGTCCATTATATTTTATTTTTAACGACACTCTTTTAATTATTTCCCCGCTGGTGGCATCATCATCGCTCCCATCTTCACGGTCAAGGCAGCCAGTGCTGGGATCATCGCGGCATTATCGATACTGTCGCTTTGCATATAAATTTGGGGGGATGGAGATCTGAGACGATCAGAGACGATCGGAGACGAGACGAGACGCCTTTTGGACGGACTCTTTGGGGCGGTGTGTCTTTATTCATATGCTAAACTCTTCTGAATCGGAATTCAGAAGTCAGAAGTGGTTTAGCTGGGCCGACGGGCTCGGCATTTATTTGAAAGCAATTTGGAAACCTTGGGGCATCATCGCTTTATCATCGGACGCGGCACAGATGGGGGGGATAGGATAGGATAGGATTGCGATGGATTTGGATGGGTGCAGCATAAGCCGAACGCAGTCTGCGATCTAAATACAACAAAAAGAAGGTTCCCCCTAATGGCTCCGTGAAGCTGTTATTGTTTTATTATCGGTTCTCTCGTTGCCGTTTTCTTTATTAATATTTCAAGGAGCCCCGGGAATGGGGATGTTCCCAGTGGTTTATGTGTGCGTCTGCCGTTCCTTTGTCTCGATTGTTTCGATTCCCCGGAATTAGACTCTGCCGCTAAATCTATGCGGGGTGTTATTTATATATACATATACATATACTCTTTCGGTTGGGTGGCATGATTTATGGGACAAGTGATGTCGTTTTTGATGGCGCATCAAGTATACGCCCCGTGGGTTATCCTGCTCGAAAGCGCCCCCACGCGCATTTCAGCAGAAGCCGAGGCGAAGCCCCAATCCCGTTGGCGTTCTTCTGGGAATCCCGAATGATACTTGGACATTTATAAATATAACCCATAATCGCATTATTGCCACACGCCCTCCGTTTGGTGAAATCGAATATCTGCCATCTCGGCCGCAGGGCATTTGCTTAACGGTTTCGCCAACTTAGCGGCAAACCTAAAACAAAAACCGATCGCATTGATTTGCATAGGAAATCGATTCGAAGTCATTAATAAATCGACCTGTTTTATTTATTATTTATTTACATTTGGCTTTCCGCTTCGCTCAAATATATATTTCCGTCTCTCAGCATTGAATCTGATTTATTACAGCCCTGGGAGAGAAGATTAGCGCAATCTGCTGCAAGGCGAAGCCTAAATAATATTTACTATTTGCACTTCATACCTTGTTGCAATCAGCAAAGCAATGGAACGGACTATATCAATCTGTGCACACGCATAATGCATACATTTGCCGCACAAGTGCAGTGCATCTTAATATAATAATAATAATACCTAAACACTGCCTAATCTCTCTCTCTCTTAGCTTGGCGCCAACTTATATTACGTAGACCTAGGCCACCACACACGTGCTGAGCCACGGTGTTCCAGAACCCTAGCCGAAGCTAGGCCAGATCAGCTGGCAGGTGATAGATAGGTGTTAATTTGCATTGACAGAACTGCACGTCACGCTAAATTTAGTGTTTACCCAAATGTTTAGCAAGAGAAAAACACCTATGTAGAGGCAAGCTACCGCTTCATAGGCGGCGGCTTACAGGGCCTATGATTACACAGAGAGAAATTAAGCTGGAAATCTGTAAGAGTTGGTTTACTATTTGTGAATTTACTTTACTAAACTTGATACTAATCACACATTATATTCCTTAAAATTATATCTATAAAATGTTGCTGGATTATTATTATATTTAATTGAACCCAATACATAATGAACTTTCTTCTACAAATTTCTTTTCTTTGCTTGTATTCGGTTCAGTGTGAGTGCCCTAACATTATTATACGATCGATGTGATCTGCAAACGATCCGCGGAGCATTGCTAATTAAAGCTGATAGCTACCTTATCGCTGATCTGAACGCTCCCTGAGAAGCGGCACGTTGGCTTTGGGCTCAGCTGTTCCGCTCGGAAAACAAACATAATTTTTTCACAATATTAGGCACAAATTAACAAGACCTTTGCCGGCTATTTTTGGCTGAACTTTGATAAGAATCTTCTTGCTTGTGAATTAATAACTCTCCCCGGCAACCCCTTACTTACCCTTTACTCGTGGTAAACAAAATATACTGTATCACTTTCGTTCCTAAGAAAAAATGCTTGATTAATTGCTTGATTGGCTCTCCGTTTTCAGCATTCGAACATTTAACATGTACTGAGTGAACTTGGCCCGCTCTATTTATTATTTACGCAAGTGCACTTAACCGCATGTTGAAACGAATATATTTTTAACACACAGAGGCTGCTTTTATATAAAATGCACATATTAATGGAACATGAAATTTTATTTACGCAAATAGGAACATGAGCGCTGCGATGCTCGGGTTCCCGCTGCCAAATATTCAAAAATATTAAAATAACCAAATAACCATTTCGATATTTATCCAAAAAGCTAAATATTCAAATAGCCTTTAACTATGGCGTCGATCAAGAATGAAAATCGATTGTGTGTGGATCAGCACAATATATATTCGCATGGCTGGAAGGAAGGAAGTGGAAGTCCGCAAACAGTTGCTAAGTGATTTGCGATATATGGCCAGGGGCACAGCCCGCCTGCCGAACGGTGTACAAAGCCATTGCCTTCGGCCGTAAAGATAGCGCGCCAAAAGTGTAAAAAAAAAAAAATAGGTAAAAATAAACTGGAAAGCCTAAGCACCCTTATTAATTTTAGCACTCCAGACAATTGCCACAAATTTTGGGCAAAGCAGGCGTGTTAATTGCCGTACAATATAAACAAATTACTGTGTGTTTGCCACAACTTCAGTCGTTGTTGTCGAATGTCCATAACATGATGGCCAAAACGGCCGCTAGGTGGCTTCGTCGATGGTAGCCCTATTAATGCATAATTCCGATTGATTTCGCTGACGAATTAGTCGCTTCGGCTTTGGCCAAACACAAGAGTACGCACTCGCCCCCACCCGCCCAGCTCTCTGCCTTGTTATTGTACAATTAGTCGTATTTATGCTGCTGCTGCTGTTGCTGCTTGTGCGGCGACGGCTGTCGCTGTCTGTCGCTCAAAAATTAAACGACCATTAGGCGTATTTAGCGCACAGAGCACCGAAATTTGGGTCATTACCACAGCAAGAAATCAGCCCAAACAGAGGCACGCACACGTGCTGGCCGCCGATCGGATCGGATGTGTTTATTATGATTATGGTTACGATTATGTTATTGGCCAGTCCAGCCTGCTGCTACCGTTTGGCTATCTGCCTGCAGTCTGCATCGTCCCACAACGCATCTGTTCCTCGTAAACATTTCGGAATTCATATTCATATAATTCATCGAGCCTGCTGGCCGCCAAAGCGATTTGCATCAATATTGCTGCAGCAATAACAATTATAGCAATAGAAGGCGAAAGCGTGCGACTTAAGCAGATAGATATATTGCAGCTGTTTGAATCGATAATTATCCTTGGCACTACTTTGGAGCACTTTCAAGGGTACTATTAAGGATTATACAAAAGAAATGATGAAATCAAAAACGGTTAAGAAGGGATTTTTAGTTACACTCTTTCAAAGCTATATTTTTAGTCCTTGCCCCCTTAAATATGCTGTGAAATGTAAGCAATAGTTGGACTTTAAAGGAATATGAAAGTATATACTGGGTATTCAATAGCCTAGACTTTTACAAAGCTCCTTCTTGCCCTCTTATACCTAGGCGTGCGTGAACAATTCATGGCGTGGGAACTGCGTCGCTTAGGTTCTCCATTCTCAATTCTCGATTCACAATTCATAGTCAGCACACAGTTCGCAATCCGCGAATCCGCCATCCTCAATGAACGTGGCCGCAAGCTGATGTTGCTCTTTAGCGCCGAATCTTGGGTCTCCAGTTGGTTTGCCCAGCTTTTGGCCCCAGGGCGCCACCGACAAACTGACAACTAAACTCAATTATGGCCTAATGAAATCGGCAATAGCGATATGTGGCGGGAAAAAGAGACAGCCGGGGCGAATAATGAGAACTGCCAACGCCCCGCTGGACCGCGGAGAAGCAGAATTAATTATTGTTAACCGTAACAGTTTTTGTTTGTAAACCTGCCAGGCATGTGTCAAGGAAATTGGGTCAGATCGCTGGCCCAGGGCACAGCGAGAGAACCCGTTTTGGGCCCCGGAAAGACTGGGTGACTGAGCGAGTGAGTGAAAAGAAAAGACTATACTACTCTGCACGAGTGTACACTCGTAGTATACACTACTATAAGTATGTGCCCCAATGTCCACCCACAAATGAACTCTTGTTCAATTTGTCATGCCGAGCGTGACAATCGAATCGGCCATCGATCTGGCCATGCTTAGTAGATTGATGGCAGGGACCTATTGCCAAATTAGAATAAGAACGTGGTGATGGTGGCTGGAATTGGAATTGGGGGTCATAAATCCGGTCGGTTAATGAACGCCGTAAAATAGCAAATGTCAGGCCGTTAAATACTGCCATACACCACCTCCCCGAAACATTTGTATGGATAGTGCGCGACCCATTGATTTCGCAACTCGAATCGATCGATCGAGCTGGCGCCGATCGCTGATTGCCAAATGCGATCGATGGATCACCGGATAGCCGAATCAATGGAACCCCGGCTTCGAGAAGATGTGCGTTGTCAAGAGCTCTGCACACAGACACACGGCAATGGCGGTGGCGGTGGTGGGGCACACCTTTCGAGCAAGAGTGGCCACGCAGGTGGAGGAGACAACTAGTTGCTTGTGGCACTACCCACTAAGACAACACCGTCTGCCATCGTCTGTGACTAAGTTCGCATATGTGGGTCTGTTTGCCTAACAAGATATATAGTATTTACGCGATATTGTGTACATTCACCGCCGTTCAAGTACATCAACCTCGAGTGGATCTCGTTGGATACCAAATAGAACGCGGCACTTGTGCCCCCTGACAAAATCGAATAATTATTATTAATTTTCATAAATATTAATTCACGTCCGTAAAAAACGCCTTATCTGAGAATGAAACAAAGCCTTCGACTGCACTGGTTAGCCCACTTGCGAGCAAGCTACCAAATTGGTAGCGGAGACGAATCGATAGACAGATAAAGCCAAGTGGCTGGAGACACAGACTGATACAGAGACAGCGACTGGAGACTGAAGACCGATTCACCAAATTTGCATGAAGAGCTTGAGCGGTCGCTCCTTTTTTGAGCTAAACGCCGTGCAATTAAAATTAAAGCAATAATTGCCCTGCCTTTGTCGCGACCAGCGAGCAATCAAATTTCAGTTTGTGTCCCATTCAGTCTGTTTTTTTTTTTTTGTTGTTAAATCATTTCCTCATTTGTCGCCGAGGTCGGGCTGTAAAAGCGAGATCAGCAGCTGGGGGCATCTTCGCGGGGCTCCCGGAAGCTGGTCAGACCTCTGCCCTTTTCGAATGTACACACATATTTACAAATCTTTTAGGGCAAGATCGTTTTTTACGCCTCTGAGCGAAACCATCTGTGCTCCGAGGGGCCAAAGAAGACTCTAGAGTGTAGGGTCTAGACTGGACCACAAGCGTGGGGCGCTTGTAAACATGTCAAAGTGAAAACAAACTAATTGCTACAGAATATCCGACAGCTGCGCGAATCTGCCGTTTGCTGTATTTAAATCTGCCTGGGATACGCCATAGTCTCTATATGTAACGATGGCCACAAGGCCATCATCATCCATCGGAGGGATGTCCGAGTCCGAGTCAGAGAGAAACTCTCATAATTTAAATGTCAAGTGCGTTAGGCGCTGACTATCCGAACAGATGCTGCCAAAACTGAGAGCGGCATTAATTTTGATGGCGTCTAATTGCCAGAAATAAAAACGGCCTTTTAATGGAGTCCACAGATCCCGGGGATCGAATACCAGGAATTGTGTCTCGTCATGCCCGGCCAGTACCCATGATGCTGTTAGATGATTCTTGTAAAATACAGATACAGCTACAGCCACAAATAATAATAATAATAATAATAATAATAGCAATTTCAACACATTTTGATGAGAACTGTCAAGAAAATTAAGAAATTCCAGCAGTACAGTGGCCATCAACGCCATCGACCCAATGCTCTTGTTGCCGGCCGCTTGCCTAGTTAATGAATATAATCTCTTTTGATGGATTGAACAGTCGGACCAGGGCAGACTCCGTTCCAAGCAAACCCAACCCAACCCGGCCTGAACAGGCCAAAAAACCAAAACTCAAGAAAGCCCCAAGCCCAGGGCTTTCAATGGCCAACTGACAACTGCCATCGACATCGACACCGCCATGAACTTGGCAGAGTTTTGTCTCTTTTTCGATTTTTTCCGCTTTGTTTTCGGTTCAATTCATTGTCTTTATGGCTTGCTTTTTGTCTCTCGTGCGTAATAATATAATTCGAAAAATGTATTAATTTTTAAGGTTTATATTTTGTTGATTTCTTTTCGGGCCGCAATCAGTTGCGTATGCGAGAAGTGTCTCTTGGCGGTATTAATCAGCGGCTTTTCACAGCTGCTCAAACGAGAGGGATCAGTGAGCGCGCCTACTTGCACATACTCTACAGAATCGGGAATAGATAACTCGAAGCTATCCCAAAATCCGATAAGAAATCTGGACTTCATTTAGGCTTAATTAGTTCGGGGCCAGTTTTGGGTGGTTATCGACAATTAGCATTTCGGGATTCGGAGCTTAAATAATTTGGCAATTAGCGAGGTGGCCTTATCTGATCCTTTCCAAATTTTTTTTTTGCAAATTCCTAATCATCGTGGGCCTCGCAGTTCCGGTTCAAAAATCTGGCCGAAAAAGAAAACAAAGTTCTTCGAGCAGGGCACTTGCCAGTCTCAATTAACTTAGATCTTATCTGGTGCGATTGCTGGCCAGCGAGCAGCTCAGCTCAGGTTCTGGAAAACCAGTTTTTTTCCTCTCAAATATATTCTTTTTTTTGTTTTTTTTTTTGGCATCCCAACAAACCCTCTTTTGGGCCCAAAACTTTGCGGCTGTCGGATCGCATTTACTTAGTGGGCGCAAACGGAAATTTAATGAAGCGTTAATAAGTACCCATCGTACAGGCTGAAAAGGGTCTTAAATGCCCCATCCGAGGGCCGGAATGTCATGTATGCTGTTAGCCCTCTATGATTGCCTGAGGCCATTGTTTTTCGCATATGACGGAGGTAATACTCTCGGGCCACTTGAAGGAAGGGCCGCCGCCGCCGCCGTATGTGGAACAGGCAAACACCAGGCCTACGACGAGTTGCCATGCTGAGCCGCGAATTGTTAAATCCATTCAATGTTCTCATTAGTGTTTGTTCAGTTGTTGTAATTAAGAGCAGCGAGTGAACGACTGTTGTTCCCAGAACAGAACCAAAACGGAGCCCAGTCCAGAAAGCTCTAAAATCGGGCAATCAGCGAGACCGAAAGACAGATGAACGCCACGGACCCCGTAATTATTTCAGCCCATTTTTCATTAAACTGTAATCATAATTCATTAGGGTATTATAAACGACACACACCATCTGAATATCGAATCTTGGATCTTGCAGCTGCTGCTGCAGAGCAGCGAAAAACATACACAGAGGCGACACTTTGTATGGATAGTAACTAAATACCATTAAATAAATGAGAAATATTTTAAAATATAATTGTTTAGAATGATTCTGGTCTAAATTAAAATTGCAACTTCATATAAATATGTTTAAAAATGTATAAATTCAATTGTTTCAATGCTTTTCTCTCTGTGCAAAGTTTGACAGTGACAGCGCCCTTCCTTGTCTTGTACATTGTGTGCCAATGTTGCTCTTACTGTTGCTGTTTCTGCTGCTTCAAGTTGCTGCTGCTGCGGCTGTTGCTGCTGCTGCTGCTGCTCTTGCTGTGTTCTCGGCGGCAGCAGCTGTGGCCGAGGCGAAATCAGCACCAGCAGCAGCACTTCAAGCATCTGCGCCATCCGCTTGCCACCAACACCAGCGTCAAGTGATCTTTCAGTCGCTCGCGTGACGCAGAGCCGATCATATTCGCCTGCTCCTCCTACGCTCACTCGGTCGCACGGATCGTGACACCACCACAATATACAACACCAAGTACAATATATGCAAAGGACTCTTCTCTCTGGTGCTGGGCCCAATTTGTGGCAAGGCTTGGCCGCGTAAACGCCTTACAAATTGCGCAGGCGCAGCACAGTGAACCGCTGGGTGCACCATGGATGCCTCAGTTTAGTGAACCCGTGACAGCGATTTAGTGCTCCTTTCTGTCTTCGTTTCGGTTTCGTTTGCACGTTGGCGTTGCGTCTGCGTGACATTTCAGTGTTAAGTTCGCGACAAGCAGACAAGATACAAGATACTGAGTGCCATGAAGGCACAAAGAAAACCCCTACTGAAAACCCACGAAGCAATGAATAGTAAAAGCAGGCTCCTGGTCACTGGACACTGCAAGATGTCGGAGATAACCAAGGAGCAGCACCAGAAGCCGCCTCCGCCCACGGCTGTCATGGAGGTCATTAAGGTATATTTCCACTGCCCCCGTTTGGAAAATTGTTAATCCGCCAGCGCAGGCATTTCGCCAGTAGCTCTAGGTATATGTATTTATACAGAGTGGACCAGTGTTGTCATAAATTGGCCTCCTATTGGCGGGTTCTCAATTATTTTTTATGATAGCCAAGTTGCGACCTCAATTGGTGTGCCATTAAATCGCCAGCCACAATGTATTAATATTCCCAAAAGTGCTCTAGAAGTTGTTATAAAATTTATGCTGGCGAAGTGCGCAGCATAGAGTTATTGCCTTGTTTTCAAAATCTGCACGTACACAGTTGTAGTTGCTGCAACAATAAAAACATTTTTTAGTGCCTAATTATGATTTGATATGCTGCTAATTAGGAAATCATAACAAACAAAGGAATAGCTAAGAGCTCTTTTTATTGGGGCGTTCGTGGGCTAGGATCTTCGCGCTCAGATCATCGACTAAAACAATCCCAATAGAAACCACCAAAAATATCATCGCTGGTTGAGCGAGTTTAATCGTTCATTATGGCAAATCTATATCTATATTCTCTCACACATCTTTTGATGTTCGAATTAATGTCACCGATTCAGGGACAATATCATAAATTAGAGTTAATTAAAGTGCAAATAGCGCGGGCCAAGAGTGGCTGGCAAAAGCAGTTTGCATAATAAATTGCATACTTCCTGGAAGACCGCGACCAACCAAGTCAGTGGTCCGAAAATACCCGTCGACGAGATCAACGCTCCCACATGGCGTTGGGACGGATCTCGGAATTATTGCCTTATGTCATGGAGCGCGGGCGCGGCACGAGCGAATGTCATAGACTTTTTGGCAATTAGAGCCAAAAAGCGGAACAGCAACCGCCGGCAATCTTCTTCAGAACAGAATTTGTCAGGGGCGTTTCGTTTTTATTCGGTCATAAATTCCCACGAATAGGGCGTTGGTGCACAACGAATCCAACCAAGGCGCTATCGAGGACACTCCTCTCTGCTTAGGATTATGTCCCAACTAGAACGGAGTTGCTTGCAGTCCGTTTATATGCGGATATACAGAGCCAGACAATACACTCTTCCGGCGGCGCTAAGGTCAAGTGCAGAGCGATGCCCACGGGGCGCCAGCATTGCTGGGATTCTTCCTCTTGAGAGATATTTTCGTAATTGGCATCGCATTTATCAGATTGTCAAAATCCGCTGCAGATGGTTGCAATCGAGAACTGTGATATTATTAGTTGTTGGCACAAGCCGCACAGCAGGGAAAATAGAAAGCATGTTGGGGAGAACGGTAGCGTTAGCGCACATATAAAATGAATTCTAAAATTATTGCCGAGAGCATCCATTCTCGGCTAGAGGTGGACGCGTGAGTTTCGGGGGGAGGCCCTCCTGCTGAGGATGAGAGCGAAAGCTTTCCTTGGCCTGGCCATGGCCGCCCAAGAGGTGCATGGAAGGTGTGAATATAGTCCACTGGCTGGGCTGGAGCTAGCATATACCTGCTCTTGCGATCCCACGGATACGCTGCTCCCGCTCCCGCCCGATTGTTTACACAGGCGAAAACGCTCGCGGAAAATGCTAATACAAAGTGTGCGTCTTCTGAATTCGTTCCGTCAGTCTTATTTCGAATTTCGCACAAGATCTGCACAACCGCTGCAAACGGCGAACGATCGCGGGATTTTCTAGCATATGTATTATTGCTGAGAATTTTGCGAAAATTAAAAATATTATAACTCGAGCGGGATAACATGCATAACAGCGAAATAGGAAGAGTTCAAATGATTGTGTAGCGGAAATTCAAAAATAATTCATGTACACATTCGAATAAAATTGCATAAGATTAGTGTGGAAAATGTCATAAGTTACTCATCGACCGAAGGCGTTATATATTTAATATATTTCTCAACCGAAATCTGAAATCTGAATTGGGAATAGTTTGAGTGAATAGCAACACATCAAAGTGCGACAAAGCCGTCATTTCCGAGCTATTGACTCAGAGGTGAATATATATATTTTTGGCTCATTTTTATCTGTCGTGCATAATATTGAGTTAATATTTCTATTCAAGCAAGACCTACCGCAACAGGGAGTAATTATGACAAATTATGATTGATCTTTATCTTTAAGATATATTAGCTTGGAATATATATTAGCTTATCTGTTTATTACATTGTAATAATTATCTGCAAAGCTTGTGGCTTAGATTAGGTATCGCATCTGGAAAATTACAGAACTTTTCAAATACCATAAATTCCGGTCAAACTGCCTAGTTAGGCGCCAGGCTACTTAAATAAATTGCTTACACACAGTGGCTACTAAAATAAATGTGCAAATTCTTGCCTCTATTCGAAGATACTTTGATAAATATTTTGTATCAGGCCGACAGGCGTAAGAAATCTATTTTTAATAGATATTTTACACGAGTCGGAACGGAATCGAATAGAAATTGCGGCAGTGTTTATGCCAAACTTTCACACATTTCAGCGCCACTGCCGAAATAAAACGAAAATCGAGATTACTATAAAAATCGGAAATTAAGTAAACACGCCCTTTACTAAAAATAGTAACCCCAACTGGAGACTCTGTTGGGCAGAGGGCCAGGGGGCAAAATTAATTTGTTAACTTTTTTTTGCATGCGCCGGGAAAGCGTTCGCGTAAGCAAACAAAACAGAAGAGAAATGTGCGTAGGGAAAATGTCGGGAAAATAAACAAAAAACGAGAAATTGTGCTACAAAAAAATTAAGACAAATGATGAGTGAGAGAAGCTTTGAGGTTAAATTTATGGGAAAATAAAATTTCCAATAGAAAAAAAATGCTTGCCAAAAAGACCAAAAGAAATGCACAGCATGGAAACGAGAGCGGTCGAGGACGCCAGTGCCGGGTCCCGAAATAGCACAGTCGTTCTTTTTTAGTTTAGCCATTTAGTTTTTTAAATGTTTAATGTTTTTTTTTTATTCTACCTATTTGTGTACTTTCTCTTCTGTTCCTTTGGGTCTCTGTGTATATTTTTGTTAACGGACAGAAGCGTGTCAGAATTTTGATGTATGTATTTTGCTCGAAATGAACTCTCTTGTGTGCAGCGAATTGAACGTTTGTCGACTATAAAAACTATGATATAATACAGCCAGAAAGCAACAACGAGGAAACAATAAAAATTCTTAATTAATCTACCAAAAAGGCAGAAGAAACCAAGCAGCAAAAATCTGAGGGAAAACAAAAAAAAAAATGCAATAAAAAAATGTGATATATAGTATGCAAGGCATAAACAAAAAAATTATAAAAATACACCAGCAATTTGACAATAAATAAAGCTAAATAGAAAGGACAGTGCCAACAACAATGCCCCAATAAAATATATATTAAAAATATGTAAAATATAAATAAATACAGACTACACACTAAAATAATAACCGAGGCGGCAGGCACATGTGTCTCGATCCGAGTGCTTTTGTCTGGGAAATATTTTCCATTAGATTTATTAGCTGCGACCAGACATCTTCGGTTTGACTTACAGCATGTTGCAGGATATATATTCCAAGTATTTCTCTTCCTCTTCGTGTGACACTTTTTGAGCTTTTGGAATTAGGCGGACAACAGCCGGCGACAAATAAATAAATGTTTTTTTGGATAGAAAAAAAAATGAAAACAAACCGAAACCGAAGGCGTTAATTTTTCTGCTAGCTTCTCTGAACCGTAAATAAATAACAGAAAATGTGCTTATGAGATCTTGGCTAAGTGGCGGGTGTTAAAACCATATAAATATGCATTAGCATAGTGCCTTAGTATGCGATTAGGAAGCACTTTTTGGGCGGAATCACAAAAGATTTCCCCACACAGTCAGCAAAAAACGAGAACTAATTTGAGAATTTGCTATAAAAATAGAATCAAAGTCGGTTGGCTGCATTTGAAAGAAATAAACCTGCCTGTGTTAATAGCATGTTTTCTTCAATTTAATTAAGTTAATTTAAATATTTATAAATTAAAATAAAATCTTTATTAAATATATACTCCCAAAGATAGACAGTTTCCTTAATGCATGAATAATAGTCCTGATAATTATCAGTTGACAGGTATTCCTGTCCAGAAGAAAGTAACATTTGTATAGAATAATTTATTGAGTTGTTGAAAATAATTAAATGCAGCTGCAGTGTCTGGGAAGTAGTTGTAGTTATGGAATTCGCTGATAGACACATCTAATTGTGTGTTGTTTTTTGTTGTGCTGAATGTTGTTATTGCCAGTTTTATACGCATATGCAAAACAATAGCTGGAGAAAGAAAGAAACGTGTCGGAAGTGGCACGACAACCGATACTACCATAACTCGTGCTGAACAATAATAAAACATTTCAATGAATGCTACTTGCTTTACTTGACCTGTTCGTGTTTTTGTTTTTTTTTTTTTTGGTTTTGTTTTGTTATTTTTACTCGCAATTATTTTGGGTCGACGCACGCGTCTCGATTGCGCTTCCTTTGCTTCCGTTTATTGCAAGATCATTTATGGGATCCTACCCCCTACCCCCTGCCCCTTGCAGGGCCATCAATTTTAATTATCGAACAAATTAATCGGTCGCAAGTTTCGTATCATTAAGATTAATGATCGCTCGATCGGCCAAGCTGGGTGGCAACAGCAACACCAGCAACATGGGTGCCCCGACAACGATACTAACAACAAATATGCAAATAGCGCACTTGGCTGAACTCGGGCTCGAACTCGAACTCGAGTGTATCGCCGGGCTGGCGAAAAGCACAACAAAGCCAAGATCACAAGCGAACCAAATAAGCTGTGGCAAATTTGATTAGAGCGCCAATTAATTGCTTGTTTAATTAGAACCCAGATATGAGAACACGAGCAGGGAAGTGGGCTTTCCCCGTTCCGTGTCTCTGTCTCCCTATGCCCAATTCCCCCCAATCTCTCGCGACTTGGAGCAGTAAATAATTGTCGCGTCTTGAAGAGTGCACTGACCCGGCCGAAAAAATTTTGTTGATATGCTTCAGACATGCAGACGTACTCGCCCGTCAAAGTGCTTATGCGGGCAATATTGGGGCCTGATTCATGTGTCCCGTTTGCCGGAGCGAGTGCAGCGGGCATCGAATCGCGGCCAAAATCAAATTCACACAAACTGCAGGCGGGGTCAGTGACGTGCCGCAAGCGTCAGCGTCAACCGTCCGGCCGTCAAACGTCACCGTACGCCCTGACGTATCTGACAGATACAAAATGTACGCGCCGCTTCCCGCTTGTTTTGTTTCAAATGAGACGCTGCTGCTGCAGCCGGGATTCGCGGTGAATAATTCATGAAATGCAAACAGCAGGGAGCACAGCGAAGAAAGAACTCTAAGATATCGGTTTATCTTTAGTTTACTCTTGAAATATTCACTGAAGATCTTATTAAGATCAAAGACCTATGGCGGAATAAGCTGCATGCGAATGTGATATCTGGAGCTGGAAATCTTTTAAAGTTGTACTGGAATTTGTATGATATATTTTGAACCTAAACAAGCAACTTTATCGCCTAATATAAAATGTATGGGGAGTAAGTAACCTTAAGGCTGGCTTAATGTGTTGCAAACTTAATGGGATTTTAGAGTATAAAAATGATATATTCTGCTCATCCGGTAAACATACAAGTTGCGTTTTTTACTGTGCACTTCCACTCAAGCCTGACTCTTGAGCTTGCACTTGGAGCAAAATATGGACATGGGCGTGGACCTGGCTGAAGGGCCTGGTTGGTAATGAGGCAAAGGCGACTGAGTGAAATACGAGCACGAGCCCGGCCTGGTATAGCCTGGCCAGCATATGCTCATGCAAATTTTCAGCGATTAAAAAGCCATAACTTACTGTATGAACGCAAAGCGTTGAGGTTAATTGACAGACAGCCAGACAAACTCGCCCAGACACAGGCACAGACAGACACGGAGACAACACACAGACACCGATTCAGATACAGATGCAGATATAGTGCTCTGAAATTAACACTGCACATAAAGTAAAGCGAAAAATGACAATAATTAGAATAAATGCGAGCGCCCGAAGGTTCCATTCGTAGCTTTTCCGCATTCTGTGCACTTTGCAAAGTCTCGGCCCCAAGAAGAATGCAATTCTCCAGACACGTGTTCTTCGGATTTCACAACAGCAGAAAGGAGGTTCCATTGAGGTGAGGGCTTCGCCGGAACCGAATTTAATACAAACCCGAACTGCTGATGGCCAGTTCCATGGAAGTTCTGAGCTCTTGAATTCTTCTTCTGGCCCCCCCGACTGATGTCTTGAGAAATTCCCACCGACTTGCTTAGTCAGGAGGAATGCGAAGGGAACTGGGCCCATTCAGCAGTGCCGAAATCGATCCAGGCCCTACTAAGCGGAATCAACTCCATAAAAATGGGCTCAAAATTGATCATTTTAATTCCTTACTGCTCCTTAATGCGATGATTGATGTGGCGCCATTCCACTTCAGCGAAATGCACTGGGGGTCCAGATCTTCGCTTTATGTATATGATATTCTCTCAGTGACAAGTGACTGTGACTGTGGCAGTGACAGTGACAATGATGAAGGCGCCCGCACTCGGATTCTTAATACTGAAAACACTTGAGTGACAGACAAACTGGCGGAGTCAAGGAATTAGTTCCAGGGAAGGATGGTCAGGCGATGAAATTCTTTATATAAATTCCTACAAAATAATATGAAATTCCAGAACCCAAATCGATTTGTTTTGTTTTCGAAGCATATTCAAAAAATGTTAATATACCGATTGGAAATGGGAATGGGCATTCCATTCCTTGGCTCCCAGTTGGCTCTCAAATTTTGTACTTTGAACGCCTCCCCACCAGGCCCCCATAATTCTCGGCTAGGTGCTAGCTGTTAGCTGCTAGCTGCTAGGAGCATATAAAATTAATGAATCTCACCTGCGGCTATGTTTTCTTTTGCCCGCCGAAACTCTTAATTGCCGCAGTGAATTTTCCAACTCATAATTCTATTTTCAATGGTTGTGTGCCGAGTGTGCCTGGTCAATGAGTCAGACGTGACCACCACCACCACCAGCACCGCCACTTACCTGTGAGGGATTGAGGTGGCGTGGTCTGTGTGTGGCGCAGAAAAATCACATTAACGTCTGACTATATTCGTTTAATTATCCCGAATATTTCACTCATCATAGCCACATTCGTGGCAAAAATAGATTTATATGCATTTATTGACTTTGTGAATTAAAATAGCGCCTGGCCAGTGACTCAAGGCAGAAGGACGTGAGCCGATTAATGAATGCAGCTCACGTGACGTCGCTCTTGGCCAGAAAATCTTGGAATATCTGAAATATGAGGTAACTGTCCCCCACTAAACACAATTCCCGCCACAAATGCAATTCATCAAGCTGCTCGTTTGCCAGTCAATTGGCTATTTCTGATCGACTCGTCGGGGTCTGTCATTCAAAATAAATGCGCCTTCAGTTGTAATGTCGATGTCTATGTCGATGGCAAGGCGGGGAAGCCCCCTCCAGAGTCCAATCAAAATAACGATCTCATCAACACAGCGTCTTACATGGGTGCTGATGCTGATCGGCAATCGGCGATCGGCGACAAGGCAAGGATGAGGATTGACGGAGTATGACAATGACTCAATTGAGAAGATGTCTCGTAACTCAAGCGTATAATCAGAAACAATTAAAAAACTGCACATCATTTGAGAACAATAACCAAAGAACATCAGCCAAACAAAAGCAAACAAGACTCTCAATCGAGGCGTTGGCATTTCAAGTTTATTCACATTTCCTTGCAAACACAAACACAAACGGACTACAAACGCTGAGCGCACTGCCTGCCTGCTGGCCAAGTTTTATTGGCCCGCCTGTTTGTTTGTTTGCCAGAGGATAGCACATGGTCAGCCGGCCGGCCGGCTACCAGGCACACGGCGATACATTTCCGCCAAGGTGCTGCATATAGCTGACTAATCTCTGGCCAATCTGACAAACGCTGCATACACAAAGGCGCCCCCGAGTGCATCAGGCATTCCGCATCCGTGTGCGCACGAATTCTCCCCTGACATATTTATGAGATGTCCAACAAAGAGCAGCGAGATACCAAGTGTCATTGACACTTACAGCCAGATCCCCAGATTGCCAATTTCCATAATCATTCTCAGGCGGCCAGCGGATAAGAACGGATCGTTGTGGGGCAAGTGAAAGCATACGAAATATAATAATAAATTCGAGGCTCTTGCGGCATTGCTGGCATACCTGATGCCAATCGTGTTTGTTTAGACTCCGCACGTCGATTATTTAACTTAATAGATCTGTTGCGGCCGCCTTTTAATTTGCAACCTGAGCGAACCACATAAAAAATAAACAACAATCGAAACGAACGAAATCGGCTTGCTTTCCGCTCTGGCCTGCATTCCATCGGGAATCGAGGTGCTCCGGTTGCTAAGCCATTTAGGCGCGAGATCTATGCTGTCTGTGTGCTACGCATTCCCGTCCGCACCTTTGGTGCTGCGGATGGGGCCATCTGGTCTGTGCCGCTGCCCACCAACCACCACCCACCACCCACCATCCACCACCAGCATCGGTGGATTCGGACTCAGATTTGGATTCGGGGAAGAGCCGCCTTCCTTTGAAGTGGCCAGCAGGCAGGAGAGTAAATTTCGTTAATTTACAGCGTTTCCAAAATCATTGGCCGAGAATTAACATTTTGAACGGTTGCCCCGAAAACGAAACGGCTCTTAATTGTCGTGTGATTGAGGTTCATGTTTCCATGCCTTCCAGTTTCGGAAGGTGGTGGAAGGTGTGCCAGGTGCAGATTGGCAGCCTGTTCCCGATCACCCCTTCGCCAGCCCCGCGGGGATCCCAGCCCGAGCTGTCCAAATAAACACGCACACACCACTTTGTAAGCGGCGGAGAGCAAATAAATATTTGTAATTTATATGTTTTCTGGCCGGCGTGGGCAACACACCGCAGATACAATAAATATTTTGGGTGTGAGAATGTGCTTTTTGGAACACGTCAGGCCGAGTGGAACCTCGAATGCGCTGCGAGGAGCCAAGGCTTCAAACAGGAAATGTGCACAACAAGTTTCAAAAACCCAACAGAGAGAAGCAGGCTATAAAAATACATATCAAGATCAAAATTCCCTCTCGAGAAGCTCCCAGTTGATACGATCGTATAATAAAAATATTGTTTTGCCTTCAAGATAAGGTCTCATGCCAAAAGATTAACAAGTTTTGATCGAACATAAAATCAGTTTGACTCTCATTTCATAACATTTTTATTACGGCTGTCACAGGTTCGAGAATTTATTGCCACAATTTAAAAAATTCCTTAATTTATCAACTAATTATATGACAAATATTTGCTAAGCCGCAGCAGCCGCCGCCGCAGCCCCATAACAAATTGAACAAATGTTCGCGCATTGCACATTGCTCATACGCAACGTATGCCCATAGAGAAATATTAGCTTGTCTACGCCACTCGCAAAAGTGTGCCAAATAAATCAAAAGCGAGCCCATTAAACCGCATACTAAATTAAGCCCGAGCAAATAAACAAAACGGGCTTTAATCGAATGACAAAACCAAAGCCAAATCCCAGGCCAATCCAATGGCCAGGTTGCAGTTTAATGGCCAGTAAAAATCTTTACGACGCTTTCGGGACAAGTGCAGCCTGCTGCGGGCTGAGTCATCCGAGCTTCCCACGTTCCACAAAAAAGATAAACAAACCGAAATTGCACAATTGTGCATATGTTAATATATCCATGTAGTTATTTGAGCTAATCTTTTTGATCGTCTCGGGGACGGTGGGAGGTCTCCTCCCGCTAGCTGCTAGCTATCCTCCGCTTTTTTTCCATTCCTTTTTTGTGCGAATTTTATGAAACGAAAGCTAAACAAAGTTGATTATTTTATAGTTTTGAAACGATCGGAATGGGCGAATGTGTGTATATCATCCGGATTCAAGGTTAAACACGCAATAATTAACTTGGCGCGGGGGGCATATGCTCCACGAGCAGAGCAGAGCAGCATTGGAGGCCCGTGCCCGTGCCCATAATAAACAGCCCTCTGCTCCTCCTCTGATCTCCGCCTGCTGGAGCAACGGCGATGCTCTTGGTACGGCAAACACATGGCAGACGCGGGCGTTGTCCAGCCAGCCAGTCAGGCGACCATGCGACCAAGCAGCCAGACGGCCAGACGGCCGGTCGTTAAGCCAAATGGAAGCCGTCGATTCTGTCTAATGCATTTTGTAGCCCATTTTCAATTAAAATTTTGTACATTTTCGTTTCGGCCAAGGTTAATTGATCGATTTTGCGATGATGGCTTTCAATTGTGAATTTGAAGTTGCAAATGCACTTTGGCCGAATGCTGATTTCAATTTAGATACCCGCCGAGAGCCGATCGATCCTAGTGCAGTGGAAATGCATTTCCATGAACTATATAATAAAACGCGTCTGTGCTGTCATAGACGGATTTAAATGTTGGACGCGTGGGGGATTCACCGGATGATGGCCAGAGTTTACCATTTGCGGCGGTGGACTCAGAGTTTTTCCAGAGAATAGCGTGGCAGACAATTTAATGGCCTTGTTTTGCTTGTGCTGCTGTTTACCGGGCTTTTTGTTTTTCTTTCGTTTTCCCCCAATTGCCATTTGGCGAATTTTCAAGGGCTCTGCCGCATCGTGCTTCCCCTTGTCAATTCTACGACAATGGAAAATGGGGAAAAGGCGGGAAAAAATTGGGAAAAACATTTCCAGCGAAATGCTCGGTTGCACATTAAAAATATTTACAAATACTTTCGACCCGTCCTGAGCAAACAATTTCAACGTAATTCCGGCTGACTGCAGACTGTTCTGCAGAATGTTTGAAATGCAAATAACAATTGGAAATGTTTCCTAAGAAGATTATTATTCATATGATGCCCTTTCTGAGCAGTGTGTCTAATTGTTTTTCTCTGTCGAAGGGGAAATTTACGGCAGACTTTTAAGGAAACATGTAATTTGGCATCTAGAACTAAAGCCAAAATAGAAATCTGCACACCCTTCATTACTTTTCGAAGAATATGGTGGAAAATCTGTAGTGGTGTTTAAGGCCTTTGCCAATTATATGTAATGGCTTTTCCGATTTTGTTTGTGGCAGTCACGCATCGCGCATGCACAACGGCCCCAAAAAGCACACGCCCATAAAGTGTACAAGTTTATTTATCATTCGGCAGCGCCAGCCCCAACGCCAGCGCCAGCAGGCACTGTAAACACACGCGCCCCAAATTCTACAAAGTGGAAAAGTTTTGGAATTACAAAGTATGAATTCTGCTCAGCATGTTGCAAGATCTGCATATAAGGTCCGCAAGGCCGGGATATAAATAATGTGAGTGAGAGCACGCCGAACGAAAATTGCAATGCAAATCGAATCGAATCGAATCGAATTTCCCATCCCTGTGATTTATCCCATTTACGGATCCCGATGTGTGGCTGGGCAAATGTGATAATTTGCTGTTGCGGTTAGCGGCTATTTTTCGATCGATTTGCGCATGCGCAGCTGCCAATTAAATCGAGCGTTAAGTATACGCCGCGTTGGACCAAAGCCGGCACAGGGCGCCAGTTTAGTCGGCCAGCAGCACTGCAATTAAGTCATTAAATACAAATTAGCAGCAAACAACAATTGCTGGCTACCTTCATCCCTCTCTCTGCACCACAAGCCCCGGTGGCTCGGGCATCGGCAATAGCCGTGTAATTAAGCATACGCCGCGTTGTCTGGCCAGACCGGCCACGCATCCGACGGCTCACACACCTCAACCAACGCGGCCGGAGGTGGTTTACACGAGTGGTATTTGGTCTGCTGGTACCGGTGGTTCCCATCCCGACCGACCAGCGACCGGCGAGGAGAAGGTGAAGTGCGACTGGGGATGGGGATGGGGGAGCCGAAGCTGCGCGGCGGCCTTCACAAACGCTCACGGGGACAGACTGAGCGGCGACGACGGCTAGCTGGCTGTGCAGACTGTGTGTCGACCGGAGCCATTGGCATAAATTATGGCACTCGGCGAAATGAAGCGATCGGCTGACACACAAATCGCTTGTTTGTTTCCACTGGCGATCAGGTGTAAACAGGTTTCCCCGCAAGATGCCCCACGGTTTCGATTCGGATTCGGATTTGGACTCGGATTCTGATTCTTATTCCTCATCGAATTGGTCAATTAGTCAGAGGCGACCACTTGGCCGTGGTAGTAAATTAGGCGAGCTGGAAATGAACCATTCAAAGATGCTCAGAACAATAAAGCGCTACAAGTCAGAGAGCCTAAAAAGCAAAAAGAACGGCAGGGCTACTTAGCCTTAGCTGCCTCTGTCGATGAAAGAAGCAAGAAGGCACGCAGTGCATTTGCATATTCATGAGGCGGAGCGAAACAAGTTAATAAGCAGCTCCCCCAACGCATGCATAACTAACCATTTGGAGATAACGCCGAGATCGCTTTAATTAAGTGCATAAAGAGCCGGAGGGGCGGTGGCTTTCTTTGGGGCACCCGTGGCCAATGTGATTAGCATTGCAAATCGAGCACACACACAGGCATTTAAGTATTGTATGAAATTTATGATAAGCCTCACACCAGAGCAGGTCCAGATTCTGGCAGAGGGATTCGTCCGGCACACTCATCAACGCTAGATCGATCTCTCTTTTGGCCGATAAAATCAATTCCGAAAACTGTCCAGAGCAAGCCGGGGCAATTCAGTGATAACCCAGGCCATTAATCAATTTGTTTCTTTTTGAATGATTTGTAGAAGATTTAAATACAGAGTTTAATGAACGACTTATAATTCAAATAAAAGAAATCAAATATGTTCAAGTTCTGTTCGAGTCTTTTTAAAAAGGAACTCTTAATAAAAACAAATATAAATATAAATAAAATAGAATATCCTAGAATCCTCGCCTTTTTACTACTTTCCATTGCCCTTAAAAGTAGGCAACCTAGTTGTGATCTAATGATCAATCGACCTTCAAAATTCTAATCTAGATGAGAAATAATGAACTTGAAAATCATTAAAAGACCTTTAGATTTTCACAGGGCGCCGACTATAAACCTAATGAGAATTTTATGGGCCAATTGTTCTAAGCAATTTGCCAAAAGCAATTAATTTGTAACTTTCGGTGGCTCTGCTAAAGGTCAATAACAATTAACAATTTCAAGGACAAGTTTTACGGTTTTCTAGCTCGAATGTGATCACTGCCACCCAGCTATGTATAAGTCCATTTAATGTATTGAAAACAGTTCCCCGTTTTGCGGTTTCCAGTTCCCATTAGCTGGATTTGGGCTTGGGAACCGCAAAAATAGTTTGGCTATTTGTTATACGCCGGAAATGTGATCTCACACGGCTCCGCTACAATCTCCACCAGCACCACCGGAATCACACGGCACGCCAGATCGGTATTTCTCACATATCCATATATCCGAATATCCATATATCCACATATCCGTAGAACTGTTGTTGGGGTGCCCATGGCAGACACATTCGCGGCGACATTATGGCCAATGAGCATAACGAATGTGTCGGCGGTTGCAGAGTTCACAGAGCTGCCATAAAATTATGTAAAAGAGCCCATCATTTAGCCGAATTAATCTGCTAATTTCGCGGGGGAATTTTAATTTATTTGCGCTGATGTATGAATTGTCTGAAATTATTTCGACGGAGGTGCAAACAAAGAGCTCTCACATAAATTTACAAATTAGAGGCATTTAAATTTTTTTGGCTCGCGTGGTACTGAGTCTTTTTATTCGCATTTTTACGGCTCTGCCTTTTGCTTTTGCCTTTTGTTTTATCTCTCGAGCACAAATTGCCGTTGGCACACTTTACACCTCGGCGTTTAAGCGTTTATTTTAAACAAAAATGTGCAAAAATTCGCGGTGCGAGGAAGTGATTTCAACAGCTTCTCTTACTGCCTGGCTGCAGCCAAAGGCCACCGCCGCCGGCGATCCTCATCCTCGCGTTAGCGATCCAACCGATCCGAGCATCTCACAGGTGGTCAAGGTATATACCTATACCTGGCCGATTCGCCGGCGGCGGCAGTTCATCAATAATTCTTTCAAAAAGTCTATCACTCAAAGCGGCCGGCCCCCGCCACGACCGCCACTTGGGCAGTGTGGAACGTGCCCAAGCTCTTATCTGGCGGCCAGCTCTCCAGCCGCCCCCAAATCGAGATCCGCACGCACCCAAGGTGTGAAAGAATGCCGGAGAGTGTGCCATATCGGCAATATGGTTGGAATATAGCGCCTATAGTGATATACTTTTACCCATCTACCCACTAATAATCGTATATTCGTTCTCCTTTTTGCAGCTCGTGCTTAAGAAGAGGTGTGAATGGTGGTTCTACAGGTACAAGTGCAGCCAAAAGATGTCCACCCACTGGCGGCAGCACGCCTGCCTATATGCCTGCCTCGCCGCCTTCCTGCTGGCCATGGTCTTCATGTTCCTGCATGGCGTGCCGAGTGCACATAGAACCAGGCCTGAACTGGCCAAGAAAAACTACACAGATTCGCATTCTACTTTCGAACCCACGCCACTGCCACCAATACACAGCAGCGGGGACAACGACACAAATGCGAAAGATCCCGGTGAATCGGGCGGTTTCGATGATCTGGGTGAAGAGGAACTGACCGCCTTTGTGACGCCCACCAAGGTCTACTACAACCACAGCCTCAGCTACGATGATCAGCTCTATGAGTCGAGGCGGAACAGTGACATAAACAGCTTGCTCAAAGGTAAGCAACCTTAAATAAATAACAAGTATTAATTTAATAGAGAAATAAAAAAATAAAAACAAGCCCGAATTATATTATATTTTATATTTGTTAAAAGATCAATCAAGTCCCAGTTCAATATTTATATTTTCGCTTGGTTTTTATCAAACATTTTCTTGGCTTTATCAGCTTTAAAGATATAAAAATCTGAATTATAAACATTTTAATGCAATGCCAAAGCTCATGAAGAAATGCAATTAAATTCATTAATGAAAGCAGCTATCTTTTAAAAGCTTGCCGTGTCGGTAGGCTAGAAATTCCAGAAATTCCCTCAGTTTGATAAGCATTTTGGATTAAATATATCTCTCTCTAGATTCTTCGTCGGCCTTCAGCATGACGGGCACGTTTCGCAGCCGGCACAACGAGATTTGGGATCCGCATCCACAGTACAATCTCAATGTATTTGGGCGTCAGCTGCATTTGGTCCTGAGGCAGGACGCTCCGTTCATGTATAACCACACGATCCATCAGCTGAGGATCCTGAAGAACCAGACCTTCGACACCGACGAGTTTGACCAGGTGGAGCAAGAGCTGGAGCAAGGCCTAGAGGCGGATCAGCGCGACCTGGACTGCCACTACACTGGCTACGTCGAGGGTGATCCCAACTCAATGGTGGCAGTCTCGCTGTGCAGCGGCATGGTAAGGCCAACAAGTGGCTCCGACTGACCTTGGCACAGCCATTTGCATCGCATTTACATTTCGCAAATTATGCTTTATTGATAAGCCACTGAATATGACTACTAATTCCATCCCCCCAATTCCCGCTCCCCGTTCTGTCCGTTCTCCTCTCCAGACTGGTTATATCAAAACGAGTTTCGGCGCCCTGCTCATCGAGCCGGTGAACCGGACCAGCAGCGACGAGGTCTTGCATCGCGTCTGGCGGAAATCGCTCCGACACGCCAGACAGGCTGTCACCAGCTTCGAGCTGGGAATGGACGCTCTCATGAGCATGCGAGACCAGAGTCACCTGAAGGAGCAGAGCCAGGGCCAGGACCGGAAGCTAAGGCGCCGCAAAAGGCACTATAACGGCATGGAAAGTAAGTTTAGCAGAAACCAAGAGTACACTCTGGAGGTTCTCATTGCCGTGGACGCGAGCATGCAACGCTTCCATCAGCACCGGCTGGAGTCCTATGTCCTCATACTGCTGTCCATCGTGTCGAGCATCTTTAAGGACGCCAGCATCGGCAACCCCATCCACATCACGCTAGTCAACCTGATCGTGCTGCCCGAGAACAACGACCGCCACAACTCTAGCAATCAGATGCTGAAGCATTTCTGCTCCTTTATCAACCAGAAGGGCTACCATAGGGACACCGCCATGCTAATAACTAGGTGAGAATCTTGGTCTGCGTGGGGGTATAATCCAGACTAACCGACCCTCTCTGCATACCCAGGGAACCGATCTGCGGCGGCATACCGGGTAGAAGCTGTCACATGCTGGGCCTGGCTGAGCTGGGAACCGTGTGCAATCCCAGGTCCTGCTCAATAGTCCAGGACACAGGGCTTCCCGCCGCATTTACCATGGCCCACGAATTGGGACACATGTGAGTGGAACAATGACATATTTTAGCTGATCCCACAGAATTCCTGACCCATTACTAACGATATAACTGTCCGGCTTCCAGCTTGAACATGCATCACGACGATGATGCCCAGTGCCAGCCGTTTAACGCAAGGCACGGAAACAAGGAGATGCACATCATGTCCAGCGTCATGGGTGTCCACATGCATCCGTGGTCATGGTCGAGATGCTCAAGGCACTATGTGTCCGAGTTCCTTGAGTCGCTTACACCAGCATCCGGCCATGCTTCCCACATAAAGGGTGACAAGTCCTGCCTCGAAAACGAACCCGAATTGGTTGTTAAGAGCACAGAGAAGCGACAGCCTGGGGAGATCTACTCGCTGGACAACCAATGCCAACTGATCTTTGGGACCGAAAGCCGGCACTGCCCAATGGATGAGCAATGCCAGCGCCTGTGGTGCAACAGGACGCACTCCAACCCTAGCGATCAGTGCCGTTCCAGCAACCTGCCGTGGGCGGATGGCACGACATGCAGCCACCGGAACAGCGATCACTGGTGCCAGAAGGGAAAGTGTGTGCCGCGCCAGGGCAGCAATCGCCTAACAGTCAATGGCGGCTGGGGTAACTGGAGTCCATGGACACCCTGCAGCCTCACCTGCGGTGGCGGTGTCCAAGAGTCGCGACGCGAGTGCAACAACCCGGTGCCGGAGCATGGAGGCAAGTACTGTCTGGGCGCACGGAAGAAGTATCGAACCTGCAACGCCCACTCCTGCCCGCCAGGTAGCATGGACTCGCGGGAGCAGCAGTGCTACGACAAGAACGGACGCAACCTCAACATTCCCGGCATCACCCCGGACACCAAGTGGCTGCCGAAATACGAAAGTAAGTGTGCCCGATTCCAGACGAAGCCGCTGGGCTAACTCCGTATTTCTTTCTCGTTGTCCTGTTATGTCCCGTCCCCAAAGGAGAACCATGCAAGCTATTCTGCCGCATGGAAAACAGCATCACCTACTTCATGCTCAAGAACAAGGTCACCGACGGCACCTCCTGCACGGTGGATAGCTTCGACAAGTGCGTCAACGGCATCTGCCGGCCGGCGGGATGCGACAACGAGCTCAACTCCATTGCCAAGCTGGGTAAAGAAATCATTTAACGCCGAAGTGGATCTTATGAGAATACTTCTAACCCTAGATTAAAAAGCTTCTAGGATTTTGAGTTAAAATACATTAGAGAAATTAATCAATTTGTACTTTAAATCCTAATCCGTAACCCAAGAACCAGCATGCACCCCTATACCACTCCTCTTCCAAAGCAAAACCAATTGAAGATGACGCATCCCACTAACAAGAACCCAACGATTTCCGCTTTTTACAGACAGGTGCGGCGTGTGCGAGGGACGGAATGACACATGCCACGAGGTTACCGGGAACTTTCTGGTCTCCGATCTCCTGAGGAGCGGCGAGAAGTCCAACTTCTATGTGACGACAATACCAAAAGGTGTGTACATTCATCGGTACATTTCGATAATTAATTTTTTGGCTAATACTTTCCTCAATGAATGCTAATGGTTCCCGTTTATGTCTTCGCGAATTAATTGCTAAATTTTATGTTCACACATGTACTTACGTGTGTTCCGTGTGCGACGCGCGCGGGCCTTGGGCGTGACTTGTCGCAGTCCACAGATGGCTGCCGGATGGGGTGATAGCTGGCTGAAAGATCCGCTGGCGGGCGGTCGTCGCAGGTAGGGGCCAGGTGAATGCACCCCGCCAGCGCACGTACGCCCTGATTGGGCTGCGCCTCTCCAGATTCCGGTGCAATCAGCCGACGACCGTAGGTCGCCCATTTTTCCCATTAATTATATGTAATCTCCTCGAAATCGAAGAGGGTTATCAGTAGCTGGCGCCACTTGTAATCTTGTAAATTCCAGAGACTTTTGTATAGACACGCGATTCACAGAATTCCATTGCGAAAATTGCATCTAATCGCAACTTTTCTGCAATTGTAATCGTTTAATACAAGTGTTTGAATTTCAAAGACATTTCTTGCTCACTCATTTGTATTTTCTAATTACTGATGACTTCATTTTGCATTATTTCACTGTTTAATACGTCTTAAATATAATAGCTAAAAATGCACGCGATTCACAGAGTTCCATTGCAAACATTGCAACTACTCGAATCTTATCTGCAATGTATGTAGATTTTTAATGCAATTGCAATCGTTTAATAGATGTGTTTGAATTCCAATTACATTTCTTGCACACTCACCTGTTTATTCTAATCACGAATGACTTCATTTTCCATTATTTTTAATACGTCTTAGTTAAAAATGCAGCAAACATTAGAGATGAGCACAGCTAAAGATGAAAATCCTTCGATAGTCGCCATTATCGATGGTCGGAAAAACTTTTATCCAGCGAATTATCGCTTATATTTATCGTTTCAATTACCAAACATTTCAGACTTTTCATCATTTGTTGTTATTTGAATTTTTCAGGCGCTTCGAACATCGTCATCACCCAGCCAGGCTATCCCGAACACCACTATATAGCGCTGAGCGATGACAAGGGCAAGGGTCTTCTCAACCAGAATGTCCTGAAGACATTCTTCTACAAGTTCGTCTACGCTGGTGTAACGGTGGAGTACAGTGGGCCCAAGAGTCCCATGGAGCGCGTGAACACCACCTACTCATGGAAGTTGAACCGTGATCTAATAGTTAAGGTGAGTGCCTACATACCTGAAGATTTTCCTGCAGATCGGAAGCAATATCTCTCATATCTCGTAGATCATTTCGCTTAACCTGAGTGTGGCCAAGAACAAGGACACTGTAATGCTCTCGTACTCCTACACCGTTGATAGACCGACGCTGCCCGAGGCGGAGGTTGAGATCTACCGCTGGGAGATGTCCACATGGAGCACCTGTGACTCGCTTTGCGAGGGCAGAAGCTACCGGAACCCGGCTTGCGTCAGCACCACCCAGGGTCTGAAGGTGGCTCCGCAGTTTTGCGACCAATCCGCCATGCCCAAAGTGGAGGATCGTGGTTGCAACACGGATTGCCGCCTCAAGTAAGGAAAATGCCTTAAGACAATAAGTAAAACGTTTAAAATACATATTTATTACAGTCTCACTGTCACGAGCATTTCTGAGTGCTCCGCCTCTTGTGGAGAACGAGGCACCCGCGAGAAGAGCTTCAATTGCATCCAGACATTCCCGAGTATTCAGCGTTCCAATATTGTGGACATGTCCTATTGCAAGCTGAAGTTTGATGTTGTCCACCACGAAGAGTGTCGCGAGGGTTGCTGGAATTTCTCGGAGTGGTCATCGGTATGTTAATTATCGCAGCTCAGACTCTTTCCTGGTGCGATTTAAGCCATCTTTTCCCCCTGACAGTGCTCCAAGTCTTGCGGCACTGGTACACAGCAACGTGAGACCCACTGCTATCTGCACAACACGCGGGTCAGTGATGATCTGTGCAATCCCCGGACAAGGCCCCAGAATGACCTACTGACCTTCTGCAACACCGAGCCCTGTCCTGTCACGTACACGGACTCATCGGTAAGGATTGCTCTTGGATTATTACAATATTAAATTATCACAACTTGATCACCTTTAAACCATAGAATGCCATTGCCACTAACAACTGGGTGATTGGGGACTGGGGCGAGTGCAACGAGTGGTGCGAGAAGAGTCGCTCCGTGAGCTGCTCCAATCCGTATGGCTATGGTTGCCAGAGCAAGAAGCCCAAGGAGGTGCGCAAATGCTGCCACATCAAGTACACGAGCGATTGGACCCAGGTAAGATGCCTTAAAGATAGCTTTTTAATGGGGTAAATCTAAAGGTAACCCACTCCCCCCTCAACAGTGTTCCGTGCAATGTGGCGAGGGCAAGAAGTGGAAGAAGCAGACCTGCAGTAGGGTCTACAAGCCGGATGTCCCCGGGGCACCCAAACGTCGAGTGCCGATTAGCGAGTCCTACTGCATCAGCCGCAAGGTGCGCCGGCCAACGCTGCGCACTACCACCAAGACGTGCCGGATCAATTGCAAGTGGAACGTCTCGGACTGGACACGGTGTCCCGCTGACTGCTCGGAAGAGTACCAGACCCGCTACGTACGCTGCGAGGCCTGGCAGGACAAGAGGAGCAATGAGGTGGCGGAGGACCAGTGCGATGCCAAAAAGCGTCCAACAAAGCGCCGCATCTGCAATAATTGTGTGCGGCGGCAGTCGAAGGTCATCATGAAGGTGGGTTGATCTGTTGCCAAGTGTCCTGCCACCCATAACTCTCCCCTTTTCTTTTCAGTGCAACTGTGATGGCATAGAGAGGAGACGCGACACGTGCTTTGACTCCCACAAACGACGCGTCAGCTGCCCCGGCCGCTCCAAGGTAGAGAGGCGCTGCACACCGCCACCGTATTGCCGGAGGAGGATCGCCGCCAGCAGCATGAGTAGCCTCGGCAGCCGGAGCAGCGGCATCAGCGTCAGAACGAGTCATAGGAGACCGAGGACCTGCAAAGAACTAAGGGAGATGCACGGCATCGACAAGGACGGCGAGTACCAACTGGAGGTGCGATCGCGATTGGTGCGGGTCTACTGCCACGAGATGCGTAGCCATTCTCCTCGCGAGTACGTGAGCGTGGATCCGCAGGAGAATTACTCCATCTACTACGAGTACAGGACGCATCTGACCAACAGCTGTCCGCCGGAGTCACGGTCGCACGAATACCCCAACGACCAAAACTCCGGTCGCACGCACTTTAGTAAGCTGCGGCTGAACATCACCGATCTGCGGATCCTGGACAATGACTTTGAGTTCGCTCAGTCGAGTGGCCAGCCTCAGAAGCTTGGATCCGCTGGTGACTGCTATAACCGCAATAGGCAGTGTCCGCAGGGCGACTTTGCCATTAACATAGAGAAGACGGACTTCACCATGCGCCCGGGCACAGTGTGGAGTACGCATGGTCAGTCTGCTGTCATGAAGCAGGTGGGTTCACTTAGCCTTTAACTTTTTAATGGCCTTGCTTATAACGTGGTTATCTTATACTCTTTCCTGATTAGTTTGACAACACCGCTGTGATGCGAAGAGCCTTTTGTGGAGGCTACTGCGGAGGCTGCTTTATTGCGTTGAACTCTGGTCTTTACTTGGATGTTTTCTGACCTTCCCAATGGTAATCGGGTCTACGTCCCGGGAAGGACCAAGGGTTAAGCTAGCCCTCACGCATCCTGATGTTCGAGGGTTACCCCAGCCAAGCATTACCACACTGAAGGTCAAAAGTATTCTCGAATATTAGATAGGATAGATAGATACCCATAGGAATCGTGTCGAAGAAACCCGAACAAAAATGCAAGCGAAATGCAATATATATAAACGGTCGTAAGGATCGGTTAGCGTGTGTACATATAGATTTATTTCACCCGAAGTTAGAAACTAGATATTATATTGCCATGTAATGTATTAAGCATTGTAAATACCAGAGAGGACGTGAGCCGTTAACGTAGCGAATAAGATCGATCGACCAAAATACAATCCATAGATCGGGCGGTAGCCCTTAGATAATTAGGGCCACTCAGTTAAACCGCTTACTATGATGCAGTGATGGGAAATGTCAAGGTCCTTGCCTAATCTGCCTCCCCTTTCCACAATGCTGAAACCCCCTTTTACCTAGTTTACCAAGTAATGCATTTTTAACATTAATTACTAAACGAATTTTCTTGGCTTAACCAATATGTTTACCTGTACTCTGGGTACTGGCCATATCTAGCTCGGCGCCTTTTCCATCACTGATGATTTCCACAATGAAGAGCTCGATAAAACTAGTGCAATGCCGGTCTGTACAATATTTGTATTAGCTAAGCTTCGCAATAAATTAGTTAAGGAAGAG
Organism: Drosophila birchii; assembly: GCA_035046345.1. Taxonomy (NCBI): domain Eukaryota; kingdom Metazoa; phylum Arthropoda; class Insecta; order Diptera; family Drosophilidae; genus Drosophila; species Drosophila birchii. Next base: position 11,391,621 of record JAWNOA010000064.1, read on the forward strand.
AGATACGGAGATATGTCTGTGTATGTGCTTACTTATGGTAACTAAATCGAATACTCATATTATTTAGAATACACCCACAAGCCAAAACCAAACCATTCATCCGATTAACCCTGCTGAAGGAACATTTTCAACTTATGTATAACAGTCACTGCCCGACTTTTAATGTTCAATCCATCATATATACCTAAATGCATAATCGCAAAATCGCATAATCCCCTAAGTCCTGGTACCAAGTATCCTCGATGTATTTTCATTTTTATTTAACTACTTAGCTAGGCTAATGCAAAACCAATGTTAACAATTAATCTAATGTCGATTAAAGGAATTTAAAAGCTGTTTACCAACCAACTTTGTTCGCACCTTCAGTGGTTCTAGTACACGAAGTGGGTAATAGAAAAATGTATTTATTTAAAGTATTTCATAGTTTTAATGGAAGATATATTTGGCTTTCAATTCACTGGCTATGGCTATGCTATGGCTAGGGTCAAAAGCTTCTCATATACATTTTAATGTTATCCGACTTGGGGCACAGCTACGAGATGGTCACAGTAGCAGGCCCACGTGATGTTGCCATGAAGGATGAGCTCCGGTTCTGGTGAATCTGAGTTGGATGATAATTGTGCGATGTGTTCGCCGTTGTTTTCGTCTATCACTGTGCGAGTCCAGGATGTGGGGGGACTCGGCTGCTTTTGGTTGTTGGTCGCTGCTGGTTGCTGTAGCCTTTAAAGGCCTTTCGCATCGGGCGAAAGACTTAAAAGCATTTGCGGTGGACAATGCCGGGGCCGGACTCGTCGTACTCCTGCTTCGAGATCCACATCTGCTGGAAGGTGGACAGCGAGGCCAGGATGGAGCCACCGATCCAGACGGAGTACTTCCTCTCAGGTGGCGCAATAATCTTGATCTTGATGGTCGACGGGGCCAGAGCGGTGATTTCCTTCTGCATGCGATCAGCAATACCTGGAAACGGACAGGAAAAACTCATGGATTAGGAGGCTTTCTAGGCCAAAAGAGGCTCTCCAGCTCACCTGGATACATGGTGGTACCACCAGACAGCACAGAGTTGGCGTACAGGTCCTTACGGATGTCCACGTCGCACTTCATGATCGAGTTGTAGACGGTCTCGTGGATGCCGCACGACTCCATGCCCAGGAACGAGGGCTGGAACAGGGCCTCGGGGCAGCGGAAGCGCTCGTTGCCAATGGTGATAACCTGGCCGTCGGGCAGCTCATAGGACTTCTCCAGGGAAGTGGAGGCGGCAGCGGTGGCCATCTCCTGCTCGAAGTCCAGGGCGACGTAGCACAGCTTCTCCTTGATGTCGCGCACGATCTCGCGCTCGGCAGTGGTGGTGAAGGAGTAGCCGCGCTCGGTCAGGATCTTCATCAGGTAGTCGGTCAGATCGCGACCGGCCAAATCCAGACGCAGGATGGCGTGGGGCAGGGCAAAGCCTTCATAGATGGGCACGGTGTGGGAGACGCCATCGCCGGAGTCCAGCACGATACCGGTGGTACGACCGGAGGCGTACAGGGAGAGCACGGCCTGGATGGCCACGTACATGGCCGGCGAGTTGAAGGTCTCGAACATGATCTGGGTCATCTTCTCACGATTGGCCTTGGGGTTCAGGGGGGCCTCGGTCAATAATACTGGATGCTCCTCGGGGGCCACGCGCAGCTCGTTGTAGAAGGTGTGATGCCAGATCTTCTCCATGTCGTCCCAGTTGGTGATGATGCCGTGCTCGATGGGGTACTTCAGCGTGAGGATACCGCGCTTGCTCTGCGCCTCATCACCCACATAGGAGTCCTTCTGACCCATACCCACCATCACGCCCTGGTGGCGTGGGCGGCCCACAATCGAGGGGAAGACAGCACGGGGGGCGTCATCACCGGCAAAGCCGGCTTTGCACATGCCCGAACCGTTGTCGATAACTAATGCGCCCGCATCATCGTCACACATCTTGGCAGTTGATTATCTGTGGGTTAAATGCGAAGGCAAATGGCGGTTAGTGTTATTTTTTAGGAGTTCTAAGTTCTTTAAGAGATGGTTTTAAGCGGGCCTAAGATATATATTAAACTAGAAACCTGCTCTTCATTATTAAAAAAATATGTTCTTATTTAAAAATATATTAAATGTGTAATATTTTAAAGAAATTTTAAAGCAAAAGTATGTCTATGTGCTACTTTTACAAACGCCTTAATGTGGTATATCATGGCTATAAAATGAATGCCCCAATAACTGCAGTCTTTAAATACTACTATAACTCTTTATTAGTTAGATAATAATACAAATTAATTCTTCTTATAGAATTTTGTATAATTTTTTAGTCAAGAAGTAATAGAAAAGCACTTAATTCAATAATGATATGGTTGTCTTTACCACTTCACCAGTCAAAATATGTGCTAGTGATTATCAAATATTGTTATTAAAATATTTGAGAAAAATACATTGTAACATTTATAGTTTATTTTAATAGAGAAAATTCTTGTCCTTTTGTCACTAATTTAAAATTAACGAGCAGTTCAAAGAACCCAATCCAAGCTAATTAGATTAATTCGAAATTCTTTAGATTGTTAATCCGATTTAGTTTCTGCTTCATTAGCCGTCGTTCGATCCGATTACTATTCACTTTAAAAATAGAAAATGCCCTTTGCGATAAAGAGCATGATCTTAAAAAACATGCACAGGCACTAGTTTATTCCACAAAAGTTTTTTAAAACTTTCTGAGATATCCTTTCAGACGTTCTTTGTTAAATCCTTGGCTCCTTTCGGCACTCACTTTCTGGTCAACGAAGGGATGTAAATTGAATAAACTCGCACGTTCGATTCTTGTTGACGCTAGAGGAGACTCAACAACAAATGGCACGCCGTGCGGTCTGTCCTGCCTTTATATCGACCCTCTCGTCCGAGCCGATTTCGGTTGGCTGCCAGGACGGTGCTCTCCGGAGAAAGGAATGAGCGAAAGTAGTGCGAGACAATGGACTCGAATCGATCCATATAAGCAGTTTTCTTAGTTCTGATCTGAGCAGGACAGAAGTTGGCGCTAATGGGGAATATGCGGCAGATTAATGAACTATAATGTTGCAATTATAGGGATTGAGTTAGAAGATCTAAAATTCATGCTAATAAATATTGCCTACTTTACAGAGCGAGTGTAAAGGGGGTGTTCCTGGAATTTTGGCCCACAATATGTTAATTTTTTCACTAAAAAAGATTGGTTTATATTTTAATTTTAATATAAATCTTCAATTCATACATATCTTTTTCTTAAAATACATTGTGCATATTCGATTCTCCATCAAAATTGATTAGATTACTTATGAAATATAAAACACTAATAAGATATAAACTCTTAAAGTTAATATCTCAAAAATCAATTCATTTTCATAACAAATCAATATAGTTTAAAAACCCATCTGAACAATAGTAGGGAGTATCTTTTGAGAGAAAGCTAGAGAAGGATAAGAGAACAATGCAAACCGAGTGATAAACTCATGTGCGTGACAGTCCGAGCATCGGCCACTGCACATCGTTAATCGATTCTCTCGAGTTGGCAATTAGTGCCTGCTCCCGTCCCCGTTCCCGCTCCGCCTCCCTGCCTCCTTGGCAGCCGACGAGTCGGAGAGTTCAGAAAATAGAAACGGACCTTAGAAGGACCGACGCAAGACAATTGGCATGGGGACTGGGTGTTGTTGCGGCTTGAGGTTTGGAGGAGGAGGAGGACCTGGGACCTGGGCGGGCCAATTGAGAGGGGAGCAGGGACAGGGACAGGGCAGATGGCACGCAGTGAGAAGACACCAAAATAGACGCGCCAAGCAGAGCGGCACCTATAAATCAACATCAAGGTTGATTGAGATCTCCGCGCGCGGTGTCCGAGGAAGCGGCATCCACGGCGGCGTCGATGCAATCCCGAAGTTGCGAAATCACCATGCCGGGCCGACCATTTATCAGGGCAATTAACCATACCCAGCCAGACCGGCGAAAAGTGCATCCCTCCTCTCACTCACTCGTTCGCTGCGATTTATTTTTATTTTCTCAATAGAATTGTATTTATCCTTTTAAGTAGATTTGATTTTTGTTTTATTTGTTTTTTTATTTGTTCCCCATTTACATTTTTACTGTCGAACATTGGCCAAGCGTATGTAAATCGCATATGTTGATTGGCTAAAAATAGGAACTGATAGATCGGAAGTGAATAATTGACATTCTGCAATTGATTTCTTTATAGTTTTGCTGTGGGTATTTCTTTAATCCTATTTTGTCGTGACAAAGGTTAAGGTATTTGCAAATACGGAAGAATTGAAGGGATTTTATTTTATTAGTTAGTTCTTTTATTAATTATATTACCTGTATTATTATTTAATAAATCTCTGTTAAGAATCGATCGATACTTTGGTTTTTCTTAATTTATTATTGTTCTTGTTCTACAAAAATAACTAAACTATTGTTAACTTAAAAACTGAGGAATTCGTTAAACTTTCGTAATAAATAATAAATAATATAGAAACGGGCATTACAAAATTTTTAAAATCAAATCAATGACTTTATTTATTTACTTCTGCTGATTAATATATAATATATTATTGGCTTATGGAATAACAATTTCTAATTTAATTAAATTAATTGATCAAAACATTCAAAAAAGTCAAATTCAAAATTTGATTTTAATTACTTTAAAATTCAATAAGTTTTGATGATTAACTTATAAACTTATAAAATTAAAGCATTATTTTTAAAATTAAAAATTAATAAAATAAAATTAATAAAAAAAATATTATATTTTAATATTTTAATATTATATATTAATAAAATTATTAAAAATTTGTTTAAGCTATTGGCTAGTCGAGACCTAAGCCAATTTTTGTGTGATTTTTCCAACAGAGGGCGCTTTGGCAAAGCAGTGCGCAAGCAGTGCGCAAGCAGTGCATCAAACTTTAAAAAATTTAATTGTAAAAATTAAGAGACAAAAAATTTAAAAAATCGTATGCCCAAGAATCGAAATATTACATTTCCGACCGGTTTTCATGTTTCCTTGACGTCAGGTTTTCGTTTTATTTTAAGCTAGAATGCAAAAAAGTCCGAGTATATGTATATTCACATATTACACTACTGGCCAAAATAATAAGTACACGAAGTGAAGGTTTGTTTTAAGCCTCGTAAAACTTTTTAAATAATCTTAATGTAAAAGTGCAATTTAGTTTTAGTTTTCTATACTCTGGTATAGTAATGATAATGATATATATATAATATATTAGTGTCTTTAGACTTACCAAAGGAGACTGACTATTAAGATGCCAAAGGAAGCAAAAAAAATTCTTGCGAAATGGCAAAAAAACCTTAGATGCTTTCTCAGCCTTTAGCCAAATTTGGCAATAAAAAAATGGAAAAGTTAGTTGATATCCTGCAAAAAAGCGTCCAAATGCTCGTTATTATAGCCAGAAAGAATCTATTCATGTAATTAAAGTCCGCCAAAATTGACAATGCTAATTCTTCTTTGTCAGGAACAGCAAGGTTCCATTTCATAGAGAAAAAGTCTAAAAATATACTTTTTAGCGATGCAAAAAATCTATTTATACAATGATTCAAAGGCAAAAAATCGTGTTTAATATGATCGCTAAAAAATATATTTATTATTCATTTATTTAGTATTTTGCTCAGTAGTGTATGTAATAATATGTAATAATGTATTTATGACGACAATGCCATATTGCTGCCATAGAAAAATGCCGGAAAATGTTTAGAAAAAAATTATAACTCTACCAGAGTTTAATATTTTTATTGGTTTTGCATTTAAGCAAATCAGAGACTACATTTGTATAATGTTTAGAAAACTCTAATTATAAAACTATAAACATAATATATTTATGCATATTACATAAACGTTAAAACCGATCTATTATGATATTTATAAATGATTTATATAACTCCCGTTTGCTTTTATCATTTTGTTTTTTTTTTTTTTTCAAATTAATAAAAAAAAGGGCAAAGAAAAAACAATCCCTTTATCTATAAATTTGCCAGATAGAAAGGAATCCCTTGGCCTTGCTTTCCTTTACTTGGTAAAGTCAAGGATCGAAACTCTAGAGCGAGCCCCCTCTAAATGCTCCACAGAACACATACATACATATATCCGCTGGTACCAAAGCGAAAGCCAGGCGAAGAAAGAAACGTGCTCCCCGAGCAAACGAAAGACTTAAGACACGAACCTGAATCGCAGCAGAAGAAGTAGAAGCAGAATTGTAAAAGCAAAGCACAAAAAGCAAAAGGCAGCCGCAGCAGCAGCAGCGGCAAGCAAAGCCAACCGAGAAAAAGAAAGTGCAAGTGGACGCGGATGCTTAAGTATTCCGTCAGCGAAGTCTGCGTGCGGGTTTCTGTTGTTATTAAGCTTGCTTTGTTTTTGTATTATTTTTTGGTTCTTTTCGCCTGTGTTGGTTTCACGAGCGCCTCTGGAGACCAAGACCAAGACCAAGACCGAGACCCACAGCCACTGTCAGTGCCAGTGCCACTACCACTACCACCACCAACACCAACACCACTGCCAAAACCAGTCAAAACCAAAGGCAAAGCCACAGTCAAGAGCGCGCTGGCTGCGACGGCGACTGAGCTGGGGCTGCGCTGCGACGGCGCCGCTTGACCCACTTCGGGGCCCATACAATCAGAATGTTTCATGTTTCGATTTTATTATTTTATTTTCTGTTTCTCTTTTTTTTCGTGTATCTTTTCGATTTACTCGGCTATGGTCAGCGCCAGCCATAGCTCAGCTCCGCTTGGTCGCTGTGTGAAGTTACTTTTTCTTTTCCAGCTCGGCTCGGCTGCTCTCATTGTTCGTCCGTAGTCGTAGGCCTATGAGAGATACGTGTGTAGATACGAGAACCATTTTTATTTCGGGGCATGACTTTCGAAAAATTGTTTTATATATTTTTTCACTTTGGGGAAAAATCGACGCTCTGTAACTGGTTGCTTTCGGAATGCCCACAAGAAACGGCCAGGTCTCTAGATGGACAATTAAAGGAACGCAGCATCTGTCGGATTTCGGTCTTATCCGAGACCTGGAACTGATGTTTGCTGCGTGGCTGGCTGCTGCTCTTACTGCTGCTGCTGCTGCTGCTGTTGCTGCGTTGCTGCCGGCAGCATGACATAAACTTTCGATTGTCTGCCCGTCACATAACTGTTACTCGTCTTCTGGCCACATTTCCATCTCCACACTTCCCTCTCTCGCAGCTCCGTTCTTTTTGGTAGTTTCTTCCGCCGCCACATCAATTTGGTCTTTGGGCCTAAATGGGTAACTGGGTCAGGCCCCGCTTTCGGGAAAAGCTTCTCAAAACTCATTTCACTTGAGATTCTCAGATTCTGGGGCTTAGTCGCTGGCTGGTGTTAGTCATGCGGCTCGTTCTTTACGAGACTTTATGAAATCAGAGATCTGATTTTACAACTTTCTTGGCTTATTCTTTTCGTTTCCTTTTTTTTTTTTTGTCTGGGTGCTGCGTTAATGCGTTTGGCATCGTTTTCGTGGTTGTGCCTCGCCCTCTGCGCATCTTCTTCGTCTTGTTAATAATTTTATGTTAATTATTAAAAAGTGAAAATACGATTTTGGCTTTTGGGGTCTCGGCTTTTGGCTGCATTAATCATTTGGCCGAGATACGTCTCTGCTTTGCCCATCCAGTTTTCGTTTCTTTCGAGATTCTGCTGAGATTTATATAACGAACCGGCGGACCAATTAAATCTATCTATTAGCTCTTCTATTGACGAAGATCATCGTTTGGCAATAAAAATGCGTTTTCGTTTTCAGGTGAAACAAAATATTCCGTTTCTCATTAGCATGTAAATACAAATTCAAACCCATTAGATGATGGTCGAAAGTCGTAGGCCGTAGGCCCGGGGACCCATGATTAAGCATAACTGCATGACTAAACTAAACTGAGATGCGATGGGTTCTGCGGAACACTCACTCGGAGCAGTGAGGGAAATATGTAACAGTCGCAACGGGCAGCTGGCAACTTTCACCTGGGGTAAAAGAATCGATCAATCGGCAACGCTGTGAGCTGCATAGAATTTTCGGCCTTTACACTATTCATTTCTGTAAGGGGTCTGAGGAAATCTCCGAAAGAAAGAAAAAGCTGACAAACGGAGAATAAATAGAGGCCTACTGCGCCGGCAATTCAATCTTAAGTACCAGGGGAGCCAGGGGGAAATCTTCTACATTAGAAAGTTTCCTACAACTACAACCACAGCTGCCGAGACGCCGACAAGAGTAAGACAAAGAAACCACTGTGCGAGTGCAGAGAGCTCCCCCCCCCCCTAAAAGCACCCAAAACCCCCCAGCAAGATGCCTAAAACGGAGCCTGCTAAAGGCAGAGCTTGCAACGCTCACTGCGCATGGCTAGACCAGCGGCAGCGGCAACATCATCAGCAAGTCCAACTCCAACTTCAACTTCAACAACAACTACAACTTCATCTGCAACAATAAGAAATGCAGCAGCGAAAGATTTCCAAATGCAACTTACGGCTGCCTGCCCGACTCGCCACATCATTTCTCTCGGCAATTAAAGTATAATTAAGAATCTAATGGAGTTTCACTCTCCTTGTGCGTAATTAGCCGTGTGCGGTTTATGCAAAGAAAAGTAAAAACTGAAAACTTTGGCTTAAAAACGGCGCCAACACAATAGAAAAGCGGGCGAAATATTAAATTGCCTGGCGCTGCGCCGGCGCACTTACAGCGAAACAAAGGCCAAAAATGTGCGACAAGACAAGAAGCTAAGCAACAACAGCAACAACACCAACAAAAAAAACAGTTTAAATTATATAATTATAAAAAAAATCTTGACAAAAATAGACGAAAGTTGTAATTTGCAGTAGCAGTGGCGGCAGTCGAAGAAACGGGAAAGAAAGAGGCGGTGGAAAAAGCTGAAAACCCGCAGCGGGCTTAGAAGGCAGCGATGAAAGTTAAAGTTATAAAAGTCGATTTTGGGGGAACGTATTGGAAACGAAACAACGTAAACTGTAAATAATTAACCAGCCTCTGTGTGTGTGTCTGTGAGTCTGCTCCCAAGGCGAAACTCTTACTCAAAGCCACTCCAATAGAGCGCACATGGCCGCAAACTGAAGACCAAAACAAAAGACTTCAACGAAGAACCAAACTTGCTGGGAGCACGGTGCGAGTGTGTGTGTTTTGGTGAGAGCGAAAGAAATGGTAAAAGCACTTGGAAGCCACAGAACCGAGCTTACAAGCCGAGTGTGTGTATGTGTGTGTATCTGTGTGTAAGTGGCAAGCGAAAGCGTCGCTGGCAATGCTGCTGCTGGTGCTGGTGCTGCTGCAGAGAAACGAAATGGAATGGCATGAAATTTCTTAGCGATCTTTGAGGATAAGCGCTGGTTTCACTGCGCGCTGCCGCACAGACGTCTACCGCGTTTCGAGGCAGACGTTACGTTCCTCCGTTCGGCGCGCAAGAATCATCGCCCCTAGACCCAGGCCCAGTTCACAGCCAGATCAGAGCAACCTGCATTAGCAATCCGCGCGTCTCCCGAAAAAAAAACTAGAAACAACAAATAACAAAGACACAAGAAGTGCCCAAATGTGCAAAAGTGCCTGAAACCATGTATTATCCCTGCATAATCCAGCATCATCTGGCTACGTAAAGCCCATCAAAATGTTGACTCTCATTGACTTTGTGATTGGTATTTGAGTTTCTCTCCATCCCCTTCGCCCCAACCCCCGAAATTCTCCAGACCGGACCTCGAGTTTCGAAATCGTTTTTCATTAACTGTCTTGTGTTCTGCGCATATCAAAACGCAAAAGTGAAAGTGAGCTGCGGCGGTGTGCGAGTCTTTTCGGTCTCCGTGTGCGTGAGTGCCTCTTGAATGACAAATATTGATATATTGGTACAATGAAAACCAGGCAATTCCAGCCAGCCAAATAAGCATCGAGAGAGAAACTATCAAGAAAATTACATTATTTTTGTGACCCATTTGGATTAAATTTAAAAAATCTAAAGCTCAAAGCCATCAAGGATAACAGCAAGCGGAATTGGAATACACGCACAGGCTATCAGCAATAGATCATTGGATTTGGATATGGCTGCCAACGAGATTATGACACCCACAGTCAATGCGAATTGTCAATACTCCACCAGATATTGTTGTAAGTTAACTATAGAAGGGACTCCTATATACACACTCTCTCTCTAACTATTATCTCTAGAATATCTAGCTTTACTTGTAACCAAACTTGTTCTAGGAATTGGGGGAAATCTTATATCTGATCGCCCACACAAAAGGGTTTACGGGTTGCCTGATTAAAGCCTTTTAACTGCAGAATGCACAGCGAAAGCAACAAACAAACAAGCAAACACCGTGCTTTCGGCCAACCTGCGCAGCAAGAAAGAAATTTTCAAAACAAAAAGCAGAAACGACTTTTTTATAGAAAGTTTCCCGAGGAAGGGGCGCTTGCTCGCCATGGCAGTCGGAGTCGGAGTTGGAGTTGCAGCCAGTTTGGTCTTGGAGTCGCCCAGTGCTGAGCGTTGTGGCTGTTGCCGAGCATCGCCAGTGACTAGCAGACGTTTCTTCTGCTTCTACAGTATCTGTATCTGACTCTGGCTCCATGGATGTATCTGTATCTCACTCTGTCTCTGTCTCTATCTCTCCCTCGGCCTCTGCCTTGGTTTGGTCTCTGTCTCTGTCTTGGCTTGGCTTGGCTTGGCTTGGCTTGGCTTTAGCTTTGGCAGCTCGCTTCTGCCGCTGCTACGACACGAATATTAATAGGTGAAAGTTGTTGCTTCGTTTCTTCGTTTTTCTTTCTCGTTGACTCTGTCGCAGTCGCGGTCGCTGCTTCTGCTTCAGCCGCTGTCTCTGCCTCTGCCTCGGCCAGCTTTTGCTGCCACTTCTACCACAAAGATCCCTTTTCGGGAGCAGAATTTATGTTTCCTTTGGGTCGTTCGTTAATTTCTCCTCGCCGCCAGGCAACTCTACTTGCTGGTTGGTCACATCTCCTCCCGGATGAATGGCGGTGCTGCCTGACTTTGAGTCCTGTCATAAGCTGACCCAGTTTCTGGCACACTCCATTGCCATGCAAATGGATTTGATCGCAAAACCAGAAATACAAATCCCTACACCTAGAAAAAATTAATGAAAAAATAATATATGTTGGCCAGTATTACTTTTACAGTTTCTCTGAAAGTTTGTTAATAAAATTGTTTTGTTTAAAAACAAAGCAGAGTAGATTTTATACATATTTAAAATATATTTTTATTAAAGAAAAATAATAAGAAATTATATTGGATTTAACATCACATCACACATCACAACATTATTTAAGCTTGCAAAACATAGCCTATTTTCAGGATCTAAAGGGATTATTTTAGAGAGCAATTGAAAAATCTTTTGAAAAACTAAGAAGGTTGCGATCGGTTTAAAAATAAGAGAAATAAAATAAAAATAAATATATAAACTACATAAGATAATTATCCTCTGACGAATTTAATAAAATATTTATACTAATGCTAAAAAACTCAGTAAAAAAATATATATGGAAACAACTTTTGGTATTACCAAAGTCTATGATATTTTTATCTTAAAAATATATATTTCTGGAATCTCATTTTTTTATCCGGGTGCACAAGCTTTAGCCTTCAATGTTGTTTACAACTGTTTTCGAGAAACCGTAAGAGCAACAGCAACAGCGACAATACCAACCCAATCCCAGTTTCTGTTTTGTCGTTTTGGCATTTTCATTTCATTTCCATTATAATTAAGCGCTTACATAACCGAGGTTTGTTTACAAACTCGGCTGGGCAGGTTCGCATTTCGAGTTCAATGTCCCAGCTGGGTCTGCAGCCATACGGCCAGGCGATTGCAACAGTTCCTGCGCGACGCGTGTGGATCTCTCTCGAACCCAAGCGGCCCATGCGGCCCATGCGGCGTATGCGCGATATGGGTGTAGGGCTCGAAGCGGCCCATGCGGCGTATGCGCGATATGTGTGTGGGGCTCAATTTCGATTTCGTTTTCGTCCACACTTATTAATAGTTAGTTTCATAAATATTTACCATTGCTGACTGGCTGACTGGCTGGTTGGCTGGCACGCGCAATTATCTAGAATGACTCATCGGGTTTTCTGCCCGATGCCAGAAATTAAATAAAAATACAAAAAATAAAAACAAAAATCGATGCCAAAAACGCTGTTAAAGTACATAACAAGAAAATAGTTTAAATGCTGGCCTGGCGTTGGCGAGCCGAGAGCGTTGGAGTGGATTGTGGATTGGAGTTGCTGGTGAAGTGGTGGAGGTTGCTCAACAATACCGTTAGATGATAAACCGCTACAAATTATTTTGGCCACCGACATACATCAATTCCTTTATAGTTTCTGTTTCTTTCCCTCTGTATTTCTGTATTTCTCTATTTGCCTTGCTTTTCGTTTTCTATTTTCGTTTCGTCGTATGTCATTATGCAACCCGTATCTTGTCATTCCGGCTGGAAGTGTTAGGAAAGTTACTGGCGATAACCATCGGTAGCATCAGATCAGAGTGGCCCAATGTCATTAGCCACTTCTGCATATCTTGTGAAAAGTGAAAACCAACCGGTGGTGGTGATGGTATCGCACTGAGGCTATCAGGTCTTATTTTGCGACACACACACAAGTGGCTTTCTACGGCTGAAACTGCGTATGTTACAACTGCTCTCTTCCTAGTCCGACACGAAGTTGTGGTGGGGCATTATGCAATTGCTTATTAATTCTTTTATAATGCCTGCGCCGTGGCTTACTGGCCGCTTAATTGGCCATCCGATGTGCAGAAGTGCTGCTGCTGCTGGGAAGCGCTTCGAATGCTCGAGCAAAAATGCTTTATGCAATCGGCGCAAGAAGTGATCCGTTGCCGCCTGGCAACCAATTCATGCCCAGCGGCTTCCAAATATAAAGCACAGATGATTGATCGCCAAGCGGAATGGATACATTTCTCCGCTGGAGTTGCAATTAATTCGAAATAAATAGCAGTAGAATCGCGCTCGCCACAGACATTATTGTTTGGCAAAAAGAAAAGAAGAAAGAAAAAGGAAAGAAATATAAATGAGGCATTTGTGTTTCGCACGAACAGAAAACTCTTTGCAGAAGAAAGAGGCTATTATTTTATTTTTACACCCTCCGCCATTCAGTGGGTTTTTTTCGCATCTTACATTTCTCCAAGGCCCGGACTACCGCAACAGCCGACGAGGCGGCCCTCCACATGCTCGGTTGCATATCTCACCGAGAGTCGGGGAGCTACTTTATTAGAACTTTCACTTTAGGTCCGCTTCAATTGGGGCTCCATCGCCATGCTGGTAATGGTTACGGTTATGGCTGGCACCTTCTGCGGTTGGCCGTTTCTGATTTTTGCTGGAATTGAATAATAGGTGGAAGAAGTGACCCAGAAAGTGAAGATGCCGAGCGATGTCCAATCAGTGCAGATGAGTAATGGCTTCCCGGGGGTAGATCGAAGAGATCGGGGTGTCTTGGGCTCTCAATAGAAAGTTACCAAACTAATTTCGCAGCGTTACTAACGTGGCCTGCACGGACAACCACAAGTCATCTCATTTGGAGTGGATAATTGCAATAGACATCGCTGGAACGATCAAGAAACGGCGAATAACAAGTAAATCGAGGGGGAAAAAACGGACGGACAAACAAATAAACATTTTTTGGCGTTCGTGTGTGGGGAAGGTTAAGTTTTTTTTTATGTAAGATGCCAAAATTTAATTCGATTTTTATTTCTTGGCATATGCTGAAAAGTTCGCCAACATCAACAATAGTTTTAATAAATGATTTTGCTGTTTGAATAATATTTCTTTCGAGTTTCGAGTTTGGGTTTTTTATTTGTTTCTTTGTTTTCAGTATCTGCCCCGAAGTATCTGCAGCACGTAATGCCGTGCGTATGTATGTTGCTCTTACCGCTATTTACATTAACATTAGAGCTTTGGGTTTACGGCTTTGTAGCTGGGATTTTTTTCTTTTCTTTTGCTTTTTCTTTCTTTATGCTGCCGCTGCCGCTTCTGACAGCGCAAAGTGAAAGTTTTCGGCCGCAACTGGTGGAGCGACTGTGCTGAGCGGAGCTGAGTCGACGAATCGTGCGAACGCACCGAAATCGGCCAGATACTTACATATATATAGAGTATCAGCTGCTGAGCGATTGGCCAGCCTTGATAAGAATATTAATGCGTTGACTGAAAGCAAAAGTGAGTTTCCCGGTGACATGTGTACGTAGCTGCTTCGCCTCATTAGCCAGGCGTTAAATCATAGCGGCAATTGCCTAGAAAATTCAGAAAGAAAATTCAAAAAGAAAATACCATAAGAAAATGCAAATTGTAAATGTTTGCAGTTAGCTTCAAATACAGAAAGAAGCTCCAAGAAATCGCTCATCCGCCGTGTTGCACTTTCAAAAAGATACAACAGACAAGAGACAGAGAGGCTAGGAGGAGGGAAAATCTTTTGTAAAAGTTCATAAACCTTCTCGCCAAAACAATGAGATGGCAGCAGCCACGAAAATCGACTTCTACGAAGAAAAAGCTAAAGCTAAGCCAGAGCCGAAGCTGAGGCCGAAGCCCAATCCAAGTCAAGTAAAATTTTCCCAAAGCAACGCCAGAGAAATGCACGGAGCGAGCGCATAAAAAATATTTTTCCTAAATTACTTCTGACGATGTCGAGGATAATGATAATTGCAATGACGATCACAAATGCCGATGATGATGTTGTTGGTCATGATTATATGTAGTGCGGAATTTCCACAGTTGGTTAGCGTACGTTCAACTGCAGCAATAGCAACTGCAGCAGCAGCAGCGGCAACAGCAGCGACTGCCAAATGGGAAAAGCAGAAAGCACAAAGAGAAAAGCCCGCTGGCGAAGGAAAGAAAGAAAATTCCCCTCAACAAGTGGCTTCGTACCGTCAATTTCGGTTTATATCATCCGAGGCTTTCCCGCTTTTTCCAGCCCATTAGCAACTTTGGAGTTTTGTTTGTCCCCCTCTCCACCTCTCACTTTATCTCTTGGTTTGACTTTCTTCTAGGAAAAATCATAACAAACAAGAGTGTTTCTTTTACCGTTCGCCTATCGGCTATCGCCAGACTCATTTGTGCATCAGTTGGGAGAAAGTAAAAGCCAAGAATTAAATGCCACTCGCTGCTGGCCTGGTCGATGACTTACACGGTAAGTGTGCCTGGCACACGGGGCGTATGCGCATTATCGCCGCTAGTCGCTGTGGTCATGGCGTGCAGAGTGAAAACACCAAAAGAAATGCAGCCCCCCAGAAGAAACCCGAACTGCAACTGCAACAGCAAAGGCAGCCGATGAAAATCCGCATCATGGTCGGCCACAGATTCGAATTGGGAGTCTGGTTACAGCGGCTTTTGCCCAAGTTGAGTCTCATGCGAATTCTTGCCTTCGCCGTGGCATCTCATTTGGAGTGGAAATTGTTATATGCATTTCTCAAGTGGCTGCCACTTTTAGAGTTCAGGGTGAACTTCACAATGGATCAGCGAAAGCCAAACTAATTTCAAAGCTGAAAATGGAATCTGTACACTATACTTTGTTGTGCCCCTTTTGGCATTGTAAATTGGATGCTATTCAGAATTGTACCGCGTCAATCCAATTCCAGCAATCAATCAGTGTCGCACGACAGACCTTATCGCAGATCGATCTGGAGTAGAATGCCGTTCCATTAATCCCATCCAGTTCCATTCTTCAATCCTATCACTTTCAGTGCGGCTATCGGGAGTAGGGCACGTCAAATGCTTCATTAATTCCAACTTGCATCGGCAATAGGCCAGAGAATAGAGAATAATACATAACGATCAGAGAGTGGAGAATGGAGAGAGAAGTACCCAAATCCTGACCCAATTAGAAATTCTCACGCAAAGAGGAGACTGAAACAGAAGAAACAAAATAAAAAATAGAAAAAAACGAAACGTCACGGTTAACAATTCCACGTTTAATCAAACAAACAAAGAATTAGGCAAGAAGAAAACTTCGCCATAGCCATCGCCATTGCCTTCACATTTCTTTCTTCTGCCGGTGACGGTGGTGCCTCGTAGTCGAAGTAGCTTGCCTGGTTGGTGAAAGAAAAAGAAAAGTGCAGGAAGCCAAATAAGCGTGGCAAAAAGAAAGCAAGCGAAACGAAGCGAACGCGGCTCCGCACAATGGAACCGGGCCCAAAAGAAGCTTACCAACTAACCGGACAGACGGACACGCGAACGGCCATTCTAAGTAGCCTTAGTCCGTGGCAATAAAAAAATCCCAGTTCGATGTAGCAGCCAATTATAAAGGCAACGTGATTGGACCTCCAAACATGCCCGAAAACGAAAGAATTATAAAGATTCCCCAAAATGAAAGAAAGACATAAAAAGAAGAAAAACAAAAGACTTAAGACCCATACAAATGGTACACTGGAAATAGTGTTTAATAGTGTTTTTTAAATTCTTTAAAGTTTTCTATTTCAAAATAGGGATATCATTATTTTCATAGTTTTTGGCGAATTTTAATTAAGGATTTCCTTAGATCTCTTATGATTTTAATATATATATTTAACTTCAATTGTATTTTTTAAATTTTTAATATTGTAGAATCAAGATATAGCCTGAAAAAGTTGAATATACTTTTGGGATGGGTTAAAACTATATAATTCTAAAAAGTACTTAAGATATGATTTCTAAAGCTGATTATTATTAAAAAAATTCATGATAAAATCTAAGTCAGAATGTTAAAATGTAAATTCTTTATAATTCGTTTCTATTCTTTTTAAAATCAGTTCTCAAAAATCGCTTAGTTGCCCCTTAAAATCATGTCTGTAAGCATACGCTCTTTATCTGGCTGCTATAGGCCTGCATTTCCGAGTAACAGAACCGGTTCTCGGCCCACGAAAGTGCTCCAAACGGAAGTACTTGAAGGCACAGCCAACAAGACGATGGAAATGCTGATGGTAATGGTGATGGAGAGCGGCAGATAAAGAACCAACGGCGGGCGAGAAGACTTGGCTGGTAGCCTCGGCTTTGGCTTTGGCTTTGGCCAAATATAGGCCAAAAGAGAAACTAACGGTAAACGTTGTTTCTTCAGCTTCAGCTTCAGCTGCTTCAGCCGCTTGACTGGGCTGGCAAGCGAATGGGATTGTCTGAGCAAGAAGCGACCACAGCTCGGCTCCAGCATCAGCATCAGCATCCGAGGATTTGGGTTACATAAAAGGGCGCAAACGGAAAGTAGAAACCGAAAGAAGCGAGAAAGAAGTAAGCCCCAAAGGCCATATAAGTGTGTGGAGTGGAGTGGCCAGCATACTGAGCACATACACACACGCATAAAACTTGCTGCGAAGAAAGTGAAACTTTTTTGTAAGCACTCTGCCCCTTGCCCCTTTCGCCTCTCCGGGAACAGGGGAGCTCCATTGTACGGATCGTGGAACTTGAGCGTGTCACGATCAAGAGCGTTGAGCAGCGCAGAAGGTTGAGGTTGTTTTGCAAGCCTGCGAATTTTTCGACTTGTTATGTTTATTTACGAGTATTTGCCAGCAATCTTTTTTTTTCGCCGTTTTCGACTCTGACTCGGAGATTTTTTAACGAGTTGGGTTGGGCTAGGTTATAGCACGGCACTGCTGCTGCTGCTGCTGCTAAACCATTAAACGAATCGAATGGGGGCTTGGGAATTGCTCAACCATCAGCAACAGCCACCGATGGCGATCTAAGGCCCTTGCCTTGACATAGACCAGACCGGCGACTGACTAATAGAGTTTCATGAATGCATACCCCAGGCGACCTAAGGTTCGAATCCGAAAATTAGAAAGTACCACAATGCATAGCACGGACAGGGGGCATTCTTGCCATCGTTTTGAGAGAGAAATATGCTGTTTTTAATGCACTTGGAATAAATTTCATATTTTTTCATATTTATTTTTGATTTAAATAAAGTTGGTGTCTTAAAGATGTTACAGAAATATTAGAGTAATAATAAGAACTGCCTAGAGTTTTGGTGGTATCTTTAGAGTGAATATTATAATAGATTTCCTATAAAAAAATGGTATACTCCTAGATTATCAAGTGCATCAGCATTAAAACATATTTAAATTGTTTTAAAATATTAAATTCAGTAAGTGCTTATCTGAAAAATAACTAAAATATAATTAGATATTATAGAAAACCCTTTTATTTTAACAAGAAAAATATAAGAATGGAAGATCAAGATAATCTAACTTGTAAATATTGTTATCAAAAATATTTTAAAGTAGAATCCGTTAATTTAAAATCGTATTTTTAAGCTTTATTCCTATTAGTGACCTTTCTTTGTAATTGTCATAATTTTCTTCAAGATTTTTCCCTTTGTGCAGCCAACAGAATCCAGATTCCAAACTTTTGTGTATGCTGCTAGGAGCAGCCAAAATCAAAGCAGCCGCCATCTCAAACGAGCTTTTCCTTAGATCCGGCTACGACAACAAACAATTTTCTCTAGGGGGAAAATCGAGTTGAGAGAGCCCACGGCTGCTAAAGGCAGTTGGCGCTTGTGCGACTTCTTGGACGCAGTGCAGCCGCAGCCAAACAAGAAATCAGTCGTTGTCTTAGCCAAAGTCAAGAAACATTTAAAGAAATACCAAGATCCGAGTGCCGAAAGCCGACTGAAGCCGAACACTTGAAAGCCGAAAGCTAAAAAAGTGAACGAGTAGAAATGACGGTAAATAAATAAAGAAAGACGCCGAGGAGAAATAAGCGAAGGCGAACGCGAACGCGAACGGCGTCGTCATGAGCGAAAGTGAAATCTGCTAATGAATTCTTCAACGTTGAATAGTTTTCAGTCATTATGGCCAGCGTTGAGTATACATACGTACGTATACGTACTGCCGTTGTATGTGGCGTATACTTGATGAGCACTGCTGTGTGTGTGCTGGCCATGTAACCAGCAGAGGCAGCCATTCCAGCGATCACTTGTCGGAGCTGCGCATCTGCAACTGGTAATGGACAGAGGCAGGGGCAGGGGCAGGGGCAGGGACAGGGGCAGGAACAGGGGATATGTGGCTTCCAGCCAAGAGCGGTGGCTGCCTTGTTTTTGGCGGTGGCTTTGGCTCCCGCTTCGATTTTTGGCTCTGGTCTTCGGGGGCTAAGTAAAAGTGGCTAGATTCGTTATAGCAATTAACCAAGCAGGCAGGCAGGCAGGTAGACAGATGCAGTCGCAAATGGCCGAGCAGCCATCGGAGCCATCGATGCCGATCCGCTGTCAGATGATTGCTGTGATTACTCCAGACTCTCGGGTTCATTGAAACCCGCTGCAGTTTTCTATAATTCGATGCCGTTATGGCCAGAGGTCTTAAACTTGAATCGCATTTGTGCAGCTGGAGGAAAGTGGCCTCCACTCGGATCAATGCCCCTCCATTTTCTTCAATTCTTACCCAAAGCCCTGCCCTCCACATCTCTTACTCATATCGCTCCTTCCATCTTGTTTGCTTGCAGGGGAGGCGGAAAAAGTCAAATCTCTGATCAGACTGCGGGCGGAATTGTCGCCGCTGTTCACGGGCAAAAGAAATGCCTCCAAATATGCCTGGGCGTAAGTAACGATTCCCCCATCCCCTATTGCATAACCCTTACCCTCGATCTCTACTCTATTTCGCAGTGTGGTGGAGCGGGAGCTCAATGTGCCGCTGCCGCTGTCAAAGATCATCAAAAAGTGGAACAACCTGCTGCAGGAGTACAAGGCGATTAAGATGTCCGAGGAGCCCAAGCGGCGCGAGTGGCCCTTCTTCACCCTGAT
This sequence comes from Drosophila birchii, assembly GCA_035046345.1. Lineage (NCBI taxonomy): Eukaryota > Metazoa > Arthropoda > Insecta > Diptera > Drosophilidae > Drosophila > Drosophila birchii. The sequence continues at coordinate 11,411,348 of JAWNOA010000064.1, forward strand.
GGACGTGTATTTCAGCGACCAGGTGAACGATCCCTCGCTGCGTCTCTTCTCGTCCACGAAGACCCTCAAGGAGACCCTGGACGACAGTGTATTCGAGGATGATCCAATCATTGCCTCGGCCATCGCAGCGGCCACCAGCGGCGCCTACATGGACATGGACGAGCTGATCCGCAGGCAGAAGGAGCGTGCCGCCCTGGCTGCTGAGCGGAAGCTGGCCGCCGCCGCCAGCGGAGGCAGTGGCGACTACAAGTACGATCTGAAGCCGATGCTGTCCAACAGCAAGTTCAACAGCAACAGCGACATGGCCAAGTTGTCCAAGAGCGTAGACGATCTGTCCATGCAGCAGTATAAGATCAAGCAGGAGCTGCTGCGCCAAGAGCAGCAGGAGAATATGGTCAAGATCAAGCAGCATGCGCGCCAGCAGCAGCAACAACAGCAGCAGCAGCACCAACAGGCCCAGCAGCACCAGCAGCGTTTCCTGGGCCACCAGCCGGCCCTCTCGCCGCATCCGCATTCGCATCCGCATCGGTTGTCGTCCTCGTCGACGCCGCCGGGTCTGCAGCATGCCCTGCAGCAGCAGCAACAGCACATGCTCCAGCAGCAACAGCAACAACTGCAGCAGCATCTCCAACAGCAGCAGCAACAGCATCAGCAGCAGCAACAACAACAACAACAGCAGCAGCAACAGCAGCACCATCACCAGCTAGCTCATCCCCACCAACCGCCCACGCCGCGCCCCAGCTCTCCGCCCACAACGGCGCAACAGATCCACATTACGGCCACCCAACACCAGGCCGCCCAGCAGCAGCTCCACCAGCAGCATCAACAGCAGCCGCACAAGCAACAGCAGGCCTACACCGACCCCAACACGATCGACCAGTATCTGCTGTCGTGGAATAACTTCCACGGCAACATGTGCCGCGGCTTCCACTCCCTGCAGAAGGACGAGAAGATGGTGGACGTGACCATAGCAGCCGGGGGCAAGATATTCAAGGCCCACAAACTGGTAAACTAGCGGATCACCGCCGAGAACTCCCACACTCATGCCAAGCGCTTTCTCTCTTTTTTTCCATGTCATTGCAGGTGCTGTCCGTCTGCAGTCCCTACTTCCAGCAGATCTTCCTGGAGAATCCATCGAGTCACCCGATCCTGCTGATGGCCGATGTGGAGGCCAGCCACATGGCCGGCCTGTTGGACTTTATGTACAGCGGTCAGGTGAACGTCAAGTACGAAGATCTGCCCGTTTTCCTCAAGGTGGCCGAGGCCATGAAGATCAAGGGGCTGCACACAGAGGTAAGTGATCGCAGGACAACTTAGCCACTGAAATCCTGTTTAAATAACAAATCCTTGACTGAATCCCATCTTGGATTCCATTTGCAGAAAAACCTGGACAGCGATGCCAGCGACATTAGCTCGCCGCACGAGAGCGATGGCACCGAGTGCCGCTATGAGCGCGGAACGCACAGCGTCAATATTACCAGTGGACATGCCGCTGGCTATGCAGGTGTACCGCCACCGCCGCAGCCATCGCCGTCGCCCTCCCTCAATGGACCCAATCGATGCCCCACTCCCCTGTCCAGCGGAGGCGGTAGCGGCAACTATGCCGGATTCCGTGATCACATCAAGTCGAAGGCCACGCTGGCCGAGACATTCATGAAGAATCTCAACAGGAACAACAACAACAATTGCAGCAGCAACAACTACAATCATCTGGGCAGCAACAGCAACGGACTCAACCTGTCGGAGGCGGAGAGCAACTCATTCGCCATCCTGCAGGCGAACAGTAAGAAGATGCTAGACTCGGCCCGCAAGCAGCACAAATATCTGGCCAAGCGGAAGATCCTGATGCACTACAACACGGATCTGGGCGGGGAGAAGCGGATGAAGGAGATGGAACGAGAGCGGTATCCCAGTGCCGAGCAAAACGACGACGCCTTGAACAATAACCACAGCCACGCCCCGGACAACATTATGGAGCCAATTATCACGACAATTGTGCCGCAGACACCGCCGCCGCCGCCAATGGCCACGCACAACAACAGCTTCAAGATCCGCCTGGTGGAGAGCCATCACCTGACCAACAGCAACGCCAACAGCAACTCGAACAACCGAGGCAGTGCCAGCGGCAGCAGCCCGCATTCCGGTGGCCACAATAGCAGCAGCAGCAACAATCACAACGATGACGATGACGAGGAGGCACTAAATCTGGTGCAGACCCCCAATGCCAATGGCAGTCGGGCCCGCCCCCAAAGTCCCATTGCCACACCCACACCCACTGCCACGCCCACACCCGCAACGTCTACACCGACGCCGGACATTCAGCTGATCAAGCGCGAAGTGGAGCTCGACCTGCCGGCGGAGAACATCAATAATGGGCATGACGAGGAGATGGCCGGGTATGAGAGGAAGTATGACGACAACAACAATAACCGCGGCATGGACACGGACATGGAAACGGACTCGAACAACAACAACAGCAAGCCGGGCAGCGACATTGATGCCAGTAATGGCCTGGCCTTGGCCCTGGGCAAGCACAAGCTGCTCAGTGCGATCAATCGGAGTTTGGAGCAGCAGCATCAGCAGCAGCAGGAGCAGTCACCGGCAGATTCGGATCATGGCGGCAACAACTGCAACAGCGACGACAATAACAACAATCATAGCCCCCATCTGGACCTGAGCACCATCAAGAACATAGCCACGGCAGAGATACTGTGCGGGCTGAAGAGCAAGGTCCTGAAGCTGGAGGAGGAGCAGCGGGAGCGCGAGCGGGAGAGGGAACGGGAAAGGGAGCGAGAAGCCTGCCGCAGCCTCAGCGAGATCAAGAACGCCGAGTGATCCGAAGGAGCGGCGGGTGCCGCAGTGGGCATCCCGGACAGACGATTATGCATTTGATTACACATGACATAGAGCCGAGCAGCGAATCTATGTGTATGCTAATTATAGTTATTTATTATACCACTTAATCGTTAATGTAATTGTAATTACCTGAGACCCCACATGAACATTGGTTAGTTGGTAGGCCTAGCATTCTCCCAGCACACACCATTTGGATCCCTAGCAATTAAGACTCACGAACCATTATCGTATCGTATCGTATCGTATCGTATCGTGTCGTATCGCTGATCGACTTACAAATTAAATATTAGCACTTTTGGAAATTGGCCCTGTTGCAATACGTGTTAAGCCCATGTTAAACATATTGGATATCGACTAATTATGTACATGTAGAAGCAGTATGTTGTAAGATAATACGTCCCCCTCCCCCCGGTCGCACTTTCGATTTTTCACAGCCCTTCTTACATTATTTATATGTACCACGAATGTATCTCAACACCAACAATCATTCACGCATTCACACATCCCCTCACAGAAATCCATTGCCCCATTGCAATGACATCGGGCCTTAGCCCACAAAGGATCAAAAAGAAGGAACAATATATGTATCTCGTTTTTAGTTTTAACTTGCCAGACCTTTTCAATGAGCCCTCGATCGAGCTCAGTTAGCTCGGTTATCCGTAAGCCAGCGCGCCACTTTCACCTTGAAGCGGTTCCGGATCTTGTTAATTGTTTTCACCGAAACCCGAACCCGAAACCCATCCCCGAAACGCACATCCACATATCCATTAATCCCATCCATGGGAAGGGATCGGTTCGGCCGATTTGGGCACACGAGCCTCTCTCTCTCGGCCCCGCATAACAATCAGAATTAACAATGCACACGGTAACTCGTACAATATTTATTCAATTTGTTTACATTTCAAGAAATTCGTGTAATATTTTTCGCTGTTGAACATTTTTTTATTGTACAAGAATTAATGAATGAATAAAGAAACCACCACATTCAAAAGTTTTTTGCTGCAAAGTTTTTGGGACGGGGTGAGATTAAAGGCTGATGTCCTTTTTGGGTTTCATCTTCATAATTATATTTGTCCTTTAGTTATTAAGTAAACATTCAGAAATTGCCTTAAAAAGAATGCTTGCAACCTTTAAATAAGTAGAATTAAGAAATTATTGCATACTTTTTGGCTACCATTATCCTTACAGGAATTTAAAATGAAGGTAATCGTTTATTTTTAATGCTGCCAACTGTTATTATATAATATTTACGCTTTATTTATGGGGTTGTGATCATTTGATCCTGTTTTTAATGGCAAGTTCAATGACATATGAAATAGAAAGCCGAAAATAAGACAAGCCCCAGAGAGAGAGAGAGTGAAAAACCCCGAGGGAATACACTGGAAAAACTATTTCTCAACCGGAATTCGAGTTCAGCTGAGATACTCCAGGTACAGCTCACACACAGGACTTACACTCTCTTTTTCCTGCTCTCTGAGTCTGCAGCTCTCTCTCTGTCTCTCCCCCATGAAACATCCCTGAAGGACTCGTGTGTGTGGTTCGGGGGAAAATAAGAGACAGTTTTCTCTCAGCGGCGGCGCAGAGCTGAAAGTAAGTCGAAAGTGAAATGGTGAGAGAGAGGCGAGAACGGAATACATTTTGTGTATTTTCGGTGGTCGGTGGTTGGGGGCGCACCTTTTTTGCCCTTTTTTCGCGCGCTCACCCATCGTGCCGTTGTTGTAATTGAAAACTACACCGCAGCCCGGTCCGAAGGCGGCCCGAAGTCCTGCCCAGATCTCACACTCACGCAGTCGCGCACGCACACAGATACACACACACGGCAGGACACGAAGGAGAGCACGAACGTGAGCCCGAAAGGCCGTCGAGGACGAGCGAAAGGTTGATGCCGAAAAGCAAACGTCGCGGCAGTTCTCTGTTCTCCGCTCTGTGTGTGGTTGTAAAAAGGCGAAAACGTCACGAGAAAAACCGGTTAATAAATTATTGCTAATCGAAATGGTAAAATGCACAATAAATAAATAAATGAAAAAGCCAAAAATCATCAAAGAGTGTGCAAATGCAAGTTGCGCTGGGAAAGCGGTGAAAAGTCAAGTGAAAGCCAAGCGGTGAAAATTTCCACGCAACTACGTACGTTTTCGCCGTCATTGTTTAGCGGCCATTTACTAACTGCGCAAAAGGCACCACAGGATGCGAGGAGCGGATGTGAAAAGCGGCTACCCATTCGAGCCACCAGCGAAGTGCGTATCTACAGGATACAGTCAAGGCAGCCGGATGCGCCAGGATGCGCCGGGATACGCTGCCAGCCAGTGGCCACAAGACAGGACCAGGAAGCAGGACTGTCCAGCGGAGCACCCTGTCCCAGCGGTTCGTTAATCGGCAGCCCCCCTAATTAGAAGTGCATCAAGGAGATCATGCCGTTGGGCGGAACACCCACAAAAAAAAAAAGGGGTAATCTAAGGATATGCTGCTGTTGAAGGTGAAGACAACGTTAGCGGCCGTCGCCCTGAAGCAGGCCCAAAGCAAAAAAGGAGCAAAAGGAGCTGTAGCGGCAGGAGTGGCAGAACAACAACAATCAGCCCTGGCCATAAATGAATTTTACGTATTTCGGTATACACACGACAAACGCCGACTAGCGCCAGGACCAAAAACCCCAGGACATTGGGCCAGAGGATGAGTTTGAGTGCGCGTTTGTGCTCGAGGATGATGACGACGATGATGATGACGAGAGAGGACGACCGAAAGGCAGAGGGAAATGGAAATGGAAAATAGAAGAAAAGAAAAGGAAAAGGACGAGGACGAGGGCAAGGAGAAGGAAAAGGAAGAGGAGTAGTAGGAAAAGGGTGGGCGGCAAGCCCAAGTCCGTCTGCGATTGTAAGAGTAGTAATACACACACACACTGGAACAGGCACAGCAGATGGCGTGTAGAGAAAGAGTGCCAACAGGAAGAGGAAAGAAGAGAAAGAGCGCCATTGTGTGCGGGAGAGAGGAGCATAAGGGATGGTCGCCGCTTACTTTCCGCACATATTTATGTGTATTGTACTATTCGGCTGCAAAAACTGCAGCAGACGCAGCCCGAAGGAGCGGCAACAACAAACTAAGGCCAAACTGGCCACAAATCAATCAGCCGACCGGGAAACACCCTACACAGCAAAAAACAAAACTTACGTACAAAAATATTTTACATCCTTCTCAACAATAGGATCTTTCGATAGGGATTTTAATATCTTCCTTGGACTATACCTTTTCTTTTAATATTTTATCATAGGGTTTAGTTATGTTGGTAATTGGCAACACAGATTTAGATCTAGATTTTGAACATTTTCTTTGATTTTCCCTTTCTCCAACTTCAGTTAGAAGTTAACGTTGATTTTAAATTTCATGCTAACATAAGTATGTTTATCTATGTGATATTAACCACAACCAGTTTTCCAATTTAATCAAATTTAAGCTCTGTTTTAGAAAATCTAAAGCCACTTGAAAAAAAAACTTTGTAATATTCAAAATTCCCTAAAAATATCCTTGAAAAAAGTCACTCTGAGATTGATCTTCTGAAATTTTATATTTTAAAATTGATCAAAAGTAAAAGTTATTTAAACTAAAAGTTCTTTGGTTCCTCATTATAAGCTACAACTTTGAACTCTGATTAACAATCATTATTTTAAATTTAGTCCTTATTAAATTTTAATAATTATTATTCATTAAGGCACCTAAATTTTAAATCAGAAATTGCATTTCTAGTGAATAATACCAAAAAAAATATTTAATCTAACTTAAAGATAATATTAGCCTGCAGTTAACTCATATTTTTTTCTGAGTATATGCCTAGGAACTCAATAAGCAGAAGTTTTCCGAGTTAAAGGATTCTTCAGGGATGGGGTTAAAAATTAGTACTTCCCCCTTGAGCGTCTCGAAATGTGTGTAATAACCAATATGCCCCGAAGCGACGGCGGCAGCTACTCAAATTCAATTTCGAAATATTCGTCCTTTTTTGGTGCGGCTTTCGGTGGAATGGTGGTGGTTGTTGTTGCCACTGCCGCCGCCTGATCCTGGGAAGGGCATGTTAAGGGTGAACTCGCCGCACTCACACAGGCACCACCACAGACAGCGGAAAGAAGGAAGGAAGGACGAACAGACAGACAGACAGCGGGAAACACAGTTAGACTGGATGGCAGACGACGACGCTTCAGCTGCGGCAGAGGGCGGTGGTCGCAGTCAACGTCGCCGTCGACGCCGGTGGATGTAAATGCAGTCACTTCCACACAGAGCCATAAGCAGGTCCTGCGATGTACAAACATGCATACATGCTTACATACATACATACATACATATATGCAACACATGCAGCTTACGTATTTCGGCTACTTAACCTACAGAAACAAAGGAGGATACACAAAAAAATGAAACGTAAGGAAGCGCCGGACTGGGAAGGATAATGCTGCGCAAGGCGCGCAAAAGGACACGCGCACCCATACATACACATAGCGCACACACACACACACCCAAACACTTTGAGACTAATTTAATCCTCTAGCTCAGTTGAGTTCAGTTCCAGTTACCTCGGCAACCGCCCCACTCAGACGAATTATGCGAAAGGCCGGAAATAGGAAAACTACAGGATATAACAAGGATACGAGCAACCCACACTCGCACTCACACTCACACACGCAGCAGCAGAGCGTCGAACACAGATACACTCACACGTATATGTATACACACGAAAGCCGCTTATGTGTTACGTTATTTACTTTACGTCGTTGTGCGCTAAGCGGCATGTAAATGCCTTTATTACGCCCAAAACGTCTTACGTAGTTGTTTACGCCGGTTACGTGACATTACAGTGTTTGTGAGTGTGCGTGTGTGTGTGTGTGTGTGAGCCGTTACTTTGTATCTTACTTTCAATGTCATCAAAAAGGGCTGAAGAAAGATATTTCTGCATTTGAAGCGTATCACAGCCAGCTTTGATGGGCATTGCAATGAGCATCGATTACCAATTGCGACTCGCAGACCCAGACCAAGACCCCCTTCCCCCCCTTTCACCCACTAAATAAGAGTCTGTGGATAAGCCAACAAGTGTTTGTGATCCAACCATATCTGATTCTTACGTAACTCCTCAAAGGGCTGTGAAATGTTGCTATTATCTACCCATATCACAGCCATTTTGATGAGTTCCGTGTGAATTCCGGCAGCCAGGAGGAGGATGAGGAGGGGTACTCCTCCACACACATCGCACCGAATCGCATCTTTCTTATACCATGTCGTTAAAATGCTTGTGACCTTATGTATTCGCAATCATATCACAGCCATTTTGACGAGTTTGGGTAAAGAAATCTCAACGTTGAGCTCCAATTTTCTAAACTCTTTACAGATCCCGGCCCCAGGAGTCAACGCCCAAGTAAAAGGATATACACACAAGTTTTAGATGTTTTTGTTTTTTGGTTTTTTTTTGTTTTGTTTTTTTTTTTTTGTAGTTTTTGTTTTTATTTAAATTTATAATAATTGTTATTTTTATATTCTTTTTTTCATTTAAGGAAACTTGAAGGTTTACAAAACAAAACAGACCACAACAGATGCTTCTAGATCATACGAAATATATAATCGCGAACTGATTTGATGACGGGCAAAGAATTAATACGGATTGCTTTCTTTTTAAATTTTCATTAATTTAAGGACAACGGCGGCACTAAAACCCAAAAAGGAAGCCTGACTCAAGCTCTTGCTATTACATTTTCATTTGCTTGTAAAATTAGCAGAGAAATAATAAATCAAAGCGATTTCTTAACCATTTCTGGTAAATGCTGGCGAAAAATTTGAAGCGAAGAGAAGTGAAAACATAATTCAATTTCATAATAAAATTATTTAGTTTTACCGATTTCAAAAAAAAAAAGAAACAATAAGAAAAAACAATTTAAATAAATTTCAAGCGCTCAAAAAAAGATATATAATTTACATTCGTTTTTTATTTCCCGTTGGGGGGCAGGCAAAGGGTGGCCATTGCCTCGGCCATCTCTCGTCCCGAAACACACGACTACATATAATATATATGCTAAAGTTAGTTAACTTTGACGAGTGCTGGAGGATGATGGCTTGGCCCTTTGCCTGCACCCGTGGAAAAACTAACTTGGAATGATGACTTGGGTTTTTGGTGTCTATCGCTGTCGCTTTGCTTTCAGGGTTCCTGTGTCTGCGGATATCGGTGTGGGTGTGGGTTGGGTGTGGGTGTGGGATGTGTGGGTTTGTAGTGTGATGTGCGAGGCTGGGTGGGGTGGGTGTGTCGATTGCATGTGGAATTAAGCTCGCCAAAGCGCATCAAAGTATACATTAGCATCAGCGCAGAAGTACATCAAAAAATTATGTTTAAAACAATTTTACAAAAAATTTTGGCTCTTATCTTAACTCGACATTTGTTTTTGCTTTCATTTCCTTTTTAAGTTTTTGATTCGACTTCATTTGCATCTCGGTTTACAATGTGATTGTATTAATAATTTTGGTTGCCAATCAGTTTTGGAATTTGCGCCTCGGCTTACAGGACTTGTGCGGGGCAGGAAGCGCTCCTTACAAACGCTCATTGTTGTTCACGTATTTTCTTAATTTGATTTGATTTTTGCTTTTAGCTTTCTAAATGTTTCATTTTGTTTTCCTTTTTTTGTTTTTTGTGTTTGCATTTGCTTTCATACGTTTGGTGTTTTTAGTGATTGTTTGTTTGTTTTTTTCTCATGTTGGTTGGCTTCCGTGCGCTGTAGAAGTCTTGCAATTTCAAAAAATGTACTAGTTTCCTTTTTTGTTTAATTGTATTTTATAATTTCCTAGTTGTTTTTGTTGTTGTTGTTGGTGTTTCGGTCTGTGTGATGTGCCACAGGATGAGCTGCTCTTGCACATGGGATAAGGATGCGGGGATGTGTGGATTGTGTGGGGGAGGAAATCGCTTAAACCGACCACGAAAGCCGCGCGTTTACTCTGGATTGCGGATGCGTATGCGTATGCAGGTGCGGATGCAAATGCAGGATGCGGATGCGGGTGTGGTGAGTGCTTCATGTTGTGTGTCGTGTGGTATGTGTGTAAATGTTGCTTGTTGATGACTGGCTGCCCGTTCAGCTCCCACTAGCCAGAGGAGAGCCTCCCTCCCTCTCCGTCTCCTCTTGCCTGACAGTTCGCCTTTGCCATCGTCATCGCCATCGCCAACTCATGCGCCATTGCCCAGCTGGCGGCGGCATCTCACTGCGGCTGATGCTGCTGCATCACAACATGATACTGATTCTGCTGCGGATGCTGTGGCGTCTGCGACTGGAAATAGTGGTTGGGTATGAGCGGCGGGGGATGCACGCACATCAGCTGGTAAGTGGTCGCCGGCGTGGTCGGTGTGTACGCCGGTTGGGGTCCCCCGCCGGCGGGGGAGGGCTGTGGTGGCGGATGGAACGGCTGATGCGGCTGACCTGGTGACGGGGTGGTCGACTGTGGCGTCGACGTCATGAACTGCAGCTGCTGTGGCTGATCCTGGTACACGCGCATCTGCATCGGCGCATACTGCGATTGGAAATGTTGCTGGTGCGGTGCATGGCCGTACTGGATGAACTGCGGTATCGGCGCGGTGGCCATCAGTGGCTGTCCCGTGGCTGTGGTAGCCGACACATGCATCTGCGATGCAGCCATTGGAGCTGTGAGAAATAAAGGAGCTATTAAGAAGACGTCTGGAGGTTAATACAAAAAATTGTGAGGCACCCACAAAGGATAACCGGATGAAACGGTAAAGGACTTAGGATCATAACCTTTAAATGCGTATGGGTTTTGGTTTTCCCCTTTAATAACAAAAATAGTTATAAAAAAATAAGAGTACTCACGATAATTGTTACGACGCATGCCTCGTGGTTGTCCGGCCTGCGGGTGTGTGGGAGGCTGGAACGGGTGCGGCTGCTGCACAACATATATTGGCTGGTTGGCCGCCGCAGCCGGAACATGGGCTCCCGTTGTCGTGTAAAGGCCCGGTCCCATTGGCACCGGCGTCTGTGGGGTGTGGGGACGTGATGGATTCGGCGTGCTGGGGCCGCAGCGAGGCGTGAACGGCTTGGCCGATGGATTGAGCACATGTGGCTTCTTTACCACTGGCGTAGTGGCACTGCTGGCAACTCCAGCAGCGGCACCTGCGCCCGTAGCGGCGGCTGCTGCCGGTGTGGTGCTAGTACTCGTTGCACTGGGGACTACTGGCGTGGATTTTTCAGATCCCGCGCTTACAATCACCGTTGTTGTGGGCGTACTGACTATGCCAGTGGGCGTGGTGGTGTTGCTGCCACTTGGGGCCGGCGAGACGTCCGGCTTGGGTGTGACCAGCTGTTGTGGCTGCGCTGGCGGCAGGGGCAGAACTTGTGGCGGCGGCTGATCCATCAGTACCGGCGAGGTAATCAGAACCGGCGACGTCTGCGGCGGCGGCATTGTGTGGTATATAGGCTGCGGCTGCTGCGATGGATCCTGGACCAGCTGTGGCGGAGGCTGTTGAACCTGCGGCTGCGGCTGGTGCTGCTTCGCCACGTGCTGGTGCTGGGTGTCCACCAGTTGCTGCTGCTGCTGCTGCTGTTGTTGTGCCTTCTGCAAGTGAAGCGGCACATGCTGCTGGGGTGGCGGCGCCTGTTGGGGCTGCGGTTGAGGCACATAGTGTGGCTGTTGGAGAGGCGCCTGATGAAGATGCGTCGGCGGCACTTGGTGCATGACCACGTGCTGTTGTTGTTGCTGCTGCTGCATTGCTTGCTGTTGCTGCTGCGGGGGCGAGGCAGATTGCTGCAATGCACGCTGTTGTTGCTGATGCTGCTGCTGCACTTGCTGTTGCTGTTGCTGCGCTTGTTGCTGCTGTTGCGGCTGTTGGGGCGGTGAATTGTTGCTGGGCGCCAGTTGGAAATCCTGGCCGAATTGCCGCAGCTCCTGCATTTGGTTATCGCGGGTCCGCACTTGGCGCGCTGGCTGTGTATTCTGCCCCTGTGCCTGAACATTTGGATGCTGCTGCTGTTGCTGCTGCTGGGGCTGTTGTGGCTGCTGCTGTGGCGGCACACCGGTCTGCAGTGGCGGCGAGTTGCTATTCTGCCCGGGATGGCCACCATGGGAGCCGTGCATGGGCTTGCCCAGCGACTGCTGGGCCTCGCCGCCATAGTTAAGTGACGAATTGCTCTGTGAGCCCTGGTACTGCCGCATCTGGCGCTGTGGCAGCGGTTTATTAGCATTGGCGTTCGAGTCGCCATTCAGCTTGGAGGCGCCGCCCATATGAGATTGGTTCCGGTACTGCGAAGAGCTGCGGAAACAATAGACGAGTTATTCAACATTAAAGCCTTATTTGATGTACTGATCCCACTTACCCGTGCATAATCTGGGAGTTACCCTGGTACGAGTACTGTCCCGGCATGCCCATCGATGGCTGGTAGCCTCCTTTGGCCTGGCCCACCGAGTTAGCGTTGCCGCCCTGCGACACGGAGATATTGCTGCCACCGGCGCCGGTGGGATTGTTGCGCATCACCTTGCCGCCCTGGGGGACGGTCTTGCGCTTCACCATCGAACCACCGCCATACTTGCTGGACGTGTCCGCAGCCGCACTGACCGACGGGGCTTGGCCCGCGTTCTTCAGACCGCCGGCTAGCATTAGAGCTGCCGTGGACTGCGTAGAGCCGCCTTGGTTAGCCCCGCCGCCCATGCCGCCACCCTGCATCATCAGGTTGCCGTCGCCACGAGTGTTGTCGCGGTCGCGGCCGCTGCCCTGGGAGGACATGCCAACATGCGATAGCTGCGGTCCGGTGATGCTGCGCGTCTGCTTGGTGATGTAACGGTCGCTGCTCATGGTCTCCCGCAGCTGGAAGTCAGATCCGCGAGGCTTGTTGCCGCGATCACGATCACGGTCCCTATCGCGTTCCTCGCGCTCCCTCTCGCGATCGTTGCGGTCGCGGTCGCCACGATCGCCGCGATGTTCCTGCTCTGCCGGACGTTCCACGGCCGCAAAGAGCGCCTCCTCGTCGCCGTTCTCCAGATCCAAACGCTCGCGGCACGTTGGATTGTTTTCAATCTCGGCAGCCAGCTTCTCGGCCTTGGCCTCGGCCTCTTTGAACTCTAGCGAGTCACCCTTGTCCAGCGGTACCGTGTATGACGCTAGAGAGTCGTCAAATGTGGATGTCACACCGAACGTGTGCTCGTTTTTGCGGAACATCTCGTTGGGGTCCCAGCCATTGGCGGCACTGTCCAGTTCTATGTCAATGTCGCCATTGGCGCCAGAGTCCCACGGTTCCAGTTCCTTTTCATCCAGACGCGCACCTGTTTATATATATGTTTGCATTGTTATTTGAAGGATTCGTTATTGATTTCGATCGAAATCTTACCGTTGCACTTGTCAGAGATGGCGCCATCCGTCTGAAAAGCGCCAGCGGTGGCGTATTGCGAGTCAAAGTCCTTGGCCACGATGGTTACCACAGTGTCGGCCGGGAATATAATGTGTTTTGGCACTTTGCCCTCCTCCGGCAAATTCTTGGACTTAATGCACGCCGGTAGCTCCAGTGCGATGTCAAAGCCGCCCGAGAATGTGCGGAATACTCCCTCGTAAATGTTGCCTGACCGCAGGCGCACCTCCACTACGCTGCCGACCAGCGCCGTGGCTGAGTGCATGAAAAACGGGTTGTTGTAGACGCCCTGCGCCACCGGACGCGCTGCTGTCCCGCCTCCGTTTCCAGTTCCTGCAGTTGCCTTATTATTAGCTGACCTCAGGCTGCTGTCGTTGGAGTTGTATCTGCGGCAGATTAAAGAGAGAACAGCAGGATTCTGTTATAAATGTGTGTTATCGTTGCGCGGTTTGTCGCCAGAAGACCCAGCGAGCGACTGACGGCACAATTGGAAATTCAATGGCATTCAGGGACGGCAGCCGATATCGATTCGTTCACTGTTTGCAAACTCTGACCTGACGCCCCCAACCACGACGCATCGGGTACTGCACCCAACCCCTTGCTGGCTTGCGCATTTTCTTATAACTAGCAAAAGATACTATTTCGAGCGTTTCTGAAAAAGGCTTTCTCGGGGAAATCACGAAATACAAGCAGAAATCGCTAAATTTTGTTTAATCACGGAGTTCAAGTTAGAGTTAAGATGAGTGGATAATTAGAAACTGTCTGGAAACACATTAAATGTCTTTAAATATCTTAATATTTCTATAATTTACAGCCGTATCACTTATCTTATCTACCTGGCGAAAGTTTGTCCTCCAGAAGTAGAAAAAATTAAGTGCAAATGTCATGAATGTGTGGAAAACTGTTTCTATAATCGTTTTAATCAGCTCCCAGTTCGCGGTATTTATTCCACAAAAGTTATTAGCGAAATGTAACCACTTGGCCAGCTTTGTCCCGCTGCTGCCGCCAGCTTAAAGCGGACCAGCCCAGCTCAGTTCATTTCGGTTCGTATGAACGGACGCTTTGGTTGGTTTTCGGGGTGTTTTGGCTTTGGTTGCGTGCAGGATCGACGACCGTGAAATGCGCAACGCAACGCACAATGAACCCGTGGTGGGTGTGGGATGGCGAGGCAGGGGCAGGGGCAGGAGCAGTAGCCGTGGCAGGGACAGAAGATGGAGCTGGGGACAGGGGCGTAACGAAACGAAACGGTGGCAAAGGGGGGAAGGGGAAACTCTAGCTGATTCACGGAGCGTGCATTGTGCACATTTTCGTGAATGAAAACAAATAATTGATTGCGCTCAAGAGTGAATCATGCGTGCGCCAGCGTCGATAAGGTGAGACGGTGCAGAGCTCTACACGACGCAGAGCGGAGAACTGAGAACGGCAAACGGATCCGGGAAATAGGCTGCGACGGAGGCACACACATTCGGAAAGCAAGTGTGCATGGCCGAATGGCGAATAAATATGCATAGACGTAGAGCGGAAAACAAGAGCGAGGTGTATCGTTCGGTCAGCAAATTGTAAAGTGACCCAAATTTCAAGCCCCAACCAGGCGGGGGGGGGGCAGGGTTCCAAGGGGGCTCGAAGTGTGCCAAAGAACGAAACGAAACTCAGCGCAGCCGCCGCACGTCACAGCAACTGAAAAACTGAATAGCTGAAAAAAAATTAAAAAGAAAAAAACTGAAAACTGAAAACGGCAAGCGGCGAACGGCAAACTCAAAGCTGCAAAATGCTGACAATGCAAGAAAATGCATTCGCCAAAAGGCGAGCGAGGCGCAAGCGAGTGCGAAGAGAAAAAAAGGAAAACAAAAAGAAAAATATAGTGCGATACGTGAGCTCGTGTGCGTGCATCTTTGCACTGTGGGCCCTCGTCGGCCCTCAGCCGCACAGTGGGCCTGAATGGCCAGCAGGGTCATCTCACCGCATCAGGCCACAGAGTCCACAGTAGCCCCAACTCTGGGCTTGTGTTGGTGCGCAAATGAATAATGGACGTGTCGCCTCTCAAACAGTTTGGGCTATAAGTATGGAGCGGGCGAGATTGCTTTGATAATTCTTAATGGAATTACGCTACAGTGAAGCATCGAGGTTTTAGTACATTCATAATAAAAGATAAAGCACTAAAAGTATAGAAAATACAGAAGAAGAGAAATTAACAAATGATTTGAAAACAAGAACCTAAGCAGTTGTGATAAAAGATAAGACTTTGAAGATTTATATCAAAATTTATCTGCTGATTTCTAAGATTCAATAGTTATTTTTAATAAGAATTAAACAATTAATTATTTTCATTAATATAAATATTAGTTAGATATTTAATGAGACTCACTCACTGATAGAAAAATAGATAATAAATAAAACAACTCTTGCGGCGTTTAAATATTTATATCTTTACATTTTCTTCCGTTTAGATATGGCCGCTACCGTTCACAGCTGGCGGAACGTGCCGATACTTATGCTCCGCACTGTCCACAAATGCGGATATGGATGTTGATGTGTGGATGCGAGTGGGGATGTGTGCGCTGCAGTCATATTTCAATTGAAAATTTTAAGGGCGCAGCAGCGAATGAACTGGGGGAAAAAGACAGGGGAGCCCGGGGAATAATGGGAATGGACGGGGTTAGTTAGTTAGAACGAAAGGAGGGGATGGGGATGGGTTCTGTCAACGCGACAAAACGGAAACCTTTAAACAAATTATGTTCTCTACACATACAAATTCCATTGTGAAAGGGAAATGTAAACAAAGCATAAAAAGTTCGATGCTGAACACAGGCACACACTCACACACCCGCACACAACTGCAAACAAACACGCACACACACCAGCGCACACCACGATGGCCCTATTATATAAGCGCCATTTGCATTTACATTTAAAATTTTAAGAATGATGTTCCAAAAACGATATGCTGCATTCGCAGCAGCCAAGAAGCCAGAAACAGAAACGGGAAAACAGAAAAAGAGATAAATAAAAACACCGCGGACACGAGACGCGCTTTCACCTTTTTTTTTAGTGGACCAGACCAGACCAGACCGGACCGGGAGAGCGGAGAAAAGAGCTCTTTGTGGCGCTTTTGGCTGTCGCGGATTTCAATTTGTCAGGGCAACGGCGAACGGCAAACTGCAGAGCAAAAGCAAAGCGCAAAGGCAAAACGCAAACCAGCCCCACACACACACACACACTGCCACATTCGCAGTGCAATAGGTGTGTGCGTGTGTGTGTGTTTTCCCTCTTTTCGATGGCTCCTCCCGCCACCGCCCGCCGTCCCCTTTCACCATATCTTTCCTTTATTCGCCACTGCTGCTGCAGTCGGTGCTTCTTCTTACCTTGAGATGCCGCCGCTGGCAGCTCCTCCTCCTCCGCCGCCGCCACCACCTCCTCCGCCAGCGCCAGCGCCAGTAGCGCCTCCGCCACCGCTAGGTCTGGCTTTCCGCTTGCTATTGTTGTTCATAACGTCGATTGGGGAGCAGGCCAATTGCCAGCAGGCACCACCAGCACCAGTACCAGTACCAGGAGAGTAGAAGCGAAGAACGAAGCAAACGAAGTCGACGGAACGCACGAAACTTGGCGTTTTCCCCTAACCTGCTGCTGTGCAATTTTCCGATTTACCGCTTTGCAGACTTTCCGATCTTTCGACGTGGACGTGTGCGATCTGGCGGGCGAGGCGTTTTCTAGCCAAAATAAGCAATTTCGGCGGCGTTTAGCACGGTAACTGCTGCTAATTTTTGCTTTTGTTGCTAATTTTATTTTTTCCACACTAGTGTGGCCGTTCTTGAATAAGAACGAACAGTGTGCCCGTTCTTGAATATGGCCGGCCGGTGTGACCGTTTGGTAGCACAGTATTTTCCTCCGGCGGCGGTGGCGGCCAAAGTGCCACAGGAAACAGTGTCCTGGCAATTGGGCCCCGGAAGGAGGTTTCGCTTTGTTCCCCTCTCCTCGATGGCGGGCAGCAAATCCTGCAACATAACCTTCAGCAATATCCGGCCAGGCACCACCGCGAGTGGTTCCAGACCACCTTAAAGTCCAAACTGACTCCGGTGAACATAGTGCCGAAAACATTAAAGACTGGGACCGTAGCAGGCGGAACAGCCCCGGGCTCTGCTCCGCTTTTCCAGCTAGTGCCATCGCCCAATGATCCCAGCCAGCCCCTAGTGGTCATTTTGGCGCCCCAGAGGAAAGCCGTAGGAGCAGCAGATGGTGGAGGAGTCCCAAGCAATGTCCAGCCAGTGGTCATCCGTGCTGGTCCCGCGCTCAACAAGGCCCATCTCACCATTCAAAATGGTATTGCCACCATGACGACTGCTCAGGCTCCAACTCCAGCACCGGCAGCAGGAACCAGCGGATCAGCACCTGGTAGATCACTCTAAATCCGAGCTTCCTCAAAAAGTGGGTGAGTAGGTTAGTATATAAGCTAAGTGTGTGATCTCCGTTTCCGATCGGGAAAGTGGAAAATGCTCGAGTGTTTTCCCCGAAAGAGATTGTAATGTAAATTGCTTTTTTTTCTTCTTCTTATTATAGTTTATATGCAAAAGGCGGGGAAGCAACAACAACACAACAACAACAGCAGCAACCAAAGCGAGCAGTGATGATCAGGTTTTTGCAGTTGCAATAAAAACAAAACCGAAATAAAACCAAAGTGAAGGAAGAGGAGTTCTTAGGCGGGAGGATCGCTGACTGCGTTGCCCCGCGCCCGCCCTCGCATGATGACTAACTAAAGAAAACGAATGAAATTCCCTTGCCAATTGATGGTAATTCCCATTTTTCTTTCCGTTTCCACAGCCCCTGTAGCTGCCGTTCAGATACCTGCGGCAGGAGGAGCTTAGCCTAAACAAGACAAATTCGACGGATTAGCAACTGAAACTACATTGCAATTGAAACACCAGGAGGCGGACATCAGGTTCTCGATGTACTGTCCCAGCACTTGGTTTTCAGAGAGCAGCTTGAGATTTTCTTCCTTCACGGAGTTTACTCGTTGCGACATGTCGTCCAGCGTGTTCTGCAGCTCCAGGACCTAGGTGATGAGCCGGGCCTTCTCCTCCCGATCGTCCTGGGCCATTTCCATCGTGTCCAGCGAGTTGTGGGATGAGTCTGAAGTGGAGCTCGGATTGGTGAAGGAGGAGCGCAGCGCATGTGCAGCGCAGTTGTCGGTTCATCCCCATGGATCATCACTGTTTTTGTTGTGGATCCTCGTCCATATTGGGAATGCTGTCGTCGTTGTTCAAAGGGTAATGGTTGGCAGTGGTATTTGATCTCTCTGGTTAATAATAAACGTTTCGCAAATTGTCACGTAAATTGAATAATAAAAAATGGAAAACTACCGCGTACCGTGATGCTGATGCGATGATTTTTAGCGATGTTTTTTTTGGCGATGTTTTCCCAACTTGCAACTTGCATCGTTCTCGATGATGATGGAACAAGCAGTGCACCGCCTAGGAAGGAAAAGTGTCATACGAAAAAATTGTGTGTCATAAAATGGCGCTGAACTTGGATTGAAAGGTGTGAAACCCAACTGATGTGTTCTAAAATCTATTTAAAATTGGCGCCCATTCCGTTTACAAGATTTTATTATTAAAATAAAATTAAATACAAAATATCTTTCAGTACTTGCCATTGCTGTCTTGCTTAGATGACGCATTTTCTCTTTGGGAATCCTACTGCGCGGCAATGTCAGCAATTGGGCAAATATTTGTCTCAAATCTAGTTCACAAATATGGTTAGTCGGTCGGCGGAGCCTATTAATAACCCTAATTATCTCCCACCGATGAGCCGCTACAAAACATCCGCATATTTACCACATTGTCCAGATAAAGCGGCAGACACCAGAAGAAACTCCTTTTTTTACCCAGAATCGCAAACATTTCAAAGTCAGGCGTTGCTCTTGTATAAGGTAATTGTACCTCTGGTCCCCCGTATCAGATATACTAATTACGATGCTATCTCTCTGGCAGGGTCGCCATTATATACAGTAGCCGTTAATATGTCAGGCCCACACGCCATACGGGGGACGGGCCGGTGGGTCTATGTAACGCTTGATGATGGGATTTGGGGATGGTTAACACCTTCCTGCCACTGGTGTTATGATCTAATCATAGGAAGCACTGCGATAAAAGTTACACGGATTACGATCTTAATTCATTATTATTATTCAATTGTCATACACAAGTTTTTATTCATTAAAAGCTTGTAATTTAAATTTAAAAAGTAAACCAAAATAAACCTAATATCTTTTAATTTTTCGAATATATTCATTATTTTGATCTATTTTTGCATTTTTCGAATGCCTGACACAAGGTGTCACCGCTTGGCCAAAGCTTAATCCATATTTGATTGATTCATTTGTGAGTTATTCGAGTCTTTGAATCTGGCTAAGTTCAAAGCCAAATATTGATCCATCGCTTATCGATCGAGGTGCTTGGAATATCACTTGAGGTGGAAAATTACTTGGAGTCCACAAAGATTGTTTGACAAAATTTAACCCAATCCGTATCCAGACTGCGCACTTGGAGCTGAGCGGGGAGCTTCGGTATCTCCGTAGTTTCTGCCACCGTTCGGGTGCCGTTGACATTTCCAGTTATATATTCGTTTTGTGCTCCGGGCAGACGATCCGTGGGACAGATGATTCGGCGGGACCCAACCCTCTCCGCTATGTTTGCGCGCCACCCATCCGCCTCCGCCTGCCGAATGGGCGTTAAGTATGTCATTGTTGTGCTGATCTCGAGCTGAAAATAAAAGTCGACTGTTTGTCGCCGTTTTTCTTGACTTTTTTCATTTTTCGTGTTTATCAGAAAATCTGCCCCAAGTCTACCCACTTATTTATCATTCAAGAATTCTCTTCTTCGGCAGTTTTCATTAGATTGCGAAGCGGTGCACTTGGGACACACTCGAGTGGCAAGGATATACACTCATAGTCTTTGAAAATATATATCGTACGGGGCTGTCCTGCATGTCCTTCGGTTAATATTCCTGTGAAACCTATGTGGATACCTGTAAAATGCCGATTGTAAAGAAATTATCCTTCGATGGTAGGTATTCGTGGATTACTGAGACTTTAACTGGATAGAAATTGTCGGTTACTCTGAAGATGTGTAAAGAATAATTTGAAACTTGAAATTAAAGGACTTGAGGATCTATCTTCTTATAGAATTGATTTTGTTAGGTTGAATATTATTTGATTAAACGGAAATTGTGTCAAAGTGTTATAGCTTTTCGGAACTAAAAACATAACTGCTTCAATAACTATTTAATTATTTTCACGAAAATTAAACTAAAAACTAAAGTGAAATAATGGAAATGCAAAGTATTATCCATTTCTAGCTAAATATTAGGGAATTTTTAACACTTTTATTTCAGGTTTAGGTTTATATAACCCTTAAATAGTTTTGATTTATTTCGTACATCTTTGGAACAATAAAATAGGATTTAAATTATTTAAGTTTCTATAAAAATCGAAATTTCCTTGAATCTCTTAATGGTTATTCTTCCCAAATTAAAACAAATTATTTAAAAGCTTTAGAAACCAGATAAAATTGTTTAAAATTCTGTTTTATACTTATTTAATTGAATATTAATTGTAGGAAGTTATTAAACAATAAATACTATTGCAAATTATTCTATGAAAATTCCGTGATTCATTCACTGGTCTCGTGGTAACATTAATGATCGTTCCATTTACACTATTTCTACGAGTTTTACACCCGCCATGTATGCCAGCTGCCGATCTCCCCCTTTGATTAGCAGCAAGGCAACAGGCCAACAGCTGTTTGGTCAAAAATCCGGGCCTGATGTTACAAATTAGCATTAATTTTTGGTTTCTGTTTTCGCCCATCATGACCGATAATACCTGTGTATAAAAATATTTAACTTGCCAAAACCGTCAACCACAAATATTAACATTTTGCTGACAAAAACAATGAAATAATTATTTGTGACTTTATGGGGATTTAATTGGAATGGGATTACAGTGAGTGATTTACAATTTTACAAGCTGGTAAAATATAGCAAGTTTAAGCCATATTAGTCAGAAAGTATATATAAAATCTATTATTAACTTGAACTCTACAACTCGAGATATTATAAATTTGCACAGATTTGTTTAGTGAGTAAATTTCAGTGCAATTCATGCGAAAGGTAACACCTAAATATGAAATTTTGTACTATTATTAACCAATATATAATATATAGACAGACAGAGAGATAGATGACTAACACAGCCTCCGTCTGGAGTCGGTACGCACTTGTACCCACTTTTTGGTAGTGCTAATAGATCCACTTACTTCCCCTGAATTTGAATAAATTAATCACCTTTATTTGGTTTTCGATTTGTTTACTTAAATTAAATACAACAACAACAACAACAAAAAGTGGGTAAAAAATTGAATTAAAATGTGATTTACATAAAGAGCGATTGAGGAAGATATAACTGGTTTTTCAAGCGCAAAGCATTCATATAGGAACTTACAATTAAGTGGTTAAAATGGCATGTACATAGTACTGACTCTCCAATAGAGAACCCCCTCCCAATGTTCCCAATGGTTTTCGAGAATCTCGAGGTATTTATATACGAGAGCCAAACATATGTGCTTAATTACGATTTCACACAATTAAAGTTTTGCGCTTTATTTTGCGCTCTCTCTGCTCGGCTCGGCTCGGCTGGGTTAGCGGACAAGCCGGACTGCTTGCTGCTTGGTTTTATTATTTTTGTTTTTATTAAAAATGCTAAAAAACCCCCTGACAAAATCAAACAAATTCGGCTGGCAGAGCGCTTGTACCTGTGGCCATTGGCAAACCTAAAACTGAGACTGAAAATCAGTACACAATGCGTTGGCCGCGAAAGCACACGTTCGGGCTGTGGCCCAAGGGCAGGCGCAGCTCTGGATCAGCTGCCGGGAAATCGCAAATAGCCACCATTTATGATCGTAGGATCAGCAGCAACTGTTCTTTCTACTCTCCTCACGGCTTAAGCTTTTTGTTGATTTTCCTTCTTTCAGCCAATTGCGAGGAGAAGGAGAAGTACACGGCCCAGAATGCTGAAGGTTACTATAGCCAGACGCAGACCGTCGACTTGGATGCGGATGTGACTGGCAAGTATACGAAGCCGGAGGAGGCTCACTGGCTAGTGCGACGCATCTACTTCCTCAGCTGGATCACCAGCTATGATCGGGAGCAGGCCTTTGCGGATCTGATAGCTGGAATTACGCTGGGACTGACCATTATTCCGCAGAGCATTGCCTACGCCGCGCTGGCTGGTCTCTCTTCGGAGTACGGCCTGTACTCCGCCTTCATTGGATCGATCATCTATGTGTTCTTTGGCACGATACCGCAGGTCTCAATTGGACCCACCAGCCTGATGGCCATCCTAACGCTGCAATTCTGCGCGGAAAAGCCGGTGCAGGTGGTCATTGTCCTGGCCTTCCTTGCTGGATTGGTGGAACTGGCCATGGGCGTATTTCAGCTGGGTTTCATTGTCAGCTTTATACCGGCTCCGGTGACCAAGGCCTTTACCTCGGGCACTGCGTTGATTGTGGTTTTTGCACAGATAAAAAATTTGCTGGGAGTTCGCTTGAAGGGATTTCCCTCGATCATTGATTTTTTTACCAACATCCGTCCCACGGACGCCGCCATGGGAGTATCCTGCATGGTTGTGCTGCTTTCGTTGAGGGTAAGTTGAAAGGCTAAAGATTAATATTGAATGCAAAATAATATTTGATTGTTTTCCTCTTAGCTTTTGTCACAGGTGAAATTCAAGCAGGATACGGCTGTGACGCGTCGCCTGAAGAAGATCCTGTGGTACATCAGCATTTCTCGTAATGCTCTGGTGGTTTTCTTCACTGGCCTGCTGGTGTTTATTTGGGTAAAGAAAAGCTCTATGGAAGCGGTGCCCTTTGCCCTCTCCGCAAAGGTATCCTCGGCCATGCCCTCGTTTAAGCTGCCACCCTTTGCCTTTGAGTACCAGAATCGGACCTACGTCTTCACGGATATCCTGCACGAGCTGGGCAGCGGCATTGTTGTGGTACCCATTGTGGCGGTTTTGGCCAATGTGGCCATTGCCAAGGCCTTCGGTGCGTATTCGTGATATTTAAAAGACAAAGCTAGAACTCAGAGTTATTTGATTTTTCCACATTTTTAGTAAAAGACGGAAACCTGGATGCCTCGCAGGAGATGCTGACCCTGGGTCTGTGCAACATAGCTGGCTCCTTCTTCAGTGCCATGCCCACCTGTGGAGCTTTCACCCGCTCGGCTGTGAGTCAGGCGTCGGGAGTAAGGACACCCATGGCTGGCATATACACAGGATTGATTGTGCTTTCCGCGTTGAGCATCCTGACGCCCTACTTCCAATATATTCCCAAGGCCTCACTCTCAGCCGTGCTCATTGCAGCGGTCATCTTTATGGTGAGTCTAGTTCCTTTATTCGTTTTCTATATATATTTTTAATAATAATAATTATTTAAACAGATTGATTTGGCTCCCGTCAAGGAGCTGTGGCACACCAACAAAAAGGACTTCTTCAGCTGGGTGGGCAGCTTCATCATTTGCCTGGTGGCCGGCGTGGAGTTGGGCCTGCTCTTTGGCATTGTCCTCAGCATGATTTTCATTCTGCTACGCCTGGGTAATCCCAAAATAGAGGTGTCCCTGAAGAAAGTAAGTTACAAAGTCTTTGAAATCAATCAACTTTAAACTAAATTTTTAATTTTAAACCAATGCAGCACGATTCCACCACCTACTATGTGCATGTGGTGCCCCAGTCGGATGTCTACTACACTGGCGTGGACACCCTCCGGGCGGAGTTGCGGTCGGCCTGCAGTCTCTATCACTACGACTTTCCGGTCGTCCTGGACTGCACTCGTTTCATGCAGTTCGATGCCACTTTTAGTGAAATGCTGATTGCTGTGGCCAAGGAGATGGCCGGCAACGATGCCTTGCTCATCCTGCAGAACATGAGCTTGAAGGTGCAGCAGATGCTGCCGGTGGTCAGTAATATGCGCTTCTGGCACGAGGAAGGCGACCTGTCGTCTCACCTGCAGCCGGAGAAGGAGGTGCCGCCGCCGGCCCAGCTGGAAGACAAGGTTTAGCGGTAGTTCCTAAACTTATCCTCTGTTCGGACGTCACGAGACTTATCTCCGGCTGACGTTCGCGTGTGGAACTCGACGGCGGAACTTGCGTAATTTTCGGCGCTTAGATTTAGTTGTTTAGCTTAGATTCTGTGTAAATACTTAAATGCATCCACTAAATGTATATATTATAGGTTTCCACGAACAAACAAAGATAACCGGAGAGAAAGATAATGGGAGCAGATGGAGCCCATAAAGCTGTTTGCCTCGTGGTGGACCGGCGTACGTGGCGTATGAGTAATGTGGCGTATGTGAGCAGCGCTCATTAAGGCATTAATTGAATGGAACGCAGCTTTGTTTTTCTTTGAAATTGTTGTTTAATTATTATTTCTTTTTTTCCGCTTTTTGTCGTTCAATAAGGAAATTATAATTTATAGAAAAAGTATAATAATACAGTATAACAATTTAGTTGGTTTCCATTTTGTGTTTTTTCATTATCATATTGCATAGTATGTTTTTTTTTATTTTTTGTTTGTTTGTTATCATCGCTTGTTTTGTGTCTTCATTATTTTTGATATTGTTTTGTGGAAATTAACTGTCTGTATACTCTGGTGTATATGTAACTAGTATAGGGTGTATCTGACTGACTGCAGCTGTATCTTAATCTGTGTTGGTGTGTTTCTGTTTCGGTTTTTTTGGGATCTGTGTGCTTCCGGAATGTCCCTGGGGGAACACTTCTGCTTCGGTGAACACCGAAGTTGGGCTTTTGTAGATTGTAATCGTCTCTCTTTCCGATGTGGCTAAATAATACAGTGTGACTTGATTGTTAAATCATTTACGTGGGAAAAGTTAACGCTTGTTTCAATCGTGATTGGATAAGGTAATTCATTCATCAACACTCGTAGTAGCTATCAACTCAACTATAGTTTCGATATCTATGCCTCTGCCAACTACTATTTTGCCAGTTTACAATTTACAGTGTGATTGTGGGCACCGAGAGGAGAGTATAAGGATCCTAAAAGGATGCCTAAACTCAAACGAAACAGGCTGAGACTTCAGCATGCTTCAGTGCCCCTCTGTATCTGTTTTTGTGGTGTGTTTAGTGTGTTTAGTGGTTGTGTGTCTTTCTCTGTTTAAAGTAATCATTTGTTTGCTCACAATTATTTACCCTCCAAGCACATTTACATATGCAACTCTATGCGCTCTCTTTAAATATGCCTTGTTTAATATATATTTGTTTGGTAAACGCTTTTCTCATTAATATACTTTTGTTATCTTTTATACTTTCTTCTTCCATTTCTTTAATGTTTTTTGTATTTTCGTAAAGCAAGAGGTACGCAATGTATGTATTTGTGTGTGTCCTGTGTGTATCTTCTGTATATGAGAGAGAGAGAGAGTTAGAGAGCTGATTTTTTAAAGCAATTTTTTAAACATTAGGAAACAGTTGACTAGCTTTTTCGCTTCGTAACTCTCGGATACAAAAGCAATCAGAAGTACTAGTCGTGGCATATATGCAAGTATTAGCTATATAAAATAACAATCGAGTTTTGGTATTCGAATAGGTAGTAAAACGGGGACGGGGGGGATGATGAGTTAGCTCTAGGAAGTAGTAGCAAAGGGCGGCTTAGGTGAATTACGAAAGGGAAAGTTGTCAAAATTTGTTGTTTAAGTGAACTTGTCTCCTGTTTGGTGTGTGTCTAACGCTAGGTTCGTTCTCTTGTGCTTAGTACAATATATTTTTTGTATTTGCTTCTGATTCTGATTTTGCATTTCTTTTTGGGTAACCCATATACATATGTATGTGTGTGTAGGAGTAGTTCGCTCTTGGTCTTTGGTTTGGTTTAAGTTACACTGATATCTTTATCGCATTTAGCTTCTTATGGACATCGAACACTGAAAGTTATGGGGGGAATAGAAGGTGAATAGAATGCATTTCGAAGTCGAGCAGTCAAAGGGATCAAAGGGATTTTGGGTTTTGGCTTCGGCTATCACTGATAACTGGGAACTGGGACGCGGTAGCTTGGATAACGTGCTCGTGCTCTCTTCTTAGCTGGACTGGAAGTCAAAGGTCGCGCCCGATTTGAATGCGAAGTCGTATTTAGTATATGCGAATATATGTAAATATATGTATCATATCGATTTATTTATTACGTTTTTAATGTATGTATATTTGTTTTTGGCGCCCTTTTTTGGGGGGCGTCACCTCGTCTGACGACATTGCTCAACATTCGGTTGTGTTTTGTTTTGTTTTGTTTTTGATTTATAAATGTAATTTAGTGTATCTCAATTTAGTTTTCAATATATTTTAAATATATACATATAATATATGTATCTTTATGTTAATGTTTTTGGTTTAGTTTACCTTATGTGTTTGCTTTATCTCCTCCTCAATTTCGCTCATCTCATCTGCCTCCTAATCTCTCCTATGCCTTTCCTTGTTTTGTTTTCTCTTTTTTTTGGGTTTTATTTATAAACTGGTCAGCAACAGTAGCAAATTTAACAATGTGCGTTAACAAATAATTGTAAATATAATGTATGTATATAATATATTTCTCCGCTCACTTTCGCCATGCCTAGCTTTCTTTTTTTCTCTTGTTTGTATAATATATGGTGTGTGTCTGTCTGTTGTGTGTGTCCGCAGGACGGGGATCCTGGGCGAGTGTGGCTTGTATATGTATTATATTGGGTGAGAGGGTTCAGAGCAGTCACCTAAACTGGCAATTTGTTAAATAATTTTACAACAATTTATCTTGGGGGCTGTGTCTGTTCTGCTGCTGTCTATGCCAATGGTGCTGCTGCTGCTGCTGTTGCTGCTGCTGCTGCTGCTGCTACTGTCCCTCTCCCTTCGACTCACATAATATTTCTATCAATTTAATTAATAAAAAATATTACCATTAGTACTATTAGTTGCGGTTTCACGTGTTATATATATATATATATTTATATATATCATATATCTTGGGCAGCAACAGAGCACCAGGCACCAGGCACGAGGCACGGGCCTCACTTTAGCTTAGTAATCGTAATCAATAGCGATAATCATAATCATAATCGTAATAGTAATAATAGGTCTAATCTACGAATAATATAACAGGACCCTATAGAATGACCGGGGTTATTTGCCAAAGCCGAACCCGAATTTCCCGAAGAGATCTTTGCCTTTCGACAGGACATCGCCGCCGGGCGCCGCTGCCGCGATACCCTTGAGTCCGCCCAGCAATCCGGCGCCCGGTCCCTGCGGCGGGGCCTGGGCTTGCGGTGGCACTTGTTGTTGCTGCTGCTGCATTCCGGGCTGTTGCATTCCGGGTTGTTGCATGCCGGGCTGCTGCATACCGGGCTGCTGCATTCCGGGCTGTTGCATGCCTGGCTGTTGCATGCCGGGCTGCTGGGCACCAAAGGCGTTTGCTTGTTGCTGCACTGGCTGCACACCACCGGGTGGTTGCATTGGGTCCGTTTTGGGCGGTTGCTTCGACCCAAATAGACCACCGGTGGCAGCCGAGGTAGCACCAGAGAGCAGGCTAGTCGCGCCGGAGAAGAGGCCGCCCGTTGGCGCCTGCGTCGTCACCGGCGGCTGCTGTTGCTGCTGGCCCATGCCCATCTGACCCATGCCCATTTGCTGGCCCATTTGCTGGCCCATCTGCTGGCCCATTTGCTGGCCCATCGGCTGACCCATCTGCTGGCCCATCTGCTGACCCATCTGCTGGCCCATCGGCTGACCCATCATTCCAGGTTGTCCCATTTGCTGCTGCTGCTGACCGTACTGCTGCTGCTGCTGTTGGAGTTGCTGCTGCTGCTGCTGTTGTTGCTGGCCGAGATTACCAACGCGACCGATCATCCCCTGCAAGGTGGCGATTGGCGAAGGACCAAAGAGAACGAGTTAGTCGGGGCTCCAATTAGGCATTGCTCGCATAAACGAATGGCAAACTAATCGTTAAGTATATAATTATATATATATTGTACGTATATTTATGGGAGTTCTTAATATTTTCATGGATTCTTTCAACATGGCCTCTCCCTCAAAGAGAGGAGCCGGGTTAGTTAGTTAGTTAGTTGGTTGGTTGTTTGGTTGGTTGGTTGGTTGGTTTAGCGTTCTCATAGCAAAAACTAGGTGTTAGTTTCGGACTCGTCCACGAGCAGTAGTCGCTGGGTTATACTTGAGAATGGATTTGATTTGTGTTTGTTAGTAATGGCAACTACGTTCGTTAACTACGGAATGGCGCTAGTCAAAAACCGAACCGAACCGAATCGGACAGGATCCCATATATGGGAGTCCTCTCTGTGCTCAGCCTGGCGGCGGGAAATCAAGCGTCTGCAGAGGAGCCGTGGCTCAATCGAAACGAGTAACAGTAGCATTACGTGATTTATTGGCTTCTATACACATTTGCCGTGTGAAAATGAAAATTATGTAGAACTAGCAACGTTTCTCAATAGTTGACAACTGAAAAGCGAAAAACGAGGGCCTAAGGCCAAGAAAGAAACTTAAGAGTTTGCATGGCAAAAAGCAAAGCAAAAAGTTTACAAAAAAAACTCTTAGAATACGCATTCTGACAAAAGGATTTCGGACTGGCCAGGAGTGCTGCTTGGCAATGGCCTGCCAATGTCCTTTGGGTTATGTGCTCGGACCGGACTCGAATGGATCTCTAAAGCTCTATTTATTTACACTACCTTGAGATGAGATGGGAGTGGTGGGTGGTGGGGCCACCTTCGAGGTGGTGTTTTGTGATCATTAAAAATCATAAGTAAATCTGGGCGGGGCTAGTTGTCATCCTTGAATGAGTTCGAGTTGATGGACGAAAACAAACTAAATTATGTTGTTGTCGGTGGGGTTGGTTTTTGAGTTAATCTGTTGGCTAACTTTTACTTTGGTGTTTTGATCGCTTTTTTTTTTTTTTGGAAAGTAAGAGCTAAATGCAAATCTATTTGGGAAATCATACTAGACGCAAAAGTGAGCCAGAGGAAATTATATGAAATGTCGATAGTTAATTAAAAGCAATTACAGTTCGAGTACAGGTTCAACTGAGGCGGGGGTAGAAGAAATCAATCAATGAAAATAATTAACGAAAAACGCAAGAACTCAAGGTATTACACATACAGTGAATCACATAGAAATTTGTACACATTACATCCAATATTCCATATAGTAGTAGTAGCAATTAATTAATAGTATAATTAGTAGCGTAGTATACCAGTAAGAAAACAAAAATGTATTCATATATATAGGCATAGATATATATATATATATATTTATAGATATGTATGTATCGCATCTTATCAGCAATACGTTTACTTTTGAGTGTGTATTTTGTATCTGGCATATATATATGGTATCTGGTATTTAGCAATTCTCAAAGATAACGAGTCTCGGATACTGCCTGAATAGTAAATAATTTTTGTACACATTTCGGTGGTTTGCTTGTTGTTTGTCTCATTATCCGGATTTAGTTTGCTTTGCTTTACCCTCCAAGCTAACTTAAAAACAATAACATAATACAGTATTTGGATCTGAACCTGAAAACTAAATGAACCAACTAAGCAGATTAATATTTAAAAGCAGCCTGAAGTTTAGGGGGCTTCAATTTTGACTGTTTTCCCAAGATAATGTATAGGCAAATAATGTTTAGGTTTAGTGGCTTAATCGGCAGCATTAGCTTAGAATATTTCACTTATTTCGGAAGTTAAGGAAGTCTGTAAGCTGAGTAGGTTTTGGAAAAACTAAACTAAACTTTGTAATAACAAAAAACTCAAGACAGTGACATACATAATGAAAGAAATTATACTTATAATATATTTGAAATGAGTGGTTAACGAACTTAAAAGAAATCGATGTGAATGATTGTTGCTGTGGAAATTGTTGCTGATACTTAAGTTCCTCGTTAGATCGTTATATACAGACTATACACACAAATATATATGGTATATATATATTTGTTCTGAGTTCGACTACGGTTATATTACACCAACATGAAGTGCGGCACTGGCAGGCTATGAATGCTCAGATATCGGGGTATATATATATATAAGTTTACACGGACGAGCCTCCGACTTATGTTGTAGCTATTGTTGGGTTTTGGTTTATGGTTTTTTAATGTTTGTATTTATAATGTCGCTGTTGTCTTTGGATGTTAACTACAAGATAAACATGTTGCTAGCTATACATAGTTTACTATAATATATATATATATATATAATATATATATGGGTATATATAGATCAGTTGTCTGAAATGTTCAGGTACTGTACTGTAAGCGTTTGAATCGGGTTCGGAACTGGATACATATAGACAAGGTGAGATATATGTATGAATATATGTAAGATTAGGTGATTGGCGCAGTAGTTAGTTACAGAGAGAAAGTGGGACGAAACATATGGACGATCGGGTTCGATTTCTTAATGTCCAGTTAACATTTAAGAGAAAGTTAAGCTGCACTTTACAGCCTCTATTATAATTTAACATTCTGTTATGCGGACATTCAGAAAGCTGCCCCGTAGCAAGAGTGTAACAGAGTCCGCGTGTGTAGAGTGCGGAGAAAGTGATAGCAGTAATGTAATGTAATGAAGTGGGAGAAAGTGGGCTGTTATGTTCCTCTTCTGTCTGTCTGAGTGTCGGTGTCGGGATAATACGTTCTTTCGTTTATTTTCTTTGTTCGCTGAGAGAGTCGGAACCGAAAAAGTGATGAGTGACAGAGATAGTAGCAAGTGAAGGTAACACAGGAGGTAAAGGTAGTAGAGGCTAGGTACAGGGACAGCTGTTAAATTAGTAAATAGTTGTTACTGTTGCGGCAATAATAATACTGTAGTTATAGTTGTAGTAGTAGTTGTAGTTGTAGTATTTGTAGGTAGTAATAGTAGTAGTAGGTTGCAGCTTTGTTGGGTTTGAGGTTTGTAGGCTTTGAGGTGAACAGTAGTTGTGGTTACATTTGGCGTATTCTTAACTCTTTTCTTTAAGTTTAAGTTAGCTTTAGCATTTATTTTCACAAACAAACGAAAGTATTGTATATCTATTTTTTTTCTTTGATTTAACACGATACGAATACGTTTGATATATCGAAAACAAAAGGAAACAAAAGAGAACGAGTATTTACCTGCGTTTGGTGATCGGGGGCAGGATGGCCCGTGTTGTCTAACAGTGTAGGGGAAGCAGGGCGAGCATCTATAGCAACGAATATAACATAAAGACTTCACATTTACCACAGCAGACCATTACAAAAAATTATTTGAAAGAAGTTGTAGTAGTCAAAACGGAAAATATCGTAATTGTAATCGAAACATAAGTCAAAACTGAGGCATCGACAACTAAATGAAAACCAATCGATTTACTCAATTTAGTCGCGTACAATTTGCAGTTTTATAGAGTAGTGGTTCGAGTTAGGACTGCTCAATCTGAATCTGAATCTGAATCGAGATCTGTGAATCTGATGATGTCGGTTCGAGAGATTGGATATTTATCATTCATCTCCGCGCGGGTGGGGTTTTTTCAAATCAAATCAAACTGAAATCAAACAAATCGCTGTTCTATATAATTCACCGCTGTTCACGAACAAATCAATGGACAACTCAAAATCAAAGGGGAAACTTAAATCAAGATATGTAATGGAGAGAGACCCAAGGGTCTCAAGTCACTTCCAAATATAAGTATAATGTAAAAAGAGCCTTCGAAAGGTGTTTTTGTATTCGAATTTGGTTTGCGCAAAGACGTATTCAAAACGAGAGGAAGAGGCGCCAAGATATATTGAAAGTCAGATCAAATTTTGGTTTAAATCGGTTTAAAGTGAAAAAGAGATAGATAAAGTTGAGTTAAAAATGATTGCATTTGATTCGATGTCCAGACGTAAGCTTAAGTTTGTATTAAATATTACCTTTCAGCCCTATGTATGGAGTCTCTGGAGATCAGAGATCAGTTCTTTGGTTGCACTTGCATAAGCTTTTCGTATGCAGTTAAAGATATATTATTCTTTAGGTAGATACAAGTTATATATGTATGTATATGGCACTTAAAATCGCTTAGTATGGCATTATATATAAGTTGTTTAGTTAGTTAATTAGTTGTTATATGAAAATAAGTTGTTGTTAAAGTTAAGTATTTTACAATAATAAAAATTTACACTAAATACAGAGAGAGAGAGAATACTGCTCGTATTTGTTTTTTGTTATATTTGGGATTTTGGTGCTTGGAGCCCTTAGCTGATGCTGTTGTTGTTTTTGTTGTTATATCTTTGAACAAAAATGAACAAATATCAAATATATATATATATCGAAGAAGCTAATTGGCAAACAAACAAGACCAACATTCAGATAAAACCAGAAGGAAAGTAAGTAGAAGTTGAACGGAAAAACCAAAAAACACAAAATCCAAAAATCAACGAGAGGAAACAACGCTAAAAGAATAAATATTGTTTCGAAAAGCAGATACTCGTACTCAACGTTTCAACGTTATCAAGGGATCACAGGGGGTAGGCAAAAATAGCTTTGAAGTACCAGTACGTAGTTCCCTAGGTATTTTCTCTAAACCGATCGGATCAGTCTCGTCGTCTGTCCCAATCTCCTCCGGCTGCAGCTGCTCCATCAGGGGGCACTCGGAAACTACTTCATTTTCGGTTCAAGGCACATTCAGAGGACGACTTTGATTAAACTAATGGCTCGGTGGTGATCAACTAGGCAATCAATCAATTCATTCGGCAATCAGGTGCAAGTAACTCGTATCTTAAATGCAAGCAATTGCTTTGCTAAAAAACCAAATAAAAACAAAATAACATAACTAAAATAAAGGAAAACAAAACACATTTCAAATGTAGTTTAGTTGATAAACATGCAAGAGAGACCATCTAGAGTTTTACAAGGCTAGAAAAAGGCACGCAAGACAAGAAGAGAGACAGAGTACAAAATAGAATAAGATTGGAAATGGGAAATTGGAAAATCAAAATAATCAACAGACAAGTTAAAGAAAGCTAAGTGAAGGCTTATATATATACAAAGGATTATCGGTATGGGCATGAGTTAATGGCCCCTTTTTAATGACTTTATTGGGAAGATTCCCTTCCCCATTGGCTTCAATTTCAGCAATAATGATTGAATTGATGTTAATGCAATAAAGGATCGATCGATCAATGCTTAAAAGTTAATACTTTAGATTGTGTGTGTACAACAACAAGAACAACAACTATCTATGGTATATTTTTATTCGATTAGAATTATATTATATCATTGGAATCCAAACCAAACAAAAAAAAAAAAACAAATTAACAGACCGTACAAAAAAAAATAAGCAAGAAGGAAATATATATATATATATTTATATATGTATTTATAAAGTTGGTAAAATCGAACTGATTGGTGCTGGAAAATTATTGAATTTGTACAGAAACCAAATCGCATTAAATATATTAAGAAAACGGGAGAAAAGGAGTTGTACAAAAGTTCGCTCGGAATCGTAATGAAAATCAAATTAGCGGCGTTCAAAATCAGAATTTGTAACTTGTTTTTTTGTTTCACTTTGAAATTTTTGCGATAGAGAGTAAGAGAGAGTTTAGACAGAAGGAGAGAAAGAGTGAAGATATATCTCTGTGTTCGCTGATCTGTAATATATATCGTTTTGGAATTTAACTGAACGAAACGAACGAAAAACATCGGGTATCAGAACAGAAATGGATTGCTATAGAGTATAGGTATATATATATTTTTTTTCTGTATATATTATCCCGCTTTTGGACTGGACTGGTGGACTGGTTTATGTAGTCTGGAAGAACCTGCGTAGTTATAGTTATTCATCTTATAAAGTGCTTTCGAGATTAGAGTATACATATGTTTGGTATTATTATGTGTTATTGGATTTCAGATTTTCTTTTTTAGTTTGCAAAACGAATCAACCGAAAAGAAACCGAAAAACGGAAACGTGACGAAACGTAATGGTTCTTCGAATAGGTTTTATTTTTTTTTTCGTTCAGTATCATCCGAGTCGTAATTCGCCTCCAACTCAAACGGAAATCACGAAAGAAAACGTAACCGAAAAGGCGAAAATCTAAGAGGATCTGAAGCCTCGATCTTCACCAAGCCTACTTACTTTTTCCCGGCTGGCCGCGTCCGCCCATCCCTGGCATCATGTTATCCCGCGGCGGTGGCGGCGGACCCCTCGCTCCCGGCCCCTGGCCGCGTCCTCGCTGGCTGAGTCCACCCCTGCCGGCCACTCCGCCTGGCCCCATCTGGTTGCTGTACTGGTCGGGCGCATCCGCCAGGAAGTTCGATGGCACCAAGCCGCGCACTCCATCCAGTTCGCCCATGTAGAAACCGTCTTCATCCATATCACCGTAAACGAGTATGATTTCGCCCGTCTTGAAACACAATTCCACTTGCTGTAAGTCGATAAGGAAATGGTTAGTATGTCTTGAAGATTTTATAAGCCAAAATAATTGGTTTAGAAATTTATTTTGGACTTAAATCTAGACCAAGATGTAAATTAAAAGGTTAGGGTAATTAAATGTTATGATTAAAGCTTTACTTTACTTCTTTAAGCAATGAACTTGGGCTCAAGCCTCATTAATCTAATATTTTAAAATTATTTTAAACTAATTCCAAATCACTGAGTCCCAGAAAGTTACCAAGATGTGAGTTTGCTTAGAAAATATTTACTTTTCAAATGAAAATTCCACATTTCATATCAAATATTACTCATACGCAGTGTGGTTCTACTAAAAAGCAACACTAGCTCCTAAAAGTAGACTGCTTTTTTTAATATCCGCTCATGGCAAGTGGACTCACTTCTCTGGACTCGGGGGCCAGGACACTTTGGCTGAAACCCGGCAATAAGTTGCCAAAAAAGCCGCCCACAAGACCGCCCGCCTGACTTTCCCGACGCTAAGAGGAACATCGTAAAGGGAAAAAAAGAAAGAAAAACTTAAGCAAATAAACCTACCTCGGCATCCACATTGGGACTCAGCTCCTGGGGATCGTAATCGTAGAGTGCAATCATCCGCTTCACGGGCATATTTGCATAAATGTCGCCCCAGCGATCGCGGCTCACGTTGCGCATGCTCTGCTGCGGTGCACCCTGGCCGGGCATCACCTGGGCGGTGCCGCCGACACCCATGCCTCCGGTCACGCCGCCGGCACCAACCACACCCGTGCCTGGGCCCATGCCCTGGTTCATACCCTGGTTCATGCCTTGGTTTAGGCCCTGGTTCATTCCCTGACCCATGCCTTGGTTCATGCCCTGATTCATGTTCTGACCCATGGGACCGGTCATCTGGCCGCCTGCTGTCATATTAGCGGTCGTGTCCTCAACCTCGGAGACCATGTTGTGCGGCACATAGCCTCGGCGACCGCGCAGCTCGCCCCAGTAGAAGCCATCCGCATCCTTGTCGCCGTAAATCTGTTGGGAAGTCCCCGAAGAAGCCATATATTAGTGATATGCCCGGCAAAGATCATTCCAAGGTGATGGCGAGTATTTTGTATATTGTATTTTGTATCTGTTATGTGTCTTGTGTATCGAGTGCATAACGCTAACTTAACGAGAGTATTTAGGGAACTATTAGAAGAGAGAACAACGGCTACATAGTGGGTAGATAGTTAGAGTACGATATGGATGGATGGATGGATCATTGGAGATGGACAACTGGTGGGGATCTCTGAGCTGAGTCTGAGTCTGACGATGTGATTCTGTGAGTCAGTTGTTAGGGGCGAAGGAAAAACATGCACCGATTCTTCATTCAATTAGCGCATAACAAGCAAGCGCAGCCAATTCTGGACATCGGATTCGATCGCATCCAATTTCCTCCAATAATTGCCGCCTTCGATTCGGTTTCCAGGTGAACGCTGAGATCCCAACGATGACTCTGCTGATGCTGCTGCTGAGGCTGGAAAGTGTCTTGGTGGTTCTGTGTGGACTGGGTGTGATTAGGATGGGATCGGATCAGCGAGCTTACCTTGATTGTGTCGCCCTCTTGGAAGGGCAGCTCTTCGTCGCAGCCATCGGGATTGGGACTCATCGTGGAGGGGTCGTAGTCGAACATGGCCACAAAGTAGCGTGGCTTCTTCTGGGCCCCGGGCATCTGTTGTTGCTGCTGCTGCTGGCCGGGCATTTGTTGTCCCGCCTGCTGTCCCGGCTGCTGGCCGGGCATCATCTGTCCCTGCTGGCCCATTTGCTGCTGCTGGTTGAGCGGTCCTCGTGGTCCCATCATCTGTTGGCCAGGCATTTGTCCTGGCATTTGACCCGGCATCTGTCCTGGCATCTGCTGGCCCTGCATGTTCATCTGGCCGGGAACTGGTCCCCGGAACCGGGCTCCTCCCATGGGACCCTGCGGCCCGTACTGCTGCTGTTGCTGCTGCTGCTGTTGGTTCTGTGGTCCCTGCGGCCTGCCAGGAATCGGGACCATGCCCCTCTGGCCTCCTGGAGCTCCCGGCTGGTAGCCCTGGATGGCGCCGATCGACGGATTTTCGAATCAAATTTGAACGAGTTTGAATTTAAAATTTGAAATTTTGTTAGCGTTAGTTTTTGAACTCTTTTGTTTTGTTTTTATTTTTAATTTTTTTTGGTGTTGCAGTTCTTAATTGGTACTCTGTTTTTCATTCACATTGTCTTTAGAGAGGTTCTCGTTAGAGGTTAGCAAAAGTGGCAAAAGGCATCTGCGTTTAGCTGGTTTACAATTGGCGCTTCACTTTAGTAGGAAAGCGGTGTCTATGTATAGTATGTACTTTGTGTATGTGGTGTGTATGTAGTATGTGTTAATGGAGCATTACGATCTAAATACGCACAGGAACTGAAAAGCCAAAATAGTATCTATAGTTGATAGTCGAGTAAGTACGAGAAGCTAGACGAGTATGTACGAGGAATTGTTTGTAAGGGAATTAAGAAAGCACGGATTCGAGTTCGGATATTGTATCTGTATCGGTATCGGTAGTATCTTCTAGTGGCTTATGTGGGTGTTTTACACATGTTTCTAGGCGAATTCAAAGTTATATATTGAGTATTTTACAAAGATCAATTGGAGAGTAAATAAGTTGGAGTTAGAGGTAGAGTCACAGGTTTGAAGTACGTTGATCCCAGCCTACGTTTTACGTTTTCGAGGAATCATGCATTCACTATTCCCCTAACCTAACTTCCCTAGAGAAAATAAATATATTATATATACTTGCTAACAAAAATTAAACTTAAGATCTAAAGAAACTCAAGGCAAACGAATACTCAAAGGCTTTTAAATACTTATTTTTGTTTCGCTTTTTCAATATACAAGATCAATTTTTATCGAGGTATTGAGTTAGCTATGCTACCTAAGGTTTGCTAGCCAACTATCTTAAGTTCTATCTAGATACTTGTACGCAAAGTGTTACGGATGTTACAGATACTTATTTCACTAGAGTGTGTGTGGTGTGGTGTGTGTGGCGAGGTGTGTTAATCTCGTGTGTGTAGGTGTGTGGCAATATGCGAGAGAGATGTTGTGGGTAAAACTTACATTCTGGTTCACTTGATTCTGTGTGGGTTTCGAGAAGAGGCCACCGAGCAGGCCACCTAACAAGCCGGAGCCTCCGTCGGGCTGTTTAGCGTTCGGTTTTGGTTTCGTTTTCGGTATTCGGTATTTGGTTTCATATAATGAAAATGAATATGTACTTGTTTTCGTTTAGAATTGTTCGTTGCATTGCGTATTCCTTAATATAAAATTGAAGCGGCGGCTTCAGACTTAATTTATTTAATAAAAAAAATCTCTATTTGTAAATCTGAACAACTCAACAAAGTTCAAAATCTTAGGTATATATTTAATTGATTTATCATTATTATTATTATTTTGATAGTTGCTGCTGCAGTTCAAGACATGCTAATGTGTGAACTATACTCAAACCAACTAAAAAACCCAAAAACCGAAGAAAATCATAAGATTCTAGCGTAAGTTGCATGGCATATATCTGGCATATATATTATATATCTCGTTGGTAAGTAAAAAAATAAGAAAATATTAGAAATCAAAATCAAAATCAGGAGTAACTTTACATACATACAATTTCTTTTTTTTTTGGGTGGGAGAAAAGGACTCAATTCAATTGCTTGATTCTCTTCGCAGTTATTTGACATGTGGATTTGATTTCATTTTTGTGTAAATTTTGTGCGATTGTTTCAATCATTTCTCTTTGTGTATGTATATAATATATATCGTAGGTTCATTTGCAAAACAAATTTGACCGAAAGAAGAGGGAAAGTATTTGAAAAAAAGAGCAGTCCAAAAGAGATAGAGAGAACGTGTGTTGTAACAAGGATAATATAAAGAATAAGATGCATAACGCATCATCATCAAGATGCATAACGCATCATATTCTTTATATTTTCACAAGTGGTAAGGAGAGGTAAATGTTAAAAATCAGAAAACTCTTAAAAAGTGAGCTAAAGAAATGGAGAGACCACAAAGGAAACGATGCAATGGTTTAGTTATATATAAATGAGGGATCATGATCTCAGGTTTTCAGATTCAATCCTTGTGTCTGAGGGTGCGCGGGTTTACAAGCAGAGTTGGGTAGAAATTTCTTTAAGATTTTCCGTAGGGTAAATGGACAGTGTGATCGATCGGGCGATGTGATATGTTGGATTTGTCTACACGAAACATAACTTATGTACATTCTTCGATAGAGAGTGAATGTCGGCTTTTGAATATAGAAAAGAAACGGAATTTTGGAGGAGTTCTCAAACCAATTGCATCGAAATAATAAAACGAAACGAGTCACAGAACATTATTTACAGTGTTTACGCGAGCGGCGGCATCCCTCAAGGAGTCGCACCTTCGCCGGCCACTCACCTGGTGACCCGGCTGACCGGGCTGCGGCTGCATGCCCTGCTGCTGCATCTGATTGGGATCGTACTGGCCATGCTGGTCCTGCTGTCCCATCATATGCTGACCCTGCTGCTGGCCCTGCATCCCCGGCATTCCCGGCATACCCGGCTGACCGGGCATGCCACCCATCTGCTGCTGCACCTGGCCCTGCATCCCGTGCGGACCCTGCGGCAGCTGCGGCCCCATGCCCATCTGATTTGGTCCCCGGCGGGCAATACTGTTGCGGACAGTATCTGCGGAAAATATCAATAAATAATTATAATAAATATTTAATATTTTAATACACAAAACACTCACTTGGTATCAAGATGGGCGCACTGTCGGCCGACTGGGAGTCGCGGGACTTGGTGCGAATGGTGACGGCGCGCGGATTGAAGACGCCCAGCTTGCCGATGTCGATGAGGGCGTGGTCTCCGGTGGGCGAGTTGATATCGGTGACCTTTTTGCCATCGGCGTACACAGCATAGCCGGTAACTGGCCCCGTCGAGGTGGGCCGGTTAACCGGCTGCCATGTCACCAAAATGGTGCCGTCCTGCGGCCCGGCCTCCAGCTGAATCTCCTGCGGCGGATCGGGCAGACCCTTGGTGAGCGTACGGAAGTCAGCATAGGCCCCGGGCGCCTCCTCCTGACCGGGTCTGCCCGGCGTCTGTCCCACGTTGGCCGCATGCTGGCCAACGGCCCGCAGGTGTTTGGCGCGCACGGTCACCCGGTATTGAGTGCTCGGCGCCAAGCCCGTGATCGTGTGCCTATACATGCCCGGCTTGACGGTGCGCACCTCGACATTGTTCACACACACCACGTGCTGGTGGTTGGAGTTGGCCGGCAGCCACGAGATGACCGCCGAGGAACACGTTATGTGCGAGGCGCGCACCGCCGAGGGGCCCAAATGCGAGGTGTCCCGCCCAATGATCATGGTGCAGGCGGCATCCCTCGAGGTCTGCCGGTTCTGAGTAACGCTTCGCACGCTAATGCGATGCGGCTGGAGGGAAATGGACGAAAAAATTAGTTTGTTTATCATAAAAAGTATTATTTTTAAGGAGAAATCGTCTGTTTAAATCAAGATAAAGTTTGCCGAATTAACAATGACATAATTTTAGATGTTCTTCTTAAATTTTGCATGTCTAAAGTGTCTT
This sequence comes from Drosophila birchii, assembly GCA_035046345.1. Classification (NCBI taxonomy): domain Eukaryota; kingdom Metazoa; phylum Arthropoda; class Insecta; order Diptera; family Drosophilidae; genus Drosophila; species Drosophila birchii. The sequence continues at coordinate 11,451,586 of JAWNOA010000064.1, forward strand.
TTAATATATATATTTGTAATCTTAGAAGCTTAAAGTTTATAATATATAATAGGTTATGTTACAGGCTTTTTTCAGCTCTCATCCAAAGAGTATTTGAGAAGATGATCAGATTTGTCTCCAAAATATTTTGAATTATTTGGATTTTTCCTTGTGATTTTGCTAGGAAGTTAACAGAGGAATATATAATATATATATCTGTTATCCAATTTTGGAAATGAAAAATTAAAATGGCTTAAAAATAAAAAAACGTTGTTTCCTTTGCTTAAAGTCCAAAATAAATGGTTGATTTAATAAGTTGATTTAATAAAAAGAATTAAAGTGTTCTGTTTGAGATATTTAAAAAGTATTATAATAGATTATTCCCATTATTACTATAATAATATGACATATATTACTTGAATTGAACATGCAAAAACTTAAGGAGATATGGGACGTGGTATTAAGATCAGAATAAATCATCTTGAAACAAGATACGGTGACCTTGTTCAAAGATGTTTCATTCCCAGCTTGGCGATCTTGGATCTTGGGGCTACTTTCTTGATTTTGAAAAAGGACAAATTCTCTGGTGCATTGGAGGCGCATCTCACCCGCGTGGAGTCCACGCCCTCGATTAGTGCGCGTGTGCGTTCGTTGGCCTTCACGGTGACCTTGAGCACGCCGTCCACGTAGACGTGGTAGCTGTCGATGAGGTTGTAGCCCACTGGCTCCGGCGGCGACCAGCCAATGAGCACGCTCTTGTTCAGCTGCCGTTCCAGCGTCAAGTGCTTGGGTGCTGGAACTGCGGGGAGGAGCAAGAAGTGTGTCATTAGCCAGCTGAGCAATGCCTAAAAAGCGGATCTGGATGCAGTGCATCTCACTAGCACTAGCACTAGCTCGAGTCTACACACACTAAGCCGAACACGAACTGGGGGGGTCAACGTTTACATTGTGGGGATTATACACATATTTTGCTCACATTCATGCCATGCACGGTGACGCGTTCGAGGATCGCCACAAAAACCAAAAGATTAAACATGAAAAGCGGCCTCATGGCTAGCATAGTTACCATTGTCGCTAATGTCATCCTGGTCGTGCTCCAGATCGGTGTGCGTCTCACTCAAACGTGCTAGGTCCTCGTGGGTGTGTGTGAGCAATGGGTTGTGCGGCGGCAAGGAGGGCAGCGATGTGGTGTCACACTGCATCGACCCGTCCTCGGCATCGCGCAGCGTCGACAGCACCGCCTGGTGGAACTCCAGCAGGTCGTCGCCTAGCAATTACGAAGGTAGAAGCAATTAGCATGGGTTCTCGAAGAGATTAGCCACTGAATTGAGGCACTCACCCACTAAACGCTGAACAAAGGAGGCGGGCACCAGGCCACGCCTTCCGTCCAGCAGCTCGGCATCCAAGTAGCCGCCCTGAGGCTCTCCGCTAGTCCACACCAGCAAATAATCGCCGGCGCACAGGGAGAGCTCACCCTCAGCCTCCCTGCAAGGCATGGAAAGGAATTGATTATGAGCTCTGAAAATTAATGAATCATGTCAATTGGTGTGTTTGAAGTGTGTGATGAGAATGAGAATCCTACAATTATTAGAAAGCGCATTTAAAAAGGGAAATTGATTAGTTTTTTATTTATAATTATTTTTATTTATAGCAAACACATTTATGTGGATATCATGTATACGACACGTTGATCTTTTAGAGTTATTTTTATAAAATCTCAGCAAAAGTTTTATTATAACTATAATTTTATATAATTATAATTATAATATCTTTATTATAATTCCGATAAGTCAAAGAGTTTATATATATCCCTTTATCTCCCATCTTCTGTCTTCTATGATACGCACATATCACGTATACGACACGTTGAGGCTCTGCGAAACAAGCGACTATGGAAAATCTCTGCATACTTCCAGGCGCAGTTTTTGTATACTAAATAATAATATTTCTTTCTAAATAAATAGTATTTTTTTAATCTGATAAAAATATTAAAAAATGTTTTTATATTTAATAAATAATAGTTTTCTTTAGCTCAAAAAAATAATTAAATAAAGTCATACTATTCAGGCCTTAAAACTTTTAATATTTCTAAACAATGATCTTATGTCTTGTTTTTAAATGGATAAAGGAATGAGTTTATGTTGGCATGACAATGATTGATGAATGAACTTTCTTTGTTTCTTATTCGAAAGATTTTAATAATTGTATAATTTTACTATTAAAAAACACAGACTTACTCTGGAGGATCATAGGGAAAGCGGGCTATGAACACACAGCAACGGCCCTTTCCTGGTATATCCAGCATGTCCACCTGCGGTTCGCTTGCTCCATTCAAGCCATGATTGCGGGCTGGATAAATCATAATCAATTAGTTAGTATGACTTTAAGGAGCTATCTCAAGCTAAATCTACTACTCACTGTCCAGATCGAGGGCACCCAGTGCCAGACCGCCGCGATTGTGCATCATCGACACGCTGAGGCCGTCGGTGAACTCATCCAGTCCCCAATTGCTGGGCGGGATTGGTGAGCAGGGCGAGCTGCGATTGTAACGCGTCAGCGGTATATCAATCTCGTCCAGCATCTTCATCTTCGAGGCCTGTCGCAATGCGGCCGCCGTAAATGGATACGATGCACTGGAAGCGACGTCCAGGAAGGGCGGCGGTCCATAGGTGCTGCCCAGCGCCCCGGCCGCTCCGCCGCTCAGGCCATATAGCGAGGTGGCGCCCGTTATGCCGCCGGCACCAGGTCCAGCGCCCAAGCCAGTCAGACCGGTGGCACCCAGTAGAGTGCCAGTGTCCAGCAGGCCCAGATTGGCCATCGAGGGATGCGTCAGCGAGGAGCCGCCGGCGCCCAGGGCAGAGTAGCTCGAGCCGGCGGGCGGCAGGTTATGCGAGTTGAGTGACAGGAGGGGCATGGTTGTGCTCTGCAAATTGTACAGTTGTATTGTTCCGCGCTTCTCGTTTCAATATCGATTTCGATTTCGATTCAAATTCATTTCGGTTTTGGTTTTGGTTTCGACGTGTGTGTTTGTGTGTTCAATTTGGAATTTTCATTGTTTTTTTGTAATTACAGGTGTGTTTATTGTGGTTGTTGTTGGTTTTGTACAGGTGTAAATACACAAACACGGGATCAGACACACACACGGATACGGATGCAGACATACATATAGATCAATAACAACGATTTGATTGACATTTTATAGTTTGCATCGATCGCAATCGGTGAACAAAAAAAAAAACGCATTATCGTCGAGAAAGAGAGAGAGAGAGAGGAAGAAAGGGAAGACAGAGAAAGAGCACATAAAACGGAAAGAGAGATCACAGATACACGTTTTTATTCGGCTGCAGCGAGCATCGATCGCGTCTAGAGAACATCTTTAAAATGATCTATGATGGTCTACGCATGATTTAAAATTGAACGTGTTGAACATGAGATTCTGCAAATGATCTGAAGCCGTTTCCAAGCGGAATTATGTGTGATTTATGGGTGGCATCCAATCCCTCAATCAACCTTTAAAAACGTCAATCAACAAGTAAAACGAAACAGCCTTCAAAAACGCAACTCTTTCAAAACGATATACGATCATGAATGCTAGGTATTTAGGATGGATAAATAGCGATAACTTTTTAGTTATGGTAAAACTTGGGGCAGTTGCTTAGTTTTTCAGTTGATTTCAGAACTCATTGTACATTTATACATGTTAAATTGATAATTTTTAGACTTTATTATTGAAACACCGAGTAACTAAGCAACTAACCCGAAATGAACAATATTCACTTATTCACTAAAGTAAACAAGAGTTCATTTTTTGTCTGTATATGCCGCAAACGCATTAGTATGTGTGTACATTCCAATAAATATTAGCTAAACTTTTTCTTGCTAAAAAATAATTAGATAATCTTTAAAAAAAGTAACAATTTTCCTTACAAGTTTAACGAATATTTACTGAGTGAAATAATAATAAGATGAATTTTCTTCGATAATAAGGAAGAAGGATATATTAATTAATGTGTTTTATATGGACGATATATTAAGAAGATTACAAGGCTGTTTTTGATGTCTATAAATAATAAATGATTAGAAAAAAAGGAATGTGGTGGAATTTTTGAATGAAGCATGCTACCAATGCAATATTATTAATGCAACTTGAATGTCAACAGGCAACTGGAAATCGGATACAATTATTCACAACGATCTAGCCTTTGAAATGGGTGTATGTGTGTGATTCGGTGGGTGTACGTGGTGTGTATTATTTTCATCAGTAATGAGACTACAACAGAACGCAATGCGGCCATCGATCAGCAAACGAAAGCAGATGATCGCTATGGACACTATATGGTACAGAAAGTAAACGGATCGTAATCCTAATCGTAATTGCAATCGTTAATATACATTATGCAAAGCTGCAAAGCTATAGTAATGGCTGTAATGGCGTAGCGTGGGCCCAGCCGCTGTTGTTGGTAGTTCATTGCGATTGAAAATAGTTGGTTTACCTGACTTAATGCCGTTGGCATAGCCTTCATCGTGTGAATATTTACCGGCAGGGGTGGAATGCCAGTGATTCCACTCGTTCCGCTCAGCAGCTTCTCGACGGACGTCTGCCCGGCTCCGTATTGCATTGATTGGATGGCATGGCTGCTTAGGCTCGAGGATATGCCGCTGATTGAGTTGGGCACCAGGGCCGATATGGATGTGAGATGGCCGCCATGTCCCCCATGATGACCGCTATGTCCGCCGTGCCCGGCATGCCCTCCGTGTGCGCCATGTCCGCCGCCACCGCTTACTCCTCCACCAGCGGCGGCAGCGGCGGCGGCGGCAACAGCAGCAGCGGCGGCCGCGCTCTGTGAGCCAACGCTGGCGCCGCTCAAGCTGGTGCTGGCCCCGCCATTGGCCATCGTGGAGGCCAGCGATTGTGGCAGGCTTGAATAGCCAGAGGACATGGCCGACATGGCACCTCCACCGCTGCCGCCGCCGCCGCTGCCTCCTAGCACCGCCCGTTTGTAACGGTTCAGTTCTTCTTCGAGTTCTGAAAGCGAGACCCGTTCATGCTCCGTCCGTGACTGGGGCTCTACGGTATAGCTTCCACGGTACTCACCACTCTTTGATATGGTTCTAAATTCGCTATTTACCGTGCTCAACATGGAACTGGGCGGCAATGCTGACATGCTGGCACTGGCCGAGGTGCGGGGCTGCTCCAGCTCGGCCAGCACGCGATTATCCTGCAAGGTAAAAGTAAAGTCATTACTCAAGGAGAAAGAAGCGAACATTAAAAGTATCCCAATAACTCCCGTAATTGATTCAGGATATTCCTTTACTTAAAAGAAGCTATCTTTCTGTCGACAAATCTGTCAAAATGGTTTGTGGATTTTTCCTTAACTTATTAGTGCTCGGTTCGTATTTCAAGCGGACCAGGCATTAATTTTTCTCTAGAAAAATTTCCAAATTCATCGTAAGCGCTTCCTGACCGTTTTGCGAGAATGAACCGCCTGTTGAGAACTGGACCCGAGGGCAGGCTGATCCATAGGGCCAAGGGTTTGGCCTCCAGTCTGGATGACCTTATTGGCAAGGCCGATGCGCTCCTGGAGGAGGCTAAGAACGCCAACGAGGACATGATGAACTGCTGCGATTTTCGCGACGACAATCTGCTGAAGCACCTTTCGGAGCACAACACGGACGAGGTGCAGATGCAGCTGCTGCGCGACAACGCCGAGCTGAAGGCCACTGCGGAAGAGTTCCGTAGTGGCATCGAGCATATTATGGCCAAGTATCGGGAGCACTGCGATGGCGACATGTTCATCGACAGTTTCCAGGTGCGGGAGCGCTATATGGCCAGCCTGGCGGATATCGTTCAGCATCAGAACGAGCGCATCGAGCAGATGGCAAATGTGATGAAACTGATTGTTGACCTGGAGGATCGTGCCTCTGACGATAATCAGCAAGTTATCCGCCAGCTGACCGAGGAGAATGAGCAGATGCGACGCCAGCTGCAAATCAACTGCGGGGACCCGCTGTTTCGCCAGGGATCCCTCGGCTCCAGCGACAGCAGCACCCAATTCGAGATGAGCGTATCTACTGACCCCGACGCCTCCGGAGCTAGTAGCCTGGATAGCTTGGAAAGTTTTATCTCTTGCCTCTCGGCAATAGCCAATGATGGAGGTGATTCTGACAACTCCTCGGGCCAATCAGAGGTGAGCCAGCTGGAGGTCAGTCGCCTTATCGATGAGGCTCTAAATGAGAGCTTCACGAAGACCGAGGAGAGAGACCAAACCAGGACTTGATCCTGCAACACTGATCCTGAAACACCAACTCTACCGCTTCACTATGATTTTATGTGATACAATTCGAAAAGGTTATAATTCGGGATGGCGATCCATTTCTCCGCCGTATTCCCATTCCGAAATATAACATTTTTCGAATTTGTACTAACAGTCTTTAACACTATTTATCTATATGGACAATTAATTATTCGCTGTGAGATGTTTGTTGTTCGTAAAAAAGCTTGTACTCTATTTAATTGTTTGATAAAGTTTTACATCCACGCTTCGTTCTATTTGTTTGTTAAATATAATAAGGACTCTTGAAACCTTGAATCCAAAGCATTCCCTTTCATATCCTTTTATTCTGCTGAACTTAAGGATACATACCTGCTCAATCTTTGCCATTATGATATCAATCTCGGAGCCTTGGTCCTGGTGACTGATTGTCGGTGCCCAAGTGACGGTGGAGCCGCTGGCCGATGTGGGAATTGTTGCGCCGGCGCCAGATGCCCCACTGGCGGTCATTCCGGAATGGCCACCAGAAGACACCGAGCGCGCCGCCTTGGCTTTCAGTGCCGAGGTCAGTTCAATTTGCAGCTCTTCGCAGCGCACATTTTCCAGCGCAACCTAAAGGCAAGGCCAGGATTAGCCAGAATGCCGGCAGGAATAATAGCAGAGAATAGATGCTACCTACCTTCTTCTCCAGTTCCCGGGCTCTCGACTGCAGATTCTCCACCGCCTCGGCATCGGGACGTGCGCTACCGCTTAGATTGCGTATTTGTGCCAGAGTTTCCTTGGGAAAAGAATTTCAAAAAAAGGAAAATTGTAACTTTCTGCTCAGGAATATGTCTTGGAAATTTAAGAATTATTCAAATCGATTGAGACACCCACCTGATGCGCCCGCTCGATCTCTGTGCGTCGCATCTCCGCATCGCGCAGCTGCAGACTGAGGGAGTCCAGCATTCCATTGGGGGCGCTGCCAGCGGCCACGGCAGCGGCCGCCGACTGATGATGATGCATCGACTCGTACGGCATGCTGTGGTGGCTGCCCCTCGGACGACTGCAATGAAGGGAGACAAAAAGGATAATCGCACATCAGAATATAAATCATCGACAACTCGAGTTTGGCCTCAAGTCGAGCCAACTCCGCTTGGCTCCTAAAAATAGTTATTGCTTTTATTATCCTCGCACTCCATCCAGGCCTCTTCTTATTTATTCATGGGCCTGGCGACTGTGGAAATAGGTCAGCTGTCGGGCTTATGGCCACAAGCGGCACGGCTCGGCACGCACGTGTCGCTCGAGCGGGTCAGTGCGGTGTGGCGAACTTTGAACTTTGGGTTAATTGCCAGCCTGACCGTATTTATCCATGTCCATGCACATGGACAGCCTACGAGGCTGAGATTGGCCAGACTGCTTGGCCATTTTAAATGCATATCTCTCGCTGCGGAAGCTTAGGCAATATCGTGACTGGAAGCTATGTCAGCAGTTTAATTAAAGTCCTTAGTGCAATCTATGCTATTAAACTAGCATCTTATAATAATTACCTAAAAGCTGTTGTGGTTTAAATAAATGTTTGCAATTACACGCCTCAAAACGAACTAAACATTACGCATACGCCACCGTCACATTACTCATACGCAGAGAAAAGGAAAGGCGCCTGTTTGTCTAGACGGCGGCAAGAACAGATGCACACTCAGATATGTTTGTATGTATGTGTTATTATTTGTACAAATATATATCAGTATTGATTTAGTGCATACGAAATCCCTTTTAGCACTTTCTTCCCCCCAAAACGAAAGTTGTATGCAGGATATACCAAACATGAAATCAATTTACTGGAGCCTGCGCTGCATCGATAAATGCTTATTAATACATCAAAGCTCGCAGGCACCCACTGCACCACCCACTGCACCGCCTACTCCAGCACCAGCACCACCACCCACTCGATGGGCTGTCCATGCCAGTGCTTATGTGGACCGTTGACATTTAAAAGCTATGACAGCGTTTATCCTGCGCCAATGATGATGCTGCTGCTGCTGCTCCTGATGCTGTTGCGGTGAAGACCCGCCCCTTGATGGGCGATTGCATGACAACATCTGGCCGGAGCCAAGCGGAAGTCTTTGGTATTTTGCAAAACGCCCTTCCGGTCCCGTCGACTGCACAATTTTTATTGGAAACTTCAAAGAGGTGAACAAGTACCTTGTAAGTAAGCTGTAATAACCAGAAGCTGACCTTGTAGTTGTCATGGCTTTCAAGATTTAATGAAATTCAAGTAATATGAAATTTTATATTAAATTTTGAATAATATGCGATTAAGGCTTTCGATTAGTATATGAAGTTTTAGATTTAGATCCACGATTAAATAAGTTTAAACTTATGAAGAACAATTAACTGTGCTAACAACATGTAATTCTATAAAAACTAAGGTTATTCCTCAACAAGTTAAACCACTTTCACTGCGTGTTGCCAGGTAGCCAGCCAGTAATCAGGGTAATTAACTCATTAATTGCGCGATTTCTTGCCGTTTCACTTATTGCCCATTTCTCTGTGCTACACTTTATATGTAAATCGTAAATGTTAAGTACTCACTGACACAACTGCAGTGCAGCTCGGCTAGGCTGTGAATGTGAGTGGGAAATGGAAAATGGGAAATGCGAAGTGAGAAAGGCAAAAGCACAGCCACTAGTTGCTGTTATGCACAGTGTTTGTGTGTGTGTGAGGGTTACAACTGCAACAACAACAAAAACAATAACAACACTACTACACATTCGCCCTACTACTGTTACTGTTACTTTGCTGCTGTTAATGGCTCCACACCAGCTTTTATGTAGGCGATAGAGATAGCAATCCAGGACTGTGCGAGAGAGTCGGTTATACGGTGGCCTGTGAGCGGGTTAGGGAGAAAATATCCCTTTGCAGAGAGAGAGAGAAAGTGGAGAGAGAGCTAGAGAAAGTGGAGAGAGCGCTAAAATTGGCGCATGTGCAAGGCTTCAAAAAGTTAACATAGCCTGGCACTGTAAATCCTTGCTGTTAATCTTTGCTAACAGCAAATATGCCAATGTTTGCTGTGTGTGTGGGTGAGCTTGTGTGGGTGTACATGTGGGCCGCAGGATTTTTTAATTATGTTGAAGCGCATTGCAAGCATTTCGCAATTGAAGTAGATGTGGGCGAAAGGCCTTTGTTGTTGCTGTGAGTTGTGAAAGTACACAGAAAACGAAGCACAAAGGTAACTTTAAGACTTAATAAACATAAGCTTCAAGCTTCAGTATAATATAACCTTCTGAAGGCTTATTAAATGGTGGTCATAGCTCCCTTAATGTTTAAAATGTTTAATTATGAGATTGTGAGATATTCGAATACTTCTCACACATGTGTCCCTTAGATTCAATATCGAGTCGAGTCAAGGTAGGAGTTGCATAATTCTCAGTCGAATTAACGATTATTTAAACTGGAGATTTCATTTAGTTTTCCGATAGATTAACTGAAGGAAAGCGAAAAAAGTTAATTAATTAAGGATCCTTTTTTTGTTTAATCGACTGTTCATTTCAAAAATGTTGACTGGACATTTATATTTTTTACAATTGATGTCAAAATGTAAAATTCGAAAGCGAATTTCTTAAAAAATTTTCCCCCAGTGCATGGCAGTGCTTTTCTTATATTCGCTGTGTCCTTTGTCCGGCAGTTGCCTTAGATTGCTATCCGGCCGCTGTCATTTCCTTGTTTGTCTTTAAACACAACAGCAGCCATAGCCACTTGCCGCTTCCGCTACCGCTCTCGTCCTGTCCACGTCCTGGCTTAACCCTCCATTGCCCAAACCATCGCAAGTGTCTGTCTGTGCCTGTCGGTGACTATTTTCAGCGCCCCACTGCTTGCCCCACACTTTCGGGGGCTTGAGCAGTGCTTGGCACCATTTATCTCCACACACACACATTCCGCACCCGCATATACAACCCGCAAGACATGAACGCATACAGGGAAAGCAGCCTACGTCACGGGCGACTTGTTTGCCAGCCTCTCAAACACAGCGGAAAAATGTTATAGCAACCATCAATTAATTACGCTTCGGTTGAAGGTCTTTCTTATCAAACCATTAATATAATGCCAACACAAATGCCATTTTGTGGTTTAAATGTCCTTTAATTGGGATTATTAGAAACATTTCTACTTAATATTGTAATTAAAACGAAAAATCTGTGATAAAAAATAAAATTATTTAAAGTTCTGAATAAATTTACTTGGAAATTTTACAGCAATGAAAAAATATCATGCTTACTGGATAAAAGGATAATTTGTTCAAAATTAAAAACTTAAATATCCTTTTTTCCTTTCACAGTGAAACTATAGTTTATTTTGCCCATTTAAGTACATACACAAAATTAATCCTTCTGATTAACAATTAAACATTCAACGCAGTGTCAGTGCGTACTTCGAGTAAGAGGACACATTTGACGTCTGTCTTCGCTGTGTGGCGGCTTGAAATTTTAATGAGTTCTTAAAGTGCAGATTAGCCCGAGCCGTTGGCTGTGCACCAGGCAACCAGCCTCTCAGGAGGATGGCCAGAGCCATGGAACCACCAGAAACTGGGTTGCGGCCTGGCGCTGCTTTACACTCTATTAACCCACATTTTGGCCAAAGTCGTTGCGGCCATCGGAGTAAATTAAATGGAAAATTCCCATTCATTCCGGTCGGAGCCGCGTTATCTAACAGGGCGATGGGAAGGGTAGGGGGCGTCACCTCGATATCTTTATTTCCGCACAACGTGGCGTATGCGTAATATTTCAATATACAAGTGTCAGGCGACTGCGACTAAGTGAAATATGTAAAAAGTCGTAATTAAAACAATATTCGGTAACTTTTGGTGGTTCAAATAATCTGGAAAGAAGTGAGAGGAGGACGGTACGACAGAGCAGTGCCAACTTTTGGTGGCAAAACAAACTACGGCAAACTAATTTAAAAACTTTGTTCCTTTTTGTTGTTTTTGACTCTCCAACTTTGATTTACTCTAAAATGAAGTTGCCTGAAAAGCGACAAAATAGAGAGAAAAAGAAAACTTGAGATTGCAAAATGGCAATTTCCAACCTGGTGTCCAATGTTGACTGACGAGCTGGCAGGGAAAAGCAATTAATTACCATAGGGCATCCTGTGTTGCCTTGACAAATTGTGAGAAAATGGGAAAATACTCCAAGTTTGAAGCGAATGTTTACTGGAATACTTTCCCCGGCAAATATCAGGGAAAGTTTAAAAGCCCCATTTCCCTATAATAGCCTAATGAGCTGACGCTCAATTAATTGAATGCTCACACACTCGGTACAAGCACATTACAATTAAGTGCTTCTAATTGCGACAATTACAGTCGAGGAAGCCCATTGCCAACAATTACATGTATAAATAGTTCAAGAGCCTCGAGCCTCAAGTTCTGGAAAACGAAGCAGCAACTTTTTAAAGTCAAGCAATTACATTTAAGATGTTGGAAAAGTTCATTATCCTTCTGATGGTTTGACCTCAATCGCAGAGCCAAGGAAAAAGCGGAACCAGGACACGAGCACAAAAACTATCTTGCCTATTTATAGTTATAGCGACACACACAGAGACTGGCAGGGGCACACGAATTTCGTCGCTTCTGGCGCACAAAATACTATACAAAAAATTGTAGCATAGTTATAGGGAGCATGGCGGATGGCAGGGAAATGGGGAATCCCCCCGCCTGCGGAAATCTCATGCGGCCACTCAACCATGGTCGCAGCTTGGCTGGCAGCCCAGCATATAAATTATTGAATGATTGCCAGATGTCAAAATTGGCCAAACGACAACGATTAATCCTGCGCGAAACTGAAACTAAAATGTATTGGGTTTTCTTTACTATAAAAAGAGAAAAAAAGGAAGAAGAAAAGTTGATCCTTTATTTCCCATTTAATGGTTTTTAAGAAAACGAAATATTCAAAGAGAGAAAATGGGTGTAACTTCTAGTTTGAAGTAAGTTTTCACAATATCACGCATACGACACGTGGGCCTGGTCATGTTAGGCTTCGCTTTTTTTTGTACAACAACAACTAACGGTAGGTTAAATGAGTGTTAAGTAAAAGTTATTAGGCTTTTTCTTAGCTTAATCATTTCATGAGAACGCGAATTATTTGCATATGGCTAACTACACGGCATTATTGCTATCGATTGGGTTAGGTTAGCTTAAAATGGCGCTAAGCGCGTGACTTTAGATCATTGCTAAAAGCTTTGTCGAATAAATAGATAAATATAAATAAATAAATATTAAATAAAAGAATCAAAAATGTCTCATAAATTGCTTATTATTCAGTATTTACGTTTAGCATTTGAATTAACAAAAGTTTGAAAATTTATTTATTAATTAAAGTCTAAACGCAATCTTTTTTAACTTTGAAATATTTGTAATTTTTTACAAAGATCAAAGATCAAACATATCCCCGCTTTTCCCATAGGAAAGATTATTATTTCTTTGTTGTTTTTGGAAAATATACTCTTAAAACTCGTAAACTTTATATTTTGTACATATTCTGCTTGCCAAAACTTCCTTGCTTCCTTTCTTGTTATCGATCGTCGTTTTGTTGAGTGAGTACCCGTTATATTCCTGGCTTCCGGCGCGTGACTTCAGATCATTGCAGCGGAAACTGAGAGCAGCGGCCATAAATATAAACAGAGTGCGTGGCAAGGGGAACAACAACAATGGGCCAAAATGAAACGTCAACGGGATTCAATCAGTGGCAGTGGAGGGGAAATTACTGATACTTGAGGGGGGCCAAGGGGCTCAAGTTTACGGGTAACATTTACACCTACACCGACTCCGGTGAGGAGGAAGGTTAGCAGCGGGTGTGTGTATGTAATACATATCCGTGTTACGCACGCAGCAGCAAACAACTTTAACACTGTTGTTGCGCAGGCTGAGGCAAGTGTCAAAACCGCCCCCAGAGCCGAAAGTGGGACTTTTCGTTTGCCGTTACTGCTGCGGCCGCTCCTGCCTCTTCTTCTCGCTCGGCTGCTGCTGCTTATGAATATGAAACGTTCACATACACACACACATGCGACACATGCTTCTGCTCCTGCCATTATGGCCGTTTGCATTGGTAGTTGCGCTCTGCTCCAGTTTCGCTGGCCATTTACATCTAGTACTTGCCTCTCGCTCTTTGCCTTTCTCTCTCTCTCTCAAGCTCTCGTTCCCGCTCTCTCTGTGTGTGGGTGTGTATGTGTGTGTGCGCGCCGTTTTTCACTAAGCTGCAGTTTGACTTGATTTACTTAGCTTTTCGTATGCTTTCTATACAAACCGAATATATTTATTTGAAACACCATTTTACATTTTCATTCAACGTTTCGATTGCACTGGTTTTTGTTAGCGATTAACTGCCATTTGCATATTGTATGATTATATGTATGTATGAGTGTACATGCCCCTGTGTGCGTGCGTGTATTGGAGAGTGTAATTTTACGTTGCCTGCTCTTTTTTTTCTTACACTTTTACTTTTCACCGCCCCACCATTTTCCGGAATGCGACTATTTTCCGCACTCATAAGCACTTGGCCTTTTCACTGCACTCGCGATTTTCATCATCGGTTTCATCGAGCTAAATGAAAATTTTCACGCACAGGGAAAACATTTGGTGTAGAGCGAAATTTTTTCGTTAGCTCGCTGCTCGCTCGCATAACGATTCTTTTTTTTTTCGGGAGCAGTGCGAAAAAAGTTTCTGTCACCCGATTTGTACAAACTTTCTCTTAGATGTCGATTTTGGGTTATTTTTGCATTTGTTTTTCCTTATTTCATATTTGGTTTAACACATTTAAGCACACTTGTAATCCATTTTATTTATTTCGAGGGGTTAACAACGGGATGCGAACCTTTTTTGCTGCTTGTGCTTCTGCTTCTTGCTCGCTGCTGCTGCTGGTAGTGCTGCTTTTTCAGGTCGCCTGTTTTCCTCTTCCACGTTTGCGCTGGGAAATTCACATAAATGCATAGAGTTTACACTAGGCTACGAGTTGTACATAATATCCGAAAATGCGATTAGACTAATAGCACAGCGCGATCTCCGTTTTTTGGCAGCTACTAATATAGAAAAAAACTATGCCTAGATGGCCACTTTTTGTGGGTAGCAGTTGGCTTTCAGTGCGAAAACCAAAAAGTGGGTCATCTCGGTCGCGCTGTTCGGCTGGTTTGTACTCTGATTTCTGCCCAACTGCCTGCCTGCTCCGTGTTCAGTGTGCCAGAGTGGCCCAGTGCCCAGTGCCAGCAGTGCCCAGAGTACGGGAAATCGATTTTTCTTCTGCCAAATGACACTGAAAAACGGGCAATTTTCTCCCCGCTTTGGGAAGCTCTTTTGGGGTTGAAAGTGTACAAGTTGCCGCCGCTCAGCTCTGTTAGCTGTTAGCTGTTAGCTCTTCCCATTACTATCAATGTTGTTGCTACTGTTAGCCAGCACTGTTAGTACACAGAATGTTGAAGGATTCTGAAGGAAGGATTCAAAAGCGAAGATGCCGTAAAGTATGCAGTAATTTATTTATACCCACCCAGGCTTAGAAAGCGGAAAGGCATTATTTCATTGTGGTTTGTTTCGACCAAAGAAAACACCGTATCCTTACATTCTTTTTTGTTTTTCAAGGATTATTTAGGCGTTAGAAAATCCTTCATATGTTATATTACTGGATGCTAAGTTCATTTAGATCACACGTAGTTTTGTATCCTTCTTGTGGTCCTTGTTCTCAGATCTGCTTTTATTTGACTCCAATTGCTTGTCTTAAGCTCCAGTTCTTCGTATGCGTTTCGTTTTGGTTATAATATTTAAAATTCTGCAATCTGATATATAAAGTAAGAACATCCTCTTAGTGTTTACCCCACACTCCTTACCCCCGAAAAATGGAAGTAAATTTGTTCAGTTTGGAATATAAATACATTTATTTGTCGTTTTTGTTTTCGCTATGACTACATTATGAGTTGTTGTTGCTCCTTCTTCTTTTTTTTTTTGTTTTGCGTTTGTTTTTCATGTAACATTTTTTAAATAAAATAATTTCTTTATCCATCCTGTTGATAGTGCTGTCGGCTACTAATGTCTTTCGCTTCCGCATTTTCAAATCGAACATATCATTAAGTAAATGATTATTATGTATAGTTCATTTTTTTAAATTTCAAACTCTAACAATTAAAAACAGTTAAAAATTCAAGTGTCTTGCGTTTCCTCCCTTTTGTTTTTCTCCTTATTTTTGTTTTTGTTCTCCCCATAGTACATACATATACATACATTTCCTGTTTCTCTCGTTTAGTTTTATTTTTTCACTAATTTTAATTTTATTCGTAGTCGCTTTCTCCTAAACAAAAACAAACTACCCGATGTTGTGGTTATTAACAGAAAATAATGAATTATTTACAATAAATTGTAAACAAAAAAGAAAAACACTCGCACAAGCATCGTTTCTCATCTCGAATAGTTGCTCAAATAGTTAATTACAATGCTTTAGGCTTTGCTGAATTTAGTGTCCGATTATCTGTAATATATATACGATGTACAATAGGCCTATTTATTTATGTAGTTACAACAGATTTTTCATTTACGTTCAAACATTTTAACTTGGGCGATTTTCGTTATTGAAGTGTGTGTTCTCTCTTGGGTTTTCTATGATTTTGTGTTGTGTTGTGTGGGGTGTGTTTGTGGTTAAATGGTTATTTAAACATAAAATTAAAATGCCACTAAATTTGCCATAATTAAAAGGTTTAATTTCCTACTCGCATTTACTCTTAACTGTCAGCATTATTTGATTCGTTTGCCGTATTAGAAAAAGTGCACTTATGAATACTGCATTCGGTCTGAAAATAGAGGCAAATTAAATAGAAATCGATTAGACACGGGATTACATTGGATTTCTTGCTGAAAACGTAGTCATTTATTTACCAAAATTACCATCGAATTACCGAGCGAACGAAAAGGTCAAAAATAATGAGAGACTTAAGAATCGAAAACTATTCGAGGCAATTTTGAGCGATTTACAATTTAAAATAGCCACCGCCCCCCCGCCTCCAAGTAATTCTCCGGCGCAAAATGATAAACCAAACAATGCCCGGAACGCCAATAGCATGACATCATTCGCTATGCCTGGCCCAAAACGATAAGAAACCAGATATGAGCCGATTAAAGAAACCGGCTATCACGGGCGTCGACTCATATCGTGTGATAACACCCAATGTAAATAGTAAATAGTAAATAGAAAATAGAGATACTCACTGTCCTTCTTTGAAGTACTCCTTCAGCGTTGTGCTGAACTTCTTGGAATATTTGACAAACTCCTTCTTACGCTGCTCCACAGCCTGCTTGCCCGTAACGCCCGGTATGAACGAGCCGATCTCGTTGACCACATCAAGCAGTTTCTTTATGGCGCTGGCGATTTCCCTGCAAACATTTTAGAAATTTTAGAAAATGTCTTGACAAGAATCTTGAATGGCCTTTTATAACTCAAGGAATAAATTGGGAATTATGGAAATATAGGAGTGCATTTGTTATGATCGCAAGTGACCCATTTTGTTTACACTTTTTACTGTTGGTTAAAATTTGACATTTTTAATGGCTAAAAACCCATAGTTTATAAAAAAAACAATGGTATAGGAAAACAATCGAATATCATAAAGATATTTAAAGAAATATTAATACTTTTTTAAAGTTTAAACAAAAAATCTCCACTAGCCCATTACCAGTGTTCGTTGAGTTATAAAAACCATCTCCACTTTATAGTTTGACTTACTTAATAGTCTCCAGGAAAGTCTTCCTGTCGTTTATCTCATCGGGGATGCGGCTGAGGATCACCTTGAGGGCCACGGACTTGCGATTAAGCTCCTGGAAAGGCTCCTCGGTGCGCGTCAAGCGGTATTCATTTACTGCCGAATAAAGGTAAATGGTGAGAGCTAAGAAACACAATGGAACAATGCAGAGCAAGATGCTGCTGCGTTGGCGCTACTTACGGTCCGCTTCCGTAATGTTGCCCTGCAACCGGAGCACGGCCTCGTTCAGGTTGACATTTAGATCGGCCCGCCGCACGATCGTGGCCACGAGGTCGTAGCAGAAGCCCGGATTATTCTGCTCAGACTTGAGAATGGCCGAGCGCAGAGACTGGGCAGCGCCGACGTCGCGTCGCTCGAGCTGCAAGCAATAAGCAATTAAAACCGTTTGTACGTTGGCACTTGGGTTTACGCAACAGAAACAAAATCTGGCGGAGCTGTAGGGCTCGCGCTCAACCTCGGGCTGGCGACGGCCCACCACCTGGGCACTAACACTTACCTGTGAGAAAATAGGCCGCAGTATGACGGGCAGAACAAGAGACGAGGTTGGCTCGCCCATGGTCATTTCTAGGTAACTCCGAATGCGCTCGGTCTGGCTGCAACGTTGCTGTCCTACTGCCGTTGCCTAAATCGCCTGGCGCATGCTGCACTTACACGTCCACTTCCGCCTTCAGTCCGATGATTCTCTGTCTCGGCACGCACTCGCACAAGCCTCGCAAATCAAATTAAAAAATTAAAAAATTTGTGTTCACAACAAAACCAGCACATCAAAATTAGAGGTGGAGAACTATCGATGGCACTATCGATGGTCAGGCGCTATCAAGCCACCATCGATAGCAGCGGACACGTTCGATAGTGGCTCAACTACTATCGATGTTGCCATCGATAGTTGGTGTCGGATTGTGTGTAAAAAACATTAATAAAACAATAATCAAGAAACAATAATAATAATTATAATATGGATCGCTTTTTAAAGAAAGGTATGTTTTATGTATCACACATAAGTATTTCGAACCTTAATGTGTTTGTAAACGTCGAATTTTTAATTTAATGAATTTTTTTATTTTAAAAATATTTATAATTATGGATTTAAAAAATTAATTAATTTTAATTACCAACTTTGAGTTATTAAAACATGGTAAAACAGGTTTAAATATTTTTTAATATATTTCCAAAAATATAAATTAAAATCTTTAAAAGTGTGCAATAATGGGTCATCGAAGTAATGAAACAGCTGACTGTTAGGTGCCACCACTAGGAGAGCGCAACAACATTTTGTTTATTTTTGTTTACGAATTGGTTTATCACTGATAAGCGGAATGTCCAGCCACGATATCAAGCTGGAGGTCTGTGTGGACTCCATACCTTCCGCTTTCGCGGCCGTTGCCGGCGGAGCTTCCCGCATCGAGCTGTGCTCGGCGTTGAGCGAAGGCGGCCTCACTCCCAGCGTGGGAACCCTGAAAACCCTCAAGGAGTCCATCGCTCTGCCCGTTTTTTGCATGCTGAGGCCACGCCGTGGGACCGACTTCGTCTACAGCGATGAGGAGATGTGTGCCGTGCTAACGGACATGGATCTGCTGCGTCAGAATGGCGCCGACGGCTTTGTGTTTGGATCACTGAATCCGGATCG
Organism: Drosophila birchii; assembly: GCA_035046345.1. NCBI lineage: Eukaryota > Metazoa > Arthropoda > Insecta > Diptera > Drosophilidae > Drosophila > Drosophila birchii. Next base: position 11,470,231 of record JAWNOA010000064.1, read on the forward strand.
CACCATCAATGTGGATCAGTGCCGGCACGTAATGCTGCAGTCGGAAGGCCTGCCGGTGACCTTTCATCGAGCCTTCGACCTCACCGACCAGAAGCGAATGCAGGAGAACGTCCAGCTTTTGCGGGAGCTGGGCTTTAAGCGGCTACTGACCAGTGGATTCCGGCCTTCGGCGGCCGAAGGCCTCGATAACCTGGCGCAGCTGATAGCGAAGCACCACAGGGACTTTATAGTTATGCCCGGTGCCGGTATTAAAGTGTCCAACCTGGAGGAAATCCTCACGGTCAGCCGCTGCATGGAGTTTCACGCCTCTGCGATGGACACGGCCGGCGAGGATTACGTGGCCCCCACCACCAGCCGGATGGAGTGCGATGTGACCATGGGCAAGCAGGACATTGACCCGTACTACGGAACCAATGCAAATGTTGTCCGCAAGATGGTAACTATCGCAAATGCCATGAGCTGCCGCTGACGATTCTAGTTCTAAGCTACTTTTATTCCCAGACTCTGACAGTATATGTAGTTTCTAGCCTTTGTTACCATTTAAAGTAGTCCTATCCCCAAAATTCCAAACAAAATTAATAAAGAATTAGATTTCGGTCCAGACTTCACCTTACAGTCATGATTGTCGAAATAAAAGAGGCCGAACCACTATCACTGGAAAGCAATACGTTTAATCAGCATTTGGACAGCGTGGAAAATGTATTGCACACGATGGAGCGCTACAGTCTTAAGCTGAATGACCAGATGGGCGACATCAAGAAGCTGGTGGCCACCAATCGAGGCGTAATAGCCAGGCTGAAGGAAAACGAGCAACGCATGATGCAACTGCTGCAAGATAACTTTCATAATGAAGTGGGGCCTGGAAAGTCAGTGGTTAGGCTGGGGAATAAGGTTCATAAGGAACAGGGACTCGTTGAAAGCCCTCGTCATCTGCGTAGGTCTTGCAAGGTGACCAACATTCGGGAGATATGTTGGACGCATTGTGAATCCTCGACAAATGATGAGTTCACAAATACAGCTCAGCAGGAGAAGTCCTGTGGGAGGGCGAAATTGCCGATGACTTCGCTAGAAAAGGACCTCCCTCGTGAACGAGGTGGACAGAATCGGCAGTCGTCATTTGACGCCAGTCAATTCCTGAATCTAATTAATAAAGGTAAAAGTTTGTCAAGTTCAAAGCAGAAACATTTTCTTATAAAATCATTTCAGTAAATTGTATTGTGAAGATGGTTGAAAATCTGGGCATGAAAAGAAACACAATTATAAAGGTTAAAAATCGTTGCAAGCATGCATTGACAGCCGTATTCGAGAACGAAAAGGAGCTGCCGGCGGAAATTCTAAAATCAGATATCCACAGAAAGCGTAGCGGCCATAAAGATATCAAGACTAAGCTGAGAAATCCGTATTTATAGCAATAGAAACAATTAAGATATCAAAAGACACATCTGAGTTATAAATAAATAACATAAATGTTACTTTAAGTATTTGATATCCCTTTTTTAAGCTCCATTCATGTTCAAAGACCTTTGACTATAAGCCTGAATTCCGCACTAATTCAGCAAATGGTAGAGTCTACCATATATCTCAAGGCGGAGGATAAACCACCTGCTACACCTGTTCACTTTTCGCCGAAATCAGTGCCGCAGGCCCTACACAAATCACCACCATAACCGTCATGCAGCATTTCAATTTTAAATTATTCAAAATTATTCTGTTATCGTGAATTTATCGATACTAGCAATCGGAATGCTAACATATGTAGCATACGTTTTGGCGCCCACTGCGCAGACGCAGAGAAAAATTGATTCCCCAGTCTTTTGTGTTTGGCCAAAATGAAGTTCTTAGAAGCGGGGGAATTGTGATACAATCAGTTCCCCAATCAGACAGCCTCGATTTCCATTCACTGTCAATGTCAACAACTGAAGCTTTGCATACGGAAAACGAATGGAAACCTTCGGCATGGACTTGAACGATGTGGCGAGCCACCACCACGGATTCGGGCAGCATATGGCCACGTTTAGCGTGGAGGTAAGTCTCCTCATCCGCCCTTATGCTATGTGACTGAGCTACGGCACCCTTGCAGACATCCGCCGTTCACAGAAAGTTGCAGAGCAAGGTGGAGGCCCTGCGGATCCTGCGACAGGAGCTGGAGCAATTCCGCGTAGAACGGGACCAGTACAAGCTGGTAGCGGAGACCCTGCAGCTGCGCTATTCCGCCCTCAAGAGTAACAGCGAACTGCTCGCCGTGGGCGGATGCGGAGCCCTCAGTGAAAACTCAAGCCTGGCAGCTCTTCTCCATGAAACGCGCGAACAGAACCTGAAGCTGAGCACCGAGGTAGAGGCTCTGAGGCAGCGGCTCAACGAGCTCCAGGGCGACATGGAGCTCCTGCGCGAAACCGAGGCCAGCAACAAGTCCCGGGTGCAGGCGATGGCCAGCGAGAATGCTGCCCGAAACAAGGAGGAGCTGCAATGGCGACGGGAGCGTGCCAATTTCATCTGCCACCTGGAAGGACTTAAGAAACGGAACGCTCAGCTGGCCTTCGACCTCAAGGCGGTAATCGACGAGAAGGAGGAGCTTATAACGGAACGGGATGCCTACAAGTGCAAGGCTCACCGGCTCAATCATGAGCTCTTCGTGGCCCTCAGGGCTAAGAAAACGCATCCGAGGGTGAGTTTATTTATGGCTTGAACAGCATGTAAGTATCTAGTTCATACTTTTTGCATTGCAGCTGCTTGACATAGATGGGGTTTTGCTGGAGAACAAGTACCTGCATGAACGTGTGAAGATCCAAGAAGGGGAACTGGAACTGACCAAACAGAGTATATCCAAGTACAAGGTACAACCTTTGGTTTCTCTTTTCGTTTCGTTTCGTTAAACTTAAACCTTGTTTTCCAGTCCATTTTAGATGCAAAGCGCAAGAAGGGCATAGTAAAGCTTGGCGGAGGCAGCACAAATGATGAAACTATATTAAGTCCCCGACAAGGTGAGTACTCTATTAGAAACCGCCTTCAATATTGCTTAGTGGTTGCCTTTCCTTAGTGAAAACTATCCTAGAGAGCGGCATTGATCTTCCCCAGAAAACGGAGAGCTTACATGACCTAAAGTCCTTGTGTCTGGCCCTACTGGATAACCTGAACGACAAGAATCTGGCTTTGACGCACCAGAAGAAGACCAACAAGTTGGAAAATACTTTCAATATGTTTACATTTAATACTCACTCTTTGTCCCACACAGAATACTGGCTGTCAAGATGACGGAGCTGGAACAGCGCTGGCAACAGCTTCTTTTGGGAGCTGAGGATAATGCAGGCGCTGATGAGGGCCAGGAAGAAGAGGAGGACTACGGCTATGCACCCTCCCAGCTGCTTCTCAACGGCTACTGCGCCGCTATGGTTGATGACGCCGACATCAGCATTCCGTCCATTGCCCCGGATAACGAAGGTGGCACCCTGACACCGGATCCAGCGGATCCTGAGCAGCGCAAAGCTGCGCCTGAGGTTCTACACTCCGACGACGGAATGTCCTCGCTCTCAGCAGAGTCCGTTGACTCGTCCGTTTACGGAGTGGATGTGCGACCGGACGACTTGCACAAGTCGTCATCGGCCACCACGGATTCGGGCAACTGCGGCGGCTTTGGCAGCCGTTGCAATGGAACCCCGCGCATTTCTAGTGCTGTGGCCAGGGAACGGATGGAGGATCTGAAGGACTTGCCGCCGCACCTGGCCACCCTGGTGCAAAAGGCCCTTCACGAGCTGGACATGCGCGACTACGAGGCTATGGTGACGATACGGGCCGAAAATGTGGCGGCTATTCCGTAAAAAAAGAGGCTACATAGCTAGTTCAATGTTCATTATGATTCCCAGAGAAAGAAGATGGAGCCATATCGCAGTATTGACAAAATAACATATATGTATGATATATTACCGCAACGGCGTACAATAAAAAACCAATTAAATAAAAACCATATTTCTTTTCAAATTGCGCGCCCATTACGCCAAGTCCTTTACCGAGTGTTGTATAGCTTTCCTGCGCGCCACTGCCACGCATTTCCCAACACCGATCTTGGTATACATTTTCTGATAAGAAATAAACATTGGCCAAAAATCAAGTTTGTAAAGTTTTCTGAATTAAAAATGCCTTAAGACGCCTCTAAAAAGTGCCACCCAGTGTGAGAATGGAGCACCAATCAAAAGCCATTGCAAAGCGGCCCGCACAAGGCCGATTCTAGTCTGGAATAGATAAAGCCGCGCCTCCACCTCTGCGACTCAGCCAAAATGTCCAACGATGTGCAGGTAGCGCGGGTGGCCAAGATAGCCACCGATGTGCCGCGACGTAGTGGCAAGCAACGCGACCCTAGCTGCCTCCAGGGGAAGCAGCACTCCGGCAGCGTGGCTGGCGAGGATTTCGAGTATGTCTTCGGGAGCATTTCGCCGCGGGGAGCAGGTCCCAATGCCAGGCACTTGGTGGGATCCTTCGAGCTGGAGTCCTCGCCGGAACATACGCAGCGTGACACCACAACCACGGAGAGCGACAACAACATATCCAGCTGCTCCACATTGGACATTGTCAACAAAGTGAGTGATTGGAGCATGCACTGAGAGAAAAAATGCTTCGTACAATCTAAAATATAATTAATTTCCTTTAAATAACTAAATTCCTTTCAATTAGTTCATCAATTAATTAGGCAACATGCCAGTATTATGATTTAAAAGAAGTACTAGCTAAATCAAAGGGACATAAAATCCATATTATTCTCCCCGTGGAGTATTTGTGGCGGGTTTAAGGTTCCGGGTGGCGCCCAGTGCGCAGCTGCGTGTCGCAGGCCGAGGGTCAAGCTGCAGCGACGGCGACGGTTGGCGGGGAAAGCGGATGCATTGTGCTCGGATGACGACGTAATCGCCAGTCAAAATTTTCCACTGGACCATGATTGCGGAGCAACTGCTTCCGCGCAGCCTAAGCTGCCTGTGCTGCAGCGACACCCCTCCATCGATGCCCAGCGACAAGCGGCGTAGTTGGGAGTACACGCTGATGGCTCAGCCGCTGGCCAGGAGACCCATAAACGTGACGACTCCAAATATAACCATCTCGAAGCCTAACGAAAGCTTGTATCCTCTTGTATCTCTTACAGGTTGAGCAACTGTCGGTGCAGCAGCTGGAGAACCGGGTTAGGGACCTAACACAGCGCCTGCAGCAGGCCGAGCGACAGCTAAAGGAGAGCAATGCGGATCGGGACATATGCCACAAGCGACTGGAGGTGGTCAGTCAGGCGCACGAGTGCCGTATTACCGAGATGCACTGCGTCATTGCGGAGCTGAGCAAAAAACTGCGCAACAAGCAGGAACATATCATTGTAGAGGAACAGGAGCCCGAGGGCAGTGGTAAGTGAAGCTTGCTAAGCTCCACTAAATAATTATAAATCACATTTTGTATTTCCACCTTCCAGAGCTGAGCTATCAAGAGGGTTCCGTGTACAACTCGGAGCTCAACCTCACCAATCCCGATGCCGAGTGCCAGACGGAACCCCTAGAGGACATCGAGGGCGCCTGCAGTGCCGCCAGCGTGGATCAATTCGGTGGGCACAAGCCGCAGCAGGAGTTCAGCCACAAGGGCCAGGTGGAGGCGTTGCAGGAGGAAGTGCTCCATTTGAGAGCTCAGATCGCCCTGCTCCAGTCCGAGATCGCCACAAAGGATGCCGTCGTGGTGGAGGAGCAAACCAATTTGGCCTTTTTCGGTTGCGAGTCGGAGGTCAACGAGTGCGGACAGCGTCTCAACGATCTTAATGGTAAAACAAGCTAACAAAACAAGATTCCTTTCCATACTAAACCCAAACACTTATTTATCAGCTTGCGTCTCCTTGACCAGCCCTCAAAAGCGAGTACCCGCCGTGCCGAAAATGGCAGAGAGGGTAAAGTTGCGCTGCGCCAGCAAAATGGAACCCGCCGAAGATGATGCCTCACACGAGCAGCCCACATCCTTAAACAATGAGGTGAGCTGAAGCTACCTAGGAACGGATGAACACTTTCAAGCCAAGCTAATCCTTTTCAGCACATCAATCTGGTGGAGCATCTGGTTTGTGAACTAAAGGAGCAGAACCTGTTTATGGAGAGCTTCATGGAGCCATTGCAACTTAGTAGGGAGTTGGACAGACTGCAGCGACGAGTGGAGCACTTGGAGATGCGCAACACCATGTTGGCACTGACCCTGGACGAGTGCAAGGAGCACACCGAGCACCTGTATTTGCTCTGCGGAAAATACGAGTCCAACGCGGTGGCTTTGCAGCTGGCGCTCAACTGCAGTGATCGTGCCATCGAGGCCTACGATGTGATGCTGGCTCTGCTGGAGAGCAAGTAAGAGTCCATTCACAACTCTTTTTTCCTCTGACTAAATGGCATCCTTTAGATTGGCGCTTCTTGGGGAGAAATCAGCTTCGGAGGCGGAAGAGAACCGACGATCGGTCGAGGCGGTGGCCAGGCACCTTCTAGCCCGCCTCGACAGCGAGAAGAACGTGTGCGAGAACAGTCTCGGACCCTGGCAGCACAATATTAATCTAGGCACCGAGGATACTCCCAAGACGGGACGTTCCTGGTGCATCGACGACGACAATCGACTGCGTTATCACGTCTCGAAGTTGAAGGGACGACGCTCGAGCGTGCAGCATACCATCGTCAGTCTCGAGTCCCCTTTCAGTGATGTCTACGAAAGGAAGCGGCTGGCCTTGGAAAAGGAACACGAGCTCCGCGACGATGACAAGAAGTCGCCCATCGATCTGGAGACGGCGGTAATTATGCAGGAGCTGCTCGAGCTCCGGGATGCGAACCTTCAGCTAAAGAATAAAATGGAAGAGGCCGAGCAGGAGCGTCAGAATGCCAACGAGCGGGTGAGCATCCTTCACGAAGCCCTTAAGCAACTGCAGGCCAGCAACCGGGTCTCCTACTCGGAGGCAGAGCACGCGGCCCTCACCGAGCAGCAGTTGGTGGAGGCTCTGACCCGCGAAACGGAGCTAAAGAGTCGCATCCAGACGTTGCTGGTTAATGTCACCGCCACGCAGAGGGCTTCCGATGAGAAATACGAGCAGCTGCATCAGAACGTGCGCGAGTTGCAGAAATCAAACCAGTGAGCATTCATTTTCCATTGGAAAATCAAGACAGCTTTTAAATGTTCTTAAATTTTTCAGTAATCTGGGACAAATGCTGGAGCACAATAAGCGCAAGTACCAACTTCGGGTCAAGAAGCTGGAGCAGAAGATCATTGACCAGCGGTTGGAGAATGACCAGCAACATCTTAACCATGTTCCTGAGACGACCCTGTAGGATGTTTAAGGACGCGCATGACGGCATGCCAGGAGCTGCTGCTGCTGGGGCGCGCGAAGTGGGCGAGCTTGTCACATATCCCGCTAAAGATCTTTCCCTCTCGATCATATCGCTTCTTCTGCCTGCCCTCAATGCAATGCCCAGCGCCCTGCAGCACTTAGCTCCTGGATCCGACATGACTCAGACAGTATCACGAATGTGCCATGCGACGAACTGGCAGCCAGCTTGGGGCCTTGCCCCGCGGATCAGGCTGCACCCACTAACTACGTACTCATATAGAAACATAGACATAAATACATATTCATGGTGCCAAGAGCAAGGCTCCGGTCCTGGAGCATCCGGCTCTGCGCCACAAGCAATTACATATACACATACATACTAAGAAGTTACTCACGACGCATATGTACGCGGGAATCCTATATTTATACAAAGTATTCGCATTTTGCTTGTTACACATATGCATTGTACAAATTATAACGACTACCGAAACTATAGTTATCTGTTGTTTGAAATTGGCGCCAATCTCTTATGACTTTCGCAGGGCCCGATATATGGCGAAATTGATTATTATTATCGATAGACAAATCATTTGATTACCATCTCTAGTTCTTGTGAAATACAAAATTTTCAATAAACAAAAACCGCAATTATTATTATTTTCGTATTATTAAGAATGAGTGCCATTGCGGAGACAGAAAAACTCGATCGAAATGAACCCCTTAGAGCGGAAGCTAGTGGTTCGGATGACCAAGACCAAGCGGCCAAACGAAAATCGCCCCAACAAGACGCCATCGATGAGAGCAGTGAAAACAAACGCATAAAACCGGAGGAGTCGGAATCTGGGATTTTCATTAAGACCGAACCTAATACCGATATTCCAGTTGAGGTAAAAGCCGAGCCGGTAGATGAGGATGCTGCGGCAGAGGCTGAGCCTGCTCCTGCTGCGGCCTCCAGCAGTGATCCTGGCGACGTTCAGGTTAAAGTAGAACCACCTGTAGCACCTGTAGTGGTTAAAGCTGAACCCGCTAACTCCAATGGACAAGCCTCCGACGATTCTGCCGTCTCGTCAAGCAGTCTTCGGCCGTCCTGCCGTTTTGGCATTCGATGCTACAGGTAACCCACCATCTTATTTCACATCGTGAAGCTCTTACATTTGTTCGATCCATTCGCAGGCGCAATCCGGCCCATCGAAGTGCCGAAGCTCATCCAGGTGACTCGGACTATCGGCGACCCAATTTTCCCGAGCCACCACTGGGCACACCTGCTTGTCCCTTTGGCAACGCCTGCTATCGCCGCAACCCTGTTCACTTCCAGCAACATTCCCACCCCGCAGATTGTAAGTAGGATGCTTCGCTTGCTCCAAGTTGGCTAAAGGTCGCTCCAGTCAATTCCGCGCAGAATATTCGCAATCGTCTGCGCCAACGACGGGCCCAACGGCAGAACGGCAACCCCAAGGGCGCTGATGGGACAGATGACGAGGACAGTGATCCGTTTGGAGGCGACAATGATGACGATGCCGACTATCGTCCAGGTGCAGACATTGATGAAGACGAAGAGGATGAGCTGGAGTTCGATAGCCAGCGCATCAACACAGATGACTATGACTAGCAGCGTAGCATCGACTACATAAAATTTTCATTGTTACTTATTCCTTCAAGCTACTTCTTCAATATATATATATATGTCATTCCATTGTTGTAAGCTTATATTAAATCGCATTTTGTTAGTAGAAACCCTCGTCCACCTCCTCGGACGGCTTGTGGTCATAAGTAGCTCCCCATTTGGCAGCTTCGCCGCCACGGACTTTGACATTATAGCAGACGTTCTCCGCCTTGAGAACGCTCTGGCGCATGGTAGTGATTTTGCGCCACAACTCGCGGGCTCTCGGGCAGTTGAGACTGATGTACCTGGAAAGAGCCTTAGATTACCTCAAAGTCCAAATGGAAACTAAGCCTACTTACCCTGTGTAGAACTGCTGCAAGGTCTTGCAGGTCTCCAGGCAAGCGTCAGTGTCGCCACTGCCTAATGAGTTTATGCAGCGGCGCATTAGCTCGCCGGTCACATCGGAGAGACCCAAAACATACTCCGTTGGGTCAACAAAGAACTGAAACTTCTTGGGCACTTCCTCAACCACCGGCTCGGCCAGGACTTCCACTTCTGGGCCGCTGGTGTCCTCGCTCTTCGGTTTGTTGGTTTCCTCTACATACTGCATAACCGCCTGCAACGCTTGCCAGTCCGAGACGCTCTTGTTCTCATTTGCGCCATCCTCGTTGCACAGATACTCCATGTAGGTGTAGGCCTCGATGAACTCCTGCAGCCCCGGCGAGTAGGCGCCGCGGAACTGATAGACGTCCTGGTCGCGTAACTCCAGGGCGACGGCTCGAAAGTTCACCTCAATCAGTTTGGCCAAGCGCTGGCGTGCCTCCTCCAGGACCTTCTCCTTGTTCTGCTTGCGCGAGTCAATGGAATGCAAAAGGAATATGATACGCTTGGACTCGATGGTAATGTCGCGGCTCAGCTTGACGATGCGCTCGTGGCGGTCGTGCTTCATGGTCAGTTCGGCGGAGTAATTCCGAAAAGCCTGCACAATTGGATTCTCCTCGTCCAGTTGCACGGCCGGCTGACGCTTCCTGGGAGCATTATTTCGGTTGCCACCGCTTCCGTTCTTCGGCATATTGAGAGATTCGGTGGTTCGACTAAGAGTTGAGGCTTCAAATCAAATAGATACGCGGCTTTTGATCAATTTGTTAAGTGTTTGGATCGGAATCGTTTTAAAACAAGATTTTGCCCTGGGAAAATAAAGCGAAATGGTCACATCTGGTCACATCTTTGTACTCTCTCACTAACTGGCCACACTGCTCCACTCTGTTTATTGTTCGTGGCAGAATTAATTTTGTAAATTCTTGAAATTTTGGCTTGAATTAATCAAATTCAATACCACGGCCATGCATGATCCCGCCACGAAGCCGGTTCACCTGCCAGCTGGCTCCACCAGCACCGCGGAGAAGCTGTGCTTCGACAAGAATGAGTTTATGAAGGTGAGTAATCAATCCCGGCAAGCTTCTTCTGATTCCGTTGGTAATCCGTCTTTCTAAACAGGCAAACTTCTCGGTGGACGAATTCCTGCACAAAAATCGCAATGCCCCCAGTCTGGAGCAGTTGCGGGACAATTTGGGGCTGTACCTGAAGGGTCTGCGGGCAGCGATGATCGATCTTATCAACGAGGATTACGCGGACTTCGTCAACCTGAGCGCCAACTTGGTGGGCCTGGATCAGTCCATCGAGACCATCCAGCGGCCACTGGAGCAATTCCGCAGTGACATCGAGAGCATCCACGCCTTGATCGACGAAAATGTTTCGGAGCTGCGAGCCCAGTTGGAGGAGAAGCGCCGTTTGCGGGAGTTTAAGCGAAGCCTGCAGAGCCTAAAGAAGGTCTACGAGACAATCGCAAAGCTGCAGGATCTAATCGATCGGAAGCTTAGCGGAGATCAGCCTGTTCAAGCCGTGGATCTGGAACGTGCAGCGCTAGATCTGATTCAGTTAAAATTTCACGAGAAGCACTGCTCCAAACACCTGAAAGCGGACCAGCAGGCGAAGATCCGACAACTTGAGGAGCAGCTGCATCAGCATCTGCGCCGGTTCTTCAGCGATGCCCTGGGTCAGGCGCGCAACTCGGCACCGGAGCATCTGGAGCGCTGCCTACGCATTTATATCACCCTGAACGCCTGCGGCCAAGCGGAAAGCGCTTTCCGAGAGGATGTGGTTGCGCCCTACATGAGCGGCGTCATTGGGGAGCAGCAACTGCAGAACTCGCCGCAGGGCCTTGCAGGCATTTACAGCAAGATCCTCAACTTTATTTCACTGCACATGACCGACCTGCTCCGGCTAACGCTCTACTCTGACAAGTTTCCGGGATTTAACTTCGTCGTGAATAGCTATTGGGCCGATGTGGAGACACGCCTCGAACTGCACATGAACTCTATCTTCGCGCCCGGCAACTCCGAGGTGTTCTATGTCAAGTACAAGTGCACCCGCGATTTTCTCGCCAAAATCGAGGAGCTGTTGGCCAGCAGCGGAGAGCAGGCAGTGGCCCTGTACCGCCAGCACAAGCAGACAAAGAGCTTCGAGGCCCGCTGGAATCTCCCGGTTTATTTCCAAATATGCTTTCAGGTATGGCATAAATTCTAAGAATTTAAAGTACTCTCTAACATTTGATTGCTACAGGAAATTGCTGGTCAATTCGAGGCCAAGCTGGAGCCAGTGCTGCAGAATGACACATTGAAGGCGACGAATACCGATGAAGAGGCTTACAAACTGACGACATTCAATGCCGCCACGGAAGCCATGAAAAGGTGTTGGGCCGAGGGTGTTTACCTGCCCGAGGTATTTCCCAAATTCTACAAGCTGAACGTGCAGATCGTGCTTCGTTTGTCCCGCTGGATCACAGATGCCATAGTCGTGTCCAAGGGCAGCAGCTACGCCAAGTCCTTCACCAGGCATCAGTTGCTGATTGCCCTTCACTCGGACATACGAAAACTGGACGCATATTTGCCAGAGCTTCAGCAGTTAATTGTCCAATCCGTGCCCCCTGATCAGCGCTCGAAAATGTTCAACGACGTCCTGGGCAAATCCATGGCCGCCTTGGGCGACACACTGGGAGCACATTTGTCAAGCATACAAAAAACCTTGGTAGAGCTACTGATCGGCGAGTGCGAAACAGAGAATGTGCGCCAGGTGAACGACTTGCCGCGCCTGTATCGCAAGACGAATCGAGAAGTTCCCACCCGGAGCTCTGGCTATGTGGAGCAAATGCTTCGTCCGCTGAAGACTTTTGCACAGGAACACGAATCCCAGCTCGGCACTCTGGTGGTGGAGCAGATCTTGTCCGAGGTTGCCAGTCACATAACGAAGGCGTTAGTATTCGTAAATATTCGAGTTAGAGAGTTTTTTAACAGCTTTTACATTGACTTCGCAGGTACTTCAGTGTGGTGAGTGATGTCCTCACCTCCGTGCAGAAAACCGAGGAATCGTTGCGACGACTACGGAACGTGAAGAGTGGCGGATCCGGAGCGCCGGCCACGCAGGGAAGCTCAGCTGTGATGTCCGACGACGATAAGATACGCGTTCAGCTGCGTGTGGATGTCACTTGCTGGAGGCAGGAGCTCGCCAAGCTCAATTTCCAGGCGTCGCAAATCGAGAAGCTGTCCGAGTTAACCAACATGGTGGAGGACAGCATTAAGCTTAGGGACCCCAGATCCTCCTAGACGCCATCAACGAACGAACGAACGAACAGTTATTAAACATATACACTTCAGTTTATTCTTGTTAATAATCGACTTCTTACGATTCTTTAGGCACAATTAGTGATTGAATTAGGACTACGAATTGTATATAATATATTATATATATAGGGATATACGTATATCATATATAAATGCATTGATTTTCACAATCGTTACTGATAAACACGGGCGTTTCCTCTGGAGTTACTCGCTGTTGGAATGAAACAGAGAAGAGATTGCAGATATTTAGCGACAGTGCGTGTCTGTGGCCACATCATACGGATAACGAATATTGCAATATTCAAAAAGGCAGGCAAGGAACCATGCAAGAAAAAAAAGGAGCTCAAGCTAGCGAAAATTTGTATATACATAGGTGTTGTAGGGGTTGTGTATATAGAAATGAGCGTCATAACGTAAAACAAACGAAAACGGGCAAACAAAACAAAACTAGGCCCTGCTACATTACAGTTTAAGCTCCTCGGTGTCCGGCAGCTTGCGGAAGAACCATTGCACCTGCTCCTCGGTGACCTCGGTCAGCTTCGAGGGCTGCCACTTGGGCTTCTGGTCCTTGTCGATCAGCAGGGCACGGACGCCCTCCTTGAAGTCGCTGCGCTCCAAGTGGCGCACGGCCAGCCGATACTCCATAATCAGGCACTGGGCCAGCGACAGCTGCGAGCCGAGCTCCAGCTGGCGGAACGTGACCTTCAGTGAGGTAGGCGACGTTTTGCAGAGCGTCTGAAATAAGCAAAAAAGCAGGTATTAGGTGATTATTTACGTGTGTGCCAGTTAGTTGTGCGAAATCGTGCCAGAACCAAGGCAGCGCTAATTGGCTGGCAACCGATCCAAATATTTGGGTGCTAAAAGCGCGCCAAACGTTGATTGGTTGTTGGTTCAGCCAATTAACATCTGATTGTGCTCTTATCGCCATAAACCGCGTATTTCCCTCACCTCAATTGTCTTCTGCGCCCACTCGCTGCCGTCGTTCTTCAGATTCTCAAATATGCCCTCGACGGAGTCCGCCGAAAAGTTCTTGTTGATCTGCTCCAGCACCGGCTGCAGGGAGAACGGCTTCTCTGGCGTTGAGTGGTACTTCTGCAGCAACTCTGGAACATCATCCGCATCGGGACAGTTGAGCAGGGCCGTCTCCAGATCTGGAATATTGCTGCTCTCGCAGTAGTGCGTGGCAATGCCCGAGTAGAAGACATCTCCGCCGCGTAGACGGTATCCTGTGAGTCCCAGATACAGGCCCAGCTTGCCCTGCAGACGGGGCAGGAAGTAGGAGCCGCCTACGTCTGGGAACAAGCCGATGGCCGTCTCCGGCATGGCGAACAGCGTCCTGTCCGTAGCCACGCGATACTTTCCATGCACACTAAGGCCGACGCCGCCGCCCATGGTAATGCCGTCGATGATGGCGATGTAGGGAATCTTGTAGTTGCCGATCAGGGCGTTGGTGCTGTACTCCTCCCGGAAGAAGCTCTTGGACTCGTCGGTGGGACCCGCCTCGACGATCGCGCGCACATCGCCGCCAGCGCAGAAGGCCTTGTCGCCCGTGCCCTTGATTATCAGCAGCGACTTAGACTTTTCGCACTTTTTCAGATGCTTGTAGATCTTGCGCACCATCTCCAGGTTGATGGCGTTCAGCGCCTTGGGCCGGTTTAGGATGATCATGCCCTTGTTAGACGACTCTGTGGCCAGCACGGAGGAGGAGGAGAGGCGCGCGGAGAAGGCCATGACGGGGGGGTTCTTTGTTGACATTGCTGCGCCGCCAATCAGCGGCAACTGGCTGTAGGTGCGATGGCCGAGTGTGTAAACGAACCTTTGAATGGGGCTTTGCTGGCGGTAAAGCATATCTGGGTTAGCTATGCTTCCTCATTTGCAAGCAATTTGCATTACTTACCATGTTGAGCGGCTGTCTGTCTGCTGGTTTTTGTGTTTTTGTGTTTTGTTCTCCTCACCTGTTGCGCAATAGCAATAGCAGCGCGAGCGATATTCGATAGGATTATCGATAAGATTGCCGATATTTAGAATCGGTTTCGATTGGGGGTACAGAATCACAACAACAAAAAATGTATACAAATCTTCGCAGGTCTGAATTAAAACAGTGAATTAAACGTTAAAGTTGTGGGTAAAATGATGCTGGGCTCCGTTCCCAAGGCCGGGCTGCAGAGCATGGTTTGCCAGTCGATCCTGGTCCTGATATGTCTTGTGTGCTACGGCTGCGGCGGCCTCCGCGGGGCTACATTTGTCTTCGATGACACCGTGGCCATAGTCAAGAACCGGGATGTCAGCGTCCTGCCCACCAATTGGACGGCGATTTTAACGCACGACTTCTGGGGCGCCTCCCTGGTCAGCTCGGACTCGCACAAGTCGTTCCGACCGCTGACAACGCTGATGTTCCACTGCGAATACGCCCTGCTGGGCCTGAGCGCGGCTCACATGAAGTTCCTCAACCTTCTGCTGCACTGCGTCAACACGCTGCTCATGTGGCGACTGGTGCGCTCGCTGTATGTGTCGGAGATTAACACGGAGCGATGGGCCACCATTTCAGCGGCGCTCTTTGCTGCCCACCCGATCCACACGGAGGCGGTCTCCGGTGTTGTGGGGCGGGCGGAGCTTATGTTCGGAATGATTCACCTGCTCTGCCTGCTGCTGACCGTGGCCAACACCGGAAAGCGCAGCTCCCAGACCGTTGGCCTTGTGTTGAGCCTCACCGCCGTGGGAATACTCTTCAAGGAGTCGGCCGTGACCATTCCAATGTCGTGTGTGCTGCTGGATTACTTTCAAAATGGATACTATCTGCTATCGTACCGGGATCAGTGGAACCTCGTTCGCTCCCGGGTGAGCTACGTGGTCTACTTGGTGGGCACTTCGGCTCTGCTGACAACCCGTTTGTGGTGGCAGGACTTTGAGCAGCCAACGTTTAAGGAAGTGGACAACCCGGTGGCCTACAACGAGCACATTTTGACCCGCGGCCTGTCCCAGCAGTTCCTGCTGGTCATGAACATCTGGCTGATGCTCTGCCCGCACTGGCTGTGCTACGACTGGGCCCTGGGCTGTGTGAAGCTGGTGACTAGCATTTGGGATCTGCGGCTGCAGGGCGTCATTGGATTCTATTCCATAGTGCTGGTGGCTCTCAAGAACTTTCGCCGCCTGCCCGGCATGATGCTGGCTCTGGGTCTGATGGTTGTTCCGTTCCTGCCGGCTTCGGGGATCATCAGCGTTGGATTCGTGATCGCGGAGCGGACTCTGTATGTTCCATCCATCGGCTTCTGCCTGGTGTCCATCTACGGTTTTCTCTACTGGTACGACAGCAGTTCGGGCCGAACTTATTGGCGCCTTTGCCTGCAGGCTCTCCTGATGGTTCTCCTCAGCGTGATGATGCTTCGGACCCGGCAACGGGCCACCGACTGGCTAAACGAGGAGCAGTTGTTCAAATCCGGCTTGCAAGTGTGTCCGGACAATGCCAAGGTGCACTACAACATCGCTCGATTGGCCACCGATACGGGAAACAACACCAAGGCGTTCCAGCACTATCACAAGGCCATTGAGCTGTATCCCGGCTATGAGTCCGCTCTGATGAATCTTGGAAACCTGTATCGGGAGCATGGTCAGCTGGCAACCGCCGAGGAGTACATCCGACAGGCTTTGCAGGTGTATCCCGCTTTTCCAGCGGCCTGGATGAATCTGGGCATTGTGCAGTCGGCTCAAAAGAAATACGCCCAGGCCCTGGCCAGCTACGAGAAGGCACTGAAGCACAGGGCCAACTTCGCTGTCTGCTACTATAATATGGGGAATCTCTATCTGGAGCAGAAGCTCTACTCCGAGGCCCTGCATCACTGGCAGCACGCAGTGGGGCTGAATCCGCGGCAGCCGAAGGCTTGGGCCAATATCCTCACCATGCTGGACAATCGTGGACTTCACGAAGATGCCCTGCGCCTCTCGAATCAGGCTCTGCTGCACTTGCCCAACGAGGTTAGCATCCTGTTCATTCGGGCCAATGTTCTGGGCAAGATGAAGCACTACGTTGAAGCGGAGGCGATTTACAAGCGTGTCATTGAGCTGGAGCCCCACAACATGCTGTACCACACGAATCTCGGAGTGCTCTATCATCGCTGGGACAAGAGCCAGGAGGCCATCGAGGCGTATCGAATGGCGATAAGCATTAACTCTGGCAGGGCAATGACAGCGCGGGAGAATCTGAACAAGCTGCTGAAACGCCTGGAAAGGGAGGCAAAGGTGACCATCGAAAGGTAAGCGACTGCTACTCAGTCCCACCGAATCAGGAACCAATTGGAGGGTCATTATACCCGCTACCCATAGGGTAGAAGGGTATTATAACTTTGTGCCGGCAGGAAATGTATGTAACAGGTAGAAGGAGGCATTTCCGACCCTATAAAGTATATATATTCTTGATCAGCGTCAACAGCCGAGACGATCTAGCCATGTCCGTCTGTCCGTCTGTCCGTCTGTCTGTCCGTCTGTCCGTATGAAACACTGGATCTCAGAGACTATAAGAGATAGAGCTCTAATTTTTGTTCGACAGTATTTGTTATGCTTGCACGCAATCAAGTTTGTTTCAAATTTTTACCACGCCCACTTCCGCCCCCGCAAATCATCAAAAAGCGTATAATAATAATAATTTTAAAGCTAGAGTCACGAATTTTGGAATGTACATTAAGAACTATAGTCTGTGTGATTCCTGAAAATTTGGTTGCGATCAGATTGTCGAAGTTATTAAAGAAATAATTTTGTGTGGCCACAAACGGCCGCTGCAGCATGCCTCATTTGGTTGACCAACTAGACCAACTAAATAGTTCTTGATTGGAATCGGAAAAGAATCTTATAAGAATTCGAGAAGCAATTTTAATATATGGTAATAATTCAAAAAGTTCAAAAATGTATTAACTATTTATTATGGGTAGCGGGTATCTCACAGTCGAGCTCCCTCGACTGTAGCTTTCTTACTTGTTTTCTTATAAGTTCACACCTTTAAAAACAGATTTTAGGGGTTTACATTCCCTGAGATGGAATGATCTCCTGATCTGAGCCAGAATCTAAGGTTGTGTGTTCAGTCACTAGTCGCAATAACCAATAATCTGTGTATCTACTTAACTCAATGGTGTCACTGAAAGTAGCTTAAATCTTACCTAAATGAATGTCCATTCCAAATCCCAGTATTTCTTATATGTAATAAGTAAACTTATGTTTAGGGATAATTAATTTATTTATTAATTTACGAGGATATACATATATATATACAATTAATGTTAAAACTAATTAATGATCGAACAATTATGAGAGGACTTACATAAATTAGCTAAGTTCTAGAACGTAAGGACTACATGACATACTTTAGAGAATAGCGACGCAATTGGTTGCATCTGTGTAAAACGATTATTCAATTCCATTAAAGATTCATGTTTTAAAATAATAATACCGCAGATTACGTAAGTTTATATATATATAACACATGTATAAACCGTTCAGGCTGCTGACACGCGGAAAAAGCCGAAACACTTTGGCAGAATGCGAGACTACGAGTCGAACAAAAGAGAGAGGAATTAACGCGGAGACGTCGGTAAATATTCAAGATACATGCCACTATGTACTACATACACTATGTATGTGTGGGCGTAAAGGTACAACAAAGTCTTTGTGTTTGAGATACGGGTCGGGTCTGTTGGGTTTTTCGGGCGAGCAGGCGGGCGGCAACGGCAAATAAAAGTGAGCAAATAACACAGCTAGCACAGCAACAGCAAGGTTATGGCGGGAACGAACGATCTCTACAGCAGCACAAACTCTTCGCTTTCGCTATCATCTTGGTCATTGTCATCGCCATGCTGCGCGGCGGGCGATAGCTGAGCGCCCAACTCTTGCGCCAGCGCGGCCACCTGCTTTATTAGCGGCTTGTACAGAGAATCACTCATCTCGTCCCGCTCATAGTCCATGCAACGTCCCCGAGAGAATGTAAACAATGGATAGTTGCTATCCATTTGCTCGGTCTGTTGCTGTGGGCCTGCCTGAGATGCCACCTGTGGCATACCGGCCGTTGCCCCCGAGGCGCAGCGCATTGGATGCAGATACTGCAAAGGATTTCAGATATGATTAGCAAATATGGAGCATGTGGAACGTGTGCTTAGCTCACCAGTTGTACGCTCTCCATAAAGTTGTCGAAATCACTCTTGGTGGCGCAGTAGAAGCCAATGCAACAGCTTGGATCCATCTTGCTCGACTTGAGCTTTCGCGGCGACTTGCAGTGGAACGTCTGCAGCGAGAAGTTCTCCTGGTTCACATCGACCATCTCCTGGCAATAGTGCGGATCCAGATGAATAAGCCTGTCCTCCTGGAAACCCACAAAGTATAATGAGTGCTTTGGCTTGCCGCCAATGATGCCCAGGCAGTGCTCCGTGCTCAGCAGCAGCTTCAGGCAATGGGCATACGCTGGATTCAGTTTGTCGCTGCCCAGCCGCAGGGGTATGAGAACGATGAGGCTCTTCCAGTGCTGTTGCTGCTGCTCCGGCTTAGGCATTTCCGCCTGCGGGCGCTTCGCTTGCTGCCAAGGCACATGGGGTTTAGGCGCTGGCTCCGGAATGCTGCACTGATCCTCAATATCTTGCATATAAACTGTAAGACGGAAAGGAAACACTGTGGTTATCACACAGAATCGTCGTTATCAAATAAGACAGTGAGCATGAGTAATGGGCTTAGGCAACAAGGTTTCTGCCATTAGTCATGTTCGTATCAGGTTGTCACTCGGTTATCTAATTAAACTCAAAGGTTGCTAATGGGGGAATCCATCCAATGTACTCACTGGTGCAGTCCTTGGCTACGTAAACGCTAATATTGTCAAAGTCAGCGTTTTCCTGGGCTGCATGCTCCAAGGCGTGTCTATGGGCAATGGGTAAGTATATAATAGCCAAGATAAAGATTTCTGATCTCCGATAAGAATGTGAACTCACTTTAGCAAATAGGAAACCGAGGCGGGGCCGTACCAATCGCCCGGTTTCTTGCCCAAGTGCTCCCCCAGCCGCACTAGGGCGTGGATGGAGAAGGGGCTACTCTTCGAGGAGCTGTCCCCGAACCATTTAACGATCTTCTTATGCATATTATCCTCGTAGGTTGAGTGCAGCTGCGATTCGGAGTCATAGCGCCAGCCTGGAAGCACAAAAATGCCTTAACATCACTATGATAACCTCCGCGATAAACTTACTGCGTCCTAGGAAGTGACAAATAAGTCCCTGGGCCAGCAGCATCTGTCCACTTCGCAGCATACACCCCCAGCCGCAGTCCGAGGTGTAGTTGGAGCCATTCATAATGGGAAACTCTCGCCGATAGGTCATCCATATGCGACTGTAGAAATCGCGCCGAAAGCCCTCAATGCCCTCCTCCCAGGGCTGTTCGCCGACCTGGTTCTCGGCCGCGTCCATGCCTAGCTCCTGCGGCACAACAATCTCGTCGATCTGCTGAGGATTAAGGGCGGGATACAGGGCTGCGGACGTCGACGATGTGGCCTGTATGCTGTCGAACGCCGATGTGGCGTTGTCAGGCGACGAGTCCGCCCCACTGGGCAGCTCCGTGGTGGAGTTCTCCATGCTCACGGGCGGCGTGAAGCGGCGATGATAGCACCGTCCCAGCAGCCACACCGGCTGCTCCTTGGAGAAGCTCGTCTGGCGCATCTTGCCGCTCCAGCCGTACTTGACATTGTGCCACATGGCCACCAGCTTGGACTCCATGCCCTTCGTAGGCGTCCGATTGACCGCCAGGTCACCAGGGTCATCGCTGTGCTGCTCCACGTGTCCACAGGTCGCCCCGCTGCCGCTATTGCCGCCATATAGCTGACTAAAGGCATTCATGAAACGCGATGACGTCGATATTTTGCGCTGCGGTGTCGCTGTCGCAGCACTTTCCGACTTGAGGTTCAAATTCGCACCTGATGTAGTCACGGGAGACGGCGAGGGGACGCGCGGCACGGCAAACAGGGTGCGCGGCATCGTCTGTATGGGGGCCGCCTGCTCTTCCTCGATGGCGCCATCCTCCACAAGGGGCAGCGACAGCGGGTCCGCATCCTGGAGACCCGCCCCCATTCGGCTGCCCTCCACAATCGCACCCTCGCCGGTGTCGAAGATCATCAGTTTGTCGTCGGTCAACTTGGAGAGGAGGCCGTCATAGTTCATCTGGAGGGGCGCCGGGGATATGAAAACAGAGGCGGAAACGGCGGATGAGCGACGACGACTACGCTTTGTTCGCAGCTTGGGAAGCTTAAAGAACTGTGGCATGGCAAACGTCAGTGCGAGCCACTTGCTGGCTGTGGCTATACTGAGATTCGCCCGCTGCCCTGCGTGCTAATTACAAATGTTTACTCACCGTTTATTTGTTGACAGATAAAGATAAAAACTACAAGTTGTTTTCTTTATTCTTACGCTGCAAACTTGGCATTCGCACAAAATACGCGACGTTATCCATTCACGGGTCGACGTTTTGCACATTGCCATTCACGCGTCAACTTTGGCAACAGCTGTTCTTCACAGCAGTTCAAAACAAATCCGTGGAATTTTCTATTGAAAATAACATTTGCCAAGGAAAATGTCAGAGGAGATCCTTTTCGACTTTCTGCACGCGGAAATTGTGAACTACTGCCTGGGCAGCAACAAGGTAGGAAGGAAGGGAACTCTTAAAAATCGCTTACAACTGATTGCACATTCCAGGAGCACGACCTGGCCACTTTGGAGTACATAGGCTTCACCACCGGCTACCGGTTGATCGAGCGGCTCACGCGAGAGGTGTCGCGCTTCAAGGACGAGCTGGAGACCATGAAGTTCATATGCACCGACTTCTGGACTCTCATCTACAAAAAGCAGGTGGACAACTTGAGGACGAACAACCACGGCATGTATGTGGTGCAGGATAAGGCATTCCGCTTCCTCACGCGCATCTCGCCGGGCACCAAGCAGCTCGAGCATGCGCCCAAATTCGTGGCCTTCACCTGCGGCCTGGTGCGAGGAGCCCTAAGCAATCTGGGCATCAACAGCACCGTCACCGCCGAGGTGCAGAGCATACCGGCGTGCAAGTTCCACATAGAAGTCAATAGGAACTAATTAGGCAAATAAGGCAACGGTTTATTAATACAATTATATACATAATTATAGTCACTACACACTAATCAAGACTAATCTTCTCGTAGAACGCCACAACGTTTCGGTCAGTCCAGTTGAGGCGCTCCCGGAGTATCCACTGGTTGGCAGGCAGCTGGGGCTGAATGGGATTGGGATCGGTGTGAATACCCAGGGCTGGCTGCGGTCCAATCAATATTATCCACCTGCCATGAAATGCCTCGAGATAGTCCAAGAAAGCGGGACGATTGTTAAAGTAACAGAAGAGCAGGGCGCAAGGAGGGGCGTTTTCGCAGCAGCTGTTGAGGAAATCGGCGTCCAGTTGGGTGGAACTCTCCGCATAGTTCAGAGGTATGAAGCTGCGCAAGCAATACTTGCTCTGCCACCAATTGCGATCCACTTCCAGGCCGAACATAGAGGCTTTCTTCCCCCCAGCTGCCGTAATCAGCCATTCCAGGAGCCCGGTGCCGCACCCAACGCTCAGGACATTCCGGATGCCGTGCATGGACAATAGTTGATTGAAGTAATCCAGGTCTACCGCCGTGGGCCAGACCCAGAGTAGCTTGCGCTTCAGCTGCTGCTCCAGGGAGTCTCCCAATGCCAACAACTTTCGCCAACTGGTGCCCGCCATGGCACCATGGGTTAGATAATATATCTCACGCAGAGTCTCGACTTCCGACCGCTCGTCGCACATATTGAATACTGATTGGTGACACACTATCACTGCTTCCGACGGCCGACGAACTTGGCACTGACGTCGGTACGCGGAAATATGGCGAGCGGCCAACAAGACGGTTTCGCTTCGGTTCGGTTCGCAATACTTGACTTATCGTTAATAAATCAGACGCCCTGTGATGCAGGGCAGGGATGATAGACAGCGCTGGCATGCCATCAATTTGTGCGCCCCTTTTCGTACGAGGCTTTGAAATTCTTGCGCCAGTGCATCTCGCTAAATTTGGAGCTCCCGTGGCCCGGGCAACGCGGTTGGCTCTGCTGCAGGCCCTGCAGATCCTGAGCGTTCTGTGCGTGGGCGGTTTCGTCTCCATCGTCAAGGCTCAGCTCAGAGTACTCCTCGTTGTCCAAGTCCAGGATGATCTTGCGATACAGCTGAACGTTCTTCTCGGGCATGGCATCTGGTAGCGGCATGGGTACTGGGTTGGATGCTGGCTTCTCCAGCGGAACTTCAGGATGCGGCAATGGCAGCATTACTGGCTCCACATTGCCAACGCTCTTGATGACGCTGTTGTACCTAAGACTCTCCGCTGGTCTCTCCTCCACCACTGCTGGCTCCTGGGCATTGGAGTTGGGCGTTATGATTTCCACACAGCTTTCGAACGCCGCACCTGGATGCATGGAACGCAGGTGGCGGAGCATGTTGTCCTTCCTGTTTACCGTTATCTCGCACTGGACGCAGCGGTATCGCTGCCCACCAGTCATGTGCTGCTTCTGATGGCGGGTCAGGGCATCCGCATCGTTGTAGCTCCTGCCGCACAGGGAACACGATAATCGCTCGCGATTCGAATGACGCTTCATATGGAGCCGGAGCGTCGACTGCCGCAGGAAGGACTTCTGGCAGACCTTGCACTTGTGCCGCACACTGTTCTTGTCATGCTTCCGGCAGTGTTGTTTCAGATTGGCCTTGCTTTGGAACTGCTTAGAGCATAGCTCGCATTTGTAGGGCAGGCCGAGATCAGAGTGGGTGGCCAAATGGCTTTCCAGAGAGCTCTCCTGTCGAAACTCCTTGTGACAGTGCGGACACACATGAAGCCCAGAGCTGTGGGTGCGCATGTGGCGTTGCAAGATGACTTGCTGCTTGAACTGCTTGTGGCAGACGCTGCAAGAGTGCTTCGATTGGTTTTCATGGCTGCTAAGATGATACCGCAAGTGGGAGCGGGTGGCAAACCTCTGCGGAGAGAAAGAATCATCAAATGAGGTGCATTTGGCATCGACTATCCACGGACTTACGCGGCTGCACTCGTTGCAGCTAAATTTCTTGAGCAGATCATTGCCGCAAGCTAGATGGTAGTACTGCTGGGTACGGCTGCGGAAATCCTTGTTGCACACAGTGCATCGATAGCCCTGATCCGTGACTACAATGCACTTGTCCGCTGCTGTCCTCGGCTTGACTTCCGGTTGGGCGGCGGGGGCACCACCACTCTCCTGGTTTGCAATGCGGCACTCCAAGCAATCGGACACATCCGCTACCAGACAAAGGCGACACTTGGTGTGCCCGCAGCTGTCGGTGACCAGGCGATTCTGTCCAGTTGCCTCGCAGCTGCACCGAGGACATTTGTTCATCGTTTCATCAAGGATAACATGAGGAAACCAGGAAACTGCAACTTGCAACTGCAGTAACGCTTCTTCTTCTTGCCCCACAGCCACTGGCTGTCCCTGCCATTCAGCGCGAAACGTAAACAAAAAACACTTAGAAAAACTTATTGTTTTTTATTTGTTATTCGTCAGCTTGCAACTAATAACGCTTATGAAAATCCTTATATACGAGTACTATTCGCTGTTGCCCTATCCCTGCCGCCTATTCGCGCATATTTTCCAACTCCAATCCAGCTACATGACCGGGAAACAGGTGAGCCTTCTTCATGGGCACCTGGACAAAGTAGCGCTCGCAAAACTTGGGATTCCTACGGCACAGGACTTCCTTAAGTATTGTACTGTAGCTGACCTTCTTGGTGATCATCAGTCGCCGGGACTCACCAGTGCCATAGCTGGTGGAGCGCAAGCCCAGCCTGTTGGCCATTCTGATAGCGAGAGCAGGCAATTATTAAAAGACTTTCGCTGTGATTAGGGTCGAGTGCTTACTGGTGAAAGGCGGAGCGCTCCTCCTTGGAGAACGTTGGCTCAAACTGCAAGTCGCGCATGTCGTCCGAGTTAAAGTAGTTCTGTATCAGCTTCTGGTAGTCAGCGAGATTGCCCTGCTGATTAATCGAGCCCAGTCCATTTCGGTTGCTTTTCAGTAAATATCTAAAAAATAAAAAAATAAATATAATCTTTGGATAAATTTCATCCAGATAAGATCGTGCCAAACACCTACCCCACTGGCTCTTCCCGTCCCTGTTTCTGGCGCCCCAGACCACCGCCTGTCCAGCCCATCATTCGCATCATGTGGTAACCCTTATTGCTGGCATCTAACTTAGGGTCGCCTAGGCTGTCTGCCGAGTCCTTGGTGACATGTATGTTCACGCCGTTCTTGATCTTCTCCACCTTAATGGTCTCGCGGGTGGCGTTTAGCTGAGATATGTAAGGGGAAAGGTTTAAATTCAAACCTTCTTTCCCCTTACATATCTCAGCTAAACGCATAATTATACGACGCCATATCAAATCGAACTATATATGATATGTATTTACCTTTATGCTGTAGCAGTGGGACTGCAGAAGTAGCAAAGCCTGCTTAAAGGCTGCGAACATGGCAACCTTCATATTTTCGCCCTGGCCGGAGGCTATCTTCTCGTCATTGATCAGTATCTCGGCATTCTTTGTCGTGTCGCTGGGCGCATTTTCTTTGCTGGGCTGCTCCACGTATTTCATGTTGTTGGTGGTGCAGGAATTGCGCAGACAGTTGCGTCCGCCAGCCAAGTACAGTATTAGCGAGCCGAATCGCAGGCCCTGGAAGAGATCGATTGGGTCACCTCCGCCAAAGCACTCCCGGTTGATTATATTATATTTAGGGGATTCCGTCTTGCGACGCCATTTTGTTATTGGGCCCCTGTGTCCTAGTTGTTGGAATTAGGCATTAGGCAGGCTGTGGTCTCTGGCTCGTATAGTTACTACTAATATAAGTGATTTTCTCTCGTTCTACTACGCTACTAAGTGTTCTTCCGTCTACCTTTAGCCCGCTGCTCCGCCGCGTCTGAGGCCGAGACAAAGGTGCGCTTTAGACGCAAGGCCCGCTTTCTTCGGAATTCCTCCGCAATCTCCTTGGACATTTCGGCCACCAGGCGCATCGTCTCGCTGGGGTACTTGCAACCCATGAACTCCATGTTGACAAACGTCTGGGCTAGGCACACGAGGCGTTCCTCGTCAAAGTTATTCTTGTGAGCTAACATGAAGCTGCGGCGCAGGTCCCAGTGCTCCTCGCTCTCGTATTCCGTGCGGTACGAGTCCACATCCCAATCTCCGGATCCGTAGCCGGCGTCCGATTGCTGCTTGGCTTTGATTTTCGGGGCCTTGGTCTTGGTGCCGCCGCCGTCTGTGGATGCATCCTCTTCTTTTCTTTGTCGCTTTGCCTTGGCTGACATCTTTTCCAACTTTATAATACAGTTGTTTGTCGATTTTATTTTTTGAGGCTAAATATTCTAGGCTAGGGTAGAGCTGGGAAAAGATCTATGTCAACATCGATTAAATCGATTCATTTTTTTCGGTCCATGCATCGAACCGGTTTTCAAAGAATCGATGTATCGGAACCATTAACAAAAAAATACGGGTAAACCAAATTCGGTTAACGAGCTTGTTTTTGCCAGCAAAAACCAATGGAGTTCAAAAATTTAATTCTTTGTTTTGTTTTGAAATTACTCTGCATTACTTATTTTTTCGTTTTTTGCTTTTGTTTTTTCGTTTTTCAAGTTCTTACAAAATGTACTTTAGTTTACTTTACATAATTTTTAAGATATTTGATCTCAGTTAAATACCACTACTTTTCTTCTTGTTTCTTACTTTTGTTTATTAGTTTTTTAAGTTCATACAAAATGTAATTTGTGTTACTTTTCATAATTTTTAAGATCACAGTGAAATAAAAATACAAATTTTGTTTTGTTTCGATTTAAATCGATTAAATCTATGTTTTTGTCTAAAAGATGGAAAAGAATCGATGAACTAAGAATCGACTTTTTCCCCAGATGTCGAAAATATATCAAAATAGCAATATATCGATATTTTAGAAAATATTTTTCGATATCATCGTGCGATATTTTTAAACAGCAAATATCATCAATACGATAAAAAATCGAATCGGTGGCAGCTTGGCTAAATGGAGAACTATCGATAGTGGGTGCCATCGATAGTCGATGATAGTATATTTTAAACCATCGATAGTGTCGATAGTGCCATCGATAGCTCTCCACCTCTATGCACGAATTGGAAGCTGTGTCGCTGCTCCCGAACAATTTTGACCAATAAAACGTGTTTAAACCCTATAAATAATTGATGAAAAGCGCCATAAATGTAAACAAATTGTGCCGCATTGTCAGCGGATCAGAGGTAATTAAATCCCGCCAAAAACCGCGCGAGTGCCGAAGAGAGAGAGTTGTTGTTCTTGGGCCGCTTTGCTCCGAAATTCGTGGCGTTTTCCTTTTTGTTTATGCGCGCGCGAGAGGGAGAGAGAGATAACATAAGTGCGCGAACAAGGGGATTTGCGAAAATCGAGTGCCTGGTGTGCGCATAGCATTTGCACACATTGTTGTTGGCGACCGAGCCGAGTGAGCGAGCGCTAGAAAGAGCCCCAACGTTTGGGGCAATCTCGCCCCAATAGCGACATTCGCACTTTTACTCCGGAGCATGACGGTTCCATCGCGGCAGTTTCGACGCGACCCACACGGCTGCAGAAGCAGCAGCCTCCAAAACAGAAACCGAGTCCGCTCGCAACCCGAGCCCCAATCCGAGCAGCCCTAATCCGCAACAGATTCGCCGCGCGTATATTGATTCGGTGTGCGAGTGAATTTTGCAGTTGCACCAGCAGCCCCAACAACAACAACTCGCCCTCACCCCCTCGCGTTTTTCTCTGTGTATACTACAACGTACTGTTTTTGCTTCACATTTAAGGCGGCGGCACGCCCTTCCCCAGCGTGCGTGCATTTTTGTAGGTGTGCCCCTTGTGTATTGGTATTGGCGGGGGCCTTTCGATTGGAGAACCAAAAACTCAAAACTTGAGACTTTCGTCAAATAAAAAGATAGATATTTTGTGGGGACAAAACACAACTATCGGGGAAAACTATGTGCTTGCTGCTGGAGAAACGGATAAACATTAAATCACAAGTATTGTGGAAACGGAACACTGCTCGCTAAGCCACAGGAAAGAAACCAAAAGCGAGCCCAAACACAAACACACCATGAAGATGGTCGACAAGTCGTCCAAGTTAGTGGATAAATTCGCCGTTATCAGCGGCACCGGGAACGCCAGCGGCGCCGGCAGCGGATCGCTCAACATGCCCGGCAGCGGCGGCGGTGGCATCGGCGGCGGCGGAGGAGGCGGAGTTATTAACTTTGGCGGATCCTCGGCCACGGCGGGCCTGGGAGGAATCGCCGGAGCCAATGGCCAGAAACCGGTGCCCATGAAGCTGTTCGCCGCTTGGGAGGTGGACCGAACGCCGCCCAATTGCATCCCAAGGTGAGTGTAAACAAATTTTACATAATGCTACAAACGGCGGCTACTCTGACGGCAAAAGCAAAGGCAAAGCCGTTGCCGTCGCCATTTGTTGTTGCCTTTCTGCCAATTTGTATTTTTTCGCTTGTTATTTTCTTACCGTTGCTATTTTTATTTCGAGCCAAATAGACAAAAACAGCAATAAAAAAAATAAATCAACAAAAGCAAGAGCGGTAACTGTTATTTAACCGACTGGCAAAGCTGAATTTTATTTATATGTTAGGTTGCCTAGCGAAATTGTGGTTCCAAAAGAATCCCTATAAAAGTATTTGGCAATTCTGAGGAAATAATAAACTTTTGTATGGCTTATCGATTAATAATCGTTTTTCGATAACATTGATTATATTTAACATTATTTTCTTAGTATAGGTAAACATTTTTCGAAACGATAAACTGAAAGCTGGACTTTCTTTGGTGTAAGGTAAAGATTAGCTTTAACTGGATATTAAGAAAACATTTATAAGTGAGACCATAAAAGAAAGCTTGTGTAAATTTTAGATTTGAATTATGTCATTTATCATCGAAATAATTTGAAAATTCAAGTTCAATATACTTTACTCACTTTAACCTTGTTAAAAACCAATTAAAACTACGAATTACATATTCATATTTACACAGATGTCATGACTTTGGAGCTAAAGTTCTTGTTTTGCGATGGTATAAGATATTATTTAAATATTACTGCCTTATAAAAAAACGATAAACAAATAATAAACAAAGGTTTAAAAATTATGATTTTCAAAGGCATAAAAATGAAATCGTAAAATAAATAACAAAATCCCTAAAAGGATTGAACTTTAGGGTTACACAATTTTTATAGCTTTTTGAATATATTTTGTTTATGGCTTGTTGCTTTCTTGACAATTTGGTTTTGTCTATTGGGTTAGCTGCTTTTTATTTAATTTTCTTATTATTTTTCGGTTATTATTTATAAGCTCCACCAAAAAAAATCGAAAAAGTTTGAGGAAAGTGCTGAGGAAAAACTCACAATTCAAAACTTGAACTAATGCCTAATCTGAAAAGTGTGAAATAGATTAAATATAGTGTTTTGATCTTGACCCCTCTCACCAATAGTGTTGTAAACAAATCAAAGTCGAAAATATATAATGGCCATGAAAACAACAAATCTGGCGGAGCCTTAGGCCTAACCTAACCCAATAATTATGTTGGCGATAAGACGGAGGGGCTTAAAGTCAGAATGGAATTTCTAGAAGATTGTGACAGACCCATATTTCTTGGAGTTCTTGATTCCCATTATGAGCAAGCAGGCTGCATTTAGAATGTAATTCAAGCCCAACGTGAATTTCGCAATTAATGTAAGAAATTATAACTCCTTATCGATGACCGGCTGAAAAAATAACTATAAGTTGATATTTATTTACTGAATATCTTAACAAAAATGTAATCTAGAAATATGAGAATTTATTATTTACCCTTTTGTTAGCATTTCACTTCCAGCGAAAAGTCACACCAAAATTCATTCATAAATTATAGAATTGTTATTCTTTTTTTTTGTGCAATCTTTGGCTAAAATATTTTCTAGTCGTTATCTTTTGACGGCGATCGTTTTGCAAATAAACTTGTTTACCTTGTGCTGCTGCTGCTGCTGCTTTCTTCCATTCCACACGTCTTGTGTCATGCCTTTGTCCCAGTAACCCCGAAAGAGATGAGTAATGTCCAATCTTGGGTCGTTGTTCTGTGCGGGGTTCTTCAGCCGCTCTTCTGGCCCGGCTGATAAGAGTTCGCTGGCTTATTTGCATGCCGGTGGTGAGTCAGCAGTGGCCGATGGTGTTGACTCCGGACAAAAAGATTAATCTATAATTGGGACAGACTCCTCCCCATTGCGTCGCAGAAATTAGAAATTAGGCGCAATTTTTGCTGGGTTTAATTGCTTTTGTGTATTTCAAGAGCTCTCAAAAGCGATAAGCTGGCCAAGTGGATAGAAGAGGAATTAAAATTTAAGTAGTCAACGGCCTTGGCAACGCCTACAACAAGTTTTAAATCAAATATGTATAGTCTGGGCCCGTTCTTGATTTAATAATAATATTTTCTCCCTGTGCAGAGGCAGCAGCACCAGCAGCAGCCGCCGCTCCAAAAGTATTTACTAAATATTTGATGGCCAAGGCCAAATGGGCTCCTCCGGCATCGTCTTTTTTTGTTTGGTTCGCTCCTCACACCTATTTTGGTGCCGCTCTTTTTTGTTTGCTGAAAGGTCATAAACCGCCGAAGAAGAGGGGCTTCTCGTCTCTTCGTTTTATCTTTTGGGGATACATTTTGAGTTTGGGTTCGAGTTTTCCAGCGTCGTTGTTTTGCTTTCGCTTTGTTTGTTTATAATTATGCGCCCGCTTGGCTGGCTTATAATTAGAAACTGAAGCTAAGCAGGCAAAATTGGGAATTTTTCAGTCACCAACTTTGAACTCTTCTTTCGGTGGATACTTTCACCCGAAGACAACATTTTCCCCTTGGCTAATTAAGAATGTCATTTTGGCTAATTGCAGCTGAAAGCAAATTTAATTTATAGTTTTCTTTTGTGGCTCCACTTGTGTGTCGTCACAGTTTGTCAACCGACAGCTCATTTCCTATTTCCTTTCTTTAGCGGGTATAGTATAGTGTAGTATACCATATTTCCCTCTGGTTGGGCAAATTGTATCTTTATGTTGATTTTATCTGCGTCCCAATGCGGCACGTAGAGCATATCCAGACTTTGATTAGGGCTCACGCGGCATTAGCGCAAGTTTTCCTTGCGGTTGGCCAACGATTCTGACATTTGCCAGCCGTACGTGACCCGTCTGCTCCCGAGTCTGACCCGACTCTGGCCTGACCCGACCCTCATCCCTCGACAAGCAATCAAACTCGCATCAAATCAGAGAAATACTCATGCGGGGCCAAATTCAGGGTCTGGAAATGCATTCAAGTTCGAGGCGTAGCAAATTATCCTTGGAGAAGTTGGCTCTCTGTGTCTCGTTTTAATTTGCCTGATATTCGCCCTGAACTGAGACAGAGACAAGAGCTTTGCTTTGCTTGCTGTTCATTTGTTGTTTCCTCCCTTCGGAAGATGCGACTAAATGAAACTTTTTCCATTCTGATTAACAATTTGGTGATGCTGAAGGGAGGATGGCAAAACTAATTTAGCTTAGTGTCTGTCTTCTTTTTATCTTGAATCTCATATATTTTGGGTGGCAGACATTTATTTAATATGTGTACAAAAACTAAGTGCATCTTTTGGAATATAGGGTACATATTTATATATATTTATATTGTTTATTTGTGTTAGGTATCGAAAGTGTAGATGTGTTTGAGACTGAAAACAAAGAACAAAGCAGATGATTTCCAGTATAATTTTTAACAGGGTGCAGTAGCAATACTTTCTGAAAAAGAACGCATTTCTTTGTGGATAAAGTATAGATTTGTATTAAATATTTGCAAAATTATCATAGAAACTATGTTATTTTATTTCTTTTGTAACTAATGGTACGTTTCTTTACTACAAGATTCTCCTGTGTTCTTCTTCTGATAAGAAAAATAGGATAGTTTCGCTTGTCACAAGAAGGGCACTTCATCCTGATGGTTTTCTCTACGTATTTTTGGGAAAACTATTTACTTGGTTTTTCGGGGGAAAGGCAGGCAAATCATAAATGTAACTACAGCTGGTCCACTCTTCAATCCTCTCCTTTTAGATATCCCTCGCTTATCGGTGAGTTTTTCTGCTTGCACAGTAATTTCTATCTGTGGTTACCTGAAAATTTAAATGCATTTTCAGCCATTTTACAAAATAATTCATTTAGCAGCGGCAGCAAACAAGCGCACGCAATAAAAGTGCACTTGGGATAGGTTCGGTTCGTTTTGGTTTGGTTAATTTGTTATTTGTGTTGTTGCTTCAATTTATTTTTACAACAATAAATTGCACATTTTTTCGTGAAAGTGATGGATTGATTGATGGATAATGACACTCTATTAGGTGACTCTTTTTTTGGGACTTTTTCATAGCAGGTCTCAGTTTATTTTTAAGCATCTAGGAGCTGTCGTTGTGTTTATAAATAAATGCGAATATTTTTGATAAACAATCTACGCTGTTTTCCTCATCATTTTCGTGTAATTTATAAACTGCGCCAATGTTTTTACTAGAAATTAATTTAGAGCCAACGAAAATAGCCAACGGTCGGTCGGTGACATATTTCCCAGATCCAATTTGTATCTGCGCCTGCCGATCGCACCAGCTGTTCACGGTTAGCAGCAGCAACAGCAGCAGCGGGGCTTTCGGGGGCTTTGTATCTGTTTCTATAAGTAGAATTTATATCGCGACAAGCGACAGCTGAATATTTTTTTTTTTTCGATTTTTTCGCCATAGCGCGTGTTGCCCACGAAACGCCAGCCTTGAACTTTTTTTTTTTGTTCGTTCGTTCTCTTATTTTGCACGGACCCAAAACAATATCTAGAGCGCAGCATCATCATCAGCATCACATGTATCTCGGCGCGTGTATCTGTATCTGTGTATCTGAAGCTCTGGGCCTGTGCCTGTGCCTGCATCTGCCACTGCCACTGCCACATGCATCGGTGTTTGTGATTGACAAATTGAATTCTTTTCCGTTTTGGCTATTCTGCTGCAGTATTTTTCATTTTTATTGTTTATACATATTGCCGAAAGGTGATGTCAACTGAAGTAAAAAGCTCTTTTTTTTATGGAATATATATGCCCCACCTGCATTGGCTTTCCCAGGGTACCCTCCAATTTATGCTGATAGCTTTTCAAATTGATTCTGGGTGCACTTTTAATGGGATTTTCCGTGCGCTGCTAACTTTGTTGCTGCTGCTGCTGCTGATGCCGCCTCTGTCCCAAAGCCATCTGTGCATCACGTAGATTACCGGCTACGAATCAAAAGCAGCTGGGCCCGCTGGCCATGACCGATGGTTCCAGGTATTCGAAGGTTTTTTCTGTGTTTGTGTTTGTGTGTGGGCGCAGATTGTCTTGTGGGCGGGGCAGAAAAACCCTAGCAATCATGCCCCATAAATTCTATAACTCTGTGGAAAAGCGTGTAAAAGAATGTGTTGGGGAAAAGAAAGTGGTCAACTTCAGCGGTGGCACTTGAGTTTCTAGACTGTATGGACTGCGGCTGCAGACCGAAATTGAACCCAAAACCCAAGCTGAAACCCAAACCCAATCGATTTCCTGTTGCGTTCACCGCTGACCTAAATCCCCCTCAAATGAAATTTCCCCTTTGGGTGATGGAGAGAGAGTCCCCTTTGCAGAGCCTCGACCTAAATTCTCTAAAGTGCAGCTGGGGGAGAGATTTAGCCTGCCTGCGTTTTTCCGCCTCCATGTGATGGCATCGCCGCCGCTTCTAAGCGCATTAGCCGCGATCTCGACTTGGTGGCGTGTTAATGCCCACAGCTGGTCATTAGGGTCGGGGGATTGGTCCAATGGAAAAGTGCAGCACAAGAAGCAAGTCAATTAAATTCAATGTACGACAACAGCATCAGTAGCCGAGCCATGGGAATCTGTCAGGTGGGGATTAAGGCAGCTGGACATGCATTGGTTTCTTGTTTCTAAAATAAGTTAAAATAGAAGCCAAGTTAATGGATGCCTGTTCCTTGCTTCTTCGCTTTAAAGCTTAGTTTAAAGTTAGTGCCAAGGAGAAACCTCTAAGACCTGCCATCAATCAACGTATATTTTATATCTCAACCTTAATCTGTTGGTAGCCTGAAAACCAAACAAAGCAAAATTCATTTCCGCCACAACAAAGACAGTTCTGTCTGTTGTTCTTGCTGTGGCTCCTGTCCAGCTTTTCACCGAGCGTTGACTCATCTATCCAGCGTTGGTCGAACTGCTTTGGATTTTCCATTTTCCCCCCCATTTTGTTTGCACTCGAGAGTCCAAGTTCGAGACGGCAACGAAGGCGTCGGTGGAAACGTGGAGTACCACGACATTGTCCAGGCATGTCAACGTCAAGTTTGTTGACTCGCCCGGCAACCTGCGCCCAAGTGGAGTTCCAACAACACCAGCACACGAGCACGACAAGTACAGCGACGACGAATACGACTACGACTGAGGCTATGACCAGGAACGGGAGCAGCAACAAACTGCAATAACAGGCGCAAACAACGAGCAAGTTGGCGAAGACTTCCGCTCTTCCACTCCCCGCGGACCCTAGCTCCATGTTGGCCAAAAGGCAGACAGGCCAAACGAGCTACGGATGTCAGCTGCATAAATCGTTAGCTGGGCTTGAGCCCCGCCGAACCCCTTTCAGCTCTCCAGCTCACCGATCTGCATGTGGACTGTGAAGTAGATACAGTGGACACTCCTCTTAAACTCAGCTAAAAGTATATTTTATCTTTAAATTGGTTTCTTAAACTCTTCGTGACTAACTCGCTTTTTCCTGCTTAGATTTCGTTGAATATCTCTACAATATCTCGTTCTTGTTAGAGTTGCTTTGCTGTAGTAACTAGCATGCCAGCTGCAGATAGTGGCTCCCATCGAAAGCTGTTCATAAAAGTGCAATTTATTAGCATACAGAGTACACGTCTCCGCTGTCCAGGAAGGAGCTGTGGCTGCCGAGGAAGGCGTTGGCGGGGCAGCAGGTTTGCAGTCATGGGAGAATATGAAACAGTTGGAGTTTTCTAAACCTGGAGTGGTTTCCACTGACTGGGCTTACTGTGTTTCATGGCCATGGTTCCCAGCTTTTGTTCTCATGCATTTCATTTTGGCCAAAAGACCGAGAGATACACAAGATTTTGTGCTATTCAAGTGCAGCAGAGTACTATAGTTGTTACCAAAGATCGATATATATATATATGTATATATAATAGGACAAGAGTAACCAATCTAATCGGAAAATTACTATCCTCTATGTGCAAGACAATTGATGGGTTTTGCGATAGTGTTGGCGATTAGATAAAGCCGGGGTTATTTAATTATTAAACAAACCTCTCCACGAGTGTAAATGGAAGGAAAGTAAAAATATCGATCGAATGTGAGGTAAGAGTGCATTTACAATGCAGTCAAGTTAATTGAAATGTTGATTAAATTTTAGGTTATTTTTAAACAAACCTTTTCAATTGATTGGTAATTTTCTTATAAAGCTTATAAGCTGTTCCTAAAAGGTGCCTAGTTCAACATATTTCAAGCATTTGAAACCTTTTAATATGCATTTTAAATAATCTTCATTTAAATATATCATCTCAATCCTTATTTAATCTGTCCATTTATACCACAAAATCTCAAGAATTAAATCCTCTTTTTTATCTTTAATCAAAAAATACTTAATTGAGTGCTCGTGATAACAAAAGCCAATCATACTATATAGTATTGTATTCAATGATAATTGACACATCTAACTGAGTCGAATGGCTGATAAAATCAGCTCTATGGCTTATCATAGGCCCTACCAAATGAATCTTCAATTAACCCCATAACAGCGAACTGCTTTATTCACTTTATGAGGTAATCCCATTCACAGTCAGCGGTAATATTACGTATACGCACGATCGGATGTTGACCAAAATGGTTAGCCCAAAAAAGTGTGATATAAAAACGAATGCAAATACAAAACACATTGATTAAGCCGAAAGTGTGAAGCGATCGTCGCCGCATTGAGGGTCAAGTCAATCTCAATCTTCCGATCCAAAGACTTAAATCCGCTCGAATTGGTTTTAACGAGTTTTCTTTTTAAGTCTCGTGCCGGCAAACGGGAAACGCCAAACGGCAAAAGTGGTTTTTGGGTGAGTCATTGGAAGAAAGCCACCGCAATTGGAAAGTGAAAGGTTCCATTATACATATATCTATGTATCTATTTTCGGTTTATTTACTTCGGTCAAAGTCTTTATGGAGAAAAACGAAACACTCTTGAACGATTTGTGTTTGCCATTTTTTGTGCGACAATTATGGAATCGGAGCGGCCGAGAGCTGTTGAATTTTTAAGTGGTAGCCAGTGAAAAGAGCCCCGGCTCTTGACACGAATACCGGCGGAGATGATTCTCGTTAATAAATATGAGAAAAGTAGTTTATGGCCCGAGTATTAACATAAAAACTTTGGCAATGTTGAACTTTGCCGGGGGGCGGACGGGGGGATCAGCAGTGGCAAGTAGCAAGTAGCAAGTAGCAGCAGCTTCTCTGCGAGTCACTTGACACAGTTTGTGGTTGTGTGCCCCCCTCCAGGTCTTGTGGGTGGTTTTAGGGGGCATGATGGCAGCGGCTTGTGGTTGCCTGCGGTTTCAGCTTTTGCTGGAGCTTTATTTCTTCGGAGCAGCTACTGAGCTACTTTTGGCTTTTGGCCTGGCTTTCGTCAGGCAGCAAAAGTATTTAAACCGATTTGCGTAATCTCCTTTCGTTAACGAGAAATTATAATTGAAAGTCGAAATACTTGCTGAGTTCTTTGTTGTCTTTGTTAAGACTAATCAGTTTCGAGTGGGAAGTTAGTAAGCTAAAGCTTGTAAGCCATGTTAAATCAATCTTTAAATGTCAAAAAATTGTTAATTACTTGGTGAAATTATTATTCTTCCCTCTATTTTATTTGCAAAATATTAGCTACTAGGTCTGATATCACATTTCTTGGTTATTATAATACTGATAAGACTGGGTATATTCCTATACAATCTTCTGACTCATCTATGTGCCAATTCACCGACCAATGACTTCCTCTTTTTGAATCGAGAATGTCGGTGAGGAATTCAGTAAATATTCACATATATTTCGGAAACGAAGCAATTAAAAAATTGAATATTTCGGAGGAATTCTTCATTTTGTGGCTGTGATGCTCCGCTGTGTGTCTGTGTGTGAAATAAACAAAAAGGCTTTCTTTGTTTATATATCATGGCATGTTGCCTAGATATAGATCTGGATCTGTCTGTATCTATCTCTCTTACATTTCAAATTGATTGTAAACAAAAGCAAAGCATTCATAAGACCGATGAGCACAATCCAACAGATCATAATTTTTATTTTATGGTCTATACAGTGGTTTTCGATGGAAGAATGCTATATATTTTTTTATATTTTGAAAAAGATTTGAGATTTAAGTTCAAGTCAAGGTGAAGTATAGGGAAACAAGTGTTAAATATTAAAATTATTTAACCTAACGCTGAAAGTTGATTAAAAGTTCAATTTATTAAAAAGCAATTAAGTTCTCTTGTAATTGGTTTAAGCGGTGTTGTAATTGAACTATATCTGCTTGAAAATATATAAATAAATTGCTGGAATTTCATATTTGATTACCAGATAAAGAGAGAGAGAGTGCGAATGGAGGGGGTGTTCTGTTCCTGACGTTGTTACACTTGCACAACGCACCGAAGTAAACTGAAGTATTGCCTCGGGGAAATGCAATTAAAATGAGAGATG
The DNA here is from genome assembly GCA_035046345.1 of Drosophila birchii. Lineage (NCBI taxonomy): Eukaryota > Metazoa > Arthropoda > Insecta > Diptera > Drosophilidae > Drosophila > Drosophila birchii. The sequence continues at coordinate 11,507,634 of JAWNOA010000064.1, forward strand.
GACGGCCAAACAACAAGCTGGAAGGTGTTGCCATGTTGTGTTGGCTTCTATGTGTATCCTGCTGGGTTCTCGGACCACACGCTGCTTCCAATTTGGTTTTATCGGGTCTGGGAGGAGGGCGGGTTTCAGAGGGGTCTGAAGGGTCCGTAATCCCAACCAGAGATAGTGCCAGTCACTAGTTAATTTTATTGGATTGCCTTACACTCTCTCCAGCAGCGAACACTTTAAGATTCTTGATTCTGGGTGCGGCTTCTGAGGCCATTAACTCGACGTGGTGTCGTTCGCTAGCTTTTTTGTGTATGTTGACTCTTGAAAAATGTCGCTTAAATCGTCTTTGCCACTCGTGCCACACCCACCAACCACTGTGTTTACCTTACATTTTCCAACGGATTTATGTCAGTTTCTTGTGTTTCCGATGTGCCACTTGCCCATCAAACGTTCGCTTTCGGATTAGACAAGGTGTAGGTTGCTTTTTAGACACAAATTCTGTTTATTTTCGGAGGGTGGGAGGGCACATTCTCAACTTATTTATAACACTTTAAATAGGCGTATCAAAAATAACACAATTTGCGTCAAGCTCGTGGCGGCGTTTAATTTATTACACATTTTAGTTTTATTTTATAATTTGTCTTGAATATTTATGTAGTCTCTGCAGGGGATTCTTGACACACTTTGACTTTGCCCAAGGTGTTGAAATTTTGCATTATTGTGATAAACGATTTTGATTTGATGACTAAATGATTAGGAATGGGGAAGAGTTTAAGAATTTCAAATAGTTACTCCTAAAATCCTATAAAATCTATATTCTCTTTTGACGCATTTGCCAGAAAATAACGAAATACTTGGTTACTTTCTATAAAATATGTTATTGAATCCTTTAAGAAACTTTTATATTGCAATTTTAGTACAAAAAGCTTATCATAGTGTCTTTTATATGACTTAGACTCGTTAGAAGGACTCTCATACTTTCCCCTTGTAAAAGTCCAACAAAATTTACATTATATTTCCATGAATTTGCCACAAAATAATGAAATTCCTTGTTTGCGTTTTGTATAAAAAGCTTATATTTGTTGTCTTCAATGTTCTTGAACCCATTGAAGGACCTATAGATGTATATTTTTGGCATTCAAAGCTCATCTTAGTGTCTTATGTATGGCTTAAACCCCTTCGAAGGACTCTCTCCGCCATCAGCAGCGTCTGCTTGTGATGGATGCGAACCCTTGGAGCGGCTTATGGCATCCAATACCTTATGCAATCAATCGAGTGGCAGTGGCAAATTGCTTTTCTAACCATGAAGTCGAAGCCGCAGCAGTGCTTTTGAGGGGGTAGTGGGGGGCAGACTAAGGGAAAATCGAGAAAAAATCGAGTTGTGGCTGAGACACACCGACGAGTGGGTCATACGATATATGGGTCATTAACGAATTGTGCGTCGACTTGGAATATGTTCAAATAAATAAAAACAATAAATAATAATAGGTAGATGTCACACGACTGAAAGGGGCAACGTTGCTCGCTCAATTGGAACGACAGCGCGCAGAAATATTAAAAATGAGGAACATATGAAAAAAACAAATTTAAATGAACAATGAAGCCCCCACTACTGAATCATCAACTCGATTGCCATCTATAGAAGTCGCAAAATTTTGTTAAGTGGAAGCCCATGAGCGGCTTATTTCAAACCCCCTCTCCCACACACACAAAGCCATACAGATGGTGTTATATGTCAGCTAATTACCTCATAAAGGCCACGTCATAACCTCTCCAATTAAGCCTCAAGTGCAAAGCAGCCAAAAAAACAAAAATACAAACAAAAAATAAAGAGTACTCGAATTAGCCAACAAGATAAAGAGCGAGTGAAATCGCCAAGTTAAAGCCAATTATTTCACGAGCATATTATGCTGCCATAAAGCCGAGAAAAACTGCAGGAAATCTGCAGATTTACGATGAACTTCCTCATGGTGCGTGGTCATGCTGAAAATTATTAATTAACCAAACTGTTGGTTTTCAATTAAGAAAGAGGATGCCTCCCTAATGGGAAATATCTCAAGCAAGACCTACCTACCTTTTTTTTGAGAGTATCCATAAAAATATAAACAATTTTATTACTCTGTATTTACAAGCTCTCCTATTCGACAATGCAAAATGCATTGTTCAGTTTAATGGGGTGTGAGGGAAGGGGCACGGTGTTTACTGAGCAATTGAATATATTTATCGCAACATTGCAGGCAGGCTTTGATGATAAACAGTTGTTGTATGTTAATTAATATATATTTAATCACCACTTTAACCTGTTTGCTAACTGCAATCAGTTGTCCAATAAATCATATTACAATCCAGCCAGGTGTAGCACTCAGCTTTTAATTTACGTTGATTCAGTAGAAATTCCTTAATCGCTGACCTGTCCTAGGTCAACTTACATTCGCGTGGCGCTGCATTTTGCCCCCTATTTTCCCCCCTGGTTTAGAGTTTCCATGTCAAGCGCGTTATCCGCACCTCATGAATGATTCAGGCGCTCAAAGTGGAAAAGCGAAAAAAGGTGTGAAAATAATTACGGCTCATCGGCTGCATTCCACGCCCGACGGCGAGTCGGGAATTCAATCGATGTTTACAATATTTATAGAAACAAGAAAACAAAACAAGAAAATGGAAAATATAGAATCGAGAATATTGAATGGAGTGTAGAGAAGGCCACTTAAACTATTTCTGTATTTCCATTTTTATTTTTTTTTGCTCCTCAATAATTGATAGGCCATATATGTGGGTTCCCCCGTGTGTCTCCTATGCAATGTGTGGTTCTGGGAGTGAATGAACCGCAGTGACCTTTCCCCGCTATTAGCCACGGCTTAGGGTTTAAGGGGAAGGTGTTTTTTTTTAACCGTAGGAACCACACCCACTTTCAACTTGGCCGTGTGACGTCGCCTTCGCTTGTTATTGTTGTTATTTGTTGTTACTTGGAGAACGAAAACGTAAAATGCAATTTAGTTGATAATTGCTGCAAATTACGAACGCCAGTTACATCGATTTTCATACCCTGCGTGTCGAGAGGGGTTACTGAACTTTAAGATCGATAAACTGTCATAATAATCGCTGTTGGAAAGATAATATTTCGATATATGTTTAAAATTTAATTAAATTTAGATCATTTCATGGAAATTCCTAATTTATTACGTCATGTAGCTTGAATTAGCTTTGCAATTGATGAATATTGCTTAAAAAAAGTAAATATATTCTGAAATATAACCATTTATATTAATATTTTCTTTGTACTTGTCTTATACAGGGTATGGCCTGAACATTAAATAAATAAATAAATATAAATATAAAATAAATATAAATATAAAATAAATATAAATATAAATAAAATATTAATATTATCTTATTACTTGTCCTGTACAGGGTACTGACTGAACTCCATCCCTAGTTACTGCCTCAAAATCCACACACATTCGGTTATTAGAATTTGAATGGACAGCATTTAGAGCTTAGACCCCAAAAAAACAACATTCCCATTTAACATTCCGAATTCAATTGCAGGCCGCCTTTGGTTTCTATTGTTTGGGCTCCGTCCGTTTCCGGGCATTGTCTCCTCTCAGTTGCTCTGCCATTCTGTCATTCTGTCACTCTGTCAGGGCCTGCGTAGTTTTCGCATAAATTAACTAAGCAAACGATCGGATCTCATTCCCTTGAGTTGCCTTGCCTTGGTTTGAGTTCCCTGATAGCTTAGTTGTTGGCATGCATAAGTAGCCTGGACAACGGAGCTGCCAAGCAAACGCATTCGACATGCAGTTGATCAATAATGCAATGACCCAAGCCAAGTCGAGGCGACAGGCAGGCGCCACGTAATTTCTAGGCTGGAAACTTTCTGAAACACCCTAATTAAACGCCCCCAAGGAGCCACAGACCCGAGTTCCCGTCCGCCCACTAACCACCAGCCACTTGCCCCGTCAGTTGGTTAAAACCGGTTTCCCCATATCGTGCCTTAAATTCATTTAACCAGTCCTGCGTCCATGACTCATGCTCGCAATCGCAATCCTTGCCAAAACTCAACCAAACAGCTCCCCGGCGAAATGGGTATGGAAATGGAAATGGATATGGTAATAATAAAGGACACCGAATAAAACGCGCTTAAATGAAACCGTAAAAGTTGCCCATAAGTCGCGACAAAATGACATAAACTAGCTTAGTTGATGGGGCCAGTCCTCGATGGGTGTCTGGATAAGGCTTTAGGAGATATCCTAGGGGATATATAAGGGTTCCCTGGAGCTCTATACTATTTGATGTTGGAAAGAGATTGAACTTGGCGTTTCCCCTGCATCACTCATACGCCCGAGTAGCACCCACATGTCGGATATCGCTCATACGCTTGGGGAGGTGCAGGTTTGCCCACTTGTCGTTATGATAACAGTACGACAGCGATTTGTTGATTTGTCGAGCTGTTCTTTCGCAGCTTGACATCTTGACTGTGCCCAGACCAGCCGATGACGACGTCCTTGGGCAACGACTGAACAGAGCTGGTCTGGTCTCTCTCTTTGTGATGTGGTCAGGTCTTTGTTGTCTCTACGGCTCGTTGTTGTCGCTGCAGGAAATGAAATGCAATTTGCATAGAGCAGCAGCCAGCCCCCGCCGACTGACTGACTGTATCATAACATCGCGGTGAATCATAACACCCATCATCGGCCCCATCGGACAGTAACTGCCACACGCGAGTGTACCTACTGCAATGTTTAATGGCCAGCCAGTCGGTTAGCGCCGGAAACAAAACAGCAAATTAGCATGTTAACAAACTGCCCATTTCTCTCTCTCTCTCTCTCTCTCTCGGGGTGTTAACAGCCTCCAACTTGCAAAACCAGACTCATCATCAAGGAGGAGGGGAAATCGAGAAATTAGCTCACTGGGCTGGGAAAGTGTAGTTAAAAACGCGATCACGCAATGTTGAGGTAATGTTTTTTAGCGCTCAGTGTCGTTTTATTGCTGGAATTGATGTCAAAGGTGGTGGTGATGCTGCTGCTGCTGATCGCATCGCAGTAAATAGGTGTTGGCTTGTAGGTTGACACACTTCCATATATAAAAAAAAAACCCAGTTCTTTGTTCTCAAGTGATTCAGAATTATTTAAGTAAAAGTAATTTGGTTTATCAAGGCAAAGAAACGGATTTGTAAATGTTTTTATACTTACTTGCCATGAGCAATAGCTTTCAACTTGTTTAAAACAATGAGAAACGGATTCTGTTTTCCGATTTTATTATTTTCTTAACTTGGAAACATGGAATATTACAAACTTGTTTTATTCCAAATATAATAATACTATTTTTGTTCTTTTTAAAGATACAAAGAAGACTCATTCATCAACATAAATTGCATTTTATGGAAACCAGCACTCGAATATGTCAAGCAAAATATTTAGCATTAATTGAAGCACTCTGGACGGGACCGTCGGAGATCAGCAAAATGATCTGTGATCTCTTTCTTAGTGCCACAGTGACATAGTTTCGGTCTCATCTCTCTTCTCCTGGAACAACCATCTCCCCCTCTCGTTAGGCTCTTTATTTTGATTGAAGCGTTTTTTCAATTTGTTATTATGCAGCGTTTTCATTTCGCCTTAATCAGTTGCACTTTACCAAGTGGGATTCTAGAGCTTATCAAGTCGAAAGGCCAGCTATCGCCCTAGTAATTGTACTATTTATACCCGCTGCTGTTGATTAAGTAATTAATACCCCAACATGCCGGTCGAGTACTTAGCCTGATAATTGCCCCGATTTCCAATTAATACAACTTACTAAGAGGTGTTTTTCTGAGAGGGAAATTTACTGTTTGGCCTCTCTCATCCCTGAAACATAATTCATACGCCCGTCCAATGTCCGATGTCGGCTACCTCAGTAACCATTTATCAAAAGAGGCTGCTGCCTCCTTCACAACAATGGCAACATTATTCGAGTACAATGAACTGGTCTGATGGACGGCGGGTGGAAAAAAATAAAGAAGAAAGATGGATGCAGAGGCCACTTGGGGAGATAAAGACGCGAATAAAAGCGAAAAATAAGAAAATGCTTTCCGGCAGCATTCGACGTGTGTCATTCATGAACCCCACAAGCCACCAACAATGACAAAAAAAGTTCAGGCCACGGGAAAAGGTAAAATGTCTGAAAGGAAAAGCAATCACAAAAAAAAGGTACAACAACAAGAAATTGGTCAACAAACGTAATGCCAAAATCGTATACTAATACAAAAAATAATAAAGGAGAAAAAACCCAACGATTTAAAAAGCTGAAATCGAAGCTTTGTTTGCTCCCAACTCGCGACCAGTCAATGACATTGCCCAGACGAAAACAAATATCAAATACAGTGGACAATCGATACCGGGAATTAATTTAATAAATAAACCAAAAGATTTATTCACTATTTTAGTAGATTGTTTATATTAAAATCTTAAAGATTTAGGAAATGCAACATGCGAACCAAACCAAACATATTTTTAGAAACCTTTAAATCGACTTTAAAATGTTTTGTTTGTTTTCTTGATGCATTCTCTCTCGATGGTTATTATAATAACAATATTTAGTCTTACCAAATATCTGAATCAAAAGAAGTTTCCATGAAGTACAAGTTTGTTTTGGCCAAATCTTAACTTGCTTAATGTTTCTCTCAATGATTTGTAAGTTTCGTTTTTTGTTCACTTAAAGAATCTCCTTAGAATGTTCACCCCCACGAGCGTGCCTTGTATAAGTTAAGCAATAACAAAATAAAACAGAACAAAACAAAATCGAATAATGTCAAATAATGCAAGAAATCAACAAGCAAAGCCAAACGCGCCCCTCGATTTCTGTTTTGGTCGCCTTTTACAAAACATTTAAAAATACACACGAGACTGCGGGAACAACAATAAAATGTCAACTTATTTTTAACAAACAATGGGGAACATGCCATGCAAGATGTCAAGTGCATGCAAATCAAATTGAGTCGATATACTCATATATTGTTGATATATATATATATCTATATGAGGGACCGATCTGAGCGATTAGAAGCGACAGTCATGACATCGTTAGTCACTGGCAGAACACCCAATACCCAATGCTGATCACATTTCTGAGGGAATATAATTGAAATTCTGTGTGTTAAACGTGATAAAGTTAATGATTTATTTATGGCACTTGGGAAGCGTTAGTCAAATAAAGAAATAAACCTATAAATATCTGTACAGCTGTCCTAGTATTTATGTGATTTTTAAAAAGGGGGGAGAAATGCATTTACATTTAAGTGCTTAAATTTTTATTATCAAACCGAGATGCTAACAAGTTAATAGCCCATTAAAAATTAACTACATTTCGTGTTTATAAGGTTAAAATATCTTTATTTTAAATTGGGTGAACTTGATTCTGTACCTATTAAAGCCTTATACAAATCTATCCTCGTCTTGTCACCCAGAAAATATAACCACCTCCACTTTAGCTCCCCTTCAATGAAATTTGCATGAAGGCAACGAAACGAATGTTTTGAATTATTAATTAAGAAATTAATTGCGCGATACCAACGATGAATCCGAACTTGGCCCCTGCGACATTCCAGGCCATGCGCTTTCATTTTGCAGCTGCACAGGAAATAAAAAATATTTAAAAGATTTTGAAAATGAATTATAGAATAAATTATAAACCAAAGAAAGAGTCTTAGATCCATAGAAATCTGAAAGAATCAATAAAGAAAATGGTTTAAATTATGAAATAAATGTTTTTATAAAATCTTTGTAGATATTTTCAAGTTTCTTTGTTAATTTGAAAATATATTTAATTGTTTACGGTGTCTCTGGCCCCGTGGAATTCAATTAGCGGGTGCCATTGTCTGGCAATCAATGGATATGGGCATACTTTCGACTCCAATCCCGACCCCAGACCAGGCCTCCCATTTACATCTCCATCTCCATTGTGACTTGCCCATTGTCCAGCCTCGTGCTGCAGGGCAAGTCATCCGGTCATGAGCTTTGCCAGCGGGACATTTGCATATCTTTCACACTCCGTCAAGCCGGATATCTTGCGTATGAATATATCTTGTCTCTGACGATGGCAGATGATGCAGCCGTGCTGCCCAGATCACCCAGTTCCACCCAGTTTTTCGCTGATTTGACCCGATGAGTGAGCAGTTCCAACAAAAGACACTGCTCCCTGCTTCTGCTGCTGCTTCTGCCAGGAGCGAAGTGCGTAAGCGTAATCTGCGGGGCATTACGAGGCAAAAATTAATCAGGAAATAAATTATTTATACCCGTACCCCTATAGACTTTTATATATACATATATATCTGACCAACGGCGAAGTCTGGACTTTTTCTTGTGCTGCCAAAAAATATTACATTGTCGGCGGTTTGCCGCCTTGCCGCTTTGTGACAGTGCAAAAAATAAAAATACGCTCAACGAAAACTGAAATCCAATTTCCTTTATGGCTTAGTTATAAGCGATTATAATGGTCATTACATCTGACTTTTTGCCATGAGGAAAAACAGAGAATTTCCATTGAAAAAGCGAGAGAAAACTTTAATTTTAATGTCTTTTCCTTTCCGATTTTTGTTCGAGACTCTTTTAGCATTTGGCATGCATGTGTTTTTTCCTCCTTTATTTAGTTTTCCCCATTTTCCTTCTTTTTTCTCCATTACACAACTTTTGTTTTCAACTTGATTGCATTTTACTTTTGATTTCCCCTCCTTTCCATTTCGTTTTCCAAGGCGTTTGCAGGCGAAAATCTCTTGGCGTGAAATTGTTTTCTTGCTTAGATTTCGATGATCGATTGTTCAGTGCATTGAAAATGCATTTTAACGAGATTTTTCCCATTTCATTTTCTTCGGTTTTTTTGGCCAACGAAAAGTATTGTATACAAAATGCAGAAGTAATGGCTAACAAAAATTGAAGAGCCCATAAATTCACTTGATCGTAGCTGTCATTAAATGCGATTTATTGTTTTTATGATGCAATGCAATAGTCTTTTTATTTTCTATATAATTAAATTGTAAACTGATTGCTTATCTTTAAAGATTCGGTAAAGACGCCGATTTCTTTGTGATTTATATTTCTCTGCGACTTAATTAGAAAATGATTTATTATTTCCAATTCTTGCTAGATAGATAATGTAGCTTTGTGTTTTTAAAGTTTTAAAACAAAATGATTCAGACTAAAACTTTATATCTAGTGTCGGTCTTAGTCTTTGTTAATTGGCAATAGCCAATAACAAAATGCTTTGATTTATCTAACATATTTCCATCTTTAGGTAATATCTACAATGTATACTAATCCCTAGTAAGAAAATATCTAATCAATCAACAATCTCTCTTGTATTAAGTGCAATAATCCTATTTATATTCCACTTTGATCATATTGATTTTCATACTAATCCTGGAATTTCATCCTCATCTCCCATTTCAGACTCTGCTCGCTGACAATAACACGGCTGTCTATTCTAACACCACTACCCGGGGACACCACCTCCCTGTCGCTGGCAGTGAAGATGCAAAGCTCCAAGCGAACGCTGCGCAGCCATGAGATACCCATCAATGGCACTGCATTGACCTCCTCCGCCTCGCTGCAGGGCAATTCACCGCTAGCAGCCGGGATTGGGGGCGGTGCAGGGGGGACACCGGGCAGTGCGGGCACTGGAGGCGGTTTGGGCGTGGCTGTGCCCTTGACGGAAACCGAGCTGGACTTGCACTTCAGTCTGCAGTATCCGCACTTCATCAAGAGAGATGGCAATAGGCAAGTGCTGTGATTCCACTTCACTGAAGCTCTAGTTTCACACTTTTTGAATTCAATTAAATCGAATCAAGTGGCTGAAAAATATTTATAAATATTTACAGACTGGTTATTTTGCTGCAACGCCGCAAGAAATACAAATCACGCACCATTCTGGGCTACAAAACCCTGGCCGAGGGCATTATCCGCATGGATGCGGTGCTCCAGAAGTCAATGGACATGATCATTGAGCTGACGGCTTCCGGGAAGAACGGCAGGCCGGGCACTGTGGTTGCTTGCCTGCGGGCTGAGCGTGTCTCCTCCATTCCAGTTGACCATGACAATAAGAACAACAATAGCGTCCTGCTGGCAGGTGAGTCTCGAAGAAAAGGGATCTTGAAATATGAATAAGGAAGAAAATGTATTCTCTAAACTTAAAAAGAACTTAAATAAGTCTCACTAGTAGTTGGTAGCTGTTAAAGTAACAGTGAATTATCATTAATAACATAGTTATTAAAGGCGGCTTTAAGGTATAGAACACGATGTAATCCAATTAAGTTTACTTAATTTAAACAAAGCTTTTAGTTTCCCTGGGTTACGAGAGAGGTAACCAATGATGACAAAGGTCAAACCCAGTTCATAGCTTTGCTTTTTTACACTGGAGTGCTTCCACTTCGATGAGCACAACCCCCTGAACCCTGGAATAGTGCTAAAGAATTTATTGCCAAATCCATAAAATACAAATAAATGGACCCGCGAGTCAGTCCCAAGACCCAGTCCAGATAAGAGAAGTGCTAATGACGCAAACTGGGCAATTAATGGCCCAAGTGGGGTAGGGGGGCCAGGAGACTGGAGCTGCCTGCGATGCTGCTGCTGTTGCTGATGCTGCTCCACTTCATGACGGATGAGTGGCTGTCCCTCTGGCATCCGTAGATCAGATGATGCTCCCAATTTGGGGCTGATGTTTATGGTAATTGCTTGTGAAACAATTCTCTTGGATGGTGGGAGCGTTAGGTGGCCAGGAGTGACGTCAGCAGCTACTGAGTATTCCCCCTCGCACACGCATTTTCGAATTTATGCCATGAAATTTCACCATGACCACCACTACCGAATAGCAACGGCCCCCACATGGCAACAGAGGCCTCCTCCTCATCCTCATCCTCATCCATGGTAATCTAATTGAAATTATATTTTTCAGCTATTTCTGTTTGACAAGAGAATAGCGTGCGAACCGAAAAGAGCGGGCTTGTCGAGCTCCGACGAGAGGAAATTCAATTATGAAAATAGCGTTGAGCTGGTGGAGGAAACTCATTTACCATGCGGTTTCCCATTGGCAACATCTGGTGTAGCCTTTAAGAGCTGGGAAAAGCCAAGGGACAGGCTAGGGGGTTAATCCAAGGAGTGGCAATTTAAGATGAGATGGAAAAAGGGCAGTCAGTGTAAAGCAGAGTAGAGCTCCCATTTGCTGGCATAGAGATTTGCACTGCTGCCGCCACACGTCACTCGGTCAGGGCCAAGGTAAAGGTCAAACCCATTGCACGGCTTCACCATCTTTACCTGGCTTCCAACCCACCCCGAGCTGATGAAATATGTATGACATGCAAAATTGAATCTCTGCGACGTGATTTTCTTTTTGGCCCCAAAAACTTTGCAGTTTCTAATGGCCCACCACACAGAGATCAGAGGGCACAAGGGGGGGAGCCAAAAGGCCCACATTAGGTCACCCTTTCGATGGGTTTTAGTTTTTGTTAGGGTATTTTTGGGGGGTTCTTAACAATTTATAAATGCTTTTAGCTATTTCGTAATTTTGCTGTTATTGAAAAAATCCTACAATTTGACTCTCACTTGGAACTTAAATTGTTTACTAGTTACTATTACCAAATTCTCACCCATTGCCATCTGTAAATGATGCCCCCTTTTGGGCATAAATCATGCCAGTAGGATTGGCCAGGGATTTCCCCATTTCTGGGTGTGAGTGAGATGGCCTGGGTGACTAGTGGCCATCAGAAGTTCGTTGGCAAGGGGCCAGCGCCCGAGAATTTGGCTCCATTTCAATCCATTTGATGGCAGTGACAGTGTCTCCACATGCATAGTGAGGGTCAGCACTTGAACCCGAGCTAAATGAACCTTCATACATATAAAGGGAGCACAGGAGGTGGACAGGAGGAGCGTGCAGACACAGACAGCTCTGTTAAATTACTTTGGGTCTCGCTTTCTAATTTGCAAAAATGGTATTCAAAAGCAGAGCCGAGAGCAGGGAGAGCCGAAAGAGCATGGGAAATGCGAGGAAAACCTTTTTGCCTCAACCTCAATTTTCTGTATTGATTTTCTCTTTATGCTGTCCGGCCTCCAAAAACGCTGCTGATGGCATTCCGTTCTGGTTCTCCTTGTTTGCGGTAAAACAGAGTACACAAAGCAAAAAAGGAGGTGTATTTAAGGGATTTTTATATAGAAAAACTCAAATAATTATAAGGTAAACTGTAATTTATAGAATTTATATCATTGCATAAAAATGGAAATACAGAATAATCTAGGATATTCAAACACTTCTTTCTCTCTCTGTGTGTAGTGTCTAGGTGTGCGCCTGATTGCCGCAGGCCTGGGTTGCCGTTGTTGTTGTTGTTGTGGCTGCTTGTTGAATATGTTTCGCCCAGTCACCGCCCAGTTCCACTCCCAAACCCAAACCCAAGCTCTCGAGCCCGCACCCGTTCGCTCGCATCCATGCCCGCAGGTGCCGGGCCGAGTCAGGCACCATTAGCAGTCGCAGGACGCTCCTTTAGCGTGGCATCGGAACTTGTTTGTGGGTGGGTGGGATTTTTAAGCGTGCGCCGTGTTGAGCTGATGAATTTTCCATGGCCATAAGCTACTAGTAGTGGCGTTACAAACAGAAAAACAAGAGGGGACTGTGTAGCATAGTTCCCTAGTTTCTGCAAATTGGAAAGGATTAAAAGAAATCACTTCAATGAATATGCAAAAGTGCGCATTAAATATTTAATGACTTCACACAGAGTGTGCGGTTTATGTATTGTTTTTATACAGTTATTAACCTGAAGGGGATTACCATATTAGGGGTTTCGAAAATATACATTTTAGTTTAAGAGATTTGTAATATTTGTGGCTACATGTTGTCAGATTCTTAAATTCTGCACCTTCTCTCTGCATAATTTAAGCACTATGCTGACATTTCCTAAATCCTTTTTCCTATTTTAGGCCTTCCACAAATAATTTTTTCTCTTGTAGCAAAACAAATCAATCATAAAATGTCATATCCCTGTCCCCATCTGTTTTTCTCTAACTTCGATTAAGGTATTATAATTTATGTAGAGGATAAAGCCATGCCCACGTCCTGCTTAGCCTGCGGCATCAGGATCCTCCAGCTCCTAGCTCGTATTCTTGTACTTGTAAAGCTTCTGCTGATGACAGCTCCTCCGACAGCTTGTTTTTTTTGTGTTGCCGTTGCCACAACGACAGGAATTAAGTCATTTGTCCTTGAGTGCCAGAGATAAACGCTGCAAAGAACTGACGCTGTGTGTAGGAGAGCAGGGGGGAGACTGACAGACAGGCAGGCAGGCAGGATGTTCTGCACCTCTAATGACCGACCAGCCACCCCTATATATCTATATATATTATATAGTACATAGTAGTCAGTGCTCGTCCCCCTATATATATTTTTTGCCTTCCCCCAAACCATTGAGTGGTTAATGGCGAAATGCGTGAATTATGTCGAGAGTATCCACATTGTTCACTTCCACTGCTGTTGCTATCCCCCCCTTTTCATCGCATCCAGCCTCCGGAGGCACCTCCTTCTTTTACCCCCTCCATTGGCTGTCATCTAATGACAAGATTCGTGTGCTGGCCAAGGTCAAACCAATGTATTGCCTTTTTGTGCCAGTTTTCTATTGCTCTTGTCTTGTTGTTTACCCGGCTCTTTATCGTTGGTTCAAGGGTATATATATAGTGTTTTTCCTTAGCCATAACTTGTTGTATATATTTTTAGCCGACTTATCTTCGATAAATTAAGGCTATTCACTATCTGGTCATAATTAAATATTTATATATGCCTTGTAATAGTTCTATTATTTCAGCAAAGTATTCTAATAAAGCTAATTCTAATATTCTCTACAAAATGCACTCTGATTTGATCTTTAATTAAGTGAAAATTACATCACTTGTGTGTGATGGTGATTCGTAGAGTTTATTTCTATGAAACTATCACAAATATTGCTCTAAATCGATTTTAATTTTCCCCGCTGTTGCCGTTGTTTGTGGTTTATCTGACCTCCCGCATGGATGTGGAGAGCGGTAGACACTAAATCAATGTCGCTCGTCGCTTTTCAGTACGGTTTTCATTACTCATACGCAGCGTGGCACCAGCCGAGCGTGGGATGAACGTGCTGAGGCTGAGGCTGAGGTGAATTGTGTTGAGTTGTGGGCTTTGCCCATGACACATCTTCCGTTGCTTTGGGCAACCACTTTGTCTGCTATTATTTTGCCTCCCCTTTCGCTTTGTTTACATGCTTTCCAGCTCCCTAGCTCCTGGGGAAAAGCACTTTTCGTGGAAATTTCTTGGACCAGAATGGCAAAGAAGAGCGTATAGTATGTACCATATATGCGTGCGGTATTTAGTCGCCTTCCTGGAAGAGCAGACAATGTGTCCCGAGATGACGGCGGGTAGACGGTTATTAAGGTGTTTACGAATTGCATGCAATTATAAAGGAATAGGAACCCGAGACGAGTGACGGGTTAAAAGGAAAACAATGCCACAGAGACATCATTAACTTGTCTGCGTAATTGCAGCAACGAAGATAAACAATATAATGGCCCTCGAGTTGGATTCCCATATGCGTTCCAGCAGTTAATATCTAGAAGAACATATAGGCTATATAGCCAAGAAGCTCCCGATGCTCTTTCGGTTGAGTTTTCTTTTTAGTGTTTCCCCTTCTCGTTGTTCGAAGACAACACGCAAAGAAGAGATAAGATGAATGGGGGCAAGAAATAATGGTCAATAAGCCAGAATGCAGCTTCTGCTTTGTCCCCAATTAATCATAGCTGCCAGCAGTTTTTCCCAAGCACTCCACTATATATATCACCCTCTTCCCTGGCCGTTGTGTTTACCTTTTCCTAGCCACTTTTTAATCATTCAGTCCCCCCCGCTCGCACTTATCACTTAACGGCTTCGAGGCTGTCAAAAGTTACACTTAACCGGAGTTTGCTCTGCACCCACATACTATGTACAAGCCCCGCCTTGGGAGTATAGCTCATCCGCTTGCACTGCCCAGCACGCGATGGACTCAAAGATACCAGTTGCGGGGAGACCTGGCGACGTACCGCTTCAACTGACACCCACTCCTCTCCCCAAAAAAACACAAAAGAGAGAAGCAGAAAACACAAACTAGAGGCTACAGAAACCGGCCGGTGAATTGCGTTGGCTAAATGATAACGACGGCAAAACATGCGAGCAAATAAACAAACAAAGCAAGTAGCTAAAGATATTATATGCTTGAATGCCTCGAAGAGGAGATACCTTTTTTTTTTTTAGAAGAAAATCTTAACTCTTTTAGGATTAATTAAAAGGAAATAAAATTGAGTTCGAATAAATGGAAACCTTTCCATTTGTAAAAACCTGTTTTTTGACCCTTGGGTCGTTTGAGGAACTTAAAATAATTAAAAACTGTTAAAATATAGAAAGATAACCAAAAAAAACTTCCCCTTCCTGGTATCCTATCGATAGAAATGTTATTATATAGGTAGATAAAGACTTTACGTATGCATGGTCTTAACTAATATAAACGATACATGTTTTTTTTTTAAGTCAGAGCTCTTTTTATCAGGTACCTTGGGTGTGAGTCCCCCATAAAAACAAATAAAAACTTGATAAGATTTCATTGATAACTAAAAACTAAAAAGTATCTTTATGATATTTGTAGTGATATCTTGAAGATACTTTTCAATCAGAGCGCCATATAACCAAGTAATTTGAAGTACTGGGTATGAGAATCTTAATTGAAATGGCCTGAAAACGGTAGTAGAAGTAGAAGAAACAGGCTACTGTTTTTTGTTCAAAACTAAAGTGGAATTGGAGTAAAATTGTAGTGGAAATGGGACTAGGAATGGGAAAAGGCAGTGCAACAAGTGACAACAGAATGCGTTGACACAAATCTTATCGCAAAACAATATAATTGTTGGATACGAACGCCATATGTGCCCCGTATTCCGAGAAGTAGTTCACACGATCTGGGATATATATTAAAAGTTTCTGGATATGTATCTGGCTTTTAAGAGTTCCAAAAGCGGCTTTATTATATTCTCAAGAATTAATGCACGCGAGCAATGAGAAAGTAAACAAATAATTCTTGATTAGAATTCCAAGAGCACAAAAATCAAGAGAATTCCAATTTAATAACCTAATACGTTATGTGTGTGTAATCGATGAGTGGGTGGCGAAAGGCCGGCGCCCATTTGGGAAGCACCTCCCGTGCTCTCCCCTTGCACTTTACACCCCCCCTTTACAACCTTCCCTTTTCGGCGGCACAGTTCAATTGCCCGAATCGAGGCGTAAAAATAGCTTTAATGAGCAGTTCCCATGCCTGTGAGCTTTTGACACTTGTTTAGTAATATCGCACCGAGAGCCACATGTAGATAAGGTGTGTGTGTGGGGGTGCAGATATAATGAAATGTATCTGAGCGTACGTTTGCCTGTCCCCCCCTTCAATTGCTCATATTGATTTGAGTCATTTTTAGTGTGTGTGCGCAAGCAGCTCATTGCCTCTCGATGCTCTCTCCTCAATCTCAGGCAGGTGTCGTTGGGGCTTTGACTCTCTTCCACTCTCAACCCACTCTGGCCCCACTCTTTCCCCACTCTGGCCCCACTCTCTCTTTCATGCAAGGCACAGTGGAAGGTCTAAAGAGAATGTATCAGAAAAATACAACAAATATCATATAATATAAATATAAAATACAGAAATATTACGTTTTTCTCATTTTTTATAATTAAACAAAATCATATTTCGTATTATCAATTAAAAACTTTATTGCTCTTTCCAATTATAACCAAGTTCTAAGAGCACACAACAATTTTGACTCAGTTCAAGGGGTTCAAATTTGTCCCACTGCCTGCCATTTCGGCCCACTGTGCACCGCAAGTACACAAAACGTGTGGGGCACCGAGCAATTCATTCATTTCCCCAACAAGCGCTAAGCGGCTCGCACACACGCCGGCGACTGAACCAAAGAAAGAAAGCTAAATAATAACAATACGGGAGACGAGCAGATAAATCTGGCGTAGTTTAAACAAAAGCAGCAGCAGCAGCAGCAACAACAGTTAAAGATACAGTCAACCGTTGCTATCTGTGATTAATTAACGAACCAAAAACATCAACAACAAAATAGCGGTGTGTTTTTTTTAGGCTTTAATCAGATTTAGTTCATATAAAAACAACAGAATTAAAATCATAAAAAACCAGTGAATATGAAAATATAACAAAAGTTGGCTGAAAATATCTAGTGCATGAATGTAATAAACTATAAAAAGTGTAACAAATAAATCATCCTAAATTTGTTTTATGAAGTTGAACCAAATTGAATGGGTTTTCTAAAATATATTAAAATATATTATTCAGTGATTTCTGCATTTATAACCTTGTAAATTATGAATAAATGCCATGGGATTTAGCTATTTTCTACACGATCAATAGAAATAACATTACTTTAAATACAACTGAATACTCTACAAAAAAGAGTAAAGTTAACCCAATTAATTATGATATAAACAAAAAGTGGCCATAAATCGAAGACAGTTAATAGCAACAACGCAAAAAGCGGAGGCCTCAAAGCGTTTAGCTTACTTGTATCAAGTGCTACAAATACTTATCGTATCCATTACTTATCCCTAAAAACAATAATAAAAATACAAAGTGCTCATGTGATTATCTTATTCCGCAGATCGCGTTGCTGAGTATTCCGACGAGGACGAGGAGGCCGAGTTTAGTTCTGGGGAGTTCAACGACGAGGCCAACGAGCTGGGCCTGATCCGGGATCCGCGGGACTACAGCCATCCGGCCAAACATGATATGCGAAAGTATCGCAATAAGCTGCAGCGCTCCGGTATCGAGGATTGCGCTCTAGTTGGCCACCATCCCGGCAGCATCCAGCATCATCATCCCGGCGTGGGCGTCGATAGCGATAGCGAGTTCGAGATGAAGGACAAGAGCTCGTCACGGGCCAAGTTTAGCCGGGTGAGTCACTGGAGGAATCAGTAGATAGAATCGTGTAATACCGGCCAGCTGTGACCCCCGAAAATTGTCGCACACCCGAGAAAGTATATCTACATTATTGCCGCTCGCTCGGCCGATATAATTGCGTGGCAACACGTCAGCAGACGGGAAAATTTCGATTTGGCGGCTCTAAAATTCATTATGCAAAGTGAATAAATAGCACTTAGTACGCAGCCATCTATATAGATTACAAACAAACACAAGCGGAGCCGTAACCATTCATTAAAGTTGCTAGAAAGGCGGGAATGGAAAGTACGAAAGTGTTTTTAATTAGTATCGAGTATCTATAAAGTCAATAATTATTAGGAAAACAAAAAGGCAGGCCTCAAATTAATAATTTATTTCTGTAAAAGATTAATATATGATAACAATTGTTTAATAACTTATATAAAGGTCAAAATTGTAGCTAAAACTCAAACCAAATTAAGGTAATAATTATAATCCTTCCCGAGACTGATCCACTATGGAATTAAGTGAGTGCTCCAATCCATAATCGTGGCATAAACAAACATATTATTTCCCTAACCATTAACTTTGTTGGAATTTCCCAGGAATAAACAATGTATCGGTCATTACCATATTATTCACATTTAGCCCACTCTTGTCTTTTGGCCTTGTCTGTTGCATGATTAGAACCTTTATACTATCTCCTCATTCTTGCTTCGGCATTTGGCAATTGCGAAATTTTGTCAGTTCCTTGCTGCTAACCCAGATCTGCATGCACCTACAGATACACAGAGAGGCACAGCCCACAAATATGTATCAAAAATGTATCCCTTATAGTATGCAAATAGAGTAGATATAGATATATAGACAGTACCACCAAAACCGAAAGGAAGAAGCAAAAAAAAACAATGTGTGGCCAAAAGAATTTCTGTGGCAAATAGTTGACAATTGTTTGGGGCGGCGGCCTTGGCGTGTCGCTGGCTTACTCGACGCAATTTGCTTAGATTCGCCCGGTGGCATAGTTTTTCGATGCTATAACTATATCTCAGGGCTATATCGGGGCCATGGGTGGATTCAAAGAGAGAGACTGAGAGTGGGCTGTGATCTAAAAAAGGAAATTCACTAGTTTCCGCATGGCAATAGATGGGAGTTGGTATGAGAACTGCAGCTGGAAAAACCAGTATATTTACTATATCTTTCGTATCCCCAACAAAGTCTCTATTTAAGCCATATTATAATTATTATAATTACAATACCCATGTTTTATTTATGGGCCTTATTCCCTTTGATGTATGAGTACTAATAACAACAAGGACAATTTCCTTAAGCCTAATGCTTAAATATTTAAACAGCGCCTTGGCTTCCACTTTTGCTCAGCTGTTTGGGCCAATTATGGACTTTTTCACCTCCTGCCATTCCCTCCTCTACGCTTCACGCACCTGACAACATCCGCGGCACAGGTGTAAAATTAGCCTGCGGCTTTTATTGCCATGGCTTCAGCTTTGTTTTTGCTCTGCTGCTGCTGCTGCTGTTGCTGGCTTTTTATCGCAGGATCATTTCTGAATGTCTGCCGTAGATAAAAACATGCCTAATGACAGCCGCAGCAGCGAAATGGAAATAAAACAAACAAAGGAAAGAGGAGGAGAGAGAGAGCTGGGCAATTAAAAAAGAACGATGCATAAATTTTAACAGCTTCAGTCGTCATCATGCGCCGGCAGTCCTTGTGATTTTTTGTATAATGGCCATTGAGCAAGCTTTAAACTAAAGCCAGGGGTAATTAAGAGGGATTAATAGACATAGGGAAAGTGCATAGAGAAAGGCATATCAATGCCATATATTGTGAGGATAATAAATAGCCTTCTCATACATAAATAGTTCATAATAATAATGTTTTCCCTTCTCCCATCTTCTCTTCAGACGATCTCGCTGCAGCAGCGGAACTTCAAGCAGAAGATCGTGGCTCTGCTCAAGCGTTTCAAGGTGAGCGAGGAGCTGGAGGGCGAATCCGGCCACCGGGGCACGGCCGCGTTGCGTGGTGAACGCGACTTGGATGCCCTCTTCCAGGAGCTGGAGTCACTGTCGTGCTGCGAGGGCGATGACTCTGGCCCGGACATGGACAGCATTTCGGTGGGCTCAACGCCGAAGCCATCGCTGCGTCCGTTCTTTACCAATTCGCGGATAATGCTGCATGACAGCATTACCGGCAACGGTGGCGACGGTGCTGGCGGAGATCACGGCCATTTGGCGGGCGGAGGCACCGGAATTGGGACAGCAGGTGAGTTGGGGAGCACAAGCAGAAGTAGCAAGTTGGACAAGGGATGAGCGGGTTGCATTGCGTTGATGTATTATTAACTGGAGTTTTAACTAAACGACTTTTGCTCTATGAATTATGTTTGGCTTTCTAATTGCGTTGCGTTGCGTATGAGTTTGTGGGCGTTGCGTTGCGTTGCGTTACGTTGCCTTACGTTATTATATTGAAAACCAAAAAAATACACACAACATTTTACCAAGTTTAAGATAGTTAACAGAATCAACAGAAGGATCTAAGAGAAAGTCAGAAGAAAAAGGTCCACAACTTATTTATTCAATGTTTTAAATACTTCAAATTAAATTCTAAACATTTAAAGTTATGATCTACATATAAATATTTATATAAATAACAGTTTTTTAATGAACCATTTCTATAAATATTTCAAGTCTAGATTTTTTCAAGTGCAGGTTTTATTTTTGTCTATTTTTATTTGCAAGCCTTGTCTGCTGGTCTGCTTTTATTGCCATTGTTGACAGTTTGGGTCAAGGTTAAAAAACACAAAAATAAGGAAAAGTTGCGGAAAGGAATGCCACACGCACACACACTCACACACGCATACACGGCACATACACAGAGACACACAGTTGAAAAAAAAACAGGACAAATTGTTTCGCTTGTGAAAAATGGAGGAGGACAGAGATGATGGGGAGACAGTTAATTGTCCTGCTGACCGTTGCCACCAAAGCCGCCCACAATGAGTAAAGGAGGCGGCTCACGGCCTTGTGTTTTTCCTCCTCCTCCTGGTCCTCCTTTACCGGCGAAACTGCAGAGCAACAAATGCATTTGTTCAACAACTTTCAACTGTGTGTTCCGTAGGACAGTAAGCCAAGTATTTTCGATATGCGAATATATCCTTAGTTGTGCTTAGCGTAAAATTGAGTGATTTTAATTACATTTTCTTTAATTTTAACTTTACTGTACTATTACTTATAAAAAAAACAAAAAACAAAACAACATTAACAACAACAACAACAACAGCAAACAGAAGAAACATTTTTGCATGGCTTGAACAAATCTCTCTTGCAGGCAACTCTGAGCGCCGATCATCGGATAAGAGCGACCAATTGACCAATTCATCTTACAATCTTGAAAATAACAAAAACCAAAAATGCATTCATTTAACAAACAATAACAATTCGGCAACAACACCAGGTCTGTGTACATTACAGCGAAAAAAATTGAAAATTAAAACCAAAAAAGAAGAATATATACTCCCAAACCCCTCACACCCAATCAAAATTAAATAGAAAACACACCCACCAACCCACCACCACCACCATTCGCATATCCCCAAAATAACCACCGAAATGAGACCACAACACCACCAATGTGTGTATGAGAATAACCATTTAGAGCAGTCCAGTTTGTAAATAAATAACAAGACTCCATCCATTCCAGATAGTTTTAGCATTCAGAAAAGCAAAGAAACTTTTACTTGCCAACGTCACCTTGAAAACTTTACGAAATCAAAGGATTTTGTTTAATGATATTTTCGTTTTTCCTATAGAAGATTTTCTGTACGAATAAATAAAGAAATATAAATATAGAAATACAAAATAAACAAAGAACAACTTTAAGTGATGATAGTTCTTTGTGGAAACTACAGATTTCGTTTTGATTTCAAGGTGGTGCTTGCTCCTTTTTTGATCTTTTGATCCCTTGCCTTGCCTCACTCACACGCACTGCCCACACAGAGACACACACAATGTCACGATTATACACATTCCAAAAACTTAAATGTACGCTTTATACGTTTGTAGCTTAGTTGCACCCCACCGACCCGATCCCCCACCGCTGGTCAAAACTCAAAGCTAAGAACTAGAGTATGTGCCAGCACTCTTGCATGTATCGAACGGGAAGAGGGGAATCTTTGATTTGTGCGTCAGTCCATTGATCGTTTGCATTGCATGTCTGGGCTGCCTTAAAAATAAACCTTATCGTGAAAAATTGTGTGTTATATATGGTGTTGTGTGAGTTTTGCGGCATGACAATTGAACCTTCGACGCACTTGAAGCGGTTTTCCAATTAGTCCAGCGTAGTAGACGTCAGTTCCCCCCAAGAAAGAACACCACCCCCTAATCAGGGCCCTTCCAATTGATAAACTCTAGGATTTGTGTTTGCTTCCCCCCATTTTTCCATCACCTTACTTTTCGTGTCGTGTGTGTTATTTTTTCACTTTTCTTTTTTCGTTTTGATTAATCGGTGGTGCGCTGCATGGCTTTGAAAATTCAAGCACGTCAAGCCGGAAATTTCGGCCTCAGAAAAATATGACCCCTTGCTGCCCCACCCTCAGCAATTAACCTCACCCCACCTGTTCATGGCCATAAAATAGAGGAAAGCTTTAATTATATATTTTTTTCGGCCCTCGATTTTATTATTATTATTTACACCCGTGTTTCACTCGGTTTCTTGGTCGGGGGAAACCCCCTCTTGGCAGGGTGGTTCTATTTTTGGAACCGATTATTTGTGGCCGCCATTCAGTCTCACGATTCTGTTTGTCTTGTCTTATTTGGTCTCGTCCGCATGTCTCTGTCCCCCTAGATTCACAACCCACCCTCACAGCCCCCAGTCGCCCCCCATTGGAGTCAGTATAATAATGCCGTTGTTTGTGGAAATGTGAGAAAGAAGAGGTTTCCAAGGTGAATTTCTAACTTGAAACAATAATTTAGAAATTTGCCTTCCAAAAGCCATGAACTTCCTTCATCATTTTCCACATCTCCATTTCCATCTGCTATTATATTGACCCCAACCTTGTCTTTCCTCTCACTTGAAAGTACCTTTGGCTAACCTGCTCCATTTCTCCATTTTGTGCTCCTCACAGATCGCGGCAACGACAGTTCCGGTAACGAGGGCAATGCCGGCTATACAGATGGACAGAACTCGGATCCGCAGAACAGTCCGCCGCGGGACAAGGATTATATGCGACTACAGCAGATGCAGATGCAGCATCAACAGCAACTGACTCCGGTGAGCTCGGTGGCTGCCAGTTTGGGCAGCGGTAGCGTGGTCACTCCCGCCCAGACGGAGAAGCGATCACGGCTTTTCCGGACATCCAGCAATACGCCAGGAAGCGGCGCCGGTGGCAACAACTCCAGTATCAGCATCAACGCCTCGGGTGGCGGCAAACGGAAGCACACATTGAGTCTCAGTTCGGAGCCAAGATCAATGCTGGAGACTTGCCTGTCGCCCACCAATGTGGAACCACGCAAGCTGCTGCTCGACCAGCTGAGTCGCGTGTTCGCCGGCGAGGACAGCGCCATACCGGAGGTGGTGACCATCATCAGTCCTCCAGAGGCTCTGGGCGGTAGCGTTTTGCTGGCCAAGCTGGTCACGCTCTTTGCCAATTCCTTCAAGCCGGCCTTCGTGCCCCAGAACACGGCCGAGGTGAAGGCGGTGCTGCAGGCGCTCATGGCCAAAATTCAGAAGTAGTAAGTATAACCTCATACCCTGCTTATGAGGAAAGGAATTGATTCTCTAATGGTTTTCGGCCGTTTTTCAGTTGCAACTCGAATGCCAAGCCGCCGCATACGGTCAAGGTGCTGCTCATTGGCGGAGATTGGCTGCAGGGAGCCACCCTGCGACACTATGTGGAGCTGATGGGCGTGCGGCCGCCGGACTGGCTGAATCATCTCCGCTTTTACCTGGTGCCCGTCGGTGGCACCTGCGGCAGTGTGGCGCGTCATCTCAGCCAAATGGACCAGGCCTATGCGGCCATGTTTGGTTCGGATAACTGGGCGCAGCTGTGCGAGCGAGCGGCGGCCACGGCTGCGGCGGTTAGTGCGGTGACCACAGTGAATGCCACGGCCCTGACGGCCAATCTGGCCGATGCGGCAGGTGTAGCGAAGTCAGACATCGCGGAATTGGTGCAACGAATCCAGCGTTATCTGCATGCGGCCGGACCCTGCACCCAGATTCCCATTGCCGAGGCCATGGTCAACTACAAGGACGAGGATTCCTGCCAGATTTTTGTGCCGTTCGTCAGCGTAAGTCCGAACTTAAGGTTATAAATCAGTCGCAGGTGTAATCATTGTGCATTGACCATTTTCAGGATGTTCGCATTGGTTATCTAGACGCACAGGCCTCGCTAGATCTTGAGGAGAATGCTGGTGGCTGCAATGCCCCCGGCAGCGGACTGGGCTCCGCATCTGCCTCCAGCACAGCCATCATACCGATCGGCAGCCAGAGCTCGCCGAATGTGCATGGCGTCGTGGTGTCTGGCTCTCCGCCCCAGCAGCAGCAGAGCATGGGACGCATCTCGCCGCCGCTACAGACACCGCCGTCATCGGCTTCCTCGCACCGGGAGCGCAATACCAGCGAGTCCCTGAGCACTCCCTCCTCACTGCAGCAGCAAACATTCAGCGGAGCGCTGGCAGCAGCTGCCGAGGCGGTGGAGCTGCAGGTGGATTACTGGCCGCTGGTGAGGCCGGGTGAGGGACATACCAAGGAGTCGAAGGGCAGCACGTCCAAGGGCAGCGATGCCGGCGGCAAGAATAGCATTAAGAGTACGTTTAGGAACCTGCAGGTGTGGCGTTTGCCACAGCATGCACAGCAATTGGGTGATATGTTCAATGGACTGACTGTTAGTTTCGCCACCAAGGAGAAGAAGCAGAAGCAAAGTGAGTAGCTTGCGAAATCCGTAAATGTATCTTCCTTTTTACCTATTGTCGCATGCTTTTTTCCCTTTCTAGTTATGCGCTTGGGTAAGAAGAAGGATAAGGAGCGTGATCTCGAAAAGGAGCAGTGCGTGGAGGGTGTGGCACGCCTGATTTGCTCACCCAAGCAATCGCATCCAGTGCCACTAAGAGGTGAGTGTTCTTCGTTTGTCCTGAAGGCTTCTATTCCAGTAATAACCCATTCTATCTGGCAGTGTACATCGATGGCACCGAGTGGACGGGCGTCAAGTTCTTCCAGGTATCGTCGCAATGGCAGACGCATGTCAAGAACTTCCCCATTGCGCTCATCGGCTGCACACCCATGTCCTGTGCTGAACTATCCTAGTCATTTTAAAACCCCCGAACTCACGCGAGTGCACGGCCACCGACTCACCCTTCTCCTCCTCCTCACAAAAGGACACAGACACACAAAGCAGGGGAGCCGGAGCCAGTCACTTGCGCGGCAATAAATATATATTTAAAACTAAAAAGAATGATAATTTATAAATATATAATTAGTATTTGTAAATTTTTAGTTAATAAACCAGAATTTAGCCTCATTTAAGTTCATTTCCGCACTCGTAATTGTGAATTAATTGGCGACTGTCGACCTGCTAAGCCAGGAACAACCCGAACACAGACAACAGACAACAGAGAAGCAGACACTATACACCACATCCACATAGCTTAAAGATATGCTTAAAGTAATTATAAACTTACGAACAACGCGTATCAAAATATGTATCCTGTCTAGAACTAGAACGCAGCCAATCTTTGTAGTTTCCGTTTCGTGAATTTCAATGACACGTTGCTCTTGCCCATCGGCATGTTATAGCGTATTGTATATCCCCCAACCAACCAGGAGCCGTAGGCCCCACATGATCTCAAAATCGTTGCTCCCTGGCTGGGCCAACTAACTATCAAAACGTATCTAAATGTTATGTGCGCAGCATTGCTCTAGCTAATTGACAAAATCCTGACATATTTAACCAAGCCCGTCGTCTATGTAACTACCTAAAGTCGGAAAAATATCTGTGTGTGAAATTATATACAATACATATACTATATATATAGGATATAGTATGCCTATCTTATCTGAACCATATACAAACCATGTGTACTACTCTTATTGTTGTGATTTTGTGAAATTTCAAAGAGAAGCGTTTGAAGATGCGAATATTTATACATGTATACATAAATCTATATACAGACAGCAGCCGCGTAGCCGAAGATAGTTCGATATATCATCGATGTACTATACATATATTATATTCTATATATCCTCCTTCCCCACCCCTCGAAAATCGCATTCGTTTCCCCGTAGTAGTTGCGAACCGATTAAACACGAAACACTGCGTGAGAAGGATGAAAATGAGAAGGAGGAGCGAACGTTCATGGTGCGTAGATTGCGTTGAGCGGAGTGGAAGTATTATAAGGCGTGTGTGTATTTATAATTGTACTATTAAATATATATTAAAGTTAAATACGAAAATATTTGGTGTCTTTATTGAACACAAGTGAGTGGTCTCGGTTCAGGTGCAGCGCACATGAAGCACCTGCTGGGGCAAGCCGTTGACTAGAATGGAGCGCTCGTTGAGGCCCAGGGATCCGTTTATGCCGCCCGGTGGCTGCAGAAACTCATTGTCCGGATATCCCTTTGGCTGGGCGAATTCCTTTAAATTGGCATTGCTCTCGCTAAGCGCGTCCAGGGACCAAACGGCCAGATTGTGGGTCTTGCCATGTCGGGCCAGGACATAGTACTGCGGATGAAAATTCAGTCAATAAAGCAAGAACCGCTGCAAAGAGTTACCTTACATTATCCTGTATGTCCACCAGGTAGCCCACGATGAGAGCCCAATGAGCTCGGTGTCCAGACTTCAAGCATGGCGCATGATTCACATCCGCATCATATCTTATGGGAGGGAGTTAACAATCGATTTAAGGATAACCACAAAGAATAAAGCTTTGATTAAGTTAACAAGCAGAGGGAAACTTTGTTTTGAGGACATTTATTAACCTATATAGATACAATTCGTATAAATGCAGGTGTGAATACACTTAAAACTAAAGCAGACTCGCGCTAGCCTACTCGCATGGGTGGCGACACCAGAATAACGCCGTCGCCTCGCACAAATAGCATGGGAATTGTGCGTTTCGCCGTTTTGTACACCTCCTCGTAGGTCTCCTCGTCGATCTCCACGGTGGTCACCGTCTCCTCGGCGTCGCCCAAAACCATATTCAGATGCTGATCAAAGGCCTGCCAACAGGGTTGTTATTTTAAAACAAAGGCAAGGTGTTGGTGGATCATCAAACTTACATGGAGGCGTCCTCGCAACTCCCGCTCGTTGCGCATCTTCACGTATACCTTCTCATCCAAGCTCAGCCGGATGAGATCCAGGGGCTCCTTCACCGGCAGAATAACCTGACTGAGCTGCAAGTTCGGGAATCAGCGGGATTTCTTTGCAATTTACAACTTCAACATACCTGCTCCTCTTCGGTGGCCATTTAGTAGAGCAATATACACCTTTTGTTTACCAATTAGCGAGCAATTGCAATATTTTGCAGAAATCAGTCGGCTTATTTTTAATTTTTAACACTAAACATGCGCGACTTTACCAGCACTTGCCGCTGTGCCAGATTTGCTTTTTTCCCGTCAAATCTGGAGTTTTTTTAATGCCTTTACAAGCATCGAACAGCGGGATTCCCGGTCTAAAACTCAGTTTAAACTTAGATTAAGAAATTATTTCAAAAAAGGATACGGCACTAGAAGGCAGCCACCAGCTTTAAGCAGATCCTTGACTTTCTTGCAGCTCAGGTGACCCTGGTGCAGCTGGCATGCTCCGGGTCCTGGTAAGTGTTTTCGCGTTAGCTCAAACAAATACTGGGCACTGAAAAGTTCTCCATTTATTGTGAACTCCTGGGCAATGGCATCCGCCAGAAGATGTGCTGCCGTGGGTTGTCCTCCAAGCAAAATGCTCAGGGCTGTCAATCCGCAGGTGGGGCCAATCTAATTAAATGAGATTCTTGACCTGATACCTGAAACACCTTGCAGTCACCTTGCAGCTCACCTGCAATATGCTGGGCACGGAGTAGTACTGGCAGTGTTTCGGTGGAGCAAACTGGCACACGCGGCTGAGATAGCATCCTTTCTGCAGCTCCGGGTATTCCCAGGCCCAGCTGCATTCGTCGCTGGTTATATTGACAATTGTCCGTTCTCTTGCCACGACTGGTGTCTCGCGAGTGACTTTCAGGGGAGGTGCTGGTGGTGGTGGTGGAGGGGCCACAGGTGAGATATGCGACATTATAATGAACAGAAAATAAATAAATTAACTTGGCTAATTGGCAGACACAGCTGTTTGGGCCAAATAAATATAAATAAGCTGATAACGATAATCGATATACCACTGTTGGCATATTTGTCATCGCTATTTTGTGACTGCCGCACAGTGGTTAAATTTCCTGAACCGACCGCAAATAAAACTCCATTTTATTTAGCTTAATTGTATATGATTTTTATTGTAAACTCTTCATTGTTTATTGTGTAAATTAAATCAAAAGCATGAAAAATAACTCATAAAATTAACCAGTGAAATAAAGTACATACCATACTTATATGTTTTACCAAAAAAACATGGAGCAATTTTACATGGAATACTATTTATAGTTATAGGATATATTCTATACGAGTAACGTAATTAACTAATCAAAATTCACACTCGAATGTCTTGCAGGGGCATATAGTTATTTGGATCTGAGCCAATCGGGATTCGAGGGTGCGGGAAAATATGCCGTTAATTACATTTAAAAAAAGGTTAGTTTTCTTTATTAAATTTACAATCACAAGATTTTTTTGTTTTCTTTTCGTTTTTTGCTTCGAAGATACTTGTATATTCAATGTTGTTACTGCTGTTGTTGTTGTTGTTGTTGTTGCAAAGCTTGCAGCGGTTGCGTGCAAAATTTTACTAATTAAATGGCAAAAATAGTACTAGGGAGAAGGCGGGCGGGTCATAAACATGAATTTGTTAAATACGAGAGCACACAGAGCACTGATTTTTTTGCTTATTAAAAGGTTGATTTGTAAATTTGGTTGGTTTCCTCCGGTATATTGTGGTTAAAGCCCTTGCCAGAGGACTTGCCTAGAGTCTGCTGCGTCTGCCGATGTTGAATCTGATCTCTGCATCCTAATTGTTAATTAATTACTATGCTGTTGTTGCTGAAATTGTTTTACTTAAACATAGAACACTCTCCTCCATCGTCGTCCACCGAGTTGCTTGCTTCTCTTGTTATATTATTATGTTGGAAATATTATTTAATAATATAGATTGTGTAATCATCCGCGCTGCGTCTGCTATTGCATTAGCACTGACAGTTGTCAGGGTTTGAAGGACGATTGGATTGTGGGCCCAAGGTGATCTGATCGGGGAAATCGTTGATGACCTCAGCCTGCGGAAAGAGATTAAGGAATTCCTTAAGAGACCTGCAAGCAAACAAAAAGAAGAAACTTCTTCTGATACGCACCTCCGCCTCCAACTCGAGCGCATTCTTGGCTATGATCTGAAACGCCATCTCGACGTTAATGCCCTCCTTGGCGGACGTCTCGTAGTAGGGTATGTCGTTCTTGGATTGGCACCACTGCTGCGCCCGACGCGTGGACACCTGGCGGTTGTCCAGGTCCACCTTGTTTCCTAATACCACGAAGGGGAAGTGCTCGGGATCGCGTGGACTGGCCTGTATTAAGAACTCATCGCGCCAGGAGTCGAGATTCTTGAACGAATTGGGCGCCGTCACGTCGTAGACGAGCACACAGCAATCAGCGCCGCGGTAGAAGGCCACACCGAGCGACTGGAAGCGTTCCTGACCAGCAGTGTCCCAGATCTGTATGAAAATTCCAATTAGGCAATGGAAGGAGCCTGCTATCGAAGAGTCTGGCAAGCTTACCTGCATTGTGACAACTCGGTCGTTGACAACCACCTCTTTCGTGCAGAAATCAGCACCGATTGTGGCTTTGTATTGGTTGGAGAAGCGTTTGTTTACATACTGATTCATAAGCGAAGTCTTGCCCACGCTGCTGTCACCCAGAATGATGACTTTCAGGAGTGATTTCTTGCGACTGGCCATTGCTATGTATGTCGGGGGGCTCACTTGGGTTCACTTGGATAGGATGGTTCTTTCGGTTGGATTTTGGCGTATTCTGCAAGTAGTATCGATTTGGGGGTTAAAAATACCAGTACTTAATGCGATTACAAAGGGGGAAAAAGGGGGAATAGCCACTCGGCGTGGCAACAGTTGGACTGTCCAGTACATGACAGAACGGACGGACAACAGTGCGGGGCACTGATCCATTCAACGCTGTGATAAACGCTGAAACCCATGAGTCATCCTGCGGAGTCAACAATGAGTGATCGCAGTACAGTGATAAGCGGAGGGGGGAGGTTCGACTGGCCCGCATAGGGGCGATAAAGCGTGATCACTGCTTATTAGCTGGCGGAGCTGCGGAGAAAGTGAGCGAGAGCCACAAACAAAGACCGAGGTCACTCTAAGTAATAGATGGACGGACCGACCACCACCAGCAGCAGCAGCAAGCGACAGGCAGGGAAAACGCCCATTTCCATGCCTCCTCGGCTGACCCTTGAGGGGGAGTTACCGTGGGGCAGCAATGAAAATTAGTCCGAAATGGCCGAAAAGGCTGATTGCCCCACCACCCGCTTCCCTCCTTGCAGTCGACGAACAACTTGTTTTTGTGCACCACAAGTACACACACAAATACACACAGCCACAGCCAGCACACCACTACGGCGGAGCACCACAGTTGCGTCGGTGTGCGTGGGCCTTTGTGTGTACATTCGTGTGTATGTTCGATGGAGCCCCTCCAATGGCATTTTCCGTGTGCAGTTTTTGGCTGCTGCGTAACATCTTTTTGGGCACAGCACCTTGGTTTTTCACTATTTTTCCCTTGCACTGGCACTTACTATGAACACTAACGAACAGTCTGCGAGTTGTTTCTTTGTGGTTCGCCTCGATTTTAGGAAAATACTCTATTAATTACGCAGTGAATTTTGTTGTTGTCTCGCCAGGAGAATCGCTCTCATCACTAATGTCCAATCGATTGCACAACGTCGATTGGCATTGCGGGAGACCCATCGATATTTGGCTAGATCTTGGGGCGACCGGACGCTAGCCAACACTGTTTTGTCAGCCCAATTAACGTATCCTATTTTTGTTGAAATTATCACTGAAAACTATTGACAATAACGTTAGGGACCGAACGCTGCCACACGCTGGACCCTGGGGCATAAGGAGGAGCCAAGAATCGACATGGCCACGCTTCCGCCGCGCAAGAGTCAGACGCCAACGCGAATCTGCATCTCTAAGCAGCATTTGACGCCGCTCCAAACATTGCTCCAAATGGGCTTTCCGAGGCACAGGGCGTAAGTATTGTGATCCCTGCACTCAGTCCAGTGGCAGTAGACCAGACCAATTCCCTCTTAAATAGAGCCTGGCCGGGTTAGGCGTTGGACCACAGAAGAGGTCGCGCAGGTCGAGGAAAGCAGATTATTGATTTTTTTTTTTTCAACGCCCGTAGGGAGAAAGCTCTGGCTTCGACGGGCAATCGAGGCGTTCAGATTGCCTCCGACTGGCTTCTGGCCCATGTCAACGATGCCACGCTGGACGAGTGCGCGCCCAGGGAGTATATTATTTACGCCTGCCCCACGGGCCCCTTTCTGCAGCAGCTGGAGGAGTTTTGGGCCAAGTCGCGCCAAATGTGCGGCTGGAACGGAGCCCACAACTACGTGCCTCACATAACGCTGGTCTCGTTCTTTAAGGTAAATATTTAGGGAGGGAGGATGCTTCGAACAGAACTTAACACCGTCCGATCTTCTTACAGGCTCCGGATGAGTGCTCGCTGCAGTTGTCAAAGGCCCTTAAGCAGGTGGTGGACATGACTGGTGCTTTGCTGGACCGTCCGCTGAAGCTGGAGCCGTACCTGAGCCAGAACTTTATGGGCTTCTTTGTGTCCGAAGAGGACGCCAATTATCTGAAGCGACTGGCCCTGCAGTACGTCAAGGAGGTGTCCAACTCAAGTATGCCCCCTCCGATGGTTGCACACTCTCTTTGGGTTGTTTTTTGGTTTACCTTTCCCACGTTTCTGTTCGATTCGGTTAACGGCTTTCCCAAGTTTCGGAGTGGCTTACGGTTATGTTATATTCTACTCTCTTCCTGTCACCTGCTACACACTAATACCCGGAATCGGAACACTGCACTGCAGTCATAAGCGACACCTACGAGCAGTTGGATGCCATTGTGGCCTGCTTCCCGTGGTGCGGAGCTGTCTCCTCGGGCACTCGCTGCATTCCACGCAGCAGTCGATGTAAGCCAATAGCCTAGTACAAGTAGAATGCATAAAAAGAACCTAATCTGCCCATTCAGTAGAATCTTACTCACCCGATCACTCTCTTATCACCCGACGCATGCCTCACTACTCTCGCTTTTGTAGATAATTTACTAATTTTGACGAAACTCGTCATGACGCTGCTAATTGTAGTTAATTGTTATTTACATATAGAGCTGGTTCCCTTATTTTTCATTTTTACTTTTTATATTCACTCGGAATTGGATGTTCGATAACCTAAAAAGTATCTGAAAAAATGATATATGTACATATATCAATGAAATAGTGCAAAATAATGTTATTATTTGGAGGCCAAACATCCATTCTGATAAGTATGACGCTGGGGCATTACCTAAAGATTACTTTCCACGATTATAAATTTTATGATTACATTCCTTATCGAAACACCGAGCCACCTCGGCACGAAAGCGCATATAAACAGCCCACCGTTCTCGGTTTACATTTAGTAATTGGGTGTCCCAGCCAGCGATCGGTCACTAATAGCTTCTATCTCCGACTCTGAATCCCCGTAGCCATCTCACTCGAGCCACACGTAAAGAGCCTGCACCTGACGCTCGCCTACCAGTTCCCGCAGGCACAATTCAATGCACTGAAAGCACTCGTGGAAACACTAGACGCCAGCTGCGCCTCCAATTGGGAACTTCGCCTCTATTCCCGCGATCCACGACTCGCCACCAAACAAGTTAGAGCGCTTGGCACACACATCCGACGATGAGTTCTAACCTCGACTTTCTTTCTTTGCAGGTCCAGAAGGTTGTATATCCACACAACCCGCACGAAACGGATGAGCTAGAGCTCCGGATCGGCGACTATATCTACTTAAACAGCGACGTGGTGGACAGTTCCAGTGACGGCTGGGCCGAGGGCATTTCCTGGCTAACTGGAAGCACCGGCCACCTGCCAGTGAACTACACCGAGCGCACTGCCGAATCGGACGCCTGGACCTTGCATCGAGTGGTACAGCTGTCGAAGAGTGTGGCATCTTCGCTGACCTCTGCTGAAGATCTGGACATTGTGGACGGTCGCAGCATATCGACGGAGCCCGAGGAGCGTCAGCGTGAGTTGCACCAGGGTAGGCCATCAATTATTGATTAAAACTAGCTGTTGTTCAGAGAATTAATCAGTTTTTAGTGTGCTGGTGACCAAGTTATATTTCATTTTAATGCCACAAGTATATCTTTTGTTTAGATACAGCACATCCGGAGATAATTGAGGGCTCGTCGTTCGAGGAGTCCGAGCAGAGTGTTGAGAAATATTTGCGACAGACGCTGAAGCCCTGCTTGGAACTTCCCTCCGTGCAGCTGCTCAACAGCCACAACCTGACCCATCAACACAACCCAAACACGCCCACAATTGAGATTACTACCAATATGTCTTCCTGCTCCACTTCCATATCCAAACAGCCGGTGGACGAGATCATGGTGGAGCCGCCGCCCGCTCAGCTGCCGCGTCCAGACGACACACTGAGCGTCCACTCGGACCACTCGCTGCAACCGGGCTCTATGGATGCCTCGCACGCCAAGAACAGAAAAATCTACATAATGCGGCATGGCGAACGTGTGGACTTTACGTTCGGCACGTGGATACCGTATTGCTTCGATGAGTTCGGGAACTACATGCGAAAGGATCTAAACATGCCCAAGGCTCTGCCACGCCGAAAGAATAGCCCCGAGGGCTGGCAGAATGACTCACCGCTGACCAATGTCGGTGTCTATCAGGCCAATCTCATTGGCCAGGCCCTGCTGGAGGCTCAGGTGCAGATCGACCATGTATACTGTTCGCCCTCGTACCGCTGCATCCAGACTTGCACCAGTGCCCTGGAGGGGCTCAAGCTAACGGAAAAGCACAAGATCAAGGTGGAGCCGGGCCTGTTCGAGTGGATGGCCTGGTATCCCAGCGGGGTGCCCGATTGGTTGACCAAAAACGAACTGGTCGAGGCCAAGTACAATGTCGATCTGGACTACGAGCCTGTGCAGCCGTCTTCTGAACTTACCGTCCGCCTCAAGGAGTCTACGGAGCAGTTTTACGAGCGCAACCATGACGTGATCCAGCAGCTGCTGGAACAGACAAGTAAGTGCCGCCACAACTAGGTTCTATATAGTTTCTCATTTTCGTATTGCCCACAGCTGGAAATATTTTGGTTGTTGCCCATGCTACCACGCTGGACACATGCTCTCGCCAGTTGACCGGAGGCGCTCCTCGCAGCACAAACGAACTGCGCCAGGTCATCCACAAGATCCCGTACTGCAGCCTGGCCACGGTGGAGCAGATGGATGGCGTCTGGAAGCTGGTGGAGCCCGAGTGCCTGCCGGTGACGCACTCGAAGAATCCGCGCTTCGAGTGGAATGCTTTGTCGACCACCTAGTGCCAGTGTTTGGAGCAGTTTCTGTGCAAGCACTGAGACGCGGATTGTGGAACGCTGGGGTTGGGCCGGAATATACATACGTAAATTGATCGTTTAGGTAACTCTAAAGCTCTATAATTTGCTGCTCAGGCATTGACGCTTAACCAAGCTGTTTGTAACTGCCATTAAAATTGAAGTTGTAAGCGACGAAAGCGATTTTAGTTGCGTTGATTGCTACAGACGAATCCAACATACATATAAAACAATAATTAAGTCAGCTTGAGCGCTTAGCTTGCCTATGGACACATACTTTATTGCAGCGAATGCGATGTATCGACTATATATATATATATTGAATATATGCCAGTAATTATAGTTATTGAGCGCTTGCTCTCCGCTTTAGCCATAGACTTACTTGCTCTGTTACTAGCTTAGTTGTTTGAATCACTCGATTAGCCTTGCTGCGTAGCGCAGCTTTATTTTTTAGCTACCTAAATATATATCATATACATATATCCAAGAGGCAGACATTCTCAGCAATCACAGCGAACGTAAAGCCCCCAAACACTCACAAACGTATGTATGTATATCGATATTATCGACTAGATTTAGAAGTACAAACAGGCCCATGTAACAACGCACAACATAATGGAACAATAAACTATTTACACACATTATCTTGTACCCGCAATTGAGATGGCATTTCGCTTTCGCGATCCCCGAGAGTAAGGACGTGTCAACATTTTGCATTGTCTTGTGCGACTCGGAAGGGGTCGGCCTTTATTTAATGCGAATATAATTAGAATTAGTAATGTAATTGGTTTAGTTGTTAAATCTAATAATATATTATATATAATTGCTGAACATATTACTTGAATTTCATATCTGCTGCGTTTTGTATTGTATATGGATTCGGTAATATATAACCCTATATATATATATATATACTATATGCTTGCTTTGTTTAGTTTGTGTCTGTGTTTGATTTAAAAGAGAAAACCAGCAAGGCGCCTCGTCGAAAGTACTCTCAATCCGCTGAGAGTCGCTTACGGATTCGCTGCCGCTTAAGTATGTTAAGCATTAAAATGTTACATTAACGTAATTAAAAGGCGATCAATTTACGTACGCCAACGTCTCGAAGTAGATGAACCAGCTGAGGGCGTCAAATTGCTATCGGAGGAGATGCTGGGAAAGCTCACAGCTCTCGGCTCAAGCGAACGGCCGCCAAGCTGGGACGAACTCAAAGGCTAGCAGCAGCAGGAGGACGACGACCAGCAGGCCTGCCCTCAGCCAGGATCATCGCCTCGCCGCCGGCCTGTCCAATTGTTAGCACTGCACCTTTCCGAACTGGGCACGCCGCTCCTGATGCTCCCGGTACTCCTTATAGTGCATCTGGATCTCCTGCGAGCGGTAACGCGTCAACTTGATAGACTTTCGCATCTCCTGAGTAATCGCAGCCCGATAGCCGCCCTTGCGCAGCAGCGAATCGATGGTCTGCAGTTGATCCCAGCCCTGTTCGGTGGCCACCTGCGGCAGGTAGGTAGCCGTGCGCTTGCAGCCGCGCTCCGTAAGGAACTCTATGCGGATCCCATGCACACCGAGCTGCCAGTCCAAGTGGCCCTGCGCCTCCTCAAAGTTCTGCAGGATCGACACGGAGACCGTTAGCCTGGGCAGCTCATCGCGCGAAATGGGAGCAAAACGAGAGTCCTTAAAGGCGCTGGTCAGGGCGTACTCTCGCAGGCCATGATGCAGTTCCATGGCGCTAAAGGTGCCAATGCAGCCGCGCAACCGCTTATCGCGGCCAATCTTCCAGGTGACGAACAGCGGATAGGCGTCGTTGCTGAACATTGGCATCGCGGGCCCATCCACGTTGTTCAGCTCGCAGTCCAGCACCTCGAAGCAGAAGAGGCACATATCCGGCACCGCCACGCTCTTCATGCCACCGTGGCCGTTGGAGAACCCCCGCTGGGGCTGGTGCACCATCTGCTGGTGCTGGTACTCGCCGTTGTCCCCGTTGCTGGAGTGCGGCTGCTGCTGCTGCTGGTAGTTGTTGTAGTGGGAGTTGGACATGTTGCTCGTTAAGTCAAGTACGCTAATTACGTTTGGTAGGCTACGATGGCTACGATGAGTGTATATTAAGGTTATAGCTAATGGCAGTGCACGTTGATGCTCCAAGTTCAATATTAACACAACAGAACAGCCCCAGGAAGGAGTTGCACAGAAACGCCAGCCAAGCGTGTCCTCTAATCCAAGTGTGATGTCGTCCTGAAGTGGAATGGTTATGGGAGGTGTGAGAGGTTCGCCAATGCACTGTGTGGACGATCGCTTACCGTCTGCTGGGCAAAACTAGGTCACCTGCTGCCCTCCAGTGTCTGTTTTCTTTTGCGGTAAAGCCTGCACCTAGCACCTCGGTATCCAGTTCCAGTTTCCGACCTCGACCTCGTCGCGTCTCCGTGTTCCTTGGCTGCCGTCCTGCTGCTTAGCTAGAGCTCATAAGCACTTCATCGAACTGCTCTCCGCTGGTCCGCTGCTGCTGCTGCGTCTGCGAAAAAGGGAATGGGGGATTGGGGAGAGTGCCTTTTTTTCGAGGGGTCTCCACTTCGCCCGAGCGATCTTCACCTTTCGTTTCACAACAGCCTCTATCGGAATGCTGAATGCGGGGGAGAGAGTGGCGGAGAGACACGGAGGAGAAAGCAGGCGAGCACTGCAGTTCTCGCTGTCTCTGTCTCGCTGCCCCCTATCGCTTTAATTGCTCTTTGTTCGCATTGCCAGTTCCCCCACCCCCGCGCTGACCAAGGCCCACGCCCTCAAGCATGCACGCGGATCTTCGTTTTGGGTGGCCTATACAGGGATTTTCGGGCACGTTAGGTGCCTTTTAAGTACTCTATTTTACCTTTTTTTAATGTAAACAAATTTTACACTTTTTTACGAGTTTAGGGCAAACTAGAGATGGGCGTTCCACAGCCAGGGCCTCCGCTGTCCATTGTTTGGGCTCCATCGATTATGCCTGGCACTTTCCAACACAGATTATCGATAGGCGCAACAACCCGCAGACGGCAGTTTTCCCCTGGAATTGTTTTATTATTATTTTTGGGTGAAAACGCAAAATGGCCCTGGCCAATGTGCTGCAACTCAGCCAGATCGCTGGCCATGTCATCCTGTTCATACTGTCGCTGTGCATCGTTGTGCCGCTGTTCATCAACCTCGACCAATTCTGGTGGGAAAGAAGTGCGCAGTTTTTGTCCCCTGAGAGTTAATAAACTTTTACTATTCCTGCAGCGGACACTGTCTCCTCTTCACGACTGGCAAATGGCGAGAGGAGGACGGCATGTTCGACGTCCGCTGGGCCTCGACTGGCTTTTGCAACTTCCCGCTGATCACGGGAGTCTTCCTGCTCATCATTTCCGTAGTGCAGATATATCGGTATGTACCTGCGAAGCTCTGTTCCTCTGAGACTGCGTTCATTAAACCTCAAATCTAATCTAATCTCTGCGCTCTAGATATGCCCGAATGAAGGAGGAGGCCTCGTTTATAGCCCTGTTCATTGATGTGGTCTTGGGCATCTGGATGCTGGCCATGTCCATTTTGTCAGCCATATTCATCACGCTGGGCTTCATCGTTTGGTGCGACGGCATGACCGAGCGCTTCCCGTCCTGTGCGATTTCCGCCGGCCAGAACATCATCCACGGCGATACCGAGAAGATTAACACTTCTGGCTTCTACATTGAAATGGGCACCACTCAGGTCAGGAGTCAATGAAGCAATTCCTAAAACTCTCTCTTTACTATTTACTCTTCTTACTTTTAGTTTGGTGCCTGGGGATCGTTCGCTATTTCTGTTGGCATCGGCGTCATCGCATTGTTAAAACTCATCGACAACCATCAGGTGCGCAACATCAAGGTGTCCATGTATTTGGAGCGCCAGCGTCTGGTGAATCAGCAGCAGTACGACGGAAGGTCAACTCCCCCCATCGCCTCGAACATCTCGTCCGATTCCGAGCAGAACAAATAGTTGGCGTTTGCCGTCAGCAATAGCCAGCAATTCGTAATTCTCTACGTTTTCCTCATGATGTGCGTTATAATCATTGTTTGTCATTTGGTCCTCGTCCTTATCATCGAGGCAGAAACCGAGCAGCGGCACAACCTATATAGTATGAAGTAGCGCAGCCTGAAAACTGACGTGCAAGCACTTACTAAAGATATTAGAGCTATGATTAAGCCACCTTTACGTGATATGTATTGTATATATGTATGTGTATTTAATCGAATATTCCATGTTACTCATAGTAAAATAAAGTTATGAATATTAAAAGGATTTACTGTACGGTTTAAAGGGTATTATATTACATTATTTTATTGTAACTGAAGAGCTCCTTGTTCCTTGAAGTTTTGTCTGTAAACAAATACTTAAATACTTACTTCTCCGTTAGCCATTGACCCCCTCTGGAAAACTGCCAGTTAAACAATAAGAAAATCTGTTATATCAGTTACATTTATTTTGCAGTTATCTTTTGTTTGTTGTGTGTGTTGTTCTTGTTGTTTGTTGATGTCATTCGAATGTGTGTCGTAATGCCAACGGATTTGGGTTTTTTTTTTGGATTTCACGTTTGCACTGCAACAAAATGTTCTTATAGACTTTAAAGCGACGCTATTGTACATTTTATATATTAAATTCCGTATTTGCTTGCGTAGTCTGTTACAATTCAATTAACA
The DNA here is from genome assembly GCA_035046345.1 of Drosophila birchii. Taxonomy (NCBI): domain Eukaryota; kingdom Metazoa; phylum Arthropoda; class Insecta; order Diptera; family Drosophilidae; genus Drosophila; species Drosophila birchii. The sequence continues at coordinate 11,546,987 of JAWNOA010000064.1, forward strand.
ATTTCATAAAGATTCTCGGTTAGCATCCGTGCGGTGCTTTCGTTCCCAAAATTCAATCTTTGCCGGCATCGAGTTGTCTCAGTTTCTTAATGTGGAGCAAAAATGGTGGAGATTTACTTTTTGGTATAGAGAAAAATAGTTACTTGTACATTTATGAATCTCTCTTCAATACAGGACACCGTATCTGTATCTGCTGCATCTACGACTGCGCTTGGATTCTTTGGGTTTCGGTTTCTTTTTCTTTTCTGTTTTCTGTTTTCTGGCATTCATGAAACAATTTTATGTGGCTTGAGTTGGCTTTGGTTTTTGGTTCACTTACAACTAAACACTACATCAATGTATGTACTATAATTAGTATTTTTAGTTGTTGGTAATTTTGGTTTTTCTTTTCTTTTGTTGGTAATTATGTTTTGGATTTCTTTGAATAGCATATTATAGTAATTTTCTTTTAAACTTACACTAACTTCCTTTCGGTTTTGGTTTCATTTTCTTTTTGTTTTTGTTTTTTCGTTTAAATACAATTAAAAAACATAACGCAAGGTGGATAAAAAACGATGTGCAGTGTGTTCTTGTTGCGGTGTCTGTTGTTTGTACGAAATGAGGCATTATTTAATCCAAACCTCCTGCGGACTGCGTTTCAATTTGCTGGGGGCTAATCGGTCCAGGCCATGCCATCGTTGGATTGGGCATCCTGGAAGGTGGTTCGGATGGCGGCGCCGCTGGCCACTGGCGCTGGCAGCCACGCAATCTGGGATCTCTTTAAGGTGTGTCTCGAATTCGGAAAGCAAGATTTTCGCGAAATGTCAAACGTAAAAAAATGTGGCTCTGGCGCGTGTGTATTTTCGTCGATCCATTGCATGGCCGCCAGCTGGGGGCCCGTGGGGCGCCGTCTCCGATCCCTGTCAGCGGCAGGGACGCAGTCACGGAAATCGGTCGAGTGTGTGTGCTCCGATTAACCCCCCGCATTGAGCCCCGTAATCGCAGCCGGTCGAGGAGGTTTGCTGAACGCAAGCTGGTGAGTTAAGCTCAAACGCTCCCCGCTGCCGCCACCCCACCTCCCAAGGCCGCAAGTATGGCGGCCGCAGGGGCGGCAGGGCCAGCAGCGGGGTTCGGTATTGGATTTTGGTGGGCACTGCCGTGCGATTTCCGTGACTTCACGGCAGTACTGTTCAGCTGTTGCGGGAAAAACTCGGTCTGTTTGTGGCATGGTGTCCTTATATCGGCATTGTGTGGCTTTTGTGTGGGCGGCCGGCGCGTCCGGGTGCGTCCCGCTCGGTGTTGACGGTCGCCAGCGGCTAGTCCGGCTCCGGATATCCCCACACCCGGGCGCGCCGCGTCGTCGCTTAGTGTTGTGTGCCAGGAACGGGCCAAGTGCGCAGACGGATAGCCGCAGGGGCAGGGGATCCGCACTTGACCCTTTCCTGGCCCCTCAGGCCATGATAGCAGCTGACTGCCAATCATTCACATAAGACGTAATGTAAAATTAGTTATAAAACTTTCAAAAATTGTTTTCTTTATAAGCGTTTTAAAGTTGAAATTGTAGTTTTCGGATTCTCGCATCTTTCAGCTTGCTGCTCCCTATTCGGACTGCTTGAGGTCCGAAATAAGTTGGTTTTTCTAGACAAATGCTGGTGAAATACTTGTGCGCAGCGCCAGGAATTCTGGCGTTGGCTTTTGCCTACGCTCGAAAATGCATTTTCCTATCATTTCTTTTACTTTTTGTTTTGTTGAACGCACAGCAGCGGAGAAAATCCACACCAATTGCACAATCCAAAAGGGGGTTATTCCCTTCTTTCCGTGGTTCAGTGGTCCCGGGTCATGCTAGGCACGTACCCGAGCTCTTGAAATTTCCAATGTTGCGTCCCAATTAGTAGTAGTAGTTTAGCCAACTATGCAATTTGCAGCTTTTTCGTCTCTTCAAGATTTCAATATCGCATCGAGTCAAGCGTTGAGAAAAGGATTCGCGTGAATTTTCCCGCATCTGCCGTACGTTCGCATCGTGACCTGGCTGGTGTGTATGTGTGTGTGGTTTTTCCGAGTTGGTTTCGCATTGGAACTCGCAGGTTCTCAGCTAAACGCAACCGTACCTAGCTGGTAAATATATAAGTTTCTTTGCTTTGTCATAATTTTGGGATTTACTTTTACTTGGTTTCTAGCGTCTTCTTCATTTAGTTATAACAAACAATTTTTCAACAATTTTGTACTTTTGTTATGTTTTTTTGGGTTTATCTAGCTTTGTTTTTCGGTTTTTTTGTTTTTGGTTTTTATGTTTTAGGTTTCCGTTTCATTCTCCCTGTTTCTTTTTCTACTGCTCTTGCGTTTCTCTATCGGGTTTCCGGTTTGTTATCCCTGCTCCTTTTGCACTGCTTAAATAGGAACAAAACGAGAAGGAACATAATTGAACTTGAATGTGATACAACTTTGGCCAGACTATTGCTGAGTTTATGGAATAAAATCTACTCTTGCTTTCACATCCTTTCTTCGATCTATTGTTTTCTTTTTGGTTTGTTTTTCTTTATTTTTCTTTGATTTCCTGCCCTCTGACGAGGTTGGTTCGAGCAGTTTGAGTTTAACGTACTGATTTCAGACGTGGATTCAGGCTGGAGGATGCTGACGGCGCTAACTGACGATCGGAACGGCTCCGATCCGATCCGATCAAATCGATTGGCTAAGTGCGGGACTACAAGTAATTTTGATTACAGCTTTTGATTCTCGAGTTGCCTGCTCTCTCTCTCTTCGGTTTTGTGTGGTGTGAAGATGGCTTCTGCTACTCCTACTGCTAACTGTTGCTAACTGCTACTGCTCCTGGTTCTGTGTCTGGTTCTGATTCTGTTTCTGCTTCTGCTCTTGGTCCTGCTGCTGCTTTTGGGTGGGATGGGATCGGGTGGGCTTGTCGTGGGTGGGTGTGTCTGGGGTGGTTGTGGAATTAGCACGTTAAATCAGACGCTCGCTGTACCATATTCAGAAATCCGTGTTGTTTGTACCGCCTCCGCCGTCGCCCTCGGCGCCTAATCCAGCTCCACCTCCGCCCTCCCCACCGGCCAAGCCCACTTCGCCCACGCTGGGCGGCAGGGCCAGTGACAGTGGGGGGGCGGCCGAGCCAGCAACCATCATGGTGGGCTCCGTGTTCCGGCGTTTCATTTTCAGCTTGTTCTTTTTCAACATGGTCGCCTGTTTCGTTTTCATTGTTTCAAAAGGTAGACAGAGTGAGAGAGAGAGAGAGAGACATTTGGGAATTTGAAAAACAATTTAAGCGTTGTCCGTTACATTAAAAATTAGTTTTAAAACATTGGTTATCATGGAGTTAAATTGTGGTTTCGTTTTCGTGTAAGTTTGTGTATTTTGTTCAATATTTTCGGTAGAAGAGAAAAAGAGAGTAAGAAAAGATAGAGAGTTAACGCAAGGAAATAAATCGATTGCCTTAGATTAAATTCGTTATAAATTCTTGTTCAAAAAGCTAGCTTTAAAAATCAGGCAAAATGTAACGGAACTCAATCAACTAAATGTTTTCGGTTATACATATTTCGATACTGTTTGATGGATTGCGAAAGCTTGCATTTGCATATAAAATGGTAACGAAAAAGCACAAATTGGACTGCCTTCAAAGGAAAATCAAGGGAAATAATTGCATAAAAAATTAATCAAAAACTGTAGACAATTTCTAGGCGCGCTAGCTTGCTGTGGTGTGCTGTGGTGTGATCTTGGTGGTGTGGTGTGGTGTTGGTGGCTTTAGTTGCTAGCTCAAGTTCAATAGCGGTGGTTACAGAGTGGGTGGGTGGTGAGTTTCTCGGGTGGTGGGATCTTAGAGCTCGACAGCACCAACTATTATTTACATATATTTCTTTTTAGTTTTTATATTTAACTTCATTACTTTTGGCTTTGCTATTGGTTAAGGCTATTATTCTTTTGGTTTTCCTTCTGGCTTTTGGAAGATACGTTTTATTCGCTTGCGCGCATTGGAGTTTTTCTCTTGTTGAAATATTCTATTTATGGTTACAATTTTCAGGCTTTAGGCTGCTGTTCTGTTAATAGTTTTGCTTATGGAGTTTTGTTTTTCGGGGTTTTTATGGTTGGTTTTAGGGGTAGAAACAGGAGAACCAATATCGCAGGCCGCTGGCCAAGCTCTAGGTGCTGCCGAAGCCGGCGGGCAGCGAAGCCATCGAAACCTCCTTCTCCCCATTTTCGGCCAGCTGCGATTGTTGCTGCTGCTGCTGCAGTTGCTGCTGCGACTGGGATTGCGGGGATCCCGATACAGACATTGATCCCGCTCCCAGTCCCGATCCCGATCCCTGCTGCGCCACCGAGAGACTAAGCACCGCCGGCGAGATGTGCGGCTCCGTGAGGCGGCGCTTGCTCTTCGTCTTCTTCAGCATCGTGGCCTAGATGTAGCATAGAAATCACACACATTGTCAAATCCGACATACACATACGCACACGCACACACATCGAACAGAGAACTACAAAGATTTTGATTTGGGTTTCTTTTCTGATTTCATTAGTTTCATTTAACTTAATTTGGTTTTTTTGTTTTTGTTTTTGAGCTGCCAACAAATGAAAAATGCAGAAAAAACGAGTCTATTTTACATGGTTAGAGGGCGGGCTCGGGGTTCTTGTGGGTTTTAGTGTGTTCTACTAAGATAATTACGACACATCGGGCGGAAAGATTTACCAGGGGACATTACGAATTACGAAAGTTAACATACAAAACACGCATATCCAACATACACGCAGACAAAATGTACTGTATTTAAGTTTTTTTGGCTCTTGGCTCTATGACAATCGGTTGGAAATGTTTGGGAATATGTCTTTTATGTTTTTTTTTATGTTTTATATGTACATATTCATATTTTCAGTTTTCCTTTCACTATAATTTATCGGAATCTTAAAGACAATTTTTTACCGCCTTAACATCAGCTTATTTTAGGAAAACTATTGAGTAAGAATATCTATTTTAATTTCCATTAAATTTCTGTTTCAGATAAATTACAGAAGATTAAAATCAAAAAAATTTAGTTTTAATTTGCAATTAATATAAATATAAATTAAATTGCAATGAATATAAAAACAGGAACATCTTTTTGTATGAGAATACAAAATTTATAAGACCTTTTCGATTTAATTTAATTATAATTTTATTCATTTACTCGCATATATTTATTTCAAATCGCCTCACATTTTCAAACTGAACCAACCGATTGCCATTTAGGTTTGTGTTAACAACATTTACTTAGTTTTTGCCATCAAGCTAAGGATATAAAATTATAGGCATTCCTAATATCATGTCCTTGTTGTGGTTCTATCTCGCCTGGGGATATTACTTAAACCTAAATTTAAACTGTCGAATGTAGGCTCTGTAAATTTTAGCTTGAATCTTATGTGGTGGGGTGTACAAATTTTAAATCAAATTATTGTAAGCAGATAGGTGAAGGTATGTAAATAAAAACTGTTGTTAAAAATTGTTACACAAAAAAATACAAAATAAAATAAATACAAGGAAAGCGGCGGTGCACTCTTATAATTTTTGAGATGAGTGGCGTTTTGGTATTTATGTTTATTGGATAATAAATGTTTTTATTCATTAGGCTCCGGTTATTGCAAATTATTAAAACGTTTAAAAAAACTGTATGTTTTTAATATTTTTAATACATAATAACTTTTTTCAATGTAGAAACCATTTCCGATTTTTTTGTAATAACCGGAGCACAAATATAGAATGAAAGTAATGTTAAGAAGCAGTCATGCAATCAAACAAAGGAACAGCGGATACTAGCAAGGCAAAATACGAAAAACGAAAATCCAAAGGAAGCAATTTTCACCTTAAGGGCCGACTTGAGGACGACAACATCACCGGGACTCTGGATCCAGGGCTCACCGTCCACCTGAACGGGCATATCGGTGTTCAGATGTATCTTGATGTGTCCACCCTGAGGGATAAGAATTACATATTATAAAGAGTTTAGCTAAAAAGAGAGATGGATTTTCTTTACTCACCTGGGCTATGCGCATGGCCGTCCGAATTCCGGATTGGATTTGACCCAAGTGGACCACCCCGGTGACACCGACTACCTCCAGCATGCCATCGTAGTGGTTGGGAGTGGAGAACTGGTCGTCCTTGTCGGGACCCCACGGATTAGCGCCGCTTCCCCAGCTATAAATAAAGGATTAATAATTTAAATAATTCAATTGTTTAATTAGAAAAACAGAAGAAGGAATATTTCTTTCTGGCAGTTCTCAGCTCACCTCAATATATTCAAGATGATGATGCCATCGACCGGTGGCAGATCGACAATCTTGCCGTCGACCTCCAGGCGCAGTTCCTTCTGCAAATCCTTGACCGCCTTGCGGCCGACGATCTTGCGCAGTCCCATCTTGACATAGTAGCCCTTGTTGCGTAGGCGCGAGTTGAACTGGTTGGGATTCTCCTCACGTGCATTGTGGAAGTCCAGGCAAAGGTCCGCATCAATGCCGATGCCAAAGTAGTTGTTCATCACGAAGATCTGTGAGTTGTCCTCGTTTTGGGCACCACCTAAATGGAACACCAAATAAACATTAGTAAAGCGGTTCAATTTATTGTCCATTTGGAATCACACATAGACGCACATTGGACACCGAACATTTAACTGACAACATCGAGTTTGGATTTACTTAGTTTACCCAAAGTTCCAGGGCAGTCCTTCTGGTGTCTGGTCTTTTCAGATTATACATTACCTCATACATGCGAATATAGTAATTCTTTATACATTGAAACTAAACAGCATTTATCATCAGATACCAAACTGGGACTGGGTTTCATTTTGTTTATAAGGAATTTTGGGTAGTTTTGTATGTTTTCTTTACAAATAACCTGGCCAAGGAGGTAAATCATGGAGAGTTATTATCAGTTGTACCTTCTAAAATGTATTTTATGGAACTTCTAGGCAAAACTGATTATTCCTGCTCCTAGGTTACTTCCACATTTACTTGGCTTTTCATATTTTACAGCTTTGGGTTTTGTTTATACATTGCATTGGCGTTTGTTTTTTTACAGCCGGAAAAGGGATTAGGTCGTGGCATAGATTTAATTACAACACAAAGGATTCTTAAGGACTGGGACTTTGACTTGGTTAGGATAGGATCGGAGTCTTTGGGGATTAGGAGGCACTATGTAATGTAACGTAGAGAAAGAACACACGAACGAAGTTTTGAAAACACCAAATGACCTGATATATCACTCGATGTCAGAGCCGGTAATTGATGATGCTGATTGGTTTGTTGCGATTGCGATTGCGATAGGTGTGCTTGGTGTGCCTTCTTCTTCTTACCGGTTGTTTGCGAGGGCGCCTTCATGGCCGGCTCCTCGGGCTTGTCCTCCGGATGGAAGACAACCGTCCAGCGATCAAGTCGGATTTCCTCCGCCTCGATAACGTCGCGCAGTAAATTTAGCGGATCCTCGCCGCCGGTATACCCAGAGCCCCAGCACAAAACACGAGCCAAATCATTGCCTAAATGGGATTGGGGGATTTGGATTTATGATTTAGATAATTGAGGGAAACAAAAAATAACTACTTAGAGTACGAGGAGGAATCTACTTACCAGTTCCCAGGGGAACAATGGCGCAGGGCGGACTGGAGCACTCTGAGTCCTGTCCGACGTTATCCAGGCACTGCAACACCCAACCGATGGTGCCGTCGCCACCGCAAACCAGAATCTTGTAGTTGGTTATCTGTCGGAACACATACAAGCTGAAAATGTATAAGAATATAGGATTAGATGAGCAGGCAAGGCGATTGAATCAGATTCCGTTCTCATACCCAGGCAGGGGACCGCCATTGTCCAGATCAAAGACTTGATAGGGATTCAGCAGTTTCCTGAAGCTGGAGATCAGCTCCAAGCCCTGACAGCCGCCAGACTTGACATTGACAAAGACCAGCAGAGGCCTCACATCGGAGGGCACCATGCTGGGCTCGATGTTCGGCAGGAGCAGCACCAGCAGCTTCTTGTCCTCGATGATCGTCTCGCGGAGATTGTAGAAGGCGCGCACCTGGAAGACATCAATTCCTCTAGTAAGTAGGGTTCCCCTTGGGATTACTGAATGTTGAATAACTTACCGCCTTCTGGGAGTCCTCGAAGGTGAGCACCACTGACCCATACTCGTAATAGATGGGTCCAATGCTGATGAACTTGTTCTCATCGGTCACGTACTTGTTGAGAATCTGCTCGTAGTTGCGCTGCGACAGGCCAGTGGGCAGGTTGCCCACGAAGAGCGCGATGTTAGGGCCATGCGGGTCCTGTTTGTGCTGCATGTAGAAGCGCATTAGCTCCATCTGGCGAATGGAGTCCTTGCCCAGCTGTTTCATAATATCCCAGGGCCGTTCATTCCAGGACAAGATGCGCTCGGTCACGCCGCGATCGAGTAGCACCTCCGAGCACCTGGAATTGGGAATATATACATTTTAAGATAAGCGATCATAAGATCAAGAAATATGAGACCAACCTGTAGTCCTGTATCTGGTTATCCTGTAGGCCGAACTTATCCAGGGCATCGCGTATCAAATCCTTAATAACTGTGCTATTATCTACAGGAACACTGACATAGGGATCCTCCAGCATCGAGCACTGCAGCTTGCCGGGATAGACGCGCACATGGCCCCGGTCGCGATCGTGGAAGCGAAGGTACATGGCCGGCCGCTTGCCCTCCAGGTGCGTCAGGCTGAGCACGGGCGTGGGATCCAACATTGGGGCGTCCTCCATGCCGGCGGGCGCATAAAGGTCGGTCAGGTAGAAGGCCTGCGGATCGCGCGTGATGTGGAATGCCCGCAGCGCGGTGGTCAGCAGCTGCTCCAGCGTGTAAGTGCGCTGCACGATGATCACACGGTACTGCTGGCGTCGGAATGAGTTGTTGCCATCGAACACCTTGATCATCTCTGTGGGAACGGTGTATCCGCTGTGCTTAGTTCGATATTCTACATGGATTCCCAGCCCTGACTCACCTATATCCTTCTCTTCGCGCTCCTTCTCCTTCTTCTCGCGATCCTTCTCCGATTTGTCCGATTTGTGGCCAGCGGAATCGGGCCTGTAATGGCTGGAGGAGCCACCGGCAGCGGAAGTTGATGCTCCCGCCGTAGAGGAGCCACCTGCTCCGGCTCCACCACCCCCGCCACCGCTACCGCCTCCGCTGCTGGGTCCATGTCCCGATTCGGTCTTGCTAGCGGATTCTTCATCCTTAAAACGAGGTGTGTCCCCGCTGCTGAACTCCTCGGATATGCTGCGTGCTGGAGGTCACACATAGAAAATTGGGGGTTAGTATCTGACCAGAGATTTATATGGACAGGCATTTTTTTGTTATTAGTAAAAACAAAAGCGGCCTCGGCCAGGTGTTAGTTACTTATTTTGCCACTCGGATAAAATGCAAGACGAAATCCGATTTATATATTTCATTGAATAGCTTAATTTTATATTATATTTTAGAAGTAAATTATTTTTTTAGAGCTTTTTTTATGTTTTTATTTTAACTTTTTTAAAAAAGTTAATAAAATTAGAGGATATTTTTATTTAATTTCCAACCTAAAGCGATTTCTGTGACTCCTGAATCTGTTTTCTTTATCAAGCTAAAGTTAAATGTGCTAAAAAATCGCTATTCTTTTAAAATTAAATATAAAAAAAATGTGATTAAATATGGAAAGAAATCTACAAAAGTTCTAAGCTTATAAATTACTTTTCTTATCTAAAGTAAAACACTTTTAAGCATTCTTTTAGACAACTTTTCAAGTAATTTCAAAGGCAATTATAACTTAATGACATATAAAGTCCCTTAAATATTTTATTTTAGCAAAAAATACTTCTTATAAATAAGAAAAGTTAACAATTTCATGATCAAAGTCTAAGTCGGATCACTCTTGGGTTATTTTTTCCGAGTGCTGACATGCGATAATGCGGTGTTAATGATTAGTGGCTTGCAATGTGGGGCGGAATGGTGCGGATGATTAGTGGTTTGATGGTTAGCGATTAGTGGGACTCAGTGGTGGCTTGGTGGCTCAACGTAAAAGGAACGGGCGTAACGAAACCAAAACCAAAACAGAGGGGTTAGCGCAAACTAAGGACTAGTCGAAACCAAGACCGAACCGATCGAGAACGTGCCCGCGTCCACATTCGCGTCCTTGGCCCCAATTCTGTTAGCAGGGACGGGGGACACACAGAGACAAATAGAGAGAGAAAGAGAGAAAGGGGTAAGGAGAAGTTTGTGGACTAGTCACCTCTGCGCTTCTGGTAGCGCGGCTTGCGCCAGCCAACGGTGAGACCCTGCCGCACCTGGCGGAGCAGCCGTCCGAGGACATGCCCATCGCTGGCATCGCTGGCCCGCGACCGGCTGCTGGCCCCACCGTCGCTGATGTCGCCGGCGAAGGCCAGGTCATCGCTAGCCCCGCTCGGCCGGTCGTCCAGGTAGAGATCATCGAATCCAACGTCGTCGTCCACATCGGTCGCGTCCAGGCGGCGCGCCAGCATGTGGAAATTATCGTCGTACGGCTGGTAGTTGCCGTCCTCGTCCTGGATGGTGATCTCGATGTTTTGCGACAGCCTGTCCAGGCTGTAGTTGCTCTTGGTACCTGCTGGCGCTGCAGCGTTCTTGGGCGATCTCTTGGAACGCCGGCGCTGGAACAGGCCGCGTCCGTACTTTTTGTAGCGTGAAACGGCAGTGACGCCGGTCGACTCCTGGAAGGATTTGCTCCTACCCACCGGCGATAGCTGCAGCAGTGTCGCCGGGGCCGAGGGCGAGGCCGATGAGCAGTCGCTGGAGTTGGAGTTGGAAAGCGGGGAGCTGAGAGAACCGCCCTTGCCCTGCGCCTTGTGCTTGGGCATGAGTATGGGCTTGGGCTTGGGCTTGGCCTGGGCCAGAGCCCCAGTCTTGGGTTGCGAGCGTCCACCATAGACGCTCAAGGCATGTCCGGATTTTCCCGGGGCAGTGGTGCTGGCGGGGGCGATGCCGGTGCTGGCTCCTCCAGGGACATTGGAGGCGGAGGCGTTACTATTATTACTACTATTATAGCTAAGGTTGCTGATCAGGTTGAGGCTGCTGTCGAGATCGTCTGTGTTGGTCAGTTCCCCGCCGGTGTCCGAGGTCTCGTAGCAGCTCTCCCTCGGTGCTGTCTCGCCCTCACCCTCCGCCTCGGCGTCGCCGTGGTAGTCCGTCTCGCTAACATCACGCGGCTGACGCGAGCGCAGCGACCTCCGGCGCAGGGCCACATCGCAGTGGTCGTAGTCATCGCTGAGATCGCCGCCACTTATATCACAGACTCCGCCGTCCACGTCGTCCTCGTCCTCGCTGGGCGAGATGCCGCCGCCGCCGGATCCCCGTTTTCGTCGTCGCTTGCCCTGTCCCAGCTTCCGGAAGAGGCTTGTGTAGAGCAGGTGCAGCGAGGAGTTGGCCGAGGGTGACTTCTGCAGATTACTGGCGCACATCATGTTCGAGGTGGAAGTGGTCAGCTGCAAGGCGCTGTCCTGCTCCGTATTCTCTTCCTCCAGCTCCTCCTCCGGCTGATCCCGATCGTGATCCTGATCCGCATCGTTGCTGGTCTCACCCACTGTGAGCAGGGAGGGCGTCGGCGAGTGACAGAGCGAGTGGGAGCCACAGGAGGTGGGCGTGGGCGGCGTGGAAAGTAGAAAATGTTGTTTCGATTGCTCTCGCCGCTGCCTGTGGAGCTCGAGCAGCTCCTTCAGGCCCAGCCCAGCCGATCCCGTTCCCGTTCCAGGGATCGGGGAGCAGCTGGCCGCTCCGGAGCCGGCACTCAAATCTGGACTGGCTGCCGGGGCGCCCACAAACACACACACAGAGAAACACAGCGTCAAGGAACGCCGGAAACGGAAACAGTTTGTGAAAAAAACCGAAGAGAGAAAGAAAAGAAAAGAAAAGAAAAAAACAAAACGAAAAGTAAATCAAAAATCAAAAAAGTATGGAAAAATCCAGGGTACGGGGAAAAAATCGAGAAAAATCATCGGTGGTGGAGGTGTTTTTGTTGGTGGAGTGATAGAGAGTGGTCTGCCATGATCTGAATGAGCTGGATGGGCTTGAGCTTGATGTCTGATTGCTGATCTTTTGGAGCTCTGTTTTTTTTTTTTTTTTTGTAGTGTGCACACAACACAACATCGATAGCAATGTAATATTTTTTGGGGGATATTTTGGGGTGAGTATTGCTATATCGCTATATAGAGGGTGAGTGACCATCGAAAAAGGATGTGGACCAGCCTACACTGAGCGAGAGAGAGAGAGAGTCCTTTCGTGGGTGATCGGGAACTGGCTTCTTCTTTAAAACGGATTCATATTAAACCATAATTGTGGTAAATTAATATTCATTAAAAACTACTTTAAGACACACAGAATAAAACATTAAAGAGTTCCCCTACAAATCCACCTACGATTGGACTCTTCTCGCTTCAGGGTAGGAGCTGTTCTATCAGGAGGCTGGGCATCTGGGCTCCTGGGCTTCTGCGATTATCTTGGTAAGGTTATGACCATGTACTTACGACACGAGTAGTCGCGCACGAGCGTCGTTTTCGATTTGACCTGGACGCCGATGATGGCCTCGATGGGCACTTCGGTGCGTGGAATCGAGACTGAGTGCGGAGGTAAGTAGATAGGTTGTAGAATACCAAAATTACATTCGGTTGGCAGGTACACGCGACATCCGGCATGGGTTGTCATGCCGCACCACTCGCAGCGGTATCCTAAAGAAGATATCATTAAGAAGGATAATTAGTAAGAGAAAAAAATCAGGACTCCAGGGCGAACCACTCACCAGTGAGACATTCCGAGGACCAACATGTTTTCTTGCAGTAAGCGCATTTGGACGTTGATGGAAGATTGCCCTCTCGCCAGTGATGCTGTTGGGCAGGAATAATATATATAGTTAGCCTTGGCTATAATCCTCTAAAGAAAACTGGTGATTGTCCTTACCTGATGCTTCACATTAAGTAGCTCCTTGCCCGGCACATATGTGGCATTCTCGGTACAATCGGGCACCGCAAAATCTTGGCACTCAATATGCGCGAAATATTCGCAGACTGGGATTAAAAATTATAATTAATTATTTAAAATAACAACGAAATACATACAGAAAAGCTAGTAGTATTCATTGTGGGGATATTTTTCTGGCCTTAACTGGTTTTCACGAAAAACGTGGCATACTTTTATGGGCAATTTGAAATATTTCTAATTGATTTAGTATTTATTATTATTAACAGTTTTTATGCTCTTAAAACATGAAATACAATTAAATAAAAATCTTTAAATTTATCCTTATGGAGTACCAAATTCAATCGCAGTTTAAAATCTATTTTCTGCCCCTTGTGTGCGGTGCACATCAGGCGCTGGATGGTTCTAACAATGGATTGCCGCTCAATAGGTGAACTGACGTGACTGACACGCAGATGGAGGACAGAGGAACAAGGACTGGATATGGGACTGGGACAGGGACAGAGACAGGCACACACATATATATATACGTATATAATGTCACTTACCTAAACAATGCACCGCTGGCGTTTCATCCAATCGCTTACGGCAGACAGTGCAGAATTTTCTCTTGTGATGAGTTGGCTCGGACCAACAATGGGCCACGGGATTCTGTGGGGAATGACACATGGACACATGACAGCTACGTTCATCCTGCGATTGCGACTACGTACCTTTATAATGCATGGAGCGATGCCGGAACAGGGCGTTACCACGCTGCTGACACATCGTTCGTGAATGATAAAGTTGCAAACTGCAAGCGGCAAGGGGGAGAGATGTGGTTATGCAACATGTCGGCAAAAGTTTAAAAGTTATTTTGAAAAGGGATCACAATGCAGTTCGCCTTTATCTCAGTTGAACAGACAAAGGTGTCGTTACGGATACGTAATATTTCAAACATTTTTTTAAAACAACAAAAAAAAACAAATAAGGATTTTTAGATATACTAATGTTTATAAATTATATAAAATTATCTCTGAATAAAGTTTATTCAATAAACAATTTATTAATTTAAATGAAATTTGAATATAAAAAGCGTCTGTAACAGGCTTACTAACTTATTGCGTATACGTAATATTTCAAACATTTTTCTAAAACCAAAATCAAACAAAGTAAAGATTTTTTGCCATACAAATACATATATATAAATTATATAAAATTCTAATCATTTTATTCATTTAAATAAAATTCCAATATAAAAACCACCTTTAATAGGATAACGTTATTACGTATACGTAATATTTCAAACATTTTTTTAAAACACAAAAAAAACAAATAAGGATTTTTAGATATACTAATGTTTATAAATTTTATAAAATTATCTCTGAATAAAGTTTATTCAATAAAAGATTTTTTAATTTAAATGAAATTTGAATATAAAAAGCGTCTGTAACAGGCTTACTAACTTATTGCGTATACGTAATATTTCAAACATTTTTCTAAAACCAAAATCAAACAAAGTAAAGATTTTTTGCCATACAAATACATATATATAAATTATATAAAATTCTAATCATTTTATTCATTTAAATAAAATTCCAATATAAAAACCACCTTTAATAGGATAACGTTATTACGTATACGTAATATTTCAGAACATTTTTTAAAACAAAAATCAAACCAAATAAAAGATTTAAGTAATAAAAATAATTCATAACTCTCTCTAAACTTAAATTTGAATAATTTGATTAGTATTTTAGTGTAAATACTCTATTAATAAAATGAAGTCATTACGTATACGCAATATTTTTCAACCTTAGTTTCAATATTAGAAAACTCTTAAATCTAAATCGCAGAATCGCTATTGAAATGAGTCTCTACTTGGAAATGCGTATTCCAGTGAGAGTATGGGGTAGATTCTCTCATCTCTCGCCCTGGTAAGCCCCTTGGTGCAACCGCAAAGTCACCGCGTCATTGGGAGCTCGCATGCCATTCATGGTGGCCGAGTTCACGGACAACGGTGCATTCATTGAAGTTCCCCGCAGGGCAACCAAGGGGGTGGCGGACGGGACGGGGTTGGGGCACAGAGCACACAAGTGGCGTGCAGCGAGCTAAGTGGCCAAGCCAAGGTGACGCGGAAAGAGAGAGAGTGAGAGAGGGAAACAAAGAGTGAGATAGTGGCAATGTACAAAGCTCGACCTCCTTTCTCCCTCGTGCGCTTTTGAGCTCGCTGCTCTCTATCATTTTTCCTTGCCACCTGAACTGAAATCCTGTTGCACGGCAGAAATAATTTCCATTGGTTTAATAACTTTATATATGTACCTTTAACATTTTATTTTATAAATATAATTATAATAATTATTATTATAAATTATTTGCAAAGTTGACAGAGCTTTTTTAATATTTTATTTTATTTGAAGAATCAAAAATAAAAAAAGAATTCTTAACTACATTCAAAAGAAGCCTCAAACTCTGAAAATTCTCAAACTTTTCACTGGAATAAACATAAATACCCTTGCGTACATAAATATGCTTGCGTTTCGTGCACCGATTTAACATAGATATCATAGTTTTATTTTTAGACTGGCGTAAAATTTACGTATTTACCACATAGGCAATTCTTGGGTCGCTGCACACACAAACAAATGGGCAAACAGACGCGCGTCGTCTGTATGTAAATGCATAATTATCTCTATGTGTGCAACGTGTCGAGGGGAAAAGGAGGTGGCAGCAGGAGTAGAAAACTAGGCCGCTGACCTGAGGCGCTGTGCTGACGTCATGAATGAACTCGTGAATGTGCTTTGGTTTTTTTGGCCCGTTTTATAAATAAAACAGCGGGCAGTCGTCAAGTAAGCAGTGCATGCAACCGGGGGGCAAGTAGCAGGAAGGGGAAAAAAGAAAGAGAAGGACAAACGTGACGCTCAACTGCAGTTGCATTTGGAAATGTGAAAAAACATAACTATATGTAGGTCTCTCGCTTAGCTAGCCATTTCACTCTGGCTTAAGGTTTTCCCCAAGTCTTCTTGTTGTTGGCTTGGGCGGTTGTTGCACTTGCGGTAAAAACAGAGGGATGGGGGGAGGTTAGAGTGTTGGAATTGCAGAAGCAACAGCTGAGCACGTATACGCCCTGTGGCGCGCAGCGGTTGAGATCTGTACTTTTCTTTTTAGGTATTTTCCACTTTGTTGCATGCCTGCATTATGTATACCAAAAATGTGTGTGCTTTCTTTATTTCTCTTTCGCTTTATCCTTCTCTTTTTGTGTAGATAAGCATAAGCAGACAGAAGCAGCGACGCCAACGCATGGGGAAATTTTCGAAATGCTTTTCTTTGCGCCTTCTTTGTGTGCGTGTGTGTGTGTGTGTGTGTGTGTGTGCGTTTGTGGGGAATTTGAGGTTGTTGGAAACTCAACACACTTTTACTTTTGCCATCGCTTCGTTTTTATTTTCCCTTCTCCCTTTTGGCCAGGGCAATAAAGCCAACAATAACAAAAGAGAATCAATTGGGAGAGGATAAAGAAGAAGAGGAAGAAGACGAAGAAGCAGTAGGACAAAGCCAAATTTAAAGCGAACACCAATACATTCACACCCATACATACATATACACGTATGCATGAAGGAGTGGTAGAATGGGAGAAAACAGGACAAAAGAGAAGGAGAATCAGGAGCGGCAGTAGGAGTCCGGAGGGGGCTAGGGACAATTGAATACGCACAAGTTGACATGCGTAGTGCGTGGAAGAGGAAGCACAATTAAAATTGATATTTGCCCAGAGGAAAGTTATACAATTCAATTGAGGTGTAGCCGTAACATATACCAGCAACCAATAGGAATATAACATAGGCATAGGCAAGCAGTCGAAGTAGAAGAACCAAAAGCCAAAGGCAATGAAGAACTCCGTTGGAATAAAAATAGCAGGAAATGCTTAATAAATAAACAAGCATTTACACAAATAGACACATAATTGCAGATGACGCATATGAAACATGCATAAATCATATTCTTTTAATACTTTTGTACAGCGAGAATTTAGGATACGTAAAAAAGAGAGTTTTCAAATCAGAAAAGTTGATTAAAAAACTTTAAAATGTATATAGAAAGTATAACAAAATAAAGCTTACAACATGTTATATTTGTTCAGATCTCTTTAGATACAAAAAATAAAAAATAACTAAAATTAATTGTACTTTTCGCTTAAGATTTAAGAATATTGTATCCACGAGTTTTCAAGTGTTCTTGTGGCTATCTAAAATCCACGTCCAAATTAAATTCCATAGCAATCTTTTTTTTCTGATTGAAACATAATTTCCAGACAGCTTCAGGGGCAGCGAGAGGGAAATGAGATTTGGTAAAAGCTACAAATTGCAAATTCCTAAAATGCTAAGAACCTTTTTTTAAGTTTCTAAAATAATAACTGTTACTATTGAAGTAATTAAAATACTTTTTGAAGACAATTTCCTATTCCCATTAATGCACTTCTTGGCCCCGGCACGCCGGCTGCTTAAGTAACATTAATTTGGATTTTGTATGTGATTTCATTTTGGTCGGAAACGCTCTCGACTGGAGAGCAGACTTTTTCCGGCTTGCCTGCAACGTCAGCAGTGCCCTTCCTCTTTATCGTTCTCTCCATATCCCCGCCCCTTTCTGTACGATATGCCAGCCAAAGTGACGACCCCGAAAATCTGTTCTTTATACTCTTTCCACCGAAAAGTATATGCGTTTGTGGTTAAATTCAGAATATAATTAATTAAATACTTTTCATTATGTTTTTTCTTAGGCAAAATTATTTTTTAATAATCGAAAATAATTTATGTATTCAGCTTAATATTTTTAGTATTATAAATAAAATAAATCTATATGTAGTAAATATTATTTAAGTATTTAAGCAGCTATAACTAATATCCAAACTATTATTTAGCATAATTATTTTTAATGCAATAGTTTATTATATTATCTGGCTTTAAGGTTATTCACGCCATTGGCCATTCACTTTGGTTATGAATGAACAGCGTCGACAATGAAGCAATTAACTAGGCGAATCCCTCCCCCTTTTATTTCGTCCTCCATTTAAACCCCCACCCCGCCGCTCTCGGCTTCCGATTCTGCTGCTGGCATCGTCGTCATTTTCCATGGCGGCCATTGATGACGCACTTTTAGCCCTTCGCTGCTACCACTATCGGCCGGGGCACCTCGCTCGGATTCAGATTCGGCACTCCTGCCGGCTTGTGGATACCCGTACCCCAGCCCATACCACCCCCATGGCCAGGCGATGCATTCAATTTGATTTGGTTGCGCACCTGCTGCTCCGATGCAGCATTTCCCCCCCCTGGAAACCCGATTGAAAATGGCCAGCGGCCTATGCTACCCGAGAATGCACTTTCGCATTTGACCTACATTCGGGGGATCAGAGAGCGCGGCAGTTTCGAACCGGAGAGGAACAACTCCAGCTTCGGCTTTGGCCAATTAAGTATGCAACTCAATTAGGGAGACCCTCCCCACTCAACCCCACTTTTACTTCGCTTTCGATTGAAGCCAACACGGCGTATGCGTGATGTGTGGCCAAAGAGCGACGCCCTCGAGGGTATGCAACACAAATATGTATAGCGATTTCAGCTCGCCATTTCGCCTAGAAAACACAGCACATCCATACATACCTACATATATGTACTATGTACATTCATATGCATACATATGCATACATAAATATGGCATGTTTTGCCAGCGATTAACACAGTGGCAAAATTCACTGAAAATGTCAAATGCAAGCGCAACGAAAACAACACGAAAATGTGGGAAATGTGTCTGTCTGTCTGTCTAGCTGGCGGGCAATAAATTTCGCTGCGGAATGACACAAATGAGTGCATTTATGGACTCTCTGGCTGCTGGCCGCTACACTCAATTTTTTATTCATTCCGAGCAGAATCTTTAATGATCTTTCACACTAGCCATTAAACCGAACAGAGCCACAATCCACGGTCCACCGCAGAAGAAGACCAAAAAGTTGTAAATAACTTGGGGTACAAATAAGAAAAAGCAGTGGTTTTTAGAATATGGAAATTATATTTTCAAATTTATATATATTTTGTTGCATTTCCCGAAATCACTGAGCGAAAAACCCCATCGATCTAAATATAATTAATTTATGGTATTTATTGCACCAAAAGCGCGAATAAAGCATATATATTTTAAGTAAATACAAAATGTTCTTAGAATCTGTTAATTTTGTCAATTCATTTCCCTGTGTTGGGTTTTGGTGTTAATTATGGTGAACGGAAAATAGACTTTAAAGCAACGCATTTGCGGCAAAAGGCGCGCACTTTCGGAAAAACTATAAACACCGATGCTAAATGAAATGGCAAGCGTGATTCGCGATAATTATAATAATAGCCATAACAAAACCAACAAATCCCATGAACAAAATTGCACAAATAAACAGAGGGTACAGCAGGAAGATTCATCACGATGCGAGCCGCTTAACACGCTTCCCGTTGGGAGAGTCAGATGCCCCTCCTCGGTTCCATGGACCAATATCAGCCATTTCTGTTCTGTTTCTGTTTCTGTTTCTGTTTCGATTCGATCCGAATCGCCTTGGGTTGCCTGTTTGGCTTAAATTGTGCTGTGAGGCGAGTGATGTGCTCTGTTTTATAGATTTCCATGGCAATGGCACATACGAATACATACATATAGCACGTCGAATTGGTGCTGTCTATGACGTCGTTGGCGCTCTGCTCACGTCACGGCAGACACGGCCAACAGCCGCACAATTTGGAAAAGTTCAAACGCGCACACTTCTCGGCCACAAATAGCCCGATGATGCTGCCCCTATTCCATACTATAACTATACTATATAGCCCAGCGTTGCCCCTCCTGAAGTTGCCCCAATGGGCGTACGATCTCTATACTTTCGGTCATGTGGCGATGACGTTGGGCTGCCGTTCACTGGGAGCAATCTTATTCAACAAGATATTAATTCTAAGGCTTTCTCAACGCAAATTATGGGAAATTTATAATACAAGAACTTAATCTCAAACCTTTTTATTAAGAGATTAATTGAAATACTATCTAAAACAAATATAAATACATTTTAAAAGCTTAGCCGAAAAAGTATTTCTAAAACCCTCAAACCTTTTTAAACTTATTGAACATTGAAATATCCCAAAACCTACTTTAAATCAATCCAAAATCTGGCAATAGAACATATTTTCCTGCTTCTGTGTTTCCTGTAATGTCCGTGCTAGCCTTTGTTATTACAACCTCCCCAGCGTCATCAACATCTCGGCATAGGGATCATCGGGGACCGCCGCTCTTCCATTCCAATTTTATGGCAATTTAGAAAGTATTTTCAAAGCTAGACGAAATGTATTTTTACATCTGCCGCTGGCGTTAAAGATGTTCGATGATTTGCGTGTTGCCTTTTCTCGGTTGTGTTTAGTGCCCATTAATTACAACTTATTTCTATTACTGCCGCTGTTGGAAAATTGGGAACTAGTTGCAGGCGAATGCAGGGTGATTTTTACAGTCCACAAAATGGGTAAAAAAACACAAAATTGTTTAAAGAAAAAGTATAATTTTAATATATAATCATCAAAACATCAAAACAATTATCGAAATAATTGAAAAGTTCGATTCCAATCAATAAATTCCATTAGTTAAGCCAAGAAAGTGGTATTATTAAATTCGTTCGTATCTGCATTGTGATTACCTTAAACTCTTTTTGTGTTATGGTCTTTGGTACTCACCCTCGCAAATATATCCTTGCTGGATGAGGCCCCAGAGCAGATCCGAGCAGTGGTGACAGTATGTTGGCTTATGAAATGTCTTCTTCACGAATGAATGCCCACCATCCGCCATTTTGTTTGCCTGTGTCCGCTGCCCGTCCTTCCGCTTCCGGTTCCTGCCTCGGTTTCAGTTTCAGTTTCGGTTTCGATTTTGCTTTATCCTTCTTCTCCTGTGGCTTGTGCGAATGCTGCTATATGTGCGTATGTCTTGGTGCTGACTTGTGCGTTGGACTCCTCCACCAAGTGGCCGTTGCAGCTGCAATTTCAGTTGCTATTGCGCAGTGGCAGGCAGCTGCAATATCTGTTGCTGCGGCAGTCAAAACTGCAGTATATGTTGCAGGTGCAGTTGCTGTTGCAGTTGCAGCAAAGGCAATATCTGTGGCTGCTGCGTAGATGGGCTATTTCGAAGTGGGAATCTTTCGGTTGGGCAACCTAGGCGCCTGCTGCCGGTGCGGGCGTCGAGGCCAGCTGTGGCAGCACTGCCGTACCGACCGAGGGCGTGCACTTGGCGTGGGCGTGGTAGGGTGAAAATCCGGCCAGCCTGGACTGCTGCTGCTGATCTTGCTGATCCTGCTGCTCGGGGTGCTCTGGCTGCTCCGGCTGCGGTTCCTGTTGCTGCTGACAAAAGCGATGCGAAATGGAGTACGACGACGACGACGAAAGTGACGACGACGGCTGCATTTTCATCCATTGGTCAGGTGGCGGCTCCCTTATCCGGACATTTGCTTGCCGGGCTCGGTTCTCTGGCTGTTCGAGGGCAACTTGTTAATCCTTTGTTATTTGTTTTAGTTTAGTTTAACAATCGTTTTTGGCTTCTATATACATAGTGGCTATGCATAATCATATTTATTTAGACTTGTGCATCTTCGGTTTTTGGTTAAGCGTTCGGACATTCGGTTGAGTTTTACTGTTAATTATTTACAATTTCTAGCGCTGCACTAAACAAAAAACAGAAATTGTAATTTTTAAACATTATTTTTCATATATGTATTTTGCATTTTTCTTTGCCATTTTTATGTATTTTTTGATGTATTTTGCTTGTGTATTTTCTATTTGGCACTGCACACACGTAGGCACACTTCACTCGGCGGGCGGTCTTCACTTTACTACGACGGCAGCAGCAGCAGCAGCTCGGAAAATGTTTTTCTTCGACTTGGCTCTCTCTTCGCTTCGCTTTTCGTCGCTTTCCTTTCGCCTTTCCACTTTCCGCTTTCCTGCGCTGATACGTGGGCGCCGCACCCCCCAAAAAACAGCAGAGCCAAAAAAAAAGTAAAGGCAGAAGGGAAAACGTTTCCCGATAATAAAATCTACAAGAGCGGGAGTTTCCACGAGAGCGAGAGCGCGGACTGCGCAAAAGAGATGGGGAGAGAGGCACGCGTCATGCGTGGTGAGTTGGCTAAAAAAGTTCCCAGTATTCTTGGAGCACCATAAAAAAGTAGTAGACATCAATATAATAATAGAAGTGGCAAAAATATGATATCAACAGCGTGTACCGCTGGGGCAAAGAGAGTAGCGAGTAGGACACATAGGCAAAAGAGAGAGAGAGAGAGCACAGGCAGAGAGGAAGAGAGTGAGCGGACTGCATTGTGGATTTTCCTTTTGCTTCATTTTCCTTTCCCCCAAACCGCCAATCTATTAATTTCCACAGCCGCGGCGCCCTCAAGTATGCAACATGTTCTGCGATGATGAACCAATTACCAACGCTACCCAGTTACCCACTTTCCCCAACCACCGCCGCCGCCTCCTGCTCCTCCCTTCGCCTGTTCCCACTGTTGCCACCAGCGGGGATGGCCAAGGACAATCCAGTCAAATATTATATCATACAGGTCCTAATAATAGACGGAAACAAAGGTAACGACACTTGAAGTTTTCAACTTGATGACAATAAACGACAGCTAACGGAAAACACACAAATCCACAGTGTGCGGGTGTGTGTGTGTGTGTATCATATATGCGAACAGTTAAGGACGAGACAATAGCACTACAGGATATACATAAATCCGGTATCTGTCCCCCACTTGCTGATATTCGAATAAAGGATATATGATAGTCTGCTTCAAAGTTAGTGCTAGTTTTGTATATAAGCTATTTCTAGTCCAAAGATCTACCTATTCATTTATAATCTGTAACCTCTGGGTATAACTCTGTAAAGCGTCTTTTGATCAGCACTTTAAGGTCAAGAAAACATAAATCAGATGAGATATGATTTGGCATTTAAAAGAGTATACATTTTGTGCCTATTGGCTTTATATTATAAGTGGTTTCTGTAATTGTTCATGTATATACCGATCGCAGTTTGGTCTGCTATATTCCATGAATACCTTTCATTTTCAAGATTTCAAGAAAGATTTAGATTTTAATCAAAACCTATAAAACAAAGCAAAGAGCACAGAGAGCAAAGCATAAGAAGTGTAACATTGGATATTATACTAAGATTATCCCAAATATCTCTTAACCAATATATATAATATTGTTCAATTTGCAAAGTTTCTCAATAGTTTCAAATTAAACTCAACCTTTTGCTTTAATTCAAATTGTTTTGATGATTTAGTCCTACCTATAAATCCCCTCAAGCAACTACTCTGAACTTGAACTGATAATACCCTTCTCTTTGGATAATAACCACTTTTTACGTTTAACCTCGTTATGGAATGCGATTTGTTGCGAAAACTTGTGGCAGCAAAGAGTTTTGAACTTGGACTTGGCTTTGGCGGTGAGCAGCAAGTACTACTATTTGGCCCGCAACTGTGTGTGTGGAGCCAGCCTGACGACGTGGAATGTCCAGGTCCTGTGCTCCATGTTCCGTGTCCCTCTTGTCCATATATCCTGGCCTCCAGGCGCGCGACATGCGCAATGGGGGGGTGCCCTGTGAAAATACACCACAGAGGGCGGCAAATCCAACTCCACCATGACGGAGCAGCGGTTCAACAAAAGTGGCCAAGTTTAAGGATAAATCACAACGAGCAAGATTTTTCCAACAAATGCTGCCAAGGCGGTGTGGGTGGGCGGGTGGATTTTAGTTTTTCTTTCTTGGGTGTTGAAAACTTAGCGGCTTCTCGTTTTTTTTTCCTTGGGGAAATTATTGTTTTGGTAGCCAGAAGAGCAACGAAATTATGGATGCTAATGGGGGGCGGGGGGCCCCGAAAAGTACGATATATAGCTTTCGGAGGCTGTGTATGTGTACACACTGTAGACAAAGCAGCCACACTTCGCACCCACTGGGGCCATGGTGGCGCCCACTTTCCTCTGCCCCGTCCCACCCCCTTGGCTTTTTCATCCCCTCACCCACTGCTTGTTTGCTGGCCAATGCTGCGCGCTTCGCTCTTTCGGGGCCGCATGAGCAAATCGCAATAGATAGAGAATTTTTTTCTTTCTTTCTGGCTGGCGCGGCTTGATTCCTTGCCACACACACAGACACACTCGGTCCCGCACCCGCACACTCGCACGCACACCTATCCGTGTCCTTTAATACATTTTCAAGTCCATAACCAGAGGTGTGCGAGTGTCCTTGCCTTTTTGCTTTGGCAAACACTCCGAAGGAGTTAATAATCGGGGGGGGGGGAAAGTCGGAGCCAGGAAAGTTGGAGCCTGGAAAAGTCAGCACTTGGCACATATGACAACGTAATTTTCACACACACACACACACACCCGCGCTCATTTGGAGAGAGTGAGGGAGAAAGAGAGAGGGCGAAATTTTATGTACCATATATTTTTGAAGCTGCAAAATTTTGCACACTTTTCCGACTTTTCACACTGCTGCCGCCGTCGAGATTTTCATTTTCATTTCGCTTTGGGTTTGGTTTTAGCGTTGCCTTTGGCTGGCCATTTTCACATTCAATTTTCCCCGCACTTCATACACTTTTCTTTGGGTTTTCTTTTTTTTTTCGGAAAGTTTCCACAGCACTTTGCAGCAAGTGGCTGCGAATTAATGAACGTTTCGCCCGAGTTTTTCCGAGTTTTCAGCCAGTTTTCATTGCTTTCTTGCGCCGCTGCTGCCAGTGTGTGTGAAAATTTTCCTGTGCTGCCTGTGGTTGTGAAAGTCCAGTGAAAATCCGCAACCGTTACGTACGGAAGAGCACACCTAGCTGCTGTGTGTGCTCCGCTGAAGACGATGGTGCGCTCTGACGCCAGGTCCGAGTCCGCAGCCTACTCGCAGCTCTCGTTCGCCATCGCTGCTCCACCGCCTGGCTCCCGCATCCGGCCGTCCTGCTCGCACCAGCTGCCGCGCCTGGGGGGCCAATGGCGCCCTCTCCCTCTGCGGTGTGTTGAGTTGGCGAGTGTGCGTGTGTGCGTGTGTGCCCCCAACAACAAACAGAGGGAAATTTAAGGGAGCTCCCGCTGCCGCCTTGCTCTCAGTGGCACGCTCTGTCTCTCAGGCAGGATGCCAGCGCTTGTGCCGTCGCTCTCCCAGTGGGGCACTCTCCACATCTAGTTCGCTCTCTCTTGCCCCCCAAATAAAAATGAAATCAACAATTTGTTGGTGGCAGGGCTGCCAAATATAACCAATATGACCAGTTTGCTGTGAAAAAGAGCTTATAAGAAATCGTTATTTGAAAGGCAATTCCATAATTTTAAAATAAAACTTGAAATCAGTTTATATTTGGATTAATATTGTGTTAAGTTTATAAATTCAAAACTGTATTTACTTATTATTATTCTAGTCTCTATGCTGAAAATGTTAGTAATTTTCCGAAATCTTCAACGATCTTCAACCCAAGTTCACAGAAGACCAAAACAGCTAGAAAGTGGAAAATATATAAAGTTCCAAAAAGAAGCACCAGAAAAAGTAAAAAATCTTTATGTTTGATACTTTGGATACAGCAATTTCCATATATTTATATAGGGCTTTTATCTTATATCTATAGAGTTGAGCACACCGTCGATAAATCGCTTTGCTTTGCTTTATATATCTCTATGTTATCCTTTAGAAGTACGAATGTGTATGAGCAACCGATATTGCTGCTTTAGTAGAGTTTAAGTAGAATGTGTTGCAAATTGCATTTGCCAAGCGAACTTAGGAGAAGGTTTAACAGCACTTCTATACACAAACTTAATGCTGACACACAGGATGGTTGAATAATAATAGTGATAATAATAATAGTAGAACCGATATATACTTTTGGGTTACGTTGAATACAAATGCACGCATACAATTAAGATTAAGGCGACTTTAAATGGGTTCAATAGATAATGTCTTTCTGGGGCCTCATTCACAAAGAGCCAACTTAGCCCAGGCCATGATCGTCGAAGAAACTCTGCGGGGTTTCGTCCTGGAACGGGAGAATGCTTAGCTTCAGTTACGTGATCGATACTTTACTTCGCTCGAAGGATAACAACAACAGGCAAACCAAATAAAAGCTTCGATTCGGGAGCTAGCCCACATAAATAGGCTATAGATGAAGGGGTTTTAAGTAGCAAACAATTAAAAACAAAGGGACACCAAAACGGGTACACTAAGCCAGATAGAGGGAATAGATTGGAGATTGGAGAGCAGAGTTCAGAGGTCAGATCAGTGGATACTAGGTCAGAGCAGTCAAACAACAGGTCAGTGACAACAGCAAAACAACAGTCATAAATAATTAATTACGGAAGAGTACACAATTACATTAAATACAAACTGACGATCACCAGCTCATTGTCTTACCATTATCATACTAGGCATACGTATATAGCATAAGATACATAGTATATTTATATATTTTTAATGTTTTTGAAAATACTTTTGTTTATTATTTGATTTTTTTGTTTGTTTGTTTACAAAACACGGAAAATTTGGCTAAAACGTACAACACACATACATAAACATACATATAATTGTAGATATACATAAACTAGAATTTATTCGGTTACCACTAAGGCATGATTTTTACAATTTTCAATTATAAATCGTTCTCTTTTTGTTTTATTTCAACATTAAAGCTTACTTGTTTCTATGGTAAGAATAGTATTGCATATATCTCCCCACTAACTAAATTAGTTATTGCCCATTTTGGTGATTGGTTGGAATGATCCTTCGATTGTTTAATGACGATATAGGAAGAAGAATATTAATTGAGTTTGGGAAACCCCGGATGGAACTAAGTACGTGAGGTTGGCTTGTTTTGCATGAACTTTGCTGGATCTATTTATCTGTGGATTTGTGTGTGTGTTCTTTTGCGAGAGTGTGTGTATGGAAAACCGCATGCCAGATGCTCGGAGGTTACTATCTAGTGTTCTAGGATTTATTGCTTTCTGAGCCTCACGTTGCTTCGTTTACTCGGTTTGACTTAGCGCCTTATTGCTGTACAACAGCCAAAACACACATTATTGCGAAGTGGACAGAGCTGTGGATGGTAAGTGCCAAGTGCAGCACACTTAATTGCCGCTTGAGGAATATCTGGGGTGTATATCATAAGTGTGTTGTGTGCTTGTGGTGTCTGGGTGTGCGTGTAATATCATAACTACATAAGTTCTACGGTGTTCTAGTTCTTTAGAGGAGTCCAATGTCTCTTAAAGTGCCCTCAACGGCTTCGTCCTGGAGTACAGAGAATAAGAACAATAAGAACGAGAAGAGTAGAATAGAAGGAAAAAAGTAGTAGTAGCAGTGGTGTTTAGTGGTAGTACAAGTAGTAGGTGTGAGTGTGAATAGTTGAATATGTCCAAAAAAGAAACCAATTTCAATCTTGTTTTGCATTTCTTTCGTTTACGGCACAACTTGGGAACACGTAATGCATATAGTGGGTACATATATGGATGAACATCACAGCGCAGCGCGGGGAAGGCTGGGGAATGGAAGCTGGGCAATATACACAGACATGTTATGTACAGCTGGGCGGGCGGAGGTTTGACTGATCTGACCTAGCGACACTCCACTACTAAGACCCTCCGCAGATTGGGGATATTACTTTATATGTTCTTTACACTGGTTCTTTGGGTTGGGCTTTATGTTTGTTTTCTTTTTATCATTTAGTTGAGATACTCATTGAAGTCCTGTGGTTGTTGTTGGTGGTTGGTTGGTTGGTGGTGGTAGTAGTAGTTGTGTTAACATCGATTTATGCAGTGGCGGGTAGGGTAAGCGTTAATAATAATAAGAGAAAGGGTACATGGGTTACACATTTAAAAATATGGTATATATGGATATGTATATCTTCGTATCTAGTTAGTAATTCAGCTACAAAGGTCATGCAAAGTAATCAAGCCAACTATCTGACTACGATTCGGATTAGGAAACTAAAGGAGGCTACAAATTGTACTATAAACAAATGGCAAACAAAATACATAATTAGGTTTAAAGTTTACTGCACATCTTCATCTATGGCAAGTTCAATACTGTGGCGATCATCAATTAAATCCAGGTAAGTTCTCACAATTCACAATTCGCTTTCGAGACGTGTAGGCAAGTTTCGCAACTCAAGACGGCATGCAATGACAAATAAACAGTTTGCTTGTTGACTGGTGTGCGTGTGTGAGAGCTAGGGTGTTTTGGTTTTGTTTTTTAACATCAGATTCGGAACTTAAAGTTAATGACAATGCAGCTGCAAGTACACACACACGCACACTGGACTTAGGTTCTATTGCAGCGAGTAAAAGAACTCTTCTTGCTTCGAGGGTGGTTAGAGGTGTTTAGTTATTAGTTTCGATTGCACAAATTAGAGAAACAAGAACGAGAAGTTGGTAAGGTAAGAGTAGAGTATAAAGTATAAAGTATAAAGAGAATTCCGTGATATGCGCATGAGGTATGACATTGTAGACGTTGTAGATAGGCATATAAATATATATATATATAGATGCAAACAAACACTAACGAACGAGGTAACGAAACTAAAAACCAGCGAGTTGAATAAATATATATGTAAAACAATTAACAATATCCGGCATAGGTATAGAGAGTGACACAACCGTTTAGGCATTACAGATCATATGTCTCGGGTGTACTGACCTCTTGGAGCAGATCCTGCGAGGCGATTGCCTTAAGTACGTTCTTCTTAGACGTTTCCTGGATCTCGCCACCAATTAGCAGCTCGTCCAGGATAAAGTACGCCTTCTCGAAGTTGAAGATTATGTCCAACTCACACACCTATCAGGAAGATGTGAAAAGTAGACTTTCAAGTGCATTTTCAGAACGTAAACGTTGTTTACTTACGCTGCCAAAGTACTTATCCAACAGTTCCACGTAGCGATGGATGATCTCCAGTGTCAGCAGCTCGTTGTCGTTCTGCTCGATGGCGCAGCAGAAGTACAAGCTGGCATATCTGCAAATAAGCCACAAAACATGAGTTTATTACAATTAGAGCATACGAAATCCTATCCACTTACCTCTTGTACACGATTTTGCAGTCTTTCCACTCTAGGAAGGAGCACATCTTGGGCTTGCGGGCCAGTATAGTGGTGACCAGCTCCCGGGTAATCTTCTTTTTCACCTTGTCCGGATAGGCCATGTACCACTTCTGAAGCCGCAGCTTGCCCTGTCGACTGAACAGCAGCATGAAGAGCATCTGAAAGTAAAGAGTACTTGCGTTAGCAGGGAATGTATTTATCCTTAGGGGACCTAATCAATTTTTCATAACTTTGAGGCCACGAAAGCCCCAATTTCCACTGACACAGTCATCGAGCGCACCCACACACACACACACGTACATATTTCCACCTGGAGCCACCGCATCGTCAACACAAAATTCGGATTCCAATATACAAATAAATCACGGCCTCGCTTTCACTTTTATAAGCCTTACCATTGCCAATGCTTTTCCTTTGTGTGGTGGAGTTTTTTCGTGGACTTGGTGTACAAAATATAAACGAAAAACTTATTTTTCCATTCAGCAAGTGAGCAAAACACACATAGAAAAATCTGCTTCACGAAGTGCTGCCATTCGCACTGCCCTGTAGTCGTCTGTGCGTGAATGGCAAAGTGTGGTTTGAATGAATAAAACAGTAATCACTGCTTAAGAGTGAATATACTTTTCTATTAAATTCAAAATAAATTAATACAATATTTCTTAACTTTTTAAAGTAAATCAATAATATTAATAACAATGTAATTAATTATAATTAATCAAATCGAGCTCCTCGTACTGGTGTACCTGTTCTCTATTTCTCATTCACAACGAACTATTGTCATGAAACTGCAGGCAACTTCTCCCATATCTATTGGAATGTGTATAGCCCAATCCCATCTCTATTATACGTAGCAGCTGGCGGTACTCGTGCCGTTTTTTAGGCGAGGAATTTTCATTACTCGAATTTAGAAATTGCAAGCGATATTGCAGCATCCCGATCCAGCGACCATGTCGATAAAGCTCAAAGCGAACCTCAACAACCCGCCCATAAGTAAGTTAAGATCGGCGGCCGGTTGCAGTGACCTTCTGTTCCCGGAAAATGAGCGCATGTTGTGAGGTTATATCCGGCGGTCTATTTATGTACACAATTTATCAGGAATCCAGCGATATTGCATCAGTTTCATATCGTGTGATATTAATTGACTCATTTACGTTTGTAGGTGGCTTGGCGACGGCGCACCTTATCAATGGCACGGTGCCCGTGGAGATTGTGTGGAGCAAGGAGGAGACCTCGCTGCAGTTTCCCGATGGTCGCCTGCTGGTGTGCCACTCCAACAACGACGTGCTCCGCGCTCTGGCGCGTTCCGCTCCGGACTACAAGCTGTACGGAGAGACGGCCATCGAGCGGACACAGATCGACCATTGGCTGTCGTTCTCGCTGACCTGCGAGGATGACATCTCCTGGGCGCTGTCGTTCCTGGACAAGTCCATTGCCCCGGTCACTTATTTAGTGGCCAATAAGCTGACCATCGCCGATTTTGCACTGTTCAACGAGATGCACTCGCGCTACGAGTTCCTGGCCTCCAAGGGCATTCCGCAACACGTTCAGCGCTGGTATGACCTCATAACTGCCCAGCCGCTGATCCAGAAGGTCCTCAAATCGCTGCCTGAAGGAGCGCGTGTTAAGAGGAGTCCACAGGCCTCCAAAGAGCAGACGCCGGCCAAGACTGGCGAGCGCAAGCAGGAGGGAAAGTTCGTCGAACTGCCCGGAGCAGAGATGGGCAAGGTGGTCGTCCGCTTCCCGCCAGAGGCCTCCGGTTACCTGCACATCGGCCATGCCAAGGCTGCGCTCCTGAACCAGTACTACGCTTTGGCCTTCCAAGGTACCCTCATCATGCGCTTTGATGACACGAATCCCGCCAAGGAGACGGTGGAGTTCGAAAACGTCATTCTCGGCG
The DNA here is from genome assembly GCA_035046345.1 of Drosophila birchii. Classification (NCBI taxonomy): domain Eukaryota; kingdom Metazoa; phylum Arthropoda; class Insecta; order Diptera; family Drosophilidae; genus Drosophila; species Drosophila birchii. The sequence continues at coordinate 11,577,897 of JAWNOA010000064.1, forward strand.
ACCTCGAGCAGCTGCAGATCAAGCCAGACCTGTTTACGCACACCTCCAACTACTTTGACCTGATGCTGGACTACTGCGTCCAGCTGATAAAGGAGAGCAAGGCCTATGTGGACGACACGCCGCCAGAGCAGATGAAGCTGGAGCGCGAACAGCGCGTCGAGTCGGCAAATCGCTCCAATTGTAAGTTGATCTCATAATATCTCTGAATGCTTAACTAAAGTCATTTTTTTTCCCCTTTTTAGCCGTTGACAAGAATCTTTCGCTGTGGCAGGAGATGTTGAAGGGCTCGGAGAGCGGCCAGAAGTGTTGCGTGCGCGCCAAGATCGACATGTCCTCGCCCAACGGCTGCATGCGGGATCCCACCATCTATCGCTGCAAGAATGAGCCACATCCACGCACGGGAACCAAATACAAGTGAGTTTAACAAAAAACTGTAGAAATGAACTTTTAATATAATTATTAATTGATTGCAGGGTCTATCCCACGTACGACTTTGCCTGCCCCATTGTGGATGCCATCGAAAATGTTACCCACACGCTGCGCACCATGGAGTACCACGATCGTGATGATCAGTTCTATTGGTTTATCGATGCTTTGAAGCTGCGAAAGCCATACATCTGGGAGTACAGCCGCTTGAATATGACCAACACGGTGCTATCCAAGCGGAAGCTCACTTGGTTTGTAGAATCTGGCCTTGTCGATGGCTGGGACGATCCTCGATTCCCCACAGTGCGCGGCATTATTCGACGTGGCATGACCGTGGAGGGTTTGAAGGAGTTCATCATCGCTCAGGGCAGCAGCAAGTCGGTTGTCTTCATGAATTGGGACAAGATCTGGGCGTTCAATAAGAAGGTGATAGATCCAATTGCTCCCCGCTACACGGCATTGGAGAAGGAGAAGCGTGTGATCGTTAATGTGGCTGGTGCCAAGGTCGAAAGGATTCAGGTATCCGTGCATCCCAAGGACGAGTCGCTGGGCAAGAAGACCGTCCTGCTGGGTCCACGTATATACATCGACTACGTGGATGCCGAGGCTCTTAAGGAGGGTGAGAATGCCACCTTCATCAACTGGGGCAACATCCTGATCAAGAAGGTGCACAAGGATGCGTCGGGCAACATCACCTCCGTAGACGCGGCCCTTAATCTGGACAACAAGGACTTCAAGAAGACCCTGAAGCTAACCTGGCTGGCTGTGGAAGACGACGCCAGTGCCTATCCGCCCACGTTCTGCGTTTACTTCGACAACATCATCAGCAAGGCTGTTCTGGGCAAGGACGAGGACTTCAAACAGTACATTGGACACAAGACCCGTGATGAGGTGGCCATGCTGGGCGATCCCGAGCTCAAGAAATGCAAGAAGGGCGATATTATCCAGTTGCAGCGCCGTGGCTTCTTCAAGGTGGACAATGCCTATGCCCCGCCAAGTCCCTACTCGAATGTTGCTTCGCCCATTATCCTGTTCTCGATCCCCGATGGACACACCAAGGATGTACCTACGTCAGGCCTGAAGATTAATGCGCCGGCGGATGCAAAGACTACGGTAAGTGGAGCTTGAAATATTCTTATTTTTATACAAACCTCAGAGTTTATAAAAGAGTATTTAAAATTCGATCAGTTCAGAGCTATCCCCCTTATCTTATATAAACAATCCAAACAGCTGTTTGAAAGCGCTCTCTTTATCTTTGCTCACTCGTGGCGCTCAGTGGCTCTGTCCCTTGCTCTTAATTATGTGCCGCGTTGCTTGGCCACAGTCTTCAGGTTGAGCCGAAAACCAGTTGTTTGCTGAACCACCAAGCGTGCGTATCGTTTTCGTTTTTGGGCTCTTTTTCCCCAGCTGTAAGAGATACGCGAAGAAGAGGCTTTAAATAATGCATGTGTCGCCCTTGCTGACGTAGTCAAAAAATAAAAAAATTAATTAAAAGCTGATGACGTTGCATTGGCTTCAAAGTGTGATTATTTATTAAATTATAACATTTAATCATTGCAGAAAAAGGCATCTTCACCTGCTAAATCCAACGACAAGGCTTCCGAATTGGACAAACAAATCGGCCAGCAAGGCGATGTGGTTCGTGATCTGAAGTCGAAGAAGGCAGCAAAGGATCAAATCGATGCTGAGGTTAAGAAACTACTGGCTTTGAAAGCTGACTACAAAGCAGCCACTGGCAAGGACTGGAAACCAGGACAAACTCCTGCAGCTGCACCTGCTACCGCTCCCAGTGCTTCCTCCAACGACGCAGCTTCAATTAATGCCAGCATTGTGAAGCAGGGAGATCTGGTTAGAGACCTTAAGGGAAAAAAGGCCGCCAAGCCCGAGATCGACGCGGCTGTCAAGACGCTCCTAGAACTGAAAGCACAGTACAAATCCCTTACCGGCCAGGATTGGAAACCGGGCACTGTGCCGCCCGCCCCCACTGCTACGACTGCCAACGATTCGGTGTCCCAGATCCTTAGCCAAATCACTGCCCAGGGCGACAAGGTCCGTGAACTGAAATCAGCTAAAGCCGATAAGGCCACCGTTGACGCTGCTGTGAAGACGCTACTCGCTTTGAAGGCGGACTACAAGGCAGCCACTGGCAGCGACTGGAAGCCCGGCACCACAGCTCCAGCTCCCGCCGCAGCAGCAGCAGCGGCTCCACCAAAGGTCAAACAGGAGAAGAACGCAGATCCCGCTCCCACCGGTGCTGTGAACACATTGCTGGACAAGATCGCGCAACAGGGCGATAAGATCCGTCAACTGAAGTCTGCCAAATCGGAAAAATCCCTGGTGGATGCCGAAGTGAAGCTCTTGCTGGCCCTGAAAACCGACTACAAGTCCCTGACCGGCCAAGAGTGGAAGCCAGGCACTGTGGCACCTACTCCCGTGGCCATTGTAGATCTCACTGGCGGAGACTCTAGCAGTGACGTAAGCGGTATTTTGGGCAAAATTCAGGCTCAAGGCGATAAGATCCGTCAACTGAAGTCGGAAAAGGCTGCTAAGAACGTCATTGAGCCAGAGGTAAAGACTCTATTGGCCCTCAAGGCAGAATACAAGACGCTGAGCGGCAAGGACTGGACCCCAGACGCTAAGGCCGAACCAGTTGTTGTGAAAAAGGAAGCGAGTCCCGTTAAGATGGCATCGTCTGCGAAGGATGAACTCACCCAGGAGATTAATGCCCAGGGCGAGAAGGTGCGTGCGGCAAAGGGTAGCAAAGCAGCCAAGGATGTGATCGACGCCGAGGTGGCTAAGCTGCTGGCTCTCAAGGCCAAGTACAAGGAGGTTACGGGCACCGATTTCCCTGTGGCCGGACGAGGAGGCGGTGGTGGTGGCGCCAGTGGAGGTTCTGCCAAGAAGGCCCCCAAAGAAGCGCAACCAAAGCCTGCCAAGCCGGCGAAGAAGGAACCGGCTGCCGATGCCGCTGGTGCCGCAAAGAAACAGACCCGATTGGGTCTCGAGGCCACCAAGGAGGATAACCTACCCGACTGGTACTCGCAGGTGATTACCAAGGGCGAGATGATTGAATACTACGATGTCTCCGGCTGCTATATCCTACGCCACTGGTCCTTTGCCATCTGGAAGGCCATCAAGAATTGGTTCGACGCCGAAATTACGCGCATGGGTGTCAAGGAGTGCTACTTCCCCATCTTTGTGTCGAAGGCGGTGCTGGAGAAGGAGAAGACACACATCGCCGACTTCGCCCCGGAGGTGGCTTGGGTGACTAAGTCCGGTGACTCGGATCTGGCCGAGCCCATCGCCGTGCGCCCCACCTCCGAAACTGTCATGTACCCCGCCTACGCCAAGTGGATACAGTCGTACCGGGATCTGCCCATTCGTCTCAATCAGTGGAACAATGTTGTGGTGAGTAAATCTGAAATGCCAGTTCTAAATAAACGTTTTCTAATTAGGTTTCATATCCACAGCGCTGGGAATTCAAGCAGCCAACGCCTTTCTTGCGCACCCGCGAGTTCCTCTGGCAGGAGGGACACACGGCATTCGCCGGAAAGGAGGAGGCCGATAAGGAAGTGCTGGATATTCTAGATCTGTACGCTTTGGTCTACACCCACTTGCTGGCAATTCCCGTTGTGAAGGGCCGCAAGACCGAGAAGGAGAAGTTCGCGGGCGGTGATTACACCACCACCGTGGAAGCCTTTATCTCGGCCTCCGGACGGGCCATTCAGGGTGCGACCAGCCATCACCTGGGCCAGAATTTCTCCAAGATGTTCGAAATCGTGTACGAGGACCCCGAGACACAGCAAAAGAAGTACGTATATCAGAACTCCTGGGGTATAACTACGCGCACTATTGGCGTGATGATCATGGTGCATGCGGACAACCAGGGCCTGGTGCTGCCCCCACACGTTGCCTGCATTCAGGCCATCGTTGTACCCTGTGGCATCACCGTAAACACCAAGGATGATGAGCGGGCACAGCTGCTGGATGCGTGCAAGCAGCTTGAGAAGCGCCTGAGTGGCGCCGGAGTGCGTTCCGAGGGTGACTACCGAGACAACTACTCGCCCGGCTGGAAGTTCAATCACTGGGAACTGAAGGGAGTGCCGCTGCGCCTGGAAGTGGGTCCCAAAGACCTGAAGGCCCAGCAATTGGTGGCCGTCCGCCGTGATACCGGCGAGAAGATCACCATCCCCCTGGCCGATGTTGAGAAGAAGATACCCGCTTTACTCGAGACGATCCACGAGAGTATGCTGGCCAAGGCGCAGCTGGATATGACCAGTCACACCAAGACCGTGACCAATTGGTCCGACTTCTGCGGCTTCCTCGAGCAGAAGAACATCTTGTTGGCCCCATTCTGTGGCGAGATCAGCTGCGAGGACAAGATCAAGGCGGACAGTGCCCGCGGCGAGGAGGCCGAGCCCGGAGCACCGGCCATGGGTGCCAAGTCCCTGTGCATCCCCTTCGAACAGCCGGCCGCTATTTCGGCCAGCGATAAGTGCATCAATCCCGGCTGCACGAACAAGCCCAAGTTCTACACTCTCTTCGGACGAAGCTACTAAGGAAATGGACAGGAAAGGGAGAAGGAAAGGAGGAAGCCTGGCTTCGTACTTTAAGAAATGTACTCTGATTTTGCAAGGACCTTAATATTCATTTCAATCGATTGAATTCAAATAAATTTAATTTAAAAAACATTTATTTCTTTTAATTACTATTTTATACATAAATCGCCTGTTGAATACTGAGATTAATAAATAATTGAATAGTAATTGTTTTAACTACAGCTAATACAGATGTCATTTTAACACTGGGATTCTGTTTGTATAATTCCGATCTTTTGACTTGGTTGACCCTAGATTATAACTAAAATGTATTGGATATATCTAATAATTTGTCAAACTACTTGACCTTCTCTGGCCCTTTGTCTTAACGCTAATTCGCTTTCGAAAACTCTTGTTATATATTTTAATTGTTTCTATGCTTGGCTTGGTTCCGTATCTATTGCATTAATTATTTATACAATTCCCTGCAAAGTGGATTGATTAGACGACTGTTTAATAAGGCATCAAACCTATCACCCGTCAATTAAATGCATTGGAATTGTAAACTAGCTTGAGGCTTGAAGTTGAAGTAGTTTTTATGGAAGTTTATATACTCAATGCAATTATTATGTCTGAAATAATTTTAATTTTTAAATAGGAATGTAAAAATTCCTATATTGCACTCATTGTATTGGATACGATCAAAATATCGTAAACTTTGACTTGTAGAACTTTACCAAGTCGAACAATTTATAGAGTATTTTTTATTTGTTTTACTCTCCACAAGAATTATATGCCCATAGAACCACTTAAAAAAGTGTAAATAATAAGTATCGCCAATTAACAGCAGCTTAAAGACAGCTCCATTTCAATAAATGGATCATTTTTCATCAGCGGCAATCTGTGAATTCCATCTTAAACGCTATCAAAGTGGGCAGGAAACCTAACCAGATCTAGGAATCGAGACAAATACCAAACAATCTCAACAGATCCCAAGATCTTAAAGCATATACATGTTCTGGTTGGTGTAATTATAATCTATGACCATACTAATGATAAATAATATAATTATTACATTTATACATAGTATGGCTAGAACGCCGGGTGAAAAGTGGTTAGGAATTTGTATATCCAGCTAATTAAGCATATATTATATCTACGTCAGTAGCCGTTATTGGTGTCGACTTGATTGAAATGGAAAACTTATGGCCGAGCCTACGCTGCGGTGTCTGGAAAAGGCAACCGATACGTGGACAATATTGCGTGCGCCGATATATGAATGTTTATATATAATAAACAACAACAGAATGAGTATTGCCAAGCTGACCTTTTCAAGCTGTGATAAGCAAATAAGTGCATAATATGTTTCACAACTAGAAGCTACTCCCAGAGCTTCGATGCGGCTACTAAAATATAGCACAAATCATGGATTAGGATCTTGGAGTATTTTCAGGAAATGCCTTAATAAATTTACGATATTTGATTATTTCTAACTTGGAGCTCAAAGATCTTTTTAAAAATTTATAGCAGGCTAGGTAGGAGATTTTAATAAAATTTTAAATAAGCAATTAAATAAATACAATTCAAATTCAATCCTTTTCATTTACCTCTTTTTCCAGAAATAAAAATATATTCATTTTATAAAAGTACTCGAAATGCGTTTCAGGAATGTGCAGTTCCCCCAACTCACATGGTTGTGTGTATATAGTGAGTGTATGAGCTGCAGTGTTGACTCAGGTCAAGCCTTTGTGTGTGTTCTACTTAGCTGTTAATCGAATCTCGGACAAATAGCAAATATTTAGTGTTATTCATAGTATCCAGTAGCGGCTGTGTTAGCCAGCCAACAGCCGGGACCCGAGATTTGCAATTATGTTTGATTTATAGCGACGGGCCAGCAATTCGATCCCGGCCAAGAGGGTTAAACTCTTGCAAATTCATTTTATTCCGTGCCAAGCTCCCAGACTCCAGCCCACTCTCAACAGTAATCAATTGCTAAAAAAAATTGCATAATGATCCGCGACTGATTGAAAGCACACTGCAGATACAAATATGTACAATGCACTATAGCCAACCTGTTTATAATTGCCGGATTATTCATCGGAAATGCACACAATAAAAATGAATAAGGAAGAGAGAGGTGAAGGTGGGTTTTCAGAGACAAATAGAGCTGAGTTTACAGAGTTCCACAGATTAGTCTATATAGAATATGTTATAAATAGTGGTACACCAAATAAATGAAAGTTAAATTCTTTTTTGTTAGTTTTAAAATAAATTAAACAAACTATATTGATTGTAAAGATGACCAAAAGGGGGTTTCACATTTGCTATGGAAATATTTCTAAAAAAAAACCAAGAATTATAATTAAATTCTGGAAATTCTCCTATTAGTCTCCCTGCTAGTCTCTAGATACATTAAGAATAATTTCGACTATTTTTTTAAACGAAAACAAAAACATTTTGCGTTTTATTTCATAACTTTGAATAGATTCAAGTTAATTTGTGGAATATTTTTGTTTTGGAATTAAGAAAGCTGAAATCAATTGAATTTACATTATTAGTTATTTTCGTCATCTTCATGATGAACAATTAGATAATTATATTAGCTTAATTATCACATTTTTTTAAACAAAAACAAAAGAAAACTTGTAAATTTTATTTCAGAATTATTCATAGATTTGGATGCCACTTATGGAATATTTATATAAAAATTAGAAAAATTATATGACTTACTTTGAACATCTTTATAGATTTTTAACAGTTGTTTAACAATCTCCTTACTTGTGGCATTTTAAATCTTTCTATAAACAACTTTAGCATTTTTAACTCGCCGAAAAGTATGAAAGGTTAAAGGTATTTTTTCCAGCTGCTTTTTTTGAACTCCACAAAGTAGGATTGGCTTTATAACCAGACGGCAGCTAAACAGGATTAGGCTGAGCTTGGGGAATCTAATGGCATTTCGACACAGCTCCAAGAGGCAATGACCACTTCATGGCAGTTTTCGGATGGTTAGCCACGTGTGTGATTGAGCCTCTTCCGCTTGATTAGAAGCAGAACGACCAGCCGGGAACTGGGAAGCTCCAGCTCCACTTAGTCGTCCAATTCGCAGATCACCAAGCTAGGTGACGAGACAGTTTTCTCGGTTCTCTGGCGTTTACAGAATCAATTAGAGTGGAACTTCGAATTTTGGGGAGCATCAGGGGCGTTTGCCGAGTATCGGTGTTGTTGTTGTTGGTGCTGCCAAAACAAATTATGTCATCAAAGGAAAGGGAAATGAAATGGAACTGCGTGAAGCCTGTTATTAACCGCAAGGCCCATAGGCCAACAAACCAGGCGAAAGAAAATAAAAACAAAAGCGTAACGGAGACGATGCTGAATCAGTACTGAACCATATTTCAAGGTCGTCTCATCACGACATCTTTTGGGCTTTGTTGTTTACCAGATTGTGAAATCCCCACGCGATCCTGTTCCTTCACCGCTTCCTCCACCTCTTCGACCGGCCAACCAACTCACCTGACGGGGCAACTTTTTTATGCCTGGCCATTATCAGCGCAGCAGCCGTGGATCAGGTTCCCCCAAGAGGAAAAAATCTCTTCTACAGCCGAAAATTGCATGAATGCACTTAAGTGATCAAATCTGCCTGTGTGTGTGTCAGTTGTCTGAATTTTCAGTACAGTGGAGATTCCAAAATGATTACAAACCATCGAATTAGGCTAAAAAATAATAATAAAAACCAAGAATTAGTTATGAGCTTATAAATATATTTTAAATATAAAATATATACGAAATACATATCTTCCAAGGATTGTAAGTGGTCCTGCAACGATCCCCATGTACTGGAAGAACTTCCACATAAAACTATATAGTAACTTTTATCTTTCGGGGAAGAATATAGAATGTATATAGTCCTAGAAGACCTGCATCTGCGGGGAGCTCCACTGTTTTATGCATCTGTCTCGCTGACATGGATGACATGCAGTTTTTTAGGGCCACCTCAAGTGGCTGGCCTTGGATTGGTCGGGCTCCTGATATTTTTGTTATTTTATTTGTAGTTTTATTTCAGCCAAGGGGGAATTTTTGCATTGGACTTTGGCTAGGGTTGTCAGGCTGTCTTGGAGCCCGGGAGCCATTACCAGTGCCTGCCCTTGCTCGACTTGAAGATGTTTAAGTGCCGTTTAATTGGCTTCAATTCGAGTGTAATGGTCAGTGATTTCTTTTATTTTTATTTTTTTCTGGTTTCGTAGGCCGCTGTCTGAGGGCTAGGCCATCTTACGGGTAACTGCAACCCGGAAAGCAGACGCACGAACACACCTGGCCGCGCACACGTTCACAGAACACCAGCGAAGGCGCTGCTCGCGTGTATGTGTGTGTGTGCTGGCCAAGCAGCGACGCGACGCTGCGCCGGCAGCAGCGCCGAGTTTCCTTTTGAGCCCGAGTATAACTTCAAGCCAATTGCCCGCTTTCAATTCAGTTGCCGCTGAGTTTTCAACCGAATCAATTCGAGACCGTCAGTCGACATCACTCCTCTCCTCCACGCGAAAGATTCGCCAGTCACCGTCGTCACCAAAGCACAAGCCTGAGAAGTGAGTTGGGCCTGGGAGCGAGGTGCTAATAGGAGCCCAATAGGCCATCTTAAGCAGTACCCCCAGTTGTGTGACCTTTGGCCCAGTGTGTAGCCTGTGTGTGTTTGTTTACCCTTGCAATTCACGCCGAAATAAGCGAAAGAAATCCAAAGTAAATAATTGTAGTTGCAAGCGAAAAGTGTGCGAATGTCATAATTTGCGTGCCTCGAGAGTTACGTGATAAAATTCGTTCGATAAGGAGGCGAGACATGTGTGTGTGTGCTATAGTGGGGAAAACTGTAACTCTAACAGTGACAAGCTGATGAAAATCTAATGCAATTTAAACGGAAACGAAGGCAGGCATCGGAATCACATAGACCGCCAGCGAGTTTGTGTCTTAAGTCTTTTGTTTGGCCTGCGCAAGAGAACGAATCAAGGAAAATGAATGGACACCAAAGGAAACATGTACCCCTTTGTGTTTTTTGGTTCATGAATAATGCAAAAGCAATGGCGAAATACGGTTTATTTAAGAAAACTTTTTCTGTGTAAACCAAATATATATCGATTGGTTGTTGGTGAAGAAAATCTACTAAAATCTTATAAAAATTTATATTAAATACGAGAAATTCTACTTTAAATGGAAATTTGTAGATATAAATTGTAATACTTTTAATGCAAATTGTAGCTATTAATAACATTTAACATTGTGTGAATTTTAAGAAGTCAGGGCATTATCCAGTGAAATTCATAAATTCCTTTTTATAAATGTTTTTATAAACTGCATAATTTTAAATTCTATTAATAACCGATTCTAAAAATAAAAACCCTTTAAAAAGATCCCTTTTCTTTTATGTATTTAACTCTTTATTCCACTGAAATTCTCCCCCAACTCTTGTGCTTTTTACCCTAGATCCAAAGAAGATTTCCGCTTTTTATATTGCTGTTACATATAAAATTGTAACTTTATATACTAAAACCCCTAAAAGAAACCCTAATTAAAATGGCCATTAAACGAGAATGCAATGCAAAGACATGTAATGCATGGAGCAAACACTTCACTTTAACCCCGGCAAGCTTCACTTGGCTAATTGCTTGGACTTCCACCCGCACTCGGATTGCCCAAGACTAATGCACACACTCGAGACCTAAAAATAATAAAAATAAAAAAACCAAAACACAAAATAAAGCAATAAGACAGACATTAACCCATTGCGGCGTAAACACTTTCCAAATGTGATAGGCAAACAGACAAACGGTGGTCGCTAACAGGTCTTTAAACTTGTCGCTGTTTACCAACATAAACAGATGACTATGAGGATGATGATGATGATGTGCGAGGTGTGATGGGAAGCTGTAAAGGCGGGGCGCGGGCATGGGCACTTCACCCAGGGGAGCGGGGAAGCAACTCCGAAAATCCCAATCCCAATTGGCCACGGCAATTACACGAGGTTGGTCAACATTACTGTCCACTGTTGTCTCTCTGCACGGCTATGCCATCGTATTTCATCAGTCTGCGGCGCTGACATTGAACAAGAATCTTGGCCGGAGTAGGTTAGACAAACAAATGGCCAACAATGCGATCTTGAAAATAAAAAGGTTGTAACGCCATCTCGTTACGGCTTCCTTTAGCCAATTTATGCAGATTTAGTTGGCCCTTAACATTCCGCAGGGAATCAGGCATTTTCAAATATTTAGTCAAGTTTTTAATTCTTAAATATCGACAATTAATGCTAAGTACTTGAGGAGTGTTCCAGTCATTGCTTTACACAATCTGATGATATATCAGCCAACTATAATTATATACTTACAATAAAGCGGATATTGATAGGTAGTTATTAATTTGTGACTAAGAGTTCTTTGTTTTACTTCCCAAAAATTTATTAAATTTATATTTTACCTTTAGAATACAACCGAATTTAGTTTATATTTTGTAATCTAAACTCTGCTTGACAATTAAATATATTTTAAATATAAAAAAACTTAAATTTCATTGATTTCAGATCGCTGATCAACTATGGACATACTGCGGAGCGATGCCGAATGCGGCGAGTCTGAGATTGCCAAGTTTTATGCCAACAAAACCATCCTGATTACCGGAGCCACCGGATTTATGGGCAAGGTCCTGGTGGAGAAACTGCTGCGTAGCTGCGGGGACGTCAATGTCATCTATTTGTTGATACGCACCAAAAAGGGAGTCGATCCCAGTGTTCGCAAGGAGCAGTACTTCAAGTGTGTGGTAAGTTCAATTAATGGGAATTCTCTTTTCTCAAGCGGAAATCAAACATTCCATATTTAAGTGCTGTAATTTCAATCATTTATGGCTCGTAAATATAGCCCACCCCTAAGCAGCTTAATTAGCGTCTACTTGGCGTGCCTCTCTCCGCACGTACCACGTGTCGTATGCTTAATGGCAATGCTCACTGCATTCGAGTGCATTCAATTTCTGGGAAGCTCCGGGGGAACCCTTGAGTCCCACCTGCTGAGTGATGTGTGTGTCATGTAGTAAATACCAGGTTATTACAAATAATAACGATAATCTGCGGCTATTCGGCATTTCTTAAAAAGCAATACTTAAGCCAAGAAAACGTATTGATTTGGCGGGGTTTTTAGAAACTCAATTTACCAATTATGGATTGCAACACGACCTTTGCGAAATTATTATTGCGTTGGTTAGACAAACCACGATGGAGCTGATTAAAGAATAATGAAGATTTCATAATTTAATATATATTTACTCAAGACATTCCGTTTCCTAATTAAGTTTCTGACTTTTAAATGTACGCCAAAAACATGTTACTTGTAATTATTTGATTTATTCGGTTTAATTTATTACCTTTCTAGTTTTTATTTTCCAAATTAACTAACTAATATTAATTCAGGCCTTGTACAATTTTAGTTTTCAAAAAACTTTCTTTAGATTTAAATTACTCTTTGCTAACATTAACTCTCTGTTGCAGTGGCTTCTTATTTAATATTTTTTGATGTTTATGTTTTTGTTTTTATGTTTCCTCTTATGAAATGTAGCTCAAGAAGACATTGCATAAGCCTGTTGTTTATTTTTTCCAATACCTTAAATACTCTCTCTAAAAACTTTCCTAAATGTATGACTTAAGAAATCTGTAAGCGTCTATTAAAATCCAAGCCAAACCGTAAACGAGTGTCATTACACTGACCTTGCCCAACGACCGATAGCCATAATTTCCCCTTCAAATTTCCAAGCTTGACAAAAGCCAAGCACGTAAATAAACTGAGATACAAGTTCTATATAATGATGCGTCATAAAATGGAACCGAAGCAGCCCGGCTAATATTCGGAGTATGCCCTCCGTCGGAGTCTCAACGCCCGCCAAATTACCAAAATTATCGCTCAGAAATCTGGTGTTACGTTCGTAGAGCCAACAAAGCCGACCCACTCACAGTAGCTGCCAAAGCCACAGCCACAGCCACAGCCACAACCATATACACATCCACATCCATGGTGTTTATAAGTCAAGGTGATCATTATTGGTTGAAAAAATCCAAAAATTACAATGACTCTTAATTGTTGGACGTTAAGACGGCGGTTAAACCTGCGACATGGCCCATTAGGCGATTCTAGCCAGCCGCAACGCAGTCCGAATCCGAAACTCCGACTCGGAGCTGCAATTCCAAACGCCATGACACTTAACTAATGACGCTCACTTGCGGTGCCGCCCCCCGAATCCCAACTAACAACGGACCATTGACCATTGCAGATCTTTAGCAAGCTGCTGGAGAAGAATCCCGACATCGTGGACAAGGTGCGCGTGGTAAAGGGCGATCTGCTGGAGCCGGACCTTGGCCTGAGCGCCAATGACACCAACACACTTGCCTCCAACGTCGAGGTGCTGTTCCACTGTGCGGCCAATGTGCGCTTCGACCAGCCACTGCGGCCGATGGTCATGATGAATGTGGTCGGCACCCTGAAGGTGCTGCGCCTGGCCGAGCGAATGAGCCACCTGCAGGCGCTGGTCCATGTGTCCACCTCCTATTGTCAGTGCAACGAGAGCGTGCTGGAGGAACGCGCCTACCCGGCCCCACAGAACCCATTCTCCATCATCGAAATGGTGGAGACAATGGACGATGCTGCCCTAGCAGAGATCACTCCCAAGTAGGTGGCTTTTTAATACAAATAAATTTATTCTTTTATCCTGAAATTTTGGATTTCTCAATTAAATATTTGTTAGAATAAATAAGTACTAATTTTCCTTGCACCTTGGCAGACAATAACCAGTTCTTTGGACTCTTTTTTTCAGATTATTAAACGGCTTACCGAACACGTACGCTTACAGCAAGGCACTGTCGGAAGATTTAATTTGCAGATACAACAATAAGCTGCCCATAATCATCACCCGGCCCTCGATCGGTATGTAACTTAGTCTTTGGCCCGGTTAATTGCTTTATTAACAACAAAAACTAAACCATTTGCAGTGACGGCCGCCATTCACGAGCCATTGCCCGGCTGGATTGAGGGAGTGAATGGACCCACTGGCCTCATGATTGGCGCCGCACGCGGCGTGATCCGGTCGATGCACTGCAACCCGGAATACGCCTCCACAGTGATTCCAGTGGACAAGGCCATCAACGGCATGATCCTGTGTGGCTATCAGCGTGGCAAGGCCAGCGAGGAGAAGGGTGAGAAGCAGACCGGCGTGGAGTTCTGCAACCTGTGCATCTCCAGCAAGGCCCTCATGTCCTGGGGCGACAGCATCGAGACGGGCCGCCGCTTCTTCTACGAGACCCCGCTTAGCTTCGCACTATGGTATCCGGGCGGATCGATAAAGAAGAACTATTACCATCACCTCTTCTGCGTGATCTTCTTCCACTATCTGCCCGCCTACTTCATCGACTTTTGGCTACTCATCTTCGGTCACAAGCCATTGTAAGTGGACTCTTTAAAAGTAAAAGTTAAATGGGAGTAAACTGTAATCCTTTCCCTGCAGCTTGGTGAACGTGCAGCGCAAGGTGTCCACGGGCCTGAAGCTTCTGCAGTATTACACAACCAAGGAGTGGGAGTTCCGGAACGAGCGCTTCCAGGAGATGAGCAGCCAGCTGAACGAGGTCGACCAGGTCTATTTCGACACCTCAGTGAGTCAGGTGAACTGGGAGACGTACATCAGCAACTACATCGTTGGTATGCGCACCTACATCCTGGGAGAGAGTGAGGCCACCCTGCCCCACGCCCGCAAGGTGCTACGGCGCCTCTACGTCCTGGACTGGGTGAGCAAGGTGCTGTTCTGGGGCCTGCTCTTCTGGTTCCTTTGGTCCCACCTGGATGGCTTTGTGGAGCGCAGCGATGCGTTCATTCGGTCCTCGCTTAGCAACATTTACCACGACCGAAACAGCACAGTACACGCATAAGTTCGTTTATAATTATGTTCTTCAAATATAGTCCACAAGATTTTGTTTGTTTTTAAGTAAACTTCAGGCTGCTTTTTGAATTTTCAACGGGAACTGGGAACTGGTTCGCTCCTGGAAACAATTTTGAGCTTTTGCGCTTGTTGACCAACACTATTTTGCCACTTTACAATTTGAATTGAAAAAAACGTTACTTCGAAGAAGAGTTTAAGAAAAACAAAAGTCGTATTCTTTTAAATATGAGAACGATTACCTTCTTAGTCATTATTGAATGGTATTAAGATTACAGTTGCCTTTAACAAAAAGGTACTGAATGTATAAAAATGCTAAAAATGTACATATCTTCAAAGAAATATAAATATTTGTATATCTAGTAATACTGTGACATGGATTATTCAAAGAAAACCAATTTATAGCTTCCTGTTTTGATGTATTTCCCTCTTATTAAGCAATACATAAGCAAAAACCTCAATACAATCCATATCAATTACCAACTTTCGACATTCTGCTCCAGATAATAAATCCTAGTCTAATCTGCGTGTCAAAGAAAAACGTGAACGCAAACCGATAACACCTGTCGCCTTCTAATCTCTCCCTGGCAACGAATATCCGACATCAGCCGTTCCAAGCGGGCTCTTGCGAAGTTTTCAAGCTTATTTTTAAGAGGAATCGTGGCACATACATATATCCGACAGGTTTTGTTTGCTTTATATACAAGGAAATTAAAATTTAAATGTTTCCTAAAAGCAATACAGGAGACGGTTACTAACAAGAGCATTTTCTCTCTTTCTTTTGCTGCAGCAGCGAATGAGCGAACAGCTGATCACCTGCTTTTGTTTTGAAGGGAAGTTGTTGATGTAAGTCAATTAAAAACATAAACAGTCGATCAGCTGTTTAGCTGTTTGTTTTGCTCTTGCCGGCATCAACAACTTCTTTTCA
This sequence comes from Drosophila birchii, assembly GCA_035046345.1. NCBI lineage: Eukaryota > Metazoa > Arthropoda > Insecta > Diptera > Drosophilidae > Drosophila > Drosophila birchii. The sequence goes on from JAWNOA010000064.1 coordinate 11,593,734, forward strand.
AAACCAAAACAATCAATCAGCTGCTCGCTCATCCAAGGTCGTTGACGGCTGCGTTAGCATAAGAGAGAGCAAACAGCTGTTTTGCTCTTACCGACATCAACAACTTCGTTTCAAAACAAAAATGGCGAACAACTGAAGGGGAAGTTGCTGTGATATAGCCTATATCGTATAGGTCAGAGCAAAACAAAAATAATCGATCAACTGTTCCCTCTTTTGCTGCAGCAGCGGCCAACAACTTTGAATGAACAAAAAGCTGATCATTTAAAGGTAATTCGTATAATTCATAAATTCCATAAGAACATTTTTAGGATATTTTAAACAAGATAAGGTAATTATAATCTTCTTATATTTATGTATATATTTTAAAGATAAAGTATCTTTAAATATTTATTTATTTTAAAGATAAAGTATATTTAATATAGTAAAACAATTTGCGCGATATTTTTCAATTCGTTGGCAACCCTCGCATTAAGCTTAAAGAGCGGCGCGTTCTCCCATTGAGAACGCCGCTGAAAGCTCTGGCGACGTTGGCGCAGGGCGAGTGGAAATCAAAGAAATAACGAGAAAAAGGCCGAAAACGTTCAATTCGGTGCGGCGTTGAGTAGTGAGCGGTTGTTGAGCAGCGGAGCCAACACAGCAGATAGAGCAGGAGGAACCCAGTTAGTACCCAGAAGCAGCAGCATGTATCACCTGAAGAGTCTGGCCCGCCAGAGCGCCATGCGCCCCCAGGAGCTGACCACGCTGGCCAAGGCCCTGCCCACCGCCGTGATGCACTCGCGTGGCTATGCCTCCGAGCACCAGATTCCCGACCGCCTCAAGGATGTGCCCACTGCCAAGGATCCGCGCTTCTTCGACATGGTCGAGTACTTCTTCCACCGCGGCTGCCAGATCGCCGAGGAGTCGCTGGTGGACGACATGAAGGGCAAGATGACCCGCGACGAGAAGAAGCAGAAGGTTAAGGGCATCCTCATGCTGATGCAGCCCTGCGACCACATCATCGAGATCGCCTTCCCCCTGCGCCGCGATGCCGGCAACTACGAGATGATCACCGGCTACAGGGCCCAGCACAGCACCCACAAGACGCCCACCAAGGGAGGCAAGTACTCTGAGGGGTTCCGAAATTTGGTGGGGGGGGGCGGAAGTCCCCTAGATTATTTTGTTTTTTTTTTGGCAGTTTAAATCCCCTTCCCATTTAGGAGTGACAAAATTTATAAATTCTTAAAAAACTCCTAAACTTGAGAGCTTAATTTCTTACCCATTGAATAATACTTCATTTTCAGACCCAAAATATGCCGATTAAGACCTATTTCCATATCCCCTTAGACAGCAGTTTGTTGCTCATTGCAAAATCGATTTTTCGTTTGGCTTTTCTGCCCATTATGTCTTGCCTTTCCCGAGTTATGTAACAGCCGAGAGTAGACAACCCCCCTCCTACCCTGGCTTTGCGCATGTTCTTCCGCCTGTTTGTTGTTTACGTTATTGCGACCGGCCTCCCTCCCAGTGGGCGGGCATTGCCTCCTTTTCTGGGGTTGAATAAGGGTCAGAACGCAGTTACACGTGCCTCCATTAGATTTCCAAACCCTTCAAGTGTGCCACTGGCACCTTTCCTCAAAAAAGAAAGATAGAAAAACAGATGTCTCGGTCGGTCGCCTTGTTTTTCGCACATTTTTATAATTTTCGAGCTGGCAAATTTATTTCGATTTCATTCCGATGCCTCTGTGCTCTCGCAGTTTCTCTCATCTGTGTTGGTTTTATGTTTTTCCTTTGGCTCGGTTGCTATTTTTAATGAAACGTTGAGCTTGTGCTTCTATGTATATTGTTTTGCTTTCTAATTGAAATGAGAACGGCGTCGACGTCGCCGCACAGTGGGGCCAGAAAAGAAAGAACGGCATAAAATACGCCCCCCTTGTTGTCAGGCAGGGCACTGGGGAATTGTTTGCTTAGAAATTCGGGGTTCTGTAGGGTATCGCGCATAATTAATTATAGAATCAGTTCAGTTCGCTTATCAAACACCAAAAATGAAAACGAACAAAAAAAAGTGAAAAATACTTGACGAGGAAAGCTTATCTTCTGACCTTGGCTATGCGCAAAAATAGAAAAACAAAAACAGCCGAAAAATGGCCCTGCCCCTACAATTTGTTGTTTACGATTATTGCCACGCTCCTTAGTCCGGCCTTTACGATCTTGTTTTCGATTCCCAATTCGATTCCGGGGATCATGTGGTCTCCGGCATTGTCCCAATAGTTGTAAACAGACTGTTACTAGGAGACTCTTGTTAATGATTCACTTAAATATGATTTTGCTACTATTTTGGAGGTGCTAAGAGTTGGCTGGTTTGTTTATTTATTTGGTACTCTCGGATCTCGGTTTTTAATGGCTACCATTTTGGCACTGGCCATGCTCTAATTAATGCTAATTTCCTGCTGATGCATCTGCCAGTTAAATGTTAATTGTTTAATACATTCTGCGCACATTCAGGTTCTTCCCCCCTTTGGTTCCTCCGCTCGTTGATCTCGAATTTCGGCTAAATTGCCTTTTTGAAAGCCGCCTCGCCGCGAACTTCGTTTCGTTTTATTTCATTCTGAAAGCTGTTTTTTGTGTGTGCGTCTGCAAAACTGGTTTCAATTTGCTTTCGGGGTGTCTGATCCATCAGATCTCTGGGTTTTTGTTCACGTGACAGTCACGTTGTGCCGAAAAATGACGCTGCCAGTCACATGCTGTACGCAGCCCATTGTATCCATTCAGATCTCTTTCGATTCGATCTGGTCTATGGGTGTACTTTCTATGCCAATGAACTGAATCAAAGGGGTCTGGCTGGTCATTAATTGCTCCACGACAAGTCATCACAAGCGATGAACAAGCCCTGGATTCAATCGTAAAGGGAAATCAGCAAAGTATAAATACCCGGACTGGGCGACAGTTCAAGAGTACAGATAGTGTAAAGCCACCCGCCCTATCGCCACTAAATTTATATGTAAATACGTACAGTTGTCATGACAAGTATGTGAACACAAGCAGACATCGTCGAGTAAATAGCATTTCCCACAAGTACTTGGCAGTTATCTTATTGACAAACGCGTTTTCCTCGAGAGTTCTCTCGATATTGTACTACATATATGCAAATCTGTGTCAATCGTGTCTCAGTCAAGGGGCCAGGCTTTACCTCTAAATATCCAGATCTTGTTTGGCCAAGTTGTCAAGTGGTTGATCACGATGGAACGCCTGATCTCAGCTGGGGGTGCGTTCCTCCCATATGCGTCATTTCCGTCCATATCTTATCCCAACATAGAGATTGCGGTTCTTGGCAGGCGTCAAGGCCCCCTTGGAAAAGAGATTTCACAGCTTTTGCACTCGGAATTCTAATCATATGGCGTAGAATTTGCTGGTCAGCTGACCGGCTGAGGCAACCGGTTTGGCCTGTGCCGAAAGAAGAAAGATCGCCCCACCACCGCCTGTTGCCAATGGGGGATATATACATATAGACGTGGCTATATACACACGATCGAGCCCCCCAAATGTGTTGTTATCGCACAGCGATTGTATAAGCACCAGAGCCAGCGCTATGGGGACATTAATAGATTCATTTTCTCGCTCTGGGTTTATACTTTATGAGTTTTCAAATGCTTCTGGGCCAAAAAACAAAACGAAAACAAGTCGCCTGATAAAGCCGGTTGCTGCCGGACTTCTGGCATTTCACATTTCTGCCTCTGCCATTCGCTGTTTGTGTTCTCCACTCGGCAGTTTTTGTATTTTTTGTGTGTTTTATGGTAAACATAAGCGAAAAGAAATAGAGAGGGCGTCGGCGTCATCGCTGTCGTCAAGCGGTTTGGGTACAGTCAAGTCAGCACAAGCGCCCATGCCCAGCTCCACTCTGGTTAGCAGTTTGGTTCGATTCGATTTGCCGGCTCATAAGGAGGCCAGAATTACAGAGTTCCGACTCGAAGATAACCGATTTTATGTTCAATGTGAAAATATATTTAATATTTTTCACTTTTAGAGTATATCTCTTAATAATTTATGATTCCATCTCCAAGAAAACAAAACTTAAACTCTTAAAAACTATAAATTAAACAACTCACGAGAAGCAATTCTAAGGTTGTTTATTTGTTTACGTCTCCAGTAAATATTTCTTGCCTTTATCTATGTATGGAAAAGTACTATAAACCCAGACAATTTTGTACTAAAAATAAATCCCACTCAGCTAAATGATTTGTAATTTGCAAATTCGTGTACTCATCGTATTTTTGTTTATAGATTTCACTTGCCGAGCCCCAATGAATATTCACACCACAGTTGATAAAGCCAAGAACTCATTTCGATCCATGATATTGTTATTTTTTTCGACTTAGCAACACAACCTAAAGTTTAATCGGAACAACTAAGCAAGAACTAAACTAATTTGTATTTTATAGTCTTGTTTTTTGGTTCGGGGGCTCGTCCCCCCAAATGGGGAAATCATTAATTCTTTGAACTCAACCCGTGAGCCTTCGAATGGAACTTGTTCCTCACCATAAAGCCTTATATATCGATCCATAAACCAGGTACTCTTTGATCTTTCGGGGTTTTACAAGCGTATTTCAGCTTATTAAATTCGAATTACACGTAACAAACTGAAACCGAATTGTCCGGGGGTTATCTAATCTAAACTTCCTTAAAGATATCAAAAAATTAAATGTGCCAAGCAAATAAAGATAACAGCCAACAGGTTTTTATGGTGGGTCTTGGTCTTGCGGCTGTTGCGCCATCGGTGGAAGTGGGAAGGTTTCCCCACTTCTGCCAGATGCAGCGATTTTCTAGAGGGCTCACGTGCTCGAAAAAAACACCAGCCAGACAGAAAATGTACAATTGTATCATCGATTCGAGGAAAACTTTTGCTTTCCGCGAGGAATTCGTGTAGTTTCCGTCTATTTCTGGCACTCGTCAGTTGGATGTAGGCCAAAAATGAAAGCTGCAGCAGCAGCAAGGTCGCCGCCCAGTTCTGTACACCTGTCGTATACGTAATGTACTTATGCAACCCTTCCTTCCTTTTTGTCACCCGGCAGGTATCCGCTTCTCGTTGGACGTGTCACGCGATGAGGTCAAAGCCCTGTCCGCCCTGATGACCTTCAAGTGCGCCTGCGTGGATGTGCCATTCGGTGGCGCCAAGGCTGGCCTGAAGATCAACCCCAAGGAGTACTCCGAGCACGAGCTGGAGAAGATCACGCGCCGTTTCACCCTTGAGTTGGCCAAGAAGGGCTTCATTGGACCCGGCGTCGATGTGCCAGCCCCCGATATGGGCACTGGCGAGCGCGAAATGTCCTGGATTGCCGATACCTATGCCAAGACCATCGGCCATCTGGACATCAATGCCCATGCCTGTGTCACCGGCAAGCCCATCAACCAGGGCGGTATCCACGGACGCGTGTCGGCCACCGGTCGCGGTGTCTTCCACGGCCTGGAGAACTTCATCAACGAGGCCAACTACATGAGCCAAATCGGTCAGTTAAGCTCATTTTGGTAATTTGCATGGCTTATAATCAATCCTTTTTCGCCAGGCACCACTCCCGGCTGGGGCGGCAAGACCTTCATCGTCCAGGGCTTCGGTAACGTGGGCCTGCACACCACCCGCTATCTGACCCGCGCCGGCGCCACCTGCATCGGTGTGATTGAGCACGACGGCACCCTGTTCAACCCGGAGGGCATCGACCCCAAGCTGCTGGAGGACTACAAGAACGAGCACGGCACCATTGTGGGCTACCAGAACGCCAAGCCCTATGAGGGCGAGAACCTCATGTTCGAGAAGTGCGACATCTTCATTCCAGCTGCCGTCGAGAAGGTCATCACCAGCGAGAATGCCAACCGTATCCAAGCTAAGGTAAGCGACTGAAAAACTTTAAATTAACAAGAAAATATTTAAATTATAAACATTTCTTAACTTTTAGATCATTGCCGAGGCTGCCAACGGCCCCACCACCCCTGCTGCCGACAAGATCCTGATCGAGCGCAACATCCTGGTCATCCCCGATCTGTACATCAATGCCGGTGGTGTCACCGTCTCCTTCTTCGAGTGGCTGAAGAACCTGAACCATGTCTCGTACGGTCGCCTGACCTTCAAGTATGAGCGCGAGTCCAACTACCACCTGCTCGGTAAGTTCTATATCCACATTCTGAACTCTCTCTATCTATCATTCTCGGCTCATTGATCTCATGCCATTTCATTAATCGGTTTATGGAATTAATTCTTATGCTATGATTTAGAGAATACGAAACCCGAGACAAAGAATAGCGCTTGCTCTGCCCAGCATTTGCTCTTCCCAGATTGGTTCAGACTTTAAACTTGGTTCTACTTCTTCCAAATTTCGATTATCTTTTATCTTTACCTTTCGATCCTATCCACCGACACCAACCAAACCAAACCTCTCTAGGATTTAATTTTGTGAAGTATCATCTAAGTAATTCGTTGTTTATCTTCTTCTTTTTTCCGTTTCTCTATCGCCAACTGTAGCCTCAGTCCAACAGTCAATTGAAAGAATCATTAACGACGGTACATTTTATTATTAATAATTCTTTTCGTTATCTTTCCACCCCATATATCAATCCCCAGAACAAACAAAAAAAACCAAAACCGAATAATCTTACACATTTATCGTAAAAAAAAAACTTCAGCTCATTTGTAACCCTAAAAAAAACATTATTGTAGTTAGTCCCGAAGCTTTGATTTCATTAATGTCAGTTACGTTCTGTCTCGTATATATTTTGTTTAATTTTTTGTATGCATTACCATCTCATTCATCAGCAGAATCAGAATAACTAATATTTGGAACCCAGAAATCCGATGCTTTAAACCAATTTCTCTAACCCCAATCTGTCTGTAGTTCTTTGGTGGCATTAATCCATGTGATATATCCGTATCTGTTAGCCTAGAAGCATGTGTGGCACTCTCAACTAATTGCTTTGTTCGTTCTTGTTTCCCCCACACCACTCTGTCTTCCTGCAGAATCCGTGCAAGAGTCCCTGGAGCGTCGCTTTGGCCGCGTGGGCGGTCGCATCCCCGTGACCCCCTCCGAGTCGTTCCAGAAGCGCATCTCCGGCGCCTCCGAGAAGGACATCGTCCACTCCGGCCTGGACTACACCATGGAGCGTTCCGCGCGGGCCATCATGAAGACGGCCATGAAGTACAACCTGGGACTGGACCTCAGAACCGCTGCCTATGTCAACTCCATCGAGAAGATCTTCACCACATACCGCGATGCCGGCCTGGCCTTCTAAGCCGAGTGTGCTGATTAGCCCCCAGACTCTTAACTAGTTAATTAAGCAATCGAAGAACTCAAGAGCATAACTATTGCTACTGCTCCATGCACCGCCGTCTTATGTAGAGGAAAATGTCACAAAACCGATACCGATATGCAAGAAACGTAATTCTACGGCAATTGGAGCTGGCCGCTGGGATTACTCTTTTTAAACAAAACCAACTTTCGCCCGTGTTTCGTATTAAGTTGAACAAGTTGCGAGCTTATTATTGTTGATTTTCTCTAATTTGTAAGTTAATCGAGCGTCTAAAAGTGAAGCAATTGCATTTTCAATTATGTATCGCAACGTCTCGTACCGTCAAGTCACAGTCACGTTTATCGTACGAACGCTCCGTTGCCGTAACATTTAAAATAATCAAATATACAGAAAACTAAACTCTAAACAAGTGCAAGTTTAATTGTTAATTGGGAGAGTTGGCCACTTAGCTGATCACAATGGAATACAACTGATGTCTTTTGAGTCTCACTGATATACGTAATGGACTACGAGTATACATGGATTGATCGATTGGAATGTATCAAAAATATATAATATATATAATACTATAAGTACACTTTAGTGGCAAAAGACCGAGGGATACATATGTACACAACACAGCGTACATGGGTGTCCGTATCGTATACAAATTGGAAGAGGAGTATAATTATTAAAAACTAATCTTTCTGCTTACTAGCTACTCCGGATCTGAGTGCGTGTCAACTTGGTGCAATATCGCAAGAGGGAGGTGGTGTGGCGTATCAGAGAACCAAAGACTTTGGAAACAACTCCTGCTTCACATAGTCGTTAATCATTTCCATGAGCAGATCCCGCGTGAGCTTCGGATGCTGCAGCACGTAGCCAAAGTCTTTTAGTTTCGTGTTGTCCAAATAGAGATGCTTGTGGTGGAGCTGCTCCTCGTCGAGGTAGGGTGTTAGAGGGGTGTTGTCAATGCCATTCCGTTGGCAAATCTCTGCCCAGGGCGCCATATGCTTGTCGTTGATCTCGCCAACAGTGTCCGTGGGATAAAGCTGGGACAAAAGAACGAATTGAATAATTAGTGGGCTTTAAGTTGGTTACCCTCTGTAATGCGGAGTAAGGTTATGATGTAATTAAATCAGTGCTCAAAACACACACAGTGGGAAAGACCCAAAACTGGCTGCTAACATGCAAAAACGCAAACCGAAGACACATGCCGGGACCATGAGATGACTCGTACATATACTAGGCAGCGCTTTGGAATAGATTTTTCTGTTTTAAATACATTTTCAGATTGTTAATCATTAAACCTAAACTGAATAATAAAGTTTTAAGTTCTATTCAAGCACAATCATAGCTTCTTCTCTGTTTTCTGCAAATATTTTTGGAAGTTTTCAATAAACGAGTATCTAAAGTATATTATACTTGTTATACTATACAAGAATTCGTTAAAACTGGTTAATTTTACCAGTCCAGTCGTACATATTGTTGCCCAGTGTTATTAGTAATAGTTACCTTAGTCAAATTCGACATGACAATGCCAAAATAGTCCACATTGATGTCGAAAATATCCACCAACAGGTTGCTAATGCTGCCCTGCGTCGAAGCTGAATCATCGACAATATTGTACACCTGGCCGGCGGTCTTGGGGCTCTGCGCCAATTGCCAAATGGCGGCGCACACATCCGATACGTGCACCGTATTCAGACGCATGGCATCGTTCCACAGCAGCTTCATTGTCTCGTTGAGGTATTTGTAAATGGCTGCGATTATAATGCGCGGCACTGTGAACGAAACGGAACGGGATGGGTGGTGGGGTGGTCATTAGCTCGGGTTTCGCCCGTCTGACAATTACATCAATTATCGGCTATCGACGACGAACAACAACTCACTCAAGTAGCGCTTATCGCCAATGCCATAGACCACGGGCAAGCGAACAACGGTATAGCTGAGATCTTCCATGTTCGCCAGCTCCTTCTCCACCTTGAGCTTCTGCCGGGCCACGCCCGTCCAGGGCTCCAGCTTGCAGTCCTCCTTGAGCGGCGTCTTCTCGCTACTGTTCACACATCCTGAGCTGAGCTCCACGTAGCGCCGCACACGCTGGGCGGCTGCCTCGTTGGCGCAGTTCACGCTGAGCTTTAGGATACCCTCCTTGTAAACAGCGTCGTCCTGGTTGGCACGCGTCTCGGCCGCACAGTTGATGACGATGTCCCAGGCCCTGCCCGTTGTGGGGTGTGGTGCAAAGGCCGCCTTGCAAGAGGCTGCAGCAACACAAAGAGGAGAGTTCTAGAACCTGTTTAGAGGTGCAACTGCACTGGGGTGTCTCGCTTCTTGAGGGGAAATAAAGGATGGGTGATCTTTTTGGTATTCTCTACCTCAGAAGGCGATTTAATCCTTTTTAAAGTAACTTTTCACATCTTTACAGAATATGATCTATTTGTTAAGATATTGATACTGAAGATAATCAAATTTCACCACAATTTCCCACATCCTCCGCGGAGCGAGTCACCCTAACGCAGAGATTGTACCTACCGGCATTTATTAGGTTGGCGCTGCAGAACTCCACTCGCTCGCTCTCGAAGATCCGCGCCTGCTCCTCGTTCAGCCAGGCCATCTGGGGAGGGGTCTTATCGGCAATCCGTATTTCCTGCGCCAGTTCATTCTCCAGCAGATAAGTGGCCAAGTTGCGTCCGATAAAGCCGCAGCCTGCGGGACACAAGTGCGATGCAGTCGCTGATAAGCGGATGTAAGGGGGCGGGGCGGCGCCGCTATCGGAGGCTGTGCAGCCGAATGACTTACCACCCAAAATCAGAACAGTCGGCTTCTCAGACATGCTGCAGTCGCGACAAATTCAACCGAAATGAGTCAAGTCGAGGCGATTTATTTGTTTGCGGGCGGAACGGTTTTTTTTTGTTGTTTGACTGTATAGTATGACTGTTGTATGATGCATAGAAAATACTCCATAAAGCGGTTAAAAGGAATTGGCCGGGAAAGTTCACATTTTGAAATTTTGATTTTTTTTATCCGGAAGCGGGTTGGTCACACTTAACCAACCGTCCAATCGGTAATTGAGCGCGCGCGCCAAATCCCAATCGGGAAAAGAAAGTGGGCATGAATTCCCAATCGGAAATTTTTGTATGGGGAGAAAGGTGGGTATGAATTCCGAGGCGGGTATTTTTGTATGGGGAGAAAGGTGGGTATGAATTCCGAAGCGGTAATTGAGCGGAGATGAGTCAAGTCGAGGCGATTGCGGGCGGAACGGTCTTTTAATTAATACCACTTTATCGATATGAGCACGACTCATGCCCGATCGATGAGTTTCCCGCCAGAAATTAAATTCTTATTGAAACAAGAAAAACTTGAATTCCTCGAAATCGTATGGATAGAATGTAATGAGATTAAATTCGAAATAAGAGAAAAATTGGCCCTTTCGAATGAGATACCGTGCATGTTTGCACACTTGAGCTTTTAATTGGCAGAATTTTTTCAAAGTTAGCGTCGAAAATATCGTATGGGGAGACGATAATCGTGATTGGTTCACACCTGGTTCGATTTTCATATTACGGAGCACTATAGTCACGGGCCGCTGTCTGGTACGCTGCTAGTTCACGTGTGGTTCCATTTTCATAGTTGGCGGGTATGTTATCAGCCCTCATACACCCCCCACTGTTGTGCGATTTTCTCAAAAACGTATGGATAGAAACTTATGAAATTCCCATAACATAACATTTTTATGTATTTTGAAATAATTATAATAAAAAATTCATGAGATATCTTTGATACCTCTAGTTTGTATACCCTTGCAGCTTGTTATTGGATTGGGGTCCGAATATGAAATCAATCGTAACTGAGCAAAATATAATCATATACAAGTTTTAAGGTTCATTTTAATTATTATTATTTATAAATAAAAACAATAATAATATCGTTGTTTCCAAAAATTATTAAAACATCTGTATATGGCAAAGTGAGTCCGGAACATGAACTGGTTCAGCTGGGCGCGGAGGGATAAACACAAAAGATTTGTAAACCGAAGCAACAGATGGTGTGGTATACGTTACCTGTGGAGCCGTTCATGTATTGAAATAGTAGTCCTGTTCGGCTTGAACCTGAAAGAGAAAGAGCAAAACTGTTTCGGGTGACACCACTCACCCTCATCAGCGATCTTTTATTTTCAAAGAAAATATGGTAGACCGGACAGTTTTTATCTGCCTGCTTTATCCTTAGCAATGCCATTTTTTAAGACTTAATTACCTTATAGTAGTTTTTTTTTGCTTATAATATTTAATATCTTTAATTTCTTTGTCAATTGCTCTTGACTTGGCTTTATTTCTATGCCAAACATCGTTGTATTTATCACAATGTTCATGAAGCAATTCTTTTATAGATTGCCTTAAAATTTGCTATGTGTGGCGCAAGATTCAGATAGGCCAAACCAGTAGCCATATATTGCGTTCGTTTCTACAACGCATTTGTCAATGATATTTTTAAAAATATTTCTTTGATGTGGAGATTTTTTAAACTCCTCGTCAAATATTTTAGAGTGTAACATTGTTACCTCTATTAATGCAGTTGAGGGATTTATTAATTTAATCCCAGATTCATTTTCTGACATATATAATTGAACAGAATTGTTTATCTGTTCAGTTTTGCTCATACTTTTGTATTCGCATTTGCATTGAATACCATTGTTAAAAATTTCTTTCATTATTTTTCCCAATTTATTGGTAACAGCTGTTTTCAGCCCAATGTCATTGATCTCAGTTTCTACTGGATCCTGAAATAAATATGGGCGCTCTTTTGGAGCGCTTGAAAACAAATTTATACTTTCATTACTCTCTTTTGCAAACAATTGGGAAACAGTTGGAAGTTCATTTCCAAAGTGTTTCCTAATGTTAAAAAAGTAGTCCTCAATCGGATCTTGATTAAAGCGGCTTAACTTTGTGTTTATGCCGCTTTGGAAAAGTTTGTTTCAATTACTTCGACGTATCTACAAGCGTCTATAAGTCCTTCAAGGCAAATAGCCTGTGACTTTGTACCCGTTATGTTGTTGGGTAAAATAGTAACAGTTTGCAAGAATTCTTGAAAACTCTTCAGTTTTTCGCTTGTTTCGCTATTAAAGAAGCCCTTGTTTAACAAGGTAATACCTTCGTTCATTTTTTTTAGGAACGAGGCAGTATTTTATTGAAATTACTTGCCGTAATTTCAATTGCTGCTGCCAATTTGTGCGAAAAAATATCGAATGCATATTTTGCATTCATCATATGTTCCATTTTGCTTGGATTCACATGATCAAAGATCACTTGTGGGACCATATGAACAACTTGAGCTTGATCCATTTCATAAAATTCTTTAACAATACTCCATGACACTATTTCTGTGCCAATTTGGAAGTTATGTTTTATTAAATTATTACATAGACTTTTGAATAAGTGTGTAATATCATGAAATACATGTGTACTACAATAAATCAATAGATCAATAAACCCAACTGCTCTGTCAGTGGGATATATATATTTGATTTCGGTTTTGATACGCATTTCATCAAATATTAAAATGCCATTCCTGTCGGATGCATTTAGTTGTTCAACCAAACTTTTTAGTTGGAAGAACTGTTGGCCTTTAAAGCCAGGCACAATGTTTTTAAATGGTAAGGACGATACACTTAAGGTACTCGTCGATGGAGGCTCTATTATGGCACTTCCATCTAAGCTTTCTGTTCCATATTCTGTGGAACTTGCTAAGGCAGGTGTTATTATACCTTCCTTTTGTGCGCTGGATGAGACCAACAAGTTATGCTTGTAGCATAAAGGAATTTCGCTTTGCGAAATATATACCTTTTTTAGGGTTAAAGATTTACATTTCAATATATTTGAAATGGAATCATTTTTAACAATTTTTTTCAATTCTTGTCCCTTGCAATTTTTAATGCAACATTGGGACATGGTTTGCCAACATGAAAATTCATTATCATGGACTGGGGCATAGCCCAAGAATTCAGTGGGCACACTGCCTTTTCTCAGCAATGTACCCAAAAAACAATTTTTAACTATACAAATTTTGCCCCAACCACTTCAGCGAATTTCGTAACATTGTTATGGACAGATCTAATGAATTTGTCTTCGAGCTCACCGGGCATCGGCCCGGTGTTCATTTCGGCCAGCACACGGGTCATTTCAGCGTCGCTTTTTAAAATGCGAATAAGTTCGCTTTTAAAGATGGAGATGTCGATGTTCTCGACCTTCTTTGCGCAGTCGACAGTCACGTTGACCAGCAAAAAGAGGCGACGGCGCGCCACCTCGGATGCTTTGGAGGCGCCTCCGCCACCTTTGGACACCACCTTCATCATGGCGATAAGCGCCGCCTGCATTTCGTCATTGTAAAATATAAATAATATATAATAGGAAAATCAATATTCCTTACCATCGTGATTGAAGTTTCGATTCAAAGTGACGCCAGACGCCATTTTGTCCGTCGCTATTGATCGCGATAGATGGATATAGATAAATAAAAGCTAAAAATTTTGGCGATTTATAGACGATATATTCAAGAAAAGCCATTTTTAGCTAAAATATGTTGTTATTTTTTCATTGTTTTTGTAAATTAATTAGTAAACTATTATTTACAGTTCTATACGGCTTGTCATTGTTATCTTTTAGTGTTTTTTATGTGGCAGCTGTGTTAGTTTCTCTTTAAATGGGAATAATTATTATTTTTTCAATTCAAAATGCTCATAGGTTTAATTCAGTTTTCGAGTTTGCAAATAACATTTAGAAAACAGGTTCCTTTATTGATTATAGTATTAAAAATTTTAATTGAAAATATGAATTACTTCAGCAATATCTTTATATTCGATAGCATTATATTTGCAACCCTCAAGTTGCAGTTATGCGAGGCAAAAGCAAAATTCAAAGAGGCAAAAAAAAAAAGAAAAACAAAATCAAATAAAAAAATGCATTATGGATTCATTGTCAACAAATTGGACATTGAAACCCAAGATGAGCCCAGCAGCAACCACAATGAGCGTCCAAGTGGAGGAGATGCACAAAACGTAAAAAGATGAGGAACCTGGTGGTGGTGGCTCAAGGTTTATGCAGATTCCATATATAATCAATACGAAACCAGTAAGTGGGATTACTCAGCCTTTGGCGACCTTAAGTGAGCCCTCCTGCGATTCGAGGTCCTCAAAAGAAGCCATGTTAAAATGTTTTAGAAACAAAAACAAAACGTGGAACATTGAAAATCGAATTAAACCTCCTTAAAGCAGCCTAATTAATTCCTGTTGGCCATCATGTCTCTCTTGCTGTTCCGATTGGCTGTGGATGATGACCAGGATGACCAGGATGGCCACTTGAATTTTAGCTTATTAATTTAACAACAAAGTCCCTTATCATAGAGAGATACCAGTATTATGTTTAAAGCCATCCCATTGTTTTATGCTCTAATTTAATATTTTATATTATATTTAATATTTAATATTTATGGTAATATTCCGTTTGTCATAATTATATTATTTTTTATATAACTATTTAGTACCCTTTTGCAACCAAATGAGTGCTTTAATTCCAAGTGTCTAATTTATTTAACTTTTTAATTTTTGCTTACATGAATATAATATTAATAAATTCATGAATTCATGACACTTTTTTAAATTTTTACAAATTATATTTCATTTTGTATTTAACAAAGTTTATTTTTTTAAGCTTAAAAATGGGAGTTTTTACCTTTATTTTTTTTTAGATATCAGAAAACATTAAAATTAAATAATGGCCTTTAATTAATGCATTTTATTTATAAAATTTCGGATGATTCTAGCAATAGTTAGGATGCAAAATGCAAATAAAAGGAGACTCGGCAGAAATCGAATACCTCCCACACCTGCACATTATTTAGAAGATGCATATTTTTTAATAATGCCTCAAATGTTGTTTTACTGTGTGGCGTTTAAATTTTTAAGTTATCTTTAGCCGTTCCGCCGCAATGAATTTTTAAAAAAGGCCCTGTTTGCTGCGAATTAATATTACCCACTGTATAGTATGACTGTTGTATGACGCATAGAAAATACTCCATAAAGCGGTTAAAAGGAATTGGCCGGGAAAGATTACATTTTGAAATTTTGATTTTTTTTATCCGGAGGCGGGCTGGTCACACTTAACCAACCGTCCATTCGGTAATGGAGCGCGCGCGCCAAATCCCAATCGGGAAAAGAAAGTGGGCATGGATTCCCAATCGGAAATTCTTGTATGGGGAGAAAGGTGGGTATGAATTCCGAAGCGGTAATTGAGCGGAGAGCAGAGTTTGACTGTTTAGTATGACTGTTGTACGGAACGGTCTTTTAATTAATACCACTCTTTATCGATAAAGAGCACGACTCATGCCCGATCGATGAGTTCCCCGCCAGAAACAAGAAAAACTTGAATTTCTCGAAATCGTATGGATAGAATGTAATGAGATTAAATTCGAAATTAGAGAAAAATTTGCCCTTTCGAATGAGATACCGTGCATGTTTGCACACTTGAGCTTTTAATTGGCAGAATTTTTTCAAAGTTAGCGTCGAAAATATCGTATGGGGAGACGATAATCGTGATTGGTTCACACCTGGTTCGATTTTCATATTACGGAGCACTATAGTCACGGGCCGCTGTCTGGTACGCTGCTAGTTCACGTGTGGTTCCATTTTCATAGTTGGCGGGTATGTTATCAGCCCTCATACACCCCCCACTGTTGTGCGATTTTCTCAAAAACGTATGGATAGAAACTTATGAAATTCCCATAACATAACATTTTTATGTATTTTGAAATAATTATAATAAAAAATTCATGAGATATCTTTGATACCTCTAGTTTGTATACCCTTGCAGCTTGTTATTGGATTGGGGTCCGAATATGAAATCAATCGTAACTGAGCAAAATATAATCATATACAAGTTTTAAGGTTCATTTTAATTATTATTATTTATAAATAAAAACAATAATAATATCGTTGTTTCCAAAAATTATTAAAACATCTGTATATGGCAAAGTGAGTCCGGAACATGAACTGGTTCAGCTGGGCGCGGAGGGATAAACACAAAAGATTTGTAAACCGAAGCAACAGATGGTGTGGTATACGTTACCTGTGGAGCCGTTCATGTATTGAAATAGTAGTCCTGTTCGGCTTGAACCTGAAAGAGAAAGAGCAAAACTGTTTCGGGTGACACCACTCACCCTCATCAGCGATCTTTTATTTTCAAAGAAAATATGGTAGACCGGACAGTTTTTATCTGCCTGCTTTATCCTTAGCAATGCCATTTTTTAAGACTTAATTACCTTATAGTAGTTTTTTTTTGCTTATAATATTTAATATCTTTAATTTCTTTGTCAATTGCTCTTGACTTGGCTTTATTCCTATGCCAAACATCGTTGTATTTATCACAATGTTCATGAAGCAATTCTTTTATAAATTGCTTCAAAATTTGCTGCCTATGTGTGGCGCAAGATTCAGATAGGCCAAACCAGTAGCCATATATTGCGTTCGTTTCTACAACGCATTTGTCAATGATATTTTTTAAAATATTTCTTTGATGTGGAGATTTTTTAAACTCCTCGTCAAATATTTTAGAGTGTAACATTGTTACCTCTATTAATGCAGTTGAGGGATTTATTAATTTAATCCCAGATTAATTTTCTGACATATATAATTGAACAGAATTGTTTATCTGTTCAGTTTTGCTCATACTTTTGTATTCGCATTTGCATTGAATACCATTGTTAAAAATTTCTTTCATTATTTTTCCCAATTTATTGGTAACAGCTGTTTTCAGCCCAATGTCATTGATCTCAGTTTCTACTGGATCCTGAAATAAATATGGGCGCTCTTTTGGAGCGCTTGAAAACAAATTTATACTTTCATTACTCTCTTTTGCCAACAATTGGGAAACAGTTGGAAGTTCATTTCCAAAGTTTTTCCTAATGTTAAAAAAGTAGTCCTCAATCGGATCTTGATTAAAGCGGCTTAACTTTGTGTTTATGCCGCTTTGGAAAAGTTTGTTTCCAATTACTTCGACGTATCTACAAGCGTCTATAAGTCCTTCAAGGCAAATAGCCTGTGACTTTGTACCCGTTATGTTGTTGGGTAAAATAGTAACAGTTTGCAAGAATTCTTGAAAATCTTCAATTTTTCGTTTGTTTCGCTATTAAAGAAGCCCCTGTTTAACAAGGTAATACCTTCGTTCATTTTTTTAGGAACGAGGCAGTATTTTATTGAAATTACTTGCCGTAATTTCAATTGCTGCTGCCAATTTGTGCGAAAAAATATCGAATGCATATTTTGCATTCATCATATGTTCCATTTTGCTTGGATTCACATGATCAAAGGTCACTTCTGGGACCATATGAACAACTTGAGCTTGATCCATTTCATAAAATTCTTTAACAATACTCCATGAAACTATTTCTGTGCCAATTTGGAAGTTATGTTTTATTAAATTATTACGTACACTTTTGAATAAGTGTGTAATATCATGAAATACTACATGTATTTCTAAAATCATCTCTGCTTGAATGTTGCAGCTGTTTTGGTCGCATACAATACCTTGCACTATTAGCCCAGCTTCCTTTGCATGAGCTTAAAGCATTTTCAAGTAAATCGGCAATTATTTTGCCTTGATTTACATTGCTAATGAATGCAGCGCCAACTAAAGCTGTAAAATCACAGTTCAGGCTAGGGGCGAGAAAAACTAGCATTCCATTTGCTGGATTGCTATACAAGTCATTATCTGACTTGTTATCGCCCCAGATCAATAAACCGAACTGCGCTGTCAATGGGATATATATATTTGATTTCGGTTTTGATACGCATTTCATCAAATATTAAAATGCAATTCCTGTCGTATGCATTTAGTTGTTCAACCAAACTTTTTAGTTGGAAGAACTGTTGGCCTTTAAAGCCAGGCACAATGTTTTTAAATGGTAAGGACGATACACTTAAGGTACTCGTCGATGGAGGCTCTATTATGGCACTTCCATCTAAGCTTTCTGTTCCATATTCTGTGGAACTTGCTAAGGCAGGTGTTATTATACCTTCCTTTTGTGCGCTGGATGAGACCAACAAGTTATGCTTGTAGCATGAAGGAATTTCGCTTTGCGAAATATATACCTTTTTTAGGGTTAAAGATTTACATTTCAATATATTTGAAATGGAATCATTTTTAACAATTTCTTTCAATTCTTGTCCCTTGCAATTTTTAATGCAACATTGGGACATGGTTTGCCAACATGAAAATTCATTATCATGGACTGGGGCATAACCCAAGAATTCAGTGGGCACACTGCCTTTTCTCAGCAATGTACCCAAAAAACATTCTTCTTTAAAATGTTTTTCGCAAATTTTATCCCTTTTTGAGATATTATTAGTTTTTAAATTATCTGTCCACTGCTTTGTACGGTGGACAATAAAGGTCTTTTCGTGACCAACGCAATTTTTAACTATACAAATTTTGCCCCAACCACTTCAGCGAATTTCGTAACATTGTTATGGACAGATCTAATGAATTTGTCTTCGAGCTCACCGGGCATCGGCCCGGTGTTCATTTCGGCCAGCACACGGGTCATTTCAGCGTCGCTTTTTAAAATGCGAATAAGTTCGCTTTTAAAGATGGAGATGTCGATGTTCTCGACCTTCTTTGCGCAGTCGACAGTCACGTTGACCAGCAAAAAGAGGCGACGGCGCGCCACCTCGGATGCTTTGGAGGCGCCTCCGCCCCCGCCTCCGCCGCGGCCTCCACGGCGTCCTCCGCCACCTTTGGACACCACCTTCATCATGGCGATAAGCGCCGCCTGCATTTCGTCATTGTAAAATATAAATAATATATAATAGGAAAATCAATATTCCTTACCATCGTGATTGAAGTTTCAAAGTGACGCCAGACGCCATTTTGTCCGTCGCTATTGATCGCGATAGATGGATATAGATAAATAAAAGCTAAAAATTTTGGCGATTTATAGACGATATATTCAAGAAAAGCCATTTTTAGCTAAAATAAGTTGTTATTTTTTCATTGCTTTCGTAAATTAATTAGTAGACTATTATTTACAGTTCTATCGGCTTGTCATTGTTATCTTTTAGTGTTTTTTATGTGGCAGCTGTGTTAGTTTCTCCTTAAATGGGAATAATTATTATTTTTTATACAAAATGCTCATAGTTTTAATTCGGTTTTCGAGTTTGCAAATAACATTTAGAAAACAGGTTCCTTTATTGATTATAGTATTAAAAATTTTAATTGAAAATATGAATAACATCAGCAATATCTTTATATTCGATAGCATTATATTTGCAACCCTCAAGTTGCAGTTATGCGAGGCAAAAGCAAAATTCAAAGAGGCAAAAAAAAAAAGAAAAACAAAATCAAATAAAAAAATGCATTATGGATTCATTGTCAACAAGTTGGACATTGAAACCCAAGATGAGCCCAGCAGCAACCACAATGAGCGTCCAAGTGGAGGAGATGCACAAAACGTTAAAAGATGAGGAACCTGGTGGTGGTGGCTCAAGGTTTATGCAGATTCCATATATAATCAATACGAAACCAGTAAGTGGGATTACTCAGCCTTTGGCGACCTTAAGTGAGCCCTCCTGCGATTCGAGGTCCTCAAAAGAAGCCATGTTAAAATGTTTTAGAAACAAAAACAAAACGTGGAACATTGAAAATCGAATTAAACCTCCTTAAAGCAGCCTAATTAATTCCTGTTGGCCATCATGTCTCTCTTGCTGTTCCGATTGGCTGTGGATGATGACCAGGATGACCAGGATGGCCACTTGAATTTTAGCTTATTAATTTAACAACAAAGTCCCTTATCATAGAGAGATACCAGTATTATGTTTAAAGCCATCCCATTGTTTTATGCTCTAATTTAATATTTTATATTATATTTAATATTTAATATTTATGGTAATATTCCGTTTGTCATAATTATATTATTTTTTATATAACTATTTAGTACCCTTTTGCAACCAAATGAGTGCTTTAATTCCAAGTGTCTAATTTATTTAACTTTTTAATTTTTGCTTACATGAATATAATATTAATAAATTCGTGAATTCATGACACTTTTTTAAATTTTTACAAATTATATTTCATTTTGTATTTAACAAAGTTTATTTTTTTAAGCTTAAAAATGGGAGTTTTTACCTTTATTTTTTTTTAGATATCAGAAAACATTAAAATTAAATAATGGCCTTTAATTAATGCATTTTATTTATAAAATTTCGGATGATTCTAGCAATAGTTAGGATGCAAAATGCAAATAAAAGGAGACTCGGCAGAAATCGAATACCTCCCACACCTGCACATTATTTAGAAGATGCATATTTTTTAATAATGCCTCAAATGTTGTTTTACTGTGTGGCGTTTAAATTTTTAAGTTATCTTTAGCCGTTCCGCCGCAATGAATTTTTAAAAAAGGCCCTGTTTGCTGCGAATTAATATTACCCACTGTATAGTATGACTGTTGTATGACGCATAGAAAATACTCCATAAAGCGGTTAAAAGGAATTGGCCAGCAAAGATTACATTTTCAAATTTTTTTTATCCGGAGGCGGGCTGGTCACACTTAACCAACCGTCCATTTTGACCAAGTTCGCCATTTGAATCAGGGACTTTTTTTTAATATTTTCCGAAAAGGTAAGAAAACTTAATCGTGAATTATCTCCGACATCAATGTAAAGAATCATAAATGGTGCATGCAGCAAGATGCCGGGCGTTACGGTCAAGGACTTAGACCAGCACGTAGTGACCAAAGCCTTGGCATCTTTCCTCAAAAAATCCGGAAAACTTGTGGTGCCCGTGCAGGCCGAATTCATCAAGACGGGCAAGTTCAAGGAGACCGCTCCCACCGAGGCGGATTGGTTCTTCACGCGCTGCGCCTCCATCATGCGTCATCTGTACATTCGCAGTCCATCCGGAGTGGCTGCTTTTACAAAGGTGTACGGCGGACGCAAGCGCAACGGGACACATCCGTCGCGCTTCTGCCGCTCCTCGGATGGCTGCATCCGCAAGGTACTGTAATGTGTTCATAACGAAGGTATTTAATTAAAATAAGACTCATCTCACCCGCAGGCTCTCCAAGCTCTGGAGGCAGCTCGTATGGTAGAGAAGCATCCGGACGGGGGACGCAAGCTTACCTCAAAGGGCCAACGTGACATGGATCGCATAGCCAACCAGATTGTGGTCAAGCAACGTAACGCCAACAAGGAACCCTGCGTTATAATCACCTAAATGGCTTAGGATTAACTGGATAAAGAAGTTTAGCACACAAATGCTCAGAAACGATGGGTATTTCAAACATACACTTGAATGATAGACACATTTTTCAAACAAACTCAATACGGGAAGAATATATTTCATAAACTAAAAGACAAAACACACTTGAATGCTCTCCAAAAACAAAAAGCCTATGAAACATACACGATGGAAAGAAAAAACCAAAAAAGAGCTACACTTAAATACGATACGGTAAATGTTCACTAAAAACATGGACTATACGATACGGTACGGTATATGTACACTGAAAAATACGATAATAATTTGATACGGTACGATATAATAATTTCTCAGAAACACTATACGATACGATGTTGGCAGAAATACGATACGATATAGTTGACTGAATTATAAAACATAAAAAGCATACACTTCATATATTCATTATTGCCACCCAAGAGAATACGTTATACATCTTTATATTGTATGTTGAAATAAACACTATAAAAAACATGTGCGTCAAATTAGCGTCGGTCAGTTAGCGTCGAAACGGAACGGTGGGAAAATGGAACACGGAGACATTTTTTATTTTTTATTTATTTTGTAAATAAGCGACTAATTTGATCCAAATAAACTTCCAGCATGTTGAGAATTAAATGTACTAATAGTTTTTCATGGGTTTGGGAAAAATTGAGCGTCGCAAGTACCTTAAATACCCATTCGAAAAATCAAGGCTCCACCTTTTTGGAGATTGCTCCCCTTTAAGAGGTCGTGCGCAAATGCACGGTATGCCAGGTTTTAGAGCACTTATTCAAGTATTATCCCAGAAAGTTTCATTAAAGTCCTAACGACAGTTTTTGAGAAAATTGCTTAACAGTGCTTAAACCTCGGGATCCTCTCCATACAAAAACGGGGAGCAAATATTAAAGTTCCTAGAGCTTTGCTCTAAGAGGTCGTGCGCATATGCACGGATTATGGGCGTATTGGGGATCGAATAGAGATCATTTGGTGAAGTTTTCAATAAAATCCTAACGACAGATTTTGAGAAAATCGCATTACAGTTTGGCATTCAAAATGATATTAAGGAGGGCGCGAGTTCCGCAGCTGGAACCGGTCGTGAACCGGTCGTGAACCAGTCAGTTAACCCGCCAACGGACTCATGTTACGCATTCAAAATGTGTAAGGGAATGCAACTGAGGAATTAATAAATAAATTAATTAGAATTAAGTACTAGCATTCTAATTCATTCAAGTTTTTCTTTTCCGACTTGATTCCAAGCATTGGCTCCGTGTTGACTCTAA
Organism: Drosophila birchii; assembly: GCA_035046345.1. Taxonomy (NCBI): domain Eukaryota; kingdom Metazoa; phylum Arthropoda; class Insecta; order Diptera; family Drosophilidae; genus Drosophila; species Drosophila birchii. The sequence continues at coordinate 11,616,520 of JAWNOA010000064.1, forward strand.
CGTCCCGTGCCGCTACCGCCCCATTCGATATTTCAACGCTAATTTTTTTGAGGTCGTGCGAAGATGCACGGTATACCAAACGATAGAGAATAATGCCTATAATATACAGTCAAAATTGCAATATGATCCCAACGGCAGATTTTTAGAAATTCGACTTTTTCTTTTCACATTGCTCAATCGCCCCATTCGATATTACATTCCAAGCACTGGCCCGTGTTGACTCAAACGTCCCGGGCCGCTATCGATATTCGACGCTAACTTTTTTGAGGTCGTGCGAAGATGCACGGTATACCAAACGATAGAGAATAATGCCTATAATATACAGTCAAAATTTCAATATGATCCCAACGGCAGATTTTTAGAAATTCGACTTTTTCTTTTCACATTGCTCAATCGCCCCATTCGATATTACATTCCAAGCACTGGCCCATGTTGACTCAAACGTCCCGGGCCGCTATCGATATTCGACGCTAACTTTTTTGAGGTCGTGCGAAGATGCACGGTATACCAAACGATAGAGAATAATGCCTATAATATACAGTCAAAATTTCAATATGATCCCAACGGCAGATTTTTAGAAATTCGACTTTTTCTTTTCACATTGCTCAATCGCCCCATTCGATATTTCGACGCTAACATGAAAGGTAAATCGATAAAGACGCCTTCAACGCCATATCGATCATTTTCGGCAAAATTTAAATTCTTATTGACAATTTAAACAATTGTGTAAAATATGCATGACAAATGAACGGCGTCGCCATTTTAAGCAATTTGGTAGATGTTTCATTAAATTCCGTTCAGTATTTCAGGAGAAATTGGCTATTTCCCACTTATTTAATTATTATTGTATTTACAACGGCAGCATGTGTTTGCAGCCCTGGTAACACACGCCATGTGAATTCGCCGCTAACTTTGAAAAAATTCTGCGAATCAAAAGCTTAAGTGTGCAAACATGCACGGTACCTCATTCGATGGGGAAAATTAATCCCTAATTTTGAATCAAATTTTATTGCATTTGATCCGCTGCATTTTGAGAAAATCCAGTTTTTCTCATTTACATATATATTAATATCGATATGAGCAAGACTCATGCCCTATCGATGCCATATCTCCCATACGATACGCGCATCCAACGCCATATCGATAATTCCCGCAAAAAATTAAATTCTTATTGGCAATTTAAGCAATAAATTATGCATGCCAAATTAACGGCATCGCCATTCTAAGCAATTTGGTAGAGATGCGGAGATATGGCATCGATAGGGCATGAGTCTTGCTCATATCGATATTAATATATATGTAAATGAGAAAAACTGGATTTTCTCAAAATGCAGCGGATCAAATGCAATAAAATTTGATTCAAAATTAGGGATTAATTTTCCCCATCGAATGAGGTACCGTGCATGTTTGCACACTTAAGCTTTTGATTCGCAGAATTTTTTCAAAGTTAGCGGCGAATTCACATGGCGTGTGTTACCAGGGCTGCAAACACATGCTGCCGTTGTAAATACAATAATAATTAAATAAGTGGGAAATAGCCAATTTCTCCTGAAATACTGAACGGAATTTAATGAAACATCTACCAAATTGCTTAAAATGGCGACGCCGTTCATTTGTCATGCATATTTTACACAATTGTTTAAATTGTCAATAAGAATTTAAATTTTGCCGAAAATTATCGATATGGCGTTGAAGGCGTCTTTATCGATTTACCTTTCATGTTAGCGTCGAAATATCGAATGGGGCGATTGAGCAATGTGAAAAGAAAAAGTCGAATTTCTAAAAATCTGCCGTTGGGATCATATTGAAATTTTGACTGTATATTATAGGCATTATTCTCTATCGTTTGGTATACCGTGCATCTTCGCACGACCTCAAAAAAGTTAGCGTCGAATATCGATAGCGGCCCGGGACGTTTGAGTCAACATGGGCCAGGGCTTGGAATGTAATATCGAATGGGGCGATTGAGCAATGTGAAAAGAAAAAGTCGAATTTCTAAAAATCTGCCGTTGGGATCATATTGCAATTTTGACTGTATATTATAGGCATTATTCTCTATCGTTTGGTATACCGTGCATCTTCGCACGACCTCAAAAAAATTAGCGTTGAAATATCGAATGGGGCGGTAGCGGCACGGGACGTTAGAGTCAACACGGAGCCAATGCTTGGAATCAAGTCGGAAAAGAAAAACTTGAATGAATTAGAATGCTAGTACTTAATTCTAATTAATTTATTTATTAATTCCTCAGTTGCATTCCCTTACACATTTTGAATGCGTAACATGAGTCCGTTGGCGGGTTAACTGACTGGTTCACGACCGGTTCACGACCGGTTCCAGCTGCGGAACTCGCGCCCTCCTTAATATCATTTTGAATGCCAAACTGTAATGCGATTTTCTCAAAATCTGTCGTTAGGATTTTATTGAAAACTTCACCAAATGATCTCTATTCGATCCCCAATACGCCCATAATCCGTGCATATGCGCACGACCTCTTAGAGCAAAGCTCTAGGAACTTTAATATTTGCTCCCCGTTTTTGTATGGAGAGGATCCCGAGGTTTAAGCACTGTTAAGCAATTTTCTCAAAAACTGTCGTTAGGACTTTAATGAAACTTTCTGGGATAATACTTAAATAAGTGCTCTAAAACCTGGCATACCGTGCATTTGCGCACGACCTCTTAAAGGGGAGCAATCTCCAAAAAGGTGGAGCCTTGATTTTTCGAATGGGTATTTAAGGTACTTGCGACGCTCAATTTTTCCCAAACCCATGAAAAACTATTAGTACATTTAATTCTCAACATGCTGGAAGTTTATTTGGATCAAATTAGTCGCTTATTTACAAAATAAATAAAAAATAAAAAATGTCTCCGTGTTCCGTTTTCCCACCGTTCCGTTTCGACGCTAACTGACCGACGCTAATTTGACGCACATATAAAAAACCCATTATATGCAGCAGCATATGAATTAAATGGAAATACGAATACGTTATAATACATCCTTATATTGTAAACAAAATAAAACCCAGATATATGCATTGAATAAAATAAAACACATAAATAGACAGTATATAAACTAGTTTGACACTTTATTCTTGGCATTCGCACAATGTTGGTGTACTTAGAAAGAAAGGGGCTATCTACAAACTACGAATAATGCTAGCTAGTCCACAAGTCTCCGGATTTATGGTTGGGCGGAGTCTTGAATCCACGCACTATAACCTCCGACTGCCACCAGCCGCTGGACTCCTTGGCTGGTGGCTCTGCACAAGCATTTGTCCTGCTGCCGTCGTCTTCAGATTGGTCCAGCTTAGTCAGGCCAAGATCCTCGTAAATGTTCATTTGTTGGCAGCATCGCAGCTCCGTCAATGGGTTCTCACTGCTGTGTAAGAGGTTCAAGTGTATGTTTTTGCAACTGCGCGGAAGGCGACTCAGAACAGGCTTGGGTATAAGATTAGTTGCATCGTGCCGCGTTTCCGAGGGGGTGAGCAGTTCCAGCTCCAGAAACACATTCGTAGCATTTAGTTCCGTGGAGAAGAGTGTGTACAGATCCTCGCAGGTTAGCAGGCGAAGTAGAGCCTGATTGATACGACCTTCAGGCAAAGCGTGGTGCTCGCAGTAGTGGGATCTCGAAATCGAGCCGTGCGGTATGTGCAGGGTGTACGCCTCTGAGGGCATGAAGGTATTGGCGCCGAACAGAAACCGCAGGCTCTTCACAGCCGACGTCCTGAAGGCTTGTCTTATGAGCTGCAGGTAAAGGCATGTAAACAAATGATGGCTTGTATCTGAGCGGGACAGGGACACTCACCTCTCGCATGTCGCTGATGGACGCCTTGGTGGCCTTCGCCTTGGATCGCTGCTGGCCGAGCTGATAGTTGGCAAACGATGCCTCCGCTTGGCCCGATTCCTCCGCATCGGACCACTTCTCCACATAATATTTGTAGGTTTTGTAGACGAAGGGGATCTGGCGTCGCTGAAACAGCAGGAAGTCCAGGATGCCGTTCACAAACTCGGCTGCTGTGCCTGTAGTCAAAACGTCAACTGTGTCGAGTTTGATGTCGATGTTCTTGGCATTTTGCTCCATTGATTAGCTTAAATAATAGAAATTTAAATATTTTCACTAATTCGCGGCAGAAACGAAACCATAAACAAAAAACTCTGTCGCTGCCAGACTGTTGCGAGAGTGCTGCCAGCGTGTCCGGATTCGAAGATACGGTAAGGTAGCCGCAGCCAACTTTGCTTCGCTTATGACTAGTGGAAATTCTGTTTTTGTGTTGCCGACAAAAAAAAGTTGGAAAGATTGTTGAAAGGTTGTGGAAACTAGTAGCAGCGCAGAAGCAAAATGGTAAGATCTGGATGAGGCGCCCACAACTGAGTGCTAATGGGGAGTCCTCTCTTTACAGGGACAAAACCAATCGGCCCAAGGGGGCGCTGGCGACAAGAAGGATGACAAGGACAAAAAGAAGAAGTACGAGCCACCAATCCCGACTCGTGTCGGCAAGAAGAAGCGTCGCGCAAAGGGTCCAGATGCGGCCATGAAGCTGCCCCAGGTGACGCCCCACACGCGCTGCCGATTGAAGCTGCTGAAGCTGGAGCGGATAAAGGACTATCTGATGATGGAGGACGAGTTCATCCGCAACCAGGAGCGCCTCAAGCCTCAGGATGAGAAGAACGAGGAGGAGCGCTCCAAGGTGGACGACCTGCGCGGCACACCCATGTCCGTGGGCAATCTGGAGGAGATCATCGACGACAACCACGCCATCGTATCGACCTCTGTGGGCTCCGAGCACTACGTGAGCATTCTGTCCTTCGTGGACAAGGACCAGCTGGAGCCGGGCTGCTCTGTGCTGCTCAACCACAAGGTGCACGCCGTGGTGGGAGTGCTCAGCGACGACACTGACCCCATGGTCACTGTGATGAAGCTGGAGAAGGCGCCGCAGGAGACGTACGCGGACATCGGTGGACTCGACACTCAGATCCAGGAGATCAAGGAGTCTGTCGAGCTGCCGCTGACACATCCCGAGTACTACGAGGAGATGGGCATCAAGCCGCCAAAGGGTGTCATTCTCTACGGGCCCCCGGGCACCGGAAAGACCCTGTTGGCCAAGGCGGTGGCCAACCAAACATCGGCAACGTTCCTGCGTGTGGTGGGCTCGGAACTCATCCAGAAGTACCTCGGTGACGGACCCAAATTGGTGCGAGAGCTCTTCCGCGTGGCCGAGGAGCACGCACCCTCCATTGTGTTCATCGACGAAATCGACGCCGTCGGCACAAAGCGTTACGATTCGAATTCTGGAGGCGAGCGTGAGATCCAACGTACTATGCTGGAGCTGCTCAATCAGCTGGATGGCTTCGATTCGCGCGGAGATGTCAAGGTAATCATGGCCACTAATCGTATTGAGACCCTGGATCCAGCGCTAATTCGTCCCGGTCGTATTGACCGCAAGATCGAGTTCCCGCTGCCCGACGAGAAGACCAAGCGCCGCATCTTCACCATCCACACCTCGCGCATGACCCTGGCCGAGGACGTGAACCTCAGCGAACTGATCATGGCCAAGGATGATCTCTCCGGCGCCGACATCAAGGCCATCTGCACGGAGGCTGGCCTAATGGCGCTGCGTGAGCGCCGCATGAAGGTGACCAACGAGGACTTCAAAAAGTCGAAGGAGAGCGTCCTTTACCGGAAGAAGGAGGGCACGCCCGAGGGCCTGTATTTATAAGTCGCAAACAAATCTATATTTTCAGTTAATTTTGATAATTCCCCCAAAAAATGCATTAAACCACATTAACACTAACTAGAAGAGCGCGATGTGAATAAATTTGTAGTTGCTGGGAGAGTCTGTGCACATTGTCCTAAAAGGTCGTCCAAGTAGGTCCTTTGTTTCTCCCTCACAACGCTTAGAGGTGCTCCCTGGTGCTCTAAATACTTGAAGTGCTCCTTGGCTGTGGGAGCTGGGATCTTGAGGTTCTGATAGGCCTCTTCTTCTGCATGTTCTGAACCCGCTGCTTGGAGGGTTTCATAGAAGGCTCTGAGTTTGGCCAGTTCCAAGGCCGTGTTAAGACCATCTTCGTAGCCCTGATCGAAGCTGTGTTGAAACACCTTCTCCCGGCCATCGGCAATGCCATCTGCGTAGCTTATCTGGAAGGTAGGGTGTATATTAATTCGGATATAGGCCAAGTAACCAGCTGATTTCCAGAGACAGTTGGCGGCTTCGAGATTACATGAATTTTACCTTTGATACTTTATCCTGGACACGCTGATAATTGGTAGAGGAAACTACTTTGAAGTCCGATTCTTCGTCAGAACTTTGAGACGCCGACATTGTTGTTAAAAATTGTTATAAATTCCAAAATTATGGAGCTGAGCAGTGTGGCCGAGTACCAAATGCCAAAATAAACTATTTAACACAGCAAAAGCTAAGGAAAACTTTTAACGGTTTTAAAGAAAGATTTAAGATCGATAAAAATAAAATGAAAAAGGGATTTAATTAAAGTTGTAAGACTTCTATACGTCCCAACGCCTCTCATATTTAAGTTTACTAATCACAGCTTCCAGAATGGTAGTCGGAGCTTTCCCAATAGTGAAATTAGGATTGTTGGGCATCAAGCACATTGCCAAACCCATCACCAACCTCATAAAACGTACGGCCGTAAGGAATCCGGCCTTCAAAAATGTTGTCGTCGCCCCTATAGCCACTTGTGAGTAAATATATGGTGACTTTCGTTGCGGTCAGATAGCCCGACATTCATTTTCAGTTTACCACAACATCTCTGTCCGCTCGAAGATGTGGATGCTGGGGTTGAGACAACCGCGGTTTGTTCCACCTCTGAACAAGGCCATGTCCATTGATATGGGCGCAGACCTGCTGGGCGAGATGTCTATATTCCTAATTGGCGCTCTTGCTTTGACTTTTGAATTTTTCAGGTTTGTAAGAATTTATTTAAGGTTAAAACAGAATTTATCCATTGGTTAATAATCCCTCTTTTCAGGCAAAGCAAAAAGGACAAATCTAAAAAGGAAGAGAATAAGCGCATTCGACAGGAATTGGAAATGAAAATTACTAGCCTCAACGAGAAGGTAGCCTCTCAGACCATGGAAATTAGCCAGCTAAAGATGATGGTGGGGAGCATGGATAGCTCATATGAGTCTTGTTGCTCATAACTGAAACCGAGTCGTCTACGAAACATCAGTTGCCTCGTTCAAAATTTCCAGTTTCTGGACAATGGTGGTCGGTAGCTTTCCGCTGGGGAAAATCTTCATATATGGAATGAAGCGGATCAGCAAACCCGTCGGCAATCTTTTATTGTGGGCCGGTAAACACAATCCCCAGATCCGGCGCTACGTCATTATCCCGCCGGCGCAGCTGTACAACGTATTTGAGGTTCGGTGGAAGATGCGGATGCTGCGACTGAAGCAACCAAGAAGGGTTCCGCCTCTTCCTGCCGCTATAGCCACCAAACTGGGCTCTGATCTTCTCAGCGAAGTCATTGTGATTATTATTGGTGTGGGATTAATCTTCTACGAGATTACCCGGTTGGACGCAACCCAGTTCATTGTTTCGCTCGGCTTCATTCTATTCTTTTATTTTAGGCAGCATTCAAAGACGCAAAAGAAGCACCAGGAGCAGATGGAGCAGAGAAGAGTTCTGTTTGAGCAACTGGACGGCATTAGTGCAGATCTCGAGCAGCAAGATAAAGATATTTCCTATATTAAGGCTGCTTTGAATGGCTATCGAAGATAATGAGTTATATGAAATGATTGTTATCCCTTGGGTTCAGTTACCTTTCATATAATCAAAAATATATTTTTCTATTGAACTTTTGTGTGTTTATTTTATTTTTAAACGCGTTTCAGTGATTTTGTGTGTGAAAGATTTGGTATATTCAAAAGCTTGTGCTACGGTAACACTGCATGCATATTTTGTAATAATTTTTGGTTAAAAAAATAACAATGGTGATCGGCGTCTTCCCGGCGGCCAAGCTTGGTGTCTTGGCCATCAAGCAGATCAGCAAGCCGATAGCCAATGTGATCAAGTCCAACGCCAAGTCGAGTCCCTTCTTCAGGAAGTACATCTGCATGCCGCCGGCGCAGTGTAAGTGCTGGATGAGGAATTGATATGATTAGAGGAGATTAGAATTGGAGCCGTAAATAAACCCCTCCATATCTTTTGCAGTCTACAATTGGGTGGAGGTGAAGACCAAGATGTGGGCCCTGAATATGGGCGGACGGGTAAACGTGCCACCGCTGAACGAGGCGATGGCCATTGAGCTGGGAGCCAATCTGCTGGGCGAGTTCATCATCTTCAGTATCGGCGCCGGTCTGCTCATCTTTGAGTACTCACGGTTCGTATAGGGCGAATCTTGAGATGAATTCAGCTGTAATAATACCTTTCTGCTTTTAGTCAAACCATCAAGGAGAACAAGAAGAACGAACAAACGCAGGCGGAGAAGATGGAGCTGACCAACATGCTGACAGAGATGAACTTTCGCTTGGAGCGACAGGATGCCCAGATTCGCGAGATGACGCGTGTGCTGGCTGACCTAGGTTGCTAACCAACTAACCATTTAAGTAGTCTGCAATTTATACAGCTTTCCTGTGTTTAATCTCCAGATTCGCGAAACATCTTCCGCTGGCACAAGGAACCCATTCTGGAGTATGTTCCTTTCGATCCTAACACGCCGGATCAGAGCACGAATTCCAGAAACCCCAAGACCCATGAAGGCTTCTACGATCCCCTCGGTGGCATGGCCTTCCGAGCCTTGAACTACCTGGAGACGCAGATCTTCGTGGACGGTCGCAATCGCAAGGCCAAGGAGGCACTTAAGCACCTGGACGAGGTGGCCGTGCAACTGGAGCAGTCGCTGGGCGAAGCAGCCACTGCTGCGAGCTCACTGCCATTGAAAGCCGAGGTATGACCCAACCGCAGGCTGGAGCAGGATGTGGCCCTGCTCATGTTCGCAGTGGCCATGGAGGAACAGTGAGTGCTTCTCTCTCTCTGTCTCTGTGGGGAGAGAGCGGCTTGTACACATTCATCTTGCAGACCATTTCATCAGTGCTAGTTATGATCAAATCGCGTGTTATTCATTACTTACTTCATAAGTTAAACAGTCAATAGGTTTATTTAACTATTGTACATTTGTAGTTGTATTTATAAATTTTTATTGTTACCGCAGACAACAACTAAAGAAAGAGATGCAAAACATGTTACAAGATGAGTGTGTGTGTGTGTGTGATGAAAGGGAGATGGAGGCGTCTACTCCTGGTAGATGAGTTCCTGCAGCTGCGTCAACTCCTCGCCGGGTGGCAGCAGGCCCCCCAGGTAGTCGCCGAAGGAGTTGCAAATGTTGTACAAACTACGGCGCACAGCGCAATGAAGGACGTTGAATGCGGGGCTGGGCGTTCGCAGGCTTCCTACCACGCTGCTCAGCTTCTGCAGTTCGCCTTGAAGCTTGTTCAGGACCTTGATGATGGCCGCCAGATCGTTCTGCACCACTCCATAGCGATCCTCCTTGAGTGAGGCCACGCAAACGTGTGCCAAAGCCTGCGAGATGTACACCACCGGCAGCGAATTGGTCAGCAGGTAGGCTACTTTGGCTCCTTCCTGCTCACTAAAGAAGTAAACGATGCCTGGCACTCGGTTTAACAGACGCTGCAACACTCCCTCAATCTGGTTGGATACGCGCTCACACCAGTTGGGCACATGGCGAATACCGTCAGCCGGCCGTTCGACTGCAGCCTCCTGTGTTGGGGACACAATTGGTCGGATGCCGTGCATCTGGTTGTACTGACGCAGGAGCAACTTCTCGGCCATCAAGCTGGCATTGGTGGACTCGACGGTCTTGGGTGGTACAGGCAGGCTCTGGGCGCCCTTAAGCACACTGATCCTCTGCATAGACTCCGTCAGTTCTTCGGTGAAGCTGCCCAGGATGCTCAGGCACTGGTCGCAGAGCGCACGCCAGTTTGCCGGTCGGTTTCCCGGCTCCGTGAGCTGGAATATCTCAGCCCGCAGTATCGAATGCTTACGCAAGGCCAACTTATAGAAGTAGTGAGCGGCTAGGCATTGGACTACGTAAACGTTGAAAACCCCTAGTCCCGCCACCAAGGTCACCTCCTGTTCGTGGGCGAAGGCCGCTCGCTGCTTGGCCACTACCAGGGGAATGTCCTCCGACAGCAGCATGCCATAGAAGCAGCTCATCAGGTGCATATTGCTCAGAATTTGTGAAGTTAGTAGCCATCCATAGAAGAGTAGACGGACATTGGTGGCCACACCAAAGAAACCCTCCAGTCGCTCGTCTAGGTCCACAGACAAAAAGTGGCTTAGTTTGCGGCACACCAGGGGTCCGAATAGCCAAAATACCAAAGTATAGGTAATCATAGGCAGCAGCGATCTGAACAGGGATCGAGCCATGGTGGCATACAGGAGTTCGCGTAGCCTCTCGCTGTGGGTCTGCTCCACAAGGGGAAACTCAATGGAGACCTCCTGACGCATGTGGACGGAGGCGAAGTAGTAGCTTCCGGCGGTAATGCCCATGCCCAGCAGGTATACATGGTAGGCGCTTACACAGTCCTGGCCGTAGCACTTGTACCGAAGATGCCTGCGGGTTGAAAGGAAATTTGTTTTGGTAAAGTTTGGTATTTTTTTCCTTGTGTCCATATATATTTACTGATAGTCCGTGTGCAGATAGCCCGAGTAGAGCCAAGCAGTAAGGAATCCAACCAAGATATGAGCACTCAAGAAGAGCAGCTTGCGGGGTCCGTAGTGCAGAAGCCAGCGGTAGCGCGTGGGGCAGTAGGGACGCTCCGATAGATGCTGCTGACAGAGGGAGACCCCGTAGAGAACGACGGCGCCCACAAGCGGGATGCTGGCGAACCACGTGTACCAGCTGGCCACCAGGCCCAGAGTTCCTGTCACCCAGGCGAGCGGATTCAGCAGCTGGAAGTTCACCGACAGCAGGAAGACAGTCAGCAGGAGGAACTGGATGGCCACGCTCAGGAGTATGGCGCGCAGACAGCGGCCAAGCAGAAGCAGCTTGCAGGCGTTGCTGGAGGAGCTGGCGGACATTGTTGCGCGACTCTTTCGCGGGTTTTAAACGTATTTCTTTTTAAATTTCGCGATTTATTGCAATATTTGCCAATATTTGCCGGCTACGCGCGCGTTTTGTTGGACAATCACAGTGGGACCGTATGTACCAAGAAAAAACGAACACCCTTGGAGAGTGTCCCTAATGCTGGTCTTGATATAACTTTACTAGTCCACTGAGCTTCCTTAGTCGTTCTGGTTTTTGTCCATTAATTTCAGTGCTAGCCTAGTACTGCTAGGCCTGCTTTTTGCACTTGTATCAGGGGACTATGATTTTGCCGAGTGGACTACTCTGTATAGTTGTATAAAGATGCTCGTTTGAAATCAAAAACCGTTAGAATATCGGCCACGATTATAACGTCAAGTCAAAAGTAAAGGAAAGCTGGATTGAGCATCAAATAAATTACTGTACAATACGTATTCAGAGCTAACAAAATGTTCGAAATATTCCACAATACTCCCTATGCCGACTCCAAGCAGCTGCCGTTGGCCACTGGACCTGCACCCATATTGATCATTGTCACAGGCTATCTGCTGGTGGTTTTCAGGGCCGGCAGGAAGTTCATGGAGCACCGGGAACCCTATAAGCTGAATGGAGTTCTCAAGTGGTACAACTTGTTTCAGATATTATACAACATGGCAATCCTCTTGCCGGTGAGTCCAGAGTCGCAGACTAGAGTAAAGCTTACTCATAAGATTTTGGCCTAGGGATTCTATTTCCTGTTCGTGTTTCGGCCCTACAATTTCAGCTGCATGAAAGTGCTTCCGCAAAGTCACCCCCTGAAAGAATGGGAACGCATCATTTCCTACGCTTACTACATCAACAAGATCGTGGATCTGCTGGACACTTTCTTCATTGTGCTACGCAAGAAGTACCGCCAGATTACCTATCTGCATGTGTTCCACCACGTCCTGATGCCGTCTTTGGGATACTATGTCATCCGTTTCCATGGCTATGGAGGCCACTTGTTCCTCCTTTGCTTCATCAACGTCTTCGTGCACGTTGTCATGTACTGCTACTATTATTGTGCCATTGCTGGCAGGCATGTGTCCTGGAAGCGGTATCTCACGGTGCTCCAGATGTTTCAGTTCATCCTCATGTTCGCCCATTGTGCCTACACAGTCGCCCAGCCCAACTGCCAGAAATCGCAGGCAATGACCTATTTGTACAGCTTCTCCGCCGCGATCATGTTCATGATGTTCACCAACTTTTACATCCAGTGCTATATGAGAAAGTCAAAGAAAAAGGAGAATTGAGCCTGTGATTGTAAAAGTTTTCAATAAGATTATTACATAAATTGTTACCCTTGTTGTGTTTTAATTATAATAGTGCTCAGATCTAGTGTAGTTGTACTTGGTAATTTGTGTCCCAAAAACTAGTGTTATTCTTTCAAAACTATTTATATAAATCATAAACTAGACAATTTTAAAAGACGCAGACAAATTTATGCGCCCAAAAAGTTTTAATTTCAGTTGAAAAATATCGATAGTTCGATAGTGCCATCGTAGTTCTCTACCACTATATTCTCCCAATACAAAATCTGTTCTCAATTACCGATGGGAAATTCATGCCCACTTTCTATTACCGATTGGATTGAGACTTATCGATAGTGAGAAACGAAACATCGATGAATCGATTTTTGAATAAATCAAAAACACCCACCTCTAGCAACAACAATTTTGAATCCGGGCGAACGACGACGTCAGTGCGCGGACCGATTTTTTGATGCCGGCAACCGGCAACACACCTTTCGAACGACGCGTAATGGTGGCGGCCGGGCCATAAAATCGTACTAATCACCTGGCAATATTCCGTGTGCGGCTTGCTAATTGCGCGATGTACGAGGCTGGGCAGTAGCCGAAAAGGAAGCCCAATACAATAAACCAGTTGAAATTAAACTAGTTTGTGTGTTCGTTTGAGTGCGTGCGTGAGAACCGGCAAAGGAATTTATGCCGAAATCGGGAGACAATAGCTAGTGGAGGCTGCGACCGCGGAGGATTCAAGTCCAGAAGTTGTCCGACCAGTTTTTTTGGTTCGGGCCGACGACTCGGCGTCTGTGTGTTTGTGCATAGCTTGGATTATCACTATTTTTTTTGGTGCCGGCTAGCGGTTGCGAGGCTGAGCGGATGAGGAGCAGCTAGTGACCGCCCGACCCAGAGAGATGCCCTTCGTCCAGCGCGTGGTGCAGCCCGTCAATGTGGCCCAGGCCACGGCGGCCAGCTTGGGCCATGCCGCCGGCCGCTTTCACTGCACGCCGGGCAAGTGCCGGAACAACAATTGCATCAACAAGCAGTCGCCGGACGGGGACGCAGATGGCTCGCCCACCTCGCTCACCCGGGTCCTGGTGCACCACAGCCACAACGGGGAGGATGAGCAGCTGCAGCAGCAGCCCCTGCCTCCAGCACCGGCGCCCATGAAGAAGCTGAAGCAGCACGTCGAGTTCCTGTCCACATCGCCCACGCGCCACCAATCGCAGTCGCTGCCCAACTCGCGGCATCCCAGCCAACAGCGGCCAGCACTGGCCCGGATCGCCAGTGCCCCGCAATCGCCCACCGCCGGCTCCTCCAAGGTGGTTTCCGGCCACGAGTTCGACTCGATCAGCAACATCACGCTGAGCAATGCCCTGCGGCAGCTGGCCAGCCTGGTGCTCATTGCCAGCGACATCTTCGACGACCTGCAGCGGGACCTGCAGGCGGTGGGCGAGCGGGCGGGCCGCGTGCAGCGCAAGATTGCGGCAGTGGAGCGACGCGTCTGTGCCTACGACCCGAAAACGGTCACAGTTCGTAAGTACATCCATCATCGTTCATCCTTTTACTAATCCGGGGAGTAATCCCATCCGCGTCGAGTGGGAGCAGCGCGAATTCCCCGCACGAATCGCGACAGAGTCAAGTGCGTTATCACGAGCGGCTTGTGCTTATCGCCTGTCATCTGCTGCTGCCGCTTTGTATGCGCGGCCCTGCTTCTGTGTGGGTGGCTGCCCGGGAGCAGGGAGCAGGGAGCCGGGAGCTGGGAGCGGGGCCGACGAACGTGCTCCAATCTTATCTGCTTTTCCAGTTCGCGAGGGAATTCAATTTGCAAAGGCGCAAAAGGGAGGAGCAAAAAAAAGAAGAAAAGAGTGTGTAATTGAAATATGTAAAGGCGTGGTCCCTTATACTCTAACAAAAAGTGCATAGCAAAGGATTTTAATTAAAAAAGTTGGTTCAAATGTCATGCAGTTAGATTCTCTTTAAGTGTAAGAACTTATTTGTTTTCATCGTTGTTAAATAATTTAATTTAATTGATTCTCTTGAAATCTTTCTATTTTTCTGATTAAAAACTTTTGCGTTTCTTAGTAAATATTCTAGTTCCGACCTTGTGAATTCAAAATAATGATTCTTTTGTTGACTTATTTATAATGAATTCTCTGTCTACAAAAGAAAAAATACAATTTGGCAAACAAGACTGATTCAAGCATTTTTTCAACCTTAAAATTTATTTTTACAATGTCACGAAAGCATTTTCTGAATAATTTCATAGAGATATATAGTGAGAAATTTCTTTAGTCAGAAATTTAATTAAAAAGAATAATGTATACAAAATTAGCTAAACTTATCTGTTTGTCATTTAATTAATTTTAATTTAGAATAGATACCAACTAAATATTTTTTTCAATTATCTCAAAATGATATAAAACTTCTGCAATTTCCTATAAATCTACTATAATGCCACTCCATTTTATTGTGACAAACTGGCAATTATTATCGCCATACCCCGTCAGTCCAGGGCATCGCCAATTGAAAAGGAAACGAGGGAATAACACCGAGTGGAGCAGTGGAAATTAACACCTTGTTTACTTTGTCGCCTCCACTGCAAGCTCCCCCTATGCCCTTATGCTATTATTCAGACTTGGATTTGTGGGTGGAGCTGGCTGGGTCGTCGCCTGTGCCTGTCCATGCAATTAGCTTCTTGGCGGCGTCCAGCAGGGGCATCTACAATTACCCAGGAGTCGAGGAGCTGAGTGGAGCGCTTAGATAAGCGGTCTAAAGTCGTTTGGCTCATTGTTTTCGCGACCTTGTGTTAAATACCGGCCAACACGAATGGCCATTTGTGTGGCAACTGGTAAATGGCAACTGTGGCAGGCAGCAGCAACAGGTTATCTGCAGTGGCTGTCAAACTGCTTGATATGCGAAAAGCCGATTTTCCATTGAGTAATCTCTCTCTCCCAGTTATCCGTTTTGCTGCTCTCGCAGTTTATTGCCTTTTTGCTGGCACTACGAATTTTGTTATTCGCCTGAAAACGTTCAATAATTTTATGAAATCTCGACGCCAGTCTGGCGACGCTGACTGCAGCTTTTTGCAGCTTGGCTCTGTTCGTTGTTATTATTATTGTGCACTTAGCTGCTGCCTTCTTTTTCAGCATGAGGGGCAGAACGTGGCAATCCATTGTCAGCTGTCATTTTGCAAGAGCTCTGCTGCCCCTTCAGCTCCTTGTCAGCTGCCCAAGTGGCGAGCCGAACGGCAGCTGCTGCTGCTGCTCTTTGGGCTACTGCATGTGCAGTGAAAACGTCGCACTAATTGCTCAGG
This sequence comes from Drosophila birchii, assembly GCA_035046345.1. Classification (NCBI taxonomy): domain Eukaryota; kingdom Metazoa; phylum Arthropoda; class Insecta; order Diptera; family Drosophilidae; genus Drosophila; species Drosophila birchii. Next base: position 11,632,160 of record JAWNOA010000064.1, read on the forward strand.
TATGAAGCCCGGGAAAAACAAGAGCAGCGTCATTCGCTGGCTTCTGCATATGTGCAACAATTCTGGGTGAAATAATAGAGCTGAAAGGGAATAAAAATAAAGAGAAACACAATTTAAGATCTTTCAAACCATTATATTATATTTATTATTCAAAGCTGACACCTTTAATTAATATATTTCCTAGGAATGCGTATCATTGAGGGCTTAACAATTATTATAAATCCATTAGAAATACGTTTAGCGAACTTAATAAATTAATAGATTAAATCAAATATAATTTAATTTAAATTAAAGTTAAAACAATAAAAAAACATACAAAAATGGATTTTAAATCGTTTAACACAGATTGCTATTTAATTTATAATTCGCAAATTATTATTGCCTTATATTTCCAATTTCCATTTAAAAAATACAATAATAATTAAGAAACATAAACAACCCTCAACTAAAACAAACAATAAATAGCATAATCTAATAACTATTTCCTCTGAGTAATTAAAAAAACATTTATTTCCTTTGTCTGTTATATAAACATGTGGTTTTAAAGAACTATTATTCCATCCCCAGCTGTTGTTGGGGTTGTTAATTTTGAAATTTTGCAATTTCGTCCCCCGAACTCCGTGTGCCCGCCCCTCCCTCTCACCTGTATGTGTCCCGGGGCCATTAATGTGTCCATATTAGAAATGCCATTACATCGCGCCATTTGTGGCGAATGCTAACCACCGCTCGGAAAAGTGGCTCTTGCCTGAATTTTATATACGAGGGCAGCCAAGCGTGAGGAGCAGCCAGCCAGTCAGCCGTCGAGGGTAATTCCCATTCGTTCTAGGCCTGTTACTGCCGTACCCGGGGTAACCAAGGAACTAACGCACTTTCTATATCCAGTCCCAGCGATCGATCGGATCGGCCATATTGCCGGGCAACATGTTGCAGTTGTACGTGACTGGCATAAGCGCAGCAGGCGCTTTTCGCAAAAGTACTTAGGAGGAGGAGGAGGCCTCTTTGAAGAGCACCACTCGCACCGCTGTCCACTTACGCACTTACTGGGCAGTGGCCTCTTAGTGGGAACTGGGATTCCAGCCGGAGGACACATGTGCGTGGGCCTAGGCTGCTTAGATGCGCAGAGATACACATGCCCGTGGATTCTACGCCAGCAGGAAATACGAAATTCGTAATTACGGCCACACAGTGGGGCATAAATAACGCGCAAGTTCTTGCCAGTTGCCAGTTGCTGGCTAAGGCCAAAAGAGATACGGCCCGCATCCAAACACATACAGACAAACAGACATACACCGAAAAAGACACGAAAAACGAAAACTAAAGACCAGACGAAAAACCTGTTCCCACCTGCAACATTGCGTGCGAGTGTCTGGGTGCGTATCTGTGTGTGCTGTGCGCTGTGGCTGGGCCTGCCTCGAAAACTAAACAAACAAGCCAACGAAAAATACAGCCAGCTATGAAAATGCCTCGAAAATGTACAAAAAAGATACATACTCGGCACTCGTTCTTGTACTAGCAGCAGATACAGATACAGATACATCCACAGATCGTGTAACTGCAGTGCGTCGTCGGCTCTTATTTTTTTTTTTTTGTCTTAAACGGCAAACGCATTATTTTTCAAGTGCGCTGATGAGCATTTGATCGCTGCAGCCAAAGACTGCCCCAGGGCCCCCTTTTATTTTCCATTTCTGACTCGGTTTTTGTTTGGGTTTTTTGTGTTTTTGGGGCCAATCCACTCCACTCCACTTCACTTGCGGCTGGCATTCTCGCCGAGGCGGAGCTCTTGTTTATTTTCCCAACATTTTTCTCTCACTCGAAGCGCAAAACCGAAATGTAAACCAACCAAACACAACCCAGTCCCAGTCAGAGTCCCAGTCCAGCCAGCCATCCAGCCAGATACAGATACAGATAAATAGACGCGTCTGTCATCGTGAGCATGTAAACATTGGCGGCCAGGATGAATTCTCAGGCAAAGACTTGGCTTTAGTCTGCAGTTTCAGTTGCAGTCCAAGGCCCAGGTTGCAATTCCTTGGACTGTTCCGACCCTGAACCTAGGAGTGCAGCCACTAATGCATGCAAAACCTTTGATATTTAATAGCTTGGGCTTTGTATTTTATCTTAATTAATTTTGCAAATAGGTAGAGGTGCTGCTGTTTCATAATTTGCATTAATTAAAGCAATTAAACAAGTCAAATATAGCTCAATGATGAAGTTTATTCCATGTAGTTCTCTGTCCAGACTCATATAGTTTTTAATAAACCTTGTAAAAAGCCAAGAGTTTCTCGCTTCAGCTATTGCAAGCTCTAGAAATACAAAATGTATTTACTCTGGCCTCTCGGCATCTTCCTCTGGCTCTTAGATAATACTCTTGGCCAGATTTGTTCAGCTTTTGTTTGCGCAACTTGGCCGCAAGTGAAGCAGCCACTTAAGGCCGCCGCAAGTTCAACGGAACGCGGAGAGGAGGAGGCATGCAAAAAAAAAAAGATGGCTTGTTGCGTGCCTCCTCGAGAGGCGAAGCTGCTGCGTCTGGAATCTGTAGGATTGATTGCCGATCGCTGCTGGTTGCCGCAGCTTGTGCCGCATTTTTGCACGTTTGGCTAGCCAGGCGAAGAGAACCAAAACCAAAACCAAAACCAAGAGCAAAAGCAAAAGCCCAAGTCGAATGGCCAATATAAATGGGGTTCGAGTCAAAGTTGCCTGCTGATGGATTCCTATGCAACGCCAACTCCAACTCTAAGAGGAGCTGCAGCAGAGCGACGACAACCGCAGCCAGAACAAGAACGCAGCGCGTCAGTCATTGAACTTTAAGCTATGCGTTCGACGACTGAACGAGCCCCACTCCCCACTCGCACCCCTCTCTCCTTTGTTGATTGCCCCCACAACTTTGGAGCCACGCCAGTGAGTGCCTCTTCCACCTGGAAGATCGAAGACGATCGGCCTCCGTCTCGGATTTGAAGCGCAGCGCTGTGTTTGATTCTCAATTTTTGATTCTTAACAGCCCCGTGAATGGGCGAAAGGCTCGAAATTAATGTGTCTGTCTGGGCTTTGTCTGTTGTGTGTGCCCTTAAGCGGTATTTATGTACATATATGTTATGTATATGCTGCACCGTGGGTTGTAAATCCGTATGGTGCTTCGATAGTGTCGCAGTGGTGCAGCGGATGCGATTCGTGCCGCCTTGATTAATAGCCCCGAGAAGTGGCAGGGCGTCGTTAAAAGCCTTTTTCCAACTGACATGTATCGGGTATCATCGGGTCTTCGGTGGTTTTCAAGTTCAACGACGGCTCATAAACACCTTTGGTAACGCTGCACCCGCATTTCTGGCCGAAGCACGACTTTCTAATCGATCCCTTAAGGCCACAATCTTCTCCACTCTTCTGGATGGCATTTACATTTAATTTCGTCAAGCCAAAAACGTGTTTGCAAATACCAAAAAAAAAAGAAAAAATGCGACTGCTGACAGCGGGACAAAGGTGGGCGTTAAGAACAAAAGCGAGGCGGGGAAAGCGAGTGGCAAATTGTGCGTTGGAAATTCCAACTGCGGAAAACACAGACCAGTCATACGTTTAGGCAGAGTCAGCGTGCGATCTCAGTTTATAGATTCGTTCCACAAACCTGTACTCGTACCCAGCATCGCTGGCACAGGTAAACGGCGGCTCTAATCAAGGGGCAGGGCAGTCCAAGGGAGTTGCACAGAGCAGCAGGAGGAGGAGATGGTCCATGGGAAGACCATTACCTTGCATTACCATTGGAATTTCTCAGCAGCAACTACACACAGAGAAACTCTGACCAAATTAAGGCATTTCCCTAGAATTCTTGTTTACAAACAAAATACTTGAAAGGCATTTCTGTGGCTTTCCCCTTCTCTCTCTGTGCATTTTCTCGGCATCCAAGTCCAACTTGTTTCTCGGAATTTCAGCGCAAGAACTTCAAGTGCTTTCCTGCCGTTTCTTTGTTTTTGTTGTTTTCGGTGAGGATAGAGCTTTAAGGTCCAGCCAGTGAACAGACCTTGGCGTGGCATTACGTAAATGTGTGTTTGCCGCAAACAAATGGCAGAGCGGGCAGGGCGGGGAAGCCCAGGGAGGAAGAGGAAGCCGAGCCGGCAAGAAGGGAAATGGAAACACTTTGTCGCCCATTGCGGGTCTCATAATGCGGCCTTAATGTCTGTCTGTCTGTCTGTGTGTCTGTCATTCTGTCCCGCCTGACAGTCTTCCTCGGTCGCTAACCGCTCCCCGGGATCCTTTGACTGCCTGTGTTCCTGTCTGTGCTGATTTCCGGACGACTGATTGCAACGGCAACTCGTGTTTCATTTTTCACTCTCATTCATCTGGCAAACATCACGCAATGCCAGGCGACAGATGAGCCAAGACCCGCCGCTGCTTTTGACCCTGTCTCCTGCACCTTATTTTTACGGCCGGGTTTTTTTTTGTTTTTCTGGCCTTTTCTGGCTCAGGTAAGCATTCGTTCCGGCCATCGTAAACCGCAAACTGTGAGAGAGCAAGCGAGCCAGGACGAGAGCGTCCTGCCAAAATATGGAATGTGCTACGACTGCGACCATGTTTCCATGTTGCATGCAACCCGTTCTTCAACCCCTCGCCGGACTGCATTCATAATTCAACCCTGCCAAGTGCTTCCAAAAGGTTCCCTACTCACCTGGATGGATCTGGCTGTGGATGGAGGAAGCGTCAGTGCGAAAATTGCTTTGTTTGCGGCATAAAAACAAGTTCTCCCTCCCATAAAAAAATATAGGTAGAGTTAAGGGAAGCGAGGAAGGGCTGGGCAGGGTGTTGATCAGATCTCGGGCTCATCGTGTCATATGCAAATTAATCACAGGATCCTGGGGTGTGGTTGAAAGGGTTCAGTTTCTAAGCCATAATTGCAGGGGAAATCGAAATGGGAAATCGAAGAGCAGCTGCTAACTGGGAAACACTTTAGCGCCTCCCGACCTTGCCAATACTGCATTAGATTCCATTGTTGCCGATATAATGGAGTGTTCTTGGCCGCGTCCCAGATATCTTATCTTCCTCCCTTGTTTACACACACCTACCTACCTACCTCTGTGATATGATGGAGTCCAAGGTGTTTAACGGCTGGCGATGTTGTAATACTTGGCACTGGCCGAAGCTATAAATATATTGTTTATGGCTAAAGATATTGATTTCAAGTGTGTGCTAAGAAAATCCTAAAGTAATTCCTTAAGAATTTGTGGAATTTTGCTGCTTTAGCTAAGATTTTCAAAAGATTATTTCCAAGTTTGGACTCGAGGAGGAGGATTAATTGTTAATCTACTTATCAGTTGTGATGGCTGGAAATTATTTGCTTAAATTCTTGCTTATAGAGAGCTTTTTCTTTATTATCAGATATTTGATGGATAAATCTGCAGTGTAATTCGATTTCGCTAACTAGATTCCAGGAACCAGGATACTTTTTTAATCATTTATGTAAATGTTAGCTGATAAATGTAGCTCCTTTTGTATTGTCACCTTTCAGAGCAGGAAATCCCTTGGATGCGCTGGCATCCCTCTGGGTATAGTTCAACGCTACCTGGACTCTGCTCACGTTCTGTGGCACAATCGCGTGATCTAATTCGCTGCTCTTTATCTTTTATTCATCGCATTGTGTGTCGCGGTTAGTTCTCCAGTTCCAACTGAAAGTGCGGCATTTAGCCCGCTAAACGATGTCTGGGAGAGCGCTGGCAGCAAACCCAACGACAATGGAACTCCCGGACTCGGTTCCTCGCCAGTCGCAATTCATTAGATGGGAAACAGAAACACGTTGCTCTGATTGCCGTGCATGTAACAGCTGAAGCTACCGAAAGGGGCTCAGTTTTTTCAGCAGCTTCTTTTCTGCCTTTTTTTTATTTCAGCTTTTCGTTGTGTAAGTTTTACATGATTCTGGAGGGGAATGGAAGGGGAGGAACATGCGTGGCGATAAAGATGGAGCGAATGGAAGGCTGGGACGAGAGGCTGTTCACTGCTCCAGCTTGACGACTGACATCATTTCCGATGTTTATCTTTTCATGTTAACAACTGTAGCAAGATGAGGAGCCGCCCGGCATGCGACATGAAGCGCAAACAATTCCAATCTAAATCCAAATCCAAATCTAAATCCTTTTGCAACTGGCTTTCGGGTCAAGAGCTTTCTTGGCTCACTTTTTCTTGGTCCAAAAATGAGAGCTGGAGGGCGGAGAATTCTATTTGCTGGAGTACATTGACCCAAATTCTGGACGGGAGTTCAATGAAGTGTCCATTGATTGTGGGGGGATTTTGGGGAAAGAGCGGCTCTGGCTTTCACTTGATTTGCATATAGACAAAGCGCCTGAAACGGTAAAAATCATTTTCCATAAGCGAGGAAAAACCTGAAACGCGCCAGCGACCGATTCTCCCGGGGAGTGGGACTTGCGCAAGACGAGAGCCTCTTATGCAGCCGCCTCGTAATGGCCAATTAAGCCCCGTCATGCCGTCAACCGGATTGACTGCCAGTTCGTCAGTTCGTTTTGGGTTTGTGGAAGCTGCAGTTGATCGGCTCGACGAGTGCGTGGGACCTGCCCCAGCGCCGGCAACTCCATTTCCATCAAGATGCCCAGTCATGGCTGCCCCATTTGCAGCCGGAATCCGGAGCTAAACTCCGGCCCAAGTGGCAGTGGGAGGCCACGCACTGCAGGCTACACAAAAAACCAGAAAAGAAAAGCTCAAACGGAGGCAGGTGGTGGGCTTTTTTGGTTTTTGGGAGCCAGTGGAACTTGCTCGGGCGTAACTTCCTCCTTCTGGCCTCCGGGTTAATGCGTGTGTGTGCGGGACGGAGTGCGTTATTGCGGGAGTGAAAACGCCTTCGGCTATCATTTACGCTAAATGCACACTGAAAGCGGTAATTAGATTGTCCATGCCCCGAAAATCCAGCCCAGGCACTTGAGATGATGAAAATGCCAGAGCAACAGTGGCAGCTGGAGGCTCACTATGAGGCGTTGTGCTACATATTAGGGGTTGCAGCCCCTGTCTAATGCCCTTAAGCCGAAATTTAGATAGAGATACATTCGGAGTCGCTTCAGCAGATACAAGCTATATATATATAGTGCTTAGTTACACACACACAAGACACGTGGGCCAAGCGGACAGATGTGAGCCGAGATCTCGCAGCTCGATAGGTTGGCAAATGGGCATATGTTGCGGTTTCAGTCCGGCCTCATTCCGGGCTCAGTCGATTCAAGGTTCCATAAAGTTCAGGAAAACCAATCCCAGAGCGATTAAAACCCAAGCTGGCAGATTGAAATCTAGAGAGAAAAAAAAATATCCAGGGACAGAGAGGCTTTGACTCTGAAACCGAATCTGACTCTGACTTCGACTTTGCCTCGCAACGATGATGGCTTCGGCCACCAAAGATGCCGACGCTTAGATATTGGCTACATTGTGGGGCCACAGATACTGGGGGTACCCAGAGATACAGCGATGCAAAGATACAGAGGTACAGAGATACAAGCCGGCAACCGCAGAGCAAAGCTCCACAGCTTCAGAGCCAGAGCCAAAGTCGTGGAGTTGCTCGTTTTCGGGATGACTTGTCTGCGGTGTAGGACCAGAAGTTCAGCACGAAATGCAATTACAATGCCCTGACATTACAGGGCAATCGAGAAGGCAGAGAAGACAGAGAAGAGATACAAATACCAAACTCCAGCTCCAGCTCCAGCTCCAGCTAGCCGGATTTTTGTGCGGCCATGGAACTGGAAACTGATGGCTGCTAAGCCGCCGAGCGGAAGAGACGTAAATTATGTTATAACCAACGACGGATATGGCAACGAAAGACGTGCCGGGAAAGACGGTCTTGAACTGGCAGCTTGTTTATCGCATAGATGTTTAAATCGAACAATATATACCATATATATAATACATAATTGAAAGGGGATACTCCCCAGTGGAATCAGTAAATGAAACAGTAACATATACAATTCCAAGCTGTTGCTCTTTGTTTACAAGACCATCCGTCAATTGGATGCTTTTGTTCCAGGCCGCACATCGATGGGCCGTGAAGAGAGAGTTACGGATGCGGAAGCGGAACCTCTCTTTCACTCTGCCCATTAAATCGGCAGTGGGTCAAATGGCGAGGAGGAACAGCTGTGTGGTTATGCTGCTTTGGGTGGTTATACAATGGGAGGGAGGATTTCGCAGCCAGCAGCCAGCCGGCACACTCAGGAGTGTCATCAAATGGCTTTGCGTTGGGAGGAAGTGCCGCATAATTGCTCAACAATGCAGCAGAACACAATAATCAACTCGGGATAAATCCCGCTGCCGTTCAACCCTCAGGCTCTCAGGAGAGTTTTGCCCTAATTTCGAGTTAGCATTGAATATTGTTTGTGTTTTATGATTTTTACGATGACGAGTCCCCCCTGCCACTTGGCACATCCGGTGAGTGGCGCTTGGTGAAAAGAGCCGAATGCGAACGCGAAGTGTCACAACCGGAAATGCAACCTGGCGTTTCCATTCGATTCGAAATCGAAGAGTGCGCACAATGCCAGTCTAATGAGCAGTTTAGCCCCCGTTTATGGCCTGGAAAATGGGGAGGAGCCGGCTATGAAATGCGTGCGTTGCATTAATGATGATGGCGTAAAATGCCGCTTAAGCAGTCCGAACGAAGCAACAAATTGTGGCAATAACCGAATGCGAAGGCAAACGCTAGAGATCAGCGAAAGTTCATGGCTTCAATTTTAATGAGCCCGCTGACCCATTTATATATATTTACAATAACAACATGAGGGCAGGGAGTTTGCATTGTTTTGCAATTGCCTCTTGGAGGAGCACGGGGGAAATGGGCAGAGAAGTGTGGAGTTCAATAAACCCGAGGCATCAAAAGTGCTCGAAATCGAAATCCCCACAGGCCCACAGACAGCTGTTGTTGCGCTTCAGAGGCAATCTGCTTGGACTCCTGCACTCAGAGAAAATGGGAAAATACTATTAAAATTTATACAAATTTTTAAAATAAAAAAAAACAATTAGATAGTAGCTTCTAATATTAACTCTATAATCATATTTAAGAACGTTAAAAACGAGTACGAATCTTTTCTTAATTAAAAAACTAAACTTTTCTGAATAAAACCAATTAAAAAGTATTCGAATTCTTTTGGACTTTCTTTTGATTTTAATTTATTGTTCCTAAATTATTAATTTTTAAAGATTTATATAGATTTTAGATAAATCTTTTTTCTCTTCGTGTGTTTTTCAATCTTTGTTGCGGGCTGCCTGCCACCGCCCCCGTTCCGCCTGCTTGTTTGTCGCTTTTTTATGTGCGATACTAAATGCATTTCACATCCACAATAAATAAATTCCCTGCGTTCAAAACATGTCAAGTCCAACAATACACACGCACTCCCCCAGCTCCACCCAAAGATCCCAAAAAAAAAATCAGAGGTCCTCCCCCTGTTCCTCCTCTGGCGGCGTTTGAAAGTGTAAATGAATTTGTTCTTAATTAGTATGAGACTGTTTGGCTGTGTTGGCAATTTGGTGGAGATCGGCGAGAAGCCCGACAGCAAAGATGTCCAAGATTCGTTGGCATTGATTTAGTGGAACCGAAAAATGGAGGGGAGCCCAAAGGGTGAGCCATCTTCAAGATGCATGAATTGCTTTTTATGTGGCGGCAAAAATGGTTGGGCAACAAACAGAGAAAACAGAGAGAGAACATTGCTAGAAATTTGTTTCTTCGGTTATCTAACGCCCTGGGAAAATGTTTTCTTTGATGCTAGACACAATGGCGAATGATGGATCTGTTGGAGATTTCAACAGCAACGTGTGAACTACAGCGGGAACCCAGAGAGAAATTCGAGAAGTTGTGGAGCCCATGAATGCGCGCCCAGGGAATTAGTAAGGAAATCCCCGGATCTGGAGCACTCCAATTTGGTTTAACTATATATAATTGGCATCAATTGACCTACATTAGGCTTGCCTTAACCCCAGACTAATGCCTCTTAGTATTTCGGTTACTTAATAGCGGGATATATTTTAGAGATTCTCTCTCTTAATTTTCATTAATTATCTTATCATCTTGATTTACATTTTCCAATTTGGGATTTCTCTGTGGAAGCGATCGAAAATTTATGGTCCACTCTGCTAATGTTTGTTTTATTACTAATAGATGGTACGCTTTATCGGTTGCATTTCACTCTCAGCTTCTCGGCTCCTCGATTTTCTTTTTGTTCTTTGGTTTTCTCTATTTCCTTTATTGATTTTCCCCCGAATCGCCGCTGATTTATGCGCTTGAAAATTGATTTGGTATTAGAGACGGTCGACGGGAAAGGCCATTAAAATCGACATTAAGGGCCGGTTTCAAGTGTCCTTATCAGCATTGGTCCAGCCCTCGTCCCACACACTCACCATCCTCCCAGACATATACAAACGCATCCTGTTGGTGTCAAAGTGGCAAGCGAGTCGTAAATTTTGAGCATTTCGCTGATATGACAAGTGATTGCCGATGTTTTATGGACATGTGTTGCCTAATTTATGTTTCAATAAGTTGGCCCCAACTCCAGGCCCCGGGGGGAAACATAAAAATGTCATAATATCCAATGAAAACGCAATGCAACAAATAATTAATTGAAACGAACAACTCGCAAGGGGGTGCAGCACGCATTGCAATGGTTTCCCTTATGGAGAAATTGAGGAAAATGCTCATTTACCTCCCATATATGAGCTCATATGCTGGTAGACATGTTTGGGCTAATAAATCAAAATTAATTTCTTCATTTCAGCTTGGGGAGTTTGCTGACAAGTCGCTGTTTTTTTAGAGCTTAGTGCCATTGATTCCGTTCTGCAGCAATCGGTTTTCTATTTGAGATTATATTGACACTCGGGCCATGTGACCTTTGCCGATAAGTGCGATATAGTCTGATATATTACTATATATATTTAGTGTCTGTGTGTGTGGTCTGGGGCCTTATCGGCACTTTGATCAGCATTTGATTTGCTCACCGTTACAGGTGATAATAAAACGCGAAACAATTCGACTAATAGTAAACTGGTTTCCCCCAATGAATCGAGTTTCCAGAGCCGCCTCTTTTTATGACCCAACATTTCCATAAACAACATCAAACCGTGGCTAATGCAGCCATCAAGCCACGCTGGCTCTTATCGCCAGAATGATATTTTAAAAGCCATTATGCCTTTTTCGGGTTAATTTCCAATTTTTTCAATATTTTTATGTGAAAAACGCTTGAATGGAACCTCGGTTTCGGGTTTATCAGTTGCGCCTGTCGTTTATTGTTTGTTTGTTTCCTGTCCGAAGGGAAAATTGTCAAAGTGTTGACAGCCGAGAGCGCGGCCCATCGAAAAAAAAACGGAAAACAAAATTGTCAGAGAAGACAGAAAAACCAGAAATATAAAATTGAAAATGTATGTGTCAAAGCCAAAGATTAAAACAGACAACAGATACAGATACACTCGCTGGCAAGTTGAGGGGCAAATATTTGCGCTTGGCGCAGTCGAAATGTTTACAATTTATTTACAATTTCATTATTAACGCAGCGCTGTTTGCCTTCCCATTGGATGCGTTGTTTGCCGAAGACATTAACGACACCATCGTCGCATAATGAGGCAATAATTATGTTTGAGATAGCGCTGCGTCAAAGACAAAGGTTTGTCTTGCAGCCCCCCCTCCCTGTGGCCGGAGGAGAGCTTGCCGCAAGTTTGTGGTGTCTCAAGGACCCAGCACTCGTGCGGCAGTCAGACGTGGAAAAAGGAGTTGGAGGAGGAGCCTGCCTGCAAGAGATTAGTGCTAAACGGGCCTCTCTAGTCGCACCTCCACTGGCAAAAGGCATCTCGGAGTAACATCCCTAGCGGCAGCCATCTCGTGCCCATCTCGGCTGTCAACGCACCTAAACAGACACCTTAAACTGCAGATCTTTAACGCTTGATAGTCGTCTGGGGAGCGAAGGCATCTTCGTGGCTGGCACTCGGTGGCTTCCTGCTGCTGCTATTCGTATTCCCATAGCCACTCCTCAGTATAGCCATCTTCCTGTCTCTATTTCCCTGTCTGCCGATTATCTCGACATTGTCGTCTGCATTTAATGGCAAGCGATAAACATTTGCGCCATGGCCCAGCCTGTGACCCCCGTCTCATAGTTTTCCTATGCAAATCAAAGCCGCATTCGCATTCTCGACAAATTTTTGGGAAAGTTGACACAATTTGAACTCCCAAACCAGGTTGCTCTTAGACAAATAATGCTGTCGGTCTCGGGGCTAAAACCGTGAGCATTGCTGTGCCTTTCACTTGGCCAGACATGCCGGGAGTCCCAACCGGCCAACACCTTGCCAGCCACATTCGGCTAATCGCCGCCCGAGCATCTGCGGAGGAGTACTCGGCCACAATCTTGACATTATTCTCCATGGCAAACTCCTCCACGATGGAGGTGGCGATGTGGAAAAACAACTTTCGCAAATTCTTGCTTAGTAAGTGGGAAAAGTAAGCAAGGCAGCAGGCTATCGGAAATTCTAATCCCTATAAAGTTATTTAATTTGAAAGGAAGATTAAACTCCAGAAACTATAAACTTCTTTATAGATTTCCACGAATAAACAACCTCAATCAATCGTCAAGTTTCAAGCTGGCTTTCACTTCATCCTTGTTCTGGCATCGAGTATCTTCCCCGCAAGGCCCATCATCGGGAAACTTTCTAATAAACAAATTGTTGTCGATGTCGCTCGCGTTTGGGTCTCCGTCTCCGTGGTACGTGCATTCAAGGCCCGAAGCTGAGTTTAATTAACCGCAGCAGCTGTCGGCCAAGAGGAGCTGCCGCTGAAGCTGAAGCTGTGGCCGAGATCGAACTGGCACATTGCTGCCGCCGGGAAAGAGGGTAACTAGATCCGATGCGGTTTCGCTGTTAGACGCTCGACTAGCTCTGGCCAATTGTCACCTGAGAGGCCGGCGGACATCGGATCTGCCTCGGGATCCTCGCAATCATATCTCCTCCGGCCGCAGAGCGGTCGAGTTCATAGGTTCAGGTTAGAGCATGGAACATGCGGCACAGAGCTTGCAGCTTGTTGTAGACTTTCTAAAAATGTTCGTGCAACAAGGCAGTTGACAGTTTGGCAATTTGTGTTCGCCCCTTCGGAATGTTGCACCAGCACCAGCCATCATGGCGATGTTTGTCGGCACAATTAGCGGCTTCGGCGGCAGTGCAGTAGCCATGGTTATCACCTAACCTGAAGCCCACTTTGTATAGCGATGCCTCTGCGAATGCAAATATTTATTCGGAACCCCTTGAGGGCTGATGACATTGACACAGGACTCAAGGAGGGCTGCAAGGATGCGAAATAAGTGTAATTCAATCGCCGGCAGGGCTTCTTGCCTTGCCCGTTCGCAGGATCGAACGTCTTGAAGGGGTCGCAGGAAACCATAAAAAATCAGCCATATGAGAAATGAATGATGACCGGGGAGTGAGTGAGTGGCATTGCCTTGGGTTTCATTCAGAGGAATGCACGTTCCCAGGCAAACTGAGGAACTGAGTTCCTTTAGGGTAGATGTGAGTGCCTGTTTGTTCCGAAGGACTCTTCTTGCTCCTGCGCGGTTCCTGTTCGCTACCTGCCTGGGAAATGTTCGCCTCTCGTTTTGTTTTTAGGGGAATATTTCCTCCTTTCCCGTTTTGTTTTGTTTTTTTTTTCTCTCCCCCCTGTATTGCCGGCTTGTTGTTTGTTGTGCTCTTAGCCCGTATCACCCGACATCACCTCCCTGTCCCGAGCACCTTTGGCTGGCGGTTCATCGGGCCGAGTGTTGCCAAATGTTTGCAGCATTTCCTGCTGTCTCCGCCGGGGCGTTGTCGCAGCAAAGTTCCGTCTCTTAACTTTTAGCACGTGTCAGTAAAGAAAAAAATGCTGAAAAGTTTTCCGAATAAAATAAACAGCAACCGAAGCGGTGAAACTGTGAAGAAGCCCTGGCTGGATTTAATACCTAGTCGTTGTCCCTTGTCCCTGTCCCTGTCACTGTCCCTGCTCCTGCTCCTGTCCCTGCCCCTTACCTCTTCGCAAAGTCAGACTGGCTGGCACTCGCACACGGTGTTGGCCACGGCTAAAGTGTCCCTGTAGGCTCTTAGCATTGTTCCCGGCTTCTGGCCGGGATGGAGTGAAAAAATGTTAATGCAAAATGCATTACGCCGCCTGCTTGAACTCTACTGGGGCTGCCAGACGGAGTTGCAGCAGTAGCTGGAGGCGGGCCCGGCGGCCACTTCTGGCCAAGTGCTGGTGCATACTAACGATTCCGGGACAATCGCAGGCTCATGTCACGCCGGGGCTAAGCATTTAATTAGTTTTCATGAGTCGAGCCGACAGCTCGCATAAATTCAGATGCAAATGCAAGTGCGAATTATGTTTCAATTGCCGGAGAGTAACCTTATATCTTGTATCCCTTCTTTCGGGCCAATTAGCAGAAGTTGGCTCATATGGTAACCAGGAAGCTGGAAAAGCTCTTTGATGGTGGGAATGTATAAGAAACTCTATATGAAAACCATTAAAGCGGAAATAGTGAGTGCATAAAAGTCTGGGAAAGTGTTAATAGCCTAAGCAGCAGGCAGGCACATACTTTAGGTGGAAGATCATTAAAAACAAAATAAACTTGGCTTTTTTTTATAGGCCCCTCATACTTTGTGACTTATTAAACTCGGACTTAGAAGGTGTTAAGAGAAAGGGCCTGACTAACCATTATCTCAATTATTTATCGTGTCATACAGGCCATTATTTTGGAAGCTACTGTTTGGCCCAGCCCTTCAAGTCAGGTTCTCAGTCTGCTAGAGCTCTGCATGCCTCGGTTCAAGGCTGGTACTCAGCAATATGTAAATCTCCCTTCATTTCCAATGAATAGCAAATAGGAATCCATCCATCCAGCCATCCGTCCATGGCTCTGATCGATACCTTCCATGTGCCTCAACGGGGGGCACTTACGAGGCGGCCCTCGAACCTAACTCGACTCGACTTGACTTGAGACTCTTCCACGAAATGGCGAAACCCGTTTTGGGTCTCAGCCTCTCCTCCGGCCGAGTGTCTTTCAATTGTATTCAATGCTAACTCAATTGCTCTGGCCCGGGGCCATGCTACAGCTTTAGCCGAATGCCCATAGTGGAGCCATATAGCCATATAACCATATAACCACTTCCAATTGAAGCACTCTCGGCCGCCCTGGACTCTGGCGGAGAGTGCGCGGTAGTTGGCAATTTGTTTTCCTAGCTCGATTTGTAGATACCCATAGATCCCAGACACAAAGACACAAAAAGAAAACGACTTACTTAGCATCTTGGGCCATGGGAATGGGATAGGTCCAGGACATGAACCTGAACCTGAACCTGGACCCCAGCCCCGAACCGGATGCGCTGCTTTCACTTCCTCTCCCCCAACCCTCCCCTCTCCTCTTTTTCAAGTTCAAGTCAAACATTGGCCATAATCCCCCCTCGTTTTTGTATGCGCGCCAGCACATCCATCCATAATATTTGAATAAGCCGCAAAAGAGGGACTCCCGACTGCTCTTAGAAAAAATCTCCAAAAATAAAAGGTGCCACCGGCGGCAAATGAGCTGTTAAAAATAAGGGGAGCCGGAGCCGGAAAAATGTCACTGCGGCGCGGGTGGAAAGGCGCAGATCTGCGCTAAAGTGGTTGCGCCGGGAAAATCTTCCCTGCGGCAAACATCTGGCGGCGAAGGGACGTGAAAAATCGTCGAACCTCGAACATTTTTGGGCATTCAATTTTAATTTTAGACACAAAACCCAATAAAACTGCTGCTGGCTGCATTTATTTTTGTTTCCGCCACTCCGGATGAGACTGAGGATGAGAGGATGAGGATGTGTGGCTGTGGCCGTGGGCCCTTAATGATATCAGTCGCGCTGATCGGGGAGCCCGTAGCCGATGGAAATGGAATTTTAAGTAAACTTATCCCGCGGGTACTCGCTGAAAAACGCATGTCACTTAAATTTATTGGCCGCAACAACAGCAACTGCTGCTGCTGCTGCAACTGGGAAAACCAAACACTGAAGAGTGGCATTTGGTGAGATGCATTTTTCATTCAATTTCCAGTAGACAGAGTCTCGTCTGCCGCTGCGTTTATGTTCGCCGCGGGGCTGTAAAATCGATTGATAGACACGGCTCATGATTGAAATCGAACCCCGAGGGGCGAGACAGTGCGGAGGCGGCACTCAAATGTTTAGCAGCAAATTTTACGTTTTCTTTTAATTACTTTACATGGCCGTAAAGTCATCAAGTCAGCGTCGGCCTATAATTAAGCCCTGGCGGAAGTCAAGTCTTACTTAATCAACCCCAGAGCCCCAAAGTTGCTCTAATTGGAGCGCAAAACGGGCAGAGAAACACAAAAAACAAAAAATACGCTAATTGCTATCACGACAAGTGCTTGGGGTCAATTAATTTAAATAAAAGCCATCCGATGGCTTAAAGTAAAACGAACTTAATTAAAACTGCGGCCAACCGCCGTCATCGATTGGCTGTGTGGGGGCGGGAATAGCAAAATTATAGCAGAAAAACTGAATCATCGCGGTATTAATTTTACAAAAGTGTGAAGTCACTTTCCTAGAAGTCTGGAATAATAAACTAGCAGCTAATAGATAGCAACTATTCCTGGAAATCATAATTATTTAAAGAAATATTGTAGTCCCTAGGCAGACATGGTAAAGAGTTTAAATATGACACATAGCTATATGTATTCTAAGTTCAATTTCCACCAAATTATAAACGAATTAAAGTACGACTTAAATAAAGCCAACTGCTTAGATTTATATTCAAGAAAATTCTTTTGGTAAATAGTTTTGAAAGCAATAATCTCTATAAATATAATCCGACAATCAAGATTACTTTTAAGCTGTGGATTATATACCTACTTCTAGGTCAAATAGGTAACTATTTTGGTCTTGTCCCGAAAAGGATATCTTATGACACTTTAATCCTCTTTAAGCCCAATGAATCGTGCTTTATCTGCCATCGGGCGGACCTAATGAAAAGAGTTTGCCTTCGCACATAATTCAGATCATTAGTCCTGGCCCTGGCTTACTCACTTTCTCCTGCTGCCCCTGCTTCGACTCCTGCTCCTGCTTTCGCTCCCGGATCTCATCCTTCGCCTGTCAACCGCATTGACCTTTTATGGCCGTGGGCTT
Source organism: Drosophila birchii (assembly GCA_035046345.1). Lineage (NCBI taxonomy): Eukaryota > Metazoa > Arthropoda > Insecta > Diptera > Drosophilidae > Drosophila > Drosophila birchii. The sequence goes on from JAWNOA010000064.1 coordinate 11,649,272, forward strand.
GGCGAATCAGAATCACGTGACTCGCCCATTTTTATTGGCAATGCGTTCGGGGCGCGGGTGTGTCAGTCAGTTCGCTTTCCCCGATAGAGCCAGAGGTTAAGGGGAGCATAAATCAGTTTTAATAGTGCAGCTGGGAGAGTCGACTGGGGATCTCTGTGGGCCTCTTCGCCAAAAAAAAAGTAAAAGAAGAAGTAAAGTGAAGGTGGCGGGGATACGCATATGGGACTTAGCAGCCCGTTTAATGAGATTTCCAGGCGGAAGAGCAAAAAGCGAAACCAATTTTATTTGCCATTTCTGTCAACATTTCGCGATGGCTTTTGTTTTGTGTTTTTGTTTTGCTGGCAACATTTTTACTGTCGCATTACGTGCAACATTTGCCCGTTGATTGCTTTGGGTTGAGGAATCCTGCTATTCCTGCCACTGCTCCCTCTCCCTCGCCAAGGCCACCCCTAGGGCATTGCATAAATTTGTCTAGCTGCTGGCTTTACAATTTATGCTCTTGTGGCGCCCCAAAATGTGGCCATGGCTCTTTTGTCGGCTTGCCGAAAATTTGCTAAAATACAATCCAAAATAACATGGCGGCGAGCGCAAAAACTTTTGGCCATAAAGCACATGTGACTACCACCACTACACAGCTGTATGCAAGCAGCTCCAGGACCTCATTGCGGATGCGTGAACTTCCCAAAAATATATTTGTTTATTTTGCAGTTTTGTGCAGCTCACATTTTGGTTGGATTTTACGCTTTAAACTTTCCCAGATTTCAGCTCTTGGCGGTTCTTTGCCTGACAAAATCTTTGCTTCATAAATCATCACAGAGCTGAATGTGATAAGAGCTCAGTTTTTTCCAAAGAGCAGTTCTGTTAAGTTGAGCTTTATAAAAAATGTAAAGTGTTTTTCTTTGGCTCTTTTGATAAATTAACCCAAGGGGGATGTCAAACATAATGCATTAGGTGGACCTAAAAAGGAATCATTGTTGGTTAAAATGGAAAAGTTATATTATTTAGAAACCAATTTTTTATGTAAAGAAATGCTGGTTACCCTTTATCTGTATAAACCACCAATACACCCCCTTAAAGTGCATATATTCTTCGACTTCCTTGCATATACATAATTAATTTATCACTTGGCCTTCGCTTTTATCGCAAACGGATGTCGCAGGACCTCCGTTTTCCGCTGTCCTCTCCACAGGCCGTACCCAAATGTGACCCGTAATTGCTTTAAATGCCATTACGACACTTGTGCTCAGCACGAATCGAGCTGGGAGCTGGTAGCTTGGAGCTTGGAGCTTGGAGCTCGTACCGCGAATATACAGATACCCCGGATGCCTACTCGACGGATGGCACTGTCCACGGTTCGTGTCTGGCTGCCGGCCAGATTTGGAGGGCCAAGGGCAGACTTTAATTTCCCTCGTCGTACTCGTACTGCGCCTGCAATTGTTTTCGCTTTAAATAATTAAATTAAAGTGGGCAGTCAACTGATTGAAGGAGCCACCGCTGGCTGCCGCCACTCGATGCAATTGTTTTCGGCTAGGGAACTGGCAAACAGAGAACTGGGAACTGCTGAGAACTAAGAACTCAGAACCGAGAGCTCGGAGCTCAGATCCGAGAAGTGCTGAACGAAAAGTGGGGCCAATGAACTCTAACCTGGTGCAATCAGCGTAATTAAGGCAGCAACGGCAATCGCCGAGAATGGCTTATAAATCATTTATTGCCAAGACATTATCGCCATCGATGCACGGTGCACGTAGAGAGGAGCCCTCTTTCCTACCGCCAAGAACTCGTTTGGCGCAAATTATGCTACGGAACGCGTTAGTCTATGACAGATTGTATCTGCCAGATACACAGCAGAAGAGGTGAATGTAGATGTGGCTAGCACAGCTTCTACGATCTCCAACGAACGTACATACATGCAGCACGTAGTCGCGGTGCCAATTTATGGCCAGGCTAAATTCTAAACGAGTCAGCTATCCTCCGACTTTTGGGTTGGAGTCAGTTGGTGATGGCCCAGCTGGTTCCTCGCTTGGCCAACATCTTGTGCAAATCCTATCCCTCCTACTCCTCCCTGTCCCCCTACTCCATCTCATTTATTTGCGGCTTTGGATAGAGTCACATAGCATGGCAGAGCGTACGTGTCAATATATGCTTGGGCCTTGGCAAATGCACTTTTGATATATTGGCTCGGGGCTTATTGGTTTTCCATCTGGCGCACATCATCGCCTGCGGTGGATTACCAGAGAGGAGCTCTGGCGGGAGGGGGGCACTTTGATTTGCGGCCTCCTATAAATTTCATCGCGTTTGACATGACAATCGAGAGATGTCAACAGAAGGCAGGCGCCAAGTTACAAACCGCCTGGTAATGGGATACGATGCCAGCACATGGATCACACCTCCTTGGGGCAGGCAAAGTTGCCTCTAAACTTTACTAGATATGCAAATATATCTCGTACTTGATAAATTACCTAATATAAGGAGGTTTCAGCAACTTTTATGGGGTTCTAAAGGGGTTTTTATGGCTTTTGGGCAGAGCTAAAAGCTTTAAGAGGGTGAAATATAATGTTATTATGGATATTTATATATATAGATTTCAGATTGTATTAGCAGATCTGATTTGATTTATTTCTTTAGCAATGAATTCGTATAAAAATCGAAAAAGAATTAAATTAAAAAAGTTATCTTTTTAAGTAATATTTCATAATAAAAACCCTTTAGTAAATATAATATTCCGCTTTCCCAGAGTATCAAATCTTCGAGAGAACTCAAGTTGACCACAAATCACTGGCAACATGTTTGACAATTGTCGTTGGATAACGGCTAAATCGCCATATAAGTGGATTACGGCCATATAGAGGGCTCTCTTGCCTTGTATTACCATGGCTGCTGTGGTTGTGGCCCGGACCGGCTTGGCTATGATCTCTCTCGGGCCTGGTCCTAGTCCTGGTCCTGGTCCGGTGTTGAAATAGTTTAAGGCAATCTGCAGACGGGATTTGTGGCCAGCTCGTTGAATAATGCCGCCCGGGACCGATTGCAATCTGGGGCTGTGTACAGAGCCATCCAAACATATAAGTATATATATATATATTCATGTGCCGAGACATTCTTGTACATGAGTCATAAATAATGTGCAACGGCATGGCCATGGCCAACGTCACCCAGACGTGACGACGCCTCCTTGCCCTTCGGCTTCTCCTCCTCTTCAGGGGCAGCAAATATTTTGAGGAAAAATAATTTTTGCCAAGTTAATTTGCCATTTCCGGCGACGGCTGCTGTCAGCTTCCGTTTTGGCAGGAGTGGAGCCACAGTTGCACCTGAAAGCATGCCTAATTGAATTTCGCATTTTGACGAAATTAACAGGGAGTGCTGAAGAGTCTGTATCTCCGATTTTTTCTACACTTTATTTTGGGAACTTTGAGATAGAGAAAGACAGGGGTCAGTTTTGGTTGGGAACTTCGCATTCTGTGCGTGCCAATGACTGCGCACTTGAAATTGCCAAAAGGGGAGAAAAGAGGCCGTTGGCACTGCTGCCTGTCCCTGTCCCAGTCCCAGAACCAGACCCATGCGTCTTCCAGTGGCGCACTGAACGTCAAAATGCGGCCCCGTTGCCATAAAATTGCCTGAATTTAGCGCTAGGTTGCCGCCGTTTCTCTAGCCCATCTCCAGTGCCTGGCAGCGGTCCAGCCTTGTCTCCGTCTCCGTCTCCAACTACGACTACGACTACGAGCTCCCTTCCTAGACCATCTCCTCATCTCGGCCGGCTGCTGCGTCAAGTGTCTTTGCTCTGGGCTTGTTAATCTACGAGTGGCTGCCTCTGCTCCTGCTCCTGCTTCTGCTCCTGTTGTTGCTTCCTGGTAGTGGCTGTAGCTCCTCGGGCTTTGTTTTCATTACCAAGCCAGTCCACATGGCGGCCTATTAAATGCAAAATGTGCAGACAGCCAGAAAGACAAACGGTCCTCCGCCCTCCATCCTCCGCCGCTCCTCACTAGAAACTGGCCACGACTGTCATGAGAATTAAATATGCAGTGAGAGGAGCTGCCCGGCTCCCTCCCATGGCATGTGGCCGGGTTATTAAAGTTAATTACAATTTTTCATGGCATTCGTTTTCTTTTTTTTTCACTCCCTCCCTCTCTTTGGCTCGTAACGATAATTCAGAGTTTTTTATGCCGTGTCCTTGGTTTTGTGGCGATTTTTCCACTCTATTAATTTTCGCGTTGATTTATTTGCGGCATCGGCATCGCGCTGCCTTTGCGTCCTTTGTTTACAGATTGCACAAGCGGCAGCGATCGCCATGTGGGCTAAATTGAAACCGAATCGATGGGAGTCACTGGCCATTTTCTCTGGGGGAAAATCCAGAGGAGGAGCAGCAGCCAACACGCAGCTGGGCTGGGCTGTGTTCCGGGATGCTGTTTTCTATTAGATTACATGAAAAGCTCTTTGATTATCTGCTGATGATGGTGATCGATGCTCGAATTAAACGGACAGAGATGAAAGCCGCCTGTGATCTCGTTCTGGGCCATTGAAGATAGATAACCAGACACCAGGGAAGGGAAAGCATTGCTGGGAAATATTAAAGAAATGTTTAGCAGGTTTAAATGGGAAATAAGTACATCTTTCAAGATATTAATGATGAAGTTTTAAACTGAAGGTTAATGTTTCTTCTTATTCAATTAACTCTTAATAGTTTATCAGTTTAAAAAAACATGAACTCATTATCATTTTCCTTTTTTCAACTTTCTTCCTCAGCTGAAAGCGACCTGCTCACCTTTGCACAGCGCAAGCAGCACTTCGAGACTGACAAGTCATTCCAGGAGGAGCTCTTCACCGGCGACACCCGGCCGCTGAGCGTACGCCAGCTCTACACGGAGGCTGGCAAGGAGCTGCCATCGCCTGCCATTGCCACGGCTGGAGCCCTGGCCTCCCTGGCCCACTCGCAGGCCCTGACCCCTCCACGATCCATCTCCTTCAACGGCGAGGTGTTGTCCAGCGATCACGAAATCCTGCAGCTCAACGGATCCGCTTCGGCGGAGGATCAACTGCTGTGCGTGTCCGAGTTTGGCAATGCCAACCGCAAACTCCGCACGCGCATAGATGCCGAGATTGAGATCCGTTTGGTGAGTACAAGAGGACAGGGATGGGGCATGGCGGTAACCACTGGTTGCCAGGTAACAACTGCTCCCCGGTAACTGGCCACCGTTAGACGTCGCTTAAAGTTATGCTTGGAGTTATGCCTCATGCATAAATAATAAACCAGACCGGACCGCAAAACTATGACGACCTCGTCTTGTGTGGCTGCCACCACCCATTTCATTTCATCCCATCTTAACGCCAGCTGTGTTGCCTCCGAAAGCTAATGCCAAAAACCCCCCTTCTGCCGGCCAACTGTCGTCCAAGCATTTGCTCCACAAAACCGCACGGCACCCAATCATTGTCATGGCTGCCGCTCAGAGCTGCTGCTGCTGGTGCTGGTGGTGGTGATGATGATGATGAGGAGCCAGGAACGTGAGCAACGAACAAACAGAGACCACACACAGTCCATCAGCTCCATCAGGCATCGCCTATCTGCCGTCTGCTAATGGCCAACGAGGAGCAGCCACTCGTGGCATGACTCCATCAGCGGCCGCTGCAAATCATTTCGAGTTAGTTGGCTCGCTTTAATTGCTCAGCAACCGTCGTCCCACGCCCTTGTGGCTTTGCAAACTATGAGGCGGCAGTTGGGAACTACTTACAGCCGGCACTTGGCTGGCATAAATCCATTGGATCGTGACAGTTTTATTGGCAACTCTTAATTAGACATACTTTGGGGAATTTTAAGGGTTTTACAATGAGAGTTATTGCTTTAAGCAGAAGAAGGTTGCCTTTAACTCTTCAATCAGCTTTTATACAACAGATTTTCTTAGTCAACAAGTTCCTTTTACCCCAATTGAAAAGAAGATATAAGAATTCTAAAGAAGAACTCAACTATTGTGAGGTTTTTCATTTATTTTCCATTGCACGACGCCAGTTCTTTGAGCTCATATCAGAAAATTGCAGTTAATTTGAGCTAAGGCGCTTCACAGTCGTCCCATTTAGCCAGGGTCCGCGTCCTCGTCCTCCTCCTCGTCTGCGTCTTTGTCGTCGCCGTCGTTTCTTGTTTATCTTTTAGCCAGGCCATTAGATAAGCTGTGCAAAGACAAACAGCCAGCGGGCACAGCCAACTGAAAATGGCCAATAGCTGCAGACGACGACGACGATGTCGAGGATGGCTGGAGAGCAGGAGCAGCCACATCTCGGATCCCTGTTCAATAGGTTGCCAAACTTGTTTTGGCAAAAACAACGCCGGCTGTCAATCGCAGTCGACTGTCGCCAAACCGCCTCACTCCACCAGTTCCCAATTCCATTCGACTGCCGGCAGCCGACAGCCTCAGGTCCATTGCCATCCTTCTGTCGTCTGCTCCTTAATAAAGTGACTTTTAATCCTTTTCGCATTGCGTTTGACGCTAGTTGGCCGCAGCATTCCGCTCTGATACACCCCAAAGAGATCGCCGGCAGAGGAGGAGCAGAGGAAGCTGCTTGGACGACGGCCTGGCCATTAGCGCTCTGCGGTTTATTGGCTACGGCAGCAACTATCTGCAAGACGGCCCCCACTGCTGGGTGGCTGTTGTTGACGGCACTTAAATTGCATTATTATATACGGCTCGACATTTATGTGCAAATATTTTATCGTTAAAAGTTGGCCACAGCAGCCCCGCTGCTGCCATTCATTGGTGCCAAAGAAATGTAGCTTCTATTTTGGGAAAAGGAGAAAGAGCCCAGACCTAGACATAGACCCAGACCCAAATTCAAATCCGGATTCTGGCCGTCCTTACGGTCCGGGCTGCCAGCCTCATTGGAAATCTAGCTCAAGTGCCTTTTTATGTAGATTTCGGTGGTGTGGGTGGCTTGAGTTTCCTTGTGGCGAATTGGGGGACATTGTAAGTGAAGCGCTTGCCCCCATCTCTATCTCCATCCCGCAGATATTGTTCAATTGCTACAATTGATTCGAGACGTCGATTCCGAAAATCAAATGAAACGATTGCGCTTTTTCTTTATGCGCGTAATTCACTTAAGAACGTCAGACAATTCTGGGGAATCTGGGGAATGTTTTCGAACAGACAGCGAAGGGAACACTAAAAAATCATTGAACCTTGATTCGAAAACTAGACCAGAGCAACTCGGCTATTGCCCTCCAGCTAGCTGTAGTATGTTTGCTTTTATTGTTTTTAATTAGACTGATTGAATTTCGATTCGGTAACAGCACTCTGTGAAGCGCTCCTGCCTGCCCCACACATCCTGCCACATTTTTGGGAGATTTCAAAATCGCGTGTCTCGACGTCATTTGCGGAAAGCATGGAGAGAATGTGTTTGCGCAAACATGGCGCAGAGTGGCAGCTCGCATTTCTCATAAAGGGATATGGGATATGTTCGTGACAGGTGGCGGCCCACTACCTCCCAGGGCGGCTAATTAAGGACCGACCTGGAATAGGCCCTGGCAACATGAAGCATACATAACACAATATATATTTTTGCATGCCAAATGCTTAATTAACCCAATGTTTTTAACTCTTTTTTTCCATTTTCCCGTTCCTCTTTCAGCCCGCTGCCATCGAGGATCTGCGGAAGTGGACATCCAGCGAGGCGCTGGGTGATGTCACCGTCACACCGGATTGTATGCATCACGTGGACACCTCGGTGAGCACTTCGCTGGTGATTGGAGATAATGGCGTCCTCACGCCCGCCCTCTCTCCGTCCGTCCTCTCCGCCGATGCCGTTGACGCCCTATACGCCCAGAATCTGAGCCAGGCGGCGGACAGCTCCCATTCCCACAGCCACCAACGACAGCCCCAGCACCAGCTGCCCAACGATATCAATAAAGATGTGCCTTTGAACCATCGCTTGCCTTCACCCGAGGAACAAACCAAACAGATTGCCTTAAAGTTAGTATTGTATTTGTGTAAAATATATTAAATGAAGAGCGTAGTTTTTAGATATTTAATATAATTCAAGAATACAAATTGATATTTGTGGAAGTTGTAAAATATTGTAAAATTTATCTAGTTACAGTTCTGAGCATACTGCTCTTTGCTAACAGTTTTCAAACCACTGTGTCTGTGTGTCTGTTTCCCTTTTGCTCAAATTCAAAAACATTGTTTTAATGTGTTTTTTATGCAAATCCCGTGGCTACTATTGTTTGTTTGCTTTGTGTTTCATGACGCACAAAAAGAATAGCCATAAAAACTGCTGTTTGTTTTTGTTATACATTTTTTAACGTTCGATTGTCTACGTTTGGGGGCACGAGATGTTTGCTCAGTGAGCGCATCGGTCGAAAAAAAGTTTAAATAAATTAATTCAATTACGTATGAATATTTACAACGCGGCCGCACAATTATGCAAGTGTCGCCGACCCCTCGCCCTGTCCATTTGGCCTCCCGATGCAGCCAATACATTGGCCCTGGGACACGCCCCGCCGACGTGGCTGCTGTCCCGGCTCCATGGCTCATTTGTTGGATTTGTTGGACTCCGAAATGGAGCAGCCGCAGACGAGAGCCGTGTTCACGCTCCACCGATTTGGAGCACGAAATATGTGGCTGGCTGGCGTATTAAAGCGTAAACAAATTGTTGTTTGGATAACCACAAAAGTGCACTCCAAACTGTGTGAGACTCGCATTCCCCCCTGTAAATCGATCTGGCCACAAAAAAGTATATACTATATGTGTAGACCCAGCACTGAGGAAAATGTATTTGCAATTTAATTAAAAGAACTAAATAATTGGGACTGTAATATAAATTCCCTCTTTACTCAGTCTGTCTTATCTACTTAGAACTATTAAAAAAGCAATATTTGCCAGATTTAAAGAGTTTCTGAAGTATATTTTCTAATAAATTACATTTAACTCTAGGATTTGGTTTATTTAGGTTAATTCTTATACCAACTCATTCCTACCTCGTAGGTTTACCCAATAAGCATGATGAATTGCACCACCAAACTAAAGATCAATGCATTATCCCACCCACAACAGATACCCCGCCGAAGTGATTTCGGTTAACACCAGCGGCAAGCATTTCCAGCGGATGTGTGCGGCTCGCAAGTCCACTAGCGGATGCTATGCGGCTGGAACCGCCAACGCCGCCGGCTCCTCGAGCAGTGCCTCGCCGGAGAACGGGGGCCAGGCGGAGGGCAACAACCTGGACGACAATGTGCAGACGGTCAGCCGGCGGTCAAGGTCGCGCAAGGTGCGTGGCAAGCGGCGGAACACGATAGCCGGTATCGATCAGAAGGAGATCCAGGATGCGGCCAATGGGTATGTACACGAATTTTTCGTCGATTTTCCCCCCTTTACTTCTCCCCCACTTTCGTTCGCCTTCCGAACTGTACATAAACCATATTGTACATACATACGTCCCACCGATATCTGTGCGGATCCCATATATCGTACTCCCACTTGCATTTTCTTACGAGATTATTGTGATCAGCAAAAGTTAGCTGAGCGATTTGTTATGCTGTTTAGTTTTCTTCGTTTCCTAGTTTTCGTGTATTTTAATTGCGCCTTTTATTGTTTAAACAAACGCCCAGCGGACTGTACAAATCAGAGCTGTGATCCGCCCATTAACTACCTGCCGTATATATATACATAAATATCTATATATTGTTTGCCAATTAGCAGCACAAATTGCATGCCACAATCGAATGTGTCTAAATTACAAACTAAAATTGAATGTTGTACAAAGAGAATTGTAAATAAATTGTGTCACTAGACGTACGTAATTAGAAATTTAGCAAAAATTCAAATTATTTCAGCTGCCTCTTTTGCGAAATTGATTTCGAAAATGCCTTAACGAAGCGAGTCTGCAAAAACAGCCTAACAAATTAATCCGATTTTCAGCGCCACATCAAAACTATTGAATTCCTGAAACAAAATATATATATATTCATTCCATACACATACATGCATTGCACACCTCACGTACACCTCATGATCCATCTGAGACAGAACCACCCACGCATCTCAGCAACATTTGTTGCAGCAACATGGCATCTAGCGAGGGCAACAACCAGGCAACTGCACTCAGCAACATGCCGCCTTTTTGGCCAAGTTTAGAGTCAAGTCGGTCGCCGGTCGCCGGTCGCCAGTCTCCCGTCAGTCAGTCAGTCACTCGGCCCACTCTCGGGCATTTCCCTACCGCTGCCACCGCTGCCTGCGCATCATCAGCATAAATCATGCGAGAGGCTGGCTGTGTCTCCATAGGCACGAGATAGCACCGTCGAGATGTTTTGTTCGGGCCTCGATGCCTTTTCCTGTGCCTTTTCAAATGGCACACACGACGCCTTTTGCTAAAAGTTTCATAAATCTTATTTTGTTTTGTTGGCCCTGCTTCTTGGCTCTGGCTCCGGCTGGCGTCTGCCCACAAGCTCCGTCTTCGCCTCCAACTCAGTCTCAGTCGCAGTCCCAGTCCCGGAGACGGCGTCATTCCATTTGACTGCGCTCCACATACTACATACATACAAACCATAGAGGCAACATGAAACCCTAACTCAGCCACACACTCATTCCACACTATATATATTCGTATGTATGTATGCCCCATTATGTCAATGCTGTTCAATATCTGTGCGATCAGCAGTCGAAAATGCGGAGCAAAGCGAAAACTTTGAGCCCCCGTCCAGTGGTTGTCAAACTGTAAGTGCATTTCGTGATTTTTTTGTTGTCGGTTTATGTACACAGAGAGAAGAGGGTAGCAGGTTGTTAAGGAAATTAAAACTAGGAAACTAGGAAAAGTCCTTGTGTTCCTTTGCCTTAAAGCAGGCAACGTTTTCTGTTCACTGACTTGTAGTATTATTTATTTCATTTCCTTTATATTAAATATTATAGATTGTTCATATCTTTATTTGGATTAAGATGAAATTGTCACAGATTTTTAAAAGATACATTTCCTTTAGTATAATGTATTTATAACAATTTAGTTAATTATTTTAGTTAGTTAAATTCAAGTTTATATTAAATCAAATATCTCATTGAAGCTCCCAAACCTCTTCTCGCTGTGTACATAAATTGAGATTCAGTGGAAATCTTTTAGCAATGACTGCACTTTGGGCCTCCCACTCCCTACAAATCCCCTTGATTCAACTTGTTTACTGGCCCAGAATCGAAATGAATCGTATTCTTATCGCCAATATTGGCCCCCATCCCTCCAGCCCCCACCCGGTACTTCCCCGCATGCTTTTTAGGGGGAAGAATTCCGGGAGATTTACTCACTCGAACACTCGAATATTTAGATGTTGTGTAATCGCCACTAATAATCCACGGAGCAGCAGCCTCGGAAAATGAAAAAATATAAATGTATTTGGGAAAATTAAACTTTGAACTGTGCCATTAATTAATTTTCAGACTGATTGTTGTTGTTGTTCTTCCCCTGCTCGTATGTATGTATGTTTGTGTGTGCATCTGAGGTTGCGTGTGTGAAATTAACCAGAACCAGAAACATAAATCCAAAAATCAGATCTGAAAATCGCTCACAATAATTTCCATAGAGGAAGGCAATGTGTACTACGCTCTGAATCTCAAAATTTTCGAATCTCTGCCTCTGTCTCTGTCTCATCTCCCACATACCACATCTGTCTCATCCATCCATCATTACAAAATGCTAACCGAATACCAAACATATTTTCTTTTTTATGTTCTCTCCTAAACAAAAAAAAAAACACCAAACATTTGCACACAAAAAAAAAAAAAAATCCAAAAACACCCGAATTATTCCATCATGTAATACAGCAACGGGGAGTCCAAGAACGCCTCGAATGCCACATCGCCGGTGGCGCACCAGGTTCACCAGGCTGCCGCCGCCGCTAGCGTCTCTTCAGATGCCAAGAAGTCCAAGAAGTTTGGACGCAGCAAGTCCAGCGACATCTTAAAAAAGGAATCTGCTGCCTTGCCCTACGACAAAGGCAAGAGCACACTGACCCGGCTCAACTCCCTGAAGCAATGGGGCCGCAACCGCTTCAAGTTCATGCAACGCGCCGGCGAGTTGGGCGACCAGCTGGACACCAGCGGCTGCAGCTCCCAGAACAGTTCAGCGGAGAAGGCGGAGCATGGTTCCGCGGCGAGCGAAGCGCCCAAGCGCGACATTGACGACGAATGCGTGGTGCACCATTTGGTGACCCAGAAGAGTGAATCTCGGTTTTCGCACGAACGAAAGCCCTCGTATTCCTCCTCGGAGAAGAGCATGAGTGTGTCCAGCAGTGGTCAGCTGAGGGGCAGGCTGCAGCTCTCCTCCGCCACCGCCTCCGGGCCGATGGCAGCGGCGGCGCACGTGAAGATGCGGGAGACGGCCACGCTGAACAGGCAGCGGCGCAATGGTCTCCACGCTCTGGCCGGCAAGGAGGAGCAGCCCCACTCCTCGAGCGGCAACTGGAGTGCAAGCTCGGAGTCGGGCCGCGCCTCCATCGGCAGCGAGATCACCATGCAGCCCAAATCGAGCGCCTCGAGCACCTCGCTGAATGTTTCTAGCTTCCAGCCGGGTGGCGGAGGAGCTAGCAGTGGCCCGCCCTCATCCATGCTGAGCCGTCGCCGTTTCTTGAACACCTCCGCCTCGAGCAGCGTCACCAGTGAGGGCACAGCCACTCCGGAGCTGCAGGCCGAGGCCGGTGCCTATCCGGGCCATCTGGACGATGAGACCAGCTCAGCCTACAGCTGCGACACCGAAGGCTACTACACCTCCTTCCACATGGACAGCGGCCTGCGCACACTGAAGGAGGAAGAGCCGTCGCCGATGCCGGGCACGCCGCTCCAGGCGAGCCTGCACACCAGTAGCTACTCCTTCGGCAGCCAGTCCAACCAGACGGTACTCAACGCAGAGAGCGAGTACGAGCTGTTCGGAAGGGGATCCACCTCCACCACGACCAGTTCTGCGGGCACCGTGTGCACTGCCCTGCTGAGCGGAGCAGCAGCCGGACCCGATGTACCCGAGCGTAGCAGCTCGCTGGGCAAGCAGAGCGGACAGAGCCGGAGCCAGAGCACCAGTGCCAGCAGCAGCACGCTGGAGAGGAGCTACAGCAGTAGCACCATTGGCAGCACCTTGGAGCGCACCGGAACGATCAAGCGGAATGTTAAGATGTCGCCGGCCAAGAATGGAGGCGCAGATGTTGAGGCCAAGGAGGACCCACAGTTGGAACAGGATCAGCAGCAGCAGCTGGAGTTTTCCGAGAGCTCCGATCTGGAGGGCGTGGAGCGCATTGAGCGGATTAAGCAGAAGACAGCCATCAGCTCCAAGCGTATACCCTCCATGTGCATCATCACACCCACGACCAGCGACGACGACGAGCACCAGGCGATGGATCCCAATCGGACGCTGACTAGCCTCACCATCGAGGTGGACCAGGAACAGGACGGCGACGAGGAGCCCGAACAGAAGACGCCGACCAACAGCAAGGACCACAACCTCAACGAGCTGAAGCAGACGCCCACGAAAGCCCTCAGTGGCATGTTTGAGAAGTTGCGCGTGAAACTGGTTCCCGGCAAAAGCTCGCCCTCAAAGAACCAGCAGCAGGCGCCAGTGCCACCCAAGCCCAAGCCCGCCAATGCGAGTGCCGTGAATGACGACGAGCTTTACGACCTGGCTGGCGAGTACGTCACGATAGCCGACATTAGCAACAACAACAACAACCACCATCACCGTCGTCCCAAGGCAACCGCCACGGGAATGGGCATTTACTATTCCAATGACATAGTTACACGCCGTGCCGCCGAGCCCGCCGTCTCCGAGTATGTGTCGCTGAACGAGCTGCCCCAGCACTTGCGTCGGCATGCAGTCTCGGCCAGATCTCCGGCGGAGAGCCAGGAGAGCCGGGAAACCGAGGCCTGCGCACAGCTGCCTGCCACAGAGCCGGCAGCTGTCGTACGCTCGCAGCAACCACCACCGTCTCTTGGCAGGCAACAGCAACAGCAGCAGCATTCCAGCGGCGGGGATGGGGTGCCGATGTACGCGGAAATCGGCGAGCTTAGCGAGGAGAAGCCGCTCGTCTCGGCCAGCCGTCGGCTGCGACCGAACGCCGAGGGGAGGGTCGTTTACGACTCCGACAGTCTGAAGCGGCGCAAGGGTGCACACACCACCTTCGCACCTGGGCCGTACGTGAAGGAAACTGAAAGTGCGCTTCACAGTGCAGAAAGTGCAGCAGCATCGACAGGAGCAACAGCATCAGCATCAGGAGCAGCACAATCAGAGGCAGGACCCACACTAGGCACCACTAAGAGCGCCAAGCTCCTGCTACTCAGCGGCGGCGGATTAGTCGCTGGCAATCGGAAGGTGGCCAATGTGAGGCCCATTGTGGCCAAGAGTCCGCTCAGTAGGAACAATAGCAGCGGCGGCAGCAGCAGCAGCAGCATGGCCACCTATCAGGCCACCAACGGAGCAGCGGCGAGCAGCTACCAGGAGCAGAAGCAGCTACTGGCCAACCGAACGAATCCCTTCTATGAAACCATTGCCGCGCCCGTGGCCAGCCTGATGATGCCTTCGCCCTCGGGCAAGTCCAACTCATCCACCGGTTCCACTGCCACCAGTTCCTCCTCATCGGGCCACTCCGGCGAAGAAGGTAAGCCCGAGCAGCATCCGTCAGCCGTCAGCAGCTGCCTTTTCGCTTGCCCCACCAAGACCCAACCCGAACCCAAAACCACATCCTTAATCACGTCCCGCTCCCTTGTAAATAACACGCTACTTTGCAACACTGCCAGCACAGCAACTCCAGCAGGAGCAGCAGCCGCATCCACCAAGAGCACCCCCAATAACCGTGTAGTCAGCAAGTCAGGGGGCAGCATATCAAGTGTAAGCGAGCAGCATCAGCCCCGTCAGGGCCCCAAAGATTGCGAGTCGAAAGTGAGGGTTGCTGAAATGGAAACTAACCGTTTGGGGGATGTGATTCCACCCACCGAGTTGGGGGGCAATTCTGGCGATGGCGATGGCGATGCTGGGGAGCAAGTGCCACCCCTGCCGCCGAGGGCGAAAGTAAGTGGCAATGCCCCCATGAACACCCACCCTCTATCGATTGACCCAATTGCGCTGCACTTCGCCAGCAATGCTGGCAATCCCGGCCAGCCGCGGGCCGCCCTCAAGCGCAACAACAGCTATCGGCTGGCCAACGACGAACTGAAGCTGGAGATGAACAAGGAGAATCTCTCCGTGTCGTTCGGGGCCGAGAGAGCACCTACTTCGGGTGCAATGCCCCCCATGCAGAACGCAACAAGTTCCCTCCGCTTGCGCAACCTGAGCAACCTACCTGCCGCCTCACCTGGCGGCGTGGCGGAGCGGCGGATAGCCAAGTCCTTTGAGCGGCTGGTGGACGAGTTCTCGTTGTCTCTCACCAGCAGCGGCGACGATTCCTCGTATCTGAAGAACAAGTCCCTTGAGAACTTCGATGACTCACCCGCCCTGCTGCAAGAAGCTCCTTCGACTGAACAAAAGCCAGACGAACACGCCTCCTCGGCCGAGTCTGAGGAGGACGAGGAGGAGTTGGCCCCGCCTTTGTCCCTGCCAGCCAAGTACCACAAGTCCTTTGTGGACAGCGTGCTATTACGTCCGTTCAAAATTATTCTGCCGAGCGACGAGAACGGTAACCGTCGCCAGCGCATCTTACAGAAATTCGAGGTGACGGAGATATGGTAGTTGGGCCCGTCTCCTTAGCAAACACTACGCCGTAATTGCCCAGATCCTTGAGCCGCCGCCACCTCAGTGAGTGTGTGTATGTGCGATGCTCATTAAAGTTGCCTGCACTTGGCCGCAGGCGTGCGTGTTCAATGGGCCCAAAAAGGAGGCCTATTCTGGGGTTCAATGTCCAAGCCGGAGCTCCGCCCACACACTTGATATGCTGCTCAAAGTCATGCTCCTCCAACTGCTGCGGCAGCTGGCTTGCAAGAAACAAAATACCTAACAAATAGTAAACACACTGTTTATACAGATTGAAGAAGCTGCAGATTTTTAACCAGAGACTTGACTCATTCTTAAACCAATATTATTTAAATCAAGCTTTGTGTATAAACATGATTATAATCCTTTTGTTTTGTAATTAATGTTCTTAACTCCCTTTTTTGTGTGTGTTTTTGTCCTTAACCCTAGTTATAATGATTAATAAATGTTACTACCTGTTCTTGTTTATGCATAAATATGTCTATAACTAATTGTAATTAACATAAACCAACACAACGTGAATTTTATGTACATTCTGTATAGTTTTTTGCACCGTTCACACGTCTTGTACACCGAAACTTATACTCAATACCCATAATTACCACGATTTGTACTTAATCTTAGGTCTAGCCCACGCCAATGTTGCTAATTTTTTGAGCTCCATTAAGATTTGCAATTAATTATTATTATTCCACTCACCTCGCGAACGGTGGACGGATGATTGTGAGGCGTGCAAAAGACTTCTATTGCGATTGATGATACCCTAACCAGCCTGTGCTTATGTGTTTGTCTATGTTATAGCATCGTAGTAGTAGTTTTTTTGCACGCTCCTCCTCCCCCTCCCCGACTAACTAATTTAGTGGCACAAGTAGATAGCGAGCTTGAAAGATTAGTACATGGCGTCCAAGCAGTTAAGTTCTCGGCTAAGTTCTCAATCCCCACATTCCATAACGAAATTCAATCGTAAGTAGTGTTTAAAAACAATATATATATAGAATAAATCGAAAAGAAACGAAAATTCGGCATTGACATTATCATTGGCATTTGGTTTGTGGCTCGTGGTTACGGCATCCCCGCACTCATAGCTAAGCCATCCCATCCAAAAGCATCCAAGCATCCACAACCACATTAGCACTGCATCCCACCAACCAGCCATAAATATGTAAATACTCGCTCGGGATATTGGGATGCGGGGGATTCCCAGGTAATGTCATCCGAAATGCACTCAAACAGGTACGTATGGAATTGCTTGCCTTGATGAACGCTTCTTGATAGCCGAGTTCTACTCTAACCACCCGCACTTGAAACCGCTTACTAATCGAAAGAAAAAGATAGTGGAGTCCCAGACTATTTCCTGCCAGTGGCTAATCCGTTTTTATTCTTCTATCTTCCTTTCTGCAGGGTATCAACGTTTCTCTAATATCTATGAGCAAGTGCAGCCAGCACCGAGCACAGAGCCACAGGGAGATGACACTGCCACGCCCTTCCAGCGCAGTGCGCCCATCTACTGGACGCTACAGAGTCGGCGCAGCCAGCCCAGGGTACAACCCACCGCTGGTGGGGTAACCTGCCGGGATGACCTCTATGCCACGCCCATTCGCAGGGCCGACCGCCTGCCCCGCCCCGTTGCTGCAGCGGCGCCGGCAGCAGCCGAGGGCAACCGGAGCAACATATCGCCAATTGTGCCAAGAAACCGCAGCGGAGCTTTCCTCACCTCCACGCCAACGCGCGGCGGGGAGCTGGAGAGCACTCAGGTGCCTCCCATGAAGCAGCCTTCGCGTAACTGGAGCGACGATGCCCCCGAGCGCCTCAACACCTGTGCGGATCGCATTGGCCAGAGCAAAACCACGCTGATGGACTTCAAGAAACTGCTGTTGGCCAAGTCCGCCAAGGCGAGTCCTGTTCAGAGGAAGGTCTCCGCCGTGGAGCTGCTGAAGAAGTCCTCATCCCCGGTCCCAGCCACTATCACGCCCACTGTGAAGCCCACTGGTGGAGCTGGTCAAAAGGTGAATGCGGCGGGAGCAGGAAAGCCCACGATAAACAGCAGTCTAAAGCTGCTCGACCTGAGTGGGTCTCCCAAGACGTTCGCTAATCGCCGGATGCTACGACAGGGCCAGTTTGGTTCGCCCTCCAAGACATTCGCGCCCAAGATGCGCGGTCCCGTCAATGTGGTGGCTGCTGCAGCGGCCCCACAGCGCACGGACATCATGTCCACCACGATAATGGAGGCAAACAGCGAGGAAGACCACTCAAACACCAGCGGTGGATCGCGAGCCAGTTCCGAGGCGGGGGAGACGGCTGTCCTCTCCAGCTTCGATTTGAAGCGAAACTTCTTCCTGCAAACCGAGGAGAACAACTTCATGCGAGGCGAACTGAAGCCCAGCTTTGCTAGGACGAACGGAGGAGCCGGCGGGGCAACGGGAGTCAGCAGCGAAGGCAACAAATACGTGACGGCTCCGGTGGCGAATACGCCGCCTCTGCCCTCGTTTGAGACGGCGTTGTAGAGCGGGTCTAACCCAGAGGAGGATGCATATTCCATAAGAAACAATATCATAATCGTCAAATGAGCAATTCCCTTCCGTAGCCAAGCCGAAACTGCATTTATTGACGAACGGAGCCAACGAAGAGTCAAAAGCGATGCTACTTTATGCAACATATACATATATCACTATATATACTTATACATAACGCCCTTATACAATAAACTGTATTTTTTAACTTGTGCTGCTTGTATAAACGGAGATGTTTTATACACGAATACGAATCGTCTGTACACCTACCATAAAATCTACATATTTATTTGTAATTTTACGTTATTTATTGCAACTATTGTATTACGCTACAACACGCATTGCATTGCCCCTTGTTTTCGTGGTGCAAACAATTGTACGTACGTCTAAGAACTAAAAAGAATCGCTTAAAAAATAAACATACATTGGATAACAATTTTGGAACTATTTGGAAATTCTTATTAAAGGTGTGGGTCGAATTTTCTACATGTTATTAATGCATAATTAAATAATGGGCATCTTTTAGGCTGAAGCGTTATTATTTTTATTATATTACTTATTATTATTCCAGAACTTCGGATTTAATTTTTTGTTTAATTTCCGCAAGGGTATACAAACTTCGGTGAGCCGATGTTAGCTTCCTTTCTTGTTTTAACTTACAGTACATTTTTGGGGCAATTACCAAGCCATCATTGCAAGCTTTCCACAATTCTTTAGTTTATATTTCTTTCTCCAAATTTTTATGAACTTATTATAAAGGAATGTTTGGTATTTAGCTTTTTGGCTAACAAATTTCCGGAATATACGGTGCTATTCTATACCAAATTGGTAATTTACATATTTCAGCCTTTTTGGCTTCGAGCAAACTAGAAGCCGACAAAGTACAGGAATAAACAATATTTGCCTTCGGGTTATCCCCGCGAAAACAGCAGATTTATACTTAAATCCAGCTACGTCCCACACTACCAGATCTCCGCTTGGTGGACTTGTCGCCAAGGGAACTAGCAGCCTGATCCTTGCGTGGCAATACGGGTGAGCTTCCCGATCCGATATTCCGAATCAGTAGCTTGAGTCCACGGGCCTGGGCATCACTGGCCTGGCTCACACTGTTCGCCTCGGAGGCAATGATGCAGAAGTCGTCTACTATGTGGCCAGGTGGACTGATGTCAAAGGGCAAAATGTCACCGAGGCTCTGCTGGGGACGATACACGCTGCGTCGACGGGAGGCGCCATCGCCGCCGAGCGAACCACTGCCAGTGGCTGCTGTTCCCGGCTGCTGCTGCTGCTGTTGGGTCAGCTGGTGCAGCTCCTGTTGCATTTGAAGGAGGCGGGTGCGCAGGCCAGTGTTGTCGTCGCTGAGCCGCTGCATAAGGGCTGCCTCCTGTTCAGCTCGAACAAACGTGGGCTGCGGCAAGCACTGGTAGACGGTGGTCAGAAAATTGCGCAGGGAGAGAAGCAATGTATCCTGCCATTGCTTCGTGAAGAACAGGGCGAAGGTAGGCGACTCCTCCGCATTTCTGCAGAAGGGAAAGTCTAAAAAAGAAACAAATTACGTGAAATGGGCGTTGCCCTGGGGAATGATTAATCTCAGCCTACAGAACCAATCCTTCCACTCGCTTTGCTGCTGCAGCTCGCCTGCCATCTTATTGAAGAACTCCGACACCTTGTCCGCTCGGTTGTTGCTGTAGGCAGTCACCAGGTAGTACTTCAGGAGGCTGTTTTCCAGCTTCTTAACAGCTGGTGGGGATTACACGTTAAACATTTCGCTGAAGATTCGAAACTAGAGTGTCGAAAGCTTACCCACGGCGTATGTGTGCTCCAGCTTGGAGAACAGGTTGTTGTCCAGGTGAAGCCATAGACTGCGGAGAGCCTGCAGGTCGTAGGATTGTATGGCATTGCTAAACTGCTCCACTATCCGCTCCGCCCTGAAGTGCTGATCCTTCTCCGTGCGCTGCTCCAAGTCCAGCGCCTTCAGCGTGCTGGAGAATCCACGGAAAACCAGGTACTCCCTCAGCAGGTTGTCCAAAAAAGCCACTTGAGCCATTTCTTTGATCCAACAAAAAAATTTGCCAAATTTGTGTTTGTTAGTAAAGTGTTAGAGTGGCCAAAACTGCATCAAGTATTTTATAGTATGTTTATTGTACATCCTGCTGAATTGCGGTATATATGTAACGGAAATAACTTTAAAATTTTATAAATTAATTTAAATTTATTAATTTAGATGAAAATATTACTTGACTTGTGCACTTAAAGAAAGTAAAGGTTTTAACATGCGTAACTTAATTTCTATATAAACTTTACATTCATTATAAGCAATATTTTCTACTAATATTTCAATCAAAAGCTTACTAATTTTCTTGCTAATTTATTGCTAAATACATTAATATTCGTAAACATTTTTAAGGTAAGCTTATTATTTTTAAGCTAATGGTGTCATTTCCCACCTCATGTTCATGGGGATTATTTATAGCTTCACAGAGAGCACTTTCATGCTATATATAAACCGAACATTTCGGAAGACTAAGGAAGACCATTGCTTGGGAAGCGTTTAGTTCGCTCCCGTTCGTTAAATGGCCAACAACGCCCGCATCGAGCACACGTCCTCGGAGGGGCATGAGGGGGATGCCACCTGTGTGGCGTACTTCAATGGCCAGCTGTTTTCCGGCGGCGCCGACGGTAAAATCCGAGTGGGTATACCGCGCTTCCTCAATCTCCTCCGTGGTGGTCCGTTCAATCCAACCATCCGTCCCCCTTGCAGATCTGGTCGCCGGAACTGCAGCTGCTGGCAACCGTTAATGCCCATGAGGGCTACATCTACTGCATGGCCATCAACCAGCACGGAAAGGTCTACTCGAGCAGCTGCGACGGCCAGGTGCGATTTATGCTGCCGCCTTACAGAGACGCCGCAGTACAGGAGCTTTTCCGCTGCGACGACGCCATCCAGGCCATGTACTGCGACGGCTCCGTCCTGTATACGGGCGATGACAAAGGTGTGGTGACCACCTGGAGCAACGATCGCATGCTCTTCAAGTACAATCTGGTGGAGGAGGTCAAGTCCCTGGCCGGAGAGCAGATGCTCATCTATACTGTGCGCGATCTAGACGTGGTGGTGTCATCAATTAGCATAGGAAAGTCTGGCAAGTATACCAACAAGGCTGTGATCCCGGGCAAGTCGCCCCTCCTACTGCTCGGCCCGGTGGTGGATGGATATCGGAGCTTTTTAGCCTTCCCCGATCGCTCGGGAATGGGCCTTCAGCTGGTTGATAACCTGCCACAGAAGAAATTTGCACACATATGGCAAGTTCCGGTGAGTTTATTTCAGAGTCCTGCCTAAATAACAGATGGATAGAAAAAGGACTTGTTTCAGGACTGCCACGAGTGGATTGTGACCTCTATTTGCGGCGACGAGTTATTCTTGTACTCCGGCGGCTACGACAAGAAAGTCAAGGGATGGACCAATCTAGGCTCCACACAGCCAAGAGCGCTGGGCGAGGTGGATGTGGGCAGTGTTGTGAATAGCATATGCTGTGGGGACAATAACATGGTCTATATTGCCACCAGCGATGGATTAATACAAGCTGCGAAGTTTGTTTAGTTTCGGTTTTAATTTTTAATTAGTTTTAACCGTCATTATCCTAGATCCTTTTATCCTTTTTATCTCCATAAAAAATAGTCCTTTAAATGTTTAACAGAATTTATTATAGTTTGTTTTATGACCTGGATTTGCATTCTTGCTTGTGATCCAGGCTGTCAAATCCCACCTGGGCCTCGATCCAGCTTGCCACTGTGAGCAGTAGCTGCTCGTTGAGGCTGTTGCTCATCAGCTGCAGGCTCAGGGGCAGGCCTGTTTGGGAGAGCCGGATGGGTATGGACACGGCGGGAATGCCTGCCATGTTGGCTGGCTGCGTGCAAAAGTCTTGCACCGCGCACTGGTCCCTGTTTGTCAGGGAGGCAAAGTCCTTGTAGAGCGGAGCCTCGGTCAGAGTAGTCGGTGTGAGAAGGATGTCCACCCGATCCTCGGCTGGAGTTGGCTCAAACACTTTGGCAAAGTCCTCGGCGATAAGGCGGCGCACCCGCAGCGCTTTTTCAAAGTAGTGGTCGTAGTTCCTGCGCAGCAACAGGAAGTTTCCTGTGAGGATTCGCGTCTTCACTACCTCGTTGAATCCCTCAGCCCGGGACAGGGCGTACAACTGCTCCGTGCTGCGCTCATCGGAGGCTCGATGACCGTACTCAATACCATCGTAGCGGGCCATGTTGCTGGCCACCTCGCACTGATTGAGGATGGAGTACACGAAAATACTGGCTGCCGTGTTGGGGAGCGACACCTGGCGAACAGAGGCGCCAGCGCACTCCAGGAGATCTGCCACCTTGGACCACGTCTCCAGCACTTCGGAGGAGAGACCTTGGCAGTGATATTCCTTTGGTATTCCGATTCGCAATGTGCTCAGGTCAATTTTCTCGACATCCGGAAGTTTAAGCTTTGTGTACGGCTGCCTGATGGTTGTGGAGTCCAGTCGATCCGGCCCAGCCACTGCGTTTAGGACCTCCAGACAGTCGCCGACGGAGCGAGCGAAAATTCCGGGCACATCCATTGAGTTGACTAGCGGGATGAGGCCGTGGCGGGAAACCAAGCCGTAGGTCGGCTTTAAGCCCACTACACCACAGTAGGAGGCCGGATTTCGTGTGGATCCCCCTGTATCCGAGCCAATTGCTCTGAAATCGGAATGTAAATAGATTAATTTTTGAAATATATGTACAAAACTGATGTATAAATAATAATAGTAATATATAAAATTAAAAATGTCCTTTTAACAAATTTAAATATTTTTAAACTTAAAGTTTCGTTAAAAATACCAAGTTAAATATGGTATTATAAAAATACCACCCTGGAATAGGCAGCATTGATGCACAGCTGATAGCAAGCGACGAACAGCCACTCTGTCAGAAATTTGTGCGAACGAGGAAAACTAGATTATTTACGAAAATTGCTAGCTAATTTGTCCTCCGAAGCGATGTCTGCGCTCTTTCGTCTGACCAGCCGCGCCGTGGCGCTGCAGCGTTCCCTGGTGGCCAGCCAGGCGGCCACCTTGCGCGCCAGCCGCAGCATCAACACATCGCCAAAGAAAGATGAGACTATTGCTGCCCCCACTTCGGTCTCAACGGAGGACTTCGCCAATCCCAGCCCCAAGAACTGGCAGAGCTACGGCTTCGACTACAAGGACCAGGCCGAGGATCGCAAGGCGACCAAGTCGACGTTCTTCGTCACTGTGACACTGTGTCTCGTGTGGGGAACCTTCTACTGGGCCTACCTGCCCGACACCCAGTTCCGTGACTGGGCCCAGCGCGAGGGCTTCCTGGAGCTGCGCCGCCGTGAGCAGGCCGGCGTTGATTTGGTCAGCCCCGACTACGTGGACCCTGCCAGCATCTCGCTGCCTTCGGACGAGGATCTCGCCGACACGGAGATCATCATCTAAACATTTAGTGCTCTATCCTTAGTTTGTTATGTAATATGAATGCGGCTGGCGGCCAGAGCGGTGGCGTGCGGCCTGCCCGTTAATAAACTGCAAGTCTCGGCGTGTAAAATGCTTGCGATTCATCATTTGGTGGATAATTTTTAGCAAATATGAAAGTTTTCGATCCGGACGCGTTTGAGGTTAGGTAGAAAAACGTAAACAAGCTAGTGCTCACATAAAAATACTCACGCATAACACAGACCAGCGGCCACAGCGGATGCAGATCCTCCAGAGCTGCCACCAGCAATGCGCCAGTGGTCTTGATCGAGGTCCTCGCTCCAGATGTTCTTGGTGGGGCCGTACAGCGAGTCCACGGTGCCGGCGCCCATGGCAAACTGATCCATGTTGGTCTTTCCCAAGAGTATAGCACCGGATTGTTTCAGGCGGGAGCAGACAGTGGCATCATAAGGAGGCACAAAGTCCTGGAGCATCCTGAAAAGGAAGATTATGATGAGCATTACGTACAAATAATTTCCTTTTCGTTCATACCGGGAGGCACAGGTGGTGTGCACATCTTGAGTGCAGAAATTATCCTTGACAGCAATGGTTACTCCGTCCAGGGAACCATTTGGCTTCTTCTGTTGATAGCGTTCCTCAGATTCCTGTGCCTGCTGGAGCGCCGGTTCAGGAGTAAGCCTTATAAAGGCATTTAGAGTCTTCAGTTTGAGTGCATCCTCCAGAGCCTGCTCAGTCACCCGGCGAGGAGATAACTGACCATCCGCGTAACTGGACGTTAGCTGAAATATGAGCAGTTATAAAAAGGATCTGGCTAGACTATGTATTAATCCACCTGCTTGATGCTCCACTGCAAGTGTCGCCGCATTTTTATGCGTTGGATAATAGCTGCGAGTTAATTTACCCGTTTCTACGAGCTATCCGCGAAAGAAATCATAACAAATAAATTCAAGAAGCACGATTAAGCTTATTTGGGATATTTTGTCCACTAAATATTTGGTCTCACTATACTACATGAATTTTGGCTACGGAAATGTTCATTTCAATATAAAAGAAATATTGTTAAAATGTTAAAAGGTTAAGTTTAATCAAAATTTAAATATTAATTCTTATTTAAAGAACCCTTCTTAATAAAAACCCCTTTTTAACTCATTTAGCTACACCCTTGTCGTCCCAGACAATTATTTTAAGCTACACCCATGCGCCCAGCAGCTGTTATTGATTAGAGGAGCGATAAAAATCCAGCAAAGCGCATTTATTGACAATAGAACCACTTCGGCTGGGCTTTAAAGTTATCTAACATCAATCAAACCGTTGGAGACTCCTAAATTGCTCTTGAAGAACGCCCAAAGGCATTCCCAGAACCTTTAGTAGCTGAAACATGGCCAAGCTGGACGAACGAATCGGCTTCATCGGGGGCGGAAACATGGCTTTTGCCATTGGCTCCGGACTCGTTCGTTGCGGGATCGTCAAGGCCAGCCAGGTGCTGGTCTCGGGTCCGCACATCGAGAACCTGCAGCGCTGGCGGGACCTAGGCGCTGACACCAGTGACGACAACAACCAGGTGCTGGAGCACACAGACATAGTCTTCATATGCGTAAAGCCGCACATGCTCGCCCCCTGCGCAGCACAGCTGAAGTACAAGCACGTACCGTCCGCCAAGGACGCCAACAAGCTGATTGTCTCGGTACTGGCTGGTACCACCCTCCAAACGCTGGAGGACCAGTTCGCTTTCATGCAGAACTCCGGCCTAAAGGTGATCCGCACCATGCCCAACACTTCTATGCAGGTCGGTGAGGGCTGCACCGTCTACACGGGCAACTCGCGGGTCACACACCACGACCTAGAGAAGATTCATCTCATGCTCAACGCCTTGGGGCTGGCCCAGCAAGTGCCGGAGTCCATGATCGACGCCGTGACAGGAGTGGCAGGTTGCGGTCCGGCCTTCGTCTACACCATCATCGAAGCTTTAGCTGACGGCGGTGTTAAACAGGGAGTGCCCCGGCAGATGGCTCTTCAATTCGCAGCTCAAACTCTGCTGGGAGCTGCCAAGACCGTGCTTATGACTGGCAAGCATCCGGCCGTGCTGCGGGACGAGGTCTGTTCGCCCGGCGGTTCCACCATCGTGGGCGTTCATGAACTGGAAAAAGGAAACTTAAGGTGGTTCGATATACCTTTTATAGTTTTTTAGTCTGAAATGTAATATATCCTTCTTTCAGAGCGACGTTGATAAATGCTGTGGAGAAATCGTGTCAGCGCTCCGCTGAGCTTGGAAAGAAATGAGGCTCTCAGAGACCCCCAGCTCCCATCCTTGGCTCTCTACACTTAATATTGTTAATAGAAAACCCTTGGTGTTGATATTATATTATTACTAATGTAAAGCTCGACTTTATTCGCGATCCTTCTTGCTGACATATTCAACGCATTTGGAGGGATCTGTGGGAAAGTACTCCTGGCACTTGGTCATCAGGCGCTTGAGACCCTGGATATACTTGCGCTGCGTCTCGTCGTTCATCACGTGGGCCACGTTCTTGGAGAAGATCTTCTCTCGACCAGTACGAGCATGGATACCCACCATGGTAACGCCGATGGGCCATGGAGCGTTGCCAATGGCCATCTCCAGGTAAGCATCGCTGGCGGTAATGTAGTTGCGGTTGAGCAGGTGCTTGCAGATGTCGCGCAGACTGTCCAGGATGTCCTCCGGCAGCGTGTGGTGTTTCAGCTTGCGGAACAGCGGCTTCACGTACTCTTTGGTCTGCGTGTAGATGACACGAGTCATCTTCACCTTGGTAGACATCTTCTCGTGCTTGCTGTAGTTGGCGATCTGGTCGTTCCACAGTTTGAGCAGAAAGGTGAGTAGAGTGATTATAACGTCCATGTCGTATTCCTTGTTGCGACCCATCTTCTGGGCCATCGTCTGTATGCTCTCCCACGACACGGATTCGTCAAGCTCGGCGAAGTCCGACTTCTTGTCCTCCTTGGTGGTGGGTACGTTGGCAAACATCTCTTGTAGGTAAGCGGCGTCCACCTGCTCCATAGCTTCCTGGAAGTCGTTGCGGAAGCCGCGATTCGCCTCTGGCTGCGAGATCTCGCACTGTCGCAGTCTGTCGAAGGCTTCTGGTTCTGTTTCGCCGAATATCAGGATGGGTTCTCCACGCTCCCTCAGTCGCCGGATGACCTCTGTGCGCGGCAGGATGTTCTGACCGTCGGCAACGAAGCTGTAGGCGCCTTCTGGGGTCTGTCCTTGGGCCTCAACAGACTCTTGCTTCTTGTAGCCCACCTTCTGGAGCACTTCCTCCGTGTCCTTCGCATTCAGGTCGCCGCGTCTGAAATACTTCTTTTTGTCGTCTACCAGCTGCTTCTGCTCCAGCAGCTTGCGCTTGCGAGCAATTTCTGCTTTCAGGATATCCATTTTGCTCGAATTTGTTAATAAAAATAAAAAATATTTGTAAACAAACTAAACGAAGGCAATGAAGTGTGACCAAACTGTGATAGATCTTAAATCAATTACACTTGCGGACAAAATAATAGCACCGGAAAAACATAACGAGATTAAAATTGTATTAACACAGTTTATAAACGAACAATGAAGGAAATATTCAAGTATTTTAGTTAATGAAATTATAGTTTTCCGACAATAGATAATGCCAGAAACACATATTTTAATTTGGGAGAAAAACACTAAATTATATGTATATATAAATGATACAGCTGTTTAGCGTTTGCATTCCTGGTCGCACTGGCCCCAAATCAATAAAAAAAAGTAGACAAAAATTATTTTGAAATACATTTTTGGATTAAAAATGCCTAAGAAGATGGGAATCAACTCGAAGGCGGTGGAAGCCCGCGAGCGCAAGGAAGCCACCAAGAAGGCGACGCAGGACAAGAAGGCCAAGGAGGCGGAGGATCGCCTGTGGCGCGACGACGACAAAAATCTTGCCAAGAAGCAGCAACGCAAGGATGAGGAGGAACGCAAAAAAACGGAGGCCGCCAAGCGGAAGGCCGAGGCGAAGGCACTTCTCGACCAGGAGATGAGCTCCATCAACACGCAGCGCAAGCAGCCGCTGGCCAAGATCAACCGCCAGCAGATTCTAGAGGAGATGGAGAAGAAGCAGCGCGTTATCGAGGCGATCAACGAGGCCAACAAGCCGGCTGCCACGCGTGTTGTGGTCCAGAACAACGTTGTGGAGGAGAACCTTAATCGTTCGATGGCTGACACTGATGTGGCCACCAACATTGACGAGGCTCTGGTGGTGCTGAGGTGAGTACTTGAGGAGTACCTTCGTCCAAATGCATACCAAATTGATATGCAATCTTACTTTTCAGTGTAAACGACAACGAGGACGACAAGCATCCAGAAAAGCGGATGCGTGCTGCCTACAAGACCTTCGAAGCTAACAATCTGCCCCGCATCAAAGCCGAGAATCCTTCGCTCCGCATGTCCCAGTGGAAGCAGCTGCTGATGAAGGAGTGGAACAAGTCCCCGGACAATCCCTTCAACCAGGCGCGATAAGCGCAAACGGACTCCGGATTTCCATCGCCCCATCGACGAGTGTGCGTACTCTAGTGACTGTTTGCTGCCAAGCAGCAAAGACAAATCCAACGGATCGTCAATGACTTTGAACTCTACGCAGAATTTTAGTTTATATCAAAAGTTGTGTGCAGAATAAATTATTTATTTATTTAGGCCCATTGAATCGTTTAAACTAATGCATTTTGGACAAAGACTTCACTCAAATCGTACCGTCATTAATTATATTTGTTTTTGAAGTTTGGAGAAAGATACCTAACTCAAACCTGGTGATCTTTTGATCTCAGCTTGAATAATTAATGGCTGGTCGAGTTGGGTGTTCTTAATAGCGTAAGATCTTTGGAGATATTTGGGGCTTCTGTTAAAAACTGATGGAGTCGCTTGTATAAAAGAGAAATTACGCTTTGATTATGCAATAAATTAATAAAATAATACAAAAATCGGTCGAATAAACATGGCCTAAGGGAGGGTCTAAAGTCTGATAAACGAAGACAGCTTTCCTTCGCTTATTTAATGCCCATCTTTGGTATTTGCCAGTATTTCCAGAGAGTTTGTGGCCCTGATCCGATTCCGGTTGCGTTTTGTGAATGAAGTAATTATATGTATTGCTTTGATTGCCGCTGTCGTTTCATCGTTTTGTCCATTACTTTTTTTACTCTTTGCTGCAAAATAGAGAGAATAATAAGTGCTTCCGCTTTCACTGTTTGCTGCTTGGAAGTTTGGTGGCGTTTTGTAAGCCACCAAAATATTGTTGCTTTTGCTCGTAACATCAGCTAGTTAAATATGTGCTTACAGTCATTATACACCTCTTTCTGGGCATTAAATTTGCTTTTATCTCTGCAATTATAAGGGAGTAGGTAACTTTTTCCGCAGAATTGTGGAAGAGGAGGAGGATGATGATGATTTAGATGGTGGGAATATTCAGATTCAGGACAGGGAAAAGGCAATCCTTTTTAAGGCGTTGCCATCGCATCTTCTTCACTGATATCATTTTGGAAAAGAGCTATCTTTCTTTGCCTAGATCCAAGATCTCAAAAATCGGTATCCTAGCATCCAGGGCAATATCTGTCGACACTAGACTAGATGTTTAGTTCAGTTTATATCACCATTTCAAACCTATTGTACAAATTAAGAGTATTCTTATTTTCCAACCGTTTTGATTTTTAAAAATTTGTTATTTAGGTACGATGGTTGAAACAGCGAGCGTAAGAGACTTGGTAAGGCTATACGAAAATTTGATTGCAGACGCAAACAACGATAAGAGCAGACAGAAGAAATTGGAAGGAAAATCCGAAAAATTGCGTCCACTCAGCAATGTTTCAGTGGATGAATCTGCGTCTCACCGCAGGGTCTTAAAGGCGATCGACTATGATGTCGCTGACATTGTGGGAGACTCTGCTGATAAGACGTTTCAGACAGAGCCGCAGTCAGTCGGTAAGTGTGTGGTAAAAGTGGCGAAAAGTAGGAAACCCTCAGGATCTTTATCCAGCTGCATAAAACTATTGTATCGGAGGTTAATGCATATCTTCAGGTTTCACAACCAGCCACTGAATCGTAGTCCTCCGAAATCAGACATGAAGTGCTCCTGAGCCTCACAATATTTTCTTTGGAATATCTCAATATCTGTGTAGCGTTCCGAAATCACTGTCTGCTGGCTCATCTTTGGACATTTTTCATACAAAAAATGCGTTTTAAATCAACAGTCAAAAGAAAATCATAGGACCTTCAAAAATAATATATGGCTAAAGGCATTGAAGAATAACTTGAAATAATATCGAAATTAAATTACTTAGAACAGAAAGGAATGATATCAGTTGGGATTGGTTTTGAAAAAACGAAATTCTACTGAAATAAATTGCAATTTTGATATGGAAAGTACTGAAGCTGAACTTATCCTTTACAATATGGTATAATGTGTTCTTGTCAAAACTAATCTGGTGTTTTATTAAAGTAATTATAGTGATGTGATCCAAGTCTCTGGACTTCTTCAACTACTTACTTACCAACTTTCATATTTGATTAAGACATCGTGTTTTAAATGGCTTTTAATCTTACTTTCTTATTGCTGGCCATTGGCCCGTTATCGCTTTCAGTGCTCACTCGGAAGTGGCCCATAAATGCCCGGATTGCATCCAACAATTAAAATGTTCCACTGCAGCAGATTCGATTTTTGAACTTCCACCATCGCCACCACCGGTTGGCGGGTAACAGTCAGTGGCTCTGTTAACCGCTGGCAGCTCTCTTACCTGTTGCTGCCGCTGCTGTTACCAGTTACCTGTGCTTTCTTTTTAATAAAAATTTCTTTTGTTGCCGCGCAACTTCTCATTCAGTGCCAGGCCTTCGAAGGCAGCGGACGCGTCGTGGTCTTTACATTGATCGTTCGAGGGAAATGCAAATGCCAGAAAGCCAATATTGATCGCGAGCCGAGAGAAAAGAAAAGTGCGAGAGACGACGGACGTGTTTGGAAAATCGAATTGAATTTCGTACGGCAAAGTCAGCGGAAATCGCAACAACGGTAATTCGTGTGTGTGCACAGTGTAGTGTCTTTCTCTCGCTCTGTGAGTGCCAGTGAGAACTTTATTGATTTTCAAAAACAAACTCAATTAGCGGAGTATTCATCGAAGGATATCGTCGGCCATTTAGGCAGCTTGCGGGTAAGATTTGTGGGTCAGGCGGTTGAGAATGTCACTTGGCCATTATGGTTGCAGTTGCAGTTGCAGCTCATTAACATGCTGCACATGTAGACAAAAACATTCTGCTGCTGGCCACCCGACCTGGTGGAAATCAGGCCAAGCCCACACGAGTTTGTGTCCTAAGTCTTTTGTTTCGCTTCTTCACTTGCCACTTTGGTTTGTGTCGCCGGCCCTTGGAACTGCTGCTGCACTTTGCTGGCCGGCAAAAAGCCATCGTTACCCGCTTTTTGCCAGAGAACAATTATGTACGACGACTTTTTACCCCTCAGACCTCAGACCAGATCTCGCTCTGGCTTACTTTCCTGCCCATCAAATTCAGTTGACCCACAAATCGTGGACTACATGTTAATTGACGTTAACTTGCTTCTGCGATTTCGCATTCTGCCTGACGAAAAAGTAGCTGAGGTTCATCGACCACCGCTGGCTGCCTGTCTGGCTGGCGTTATGTAAAGTGCACAATAATTGAATTCTGGTAATGAATTCACACTTTGCATGAGTTGGCGATGGTCTGCGCTTGCGTGTCGGCTCTATGTTTGTTATGTGGCCGCTGGGCTGGGGGATTATTCAATAACATACACAGGCGAGGAGATAACGAGATCAATTGGCGGGCAACCGTTAGCTAATTTATTACTTTCCCAAAAGGTCGCAGCAGCATGGCAATGTTCCCAATCGGCCGCTAAGGAGTGCTCCGCCTGATTTATAGCCATCGTCAGCGACCCAAATTGGCCAGCGAGCCAGAATCAACATACATATTTGCTATATGCTTGGCTATAAGCTGCAAGCGGACGCGGAGAACAGAAACAGAAACAGAACTTGGAGCCAACCCATTTACTGGATGGCACGCGTGGCAGCCAATAGCAATTTCCAGCGCTGCTGCAGCAGCCACTCGTATTGCAATTGCATTAGCAACCCAAAAAGCCAAGTGACCATAAAGAGGCGGCAGGCAGCGGGCCTAGACCGAATTACCTACGAGCTACTAGCTCTAGCTCTAGCTTCCCCTCAAGACCTGGCCTTTTACGGGGGGGCCGGGCTCCTCCACCGCGTCCTCCTGCCCGCGGAAGTCATACTCCGTCACCGAAAACGCATTGACAGCCTTGAAAGATTTATTGGCTGCCCAGGTAGGCGACGTGCGGCGATTCTGCAAATGGGATACATCCATCCATCCGCGAACATAGTCAATCATCGCTCGCTTATCTGCCTTATCGCTTGCTTTCCGAATTTGTCTTGGACATCGGCCATCCTCGGCACTTTCCTTTTTATTTACAAACACATTGCGGTTGCCCGCAGCTCGTGCCTAGTTTTCTGCACTGAAAGCACTGAGAGAAAAGAGAGTTGTATTGTATAGAAATGTGGTTTAAAGAAAGAGGAAGTTTTTAATTTATTTCAATCATATTAAATAGAAAATTTTGTTAATAACTTGACCTTCAATATCAAGATGTTATATGTTAATATGATATCGTCTCATTTTTCCTGTGCACCTGGGGAGTTTCGTACAGCTTCAGCTATATGCCTGTCCGCTGGTGCTTTTCTATACGCTTTTTCTTCAAATCAGCACTTCAGCCCCAACCCCTGCCCCAACCGCAGCTGTTTGCCATTTGATTGCTCGGACAGTACTTTAATAATAGCAATTCCATTGTAAAATCCATATCGTCCGCGACGGCGCATGTGTGCAGCGCATAATTTCCTCGCTTTGTGCCATAAGTCGTTGTAAATTTCGACTCGCCGTCGTCGACTTCATTAAAACTTAATAAAATAGCAACGAATTCGAGTTTTCGAGAGTGTGCTTGGAGTGTGTGTACGGTGTGTGTGTGTGGCATTCGAAGTGCTCTCGGCTTGAACTTCACACTCTGGCGCGGCGGCGCAAGCTGAAATTTCACCATTTCACTTTGAAGAACCTGCGAATGTGCGCATTATTATAATTAAGATTTCAGGCACGTTGCCTTGACTTTCATTGCCATTTCTTAGCCGCTTAACGCTTAGCGCTCGGCGGCTATTTCGGTTTATTGATTTTTTAGTTATTCGCTATCTATGTGTTTCTTCTGGCGAAGGAATTCCTCTCGATTTGGCCATTGGGGTTATTCATTTCTATATGCTAATCGCCGCTTAGCATATGTGGGCGTCACTTTCTACAAGTGTCTATGATTCGGGGCGAGAAATCCGAGCGGAAATCCGATTGGGGGCCACACGGATTTCCTCTCGACTTTCGGGAATTCGCTCGAACTGATTGCACCACTCGAATGATTCACGAGATGGCCCGAGGTGTGTGCACGCACTTGCCGGCCCACAAGCCACGCAGATTTACCGAGTATCAGAGTGTGTGTGAGTGGTGGGGCCAAGAGCGATTACGCACCTTAAAAAGTGAAATTTCTCGCCTTGTTTTGTTTTGCCTCTTCGTTTTTTTTCGCCAGAAAGAAATGCAAATTAGTCCGAATGACTAATACAGCGGCGATTTCGGGAGAAGGGAAATACCTAAAGGCCATAAAAATGGAAACTACCTAAGGTCAGGAAAAATCTCAAGATGTGCACACAGCCGAAAGATATATAAAGATGTATTTTCTGAGGCTTAAACCGATATTTCAACGTTATAAAACGATTTATAATTAAGTAATTATAATAAATATCATAACAAAATTTGAATTTTGAGAAAACTTTATTAGAATATATATTAAACTTAATCTGTAAATCCCCAAAAAATTAATGTTTTTCAAAAGAATTTCAAACTAGTCAAGATCAAAAATTTATATTTAAATAAAATTTCTAATATTAATGACTAGACAAAACAAAGATTAAAAAAGTAATATAAAATTAAATTTCAGTTAAAATTACAACATTTTTAAGTGCATTCAAATACCTTTGGGATCGCCAGCATCGAATAAGCATAGGGTTTCCAAGCCCAAGACCCGGCTTTGTCCACATTCCAGCCGCACTCTGGCACTCGCCATCGCCATAGCCATCGACTGTTTGTCCAATGATCGTTAACGGGGTCAGCCAACGCTACGTACACGGCTTTCTGCCGCTTCTCCCGCTGCTGTTGGTTTATTTTGTGGTACCTCCGTTGGGGTTTCGGGGTCTGGGGGATCTTGGGGTCCGAAGTCTGGGGCCTGGTATCTGGTATCTGCCTGGCTGATTCACACAAAAAATCAACAGAAAGGAAAAAACGTGAGCCGGACCGGCGGCCAGCTCTTCGACAGCCGCTGCAAGAAGGTTGCCTTGCCTTGCCTTGCCCAGTTGCCTCATATGTTACTTCCATACGAAAAATTTCACTGATTTTAATTGTTTTTATTTTGCGTCCGATCCTACCGTTCTGGTTTGACTGCTCGGCGGCACACAGCGTATGCGTTTCTTTTGCTCTGCGGTTAAAGTTAAAGTTGAGGCATAAATTCGGTAAGCCATAAATAATTCTCTCTGGCGCCGCACCACAGTCCTCACTCCTCGCCGCACCACCGGAGCAGCACTCAGAAGCTGAGCGAGAAATTTTTGGCTGCCAAAAGTGAAAGTTGCAGCTGCCGCTGGCGTTGCCATTGAAAAGAAATAAGAAACGTAGGAAAGCGCCAAGCAAATCGCTTGCTCTTGCTTTTCCTCTTGGTCTGGCTCTTGCTCCAGCGACAGTTTAAAGCCGCGTCTTAGGGTCTCGGTCTGCGTCTGGGTCTGGGTCTAACTAATGACTCGCTGCTCGGGCTGCTCTTTGTCAACAAAACTGGCCGCAGGGGAGATTAACCATTTTCGTTATTATGTGTTTCGTTTTGTCGTCGTAATTATGTTTACCACGCTTTTGATTGTTACTATTCCGGAGCCATTAAAAATTACAACTAATTGCGGTGGTCCGTAATAGACGTGCGACTTTCGGGGTGCCGGTGGCTTCTTCGGCGACACCAGTTGCTCGCCAGCATAATTGTGGGAATCGCAGCGAGCGAAATGAGTTAATCCCGGCGTCCGTGGCGAATTGTGTAATGTGAAAGTAAAGGTGGCAGGCTTAATCCATCGAAGGAAGTGTCTGCATGGAGGAACTGGGTCAGTTTTGGGCGTCGGCATAGAGAGAAAAGGGTTCGTTGAACCCAGGAGTGGCAGTGGCTTGGAATGTGCCGGCTTGGAACTCGTTTCCATATTTAAATTTAATTAAATTAGCACTTTCTACGGCCGGACGGACGGACAGGCAGCAAGAAAGCCGCCGTGCCTCACATATTGAATAATAATTACAAACAATTAGCACAGTGACCCAGATGCGTGAATTATGAAAATGAAAATGCAGTGGCTGCCGCCCAGAAATTCCTTCGGCGACGGCCACAATGGAAAGTGGCAATCAAGTCCAGCTCATGGCTTGAATGTGCAATGAAAATTGTGTTCGCATATTTAAAGCTGCCCCGTTGACAAGAAGTTTGTGTCTTAAGTCTTTCGTTTGACGCGTGCTTTTCCACAAGTTCCGCAAGCAGGACGTTCCACTCCACTCAATGGCCTCGGCTTCATCTCCAGCTTCTGGTTGAGCTTCTTCTCCAGCTTCAGGTTGTGTTCTTTTTTATTAGCATACTGATAAAAGCGAACGTGTTGTCCGACGACTTGTGTATGCTGCGGACATTAAAAACTGATGGGAAGAGCAAACAAGTTCCCAAATTGTGACCCAATTACCCAGTTAGCCAGTCGGCTGGCACCAGTTCTACTTGGCCAAATGAAGTATGAGCCATCGCCGGGACTGGGGCTTGCTAAATTCAGTGGAACCTGCGTTCCAGCGGTTCCATTTGGCAGCAGCATTTGCATAACATCCCAGAACGCAGAACAGAAAGCACAATCGTTGGCCAATTCATTGACAATTGGAATGAAAGTTGGTAAATGGCCAGACTCACTCAGACTGCGGGACTCCAGATTCGAGATTACCCGCAATTGTTTCGTGCGGGCACAGGCCGCATGCAATCGAGAGGAAATCTAGACCATAATAATAAGCTCGGCAATTTGGAGACACCACCAATGGCTCCGGTACCACTCTGGCAATTGCCGCAATTGCACTTTCATTTGGGATTCTTGCTGGCCGACTCCAAAACAATTGTGGCATCTCCCGAACCCCCGGCTCTCTATGAATAAATTTCTACGCCATTTGATTGACAGGCCGCTGCGATTAAGCGCATAATGAGACGCGCTCCTTGACTTTGGAGCAGCAAGTGGCTGCCGCTTTTGACATTGACGCGGCGCTGGCTCTCCGAGCTCAGCCAGTGTCAGTCAGTCATAATTAGCGTTGGGTATTTCGGCTGGGTGACATTATCGATGTATTTTTTGATTGAATGAAAGTTGAACTGTGTTTTTGAAAGTGAATTTCTGTAGCGGCAGAAGACGAAGCGAATCGAATCGCATCGAATGGAATCAAATCGAAAGCCCCTTCGATTTCGGCTCTTTCCGTGGCAGCAGAATATCGAAGACGAGCGTTAGACAATAGACAAGACTATTGGTCAGGCCTGGCCAGGCCAGCGGCTGACTAGCTGGCTGGCATTTGGCTCGCTTGACATAACCACAACAAGCCACAACTCCCAGACGGGTTTTCCACTCGCTCTGCAAAAACTGGCTGCTCACATTTGGTCAAATTTCACTTTTTCCTTTTATTTGCTCGCTGACTGACTGCAACTCTAGCCGCCGCGCTGCGGCTACTGCTACTGCTGCAGCTGCTTTTTATGAAAATCATAGCAATCCCATCCAGTCACTCAGCTCGGAGCAGTGTCAGACCCAAATTTGGAGTGCACCAGTTGTATGTAGTTGGGTTAATTGTAAGCGACACTGCCGCAGCGGCTGGCTCTGTTTTGATCTGCACTCATAACGCGCTGGCGGAATGGTACTGCGCTCTTTGTTTTGGCCAAAACAAAACACTTCTCGCCAAGAAGCGGGGACACGGTCATGTCTCAATTAAAGCAACCTACGGTGCTGTGCTCGGTTCGGTGACAAATTGCCGAGGCTGAGATGCTGCCATCGGTATTCGAAGCAGCAGCAGCAGCAGCAGCAAGTGGCTGCAATTTTCGCACCATAAACGTGGAAGCGGTCCGCTGTCAAAGCTTTGAAGTGACAGCGGCCTTGCGCAGTCTTTGAAATTAAGAGTGGTTTGGGCTTGGGCGGAAGGTCTTCAATTGAAGTCTCTAACTCTCCTCCTCTTTCTCGTTTTAGCCAATCAAAATGGGAGGTAGTCGCAGCTTCAGGTTGCTGCTCCTGCTGCTGTGCGTGGCTGCAGCTACCACGAGCGGCGAACCAACTACGGAGACGCCCTCGGCTCTGCTGCCCCTGGAGGCGCGAAATGCCGATGGGTCCGGCGAGGAGGATGTCATTTCCACTAGCTATGTGCTCCCCAATCAGATTTTCAACGAGGGCAAACCCTATTATCCCCGACAGGATCCGGTGTCCGGCCAGCTGGACTTTAGTGCCAAGAAGCCAGCGGGAATTCAGCCGGAGGCCAATGAGGTCTTGGATCCCAACGAGAAGATAGTGCTGAGCGGAGCCAGTTCGCCCAACATCCATGACTTCCTCAACCTGCCCGTGAAGTACTCCTCGTCGAAGTTTGTGTATCCCCTGGTCTCCAGTTCGTATGCCAACTTGAAATACCAGGGCAGCAACAAGAACTACATCACCAACAAGAAGCCAACTTCAGTTGTGGCCCCGGTCACGCCGCCGCCGCCCAACTACCACAGCTCCAACTTCTTTACGGTGCCCACCACTAAGCTTACTGCAGTGACGCCAACGGCTGGAGCTTACTATCCTGGCACTAGCAGCAGCAGCAGCTCCACCACGTCCACTACAACAACAACAACCACCACCACGACGACCACTCGGGGAACTTTGCCGCCCTCGAGGAGACCGGTGAGCACCACCACGACCACAACTGCAGAGCCAACGAGTCCGGTGGCCAAGTACACAACCACCTCGCGCCGGCCCATTCCAGTGCACACAGCCTCCACGACATCGCAACCGCCGCGCACCAGTACCACCCGCAGAAAGTTTGTGCCCACCAAGAAGTACAGCCCCACCCTGCCCAGCACTACGGCTAGGCCTCTGCTCACCCAGGAGGAGCAGCGCCCAGTGAAGACTGTCCAGTCTCCCCGGCCTACTCCCAGCAGCAGTGACATTGCCTTTACCACCCACCATGCCACGCCGCAGGCCGCCATCTTCCCCACAGAACCGACCACAACCACCAAGATGTACACCACTTCCAGCACGAGTCCGCCTGTGGTTTTCACCGAAGGTCCGACGCCACCGCCCGCCTTTAGTCCCATTCCGGGAGCTGGAACTGGTATTCCCAACCTGGATCCAGCCGATGTTTACCACACGCTGGGCCAAAAGAACACGCAGGCCGAGGAGCAGCAACAGCAGCAGCATCAGCAACTGGAGAAGCAGCAGCAGCTGCTGCAGCACCAGCAGCAACTGTTGCAACAGCAACAATATCAAGAGCAGCAGCAGCAGCAATACCAGCTGCAACTGGAGAAGCAGCAACTAGAAAAGCAGAAGCACCCATACCAGCAGCAACTTGAAAAACAGCAGCAGCAGCAACATCATCAACAGCAGCAGCAGCAACAGCCAGTGCCCCAGCCTCAGCCACCAAATCACCCTCAGTTGCCGGCTCCTTCCAGGCCACCAATGACCCTCAGCGATATATTCAATAGCCTGGCCGAGGAAGAGTCCAATGTGGCGCACAACTATCAGCAGAACCAAGGATTCGATGCCCAGGGCAATCTTATTGAGCCGATTGCACCCTCTAAGCCATCGCCCTTCGCCATGCAGCAGCCAGGATCACAACAACAACAGCGACCAGCTAATGCCAACGACCAGAAGGTGATCTCTGGTAGCCAGGAGAACTACAGCAACGAGTATGTGTCTTACCAGGTGCAGCAGCCCAATGTAATGCAGTACCGACCAGCCCCTGGCCAGATTAACAACGTGGTCATCTCGCCGGGCCAGCAGTCGGCCTCCTTCGTGCTTGGAAGCCAGGTGCAGCAGGTGAGCGTGGGCCACCCGAGCGTGGAGAAGGAGACGATGTTTGCCAAGGACACCCCGGGTGTGCAGTACGGCCAGGTGATTAACGAGGATATCGGTAACATCAAGCGACCCATTAAGGAGCCAGCGGTGCCCACCAGCTACCAGCAGATGCCGAGTATTCAGCAGAACTCCAACTTCCATCAAAACGGAAATGCTGCTACACCAGGAGCCCCTGGAGCTGTTGCCTACCATGAGCCACCGCCGGAGGCCCCCAGTCCATATCAGCAGCTGCCTCTGATCGGCTCCAACAAGCGGCCATCCAAGAAGCCCGTGGCAAAGCCGGAGCAGGCCAATCAGGCTTATCCACCTCCGCAGACCTCGACGCCACATCAGCCGCAGCCAACGCCGCCGGCAGTAGACGCACACGTAGATGAAACCAAGGAGCTACTGGTCTCCACCAACATTCGGTTCCCCGCCCAGGGTGAAGAGTCTGTCGAGCTATCCTCCTCGGCTGTGATGCCAGGCCCTCCTGCTGGACCACATATTAATGGTCATGCCCAGCCCCTCAGTCTGCAGCAGATCCAGAACTCCAATCCCGTTGTTTTCCCCAAGGTCAAGGATGAAGTGGCTCCAGGTAACACCAACGTGCAGATCCAGCAGCACGAAGTGCTCAACTTGAGCCAGCAGAAACCACCATTGGTGAGTCCATTCATCTGAGCTTGAAACTAGAACTAAACTTTACTTATCTTCCTAGAAATTCCCTGCTCAGCAGCCTGGACTTGGCCAGCCGCCATCCCGAGACATGGAGCCTCCGCCACAGTATCCAACCACGCAACAAGTGCCCCAGGCACCGCCCACCCCTGGCAAGCGACCGCCGGCTGCCTTCTACAACGAGTTCAACCGCAAGCCACAGAACGGACCGCGTCCCAGCAACCTGCCCAATATTCTTCCGCAGTTCCGTCCGAATGCCAAGATTTCCAGTGGACATCCGCCGGCGTTGAAGCAGGAGGCAGGCAACATCCGTTTGCCCCAGCATGGCGGTCCTAAGCGTCCCTACAATCCCTCCGTGCCGCCACAGTTTGCCCATCGTCGCCAGCCCCTGCACCAGCAGCAGCTGCAGCAGCAGATGCTGCAGAAACGGTATCCCATGAACCGCATCTCGGAGTATCCCGTGGGACCCAGTCCAGGTGGAGATGTGAATAGAAGGGTCTATAGGCTGCCCCCATATGGCGGCCAGAATGTTCCCTACCTGCCTGACCATATGTATCCACGCCGACCCCACGGTCCTGGTCCACTGAGATCCGTTGACGGTTATCCCGCCGAGCGCCACGCTCCTTCAGCTGGTGGAGAGCCCTACAAGACAATCGACTCCGAGGCTGCAGCTGACTTTGAGGAGGAGGATCTGGTAATAAACGATCCGCCACAGCCCGTGACCCCCGGCAAGGATCGCAAGAGCGTGGAGGAGACGAAGCTGGAGCCAGTGGTGACGCTGCAGATGCTCCAATCGCAGAAGAAAGCCGTAAGTCTGCCCGGCGATGATACGGGAGCCGGTGAGATTCAGGTTACTGCCGACAACGATCCACAGGAGGCGGAGGCCTCAAAACTTAGTCAGCAGAAATTGGATCCTAGCGGACTGTACGTTGTGTTTCCCACGAAGGGAGCGGAAAAGGGTCAGCCGGAGGGAGAAGCACCCTCAGCCCCGGCCGAGTACCAGAACACTCCATTCTCCGTGATTCGCGACCAGCCGCAGGAGCCGATCCTAAAGAACAAGAAGCCACAGTCCCTGCAGCAGCAGAACAAGGCGCAGCAGGTGCCTAAGGAGAAGTTCCCCTATCCCATCGAGAAGCCAGATCCCTCCTACTCAGAGCTCAACCCAGAGTCGCAGGGTGCGGTTCCGGGAGTATTCATTGCTCCTAGAATTATCACGGGAGCCCTTGGCACCGGAACGGAAACGCCCATCGCCATTGCCTATACGCCCACGGAGCCCAGCCGCTTCCGCCAGGAACAGGGCCAGAAGTTCTCCAACATCAACCTGGCCACGTCGGTGATCAACGAAATCCGCCAGGACACCCAGACGGAAGAGGGATTGAGCAGTGACTTCGGTCTGCGCGGCCAGAACTTCGAAAAGGACTTCATGGCACCCTTCTATCCCAGTGTGAGCCTGGGCGGAGCCAGTGCCGCAGCGGCCATCAATCCGGCGGCCCCGAGTAACTGGAACATCTTGCCCTCGACCACGGATCAGGCAATTTACGAGAAGAACAACATAAACAGGGCTGATGTCGAGACCACGGTGGACAAGAAAGTGGACGAGGAGCAGCCCACGGCGAGTCCATTGACGGCAGAGAAGAACTCCGAGATGGACAGCTTCCAGCCACAGCTGCAAGGTGGTTTCAAGCCCATCTATCCTCCAGGCTACATGCACGTGGAGCAGGTGGAACAGGAAGAGATAGCAGGCGCCAAGAATGCTGCCTCAAATCAGCCACTGGC
This sequence comes from Drosophila birchii, assembly GCA_035046345.1. Taxonomy (NCBI): domain Eukaryota; kingdom Metazoa; phylum Arthropoda; class Insecta; order Diptera; family Drosophilidae; genus Drosophila; species Drosophila birchii. The sequence goes on from JAWNOA010000064.1 coordinate 11,690,583, forward strand.
CCTGCCACTGGTGGGCACTACAACAAAGCCTTCCACTTCCGCTGCTCCCCTGATTAGTAGCTCCAGCTCATCATCTTCCACCACAACCACAACGTCAACGACATCGACGACCCATCAACCCGGAATAACCAAATCGGACGGCACAACATCATCCACCAAGGCCCCAGTGGTCAGCACAAAGCCAACGCAGCGCAAGAAGTCCAGCTTCGAGACGAGCCTGGCGGCGTTACTCTTCGGGGACGAGGACGAGGAGGAAGGAGCCCGCAAATCCGCTGAGCTACCAAAGCCGCAGGCCCAGGCCCAGGCCGGGCCCAGGAATGTGCCTCGCATGGGTCCCCGGAGCCTGACGCTGAGCTAAGGCGGAGCAAGGAGATTACCCCAGACGCACCCACACTAGTTTAGTCCAATTTAGTTTGTATTATTTATTCAAAGTTCGTGAGACAGCGGGGAGAGAGCACCCCCGGTTAGAGAGGTAAACCATGTGGTAATCTAGTTCTGTTCTACAGCTTATAGTTAGTAAGCTCACCACCCAGATATATAGATCCACGCAGCCACCAATGACAATCCACACATCCCGCAATCACAGCGACTTTTGCGAGTCTGATTTGAAATTCGGAAACTTGAAACTTTCTCATTGGACTCCCGAATCGTCGGAAATGAGATGAAAGCTTTCTTTGTATTCAATTAAACACAAGCCTAAAAATAGTACTCTCTGTTTACCAGACTATATTGTACCATAGAAAACAAAGCAAAATAAACTTAATTCTGATATATGACTTTTAGTTTTCTTTTCTTTGATTACGTTTATTTCGAAAATTGCATTTTTCAATTTAATCTATCACCTAGAAAGATATAGGATATATTTAAAAGGTTAACTCTTTAATGGTGTTGCAAAATTAAATTAAATTAAATTGATTAAAATTATAATACTGAGCTTTACATAACGTAAAGTAGATTTAACAGCAATAGCATTAACTTTATTCAAATTGCAGTTTGTTTTCATCTGATTAATAAATAAAATAATAAAATAAAGAGAAAATAAAATTTTATTTGCCTAAAAATAAGAGTTTACAAATTATTTGGAAAGCTTCTTTTATATAGCTCATAAACTGAGAGGATTTGGTATAAAATTAAGATTACGACTCTGGTAAAAGACTTTTCCATACATTTTACACATTTTTTGGTTTATTGAATATATATTTTAAATTGCATACATTTAGGCTTAGCTTGAATTCAATATGCCGTACAAAAAATACTTACTTTTTAATTTTTAAATAACATTCTCCACATTCAAAGTCTGTTTCTATATCCAGTATGTTTATTAAACGAGTACAATTCAGTTTTACAAAATTATTTGTTTTCGTTCTTCGATCTTGTGACAGTTAAAAACCGAAACTGATTTCGTTCATATGTTTGTCTGGGATGGACTGCGATTTCAATGTTGATAATAATATTTAATATAATACTTATGTTCGTGATCGACCTACATAGGTTGGTAAGTGCATTAAAATGTTTGATTGGCAACCGGAAGTGAATTTTAAATTCATGATTCTCTAATGTTTTGGCTTTGCTCAGAGCCCCATTTAACAAGACGATGCGATGATGAGGTTGACATGTTATGCTCGAATGGACGACTTCTTATATATCTCAACAATATCAGCTACTTAAACTGCTGAATCGTATGTACATACACCGTACTTTATTTACAGCTGCCACATAAATCTGCTTCATCCTAATCAATTGCTTCTGTTGAACAGTGTCGCTACGTTGGTAAAGTAAGATATTCCTAATGATTTCAATCCGATCATATAATATGTGTATATATATTTGTCCTAACGTTAATTTAGTGGAAGCTAGTAGCCAATTAAAAAACGGTGGCTCAGTCTTCGCCTTGCTCTTGCAATATGTGTTGTTGTAATTGAAGTCTAATTGCAGCCAAAGTCCATCAAGTAAAACAGAAATTAAGTCGAATCAAAATACAATGTTGTCAAAATCTCAAATTTTTCAGCGATCTGATATATGTTTGTATACAAATGTATTTATTTGTAGTGCAGATAACCACATGTTTTGTAAATTAAGGAACTAAACTAGAGTCCTATGCCGTAACTAAGCCCACTGGGATTGGCCAATATGATAGGGATTGTTCGTTCCGGAACCGTCTGTACAATTTTCGAAGGGGAATCAGAGATGCTGGGGTTTTAAGTCTTACAACCTCAAGTGGATAAGTCTACATATGTAAGCTTATAAGATAATTGCTACAGGTAAAATATATGTATTGCAATATGCCATTTTATGTATATTTTATATATGTATTTATATGTATATTTGTATTGTAATTTAAACATAATAATTTTATACAGCGTTTGGACAAAATCAAATAAATAGAACGGTAATCATTATGTATAAATCTATCGTTATGAATAGCTATGCCATTTCCATAGGAGTATACCAGTGACAGGTTTAAATAATTAGAATAAATACTTTCCACGATCGGTGTTACTCCAGCATACTCACTAATTTAGCATAGTATGTTTATAGCGATGTACATTTTAGGGACTAGGAACCAGTACGACATATGATTATGTTTCGCATTTGCATTTGCATTTAAATGATAATTGGACACGATACAAACGAATTGGTTTCTCTTATGGCTAAAGGGGGCATGCTTAATTTTTAGTAGAACAGTTTTGGCTTATTTGCACAATTGCGCCCTATACACATTGATGGTAAGGAAATAAATATAAACTAAAGTACACTTGTAGTTTATATGGTAACTAACACAATTTTTGGGCAATCAAATTCGCCTTTACATCTTCATTCACACCTATGATGGGCTGCTGTCCGCAGTGAAGGATATAAGGGTACAAAGTTTACAGAATCTAACAAAGTCGCCGGGGAACTGAACAAAAAATTATTAATTCTGAATTCCGTGTGGTATTCCCTTGACTGGATAGGATAGCCGCTAGCCGCCTTGCTGCTGTTTCTTTTTATCAAAAATTGGCAGCTTCGATTTGACTGCACCCTCGCACACCATCATCCGTTGCTGCGCTGGCTTCTTGTCCAGATCAAAGCACAGGGCATCCGTGTTCAGGTGGCGCTTAAAATCCGAATAGCGTCGCGCCTCGTACGATAGATAGTTGGATCCCAACGCCGAAGCAGCCACGGCAGCGGCTACTGTTCCGTTGCCGTTCCGATGGTGCATCGATGGCGGCGAGGAGTCCTGCCGCTTGCGCTCGAAATACTCCACTATCTTGGCTATCTGCGCCGAGCGTGTGCTGGGCAGCGCAGTAAAGGAGCGCTCATCCCATAGCAGGGAATCGGAGCCAGCCAGGCTGCTGATATCATCGGAACTGTCAGTGTAGATGGATGAGGTGCGATTTTTGCAGTACAAGAGCTGATTCGTTGCAAATGGGTGGCGTTGGAGCAGCGTGTGAATCTCCGAATCCAGGGCCAATCGATTGATCAGGCCCGCCGTGGCGGACATCTGGGGATCGCTGCCGTTTCCGCTTAACAGGGCATGGTGGCAGGTGTAACGTCGTTGGTGTGTTGGCCGCGAAGCCACAATTTCGGCGTCTAGATCGTCCATCGAATCCAGGGCTGTGGACGATGAGGTGTTGCCACCAATCACCGCCGGATCGTTGTCGATTAGCAGCACTGATGACGACGTTGTCGATGAGGTGTCGTTGAGCAGATGGGTCTGCTGTTGCTGTTGGGCCGCTGCAGCGGCAGCAGTAACGGCGGCATTTGATGAGGAGGTGGCGTAGTAACAGCAGCGACACAGACTCGCAAGTTTATCACTGAAAGATGAAAAGGTCTTTGTCAGTAAGGAGTTATCAGATAAGTAATTAAGGAGTTTTAAGGTTGGTTCCTATTATTATTTCATAGTTCAATCACTTGATTATCAAGTGGTTAAGGAAATTATCGGCCTATTAAGTTACTTTTGATTAAATATGGGAATCACTTACATCATTTTTTGGCGTTTTAGGGATCAATATGTATGGCACGGCCCAAGGTGGCGTTTAACCTGAATATTTAGTAATTATTTAACTCATCGTTTTAGAACAAGAGTTTTCTAGTGCTACATTTTATACACAAAGGTTTCTAATCGATTTACAAAAGGACAATGCAGGGTTTTCTTGATAATGTAATGATTTTCGGGATTTAAATTGTCTTAAGGCTCTACTCTACTTACTTGAGTTCACTGTTGGCGCTGCCACCTGTGTCGAGCAACAGCTGCGCCTTCAACTGCTCGTAGCAACAATTGCTGTTACTGCTGCCCCCGCCGCCGCAGCCAAACCCCAACGAGCCCATCCCGTTCAGCTGGCGGCCAAAACTGCTGTTGGTTATCGCCGCATCCGACTCCTCGTTGAAGCACGAGAAGAAGCCGCTCTCGATGGAGTCGCGCCTCGTTAGGTTCGCCTTCAGCGGCAGCTGTTCGCAAGAGTTTTTTAGCTCGCTCAAATCGCAGGTGTTCTTCACTTCGTCCAGATCAAGATCTGTGCAGGAGGAAACTGAGGCTGGTGTCTCCGCTAGCCGCACTGAGCAGCCAGACACGGGAGTAGGTGACACTAAGGCCACCGTGGCCGCTGCTGCTGCACTGGAATTAGCTTGTTCTTTGGATTTTTTGGCGCTGTCAGTCAGATCCTCACAGGAATTGGATGCACCCGCTGTGGAGGCCGTCAACGTGATCGTCGAAGCGCTGGCCTTCAGCAGAGCCGGACTTTCGAACTCGCCGGTACTGGAGCTCTTCATGCCATTGGTGCCACTGGTACCTCGAAAAAGCGGGTGCGTGTACAGCGAATTCGCTCTGTATTTGCGGACGGTTGGCACAGTGGCGGGGCGCACGGCGCTGTCATCGCTGCTGGACTCTGCGTCCGCACAGTTCCCACCGCCATCAGGATCCTCACCCTCCGAATTGCACTCATCGCAGTCGTCCTCATCCGGCGGCAGAATTTCTGGGGAATTGATGGTGCTGCCCACTGGAGCAGCATTGCTAATCCGCTGGGGTAGCCGCAGCTCTATGGCGCTGTACTTGCGCGTCAAATGCGGCGAGACCGGCAGGCTCTTTGGTTCACTGGGCGCAGCTGCCGTGGCCGTCGCTGCCGCGGTAGACGCTGCGTCATTCGCCGCGTTGTCTCCACCTCCTCCTCCCTGGACCGCCGCCTTGCTCTGCATAGCGGCCAGTTCCTTAAAGAATGGTGCCAACGTCTCAAAGCAAGAGCTGAACAGATCCCCAACGCCAGCTGCATAGGTCTTTGGATTCGCGTCCAGAATTTTCTTGACGCCCCGAAGCTGTGCCAGCGCTTCGAACGGATTTGGTTTCGAGCCATTGTGATCCTTCCCAGTCGTAGGCTTGTACTGCGGATCCTTTAAACACATCGTCTCGCCCACTTTGCGCAGCGTAAGCACAGCAGGAATAGGCTTCGGAAGTGGCGGGGGTTCCGGAATCGCCGTGACGGGTAACTGAACCGAGGCCAGCTGCCTTGGAGGCGTCGGGGAGTGCGTGGAAGAGCGCTGTCGCTGCATCTGGTGACACCGCGCCTTGTCGCTGGGCGACGTGTGCATGGGAAAGTGGATGATGTTCTCGCTCAGAGAGCGACGGTGCAGCAGGATCTCGGCCTCAAGTTTCTGGGTGGCGCGTCGAACCCGCGATTGCTGTATGTGATCGTCGAAGCCACTGCTACCGGCGGATCCGTTAGGTGTTCCTGGCAATGCAGCCGAAGCGCACTTTTTGCTGGGGAAACGGAAGCCCTCCTCGTCTACCTCTCGCAGGTGGCGCGGCGTCAAAGTGCCGGCCGGCGCCGTGCATATGGTGGCAACCGTGGGTGCCGTTGAAGTGCGGGGCGTTACAATTCCCGTAACATTCTCGGTATCACTGCCTCCCGAAGAGCAATTGATCAGCTCCAGGGAGCTAAGTGGACTAGCTCCTGCCGAGGACTCGTGCTCGTACTTCTCCAGAAGCAGCGTTAGCTTTTTGGTGGCATCGTGGAAAGTTGGCCGGCTCTTCGAGTCGTACTGTAAGCAACGCGAAGGATTTGGATTAGATAATAGTCAAGCTTAAGTCATGATAATTCACTTACCAGGCAGCAGTAAAAAGCCAGGCGGAGAAACACGGGGGGTGTGTCCATGGGACACAGCTCGACAAAGGCTAGATAGTCCAGGCCAAACGATGCAGTTCGCGGCATCAAATCCGGATCAGCTTCGATGCGGGCAATAATCTCGCACTGGATGATGCCAAAAGAGAAGACGTCGCTCGTTTGGTCATACCACTGGCCCTTCAGGCACTCCGGACTGACCCAATACGGTGAGCCGACGGTTTCAAGCCGTGATTTTCTCCTACAAATGGGAAATTAGAAATTAATTAGGTATATGTTTTGTTGTTAGAAACCAGGATCTACTTACGTTTTGTCGGGTATGTTTGCGGCGAGGCCAAAGTCACCCACAACGGCTTCATACTGATCGTTGGCCAGATTGCGAATAAGTACATTCTGTAAGGAGAAATGGAATTAGTCTGGAGCTGCAAGGGGTGAAAATTAGCCAAGAAAACTCACCTTGCTCGTCAGATCCCTGTGAAAGATGCCGGCGTCGTGGACGTAGGCCATGCCGCGCGCTATACCCAGCGCCAGTCTTATCTTCTGCGTGGCGCTGAGCACCACCTCCTTGTTGGCCAGCAGCTGCTCCAGGGAGCCGCCGTTGATATACTCCGTGAGGGCGTGGAGCTGGCCCTCCTGCACACAGACGCCCATGAAGCTGGAATGGCGAAAAAGAAGAAGGAATACCAACGGTTAGCACAAGTTTTAAACTGCATCCAAACTAAGTAGATGGCATGGCCCGAATAAGTTTCACTTTCAATCACCCAACTTGACAGGCACTGCAACTCCCCGATCCACCAATCCCCCGATTCCACCTTGCTTATCGCCGGTCGACATGCAATCAGCCACCCCCCATTGACTGGGTCTTGGTTAGCATTGTTTCAGCCTTGATTCGCTGCAAAATAAATTAGCGATTCGATGCCCCCGATGCGCCAGGGGAGCACGCAATAAAAAGAGAAAGTTTTCCCTTGACTACCGGACAGGTCCAGACTCAAGGGACACAGGAGTAAATTCCTAAGCCCTCATCATCTCCGCTTCCTACTTAGAAGACAATGTCAATGACTCTATGCTAAGAGGCTCAGGCAGCAGCAACTCTCCCGTGGCAGACAGGACAAGGGGAGGTCACCAGGCTTGGGAACCGGAACTGTAAGCTTATTAAGAAAATGGCAACGTATGCGTCTGCCTACCGCCAACTCCCGAGGAAGTGTGTGCAGTCAGGTAAAGAAGGTTAACAACGACAGCCAGACGGCGTTGACAACAAGAACGATGCTTTCAGGTGACAATGAACTTTGCAGAAACTATGCCTAAGGCTACAACATTCAGAGGATTCCATATACAGAACAAACTTGTCTTGCTTCAGAAAATGTTTTAAAAAAGATTTAAAAATATATAATTGAGCCATCCGTAAAGAATAAACCTAAATTGTATATGTAGTTTCAACTGAAAACAGGAAACTTACATAATTCAATGGCTCCTACTTATGGAAATATATATGTAGATATAGAAGCTATTCGCTATTCAAAACGATTGGCGCATGTGACTCAGGTCCCGTGCAGGTGTTCAATACCAATACCTTTTCGATAAGGGTTCTCTTCGCACTGTCCTAATCGGACGTTGGGGCTTATCTTTCGCACATGCTCCATATGCCGGGCAGTCCGTGGGTAAAGCCATGGCCCAAAGCGTTTGCCAAATTGTCCGAAACTCTGCAGCGTCGTCGTCGTCGTGTGCCAGATAAGCTATATCTCTTATCCCGTCATGCAGTATTGCGGTTCTAAACTATTGTATAAGCCAGTCGAGAAGAAGTCAAGTGGCAAAGAGTGGCGTTTGGCAGCATTGATTTACGGTAGCTCAGATGGTCGATTGGGCCATTAATTTTCACTTATAGTAAAAATTAATTTCATTAGGTTAACCGCAGCGCATCAAGTCCTTAATAAATTTCGCAAACGCCGAGCAGCGGAAATAATTGCTTTGAGCACGCAACCTGTCGCCCCGGACACCTTTCACTCCGGCTGTCAATGAGGCCTCGACAGGGCTGGTCGTCTCCGGGGTGCGTCAGGGCAATCAAATGTTATGGCCACCCTCTGCCGCCTCAGCCCACCATCCACACCCAACTCCTTCTGCTCTCAACCCCCACCCAGCGCTATGTGTTTGTTTCCATTATTACTCAGGGGTCTCGGCGCATTAACATACGACCTGAAAAAGGGGTTGGCCCTGCCAGAACCACCTGTTGCATCGCCTTCCGCCGGGGTTTATTGACTTGCGTGATATGCGGCGTCAGGAATCACAGCAGCCAGATATAATCAGTGCCGCCACCCTTTCTTCAATGCAAAGCAGCTTAATTGAAACCAGCCGGTTGGTACACCACCGGCTTTGCGACAAACAAACTTGGAGACTTTGCCTCAGGTTAAGGGTTAGCCAAATTGTTGTTGGGATAGAAATAACCAAAGAAAAACTACTTTATTTAATTGCTTTGCTAAGAATATTTTTCTAAATAAAGTATTTTACATATAACTGTATCTGTGGAATATTCAGAAACCCACAGAATCTCATACAGGTAAGCTTGACTGTTAAACAAAACACTATTACGCTGCACAAAATAAAAAAACAAGATTGAATGAGTCTTGGCCAGGAGGGCATGACCCTTTTGAGATGCATGATAGATGCCACGCCAGTGTGTGGCAGACACATGTCAGCCCTTCAGACAGCCCAAGGGCTCGGGGCTCCGGCTCGGATGTGAAATGAAGTTATCACAAAAGACGCAAGACCCACGGCGGCAGACCCTCGATTCCAGGTGTTGAAAGCCGTCGTCTGCGGCACATCCTACTCTAAAGCAGTTGGTACACACACACAGCTCTGGTGCTTTGAGGCTTCTCCTTCTGCCCCGGCTCGTGACCGTGGGTGCAGGCTGCAGCACATCCATTTGCATGCCGGTGAACAGGGTTTTTTTTTTCGGATTTACGGTTCTAATTCAATTTATTTCCCTGCGTGATGCACGATTAGCGCCTCGAGCGAGTGCTTGCCCCTTCCCCTTCCCCGTTTCCAATCCCAATCCCGATCCCTTTTCCTGCCCATTAGCGGCATTACATTAATCGGCTTTGCTGCCCGTAAACGCCTTTAATGTGCGCTTTAAGCCGCACTCTCAACTCAACGCGGCTTTTGGGGTATGAGATGCGCTGACAGAAAAGATTTAATTTGGAAACAAGATCTTTTTTTATTGCAAACCCAAAGAGTAAACAAATGAGGCAAGCAAAAAATAAATGAAAGTTGCTACTGAAAATCACGAAGAGTACTTTGCTAATTGGGCAATTAATTTATTTCGCATTCATCAGGCAAAAACAGGGTGCAAACGATGTTATTTTGGGAACGCGATAAGATTTATTAATTATTTGAAAGTGTAAACAAAGCCTTGTTCTTTTGAGGTTCACTGACTCCACGGAGAACTGGCTGGAGATGCAAATCAGTAGTTGATACAGGAGCTCCTGGCAAAGGTGTCGTCTCTATCCTCCAGAGCAGCAGCAGGAAACGAATGCACCGTTGAGGGCTCTTCAGAGCAAGCAGGAAGCTGGAGGAACTACTCAAGCGGCTATAAACCTCTTGCTGGTCTTTTGCATTGTTCTCAACGGAGTTTAGGTTTTCTATTTCGTTTTTCTTTCATTTTTTTTTTGTGTCTTGTCCAGCTTGCTATGGGTGTTACAGTATTTGCTACGAGCATATTACAGCAGTTTTCCCGGGAAAACGTCGTCGTCGTTGGCAGCCGGCATTCGGCATTTCTCTTGCAAGTCGCAATGAAAACCATAAATTGACACGTTTGCACGTTTCTCTCGGAGATGGAGAGACTGCGCCAATTGGTTTCCCAGACTTTGCGCAGACGGATCCGCTGTCCAAAGCCGCTAACTGCCGCTGGCCGGGCTAATAAAATGCAAAAGTCCCGCTCGAAATTCTTTCACTTGCAAGTTGTTGGGTGTTGCAACTGATGTGGTTGTTGTTGTTGTTGTTGGCAAATCAAATTGGAGCATAAAAGCATTTGGCGCTTAATTGAAAATTATTACCACAACATCAGTGGAAACTGCAACTGAAATTGCAACCGGCAAAGGCGGCACGATCGGAGGTTAAAAGGTTGACACAAAGCAAACAAACCTCGCTTTTAGGCGAACAACAAATAAGCCAGGCCCAGACCCACAACCCACCAGTCCCAAATCCCAAAAACCCAACTAGACGGTGGCACTGGAGCAGGCCGGGGGCGTGGCAATGGGCGTTATAAAAGCTCCTAAACGCTGCCAACTGCAATTACCATTCGAGCAGTCGAGCAGCAACAGAGCGCATATTTCGAAATGAAATGATTGAATTTGCTTTTCAATTAGAAAAATATGCAAAACGTGATGCGAAAATTATGCAGATTGCAGCTGCAACTTACAGCCTTTCGCATCGGCAGCAGCAGCAGCAGCAGCAGCTTCCTCTTCTTGTTTTAGCTGCTGACCGATATTGCGATTTCCCGATTTCCGAGCCAAAAGAGTGGAACAAAAAACAAGAAAAAAGAAAAAGAAAACGCTACTACTGCTGCTGCTGCTGCAGTCGAAAAAGCAAAAAGAAAGCGCATGTATGGGTGTTGCATAAATCTGAATATCTAATGCTCCTCTACGCGCTCTTTGTTGTGCAAAATTGATTGAAGTGTATTGAAATTGATTGAAAGTTGATGACATAATTTCGTACGAAACGGACGGAGACAATGGCCAAACGCAAACGCAAATTGGAAGTGAATGTTGGCGGCAGCGCCAACAATGTTGGCCAAAAGCCGCCACCCCGTTTGCCTGTTGGGTGAGAGATGCTTTATGGGACAGCAGACACACACGATGATGGCTTACCATTTTATGGCTTTATTTTTCTTTTTACGCGGAAGTTGACAATTACCAAGTACGATTTATGCGGACAAATATCGCACGATCTATCTATCGTTTCGATACAAACTAAATCCCAACTGATGCAGTTAGCTCTTGAGTGAGTAATTGCTGTCAAGAAACTTGTTACATGACAGCGGCACGCAACTGACAACGGGCTGGAAATGCCAGGCAACTCATTAAATACCAATCTGTATCTGCATCTGTCCCGCGACACTGGGCATTGTGCATCTGCCAGATTACTCACTTTTTCGGTGGCCCCATCAGTACAATCCTTTAGTGCTCTGCTTTTTTATACTCGTATTTTGCTTCTTACATGTGTTAGCACTTACAAAGACATCACAATGTAACACACAGCGGCGGGTTCAATGACTTGCCAGTGCGTCGCACTGCGTTGTTTTGTAGTTGAATTTCTTTTCTTTTTCTTTGGTTTTGTTTTTGTTGGCTGAGACATAAAGCATTACCAAAATATATATATGAGAAGCAAAAGTATAGTAAATAAAAGTGCCACCCGCCCCAATTTTGGGTCAGTGAGTTCAGTTTGTCAGTTGGCAATGCGAATATATATAAACATAATTAAATTTATGCCAAAAAAAAATACAAACCCCCCATGAATACATAGATGAGGCATCAATAATTGTAGGCTTTATGAATTCATAATTTTGTGTTTTCTATAGACACAGTACACAGGCAAAAATTAAGCTTAAATCTTATAGATTTCTGATTATAAATAATTATTCTTACAGCTCTTGTGATTTTAATATTAAATATTGTATACAAGTTGGCCCTTTTTCAGGAAGAACAAGTTAGCAAAGCCTATAATATAATTTCTAAACCCTTTTATTAAATAATTTTTCAATTTTTTCCGCTGGAACTTTTATTTTTGGAATGCTTGAAATAAATCTAAATTTAGGTCAATTCCAAACTGTGCAATAATCTAAATATAACCCACACCTGTGCTTACCATAAATAGCCACTCGAAATCCGTGATGCAAATGCAGAGTAAACACTGCAAATCAGCCTTAGCAATAGCTATTGACGTCAATTGAATCGAATCCAGATCGAAACAACCTGATCTCGGACAAGTGCGGCAGCGAGCAGCCTAATGAAATTGCTAGCGACATTTTACCAGGCCATGGATGTTGCTGTGCTGTGCTGCCGATCATCAATCAGAAATTAACCCAATTTTGCTTTCTTGGAGCAGCGTCAATTACTGATACCCGGCATACTCCCATACAAACGTATCGATTGACAAGCGATCGGCGCTGGCAGGAGCTGGCTGTAAGCCGAGGTGAGCAGACGCGGAGCTGTATCAGCTGAGCTGATAAAAGTGCGCTGCTGCTGCTGCTGCAGCAGGTACACAAACGAGTAGCCAACCAGTCTGGCTGTCTGGCAGTCGTCGTCGTGTATCCATTAGGCAATAAAAAGAAATGTTTATGTGGCCGCAATCATGACACGCTCTCTTTTGGCTTCTTGGCGATGCAATGTTGCCGCTGCAACTTGTCAAAGTCTTGCTAACTGTTCAGGAGACTGCAGCAGCAAGCAATTGGAAATGAAGGACTCAATTTGGCCAAAAGCCGAATTCTGCATTAAACGCTTAAGAGGCGCGGATTTGCGATTCATGAATGACCAATTTGGCCCATCTTGCACAATGAAATTCTCATTAAATTGTCAACGATTTCAGCTTATTCTCGGCAATCTTTTCATTAGCCCCACAGGCAGCTGCGGCAGCAGTAGCAGCGCAGACACAGACAATGCGCCACTGGGCGCCCGCCGTTCGCCTCAAGGCCAGCGATTTCAGTTTATTGGCAAGCATATTATGAACGGGAGGGGGACGGACGGACGATGGCACACAAATCAAGCCAAGACAAATAATGGCCGAGACAACAATGTGCAGTGTGGCGGCGTCGAAAAAGGCGGCTTGTGGCAGGCACATCACATACTGAAAGGCATATAATATACATATACCCCATACTCGATCTCGTACCATATATACAACGACCTTCACTCATCACAAGATGAGTGGCTCGAGCGATGGGCTATCGACACATTCAATTAAGTGCAATCTGACCTTAGTTGCAACGCTGCCTTACGCCAACGCCGGGCTTATCGGTGGTGCAATGCTGATGACTGACTGACTGACTACACCGCCCTCCATCCCAGAAACGGGGCTAACAGCGTGAGAGTTTGACTCCAGCGGTGACACCTCAGTGAAGTCGTTAACCCGAACACATTTGCATGCCAACAATTTGTCAACATTTGCCCACAACTTATCACCTGCTTAGCATCGCAGCCAGATCAAGTGCCGAGTACACCAGAAGCAGCAGCAGCACTCACGCTTGCGGAATTTCTGCCATTGTTTGTGCCCCGTAATGAGTCGGGCCAAGAAGTGTGTGACATGTCTTACGCGGTCTTAGCCGCGTTAAATGAGCGTTTAAATGGCTCTGAGCCAAACGGCAGCATGTTTGTCTTTCTCCATGCACCGCACTTACAAGTGGAGTTAATAATAAAGAAGGAGAAAAAACAAAAAACAATAAAAATAAAAGTGTAGAGAACCCGGCGCCCCATCGCCATTTCTGTTTACATTTTCTTTATTTTCAGAAATTGTAGTATTTCAGTTTTATAAAGTTAATTATTAACTGAATTTGAAAAAGGTTTTGGCAGAGGTTTTTGGCTAAACAACAAGACTCTATACTTCTATATACTTATTCCCATAATAAGATTAAGTTAGTGTTTGTGTATAAGCTTTCTCAAGTATTTATCCTGTTCTAAATTTTATACAACATATTAAATTAAATTTTACAAAATGAAATAGTTTTCCCTGCAGTGCATAATGCTGCCGGGTAAGTGGAGTGACTATCTGTCAAGTTGGCGTTGGCCTGGGAGCGGCGACAGCCATGTGGGTGAGTGGGTTGTATACTACACCGTTTCCCACTGGAAGGCAAAGCGGAATCGGCTGCCTGACTAGCTGGATGTTTGCTGGCTGCCTGTTCTCATTGTGCGACATTCCGCATTACGTCGGGCGCGTGATAAGCCCATAAAAAGTGCACAACAACAGCCAGTTTATACCCAACCTGGCCAAGGAGTGTGCGAGTTTCAGTTTACGTTTCGTGGCCAATAAGTCACTGATTCGGGTGTGGGCGTACATACCAGAACATATATACAAATACATATGTATGTAGCACATATGGGGAGCTCTGGCACACTCGGCATGCTGCCGGCTAGAAAGGCGGTTTCAATTACCCAAGATTAGTTCTATTGACGCTTGGATGCACTGGTGGCCTGCCGCTCTGAAGCGAGGAGGATGCAACGGTACCCAGCCAATCAATAGGCTTCATTAGCCGGACTCTAGCAGCCGGAGTTGGCGATGGGGCGCTGTGATCCGCCATGGGAGGCGGTGGTAACAGTGCTGCAGCAGCGATGCAGTGGCCCGCATGGACGCCCAGCGGTGTAGCTGTTAAAATTTGACAGTTAGCCGACAGCCGCGATCGTTAGGCATCATTAAACATGCCCGCCAACAAGAGCAGCGCCTAACTAACTGCCAGTCAGTCAGTTCGTCCGTCAGTCAGCCAGTCAGTCATCTGGCCGAGCTGGGAGCGGAGTGTTTAGCGATCCACGTCACTGATAAAGTCACAATCGCTGATCGAGGATCGCGGATCTAAGCTGGGTTCAATCGGGTGGAACTATGCCCCATACAAACAGCTTCCCCATATGGATGCTCTGAGGGAAAGAGCATATATTTTAGTTAAACCCTTTTCTGACCCTTCTCTTTAATGTTTATAATTATTCTTAATCAGAGCCTTTATATTCCTGTGTCAAGTATATATGTACGTACTAGGCATTCATAAAACTGAAAGCTTTATGTGTGTGGCTGCATTTTAATTTCACTATCCAGTATCTTAGTCGACCCGCTGGCGCCATAGCTGCATTCCGGACTCTGGAGTTTTTTTTTCAGAATTTTCATTTAATGCCCCCATGAATAAAGAAAAGTTGGCAGCTGCAGTCGCCGGCGAGGTTGTTATTTGTTATTTCTGGTGCCTGGCCGTTCCGCTGACCCAAATCCATCTCTCAACGAGCCGGGCACACACACAGCACACACATAGCAAAATGAGTTGGCCAGGGCATTTAATCAGCGGAATCCGTTGCATTTAATACCTCGGATTGCGATGACAGACGTCATAAAAGTCAGGTGAGTTTTGTACTCTAGAGGGGATTGCCAGCCATCACATCATAGCGGATTCTCTTTGGGATTATGAGGTTAAAGTTTGAACGGCTGCAGGCTATAAAGAATAGCAAACTAATAAAAGACATGTTTTGCGGGGTGTTAACATTGTAAATGAAAGGGCGGGGCCAAAAAAAAAAAAAAAAAAAACAGGGACCAGAAGAAGGTCTAAGCCAGAGATTGCATATTCATGAGAGTGCAGGAAAAGATGGGCGTAGCAAGGTGGATTGGGCTGTCTGGCCTACCGGGGTAGGCGGAGAGGGAAAAAATAGCTAAAATAGAAAACAGCAAAAAAATAAAAAGTCCCTGGGAAGTGCATACAATTGAAGTCGCTTCACTGTTGCGTGCAGTCACGTGATGATGAGGCAAGCGAATCACGAAAAGGCACAAATAAATCCCAAAGAAAAAATAACAGCCAGATGAAGTGAGTAAGCTACGCAGCTTGGCAATTATATTTAGTAGTCGTCCCCCAGACACATTGTTTCAGACCTCGCAATTACATCAGCAGTTTCAGTGTGACCCGTGAGAGGGTCCACCAGCCTCCAGCCAATAGCCTCCACCCCGCCCCGCCGAACACACACCTGGTCACTGCCAAGGTAATTACAGCAACCACTACACAGCCAACAGCTCCTGAACTTGACCTTTCGGCGGTGGCTGCCACGGGCATCGGAAATGTATGTTTGGACTTGAACTCGCACTCAAACACGAACTCGAAATGGAACTCTTTAAAATGCCAACCGAAATGAATAAAAAGAATGGCAAATAAACAAACACAGTCATCTCGTTTCGGTAAATAGCAAATATTTGTTCAGCGCACAATGCCTTAAATAAGTTTACTTTCAATAATAATAATAATAGTAATAATAATGGAGTCCATAATAACGATGTCAGACCTCGGTGAATCATTCTATACTAGCACACAAACTATATATAGAAACATAAGAATTTTATTTCAGCTTTAGCATAGGTCAGTTATTCTGATGATGCCAGGCCAGAGAGCAAGTACACAAATTGTGTGTTAAATATGAGAAACTGAATTGAATCTGACAGACAACATGAACATTATTTGCGTAGAATCCGAGATAAAGAGACCCCGCGCGATGAACCCATTAAATTGTTTACGTAATCCCCCCGAAATGTATAATGAATGGTCAATTTGCGGTGAGGTGCGAACTGAATGCGTAAACACAAACTCAGCACATGATCAACCCAGAGCTGAGGGAATATAATATAGTATATGTAATATATATACTTATAAATTTACATACGAGGCATATAGCTCAATCTCTCATACGTCCGAATTGAGTTTGTAATTAAAAGCCAAGCATGATGACTCACAGAGCCCCCCGCATGACATTGACCCATTAGTCGGAGCTTTATGATAAATGCATTTGTTAACTCGCTATAAGATAATGCAATATTCTGGGCCATAATCCAAGTAACTTGATTTCCCAACTCACCTCAGTATGTTCCCATGCGAGAGCTTGTTGAGCAGCTGCACCTCCCGCAGCATGTTGGGTCGATTGGCCCGCAACTGATTCATCTTCAGCACCATCACCTCGCCGGTAGAGCGGTGTGTGACCTGGAAAATGAAAACAAACAGAATAAAAACATTGCCAAAATCAGAAACATGAATTTATATACATATATAGAAACTATAGTAAGTAATCGGCTGATCCATAAATCGTTCTGACCGCTGCTCCGTGACAACTCAAGAGCAGGCGTCGTACGTGTAAATTGGGAGGACACTTGGCTAACACCAAAAAACCAGATATTTTCATTTATTTTTATCGTTTTCCAGGGTCAAGTTCGCGTGGAAAGTTGCAAGGCAAATAGTATTGAGAGCCGGGACGGGATAATTGCATTGAATCAAGTGAAACAGCCGGCAAAGCGGTTTCCACGGATTTGTACAGACCAAATGAAAAATCAATAAACCCGTCTGTCTGCCTGCGATGCTTGGATCCAATTGGACGCTGGTCGATGGTTAGTTAGAGGGAAAATCTGTCTGCAATCACAATTAAAATTGTTAATTGAATTTGCCTTCGAATGGTTTGGGTTTTGGGATGGGGTTTGCCCACCAAAGGGTTAGGAGTTAAGCCCGGAAGGTCTGTGAAATTTGCAGCATCGTTTACAGTGACGGAAAAAATCAGGGAAATTCAACAAATATGGAATCTTAATTAATAAGTATTTCTTGATCAAAATTAAATATTCATTTAATTGGTAAAATATTCCGTTTAGCAATGGTTGTTATACAAGTTCAAGCTTACATAAATCCTGTTTTAATACTCCCCCAAACTTGATAATTTTAAACATAATTCTCTGAGTTAATGTTTTGCCATTCTTATGGTCCTGACATAAGAACATCCTTTTGATTTAAGAGCGCCTTTTCGCAGTTTAAAACGAGCAACGGACGACGGACCGTCTGAGCCGGGATTGCCACTTGGCGCCAGACAACATTATTCACAATTCACTTAAATAAATAGCCCCGAGAGAGGTTGGCAAGACATACACGTTAGCTACGACAATGGCAACTTGTGTTCAGCTCAACTCGTCTCTGTTCCCGTCTCCAGTTTTTATTTTATTCTATTTTTATGCCGCAGCGAAGACAAACAGCAGACACTTCTATTCCTCGGCTGCGAATTTCTCGGCTCTCTGCTAATGGCAGCAAATTAAGTCTCCTCCAAGATCCCAGATCCGCCGATCCTCGCTATATAGTATCTGGTCTGGTGGGTGAGTAAGTTGATATGCTGGCGGTATATGGGTTTGGGCCTGGGTTTGGGTATGGAAATGGGGCCTGGGGACACGTGTGCGTGGGTGACACACACGACGCCGTCGGGTTCCAAGAGTCGTAACCAAGTCATTGTCATTCTTTATTGTCCTGTTGCGCTTTTAGCTCATTTTGGTTTTGTGCTGGCTGCCAGCCGGCCTGCCTGCCTGCTTTGCTGCTGCCTTTGCGTCGGTGTTAACAAATTTATGAAGTTGCTATTGCCAGTTGCCAGTTGCTATTTGCTATTTGCTCACGCCCCGCGGCCAAAGTCCAATTCATGGCGGTCTGCAGTCATGAGTTGTTTACTCCATTCGTCTGACATGGAGTGGAAGGGGAGGGAAGGTGCCCCCAAGATTCTTAACTCGGCTCAGAATTCGATTTCCGCTCGGTGTCACTTTATTTTCGGACAGCTCCTCATGTCAGCCGCTCATTTGCTTATCTGCCACTCAAAAAGAGCTTTCAATATATTTATACTTAATATTTTATATGTGTTTTCCGCAATCAAATCGCCTCATAATGCTGACACACCCAGCCGGATGGATAGAGGCCCCGAGAGTTTACTGAAGTAAAGTAAGTTCCCATTTAAATTGCTATTCATCATATTGATTTTACGGTAAGACTTTTATAAGTAGAACGACATTTTTAGATGTTTAGATATAGGAAAGTTGGGAAAGACTTTGATAAAGGAAAATTTATTTCTGTTAATTGTTCCTAAGGTTCCAGCCAGATTTTATAAATAATTAATCAATCATAGAAGAATTTATGAAGATACTTCTTAGCACTTAATGTTCAGTTGCTGATTCACACAATAATTTTCAAGTTAATTATTGGTTTCTTTCAAAAAACAAATTCCTCATCAGTTAACTTGAAGAAGTCCCACTGTATTTCTTTAATTGCCAAATTAATTGTGCGCTGTGCGTGACCACTAATGCCTTATAAAAAATAGACAAACACATAATTCTGTGTATGTTTGCCAAATTGATTTGCATTAAATGTATCCCTCTGGCTTACAGAGTGTCACAGCCCAACCCTCCACCACATCCGCCAAAGGTACGGGGCCACTCCCCGTCGAGTGTTTGTCCGGACAATTAAACCATTAAATGCATTTTAGAATGCTTTAGAATCGCTTAATGAGCGCTGCAGATGAAAAGAGGCAGTTCCAGTAAACTGCACGCCGGCTACGTGTATTTATCCAAAAATGTTCAAACCGTCGAACGTTCGTGCCGCGGACAAAGCAAAGTGCTCCGACTGACTCTCCAGTGGACCAAAAAGTGGCACGTCCATGTTCCTAGCCTGCCGTCAGACTGCATCTGTGCCAAAAGAGAACTGACTGCTGCATCCAGACAGAGTCTGGTGTGGATTGATCTTTTGCTTGGCGGCCGGCTTCAAAGATTCAAAAGGGGCCGCGCCGCGCTAGCTCTTATTGAAAAGCGTTTAGGCCGGCGGTGACGTGAGAAAAGAATTGCTGCCACAAATGGACCCATACAACACCGTCTGGCGGCATCGATGGGCTTCCAAAATAATCAATTACCGGCGAAATCCGAAAACGAAGGTGTCCAAAGGTGAAAGAAACCTCCGACCCAGATCGTCGTGTGTGGGAAAGTGAGCAGAGAGTAGAGTAGGTTCTAAAAAGCTTTTCAAATGGCTTAGAGAAATCCCAGAATCCCCATCCGCTCTCTCATCAATTCACACCTTCCATGTTCCATCTTTTAATTTGACCCCAAAAATCGAAACGATTGATAAACAATCGGGGAGCGTAAACAAGAAATTACTTATGAGGAATATATATGTTTTTATGAGCCACACACAGCTGAACCATTATGAACTTCTTTGTTTTTTGTTTGCTTATTTTAAAAGCATGGAAAGGCTTTTAAATATTCGTTTACACTTTAAATAATGCGCAGAGGCTTAAAGTCCCAGCCAAAGCCAAGAAGTTCCGCCCGGAAAAACTGTCAATGACCATGACAGGCGATGGAAGAGAGAGCAAGCGAGTGAGTGAGTGAGGGAAGTCATCCGTTCTGCGCATTCAAATGAAACACATCAAATCATTATTACTTAACCAGTTTCAATGGCCAGCTGAGAGGCATCGATGGTTATGTCAACGGGCAGCAGCATCTCTGCATGCAAACAAATCTCCTGCCTTTAGCCGTAAATACTCGTATTTTCACTTTCAGTTGCAAGGCAAAAATGAAAATAACAGCAATAAAATGGTGGCGGTTGCGGAAACAAAACAACAACGAAAGTTGCCGCACCACCTCGCCGAAAAAAAAAACATCCTTTTTGACCAAAAGGCCAGGCTTTTGGCCGAAACCAGTCGTCGGCGTCGTTGTCCACTTGAAGCGAGAGCCTCACACTGACATTTCAGCCGGCAAAAAAGTTGGGAGAGGAAGCTAATGGCGTATGTCGAATATACGATACTCTTGCAGGATTCCTTCTAAGATACTTATTAGGGTTCCAAGTTCGTTTTGTAGGATTCCTATCAAGATATATACAAAGTAGGTTCTAAATTGGTTTTCCATATCTTTAAAAGAAAGAAGATACCTTTATATTTGAATTACTTTTGTATTTTTTTACAAGTTCAAAGATCTAAGGTTATATATCATTGTATCTAAAGTATCTTCCCCTTCAATTCGTTGACTGCAATTAAAAAATACCCCTTGGTAAGGTAAGAGTACAAAAAATGTAAACTGCAAGCAGCGGAAAAACCCGCTCGGTTGGGGCCAGGCTGTTACATGGATTTGCTGGCCGAAAAAAACGCGTTCCAAGCAAACGGACGCGGCGTGGGGCACAACACGTGTGACATTCGATCTGCGGACTCGATTGCACCGGCTGCTGCCTGCTGATCGGTGATCGGTGAAAATATTCCAGCTATTTCCACGCGGCTGCTGCTACTGCTGCTGCGTTTCGTTTTGCTGGTTAACAAATACTTAATGCGATTTACAGTTGGGTTTTTTCTTCATTCACCAAAGAGCCAAGCGGAGCCAAGCCGCCAGCCTGGTCAATCATCTTTCACATGGCAGCGTGTTGGGGCAACACCAGTTAGCGGTACAATGTCAGCAGTAAGAGAGGTGGAGGAGCGGCGACAACGACGACGACAGAGTCTGGCCAAAACGTGTTCTGGCACACTCCGGCGGGGCGCGTTTTTCACGCCGCTGTGCGAACCCAGAAATACGCACGACAAATGTCGGCTAAAACCATGTAAGACAAATATTAGGCGAGAGGTGTTGCTGCCACCAAGTTTTCTGGCCATTCTGGCCTTCCCATTCCCGTAAAGCGAATAGAAACAGAACCAGCTGGGAGCTGGGAACTGGGAGCTGGCTCTCTGAGCCGGCTTTTGAATGGAATTTAACCTAGTTTGCTTTCTTCTTTCGCGCCGTCTTTATTTCTAGCCAACTGGCTGCCTGCCTGCTTTTCAGTTTAGTTGTTTTGGGCGTCAGGGGCCCGCTCTAAATGGCCTTTATTGCTATGGTCAGTTATAACGAGCCAATGGAGAGACAGGTGACTTTGTTTGGATATTTGCATGGCGCACGGAACGGGTTTAATGGGGACTCCAGCCGGGTGTTGCTGCACGCCACGCGAAAGTCGAGTCTGAGACCGAGTCCGATTCCAATTTAGAGTTCATCATTGCAAATTAAGATGTTCCGTCTGGCCAAAATTAACCCTGACAACGGGGGATTGACGTATTGTCTTGAAATATATTTAGACCTCATCATGACGCTTTGGCCATTATCGGGGGTCATAAATAAATAAACCGTCGGCATGCAGCGTTATTGAGATTATAATTTATTGGGTAATCTAATCACTTAGCACT
Organism: Drosophila birchii; assembly: GCA_035046345.1. Lineage (NCBI taxonomy): Eukaryota > Metazoa > Arthropoda > Insecta > Diptera > Drosophilidae > Drosophila > Drosophila birchii. The sequence goes on from JAWNOA010000064.1 coordinate 11,712,370, forward strand.
GGCGAGTTTCGGCCCAATCTTATCGCGAAACCATGAAAAGTTCATAAAGATGCATCAATGGGAGGAGGATTCGGGTTTCTGGGGAATTAATAAGCCGAAAGGCAAGTGATCCATAAACATTTATAGTGGCGCAGCAATAGCGGAAAACAATTGCAGATAAAACTGTAACCCACCCAGGCCCCCAAATAGCAATGATATATAACTCTATCTCCATCTCCCCATCACCATCACCATATTATGTGTTTTGGCCACAAACAGAGTCGTTAACAACGAAGCGGCGAAAACCCATATGAGCTCAAGTGCCGTTTTAAGCGATTTCGAATTTGGTTTTCATGTGAAACGAGCGGAATTGTTGGCGTTGCACCTTGTGCATTCACACCATCACTTTTCCCCCGGTGGATTTGGTGGATTCGGTGGGCGGACTGCCGCTGCTGCTGCTTATTGCAACCAGGAAGTGTCCGTTTGAGGAGCGCACAAATCAAAGAATTTTTGCGAGGCAGCGCCAACGGAGATGTGGCAAGCTGCAAATTATCGAAATACAGTTGCGGATTTATGCAACCTTTTTTCTTTTTATTGAACTTGTTGCGATATATATGGTCTTGGACTCAAACTCGGACTTGGATGGCCTGGCTCTTGTGTGTGTGTGTTTTTAATTGTTAACGGAAACTTCGGCGGCGCAAGTTATGCAAATGCTTTTTTGCTTTTGTTTTTTCGGCGGTTGCCATCGTCGGTCCTGCTTGTGTTGTTTCACCTTTTCCTTTGTGGCAAATGTTTAACAAAATTTTATTTCGTGTTGAGCAAATAATTTAACAAGTAAAATGCTGTAGTTGCCGGTGGATGTTGCTGTGGCAGGAAGCAACAGCTGCAACTGCAGCACCAACAGCAACAACTCACGCATATTGCACAACTTTTAGTGGGAGGCGGATGAGGTGGTGGTGGTGGATAGTGTATAGTGGGTGGGTGCTGGCAATTTTTAAACAACAGCAATTATTAGCTGTTAGTTGTAGGCAACATGGAAATTCAATATCAAATTGAAAAGCAAGCGTTGAGAAGGCAGGGGAAAATTAACGCATACCAAAAGCCTCAGAGCTCAAAGCGAACATACGGAAACTGCCAGGCGCAGCACATCTCGCGGTGTTGGATTTATCAGCCAGCAAAATAAAAGTAATAATAACAAACATTGCATAATAATCAACTCAAATCTGACAAGGAGGAGGCCTCGTCTCACTATCAGCCTTCGGGATCACCTTCAACAGTTCATTGCACGTTCGCTTCACTGAGAGGGGGTATATACTAGCTATAGTTTAATGGCCCATGTTATGTCACATCTTATTCCATTCGATCCCATTCCACTCCAGTAGTAATGCCATTCTCACGATCTAGGACTCGCCTTTAATGACAACGAACGACAGCGAACTTTACGATTACACGACGACCATAAAAAAGATTCAAAAATCGAACACGTTCTACATATATTGAATTATAACACAATGTCACAATAGGAACAATCCAACCATCATGTGGGATGACTCGGCTGGTTATAGACCAGATCGGGAATGGGGTTCTCGTTCGTGAATGCTCCTCTTTCCCACTCCTCGGAAATTAATAAACTGGAATCGACGACGTGCCCGATGTTGTGGCTACAGAATAATAGTGTTTGCTTAGGTGAGGCGGCGGCACGACAACAAGACATTCTTAGGATTTCGATTTGAATTCGGATTGGGTTTGAACCTGATTTGTTTATGGGCTAGCCCGGCTGCATAGTTCCCTCTCTCCAGGTCCCAGTCGACGACCGATCGACCCCCTGCTACGATTGAAAGACGCTGAGCGAGAGCGAGCACCCATTTACCTATCCGCAGACTTGAAATCGAAGGTCATAATTATTTGTATTCTTTGGGGTATCAATCATCGGTTGAGGAATGCTGTGGATTGCTCCCTCTATACTATATCGAGGTAATGACTTAATAATTCGCCTAACAATATATATATATATGATATATTAGACTGATTTATAGTGCGCCGCCCGCCGCCACTATCTCTGTCGCACTTCACCTCTATTTGTGTACATTACCTCGCTATACGGCACAATAATAAAATTAAAAGCCGCTTAACTTGTTTACTTTTGCATCAATGGCATGGCAAAAGACATAATAAATGGGTTAAGCAAATACATACACAGGCACACACTCCCAGCGACGCACCTAAAACAAGCAGCGTCATTAAGGCGACGTCGTTTTGGGCCAGATACAGATAGGTGAGCACTATTTCAGCGATCTAAGATTGTAGATACGTAGATACTCATGGAACGATTGCATACAAGCCACGGTTACGGTGCTTTTTATTTTCAGCTATTTCGTTTTCCCTAATATTCGGTTCCGATGGGGGAAACATACTCGTACATATAGTATATATCTCAAGGTAGTTCCGCAAAATATCTGCCAGTTAAGCATTAACGGGATAACCTTAGAAAGTGTTAGATACTCTACTCACATGGTTGACTTTTTATTGCCTGACTCATGCGGAGATAAGCTCATAAATTAAATTAAAATAAAACCAAGTGCATTTTTTTATAACCGTTGGCATGATGCAATCAACAGATACAACGGCTTTTAAATACATCAAAAACCGCCCACAGCAGAGGGAGGGAGGGAGTGTGCCTTCATTTTATGGCTATAACTGACTAAGAGTTTACTACAATTTTAACGGTGATTAATTAAGTAAGGATCTTACGTGGAACGAGATACAGAAGAAGATTACTCAATTAAATCTTAATTTCAAGACTCAAAATCAACTCAGAACCCTTTAGATTATTTTATTTTAATCATTCTATAAATTCCTTTACTAATTAAAAACTCGAATCGAATTAAATGTCATTCAAAAACATGAGCTTGATATCTTGTTTGCCGTCTATGAGTTATAATTTAATCTTCAAAGCAATTAAATGGATAAAATGTAACACAAAATCAATTAATGACGTCTTGTCAGCCGCAGTGTATCGACAAGCAAACTGTGCTAAATACCAGAAATGAAATAAAATAAAATAAAAAACCGCACACAAGACAGTAGCAAACTGTTAATTGGATGTGGCGACGACTGGCAATCGATAGGTGGAAGTGGAAGGAAAGACTAGAACCGCTGGCTTCTCATGCCCCCAGTGCGTTTTGTCAAGTACATCGGTACGTCAGCAGGGAGGATTAGGGGTGCGATATGGCATTATTTGACCTTAGAGCCAAATTTAACGAATTGCCAATTGATGGAGGAAGACTTTTGGCTGGGAAAGGCACTCTAGAACTCTCTTCATTTTCCTATTCTCTATTTTCTGACGGCGCCTGCCTATCCCTTTCTGGAACTCTTTGATCAAATATGCACACCGAGTAGTAAGTCATACGATTTAATTGCTTTTATCGCACGCCTCAAATCGCAAACATCAGTCACCACCGTCAATTAAATTAGAAATCCCTCCCTCAAGTGGATTTCGATGTGCACACGGATCGGATGAGGCGATGCATTTGGCCAGTTGTGACACGTCCCTGCGATTAAAATCAACATAAAGTCCAGACGACGACAACGCACGCTTTCCGCTGGATTTCCCTTTCTCCCCTCTCTCCCGTTTTCACTAAATGACAACCACGAGCACTTCCGTTTCCAATGCTTTTCACTAAGTGCGACGACGCACTCGCCATCGGCAGCGGCGGCGGCGGCGGTGGTTTGTTTGTCGTGCGTCCCAGTCGCCTCCTTTTCACCGGGGGCCCAAGCTAAGCCCAGAGCGATCCAATCAAGACGCCTCTGTTGTCCCGGTCGCATGTTGCCCATAAAAGGGACCACTGGCACTGGCATGCTGCTGGCGATTAGCACGAGATGCCAGGCGAAAGGGTTTTCGCCTCCCTATTTGGCTAGCGAAAATGTACGAATCTAGTTGGGGGGGAAAGCTGGTCGAAGGTGGTAATACCCTTTGCTTTTAAAACTCTATAAAGATACATCCAAACTAGAAAAAGAGTATCAAACTAGAAAGATTCCAGGGAGACATCTGGCACAAAGAGACTCCACAATCGAAAGCCACGCAATTTCCATACCCGGCAAAAAAAGCTGAACTTTGTCGGCTTGTTAAGTGCGATCGGGTACGAAATGTAATTGGTTTGGCGCGTTAATAATCAATTGGCGTTTACATTTTAAATGTGGCATGCCGCTGCTGCCGAGGATTGGCGGCGGCGGCGGCGTTTGTTCTCGCAGTGAGACGACACCAAGGAATGCCAGCCAAAGCCAAACGGAGTCCATACACCAAACTCTCCTCTCCATTGAGATCGTGGCGACGTCTCGGCTTCTTGCCTATGAGCCGTCGTCTGCCCTTGATATAGTGCCAGCCACATGCTGCCCCTGCTGGTCACAGTAGCCAGTCCGTATGATGGAAGGTAGAGCTGCCCGGCAGCTGCTCCCAACGATCCCGGACTAAAGTAGGCTCTGTCTGTCTGTGTGCAACTCATGTCAAGTGGGCTGGACTGGATGGCGGCTACACGTGTCGCCCAACGTCAACGCCATCGACCAACGTCGGACATCGAACATTGCCATCGTCATCAGCACCCAACTCGTTCTAATGGGAGCCGGATCGTATTACACGGAGGAAAAACTGTCTGAAATCTTGGTTACAAATTCTTTGAACTAGCTTGCATTATTCCCAAAAGGAAGTCAATATGTATAGCGAATGTTTTTGAATCATTTCTACTCTCCTTCGTACAATTATTAGGATTAGAATTTAGTTTAAAGTCTGTTCGTAATGCAAATATTAACTGGAATTATTCAGAACAAAGCTAATAAGTGTTCTATAAATATTCTTATATCAGAAATCCTAATCTTCAGACGCAAATTAACGCTGCTGTGAACTTAATGATTCATTTGAAAAAGACGCAAAAATATATTATAAATTCGTAAAATGCTTATCTTAAAACCAGATAAAGGTTCCTTTAAAATTAAACTTCAACTCAAAAGAATTTATGCTATTTATAATTCAAGTTATTTGATAAGTTGCCCAGAAATTAAAATAAAATATGCAAACTGTGCTATCTGATATAAACAAATCTGTTGAAATTTACAAGCTACCGCCTCGATTTCCAACCGAATTTTGTTCTGAGTGCAGAAACCAGTTGGGCTGGGATCGATTGGTGGCGTTTCGAGCTCAAGTCTATCAATCAGTGGCTCGTTTAGGAGGTGAGTGAGCCATGGGCAGCAGCACATACTTGAGGTGGGCATTTTGCTGAAATAGCTTTTTAATTGTCGCAAATATTTATAGGAAATTTCTCACGCACAGCCATAGCCGATTGAACGTGAGATTTACCTGCTGGTCGATCGGTCGGTCGGTCTCAGTTACTCGCCTCACTCACAACTTTCGTGCAATTAATTCCAAGGATTTGGCAATAAGGAACAAAATATGAATGCTTACCTGAAATGAAAAAAACAGAGAGGGAATAAAGCGTTTATTAATATTGTGTGTGCTACAAGTGGTGGCAATGAACTTAGCCTATCCATAAACTGTACTGAACAATCTACTTTTGATAATTAAATTGTGCGCATAAATTATATTGTAAACAAACAAACACAAGAAACAAAAAAAAAACAGCAAAGCGCGCTCCATATAAAGAAAGCAGAGGAGAAAAACAGAAACATAAAGAAACACAATAAACAATTTAATTACGCATCGTTGGCGCATCCAGTGCGGTACACAAAAGTGAAATGCAGCTATATAGGCACACAAAATTTAATAATCGCACTTGGCCAAGGCGAAAAAAAACAAACAAACAAAGACATGGCCCACAACAGTTGGCTGCACATTTGAAATTGGCCAAGACAGACAAGCCTCGCTTTAAATTCATTACGTTTCCATCTCTCAAATGTGAGAAAACATAAAAATCTCCGGCTTTCCCGGGAGTTTAATTCATAAACACGAGGGCAATAAATTACTTTGTATTGGAAAAACCTACGCAGAAGAGCCATTTCTCGGATGTTTTTCAATGTTTCGTTGTCGCGTGTATCGTAGTTATCCGAGGTTCCGAAAAGAAAGTTTGCATTATAATTGCTTTGTTTCATATTTTTCCACACTAGTATATTTAAGCTGTAAAATATTTCAACTCTTTTGGCAAATTACTTTAAAATACACATCAAAAGTAATCGTAAGAAAAAAACCCCCCCTTTGGCAATGACAATGAATCGCAGCCAAAGCTAAAAGATACTGAGATACAGATACAAAATACAGCAGCAGCAGCACTAGGAGCACCATCTGCATAGCATCTTGCCTTGTCGTCCGTCTTTCAACTTTTACAACTCGCCTCCTCCTCCTACTCCTCTTTGTTTTTATTACTCCATTGCCGCTAAGGGATATGAATGGTTGAATGGTTGGATAGTTGGATGGGAGTACATACAGAAATGCCTGCGACATGTCAACTATTTCAAGGCTAAATCAGCGAGGCAGCCGGTCGTGTGTCAACACAGAGTGTGTATGCGTGTGTGTCTCACCCTCGCCGAAAGTGCATTGAACTCTGAGCGGGAATGCATTTGCCTGTCAGTTCGTTAATTGAAAGTTGGTGACAACCAGCAGGCGAGTGTGAGTAATTCCATTCGGATATCCTTTATGAAGTGCAAATAGAAAGGCAAACAAACACCAAGTGGAACTCACTAACTAAGAGTAAACTCGCAATCAATTAGAACAAATAGAGCTCTAGGTTTCCCAGGCCCATTTGGCGACTTGTTAACAATATATCTGGTACATATACACACACAACAAATATAGAAATTTATTTAACCCAGCCGCACCCTGCCACGAAAAATGTTGCTCATTATTTTTTTCGGTTTTTCTGCTGTGTTTTTCCAATGCGTTCACAAAATAAACAATAATAATAAAGTTGCACAACATATATCTACCTGAACGTGTACGAATTTAAATGGAGGCACAGCGATGATGACGCCGTTGCCGCAATCTTATTTGTTTCTTTTTAAATTTATTTAATTTCATACCTCTTTTTTGGGGGCATTTGCTGGGAGCAGCCATCAAGCCGTCAAGCCGTCAGATGCGTTTGTTGCCCCACAAAACAAGCCAAGTCTCAGCCAGGGCTTAGAAATGCAGCGGCTCTTGGCGCCGTGACAAATTTAAATGAGCTCCGGTCTTTGGGTGCAGCATTTGGAGACTCAAAAAGGCAACAATAGCAACAGCAACCACAAAGAGTAGGAATAATATTGCGGTCATATATTTATTACTAATGTGCTTGGATTGCCCGGCGTCTGCCTGAAGCTCTCCGAAATGAATCAATGCAAAACTATGAAATGCATATCGCAATGACAGTGGAAAACAACAACAAGAGTGACAACGCCGTTGACATGCGTTGCCCGCGGCGAACAGTGTCGCAGATTCAATATATTTACCTTAAAAAAATATATCCCTTAGCTGAACAAACTAATTAATTAATTATTCTTATTTAAGCAGCATTCAAATTCAAGTTTTTGATACCTTTTTAGGGAATACAAAACCTTTCTCTTAGCGAGCATCCTTGAATCAATAAGGAAGCATTTAAACCAAGCAGGAAAGCTATAGTCTAGTGTAAGATACTCGGTCTATTATTTATGCTAAAAATTTATAAAATACTTGAATTAAAATTCTGCTGAAAGCAAATTTAAGGACAAATGTTGCCAAAAGTCTAAAAGTTCTTTGAATCTACATATATCATTCCTACAAGTTCATTTTCCAATATTCCATATTAATATTGTATTATTGTTTATAACCAAGTAAATAAATACTTTTATCAGTACATTTTCTAGGCTAACTCGACCCAGAGTGCGGCATATAGCCGGCGATGAATCAACTTCAGAGCGGATGGAGGCAGGGCAACAGCTATCGTCGTGGGGCAATATGCTCAAGGCCTTGTGTCAGAATTTTTATGAATGAATGCGAATGCACACAATTTACACGTATTGAACGAACGCGCTTAAATGCCCGGCCAATCGCAAAACTGTGACAGATAGCTGGGAAGTGAGATCCGCTGAGAGCTAAACTATGTATTGCCAGGCATCCTCCTCATCAACGATGATGATTTCGGTATTCGGAGGCGGCAAGAGTTCGCTGAAAAAGCCATTGCCACTGCAGATGGCCAAGTGCATTGAACCCACGACATCGGATGGATCAACCAGTTGAGCAGTTAAACAAACGCTTAAGCGCTCAAACAGTCAATTCCATGCGACTCCATTCAATTCAATTCGATTTGATTCGAGTATCTGCTAAAAGCAGATATTACCAACTGGCTTTTGGCCGCCCGGTCGTTGCCTATTTGGTAGGATGATATCGTGTTGGTAGCTGTTCGTTTTTTTGGGCGGCTATTCCCGGCCGGGGCGACCTCATCCTCTGGCTCCTCTTTCCCCTCTCGAATCGAGTGAGCCAGCGCAGCCGGTCGGTCACGTTTCAACTAACAACTGGCAATGGCTTTTTGATTGGCCATCCTCCCTAGAGCAATGCCTATACATTGTGTAGTTCTGAAAATGCGGAAGTTATGAGCTGCCCAACTGGACCCTTGCCAAGATTAACCTGCCCGCTCGCTCCCTAATGCCTAATGGCTGATATTTTCTAATCAATTTTACCAAACAATTGCTTTGCAGCAGCCTTAAATCGATAAATTTCTGTAGTTGCAGTAAAGTTTGCAGTGTATTTCCCCCCATTAGGCAGAAGGCTGTGCAAGCTTTAGTGTCGTTTGTCACCATATTTGCCACTGCAGTTGACACGGACGGACCCACCACCATCGGTAGCCGACGAGAACCACACAGAAACCCACCCAGACAGCCCGCCATCTGTGGTCAGCACTCTAGATATGCACAGAAAAAATTTGATTTAATCTTTAATAGACTTCTAAAACCCAAAAGACATTCTTAAAACTCTACTTTATTATAATTCAAAAGTAAGCAAACTTTTTATTTAATGGTTTAAAAATCTTTTTAAGATTAAGTTACATATTTTTGTGAATGCATTTTTTGCATAGATTTCTGTATGATAATCTCTTTTCCCGCAGTGCAAGAGAATCACCAGAACAACTTGTTGCTGGCAGCGCCCTTCATTAATCTTGAACCTGGTTTGGGAAGTGCACACTGTGTGCGGTGATGGCATTTGATGTGATCCTGTGCCTGCTGGCTAACTGACTCCCCTGGGCGAGCGCAGGTTTTTGGTTGTGATTCTGTTTGTTTGACTGGCATTTGATTATGCACCCATTGAAAGAGAGAGAGGGGTCAGGGGGTGGTGGCTTTAGAGGAAATCGCTGCCTGTATGTACCATTCCCATTCCCAGTTGCATCTCCGCAAAAGCGTCGAGTGCAACTTGTCATTGTTTATCTTCTGCTGCTGCCGCTGCTGCTGTGGCAGGGGCAACGATAGCTCGTTGTGCTTCTGATTCGGATTCTGGCTGTTGCTTTGGCTTCCGCTGGATGGGATCAGAAGTTGTGGTGTTGCAGCTGCATACAATGCGATTTGGTTGTGCCATTTCCATTTCCATTTCCACATCCACATCCATTACCATTTTCTTTTGCCTGCCCAAAAGCTGCGCAACTGCAGCTTATCTGTGACTATGGGGCACAGACTCTGGAGGGGATTCGGCTCTATGTCATGCCATTCACCAGTGCCTCTATTTAGGGTTTCTCCTTGCCACTGAAGGCGGCCATAGAAGTGCCCGCGTCCAGAGTTCCTGGGCTCAGCTGCTGCTAATTAAAAGAGCCTGCCAGCGACTAGATACCGATACATACGGGATCGAGTGGAGAGATAGTGCACAGCAAGAAAAACTCTTAAGGTTCCCTACAAGATGATATTAGAGTTGAGAAGAACCCAAGTCTTTGTAAGTCTTGGACTTTTCCACAGTGGAAGATTGGTTGGGCTTTCAGCTTGCAAGAGATATCAAACAGAGGCATCATCCAAGACAAAGACCAAACACGAAGTGGAACTGAAACTGCGGATCGGTCGAAGGCAGTGCTTGGGTGGCAGCCTGTTAAATGCATTTGCTGCCCTGACCCCTATTGCGACTATCAGGCCATTTGGCGGAAATTTAAATTTAATTAGAGCTCTGCCCGCAAACGGGAAGCTTGCTCCGCACCACTCATCGTCATCGTCGTCGTCGTCGTATCGGTTAGTTGAGGCGGCGGTCGCCGGGTCTTTGATGGCATCCAATTGAGGAATTGTTGAGGAACAAAGGAATATATTAGAAAACTTCGATAATATTTGTAATAATAAACAGTGAAAATCGGCAATGGATGCGTGGGAATGAGCATTATAGCCGTAAGGTTTTTATTTATTTTCTTTATGTCTCCCTCTTGCCTCGAGACATTCTTTGTGCCAGGGATTGATGAGGGAAGATAGTATCTATATGGGGGTGTGACCATTATGGCTGTCATTTAACTATTGTCGGAATAGTTTATTTGCATATTAATGCCCCTTGTTTCATTTCATTTTGTTTTGTTTCCTTTTATTTTCAGTCGTTTTGCGCCATAACCCCCGCTGCTGATGAAACGCTGCTGGTGGCATGACGCAGTTCACATATCGGCAATAAATATATATATTTATCTCGGCCCAAACACAATAGGAAATAAGGAGAGCTCTGAAAGTACGCACTTGAGTCACTACAAAAAAAATGTTTGGAGGCCAAAAGAAAAGGGAGAAAGGGTTGAGGAATATATATATCTTTATTTTTCTTCGGGGGAAAGAAGCACTTGGAATATAGAAATTTTTCAATTTTTTTGAAACTGTCTAGCCCCCAATGACACTCACAAGACAATTGAGTTATGACAGCTGGATGAGTGTTTAGTTCTATATTTAAGTGCCTCTCAGAGGCTCCATTTAGATATGGGGGGATATCCGATACCTAGATCAGATCCATTGGATTGATACTCTTTTCGTGGATCTGCAATAGCCTCAAATGAGAGTTTCACCCAATCAATTTGGCTCAACAAATTTGCAGCACAAATAGAAACGCTTCGGTGTTTAACCAAATGGACAATTGTCACGCCAATTTAAGACGCCAAAGGAGACTTTTGCCGACCGTCCCCGACTCGGCTCGACTCTTTTTAGATATGTTTTTCCATCCATTCATTCATTCCGTCCATTCGTTTGTTGTTTGTTTTCATGCCGCGAGCCAAAACCAAACTGACCATGAAAAGCCAGCCAGCCGCCCCGGGCGGGGCAGTTCAATAAAAAGATATTCGAAAATACATGTCGCCGACTTCCCCCTAACTGCCGCGCTTGACCGCACCGAAGGGTATATTTAGTTCAAGTGATTTGTAGAAAAGCCGGCGATTTTTATTTACATTCCGTTGATGGATAGCTTTGGGCCCCTGGATAAACCATAATTAATTACGATCGAGCGACAGTCGATCGATTGTCGTGTCGCGGGCTTGGGTTCGGACCGGGCTCTGGCTTTGAATCAAACTTCGACTTCGACTCTGTGCGATACTATCTCCCTTCGTTTCGACCGAATATCGTCTCATTTTTTGGGCATTTTTTCCACTTCAGCTGGCTGGCATTTTTCAAATAAATACCCAGGCTTTCTCCCCTCGCACCGATCGGTTCTCGGCTTGTAGTTGGCTTTAGTTCACTGGAAATCGTAGGGGGAGAGAAGTGCTTTCTTTTCGATGCGATGCGAGTGCGTACAAAGGCGCCCCTGGAGTTCAGTGACATGGTCAGCCGCCAAGATCGTTTGTAATTCCACTGGCAGGGGACCATCAGACCATAGACCATTGTGCGTTTATCGAAGGAGGGGGAAGGAGGTGGGCACTGCGAACATAAAGCCACTTTATCCTGGGATATATACTCTTCTGCCGCGGGGTCTAGGGCAATCGCTTGGCTTTTGTGCGACGACGATTCTCGTTGTGTGACTTCCTGCATTGTGCTCGCAATTTCATGGATTCTCATTGTTTGCACAGCCAGATGTTTAAGACCGAAAATGTCTAATTGACTTACTTAACTCCCAACCCACTCCTCCCACTCCCACTTCCAGTTCTCCCTGTTAATTGCATTTAGACGACTTAACGGTCACGTGGCCACCAGTTAATTGAAATTTTTGTTCGATATAAACCCACCTGGCGCAAAATTTTCCTTTTGGCTTAATTGCCTGTTTGTATACGCCCAGAAAAGATAAGTTAATTTGCGACTGTTGTTTACGCTGGGGAATGTGGAGCGAGGAGTAACCATAAAGTATGCCAAAATCTATATTTAAAGAGCGATTTATGGATTGCACTTGCTCAAATAATGCTCCCTCCTCGCTGTTCCCACCCCACCAGATATTTGCATGGCCGATAAAGAACTGATGCTTTGCAGACTGACAAAGCCGAGGAGGACAGCACAGCAGGCGGCCATGGCGAATGCAGCAGCATCTTTAGGCAGCAGGAGAAGGAGGAGAGCAGATTAAGTTAATTACGATTTCGCGCCGTCAACCTGCCAGCCTAGCAACATTGTGGCTGCAACAAAGTTGCCACTGAATTAGCCCCGACTTAGTGATGGCGACAAAGCACAAAGTAGTATCTTGTAGATGTTGAGCTCAAAAAGGGGGTATATATAGGGAATATTTACATATTTATAAGCACTTTAGTTGAAAGAACTTGTAATTGAAACTGAAGTGGAAGTAAGCGCTGGAAAGCTATGTCAATCGATTTCAAATAGTTATTTGCTCTTTAAAACCATCAAAAACTTTGATTTCTTCTGGATTAAGCATCAGTTACTAACAATCTTTTGGAAATATATAACTCTTAATCGAAAATATAAAATAAATCTTATTTATTTCATATATAAATATATAATATAAAATAAATCTTATTTATTTCATATTTTAAAACCGTAAACAATACCCTTGCCAATGTTAGGACAAAGGATTTATTGATATAAAATCCTCAGTTAGATATGAACTTGAATGCTGGGCCAGTGTGGGAAACGCCTATATCTAAAACTGCAATCATATGACCATATATAGTATATATGTTGACCAACTTTTGAAGACAATAAGAAGAAATGCAAGAGAGGGTCCACCACCTCCTATATCTCCCATTCGTGGGTCGTCGTCGTCGATGTCTGGCACCCACGTAGCAAAACAAAACAAAAAAAGCGAAACTAAATCGTGATTTATGATGATTATATTTGAATTGCTCATTGTCTCTCACACCCCGATCTCCAGTCTCGGTTTGGCTCTAACGAACGATTTTGTTTTTTATCTCATTGCAAATAAATAAAATCAAAATTGGGACTCGCTGGTGCTTTGACCATGACCATGTTGCTGCTGCTGCAGCTGTTTCAATAGCGGAGGCGCATTTCCACCGAACCGCGATACCAGATCTTTGCAGATCTGTGGCCGAGGAAAGCCCAAAAATAGAAAAAAGAAAAAATTAAAGGGAGCTCCCGACTCTCGGCTACAGTTTCACTTTGGCTCTCCCTTCGGGGCCAACCCGACTTCGACCCGGCTCAGTGCATTGGGTCTGTAGGGCGCCGGGAAAGCTAATTAATTTTCAAGCGAAAGTTTTGCCTTAATTAGTGCAAGCATTGCAGCCAAGTTGCAACTTTAATCCATCGACAACCCCCCTTAAAGTTCGAGTTAGCAAAGAGTCCTGGCCGTTTTAAATTACAGTTTCACTTTTTAATTAGACCCCGCCCCGGCCAGACGTCTATGCAAAGTTGTCGAATAGAGAGCCACATAAAAAGGAAATTTTAATTAAACAGTCTGCGAGGGTTGGCAAAAATGAAAAATAAAACACACAGCACACAACAAACTCCAATACACAACAACCAGCTCAAAACTGTTGGTCAGTTGCGAAAAGTTTGAGGGCTTGGCCAGGCAAAGGGGGCGGAACCCTTTGGCATAGGGGAGGACAATAAATGGACTCGCACTAGGATGAACTGTGAAAAAATGGCATTGAAAGTTAGTTTTTAACTTAAAAGAATTCTTAAAAAAAGGGACTTAAACCCTCAATTCTCCAACTGCTTAATATAAAAATTTTGTTGGATCTTTGTGTAAAACCTTTTATCTTTCCATTTTCCTCGATACCCCTTATAATTTCCACAATCTTTAATTTTAAAAATTTACTCTGCCATCTCAAGACTCAATTCGTATTGAAAATGATATTGAAAGTTAGTTTTTAACTTAAAATAATTCTAAATAAACAAGAGACTTCCTTAAACACTCAATTCTTCAACTCCTTTATATGAAAATTTATAGAAACTTTATGTAAAACCTTTTATCCTTCCATTTTCCCTGATTCCCCTTATACTTTCCACAATCTTTAATTTAAAAAAATTCACTCTGCCATTTCAGGACTCAATTATTTTGCTCACTGTAAAAGTCCAGCCACGAAGCAACTCATTTGCAGACCTGGATTGGAGGGAGGCATTCGAATAGGGCACGGCATTCAGCTCGGGCTCAGATCGGCTTGGCTCGCTTCTCTCTGGTCGGGGTTCCTGGTTTAATAGCTTCGCTCTTGGCATTGAAATATTTATCATGTCGTGCTAATATTGCCCAGAACCTCGAGGACTGGACACGCTCGATTGGACGGTTGGATAGGGCGCAGCTCTGTAGGAGCGTTCCACGGCCAGCTGGGGTAGGACCAAGTCCAAGACCAAGTCCCAGCCCGAGTCTATCTACGTATCTCCTCAGTGCCACCGCCCCCCGGCCCCTGCCCCTTGAGACTGCTTCTTGCGTTGCCTGTCATCATTGACACGCGAATTGCAAAAGTTAATTTAAGTAGTTTTGGCCAAAAGACGACAACACGGTCGGGAGGGAGGGCCAAACTGCTGCAGTGCACTCACTGCTCCAGGGCTTCGAGGAGGGTTTCCTTAGCTCTGGCTTTGGCTAGTCATGGGCAGATTTATATGGCCATTTGGCTAATGAATTGCAGCTAGCGGCGGACGAAGAAATAAGAGCTGATCCATGGGCGCCCATAAATCATGAGAACTCAACTTTGCCTGGCCGCTTTTACTACTTCGATTTCATTCCTGAGAAGGCAGATCATCATCATCGATGAGCCCAGCTCGCTTGGCTTTTATTTTCTTTGAATTTTCAGCCATCAGCGGTTTTCGTTGGGGCCCGCATTCGCCTTTGAATGCGGTTTCTTGTATTTTATTTATTTTATTTCTTCTTGTTTTTTTGTTTTTTGTTGGTCTCGTCGCACGCCACGTGAATTATGTGGGAGTTTTGTTGGCCGTGCGCAAACATTTCAATTCCAAACAGTTTGTAATTATTGCGCAAATGTGACAAGACAAACAGTTTGCTGAACACATGTTTCGAAGCAAGTCGAGTAGTATGTTGGTATGTGGGAAAGGCATGAAAAAAAAATAACCCAAATGGATTGCAAGGTCACAACGGCGACGACGACGATGAAACCCTTCGCAGAAGGTTTGCGCGTTTGGCTTCGATGTTTTATGGCCAAAATATGCGGGACCCAAAGGAAATGCCCCAAAATATATGAAGGTTGAATCATCGGCGTCAAAAGATCTTGCAAAATAGGAAATATAACCATGTGTATATACAGCGATCGCGGTGGTGCTAAACAAAGCGAGTCCCAACAAATTAAGGCAACGTCAAGCGGCGTGAAATGAAACGGCAGAAACGAAAAGATTCCGATTCAGATTCAGATTGAAAAAATTACGAGACGAATTGCCGCTAAAGTTGAGCAAAACGAAGCCACCGCCAACGTAAATAGCCAAACGGATGTGTTTCTCTGAGGATCCCTGTAGTATTTATTACATTTTTCTTGTTTTCTTTTGACTCACTCAAAAATCAACGTGAAATATTTGGCACACATTCAACGGCAGCGAATATAAAGAGCAAAGGCACGCGACGTTTGGCGGGGGCCCGGCGTCCCGAGATCAATAAAAATAGCCACTCAGCGCGTCCACAAGCAAGACGTGGGCGAGCAGCATCTGCATCTCCGAGGCATTGCCATCATCCTCATCATCATCATCATCATCATTGTCCGCTGGAATGCCATCTATGCCACAGTTAAGAGGCAAACAAAGTGCAAGGACGTCCCAAGGGGCCCTCCATCGTTCGATCTCCACCCCCTCGCGGTATATAAAAATATCTTCTTCTCAGTATCTTCCACTCTAGTCACCCCCTTCCCGCCTCGCCTCGCCTTGCCAGAGGTGAATGAATCCAAAAATATTTCTGCACGCAAGTTGTGCGCGTAATTGCACGTTGCTGCACCTCGCTCTTGGTTATGGGAGTCACTCACTCAAGCCGAGCCTCAGCATCAGCCACTGAGCCCCAGACTCCGAGTCGGAATCGGAGTCGGAGTCAGAGTCGGTGTCTCGCTCCCCAAGATTGAGGATACAGAGTAGTCTGTGGGCTGCTGGCACGGCCTCTTCGGCTTAACCCACATACAAGCGCACTTTGGTCCGCACTCAGGTACCTCAGATACAGACACCGCCGATGCATTCCTAGCGCATTTTGACTTGCTGATTGGCGGCTTCCCCGGCACAGTATCTAACTGGATCTAAATGGAGTTGTGGGCTTTGGTGGTTCCTTGAACCAACCAACCAACCAACCTAGGACCCCATAACGATGCTGCCTCGCTGGTGTTCACACTATTCATCCAGACTTCACTCTGGCATGTACACTTCTGTGTTCACCATAATCCAAAGCCAGGAAAAGACCATCTACCAAACACTTTAATGAGTTGATTTGAAATGCTTGCTTACAGCATTTGCATTAAATTCTTGGCTAAATCTTTAAGGCTTTATATTTGCTTGCCAGGGGAATCCATTGATCTAGTTCACCCACTCGTCAGACGTCGCCTGTCCACACACAAATGTCGCATTTTATGAGCTCTAATATGAAAATCATCGCCATTCCTCGGCGCCATCTCCTCTATGCCCCCTTCAGAATTCTTAAATTCTAAAGCAGCTCCGGCTGGTCCCTCCTCAAAAATGCAGCAGCTCGTTAGACGCATTAGGGCCCCGGACATTATTTCCCTGTCGGATGACATATGGCAGAGTGGCTGGGCTGCTGGGCTGCTGCTCCCCACACTACTACCTGTCCTGGTGCGTCTTATTAGAATTTATGATTTGCCATCTTTGGCAACGTTTGTTTTTACTTTCCCGGGGACCTTTGCTGCCTTGGCGACTCTGCCCAGCTGGCATTTACTCTTAGTTTATTATTTATCATGGACTTTATGGAGCTGGTGCCGCCGAACGAACGGCACAAGTATATATTTGCATTTATAATTTCAAATTGTTTATGGCCAGGCGTGAAAATGCCTCACAACAAGACAACAAGAAAAATGGCAAGCTTGCAAACTAAAAATATATAAAAAAAAGAAAGGCAACAAATCTCTTCCTAATGCATGAACATTTAATGTGCATGACGCATCCACACACGACAACAGGCGGAGGAGGAGTGAAATTATTTATAAATTATACAAGAGTCAACTAATTGAATTCGATTATTCAGCCAGAGCCCTTGGGGGTGGATAAACCTGGGATTTGCATGACTTTTCCCGCAATTTACAAAGATAAATACACAGCACAGCTGCTGCCGGTGAAAATCAAAGCAGAAATATTCGAAATATTTAATGTTTGTGCAACTAATGAAGCGAACCTTCAAGTGCCTCAATGTTTGAAGATAATTTCTTGACAAATTTTGCAATTAATTTAAGGCTGATTTAATAAATTAGCTGTCCTTTTTTTGGCATAATTGAGCAAAATAAATAACTAATTGTCTGTCCTTATCAAAGCTAGAGTATTTCATAAAGTTAAGTAATAAGACAGTGACTAAGACCTCAATAAATCTATTACTGAATGAAATGGAATGCTTCGCTGCCCACCTCAAAAACTACAAGTAAATATTTGCATATTTCAAAATCATATTTACGATGCCGTCGACTCCAATCAATTATCGCATTAACATGGTTTTATTATGTATCACATTCAAATTGACCAAATCGCGCGGCAGTAGCCGAACTCGTTCTCGGCGCCATTACCAAAATAAAAAATTAAAAAAAGGCGAAACAACACGAGAGTTTTCTACGTGGGCGATCCCCGGCGTTGTTGTGAGCACCGAGATTGGCAATTTGAGATTTGCGGCTCGTTAAGTATTATAACTTAATTAGCTGCATAGCTTTTTTTGCGGAGATGCTTGAAAGGAAATCAAATATTTTCGTTGCGCTTATTGTTAAGTGTTTACGGTAAATATTTTTAACGCTATTTTATTTTTGGGGTCCCCTTACATAACTTGTTTTGTTTGCAATTTTTTGTATTATTTATAGTTTTGAAAAGGCTGCAAAAATACTTTTGGTTTTCTTTTCGCCAGCCTTTGTTATTCAAAATCAATGTTTTTTCTTCTGCCTGCTGCCTGCCTGATTAGTGCGTTAAGCACTTTTACTTTTAGTTTTTTTCGGAATCCCCTCAAAGCGACAAAGACAATGCCTCTTGTTATGCAAAAATTGAAATTCAATTTCTTCAGATTTATAGGCCTGAGGGCAGCAAACTTTATTATTAGCTTCGTACTCTTCGTAGTATTATTAATCAACCGCAGCAAATGAAGGGGAAAATGCATTAAACCTCTGGAAAATTAATTGGGGCGCATCAGAGTTCATTAGGCCTGCTGCTGCTCCTTCGAGGGAGCCAAGAGTTGCTGAATGCTGAATGTTAGCTGGGATCTTGCTTTTTGTGTAAACATTTGCATGCACATCAAAAGTAACTGTAACCGAATGTTGTCTGGCCAACGAGTAAAAAAGTAACAAACAGTCGGCGGGACAGGCAACAACAGCAGCAAAAGATCAAAATCATTTGAAAAATTGCCAGCGAAATGGTAAGGCGGCGGCAGCAGCAAATCGAAGATGGAAAATGTGTACGCTAAGAGGCTCAAAGGAAGGAAAAGGCGGGGGAAACCCCAACAAGAGGATCGCAAGAGGTGAGGGTGTAGACCATTGAATACCTGGCGCTGAAGTCAAGGCACAGTCTAGCTTAAAGATAGATTTATCCATCCTTATCATCCTTGAACTTAAATATTAATGGATATTTACAACAATTCTAATATATCAAAATTTTTAAAATAAAGATTAATAATTAATTGTTTAATGATTTAACCATCTTTTAATGTTGCAATAATAAATAAGTAAATATATTAAACTTGGAATTCAAATATCTATCTATATTTTCTAATATTCCCAATACCTATAGCACAACGTGAGTCCGGCAGAGGAAACAAACCAACCAACTCCCCAACCCAAGACCAAGATGCAGATGTTGCAGCAGTTGCAGTTGCAGTTTCTAAATGCCGCCGCGCACCAATTCACCGACAGTCGAGCGGCGGCCGGCAACAACAACGAGAATGCAACTTTGCATAATTTATGGCAATCAATTTCGCGTGAACATCAACACGGTTGCAATGCGAAATGCAAAAAGATACAAAGCGCAACACGGCAACTCTGCAGAAAAGTAAAGAAAAGAAAACAAAATAGAAAGAAGAAAAAAAAGAAGAGAAATTGCAGCAGGCTGCAAGCCATCCGTCGTCCATCGAATCCGTCCACCATCTCAACATCAACTTATTTAGTTCTACTTAAATGTTTACTTTCATCAATTCGCAACGATTCCGACGACGACTTGACTCCATTCGCCACCGCTGCTGCCAGAGCAATGTCAATTGGCCGCGGATTGGATTGTGGCCAGGCGATGTTGCTTTTTTGGTCACAAAACTGTAGCTGGTCAAGAGAGCGCGCCGCTCAACAGGATGCCCGTTGGATTTGGATTGGAGATGGAGATATATACATTCACTTTGCACTGTTCGTGGCTTGGAACATCTGGAACAATTTCGCTTGGCCCTAATCTAATTGCCATCGCCTAACCCAATTTCCCAGTTCCTTCAGCTCCGACATCTTCAATTGCAATTCAGAACTTTCACTTGGCCGCCTTGGGTCAAAGCCATTCAGCACAAACCACCCAACCACCCACGGCAAACAAAAGCTTTGACTTTCAAGAGGATGGAGAGGAGAGCTCGCTTGGATCGAGTTCTCCTTTTTGGCCAAACACATATCATTTTACATAATAAATTTAATGCCGAGGAGTGTGCAGCAAATTGCAGCTCGCGTGGCGATCCCCTTTGTCTTCGCTGACAGCTCGCAATTTGTGCTCATAGGAAGGCAGGTGCCGGGTGCACCACCAGGGTGCATTGTGTCTACTGTATGTTAGTTATCAAATAAAAAATACTAAGCACTCTGCGAGCTGCTCTACTCTACTCCCATTCTGCTTGAGTGCCGTCTACTTTTAGCATGGCGTTATGCATTCACCGTTGCTTTTGGCCCACTTACTAACTAACAACAAAAAATTAAAAACTGAAAACATAAATAATAAACAAAAACAAAAAAAAAAAGGAGAAATAAAACCAAGTTTTTCCTGATTTATGTCCAAACAAATTGCGTTGGCAGTTTCCTTATACATACGACACGACTTAAGAGAATTATGTCTGTGATTTTGATTATGCTTTAACACTTTGAAACGGTTCCTGTCCGATTAACATCTCGCTGCTGGTGGTGCTGCTGCTGGTGGAAATCTGGCCAATTCAATTTACAATATAATTTCTCTGGCTGCGCACTTTCCCGCCGCCTGATTAACCCCATATGTTGCGAGGTTAAGATCCGCCAGCTTCTATGGATCGCAACCGTTGCACGCAATAGATGGAAATGGATGGGAAATTGTGAAAGAGTTTTAATCAAAGTGGAAATTCCGATCGGGGCTCCTTCTCCTCGACGCCATTTGATATCTTTCTCGGCTGCCTTGACACGCAATTGAGAGCCGCCAGGGCCAAAAATAAATCTCGAGGAGATTCTTCATTTCGAAATACTTCGTCGTCCCCTTGGCAAGAAGAGTGGAAAATTGGGGGCAAAAGTGTGGCGCTGCCTATGGAAATCCACGCCTGCACTTGACGCCACTGAACCCACAAATTGGTGGTGTCATT
The DNA here is from genome assembly GCA_035046345.1 of Drosophila birchii. Taxonomy (NCBI): domain Eukaryota; kingdom Metazoa; phylum Arthropoda; class Insecta; order Diptera; family Drosophilidae; genus Drosophila; species Drosophila birchii. The sequence goes on from JAWNOA010000064.1 coordinate 11,733,308, forward strand.
AGGCAGATATTGATTTGAATTTATTGGCAATTCAATTAACTTTAACCGAATGATCGCAGCAGTTTCTGTGGCTGGGGTTCTGGCTTTCAATTATTTGCGGCGGAAGGGGGCATAAGTAAAGTTTTTCCACGGCTCCCGGCCGCTGCAGCCATTAATTGCTGGCAGCTGGCGCATTACAATGCGGAAATGCAATCGAATCGAATTGAAAATGGAATGGAATCGAACGCACTTCACACGCAAATAAACAGTCCGTTGTGGCCTGGAGTTTATCTTCTTCCACGGGATGCACGCCAGCAATTTATTCTCCAAAGAAAGCTACAGAGGTAGTGAATGGCGAGCTGTTATGCAAATCAGCAGGTAGTCGTCCCCGGAAAGGTAGAAGCCCAGGTCGGTCATTCACCGCCGACACAAGTATCCATGAGATACGCGCCATTCGCATGCGATTCGCGGCATTAGAATGTGCGCACATGAATAGATAGGAGGATAGGATCCCCTTTGGAGCTTTGTGCTGCTCCAGTGAATGGAGGAGATTTCCATTTAGCCAAGGCATTATTTGAGCGCTTTCATTAAACAACTGAAAAAATAATTGCAAGTAAGGGAGGAGGAGGAGGAGGAGGTGGTGGTGGCGACTCACAAACATTGTTGCTGTCGTTGATGGGAAAGCTAGGGGAAAATAATGGCAACAAATAACCGAATAATGCCCCGTGAAACATAATAAACATATATATGTGAACATATAGAAAAATGTGTAAATATCACTTAAAAACGAAAATGAAAGTGAAACCGTTTTCTTTTATTCAACCGTTCATTCATTCAGTCATATATCTGAGAGAAATAGATGAGAAAGTCAAGAAAGAGTTGTCAATTCATTCAGAAATAGAAATGTGTGAGTGTCACATTGAATTCAATTTCAATAGCAATTTCCATTTCGAATCATAAAACCTTATCTATGGAAAAGGCCAAGTACTCCAGGGGCCGCCCCAATGTCACCGTTGATTGCATAATCACCAAACCGTCACTAATTCCTACGTAATTGGAAAGCCCTAATGTCAGACCATCCCCATCGAATGCCCCACCGAATGCATCGTCATATGTGTATGCACCGCATCTGTTGCAACTTATTAATTTTAAATACCGGGGCCAACAACCGTTCCGAGCTGTGAGCGACATGGCCAAAAAAAAAATCGAAAAAACACAAAATAACACCCAACACAAAGCGGCTTACACTCTTAAGTGCTGGGCCGAGACTGAAGCTAAACGCTATTAATTTTTACACACGGTTTCACTGCAGTCCGAATGCGTTTTTCATGAGCTCGGAATTTTTACAACTCCCAAGCTAAGCTGCAGTGGCAATGGGTTTGGATTTAAGCCAGCTCTGCTCTGGTGCGGTGTGGTCTGGGCCATTGTTTTGCAATTTTGGTTTGGATGATGATAATGAATGATGAGCCGAGCCGAGCCGAGCCGAACAAAACCAAACCGAGAGCCACAATACCTATTGAGTAATTACAAAAATTTTAAAGTTTAATTAAAATTGTGTAAATAATCGCATTTGCCTGGCATTGTTATCTTTTGTGTGGCGGGTGTTGCTCTTACTCTTACTGTTACTGTTGCGAAAATGAAAGTGCCATCAAAGATGCGATGCTCAATTATTGTGGGAACTATGGTGCTGTCTTTCGACAAGTACACTTGATCAATTGTTAACAACGGACACATGACATGGCTAGTAATTACTCGAAGATAAATATCACACAGATCAGTCAGTCATTGATTTATCTGTCACTATATATAAAGATCAACTTACGATAGATAAAACCAAACAAAAGCTGTGTAATCATAGGTTTTGGACTCACCTTGTAAACCTCCGAGAAAAAGCCCGATCCAATCTTCTCCTTGACAAAATCATCCACGCTATATAATGCCGAGACAGCGGTTCGCAGAGCCCGGCAGGATATGCCAGTGACCAGGCGATCCGATGATATTGCCCGCGATACGGGCGCTGGCGGCAGGCCGTTCGCTATTCCATTTACGTTCGGCATACCGTTCGCAATCCCTCCTCCATTGTGGATCGCAGCTTCTGCACTGCCATCTCCATTTGCTGTGTCGCCTGCTCCTCCTCTATACGCTGCACTTGCTGGTGATGTCGAGGTGGTGGTGCTGCTGCTGCACATACCCGCTGTGCTCGGCCACACGAAGGGAGACGAGGCCGATGAGTGGCCCGAGGAATCCACCTGGTCCACTGCTAGGCAGCAGCTATCCGACGGCGGGCCGGGTCCACTGTGCTGATTCAGGCTCATGTTTATCAGCTACGACGTATGTTGCTGTCGTATTAGAATGAGATGTGTGTTGTCCGGGATTTATCTAGTGCTTCGTTTTGGCTATATAATGTTTGACTTTTTAAATATTTGATGTTGGGCGACTTTGCCTTGCCTGCTTGTGGCCAAAACCTATACGAATGGAGTAGGATTAGTGGATTAACACTATGGTTAACCGATTAACGCATACCCAACGCAAGATTTTTTTAAACCAATAAAAGAATAAACTGTGGCAACTATATATCAATCACTGTCGTTTTTGGCTCGATAAAAGAGTCTTGTGTACTCGGTTTGCTTTTATCTTCTCGGTTTTATTTGGAATGGTTAATGGATAGTCCTTCGATTCTTGGCACGTTGCACTTGTGGAAGCTGCACTGGAAGCGCTCACAGTTGGAAGTCTGAAAAAAAAAGAAATACAAGTTAATAAAATTCAATCAATTCCGTAGCTCTAATGAAATGTAAATAAACGCGTCTAAATATATAAGTGTGTGTATGGGTATATCTGTTCGCAAAAACTCACTGAGCGGCGCGTGATCAACATTTCTCTGTTTATTCTCGTTTTTATGAGGTGCAAGCAAATTAAAAAAAATAAAACTTCAAAGAAATCACTTAATATTCTGCTGTCACGCGCCTCGGAAAGTGACGGCAATAAATTTTGAGTCAAGCCAAAACTAAGAAAAATATTACAAGTTTAGGTTATTAAATATCTAAGCAAAAAAGGCATTTAAATTAAGTTTAAAGCCTAATATGTATAGGAGATTTTAAAGCTGGAGATAACCCTTTAAATAATCGGAATTCAAGAAAATTAAATAGAGATTTTATTTACGAAATATTACGATTGTGAACTAAATAAACAGCCAGATTAGGGTAACCCGAAATCGAGCCTGCTCGCATTTGCTAATAAATATTCAGGGTCAAAGTCGACACCGATTGGCGGAGTTGTGCGTTTGATGGCCCCGGCTTATCAGCCACAACCACTATGTGCCATATATGTATGTACTTGATAGCGTTGCCTGTGTTCAAGTGCGATAAAAATACACGTACACAAAAAACACAAACATTTTCAGCAACCTACAGAAATTGCTGCAGCCAGCTTTGTGCCTTCTTGGCTCCGTTCAACAAACAATGTAATTTAGCGGCAATTTGGTTATCATTTCGCCAAGTGTCATCAGTTGTTTTTGTTTTCGTTGTTGTCTCATCGGGGCAGAGGGGGTTTGAGGGGCCAAAAGAGAGTTCAGTTCATCAGCAAATACAAGTGAGATAAACAACACACTAAACTACAGCAGCCTTGCCCTCGAGCTTGAGAAGCAAAGTTGAAGGAGAGCCTCCTAGAGAGCCTAGCGAGGCGCCGGGGAATCTCCTAAGGGTTTCGCCCTTGAAGCACCCACCCCACACATTGTGAACCACTCCACGGCTCCATGGCAGAGATAAGTTTGGAAGTGATATAACCAAATATTTTGCTGCTCTAATAATACCAGAGAACAACGGCAACAGGTTGGAATTTTTTCGATTTGCCATTCCTTATCAAGGCAGCCCAACCATATATATTCAGCGATAAGATATAGCGAAATGACTTTCGGGCGACGCCAAATAAAATCAGCCAGCACAAAAATTGGGCTCGTAAAGGATCAGGCGAGTGAGTGGCCCAAAGGGGATCATGGCAGATAAGAGAAAAGAGCCAGCTCACAATTAAAACTATAACAAAATAATTACACCAAATTTCGACATAATGATAATGATAGAGGCGAACAACCAACCAACCCAATGGCAAGCTCTCACTTTTCCGCTGGCCGAAAACTAAAACCAAAATAAAACACAAATTACTAAGCACATTTTTGCACTCCGGCAAACGGGGGAAGTTATGCGAATTGAGATTTTTCTTTCTGTTGTTTGGTTTTTTGAATGTGTCTTTTCCTTCTTTGCGAAATCTGTCCAAATACACAACAAGCAGCTAAAAGCTAAAGCCGGCCCGGCAGCGGACCCATAATTAGGGTCAATTGCGGCTAACCGCTGCCAATCGGCGACAACGAAAGCTTTTGGCCAAGATGGGGGGAAAAAGTGCTACACTTCATTAGGCGCCATGACAACCTGAAGAGCTGCAGCGGCAAGTAGATTTAATGCCAACCTGCCGGACACAATTACCCAAGGATCGTTTTTGAGCCACGCCCCCAACGACGACGACGACGACGACGACAGTTGTCCAATTACGGGCGGGTCTTTGTCAAATTATCTCGTTTCGGCTATGAAATGAATACGTGCTAGCTATCTTCACAGCCAGTTGTGAAAGTTCCCATAAAACCTAATGAGTTGCCAAGTTAAATATTGTTGTAAAAGCAAGAAGAAAAAAATATATAGTAAACATTAAGCTCAAATATTTTGAAGAAGAGCCCGCGCGCGCTTTGCTTAGTAGAGATAGAGAGAGTGCTACCGATGGAGATCAAGGGAAATCCGTTCGGCGGCCCACAAAAATGCGTTTAGCACGCTCCGCAAACTAAGTCAAGGCCCCCCTAAAGCAACGATTTTCGGAGGGAAATACGATTTGGGTGATCCATCGAGAGTATCAAAGAAGACGCTGCTGCTGCTGCTGCTTTTATTCAAATTTTGCCTACATATATTTTTTCCCCCCATCACGTTCCGAACTATTTATCTCGTGTGGAAAACCACAGGCGACGCATCAAAATATTTATGTTTTAATAGGAATTCCAAGCCAAACAAAGGTCAGTGGCTATTGCCAAACATATGGAAAATAGATGAGGAGGCAACGGAATGCTGCAACCTAAAGATTAAGGCGGTGTCTAAAATTAAACGAAAACTAAATGCTCAAAATAAATTTAAAATTTGATGGTAAAAATTATGGTTATTACTTAAGAGAAGTTAGAATACAAATTTATAAAAGAATCTACCTTTTCACTAATATTTTCGCAAAGAATATCCAATTGAAATCTTATAAAAATAAGCCAACTTTAAGTTATTTAGAAATTTGTGTGGGCTTGTTGCTAAATGATGTGCTGGAGAAACCAATGAAATTAATTTTAGCACACCACCACTTATCTCCATTAGATTTTGATGGCGTTTAAGGCATTCTCCAAATCGAACGCTGAACCGTTAACCGCCACAAGGTTTCGAGTCAATAAACCGCTGCCAACACAGACTGCGGTGGCTATGTTGGCTATGTCGAGATCAAGTTGCATTTTTATGGGGCCAAGGGTCGGCGTCGTCGTCGTAGGCATCATCATCATCATCATCAACAACTTCGCCTACGTAGGCGCGTGCCCATAGTAGTAGCAGGAGGAGTGTGTGCAATATATACACACACTCTACACACGGCCATTAAAGATCCATAAATCTTGGTTATGAAATTGGAAATGATTTTCTCAGCAGACACGTTCAAGTAGGGTGCTTAATGCCGCAAGAACTGATGGTGATGCGTTCAGGAAGTGCCCCGAAAAAAAAGCGTTAATGAAAAGGAAAGTTGGTCAGCGGCACAACAAAAAATGCCACTTCATGTAGAAAGAAAAACAAAGACCACCAAGACCAAGATGAAGAAGACGAAAGGCGAAAAGAAGCCAAGCCAGAGAATTTCTATAAACAAAGAGATGATGAGACGCAAAGGAGGCCGGGCAGAATTATCAAAGAACAACAAAAAAAAAGAAGTGGAAAATGGGACATGGCACACTCTCGGGGGCTCACAGAAACAACAAAAGACCAAATGAAATTCATGTCGTTGTCGCGCTCATAAATTCTTCTACGCCTATGTGCCCCGGTATCGTATCGCTTGGCTATCCGAAAGATACAAAGATACCCAAACACACACACACACACCCACACTCGGAAAACTAGCAACTCATTCAACTGGGAGGTGTTGCCTGCTGCATCCGCCGTACATGTGCCTGCTTATAAAGCAAAAACAAAAAAGAATCTATGTAAATTTTTGTATTTTTGAATAAATTCCAAGCCCATCGAAGGTGTGAGGGTTTATCGACGTCTTTCGGGGCCCTAAAACAAGTGATTCATACCTGAAAACGCAACGAAATGGAAAGCGAAGAGAAATACGTAAATTTATATATATATAAATATATCCAAATTCAAATGGAATGGAATGCTGGGGCTGTCGAGGGCTGAAAGCCTAAGATAAGCTTAATGAGCAAAAGAAATTTCACTTTCTTTGGCCAAAGAACTGTCTTGACTGAAGTACAGTGCCGCTTGCATAACTTAAACAACAGTTTGACAAACACTAATTGGTTTTAAGAGCTGTTTTATCTTTGATTATCAATGTACAGCCTAAACGAAAGTAATTAGAAACAATTACGAGATTTTGGTTAAAAAATTTAACTTCAAAACTCAAAGACCATCTGGTTAGAAGTTTTAGGAGAACTTTGCATTAAAAAAGTTCAAATTAGGAAATTAAAAAAGACATTTTCGGTCTGTTTAGAGTAAAATCTTCTTATCAGACTGCTAAAGTTTGACTGTACCCCCTTTAATTTTCAACGATTACTGCGCCATTTAGGCATTTTAGCCACTAATTGGCAGCCGTTTTGGTTCGCGGGGCGGAAAACTCACGTGCCGCCCATCGAACGACGAACTATGCCTCAGAAAACAATCACCGAAAATAAAACTAGCGCCCAGCGTAGATGAACTTTAAACGCTAATGAACAACAACAAAAAAGTGGGGTTTATTTTCAGCCTCAAGTGCAAGTCCTACAAGAAGATCGGGCAAAACAAAACACTTGATGAATGCAGCCGAAGGAGGTGCAAAAACCAAACAACAACATAGCCACCGAAGGGTGGACGGGAATGAGAACAAATGGCACCGGTCGATGGTGTGTTTTATTTTCCTTTCTTTTATATTTTATTTATTTTATTTTCCCCCTCGATGCGATGCGGGCACAGAGCAAATTAGCTTGGACAGCATTAACAGCCGGCAGCCAGGGGCGGAAGTACGGGGGAGTTTATTGTTAATTTCAAATAAACACCACAGCGACCAACAAAAATAAAAAAAAACACCACAAAATGCAGCAGTAGCAAGCAGCAACCACCAAACCGGCAAAATCCCAATCGGGCAGCAGCACTTTAGTGGGAAAAGATGCCCAAGTGGAGGAGATGCCGTCGAATTGGAAGCCGCGATCCCGATCCGTAATAACGAGCGGAACATCTGTCGCGGTATTTGCATTTTACGTGGAAAACTGTCTTTCCGCTGCATCGAGAAAAAAAAACGGAAAATAACGTCAAAGGGAAAAGGGAAAAGGAAAGGAGGGAAAAGAAAAACTAAAAAGGCAGCCAGCAAGATTGGAAAACACAAACATCGGAAGCATCTTCGTCATAAGTTGCAAATGTGTTGGTGTTATTTTTACATTTCCGCTGCTTACGAAAATATTTACGCTCCCCTTTGCAGCAGCAGCAGCAGCAGACAGACCTTCCCATTTCCAATTTCAAATTCCAGTCGCACGCACACACGCACGTGCTAGAGATGAGCCAAATTGAGATTGAGTGCATCCGAGCAATGATAACAAGTTGGGCTTTGAGAACTGTTTACATTTCTATTTAAATATTACTTAATTGAAATTCTTTTCTAGACAAAAACAATAAGTTAAGGAAATTTAAATTGATTTTTTGTAATGTTGTTTTTTAAATTATCAACAAAGAATAAAGATTTAACAGCATTTTAGCAAAGTTACTGCCGCTAATAAAATGATAAGCATCTCCAATAACAAATCTTTGAAATAGTATTTAAAGAGAAGTGCATATTGGCTATATGTATCTGGTATAATAATTTCCCCTCTACTTATTTGTGCCTCTTCTATTAGTTAACATTTTCCTGATTTTGTCAAGCCCGATAACAATAGCGGGTGGAAACTTATAGCAGGCAGTGTAGGGGAACTAAGGTCAGGCCTCCATCTCTAGGCTGCTTCCGCACACACAGACAGCACGCACACCAGCTTGAAAAACGCACCGACTACTTTTGAACTAACACAGGTAATCCACTAATTCTGCATTTTAACAGATTTTTACCAAGACTTTTTTTTTATTTATTTACCAGTTTTGTTTTGGCGACTGCTCCCTCCTTCGCTGTCTCGTTGTGTTCTTATTGCCGTGTGGCCATAATCCAATTACGTTTGTGTGTGTGTATATGTGTCTGCTCTCTATTGCATTTGCAGTTATTCGCCGTGGTATGCACAGCCCACACACCAGCACTTTTGCACTCACACGCGCACGCACTCGCGGCAGAAAATCCTGAGCGTCAACAAAATAAATATAGCTTTTGGTTTTAAAATAGGTTTTCACTCGATTCTGTGTTTGGTGTCTCGTCTTGTTTATGTGCATTCGGATGTTGGATGTGTGTACTTGTTTCTCTTTATTTTTTTTTGTTGCTTGTTAGACGCGACGCTGCTGCCCATTCAACATTTCTCCGCCGACGCAGGGCGACACTTTTCAGCCGTTGCAGCTGCACTTGAATGGTAGCCTTGGCCAATTAACTAGTTTGGAATGCAGCCGAAGGCATGCTGGCTTTATTTATGTCTGCACTCGCGAAAAAGCGTCCACAAATTAACAATTTTTGGGCCGAGCGACGCGCACCAACCTCCGAATTTTGCTTTCTCGATAAGAGTGACCACCTTGTGATGATGGAAAAATCACTACAAGTGGCGGTGGAAAACATCCTAAATATGCCAACACTGAAAATACTAAAGACGCGAAAATTTGGCTATTTTCCCGCTGTTTTGTAGAAAAAAAAAAAATAAAATTAGGGAATAAAATAAATTTTAAAATTTTAAATTTATGTCAAATAAGAAAAAGTTAAAGCTCCAGCTAGCATATACTTTTAAATGTATTCCGCATTTGCCAATTTCGCTAAATTGGTAACTGTGCTTCCGCATCCCGAGTCGAAATGTCCTGCAGCGCGTTTTAGCTTGATTTCGGAGCACTCACCTAGTGGTTCTAATTTAAAATTGTTCATTTTAAAATTATGTTCATAATAATTATCATTAAATATATTATTTAATTACATTATTATTAAAGCGCGCCCACTTTAAAATGCAGGTGTGGTGAACTTTGTTTTAAATGTGTATGGCAATGATGAATCGCCACAAGGGATGCCAGACTTACATAACAAACGTCGTTTTTTTATTTAACAATTAATTGCACTTAAATGGAAGACATTTACTTGTTTTTCTTAATGTACTTCATGTACTTCTTGGCGTTGAAGTTGTCCTCCACCTCCTCCATGATTTTGACCTTCTTCCTCGGCTTGCGAGCCTCCATCCGGGATTTCCTCTCCGCCTCGGACAAGGTGCTCAGATCCAGGGGAAGCTGTAATTTTAGGAATATTAACAACAGACAGATGTTACATATACAACTTTCTTACCTTAATTATCTTCCTTGGTTCGTGGTAGCGTATGTTTATCGTGGATCCATCCGGCTGAACAACTACAGTCGGGTACATGCGGCAGTAAACGGAACGATGGAGCCTGGTGACTGCCGCTGTAGCTGAGGACAGGCAGCGAACTTGCTGCACCGCCAGCGGCAACTGTTTCAGCAACATTTTGAATAAATATTACGCTAATTTACTTATTTAAGTAAATTGTAGATTTTTAGGGGCACGCGAGTTATGTTTTTGCGAAACAGATGATAGAGTGACCGAAGCAGGTGAGCTTATTTGAAAGCATATCGAATGCCTTGGCGTTTCTTGAATATTTTCCGGGGTTTTTATGAAGGAAATTAAGTTTTTCTAAGTGCTATGTGCCATAAGTTAAGAAATATAGCGAATTTCCACGTTTTCAAAAAGTTTCCGATTACTTACGTAGTTTTGTTACGTTCTGGTTCGTTAAGTGGCCAACTTAAAAAGGAAACTTCAGATATAGGACTCCGGTCACACTAGTTGTACTCAAAGTGTAAGTTCTGGGCAGAAATTTATTTTTCTCCATAAAAATATAAGTACGTTGTTAAAGGCCACCAAAAAATAAGAAGTAAATGCTGCGAGGTCTTCGGCGGTTGCTAGGTTCATTGTTGGTGTGAAAGAGAAGCCAGGAAAGCAGTTGTTTGCTATGCAGCACCTGCAGCTCGGCAGGCCAAAAAAAAATTACATAATTTTTGCATGCATAATTTTCCCCACGACTGCGCCTAGTAACTTTGAAAAACCACCAATAATTTAATGCAAACAAAGCATTGAAATAAGCAACGATCGAGACTCTTCCAGTTCCTGAAGACTTCCATTTATATCGCATAACAAACCTAACCTCATCGCCGATTTTGTTGTTGTTTTTTCAGCTTTTGTGCTGCAGAATGGCCGCCCGCCGCATCGCCCAATCTTCGATCAACTGGTCCGCTCTTGCCGAGCGCGTGCCCGCCAACCAGAAGAGCAGCTTCGGCGCCTTCAAGACCAAGTCGGACATCTATGTGCGCGCCGTGCTGGCCAACCCCGAGTGCCCGCCCCAGATCGACTGGGCCAACTACAAGAAGCTGGTCCCCGTCGCTGGACTGGTGGAGAGCTTCCAGAAGCAGTATGAGGCCCTGAAGGTGCCCTATCCCCAGGACAAGGTCTCCTCGCAGGTGGATGCCCAGATCAAGGAGTCGCAGAGCGAGATTGACTCGTACAAGAAGGCCTCCGAGCAGCGCATCCAGAGCTACCAGAAGGAGATCGCTCACCTCAAGTCGCTGCTGCCCTACGACCAAATGACCATGGAGGACTACCGCGATGCCTTCCCCGACAGCGCCCTGGACCCCATCAACAGGCCCAGCTTCTGGCCCCACACCCCCGAGGAGCAGGTTGGCTACAAGTCCAAGGAGCAGCTGGAGGCCGAGGCCCAGGGACACCACTAAGCGGTGGAGAGCTTTGGGAGCGAAGGACCGAGCTGCTGACAGGCGGTTCTTGGTCGCTGGTCGTTTGTCGATTCGAAATGTAAACCACGAAGTAAATAATTACCCAAATTAAAACCATTTCAAATGAGGAAGGACTTATCTGCCAATGGATAATGTTTTTTACAGCATATCAACTCGTCCGTAAGCCGGACATTTTAGCTTTTAAGTTCCCCAAAGGCAGCCAAGACAATTTACTCAACCTGCTTGGAACCTTAGCCATACTTTAAGTACTCAAAGATTCTCTGTATCCGCTCAAACATGTCGATGATGTTCAATATGGAGTGGGGCTACCTGGAGGCCCTCACGCGGGGCTTCAAGAACGGAATGCTGAAGAACTCGGACTACCTCAACCTAACGCAGTGCGAGAGCCTCGAGGACGTAATGATCAGCATTAATGGCACCGACTATGGTAACATTTTCGGCGGGCATGGCGAGCCGAGTGTGGGACTGATCAGCTCGAGGCTGCAGGAGCGCCTGATGCAGCAGTATGACTACATACGCTGCCACTCGTCGGAGCCACTGACCACGTTTATGGAGTACATCCGATACCCATACATGATCGACAACATAGCGATGCTTATCTCGGGTTTGAACAACCGGCGGCCCATGAAACGTTTGCTTAAGTTGTGCCACCCACTGGGCCTCTTTGACCAGCTGGGGGCCATTGAGTTGGTTACGGACTTGTCGGAGCTCTTCGACTGTGTGCTCATCGACACGCCCATTGCCCAGTTCATTCCGTCGGATATGCCCCGGGAAAAGCTGCGAGAGCTTGACGTGGAGGTCGTGCGGGCCAATCTGTACCGAACCTATTTGGAGGGTTTCTACGCCTACTGCAGCAGTCTGGGGGGCAGCACTAGGGAGGTGATGACCAATTTACTGGCCTTCGAAGCCGACCGCCGGGCCATCACCATAGCAGTAAATGCAATAAACAGCGACATCAGGTAAGGGTCGTACCCGTTGCTAAATTGGAGTCCTAGATAAAGCCAGATTTCTAGACCGATCCATCGTAAGAAAATGTTTCCCACCTGTGGACACCTGTCGAGTGGGGCCCTGGACCAAATAGCCAATGCAACCGAAACCGATAAGATACGGGACGTGTGCAACATGTACGAAGGTTACGGCAAGCTGTTCGATGTGTTTGACCGGGATACCGACGGCAACATCACGCTGGAGGACCGCTTTCTCATGATGGAGGCCAAGAAGAACGCCAGCTCGTTTCTGCAGCAGTATCACTTCGGCATCTTCTATTCGTTCATCAAGCTAAAGCAGCTGGAGTGCCGCAACATCGTTTGGATCAGCGAGTGCATCTCTCAGAGACAGTTGGACAATGTCAACTATTACATTCCCATTCCCCTGGACTATTAACCGTGCTGTTGTATCAATAAATTATTTATTTTAACTGCAATCCTAATTTTTGTAAGTTTGTGCATTATTTGGTTTTATAAAACGGGTTTGAAATAGTTACAAAAGTTACTTTTCATGCTATTTAAAGAGCGCGCGCTTTGGAACGCCAATCAAGGCAGTGTTGGCAAACGCACTGAATTGGATTTTCGATTTGAAGCGAAGAAGCAGGCAATCGTTATCGTCCTGCTTCCCGCCAACATCACTTATGATTAAAAAATAATTGAAATTGACAACTGTGCCTTTACCTTATAAATAAATCGAGATATTTATAAAATATAATAAAATTATTTAGAACTTAATTTGGCGATACATTTTAATGAAAATGCGGGTTGTCGCATTTATTTCGTTCAACTTCCCTTTAACAAAATAATAGTCGAACAGCTGATCGACTGTGTTTGTTTTTCTTTGACCAAAATATAAACAAGTTCCCTTCAAAACAAGACCATCGACCTTGGTTGCGCAAACAGCTGATCGACTGTTTTTGTTTTGCTCTGAACTAAACATAGACAACTTTCCTTCAAAACAAAAACAGTAGATCAGCTGTTCGCTCTCTCTGTCTCTCTCTTTTGCTGCGGCAGCGGTCAACGATCTTGATGAGAGTGTAACACAAAACGAACAGCTGATCGACTATTTTTGTTTTAAAGGGAAGCTGTTTATTTAGGTCAGAGCAAAACAAAAATAGTTGATGAGAGAGAGAGAGAGACAGAGCAAACAGCTGATCGACTATTTCTGTTTTGAAGCGAAGTTGTTTACGTTTTGGTTAGTGCAAAACAAAAACAGTCCATCAGCTGTTTTCTCATCCAAGGTTGTTGACCGATAATACAGCAGAAGAGAGAGAGCGAACATGTTGTTCTGTAGAACGCAAGCAATATATTTTTTGATGGCGATTGTATTTGATTTATTAATAAAAACTACAACTTTTTTCTAGTAATCTTATACAAAATATATTTTCTTATCAAATTAGCTTGAACTATATATTTCTTTATTGTTTAATTTTTCAGATTTTTTAAAAAAAAATATAAAAACAAAAATTTTTAAGGAAATACTCTTTTTTTAAGGTTGTGATCTCGGCTACTCGATAACTTTTCAAATCTGACAAAACTGCTTGGTTGGTTTTATTCAAAAATGCACCTACGATCACTCTATTCTGCGGATAATTCTTCAGCTCACCAGCTCTCTTCGGCAAAAATCCGTTAAAAAGCTTCAAGCCCGTCTTAAAAATCTCGGTCCGATCTTGGCCCTCTCTCGCCGACTCTCTCGGCATCTCACCTGATCGTGCACCTGGGCGACGCAGCCAGAAACTCGTCTTTGCCACCGCGTCGCGTTCGTGCTGGGGATGATCGTTCGTTCGGCCGGAGCCATAGCGATCATTCGCTGTGAAATCGAGTTGGAGTGCAAACGTCTGAAGCGGAATCTCAAGTTGTAGCGCTAAACGCAGCGATCGGAGTGCGATCTGTATCTGTATCTCTGTGCAATATACAAAGTTGAACCAAGTTTGCCACCGCGTTTGCCTCTGGCTGAAACACATCCCGAATCGAATCTAAATATCTTTAATTTGCATAAGGCGTAAACCAAGACGCGCTCTGTCTCCTCTGTCAGTCAGTTGTAACCCACTTTCTAAACGACCCAACGGCCAAACAAAAATAACAAACAAATAAACAAACGAAATAAAGGAGAATAATACTGCGGCCGATATTCAGCAACAACGAAACCAATTAACAAGCAAATAATGCCGAGGAAATAACACAACGTGCAAGTGATTCATGGGAATTCAAGTTTTTTTCTACCAAGTGAAGTAGTGCCTTTCCCCTCAAGAAAATCTAAATTGTAAACGAAATCGAAACATAGGTAAAAACGACGCAAAACAAAAAAACAAAAAATAGTTGACTCAAAACGCATTCGCGATAACGATACCTTCGAACGCCCCCGACCAAACCGCAGCAGCAGCAGCAGCAGCATCCGCAGCAGCTTCATCATCATCATCTCCATCTTCTCAGCCAGCAAATACGGATTGCAAACAACCCGGGTAAGTTACACCATCGCAGCTCTATACATCATAGTGGCCCAGAGGTTCATGAGTAGAGAGGAGCCTTTTGCATTCCCAGTTTTCCCTTTGGCCTTACCTCGGTCCGCAAACGAGTTAGCAGGCGGCGGTTGTGGCTAATGCCACGATCGTCCAAAGCCAGTTAGCAGCAGCGGCTAAGTTTGCCGACTAAAAAATACTGGGTACTTGGATTTCTTTATTTTTGATTAGAAATTAAGAATTTTGTTAAGCTTAAAAATAAAGTAAACTGATAAGAAGAGAACTTTATAGTTAATATATTAAATATTTTATTATTTCCATATTCAAAAAAAGCATCATTTAAAAGTATTAATTCTTTTTTTGTATGATTTTTAACGAAACAATTTAAACTTTTAAATATTAACTTCTTAGGTAAACAACATTTAATTATATTTTACTTATCTTAATAATCATAACATAATAAATCCGTTTTTAATTCCCTGTACATGCCATATTTAAACCTTAAATCTTAATGAAAATCCAACTTGAACTTATGTGGGAGTTGCAAAAGACTTCCAAATACGGAATACCCCTGAAGTGTGCGTGTATCTTGGGCATATCCTAACCTTATCTTTAATCGCTTCTTGGATCCCTCCCGTTTTGGGGAGCTCCATGGATTCCATATTTCATAATCTGCTTTCAGCTGCTGCCGTCTGCTGTCTGCGAGCAGCATAACTTTTAGCACCTTTGGGCACCTTCTCAGTTTCGCAGTTTCGCAGCTCAGCATTGCAGCAGGTATCCACACACACACATTCACTCACAGATACACGCAGGGGGGGCTATAATTTCTTTGGATAATTATTACTCGTCTGGCATATTTTTGTTGCTTTGTTGCTGCTTTTCGCTAAGCTCTGCTATGACCGCCGCTGACTCTGTGAAATTTTTTGCGTTAAAGCAACGATTTTTTGCCTTGCTTTCGTTGTTTTTGTTTTATTTTTAATTTATATTTTTTGTGCGGTCGTTTGCATAAACACCTAGCGGATAATTTGGAACGTATTTTTAGCTCTACTTAAAAACTCAATTTAGGAAATCTTTTGCCACTTTCCAGCGGAAATGTGCACAAAAACTAAACTTAAAGTATTTTATTTGTGTTATTCGATCTCTGCTGTGTTTTTTCGGCAAAGGCAATATTTGTACCTGTGTAAGGGGGTTGAATTTCAGTTATAAATAAAAAATAAATAAATACAAGTTGCCTGGGAAGTCTTAGGAATGTGTTGATCGGTAATTCGATATGCGTTAGGTAATTAAGCTTTGACCGATCTGCCAGGTGACAACGTCTCTCGGTGGATATAGTATGACTCAAATCCGCCATTGATGATCGGTTGTAAGTAAATTCCCAAATGACTCAAAGTTCTGGCAAGTGAAAGCCATCTGATTTTCTATTCTGCTTTTGTTGTTTTTCATTTAATTCAAGTGTATTTTTGGAAAACATTGTGCCATCTGTTCGAAGTGATTCTTGGAGATTGTCATTTAATTAATGAAAATAGCACTTGAGTGTTTGCTTTTTTAAAACCAGTTTGTAATTAATTTTTAGTTCTGCAGATATTTATAAACAGCTTTTTGAATTGTGTATATTTAAAAATAATAGTTGAAGTTTATGCTATTACTTTAGATCTTTCTTTTGCTGCCCTTGGCATTTCCTTTGTTTTTCCTATTGAATTTCCTTAATTAAACACTGCTTCGTAATTGCAAAGTGCACCTGATGTGGCTCTCAGCTTCTCCGGGATGTTGTTGACCAACGAAGCCACTGTCCAAGACGTAACTTATAACCAATTGCCATGAATGAAATTCGCATTTCATTACGGGACGTCAACGCTTGAATGCGATGCGACGCAGCCGGTGGCCGGTTTTCAAAACGTGTGTGTTATGTTGTGCCTCCTGTGTGTGTGGTTTTCCACCATCGGCGACAATAGCTACGCACGTTCGCAAAAACAAAAAAGAAATTGTCAATAAAGTGCAAAAGGAGACTGCAGAAAAAAAGGCAAAATAAAAACAGAAATTGCCACAGAGAAACGTGTTCCAGCGCCACGGGGTTTGGTTGCTACACCGGGATTAATAACCATAGATTTTACAAGATTTATTAGATACTTTCTTTTGAATTTAATAAATAAATAATAGAAGACAACACGAGAAATTGATTTATTTGGCCTAATATCTGGGTTCTTTCTTTTTAAAATGTTCACTAAGATAATTTTAAAATGAGATTCTGATTTCTGTCAAGATCTGAATATAAAATATCCCTTAAGATATACATACCGTTAATCAAAAGATATTTATTTTTTCAAGTCTTAATATTTATTTAACATATTTTAACAAATTATCAAATGTGGTTAAACTTTTTTAAAATCTTTATTAATTTATTTTCTTAGAAGTGCCCTTGAGATACACTTTTGTACAAAATATATTTAATTTTTCAAGTCTTAATAATTCTAATTAAATATTTAAACAATATATCCAATGTGGCTATATTTTTTCATGGTCTTTATTAATTAAGTTTCATAAAAGTGCCCTTAAGATACATTTTTAGACAAAAGATACTTCTTTTTAAAAGCCTTAATAATTAGTTTAAAACATTGTATTAATGTATCTTTATTTTCTCGCCGTGTAACGCTTGGCTTTGGCAGTTTAGCAGCCCATCCCATGTCCACGCCTCTCTCTCTGTCTCTCTGGCTGGAATCGAGTGCAGTCGTGCCCCAAAGTGGCCGCCGCGGTGGTGGACACCGGACAGGGGGCGGCTGTAAATTTCGTATTAACTATCCGCTAGATAGTAGCCGCCGCCGTACTTTCACAAAAACTCGTTCGAACCAAATGGCACAAATATGAGCATTTTATTTGCAGCGCTTTTCATTCGCTTTATGCAATTTTTTCGATTCGAGATTTTTCTGCATGCCGCATAGTTGCTTTATTAGCAACGTGCCAAACGCAAACAAACCAAGACAAGAAGTAAAAACCAAACAAAAGGCAAATCAACTGAGCAAACAAGAAGTTTGTAAATGGAAAACTGCATTTTGGCACGAACTTTTCGAAGGCGAAGGGAGGTTGTGTTTTACTGGGGGGTGGTGTGGGTGGCGTCTGTGTGGGGTTACGCAGTTAAATTTAAAAAGAAACAAGACCCCCCACTCCACTAAACAATTATGCAGCAAGCGAGACCCGGGAAACTTTCCACTTTTTCCCCCTACAACACTCGGCATTTTCAAGGCACGCACTTGTTTTTTTTTTTGTTTATTTAATTTTTTTATTTCTATTACAATCCACCGCTGCTCATTGTTTACCAAATAGGTGCCTTAAATTGCCAGCTTTCATTGCTGTTTGCATAATAATCGAAATACTGCAGATTAAACTGTCTGTGGTCATGGATTTCCCTGCCCTTTGTTTTCCATACCATATTTTTCTCGTCTCGTCTCGTCTCGTCTCGGTGTTCCTCTCAAGCCGAGAGAGAGACGATAAGCGAAACGTGATTGATTGAAAGCGACGAGCTGCCAGCGTTGAGATATGACAGTTCCGTCTGGGACTCGGCTTGCACGGAGTCTGGGCTTGGGTTTTGGGTTGAGGTTGGAAGTCGTTGTCGTGGTGGTGTCGGCGAGGTCCCAGTGGTGGGTCTCCTTATCAGTTGACCCTATTCGGGGCTGATTTATCGCAACTTTCGGCCGGGTTTCTGCAATAAACAACAATTGCAGATATGTATCTGATGAGACTTTAAGATAAATTCTGTTATGCATCTTTGAGACTTTAAGAAAAATTCTAATATGTATCTGATGAGATTTTAATATAAATTTTTATATGTAACTGAGGCTTTAAGATAAATTCAGATTTGTATTTGAGACTTTAACATAAATGCAACATTTTTGTTTAGCTTTACGTATTGTTTTATTTCGGTTTGATAATGAGAGATTAAAGATTATAAATTTAACACTGGTTCTTTTTCAGCTTGCAAATATTTATACCTATAAAATAGTGAATTAAATTAATGCTCGCATCTCCGTTAATCAATCCCAACTTGTAATACAAAAGAAATTTTTTCAAATACGTCTTAAAACCCCCCAAAAAATATCTCAAAAAACAACTTAAAAACCCAAAGAATTATATCTTTTATAAATTTATCATAATAAGCAATTATTCTTTTGTTAATTTTAAGAGCTTACTTTTAAATGATTTGCCAGCAAAATTTTCGCAAAGATGACACTGTCATTTCTTATTATTTATTTATGGCCGCTTCCGAGTGCTAAAAGTTCAATTTCCTCTGACACCTTTACTTCTATTTCTATTTCATTTTCTGTTTTCGTTTTCTTGTGGTCTTTGGCAAGGTAAATAAATAACTTGAAATGCCCACCAATGATCATTTCTTTGGTTTTTGCCCGTAAATCATCGGCTTGTTGTTAATTTTTTGTTGCCTCCTTCTCTCGCTATCTCTATAACTCTATAATATGTCTTCTGCTTTTTTTGTGCGTCAAGTGTTGGCACGACAGGCGGCGGCGGGAGAAAGTTTTTCTCTTTTTCTTTGCCAAACTCGAAAAAATAAAACCGAAAAAATTAACGCCAAAATGTATAAAATGCAAACAAAAGCGAAAAAAACGCAAGCAAACTGTAAAGTGTGCAATGCAAACATGTGATGATATATACTTATATAAGATATTGTCTGTGGGCTTAAAAACGCATAACAATTAATTGTTGAAAGAAAGATGAAAGAAAGAAAAACAATCAGCAGACGGCGAATGAATCAAAAGTAGATGACACTCTTTTTGATATCTGCAGTAAACACCAAACTTTGAATTGGGGGGAATGGCAAATTGCAGGCGTCTCTTCAGGTGTTTTGGCCACCTGTTTTTTGTTTTTTTGGCCGCCATGCGTGGCTGTCAAAGTAAATGACTTAATTTATGCCACAAATGTGTCGTTGAGCGGCACTTTCTACTGCCGCCCCACCTAAAAAGCGATTCTTGCGTAAGTCGGTTTTTGTTTTTAAAAAGTCGTTTTAAAAACACTTTAACAACGCATGCAAAACGCGTGCAGCGAAAGCAGAGCAAACCCCGGCGAGTTACATCAGATTCGGAGTCGTCTGTGACCCATAGAGGAGGAGGTCAAAGCCATTGGCTCTGCCTCTGCCCCATAATTAACTGATAAAGGCCAATAATTGGAGTTGGAGGCCCTCTTGGTTGGACTTTGCTCCTCCAGTGGCAAATCAATACGACTACGAAAATTGTAAATAATTGAGGCAGCAACCCCAGAGACAAGGCTGACCCTCATTATTGCTTTATCAGCCGAGAGAGGGAACAAAATAAAAATAAAGAGGGAGCTGCACTTCTTATTTATAGGGGGGAAATGTGAAAGCATTTTCAAGTGCGCCTTGATTTCGGTTGGAAACACACAGACCCCGAAAAACACACATTTCAAGTTCCCAATTTTTCATTTCTATTTTCGTAGGCGAAGGGAGAAAAAAGTTGGAATTAGTTTTACAATTTATCTGCGTCCCAGAAAAGCAGCCGGAAGGGATTTCAATTAGGAAAGATATTCAAGCAGCTAATAAATAAATATTTCTCGCAGACGAATGTGTATCTATCTTTGAGCAAGGGAATGCCATTAACCATTAAAGCCAGCTGTGAAGGCCTAATGCTAATTCAATTTTATTCAGTAAAAGTAATTCACCTCACTTGAGGCAAGGCATGGCAAGGCAAGAAGGTGGAAAATGAAAAATGAAAGCGTTCTTAATTGCGAACGAGGCGACACGACACGGCATATGGCATGGCGGCAGCATAAAGTTTGCTTTTTTATATAGATATTTTCTCCTACACTCACTGCGGTATTTATGTGGACATGAAATGGAAATATCAGCGAAGGATTCGCAATCAAATTGCTAAATTTATATGCGCATGCGCAGCAGATGGCACGCCATCCATAATTTGCACAGGGAGAAAATCTAGAGAGAAATATAATTCTATAATTTTAATTAAATAAATACATTTTAGTTATACTTTCAGAAAACATTTTGTGGCTGAAACTGTAGCTTTTTTGGTTCCAATTTAAAATCCCAGCAAGGTATATTCCATTACTCATTATTTTCGTGACCAGTTTACCCTTTTGTTTGCAGTGTTCATCTGCATTCATCGGATGATTAATGTATCTGCAACTGCAATCCCGCCTCACTCTTGCCCCTGCCTCTCTCTCCCTCAACTCCAGACATTTTCTAATAATTGAAAAGCAAAGTGTGCGGCGGGCAAATTGAATTATAATTTCAATTATGAACCGTTGAAAGCGGAAGAAAAGCCCGGGCAGGCAGACAAAGCGCCCATTGAGCGGCTAGGAGCAACTGTAAATGAGGTTGCCTGCGTGGCCGCAGATACAGATACAATCCACAAAGTGCTAAGCATGTCAATCAAGAAGAACAGTAAGGCGCTTCTAGCTGTTGGCTGACCCGCGGGCCCAACGCGATCCCAATCTCGATCTTGGCCAGCCCTAATGGCCGCCTAATGGCCAAGTGCTGGTGGTGAGTGGTGGCGAGGCCCCAAAAACTCATCCGCCATGTGGGTCAGGTCACCAGCGATTGTCGTAAATAATAAATAATAAAAAATGAGCTGTCAATCGTGCGGCAACTATGTATATAGTTGGAGATGTGTGTGGTAATGCTTTATGAATGCATCTTTGTTCAGAGAATGGGACAGTTGCATAATGTGCGCGTCTCTGTTTGGGAAACCTCAGATGTTGCTGCTGCTGCTGCACTGAATAAGGTAACCCCTGGACTGATGAGCTATCCATCAGAAATCACTTTCAATTGTGGCAGAAATGGTCTTGCCAAATCGCATTTACTCTGGCATTTATGGCCTTGAATTGTGGTCAACTTGGGTCGAGGTCTGGGTGATTTCATCGAGCTGCGAAGAAACAAAAAAAATAAAAAACGAAACGAAAACCCAGCAACTTGTCAACGGCTCTGCGGCTCATTATGATTTTCGCCACAATGCGCGATGACTAAACGCAATCAGGTTTTGTGGTCAGGTTTGGTTTTCGTTAGAATTTCCGATCGCCATGGCGTATACTTAGCCAAGTTGTGTTAATTGGCCAAAAACAGCTGCCAATTTGTGGAGATATCAGGTCGAACCATAAAGGTTCTTGCCTCACCTGGCGGCCAATTGAATTAATGCGGGCAAATGTTGCACTTGCCGTGTTGCCACAATCTACAATATTTATTCACATAATTACCAACCATTGAGCCATACTCTGCCGGCCAGATTTCCTTGTTTATATGGCCCGATCGGAGTCGACGAAGTCCACCTCGAAGTCGTACCAGTTCCGGCTTCAATAGTGGCTGTCTGGGGCCCGGTGAATGTGCGCTGGGCTGGCGTTGGACTGAACTGGCCTGCATGGTAATGGCTAATAATTGCTGGCCACGATTTCGCGGAGAGAGTGATGTGATGGACGGCGATGGACGTCAATAAAAGCGCGCTTAATCAATGAGAAAAACAGCGCTTCGATTGGCTTGGCAATCGTTGTGCCGCTCCAGATCCAATCGAGGATCAAAGATTTATGGTCCGGCGTGTGAGTAAATCCTCCAGAGTCACGTCTCTTGCAGTCGCTTAAGTTATAGATGCTCCTCTGAGCTCAGCTCTGCTCTGCTCTGGCATTCCCAAAACGCTCCAAATCGAACATCAAATTTGTGATTTAGTGAATGCCTTCCAAATCCCTCTGGCGGCACGTGCAGTACCTCGCTCGAGTGCTGCTGATGGCAATGGCGAATTTCCCTGGCATAACTGAGCGGCTTGCACTCGACTTTCCACCAAGGTAGAGGAAAAACCAGAACCAGAAGCAGAGCCAGAGGCAGAGTTAGAGGTAAAGCCCCAGTCCTAATCCCAGCTGCATTTGGTAGTGGGGCTGTTCTTGGCCAGGAATTTGGTCTTGGACTTTGGGCTGGCAAACTTTTTTTTTTGGCTTTGTTGCCGCTGCTAGCTTATTTTTAATGGGGATTTACACAGGGAGAAAATCTTATTAAATGTAATTTATATTAAAGTGTTATAATAACCATGATTCTAGTACAGTTTAGGATCCCTGAATTATTATTTTTGGAATTTAAAGGTAGGCCTGTTCCCTATTTTATATTCCTCAATTATTGAACTATTTCTCTCGGTGTTTTGTGGGTGTTTGCTCTCATTGTGGCAAGTGAAAACATTTTGAAAGTCGTTTTAAGTGGCACATGGAAATGTTTTCCATGTTCTTGCTGCAATCATCCGTCTGTGGGTGTGAGTGCCTGGTAACATGGAGTAATTTCCCATTTCAAAAATGTGCAAAATGCGTTGATTTATTGCAGGCACAGTCTGGGTGGTAAATAATTACCAAGTTTCGTTTGGGGTCAGGGCCATATATAACTTTTTGATTACAATTCAAGCGGTAGCAGAATGCTGGAAAATTAGTTTAAATTCGGGAAACTTTATTCTCCGCATACTTAAAGCCGGCTATTATTTAAGCAAAACTCCAAGCCAACGCTCCTCTCTTTGTGAAACGTGGCCAAATGCAACGCCCAAGCATAATAATATTGAGTCAGCTCCGGCCTGTTGCTCACTTTTGTTTACCCAACAATTAGGCACAATTACCAAGTTGAGCAATTAAATATTGAAAACTTGTTTGCTTTAGCCGCATGTAGGAAACTTTACAATATCCGTCGACTTCCTCAATTCCGAGAGCGTCGTGGAAACTAACGAATCTTTGATGAAACTCAATAGACTCTGGCTTCCGTTTATGCCACGCTGAGCTTGTCGAATGAACTTAGTAGCTGCTGAAACAAATATTTTGTAATTAATCAAAACGTATTAAATTTAAACCAATTTCGTTTTTCGTCTATTACCTTTTGGTGTGGCTAATTCGCAGCATTTAAGCAATCAAAACTGATTTGTTGCAATTAGAGCAGTTTGGTAATTGAGAGCGACAACTGGAAATTATGCAAGTGATATATTGGCTGGAAAAAAACGCCCAACTTTGGCTTGAAATTTAATTAACGCAACGAAAGTATCTCGAAGATACAGCTGCATTCATGAATCTCGATTTGGACTTAGTGTGTGAGCAGCAGCTCTCCCTCCTGCGTTTTTTATTTATTTTCATTTACTTTGCTCACATAACGCCCGACATAAGCCGATTTGGGTGTATTTTTCTTCGAACTTCCTGCTCATTATTATGACATCAGCCATGGACCCAAAGACCCACATCCCCGGAGAGACAAACTGATGCAAAACTGAGACACTGAGCACTGAGCACCCAATGAGTGACAGAAGCGTAGATTGCAAATGATTCTGTCTTGGATTTCTCACTCCTGGCATTTCCCTTCTCCTCTGATAGATGAACGACCTCGATGACGAGGGCTTCTCTGCCGGATTGGGTTGCAGTTGGAAAAAGGGAAGCCCGGGATCATCTCGGTAGCCGGCGGCACTTGAGTGTTTTCAATTGCCACTGGAGGGGAATGCGAACCAGGCTGGCCATTAGCATCATCTTCATGCGGTTTTTTCCTCGTTTACTGCACTTAATGCATTTGGCCCTTTGCCGTTGCAGTTGGAGTCCAAGTCGGAGTCATCCATTCAGGCCATCGACTGCAATTATGCACTTGGTGCCACTCGAGGTTGTCCCTGTGATACATAGAGAAAAACTGTCATCGGTGCATCATAATTTTCCTATTCTTGTAACTCTTTCACAAGAAAGAGGATTAAATATTATTAACACTTTTTCAATGGTTTTTAATGAAATTAAATTAATTTTCTAGTTTCAGATTTCCCTATTAATTTCAGTTTAAATTAAAGCAAAGTACTGATTTTAAGGTTATTTTTCTGGCTCAGTGTAGGAATGCTCTCGATTGATTGGACTGCCTTGCATGCGTGCAGTTCGAGGCGTTTTTTGTTTTTCACATTTCCACTGGCAAAAAGGCCAAACAATCAAAATATTTTCACATTTTCAAGCACAAGGCGACGGACGAGGCACATGCAAGCGGGAAAAGCCAACTGAGCCAAACTGAGGGGAAACAAATAATAATAAACAATGGCTGGGCATTATCAAGGGGAAGGCTTTTGGCAGCCCAACTTGAGGTCATTTATGGAATTTCGCAATATTCCCAATGAATATGCATATGTACAATACATCGTTCATCTACGAAGATCATCACCATCAGCATTATCATCATTGGCATCAGCCAATGACCGAGAGAGTTCAGGCCAAGCCATAGTTTTTTGCCTTTGACTGGGGGGACTCCACTTCATTATCGCCAAACAACGGCTTTTGTGCGCTTTTTTTATGCTTTTTTATGCTCGGCACCGGAGCGTTTTATGTCTCGCTCTTGACCGGTTTGTACAGCTATCGAACAGCCGCTGAAAATACGGCCAAGAGGAGAGCCAACAAGTTGCCGGCTCCCAAGAAGCCAAACTATGGAAAAAGAAATACTCATATTAAATAGAAAGAAAACAAAAAAAACGGAACATTTTGCAATGCGACGAGGTCAAGGGGTGAGTCCGGCGATAAAGCTGCAATCAAATGTGCCCCGGCTACTGGAAAACTGAAACCGAGACGAGAAAAAAGCACTCGTAACTGAGATTTGAGATTTGGGAGCTGCTATCATGCCAGCGGCCCATTAACCTCAGCCCGAGGCACGCGGTTTTGGTAGCAAATAACAAAAAAATGGTCAATGCTTCATGTTGCCGCTAGCCAACATTTAATATTCATAGTTATTTGAATGCGGCTCTCCGTTTTGGGCTTATTTACTTTGGACAATTACCACGAAGGCTAAGGCCATCCGCGGTGAAAGAGATAGCACGCGTGGGCGCTGTTAACTCAATGTTAAAGCGTATGTTGGGGCCAATGTTAAGTGGCGTTAAATAAACAAAAACTGCAAAAAATAAAACAAACCTGGCAATGAAAGTTAATGATGCTTGTTGCAATATACCAAAAATAGCCAATAGACTTCCATAGAAGTGAGTGACATCGCCAGTATTATGCTGCACAAGTGGCTGAAGAACTGCTTAAGACAGGCTTTGAAGGGGAACCACACTTCCTATGACTTTAGATTAATGCTGTTAGGTAATCAATCATAATTTGTATATTTATCTATAAAAAACGTTAACAATTTTGGGTAAAAATTAAAATTTATTAAAGGCTTTAATGTATAAGTCTTATTTCAGTTATAAATGGCGAAGACTCCTATAGGATTCTATATCTATATCTAATCTATAGATTCCAATTTCCCTTCTGTTAACTGCAGATTAAAACCTCACGGATTTTTTACCTTTGACTCTAATAGAAAAAAAATAAATAAAAAATTAAATAAAACGGGAGGTCGATTAGGAAAAAATTTCATAGGAAATCAATTAAAATCAAATCGGAAAAATTAAACAATTCACTTTTTAGGAGTAACCAAAGGAAACTTTAAAGGCAAATCCTTAAATTAGTAAGTAAATTTCGAGTATGTCAAAATTAAATCCGAAATTCCCTTCAGAAAAAATCTGGAAAAAGCTTCAACTAGTTTTGTAATAGGAATCTGATCTTGTAGTTATAAAAAACTTAGCTAGCAATCACATATTACCAAAAGCTTAGTTTGTGTGACAAGCTCCACCATCTGTTTTTTTTATTTTACGACTATGATCTCATTTGCTAAAGCACTTAAGTTGTGCATAAAAAGAAAAACAGACACAAATCTCTGGCTAATTTGTTTTGCGCGGCAGAACAGAATTGATTAAAGACATCAGGCCCCATCGTATGAATCCAGATTGACTTGTTTGTGGGGCTAAACGCCAACTGGCTGCTAATCGAAATGTTATCACTTATGCACGGCGAGAAGGAAATCTGCAGGATGCAGTCAATTACGATTGCGATTACGTGAATTGCATAATGCCCCGCACAAGGTGACATTTTCTCTTTACAGAAAAGATGCATGATGCATACGGGGTGGCGGCGGCGGTTCTTCATTCGTTTTTATTAGGCAATTGTCTCCCATTTTATGGCGGCTGCACTTTATGGGGTATATCTATGTATATAATATATGCGGTATATCTGGAATAGGAAGAGGGATACCATCTCCAGTGCAAGCGGAACTGATCACTTAAGGCTACTCGGTAGGGAGGTGAGAGAGAGCCTAATAATAGCCACAAGGGGTACGCACACAGTCTAATTATATATGTAAAATGCAGCAGCGAATGCAGGCCCAGCTCAAGCCCCTCTAACGCTGCCGATGTTTAGGAAGCGCATAAGTGAGGAGCGATCATCATCAGCATGCCATTGTGTGTTCTCTCCCCCACAAATGCAATGGAAATGCTATGAAAATGCATGTATGCGTTTCCCTACGGGCCATTTTCTCACCCAGCGAAAGCGCTTTGATTGGACTTGGTATGCACTGGAAATATATGTATATCTCTATTTAAAGTTATTAATGAGGGAGTCAAGCTAAAGAGTTAAGTGGTAATGAATTAAAAATTGTATTTAATATTTAACAATGTAATAGGTATTCTCATTAACATATTTTCTCCATTGTTTCCATAAAAACCATGATGTTTACAAATAAAAAGCATTATTAAATTCTTATACCCCTTAAATCTTTGTTTCCTTTAAATAAATAATAATATTTATCTATTATAAATATTGTAGAATATCATATAAATATTATTAATAGTTTTCTTCCTGTTCGCCAAAATAAAAGCTTGACAATTATTAATACTAAACAAAGAAGGATATTAAAAAAAAATAACTCGAATTAAGAACCTAAATGTAGTGTAAAGAAGTTCTTAAATAAAAGTACCAAAATCCTCTAATTAAGAGTTTATTATTCCCTCACCAAATATAAGTTCTCTCTGTGCACTTATTTGTATAGGAAAAATAAACCAAGAAATATGATTTTAATTTTATGAAGAACCCCATATAAATATTTTTTAGATCCTAAAAGAAGCCACCAATTAAATTCTTTAATAATATTCCTCTCAGTGCCGTAAAACCCACCCATTTTTGGGGGGCGGACAATGCACACATGTGTTGCATGATCATGAGATTTATGGCTTCACTCCCCAAAACAGATGATTGCAACTAAGGATTGTCATAAAGATATGACCGAGAGAGGAAGAAGAAAGCTAACCTTTAGCCGCTGTCGAGGCTAATTTAAATGTTCAAAAAATGCGTTTTTTACTGGTATCTTTGTATCTTTACCTGAACTTACATATAGTAGTATGAAAGGTATATATACTTAGCCCCCTTTTTTTTGGCATGCTTGGCTGGTCAACGAAACTGAAATATTTCGGTACTTTTGCTTTTCGACTTTAATTGAGTTGGCGGAGATTGTTTGGCCAAAACGAGAGGTTTCCACTGGCCACGCACGCTGCGCGTCATGGCTGTAAAGTATGTATATGCGAGAGTTGGCATGTATCTGTTAATTAGGTTCTGCCCTCGGCATGTATATGTAGTTCTATTTTATTTATAAGCTCATAATTATGTTCTGGCCCCGACTGGATCTTGGACTATAGGAGGTCATTCAACCTTCGATCAATCATTGAGCTCACTGGCTCACTTCTTTTGTTTACAACCTACAGCATACGATATTCCCATCCATAATCCCAACTCTCCTTTCTACACATTCCTGTATCCAGAGTTATATATCTTTTAATAGCCAGTATGCGCATTACGCTTTTCGCGGCTAATTAACAGCGCACAAAAATGCGAAAGACTCCTCAATGCCTCTTTGTCCAATTTGCCAAGCTTAGAAATGCAAATTACCCAAAAAAAAGCAGAATAAAAATACGCAAATACGATGGACAAAAAGCGTGATGGACAGTGAAGGGAAGTTCTTTGTTCGGACTTGGATTTGGATTCTGAATACGAATAAAGCACACACCGGCAGCATCTGCAAAATGTCTAATTAAATGTGCCGAATTTAATGATGATGGCCTCCTGGCTTAGACTCCAGCTCCGGCTCTGCAGTGCAACTTGAATCTGAGATCGAGTTTCGGTCAAGGTGAAAGTTGCGCCACCTGCCACGAAGCCTGCCTTGACAGATTACCCCCAGCCTCTGCTCTTGGCTGGCCGCGAATTTTACATTATTTTTTATTTTTTGACAAATTAATTGTGCGGCTAAGCGGCAATTAAGTTGCTCTGGTTATCGGCCCCAAACATTGTATATAAATGTGTAAATATATACACAAGATGTAACCAATTTGCATGCCACTCGAGTGGAAAGCCTGCCGTTGCTGCAGAAGTTGCAATGTCAATGCTTGAGTAAATTGACTTCAACTCAACTTCATTTCGGGACTTGGAAGCGGAGCGAGAGATGCCACCAAAAGTTTTCTGCTCCATTGAAGCATTCGATTGAGCGAAGTAGAAAGTTGCAGTTGCAGCGGCAGTGGCAGTCCAAGACGAAGTTGCAGTGGCGATGATGGGGAGAGACATCAACTCATCTGCATTTGAATTGCATGGGGACTGAGAGAGACGCTTGGTCACCGAACAGTTAGAAGAGAACGGCAACGGGTTTGCTAGCCACACAAAAAAGGTGTCATAAGCGGCATCTAATGGGAATGGATGGGATTCCATGGGATACCTTCAAGCCAGTTTATAAGCCCGTCAGATGAAGTTCCACTAGTCTTAATCAATGACACAGCTAGGAGTTCCCCTTTTCGACTAAGCCTCTGGCTCACCGCCTTGCAGAGTGAGTTTTAGAACCGGTTAACTGCTTTCTGATGACACTTACAGTTATAGCCAAATAAAAGCCGGCTAGAATTCGTTGGCATCTGTGACTTATGTAAAAGTTTTGGGGGCTTAAAGGAATTCCAAGGCGGTCTTTTACAAGAGAAGAACTAAAGAAAATAAGTTGAATAAAGCAGAGAAATTTTAAAGATCTTTAAGAAACAAGCTTTAAACCAGATTCAGCTACGTTTTTTGAAATAAGTTTTTAAAAATAGGTTATATTCAAGCTAATTTTACCCATAATGAGTAACGTATGTAAGCTTAAAGGTCAAGTAAATATTAATATATATAATAGCAAATAAAGAGTTCAGTAAACCTTTTATTTTCCCTTAAAGTTTACGTTAAATTTATGCAAAAGATGATGCTGGTATTCAAAGAAATGCCAAAATGCCTTTTTCAGAAAAGTTCATCAATAAAAAGCAGTCGAGAAACAGACTTTATTATTATTGAATTGCTTAAATTCGTTGATGACTTGCCATTATTCTCCGGGGTTCATTTGGGTTCAGAAGTTCATAACAAACTGAGTTAAATTTCATTATCACATTTCTTCTCTTTGCTATTCGTTTTGTTTATTTTTATTCTTTTTTTTTATTTTGCCAGTTTTTTTCCGGTTAGCTTCAATCTTATCTAGTGGTAACTGCAACAGTTGACCTTTAATGGCATCAGCGCCACCATCGTCTCCCCGCCGGCCATTACCAGCCAGATTTGCGAACGAGGCGTTAACCTGGCGTGGGCTCAGAGCCAGAGCCAGACCAGAGCCAGAGCCATCCCCACGTCATCTACCTCTCCATCTCCATCAGCGTCATCATCTCTGGAGATGTCGCCGCTGAATGCCGTCTGTCCCCCAACGATGAATGACAATTTTGCAAATGGCTCTGGGTGCATAATTTATGCAGATGCAACTGCAACTGCGGCAAAACAGCAACTGGAGCTGCTTGGCAGCCGCGGCTTTTAACGCGTTGAACTTGTTATGAAGGCGATGGAGTAGGGGTGAAAGGGGGGATTCCATGGGGGGACTTGGCTGCTTCGCCCATGCATATTCAAACGCCATAATCCCAACGGTATTTTAATGCTAAATGCTTACTCACTTCATGCTGCAGAGCTGGGGGAGCTTGGCTAGAAAAACCCGTTTTTCCAGTAATGACCTTCGGTGTTGTTTTATTATCACTCCCGCTTCCGCTCCAGCTCTCAGCTCCCAGCTCCCATCTGCTCCTCCTCTTCCCGCTCTTGGCCAGGCCGCTCTGAAATTCCGCTGAAAGACCAGGTTAACGCAGTTGTGTTTGCTTCAACTACCATTTTCGGGCTAACTCACAAGTGTGGTCTTGCCAATTTCAAATTTAATTAGCCAACAGCCGGCAGCAACAGAATTTCTCTTCACTAAATCCATTAAGAATATATACAAACAATCAGGCATGCTAACATATATACATATATGAAATCGGTGCAGATTGACAGCTGAACTGTGGCTGCTGCTCGGGGCGCTGAGAAGTTAATTAAAAGCCACTTTCCAATCGGAATCGATAAGCCGCATTATAATGCTGCATGCAATTTGCATTCAATGGCTGTAAGCAGAACAACAAGTGCTCCCAGGGGTGCGGTTAAGATTGGCTTTATGTTTTCCAGTCTACAGTGGGCAGTGGAGGGTTAAGAAATGAACAGAAAAAATAGCAATAAATGTGGCTAAAGAATTTTTAAAGATTTAAATCCTACAAAATATTTCTAGTATATTTTGTTAGCTCTTTTTGCTAAAACTATTTAAAGTCTTGTAAATATTTAATGCACGTTAAGATCTTATTAAAGAATTATCCTCATCTAAAACATGAAAGTTCGACAGTTGTTAATATATTTCTATGCATTTATTTATTAAACCACTTCATGTTTTCTTATTATAAATTTCCTTTCACTAACACCCACAACAATAATTTTAAAAGTTCTCATAAAGAAGTCTAATCATGCATTAATATCTTAATTAAAATAGAATAATATACTATTAACCCGTGCAATAAATATTCCAACTAATCTCCTGTCCGTGCTTTGTTCATAAATTTTGCTTTAAGCCCCCCTCTGCCCTGTGATCCCATTTAATTGGTCTTTTGGCTCGCTAAATATGCTAATAAATATTAACCCCGCCATATTCAGGTCTCTGATCAGACTAAAAGGCGACCTTGCAGCGGTCACTTTTTATCACACGGTGCTAATTGACAATAGAATTCTGTCGGCCTGCCAGTCCCAGTCCCCGGTTCTCCAAGAAAAGAACGGACAAGTGCGCCGTAAAAGCCAGCCAAGTTGGCCAAGTTAACCTTGATGGTGCAGCAGCTCTCCTTTATCGCTTAGTCGACGCCTTCGCCTCCGTCGCAGTCACCTACCGCTCGAGTGCATTTAAAAAACCGGCTGCAACTTGTTCTGGCCAAGCCAAGCCAAACCCAAGACAAGAGAATGACAATAAATATTTTGTTGCTTATGCAGAGCTCGATTACAGCCAGTCGAGACTGTTGCCGGCGATTAAATGGCCCGAAATGCCAACCGTGTTCCTAGCCACGCAAAGGGGGCGGTGTTGGCCGGCAAACTGCAGCTTATAAAATACGAGCTTTCGACGTGCATTGAATTCGGGTCATTGCTTGGCCAAAAGCGGTGGCCATTGGGGGGCAAAAGAGGGAGTTAAGGTGGCGCCTTTTGCCGTTTTGTAATTCGATTTTGAGTTACGCGAAACGAAATTGGCTAATTTTGCATGCGCGCCCACAGGCCATTGAACTGCAGTCCATCGGTCACATTTTTATGTGATTTTCTTGGCAATTGCTTAACATTTGAACGAATAAGGGTTTACATAAATAAGTTTTGTAAAAATAATAAATTACCATTATGCAGATAACTATTTATATTTATTTATGAGAATTGCTAAATTACTTAAGATGGATAGAGCAAGAAAGCTATTCAAGTTGTATAAATGTATAATGTAAAGCCTTTAATATAAGTCCATAAAGTTCTGGCAAAGCCTTAATACTAATTTTAACCTCTCATGTATCTTGCAGATTGTACAAATCCAAATTAGAGGCTGAGGAAAACCACACGAAGGAGCCAAAGTTCAAGCAGGTAAGGGGAGAAAATTCACACAAAGTGCAGAAATGCGTAACGCAAAATTGTAACTTGGTAAGCTCGACTCGCCTCGACTGGTTGGATTTTCCATAATTTACACTTTCGTTGTGGGGCCAATTGGCATGCCAATTGGAGGAGGAGTTGCAGGCTCCCAGGCTGCATAAAACACTGGTAATTCGAGGCGGCTAACAAGGTGTTGTCAGGTGTGTGTTTTAGTGGGGGTGGAGAGACCAGGAAATGTGGCATGCAGAAGATTGCCAATGCAACTGGCAGGCAACCTGTCGAACAATGGCAGCTATGGCAACACGGCAACCTGGCCTAAACGCCAGCCTAAGTGCTCGAAGTGTTGCTGCCAGTGTTGGCCTTTAATTATCGACTTTAATTGGCAGAAGCCATGCGTGTGTGTTTGTTAAGTGACGCAGAAATTATGCGAATGCCAAATGCCAACGAACTCGATTTTAGTAAATCGCTTTCGCTGCGAAAATCGGATTGTTTTGGGCCAGAAACTTTGAGCTTGAGAAACTTTCCACTGTGCTAGAAGCGATGGTTTCACGTCTCTCCACTATATATATATATATCCTATATACATTTAATGCAAAGATAAATCTAATTTCATACCAAATTTATTGTACAACTCGCCCATAAAAGCGGTAGAAGCGGCAGAAATGCCACTCCATTGTTGATGATGATGAAGACAGCGGCAGCAGCCGCTGGCCGCGGTCACAACTGAACAGATTTTCAGATTTATTTTTCCAGTTAGAAACAAAAAAACGCACAGCAAAAAAAGAAACAAATATTGTACATAAAATGAGAAGAAAACGAAACCGAGGAAGACACAGAAGAAATGGCAGCTGCCGGGCTGCATTCGACAGCGTTTAGTCTCAGAGATTTGCTTTCGACTGATGGCAAACAATAAAACTTTCCATTTCTAACAAAATTACACTCGAGTCGAGACGAGACGAGACGATCCAACGACGACGACGGCCAAGACAAAGCCAGACAAATTTATCCAGTTATCTGATGTTGCCGTACTCATCTCCTCGTCACTCCACTTACCTAGCCTGCATGCTGCCCCGCCGATTCCCATCTGACGGGGAATTTGTTTTCAGGAATTTGGTGTATTTTTTGCGACGCGACAACTCCCACTCGGGGAACTCGCATGGAAATCTCAGCAGCGGCAGCAACATGCTCGTAAATGTTGCATGTCATGTGGCACAATTCCGATTCCAGTCGCAGTCGCAGTCAGCGGCCATTCCATTCCCCCAGGTGACATGTTGCACACGTGTGTGGCAACAAGCTGCGGCGCCCTGCCACCACCACCACATTATGTGCTATCTGATGTCCGATGTACCGCCGCTGCCCCGCTGATTTGTGGCACCGTTTATGTGGCGGAACTGTTTATTAATTAACGAGCACATTTTGGCCTTATTCTGTCGGCATTTCTGGCCTTCCATTAGGTGCTAAACTGTGTTGGCCCAGCTAATGTTAATTGGGCTAAATGAGCCGCTGGCATGCAACGTTCTCAATCAGCTGCAGTAGCGTATACATTTTCCCCCATAACTCCAGGTGATGAAAGGTAATGGTTTTGGAAATGGTGCATAATTTATTGCACATACCAAACTATAACCAAACACAATGCTTTTAAAGTTTTTATACTACTTATACTAAATCTGCAAAGTTTATTAGGAAAAAACATTAGGTAATCCCACAGCACTAGGAGATGAAAGGTAATGGTTTGGAAAGTGAATTTGCATAAACAATTCGCAGAAACAGAAGCAAATTATATAGAAAAATTG